>OX421962.1:70888924-72258791 GCA_949128115.1 Anaspis maculata | reverse complement strand
AAAATTTGGGACTAGAAAATCACGTTATTTATTTGATCTATCTGATTAAATATATAATTTTAACAACCACATAAGAACTTCAGTATTACCTAAATATTTAAGTAACGTAACAATATTTTTTTAAGTAACTCTTACCATTAAGCAAAGGAATTGAACTGGGGAACATTAAAACCTTACACTCCACAATTCAATTCTAGATTGTATATTATAGGTATATAAATACAAAACGAAAAGTCTCTATAAAATTATTATTTGTACACATGCTGTAGGGTAGGTAGGTACATACTACAGAGGTTGTTCAATATCCCTACAACATAAGTTCTTATTATATTCTTCAACAAATTAAGTACATGTTACGTGACCCTTCGAGAACAGAGTCAAAATATCTACGTTATGATTTTTTTGGTAATAAGGAAACTTCTTCGTCCTTCACAGGAAGGATCTCATCAACAGGACTCGACTTGATCGATCCATTAATGTCTCTTATTCGATGTGGAGGACTGACGTTTGAATACAAGGATGACTTAGGACTAATGTTGTGTGACAGTTGATTGGAATCCAAGTGCTGCAAATTTTTAGTAGACTGCTTCCTAGCCGGAGTTCTGCGTTCCGGACTGTCACCGTCATCATCATCTAACGAATGCAGAAGCTGGAAAACCAATTTTGTTGTAGTGATAATTTTAAAACGTTGTTTCGTATTCTTACCTTATCAACTTCTTCATCGAAATTTGCACTTCCTTGTGGATTGTCACGTTGAGCGCGTTCCATTAGCGTTGCTCTCTTAGCTGCTAGATACAAACTGCGTTTGATACGTAAGTAAATGACTTCTGTGATAGCACGCACAGTGTAGTCTGGATGAAATGAGTGACGCAGCATTGCGTCCAAGTTTAGCGATTCCAAACTTCCAATGGCCGATGTGGGGCCTGATGGAGACTCGGCTAAAGCAGAAAATAGAAAATAGTTGTATATTTTTATATCGTTAGGTTTTCACGTAGCTACGTTAACATACCGACTCCGATGTTTTGAATGAGAGCTTGCGTGCCAAAATAAGTGAAAGGTCCCCCTTCGAAGTTGAGGTTTTCTTTTCCTACGGTAACTTCGACGCGTCCTTCCAATATCAACACGAAATAGTCTGATGGTTTTCCTTGTTGATAAATCACGTTGGTCGGATCTGTGCGCCATTCTTTGTTTTTCTTGATATGAAAAACTATGTCTTGTTTCAACAAGCGCTTCAGTATTGTCTCTGATATGGAACTTGGGACAAACTGCTCAACAGCTACAACAAAAAAAAAAGATAGTAAAAAACGTAACGTTACAGTTGAACTTGTAACGAATTTACTGATAAGAGTTCCTAGCCCACGGATCTCCACAAATACAATATTATTATTATTATTATTAAAAATACGAGGTCTTGCATTATATCCAAAGCCACTCTTAAGTAAGTAATTGACGATTTTTACAATAAGAGGATTTGGAAAAAGATTTGAGGTTTTCCTGGAAAATTCAAAATTTCCTGACAGAACTTTCAATTTCCTGCAAATTATTTTCAATCTCTCCCTCTAATTTCAATTTCCCACCCTAAGGGACGTTTCGAACAAATTTTTTTATAGGTTCCTGGATACTAGTCGGGAAAGTTTTGAGGTGACACAACTGATTTTTGATTATATATTCAATTTTGATCGGGTGATCTCGTCGGCCAAATAAGGTGCTTACGAAAACCCTAATCTGTGTGATCCAGATCACTTACTACAACCAATCCAGTAGGTACTTTGTATTTGAGACACTTGATTGGGCAATTTTTTTTTTTATCCAGATCACACAGATTAGGGTTTCTGTAAGCACCTCTAGTCTCACCATTTCTCTCGAGATTAAACGTCTATTAAACAAGTGGAAACTTCTGGCTCGTGAAATTAAACCTGTCAAAGGACCCGCACACATTGCACTGAACTCAAAATCGCTATTTTACTTTCCCGGCCCACCCACGAACACGGAGGGAAAGTATTGTAATCGTGCAGAAAAAAAGTTTCGAGATTTCACCGGATATATCCGTTTTGAGGTCCTCCAAGACGATTAAGACCATTTTCAGAATGATGTCTGTCTGTGTGTGTATGTGTGTATGTGTGTATGTGTGTGTGTGTATGTGTGTCTGTCTGTGATCTTCCACGATAACTGCCGTAACGTTGACTGGATCGACTTGATATTTGGTATACAAACATGGTTGTTTCCTGAAAAGAGCCCATTAGTTTTTGGCTGTCATCTGTCAAACCCAACTGTCACTATCATCAAATGTCAGAAGCTATATCTCACGGAACTCAACTTGCAATATGTCATTTGAAAGCCCTTGAAAAACTGTATTCAGAACAGTTGAAAACATTGCCCTATCTGTCATCTGTCAAATAATAAAAAATGTTAAAGTTCAAAACTTTACCAATTGATTATTCAAAATCTATCCGATGGATTGGAACCAGATTTGGCAGGAAGCAACACAACAAAAGAGTCAAATTGAGGCCGCAGTTGCAGTTTTCCACCATTCTCCAGTTGAGCGTAATGAATTTTCGAAATTTCTCCTGGCCGTTGCCACTCAGGAGGGGCTCTCGCCGGTGTTTCGACCAGCACGACTCGCTTTTGTAGCAGGACTCCACTCAAAAATTTATTCCTGCTCGGGGATCGACTTTTTTTTGGAAATTTCAACTGATATCGAAAGTAGATTGTATTGAGCGTCGTGCAGGTCTATTTTCAGAGTTGACACGGTTTCGGTTTCCCGACTGTAATTTTTTCAAAATGAAATTTGCACATTCCGTGAATTTGAGAAAAACGCAATGCAAACTTCTACATGCGGTAGGCCCCACGAAATATTAATTTTAGGTGCAGACATGCTGTGAATAAAAGTTAGAGAAAAGATTGAGCTAATTTTTGGAGGAAAAAGTTTCGAAATCGGATCAACAGTTGCCGAGTTTTCCTCTCTGGAAAAACTGCAAATTTTCCAACTTTTTATTCAGTGAACAGATTTCTCGGAATTGTTTTTTTTAGAGAATAGATAACTGGTTCTTGAACATTTTCCAATAATTTCTCTCCAATTTCCGGGAAATTTTCCTCCTGAAAATATAAAACCACTCATGCGATCGTACAAATTAAGCGGTTCTGTCACGATAATTACCGAATTATTGATCCGATCAAATCGAAATCAGGTACGGAGGCCTAAGTTCAGCCTGGAATGTTCTGATTAGACTTTGGGTGGATGATTTTGATCGGAAGCCCTCAGGTGGCACATTGGGTCTGGGTTTGTCTGCCCAAGCTCTAAATTGAAAATATAGAGTTGAAATTTGACACAAAGATGCAGTGAAAGTTTTCAATCAAGTTTTTGTAATTTCATCATCATATCTGAAGTAGGAACAAAAATTTCAATAAGGAACTAGCATTGCATTTTTGAGATATCACAGCAGTTAGCTACCTAGTTCTACCTTTTTGATCATTTCATCACCTTGGAAAACTGACCTAACCTGTCATTTTTTCTGTCCGCTCAACAATGGATGCAGGATGCTCGCTAAACGCTCGACTAAATAGAATTTTTTCATCAATTTCCAAATCGAATCGCCCCCTCCCGAAGGGACACTTCGATCAAAATCATTACTGACGTCTCTGGATACCGCCGGGAAAGTTTTGTGTCGCCCCACAACAGATTTTTTCTTTTGTACCTAGTTCGAATAATGCTGATCAAAGATTGATAGGTTAAAAAAACTTCTGCAAATCACTGTTTGGTAAAAAACAAATTCCAAAGTTGAAAACTTTGTAAAAATTATCTAGGAATTTGTCAGAGAAATGGTTTAAGTGGTAGGTGTATAGTGATTTTGACTAATACGCATCAACTTGTAACCTAGGGCGTGTTCCAAATCGTAACTCTAAAAACCAGTAACTGAAAAAGCGGTTCCATCTTGGTTACTGGTTCATACGGGACACTACGGTTCTTACTTCGGTTCGATATAAAATTATAGGTACAGTTGTGAGCGAAATGATTCATACGGCACCGCTAAGAAGTTGGCTGGATTTCAGAAATATTAGCTGTTTGGATTGTTCTTGAATGCCAGTTTTGACTAGAGATTTATCGTTATCAAAACTGGCATTCAAGAACGTCCAAGCAGCTAACATTCCTGAAATCCAGCCGACTTCCTAGTGGTGCCGTATGAATCATTTCGCTCCCAACTGTACCTATTATAATACGCCGGTCGCTCTGGTAAAACCACCGGGTTCCGATTCACGAGGATTACCCATAATATTAGCGATGCGGAACGGGTAACCGAGATTCCGGTACGAATATTACTGATTCGGAACACGCCCCTAGTTGTTTGGTTTTCAACCTTGTTATTTTTGACAATAAGTGACATTTTGGTTTTCATCTAAAAATTAATTCTATGCATTTTTCCACATCCACAGTAACATAATTCATGACCTCTCGACCGTGCCTCGACCTCTGTAGACCCAATTCAACAGTTCTGCTATAACGTCATAGGTATCTACAAAAACAAACACTATTTATTTTGAAAAAAATGCATTCTTCAAATCCCCGAAAAATAGCTGAAATGTCACAAATAAAAATAAATCAAGCTGTATCAAGGTTACTTTGCGGTGCTGTTTCCACCGTCCATGTAAACGCTCCAATAAGCAAACTCACTCCCACTACAGAGAGAAATCGTGAATGAGACACATCAAAACAGGAATATCTTTTGACTTAGTAAGCTATGACAAGATCTATCGGAAGAGCTTTCAAGGGTTAGGTAGGTATTCAATTACCCAAGCAGACAATGTAAAGCTGAGCTTAGACAGTGAACCAATGATAGGTATACATCTGGGACCACATCTTCCTTATTTTAGTGGCGTAGCTTTGGACAAGTCGCCCTTAAACCCGGTATTGAACAGGAGAAGATGTTTCATTGGATTTCAAAGGTGAAAATCTGGTGATATTGCCATAGTAGATAGATCGATAGCATATAGAGATGCCAAGCCTATGCTAGAAGAATAGGGATCCAAAGAGGTTTTCAATTAAGCAGTCCTCTCTCTCGGAGGACACCCTTATGACCGCGCAGGTTTTGCTATCTCACTTGATTGATAGGAAGACCTCTATTGCTAAATGTTACCTGGAGCGCGATTCTGTACTTCCCTACCAACAGTTGTCGGTGTCGTTCAATTCCGACAGTTGTCGCTTGCGCCACCGACAAGTAGACGTCGAGGTGATTCTGTACTCACCGCCTACCGACACTTGTCGGTGCAAACGACGACTCTCGCTAAAGTGCAGTGATACGAAACGTGGAACGAAACGGTTATGAAACGGTGAGAGACGGGCCAATGAAAAGCAGCCATTTCGAATTCACGGATGATTTTTGAAGTTGACATTCATGTCTTCTGTATAGCCTGCTTTCACTTGTATGGAGTGTTCATAGGTATAGACAATACAAATAGAGAAGACCATATGTTATCACCACCGTCGTCACGGATATTGGGGCATCAAAAATCAGCCAACCTTTTTTTGAATGATGGACTCGCCTGGTTCCATACCTACATAGTAGATGGGTATGCGTACACTTCGTGGTGATGCGAAGCGAACACTTCCCTTGTAACCTACAAATCGCAAATACAAAACAATAAACAGGGTAAAAACTTATAATGCGCTTGCGCAACGACAACTTTTTCGTCGACCGATGGCCTCAAGACCCGTCGGTGGGCTGAGCGATAACTGTCGGTCCGGAACGACAATAACTATCGGTCGCATCTGTCACATTTGCAAATACAGAATCGCTCCTACCGACAAGTGTCGTTAAAGCCGTCGGCCGATACCGACAAGTGTCGGTAGGAAAGTACAGAATCGCGCTCCTGGTTTTCTTCGTGAACACGCAGACAACTCACTAGGCATAGAAGAAGCCAATAAATCGTCTCTACTAGCAAAGACCAAATGGATAATGAAACCAAGGAATTCCATAGGTGACGAGATGAAAGATGAGAACAAGATAATCATGTTTCATTACAATAATCTAAGAGGTATTTTAATGGTTGACATTTACCAAAATATTGCGCTATCTCTGACGTACAAGACAAGAAACTGAACACCGCAAAACCGATAAGATCATCGACAGAATCATTTATATAAATGAACACAGCTTGATTTCGTTTTATTAGTGAGTTTATTATGACGGCCCGCTAGTCGAGTGGACTGTGTGTTCGCTCGGCAAACGGATAGCTACCGGGTTCGATTCCCGGACATACCAGGGCTGGGTGTTGTGTTGTGTAAACGGATTTTACACTTATGCTGAACTTAGATAAAAATGGAGTAACTCCCTATGGCGTAGAAATGCCGATAAGGAGGCAAACAAACTTAAAAAAAAACTTTGATGAGTTTTAGCTTTTTTGTAAGATTTGAAAAGCAGGTACCTAACAAATGTTTTTCCAAAAAAGGGTTTTTATAGTGGTCAAACAAAATAAGTGTCATAGTCGATATTTTCATCGGTTTTCAAAACCAGACAGCTTTAGATTCCTTTGGTCGATTTTGGATATGTTTGAACTGATCAATAGCACATTTCTTTAGCTATCGGATACAAGTACCTACCTACTGTAGAATGGAAGAAAAGTCAAATAAAGTTTGTACAGGGTGTTAAGTAAAACCGTGCAAAACTATTGAAGATTTGTTTATGCCCCATTTTGTCAAAAAAAATTTTTGGTCGATACCAGCACCTAGAATATGAACATTGACGTCTTCCCTCGGAACGGTTTTTGATTTGCGCCCGTATTATGATTTTGGACAAAGTTGTGCCATTTTTTCTTCGATATCGCAAATATCCTCTCAAAGTGGTCTAATTATCGAAGCAAATCTTGAACAATCGATAGTTTCACTTGAAAAACCATCCCCTGTGGATGTTTTTCTCACCCACCCCTGAAAAAGATTACCCCCGCAGGCAGTGTCTAACCCATGTGGGCCGGAATATTGAGGCTGTTATCACAATAAACCAGTATGATACCGATGTGAGAGATAATTTTTGTTTCAAGGTCAAAGGATTGTTTTTAAGGGTTGTTTACATAAACTGATGCATCGATATCTCGAGAACAAAAAGAATCTGAGGAGAAATTCTTGCTTCATGTTTCATTGCATACACTGACGCATATTTTTCAAGAACATACAGGCTGATACCTAACATAGGTCGGGGATGTGCTCCACAGCAACCCTTTAGCAAGGAATGGAAGTGCTTTTGTAGAAGTGTTTGGTATCATTTCTCAAGATTTTGTTCTCCTGAATGTGATTTCGGTGATGAAATTTAGCTAAAAGAGAATTTATCATTACTCTGGAAAGAAAGAAACAAGCTCTTTGGGCGACTTATTCAATTTTAACGGAAATAGGTTTCACAGTTTCAAACAAAGTTCCTCAAAATACCTAACTGAAAGATATTACTAACAGAAAACTCTCGAAATCGCCTGGATCGTTTCGGTAATCTCAAAATGCATATTTCCGGCAATTTCTTGAAATCTTTTTTGCTTTTGGAGATATCAATTCTCCAATTTATGGAAACAACCCTTAAAAACAATCCATTGACCTTGAAACAACCTTGACCTTGACATTACGCTATTCCAGTATCGTAGGTACCGATTCTGGTACCAGCCCCAACATTGTGGCCCACAATGGTTAGGCATTGACCGCGGGGGTAGCTTTTTTAGGGGTGAGTGAGGGAAATGTTGAAAAGGGATAGTTCTAATTTCAACTTCAAATTTGATATCAGTTTTGCAATAAGTGTACATTATTGAAGAAAAAATGACACAACTTTGTCCAAAATCATAATAAGGGTGCAAATCCAAAACCGTTTCGAGGGAAGACATCAATGTTCATATTCTAGGGGCTGATATCGACCAAATTTTGTTTTGGCAAAATGGGACATAAACAAATCTTCAATAGTTTTGCACGGTTTTACTTGACACCCTGTATAAACTTTATTCGACTTTTCTTCCATTCCACAGTACTTGTATCCGATAGCTAAAGAATGGTGCTATTGAATAGTTCAAACAGATCCAAAATCGATCAAAGGAATCCAAATCTGTCTGGTTTTGAAAACCGATGAAAATATCGACTATGACACTTATTTTGTTGACCACTTTATATAGCGTCATAGCCAAACTATGGGTACCTATGACATAGATCAGAAATCATCTTCGGTAAGTACTGGATGTAGGTAGAAAAATGCATTGATTTTATTTCTGTACAAAAACTTTGAAAATGTCATGTTGAAAAAAAAATGTCATTCATGTCACCTGTCAACCGTGACAGGTTGAAAATGAAAATCAATAATCAAAGCTACAGGTTGGTGCGCCTTAGTCAAAATCATTATACCCCTTGAAGGATTTTTCTGAAAAAATGACCAGAAAAATGTTGGAAATTTTGCATTTTTCCAACGTATGATTTTTTTCCCTGTCAAACGGTCATTTATAGGAGTCTATGACCATCTTTAATCAGCATCACTCGAACTACTAAATATAAAAAAAAATGAGCGGTTAACCGAGAGTCATTTTCAATATAATGTGTGCGCATGCGGGTCCTTTCCAAAACAATCTTTCATTCGGAATAAATTCGGGCGAAAATAGCTCAAACAAGCGAAGATTCTTGTAAGATTAGTTGAAAAACTAGATATTTTGGTAGGCTTTGTTTTGCGGCGCAGTGTGCATTGAAAAAAATATTTTTCCCGAAACTTATCATAAATATGGTGAAAAATGGCATGGAATAAGCTTTCTTACGCTTTTTGATCCATCTCTCTACCTTAATTCATTAGCCAGTACCTATTGGCCTTGCGAAATGTGGTCATACTGACTGAACAACCCGTTACATCTATATTTAGTTTTTTTATTCAAGACAATCGCGGACTTGTCCGTAAAATAACTTCTAACCTCGGTTCTAACAAGAATTAACTAAAATATCGATGGCTTATTTACAATAGGACGTAACCCTCAATTTATCCGAAATTGCGTTTCTTGTTTCAATGGATGCAAAATAATATTGGGCATCCAATATCCATTGAAAACCAAAAACGCAATTTCAAATAAATTGAGGGTTACGTCCTATTGCAAATAAGCCATCGATATGTAGGTATATTTCTTGTTCGAAGGTTAGGACTTTTGCTTGAAATATTAATATTTCGAGATTTTTTCAAGAGGATGAATACTGATGAACTGGACGGACCTTTGCAGCAATTTATCATCTAAATATTCCAATTTAAAACAGCTTACTGAAGGAATAAAGCAGCTATCGGAATGTATGTTACGTCTGGGGTCATCAATGTTTTTCTTTTTTAGATTAGGTAGGTAGGGTATACTGGCCTAGAAATGTACTTGTCACAAAGTGTAGAGAATAATGGGTATTCATCGTTACTACAAATCAAAAGTAAACATTTTAATTTTAAGTAAGTACTTGAATAAATACTGGCACAATTCGCACCTGGTAGCGAAATGTGCCTCTACCCCCATCCGTAAGAAATTTAAATATTTCAATAATACACCAAAGTTGTATTTTTTTAGGAAGGTACACTTTTTTCACATTAAACCAATTTTGTAAATTTTAATTTCTCAACCTAGCCATCGTCCATATTAATTGAGATAATCAGCAAATGCCAAAAGTTTCGCCGCATTTAAATAGGTACTAAAAATAGTACACGAGAGATTATTGATTGTGCAGTCTTGGGTACCGCACCTTTACACGACATTAGAACTCCAGACGTTACGATCGCCTTCCAATTTTTCACACGCATTATAAACACAGCACTACTCACCAGTACTCAAAAACTGAAACGCTGCCAGAGTTAGCTGTGGACTAATACGAATCTTATTGCTTTCGCCACGTCGTTCGGCAAAAACGGTGAAATCCTGTCTCCTATCGGCGGTCCGTCTCCTTTTGGTCCTGTTGTCAGCTGGAAAATCCCTTTATTAGGATGAATAAGAAACGGCACAGCCCTTGAAGGGAAGTTCATGGACTTACTAAAAACATCCGTTTCGTCCATTATCTCCGCTTGTATCAGCTCCTCTATAACATCCTCGAGGGTGATGAGACCGATGGTTTCGTAAAACGGATCGCCTTCGCCTTCGTTGTTGACCCGATGGACGAAGGCCATGTGGCCCTTATTACCCTCCTTGAATATCCTGAACATGACGTCCAACGTGACGTCCTCGAAGACGAAGTTGCACGGGTTCTGATAGAATTGACACAAAGTCTTCAGGGGAGTGTTGTCGTCGGGGTCGACGAAAGCCAAATCTTTGATGTACAGCATGGTGACAATGTTCTGTCTATTTCCTTCGAAAACGGGCACACGAGAAAATCCTGAAGAAGAAGGCGAAGAAGAAATCAATATGAGAATAAGTCGTTCGTTTTCTTGTCGAAGTATCCAACAAACCTGATTTCATTATTTCTGACACGGTTTCAAAATCTAACACAGCTTCGTAATCCAGCATGAAGACATCTTCGATTTTTGTCATAACATCTGCCACGGTCTTTCTCCGCAGCTCCAGAGCTCCGCTGATTATGTTCACCTCGTCTTTATCTAAATCATTTTCACCAGTGGTGACCTGAAATAATTGCATCAATTTTGTCAAACCTTGAGTTATTGTGAGAATTTTGTAGTTTATTTTAATGCATAATTGGTGTTGAATTTTAAATAGTCCTCTTTTTTTTTTAATGGCCGTGCTACACACTCAAATGATTCGCAAAATACGGCGTTTGATGAACAAGTATAATGTATTTTTGCACAGTTGCTCTTGAGGCTCAAAAAAAATTACCTCTTAGGGGGGCAATGGGGGGGGGGGAGGAAGCTGTGGGAGATGTGAGCAAAAACAGTCACTCTGCACCCGGTCGTGTAAAGAAAAAGAAACACCTTTAGAGGAAGCACTCCAGTCAACCCCTAGAGTCAACCTGCACATAAATGCTCAGAAATACCCTCTCCTTCCTGTCTCCTTGTCAAGCTCCTTGTAGCCGCAGGGTGGCGAAGCGAAAAAAAGATACCTAGCCAATAAAGAATGGCGAATTACTTTTTTGATTGGAGGCTTCGTTTTCGAGATATTCACGTTTGAGTGTTTGAAGAACATCTTGAAAATCCTAATTTCAGTAGCTAAAAAGATGAAATTTGAAAAGAATGCCGATAAAAATGCGTTTCTTGACTGAATTAAGTTTCATAGGGCATCCTAAGTGGGCGACCATCATTTGGCTAGAGGAAACAAATTTTCTCCTTCATGTCTTTTCAGACACTCAGATGCAAATATCTGGAGAACGAAGCCACCTATAAAAATTTCACGAGCGTAACTTTTTTTCTAAAAAGGCGAATCCAAAAATGCAAACAATCTTTCAAAATTTTCAAAGACGTAGAAAATAAGGGGGAGGGTTTTGAGTAGAGGGGCTACGCCACTGTATATACTTTCCATCAAAAATGACAGTATCATAGTAAAAGACGCTCAATTTGAAAGTATCCAGAAGCAGTTTGAGAAAAATCGATCCACGGAATGAAAGTTCTTGAAAAATATATTTTGGGATTTTAGTTTTGAAAAGCTGTACTTATCTCCTTTATGGCGCGTTTTCTGAAAAATCCTTTTTTTTCTAGGCTCTATCGTTTGTCGAAATCTTTGCGAGTACCTACGTAAACCACCGTATACGAAGTGCCCTTACTCATTACAAAGACTTGGAAGTCCTTATTGGAGAAATAATAAAGAACACAGATTTTGATAGAATATTGTTAGTTTTATATTTATCAGTTTTCTATCTTGGTTGTTATTATTACTGAAGATCTCGACAAGACTGAGACAGTGCAGTACAAGATGAGATAAAAAGCCCACACGACGAAGCGCTTTCCATGTTATTTCTTTCAGTCAAGTATCAGCGCGTTTTAACCAGTTATTCCTGGCGTCTGAATAAAAATAGTATGGCTGACACACTTTCATCGGAGCATTTTCATTCAAGAAAATAAAATTTTCATTTTTCTTAAATCCATACCCACTGGAGTCTGTGCTACTAGAAATGTTCAAATTCTTCTTATGTTATAAAATAGGTATTAAATGATTATATCTTTTTTATTCTACTCAAGGATTGCTGTACAAGTGAATAAACATAAAACTCGTGTTTTACCTTTACTAGCTCTTTGAGACGTTCCCTGTTGTACACATTGCCGATTTCTTCTCCCAGAAGGTAGTCCAAGAATTTAGACACTGGGTATGCTAGAGGAGCTGTCAGTGCCATAACGCATTTGGTGACGTAAATCGTTTTCGCACCGACAGCGAGACCATGTCTTGAACAAATCGCCTGTGGAGTGATTTCACCAAACAAGACAATGGCTATGGTTGAAAATATAACAGCTATCAAACCTGACGTCAGACCGTCCAGGAGGATGGTAAAAATCGAATTCACGCAAACATTCCCGAGCAGAATGCTGCACAGCAGAAAATTTCCGTGATTGCGAACGGGCTGTATTGCTCTGGCATATTTTCGCTCCTTCGCCGTGCCGGTGTTGCACAAAATCTTTAATTCGGTCCTATCTAAGGACATCAACCCCAAATTGAGGCCGGAAAATAGGGCGGAAAACATCAGGCAGGTGCATATGATCAAGATAGTCACCCACAGTGGCAGTGGGGTCTCGTACGTTCGAACCTGAAGCCAGGGCTCGCTGCCCTGATGCACAGATTTCGTGGCGTTGTTGTCTTTCACGCACAGGTAAAAAGTTTCGGCATCCGGTTTCAGCGCCGGCAATTTCATGCGAACCAAGACGGTTTCTGGTGAAAAGCTTTCCTTGACAATCTGAAAAAAAAAGAATTTTTTTTAGTTCCGAAAATCCAAAAAATAAATGAGAAGTAGGTAGACTAATAACAGGTGTCCCAGAATCAAAGTCGGAAAAATAAAGTAGAAATTTTCAGGAATTCGGCTCTATGACGAAGATATGACACCTCAAAGTTCAACTTTTACTTTCCCGACCCCCTCCCTCACTGAGGATAGAAAAAGTTTTGTGATCGTGCGAAAAAGATATTTAGACAACGGATATTTATACGTTTTGGGGTCCCCCAACACGATTGAGACCATTTTCAGAGTGATGTCTGCCTGTATGTATGTGTGTTTCTATGTAATCTCTCACGATAACTGTGGAGCCGTTGATTCTATTGAGTTGAAATTTGGCATATAGTCATCGTTTCACCCTGGGATGCGGCCATAAGTATCATCTGTAAACGGCTCATCTGACAAACGGAAGCGTCACTGTCAAAAATGACAGAAGCTATACCTACCTCAAGAAACTTGGCTTAAGATAAGTCATTTGAAAGCCCTTGAAAAACTGCATTCAGAACAGTTTGAAATTATTGAAATGAAATGAATGAAATATTGAGCCTGCAGTTTGAGTTTTCCACCATTTCCCAGTCGGGCGCTATGGATTTTCAAATTTTCTCCTGGCCGTTACCACTCAAGACGGTCGCTCGCCCGGACTTCGACCAGGACGACCCTCGTTTGATGCAGGACTCAACTCAAACGCTCTTTCCTGCTCGGGTATCGACTATTTTTTTGAAAAATTTAAACTGATATCGAAAGTAGATTGCATTGGGCGTCGTGTAGGCTCGTTTTTAAACGCGACACGGTTTCGATTTTCCGATTTTCAATGGCTCGACCCACTACGTTCAAGCTCTCCTTGAAGTTCGGTTCGCACGGGAGGCATATCTATACAGGGTGTTTCCAAAGTGGTGACACAAACTTCTAGGAGAGATTCCCTATCAAAAATGGACCAGGAAAAAATATACCTTTGATGTCCTAAAATGCTCCGTTGAAAAGTTACAAGGTGTTCAAGTTGAATCTTCAAAATCGATTTTTTGACATAACTTTTGAACCGTTGAACTGATTTTGTTCAAATTTGGAACAAAGTCAACAAGAATAGGTCGTCTCTATCGAATAATAGTACCGTGTTCAGAAAAAAAATCAGGGGCGTAGATAATGAGGGGTATTGTCATATTTCTCCCCCTATTTTTTACCCCCTAGCTATTTTCCCAAATTGTTCTAATTTTTGGATTCTACGTCCAATTTAGAAAAAAAAGCTACTCTTGCAAAGTTTTGATTAGAGGCTTCATTTTTGAGATATTTGGGTTTGAAACTTTGGAAAACATCTCGAAATCGCCACATTCAATGAGCCCAATTTTTTTTCCTTGAAAACTTCTCGTTTCTCAGAAAAAATAGTGGTTCATCAACTTAAAAATTCGAGAGAACCTATTTCTGCTGAGAAATCGTGAGTTTTTTTGGATTCTAATTTTTAAGCCTTTGAAAGTGGCAATTTCGAGATGTTTTCCAAAGTTTCAAACCCAGATATCTCAAAAACGAAGCCTCTAATCAAAATTTTGCAAGAGTAACTTTTTTCTCTAAATTGAACGTAAAATCCAAAAATTAGAACAATCGGGAAAACTAGCTAGGGGTGTAAAAAATGGGGGGGTAAAAAAGAGGACACCCCCCATTATCTACACTCCTGAACTTTTTTTCTCAACACGTTACTACTATTCGATAGAGACTTTTTTCTCTAAATTGGATGTGGAATCCAAAAATTGGAACAATTTGGGAAAATAGCTAGGGGGGGTGAAAAAAAAAGTTGTTACTATTGTTCGATAGAGACTTATTTCAGCTAACTTTGTTGGAAATTTGAACAAAATCGGTTGAACGGTTCAAAACTTATGTCAAAAAATCAGTTTTAAAAAGTCAACTTGAACACCCTGTAACTTTTCAACGGAGCATTTTAGGACATCGAAGGTATATTTTTTCCTGATCCATTTTTGATGGGGAATCTCCCCTAGAAGTTTGTATCACCATTTTGGAAACACCCTGTAGATACGGTTGCGGCCAAAATAAAGTGGACGACAATGTCAACGAGTTGGCTTGCTGTCATGCGACGTTCAGGCCAGAATCCTGAAAAATCTGTCAACTGTCGTCCACTTTGAAAAGTCCGCAACGGTACCTACGCTCAATTAGTGATGACGTCAAAAGTTCGGTTTTGTATGGAAACAATCTCTGCTAGGTTGGCAGCACTTACTGTCACTCCTGATTCCCACCCTCTACCTCTTCCCACATCCTCCACTGCAGCTGTCAAACAAAATGTAAAATGTATTTACCCAGCATTCCCACCCTCGAAGGTCTTTTTGGTTACGAAACACCCTACAGAGGAAGGTTAATGTATCTAAGGGGTGTTTTTTTGAATCTGGCGTCGAAGTGTGCTGTGCTCTAGCCAAATTCGCCTGCATTCGGCCAGAGCAGAGCACACTTCGACGCCAGATTAAAAAAAAACACCCGTTATTGGTAATGGCCGCATTCTTAAGTCACAACAGTTGTGGAGCACTTCTACGCCATTGGTCAGAATTAAAATTTCGACGAATCGCGTGGAAGTGCTCCACAACTGTTGTGACTTACGAATGCGACCACTGATCCGCAAATATTCCATCAGCTGTCACTTTGACAAGAAGTGTTGCCAACTTACGTGTTCGTTGTTTTCATACAAAACCCACGATTTGACGTCACACTAATAGAGCGTATGCAACTGTCATCATTGTCGTTATGTCAAAAAGAACAATATAGCGCCAAATTTCAGCTATATATTGCCCGTGCGGACCTAATAGCTGTAGCTGTATCACACTACACAATTTCTTGAACAATCTGTCAATTGAACAATTAAGTTCATTGTGTTTTGACACTACTTTGGCAAATTGTTCAAGAAGTTGTGTATAGTGTAATACAGCTATAGATGCGTATTGAGTCAATCCGCATCAGCATAAGTACAGGGTGACTTTTTCAATTTTTAAAAGGACCCACCACTAATTTCTCGCTGCACAATTTTTTTTTTGAAAAAAGTCACCCTTCCCTTCTGCCCCTCTAGGCAGGGTGACTACCCTTTTAAGAATTTCAAATGGGACTAGGGGTCGAAATGCACATCATTTTGAAGGTCCTTTAATTCTCCTCACAACAATTGAAAAAAATCAAAATCCATCAACCCATTCTGTGGTCACGATTTTTTTTAAATCGGATTCTGTTTTTCTTTTTTGTCTTTCTTGTCTTTCTTGTCTTTTTCTTTTTTTGTCAACGTTGTATTTGAAAAATCAGTTGAACCCTTTAGTACCTAAACGTCTTAGATTGAGAGAAAACATAAACACCAAACTTGAGCAATTATTTTTCACTCCATGGCTGAACTAAGCTAGCGTACCTAGAGGGTGAAAATACCATTCTGAAATTTTTAAATACAACATAAGCTAGACCCTTCGTTGAAGGATCTTAAATTCTGTTTCGAAATTTAAAATAGGGGGTTAAAAATTAGCTCCAGACCTCTTATACTCCCTGCCCTAACTCAGTTTCAACCATGGGGTGCAAAATAACCATTCAAATTTGCTGTTGGTGTTTTTTTGAAATCTAAGATATTTACTGAAGAAAACAACTGGTTTTTCAGATACAATATTGATGACGAAGGAAAAAATATCCAATAGGCGAAATTCAGTGCCATTTCTGCGCTGGCGCAACCATGCTAGGGGATTTGAGAATAGTGCCGTATGCTAACACATGTAAAACGCGTAATTTCAACATTGTCTATTATTGAAACGGCTGAAAATGAAACTTTCAAATAAGCTATGGAAAAAAAAGTTTCTTGATCTTTCATTGTGTTCAAAACCAGCAATGATGGATCAGTTCTAGATACACAATGAGCGAAAATATGGTAACGTGTTTATCAGTTGGTGTGTTTTTGAAAATACCGCCCTATTATGCATTCAGCTTTTATTTGCAACAAAGCAGGCCTTGGAATTTTGTTTTTACGTTTTTTTAAATTAAAAATACCCAGACACTTGAGCTATCACAGCTGCCAGTCAGTGTCAGTGTTGATACTCTGTCAGCTATACCAGCTGATATGAAGCAATGTTGTCTTTCCCCTTTCCGCTTAATTTTTGTGCTCACATCAGGGTAGGTGCTCACTGTGTTTGATAAAAAAAAGCCTGATGTTTCTGACAGTTTCTGATGTCAAAGCAGTTACACAGTTGGTGTAAAATGGATTTTGATCTTTGGGTGTGGTTGAAGGAAGATTGGAATAACGTGAGAAAATCTTTTTGAAGATCAACCAGATGTGAAAGCTATTATTCTGCCTACACACATTTTGTGAAACTCCTTTCTTCAGTACTTTTTGGCTAGCTACCTACAGTGCTCAGTAAAGCTAGCAGTGAAATGAAAAAATCAATGAAGATGAAAACGGAGCGAGGATGCAGGACCTAGCTGATGAAAGTCCGTTTCAGACAGGATGGCTGAAAAGAAACTAAGAAGCTTATTGCTCGATTATGTTGCGAGCTCAAGTGATGGACAGTCCCTACCTATCTCCACAAATTTCCGGAGTTCGAAATGTTCCGAGTTCAAGTACCTTGTTTCTAAAAGTACCTACCCTAATAAAAATTAATAGGCCAGAGCCATCATTCGTTTCAATTCAAAGGTCTTCACTTTTATTGTTATTGGTAGATGCCAGTACCAGATCGATCTCTATCGACTGAAAGAAACAAAGAAACACGGCTTTCATGACACAGCTTCCTCCTTGTTAAATACAGCCAAATTTTAAATTTCTCTTCTCACTTAGCACCGCCTGTACAACTTCGTTTGTTCCATATGTAGAATGAGGAAGAACTTCTCCACTACGCTTGAAGAATGACAAGCGGTTGATAGTTTATGTCATTCGGACATTCAATCAATCAGAAATGAACTTGCAACACTGTTCTGGATTTTGAAGTAAAGCGATAACCCCAGAAAATAATGCATAACCTAAACTGTGGCATTCCACTGACAGCGCTTTTACAGAGTGGATTCTGTCAAACTAGGCTCGCCTGCTTTGTTGCAAATAAAAGCTGAATGCATAATACTTCTGGTATTCTTCTCTGCCTTACGGTTGCCGTCCTGTCTGTCAGTGGCATGAAACTGCATGTAAACAAATGGTAACTAAAATTATATGTACCGATTGTATATATGGTTATATGTACCGAGAGTTCATAAATTAAATGGGTCAAGGGTGCCTGTGAATTCAAAAACGTCCGTCTGAACTAGCGTAGTCCTTTTGTAAAAAATTTGTCAAACTTTGACAAGTTACGTCCCATATTATTGATATCTGATCTGCCATAAGTGCACGAGAATACTTCAAGTTCGAAAATACTCCTCGATCATGTAGGTTTTGTGCCCTGCCGTGAAAACCACATTTAAAATGTTCCAAAAACGAAAACTGCGGCTGGTTTGACAGATTACGATAACCAAAAAATTACAGACATCAAATGAACGATGCTAGTTCCGACAGATGTTTTGAAACTCACAGCCACCCTTGACCCATCTAATTTATGAACGCTCGGTATAATATATCAGAGGTTTTGTGTTTTCTGTTTTTTTTTTTCAAAAATGACAGGCAGTTTGTTGAGTGTCTGGCTGCAAAAACCGTACGAAAAGAACATTACAGTTCCATTTCATGTGTGTTCCCAAAAAACATCACCTTCTAGGCAACCAGTTATACACTGAAAACGGCTTTTTCGTTCTTTTCGGAACACTACGCGCGGAATTCATTTTTTCGACAGCAATGCACATGGACAACATCATTCCACATAATCTAGCATGGAAGTCAAAAGTTTCTTGTCATCTATTTTCCTTTGTTAAATCGATGGCTGAAAATCTGCAGGTTTTGACTTTTCCTAGCTCGCGCAGACGCATGAGTTCCATCCCCTAGCTTTGCGAACCTACAGCGCAACTCGTGCCGCTGAATATCGCATATTGTGTAAAATTCATATTTCGAAATGGGTTGTTAGATTTCAATTTTTCCAAAACTGTTGTGAAGGGATACAAATGTAATAAAAATGTCTGATAATTTGAGGTCAAATTTCAGAAAAATCCCACCAGCGCGCAGCGAGCGGTTTCAAAGTTGAATGACACAAGTGACGAAAAATTTTGAATTAAAGAAAACTTCACATCTGATCTGAACATCATCTGAGGACTCTATGGTAACTTTTCTGCCATAAATTCATACTGTAGTTACTAACGAGTATTGCCTGGTATTGAAACATCCTACAAATAATGTAGCTTTGAATAAAATGAATAATTAGTGGATCACGTCTTCCCTTGCCTTTTCCTTCATTATTTGTATATTTAATAATAAACCTTATTGCATCAAAAAGTTTAAAAATGAATTAGCTAATTGAGAGATTTCTTTGGTGAGTTCTAGGTCAATGCTGGTTGATTGACCACAGGAAATACATCATACGTAGCTGTTGTGAACTAAACATTTTTCCATAATCTTGAGTTATACTGTGTTCGTCATTGGTCACTTTCATGAAATTTACAAAGAAAAAATCCCCAATTGACATATCTAGTTCATGCTTTAATTTTTTTGTGCAACCAAGGGTAGGTGACTGGTAGTATGAAAGCTAAAATCAAGTTCAAATTAAAAATAATTGCAGATCTCTGATCGTTGTAATCCAGACCCAAAACAGTAACACTAGATAGACATGTTTTGCCTCTTACTTGAATCTCATTAGAGTGTAGAGACTCAAATCCAGATCCTGTAGACTGTAATCATCCCCTTCCATAAATAAAAACACGGGTCTTATAATTTGTGAGAATATGAATAAAAGTGAAATCAGCACAATGATGCTGAAGATAACATGATGATTCTGGAGTAACTGCAATAAAATTTCTTTGGGATATTTTGCCAAGGAATAGATGCAAGTAGTGATAATTTTTTGTTTCTCCCTAAGCTACACAACAGACACAACCGGTTTTAAAAATCTCATAATAATAATTAAAGAGTACTTAATGTAAATATCAAATTATGTAATTGACATCACAAGTATTAACTTCAGCACATTAACTTGCTTCGTAACGTGTGGTAACATGAACCAGATACAGATAGACTTGTTTTTATTTTCTAATCTGCAATTTATTGTGATAACGCGCCGGGCCTCGAAATTAGAGGGCTAATTGTATCAGTCTTCACAAAATACCTACCATCTGAGTCACACGAATAGAATTGCCGACTACGTGTCACGGGTGCTTTGACTTTACATTTCTTTTTTTACTTTGGCACAATCTCTGTTTAATCAAATTTTATCTGCGACTCAAGTTCCTTAAAAGCGTGATGCAAATATTGTTCTGGGCAAAACGTACCAGCGAGATACCCACACTTCTGGACACTTGCTGCAAAACTGTTGATTCATCACAGTATCGAATTTTACACACATCTGCAATCTGCATGGCAAATGGATTATCGGAAACGTATTGTGGCTTTTTTGGAAAAAGAAAGATGCCTGGACCGCATATTGCTTTTGAAAGGCTCCATTCATATTATAATCTTACAATAATCACAATTGAATAAAAAATATAAATGCTTACTGGAAATCCTTTGGTAGAAGGGTATTCACAAGGTTCTCCATATTTCCCTTCTTCATCAGTTACAGTCACCACCATGTCTTCGAGAAAACCGGTGCCAAAGAGACGAAACGTATGTTCAACGTTGGAAAGAACATCGGGAACACCGTTTTCGTCGAATTCGGGATCTTTGTTTGCCACCTCCAATCGAAGTCCCAAAACGGAGAGTTGGTCAATTCGCTGCCGTCGACTCCGATGATTGCTGGAACTGTAAAGATAATGCAGATTAAAAGTAGGTTCCTACTTATTTACCGTTTTCAGATAATCGTCTCAGTCATGCAGTGATTAGACACCAGTGACGAAGATTTGGTCACCAAAATCTGCGACTAGATATTTGTGAGCTTTAATAAGGTAGGTAAGTACCATTGCAAAATCTACACCACTGGGACTTTTGTAGGGAATTTTTATTAGGTGATTGATGGACGCCTATCTAAGATTAAACTGCACAAAATCAACCGGTTTTCTTACCTTCAACTTTTACGGGCTATATCTTCGTTGATATGCATTTTTGATGCACGGTCTTTGGGTTTGCTCTTATTGTTTTTTTATGCTCTATCGACCAGCGATCATTGAAACTTTTCAGATTAATCCTGGACCACCCTGTATACAGAGTGTCGCGGAATAAGGACTACAAAATGCACAGGGAGATGAAGAAATAAAAAGTAAAGGGGCATTTTTTTTGTTAAACGTACCCTCGCAAACGTAAAATAATGGAGGCCTCCCCCTCGGCTTCCCCCTTTTTCCCCTATTTTTTACCCCCTTGAATATTTTTAGAAATCGTTTCAATTTTTGGTTTCTACGTTTAATTTGAAGAAAAAAGTCACTCTTGCAAAATTTTGATTAGCGGTTCCATTTTCAAGATTTTTGGGTCTGGAATTTAGGAAAACATCTCGAAAACACCATACTTTCAAACGATATTATACGTTTGAGAGAGGATATACTTATTGAGAAAGGTCCCCTTGTTCTTCAATTCTCTATCTCTTTGTGAATTTTGAAACCCTTATTGCGGGACATCCTGTATTCTCGGATTAAGCTTTCAAAAATATGAAGTTTGCAATAAGAACGAATTGCGAGAAGCGCTCCCTAGGAAAGTTACGGCCCTTCAAAGTTCAATTTTTAAAATAGTTTTTTCAACATAACTTTTTAACGTTCAACCGATCAGCTTCGAATTGGGTATACGATATCACATGATGCATAGCAAACGAGTGAGAACTACGATTTTCATGAGATCCATCCAGTGCCGTGAACAAAACTGAACCTATACGGCCCCTCAAACATCAGTTTTATCTACGGCACTGGATACTTATTTCTGAAACACAGTGTATACTAATTTCAATTTTGCATACTTAAGGTGCGTTCAGTCAGCTTATTTAGCCGCAAGTTTTAATTTTAGTCGTAAGCGCAGCGATGCTCAATGGCTTACATGAACCAGCCTCCTCAGATCAGCCAATAAGCGATGCTGCGCTTACGACTAAAATTAAAACTTGCGGCTAAATATGCTGACTGAACGCACCTTTATTGTTGGCTAGAGTTTGGACTAGGCTAGATTCCTGAAAAGTGACATTCAAAAGGGCATTTCATATATCAGTTGGAAAACAAGACATTTTGGGGTATACGAATCGCGCTGAATATGAAAATTTCTGTTGGCACCTCGAAATTTTAACTTTAAGGCCCTCAGGGCCCCAATTTTGATTTTTCTTTGGTTTTCAAGAGTTCATGATGTTTTGCATTCAACCTGTCATAACTCAAAAACCACCGGGAGCAAAGTAAATCTGCCCAAGTAGAGAGAGAGAAAGAAATTTTATTACTAAAATTACATCTTCCCCAACAACAAGGGTTGCTTTACAACAATGTATAACAGTAATAATAATAATAATAATAATAATAATAATAATAATAATAATAATAATAATGATAGTAATAAAACTAATAAATTGTAAAGTAAAGGAGAAAGGAAGGAAGTGGATTATGAACCTTATTACCTACTTGTTATACAGGGTGATTCATGAGTGACCTTACATAGGCTAATGGGAGATAGAGGACTTCGAGGCGAGTCAGGATCCACTGAAGAAATTTCATTTTCTCCGATGGTTACGAAGATACAGGGTGTTTTGTGTGTTTCGTATGAAACTTTGATAAGCGATATTTCTGAAACGGCCAAAGGTATTTTGTTGAAATTCACCAGTAATATTTCTTTGTTGAAACTCATCCCGAAGTCATACAGGGTAAGTCAAAATCCAGGGCCGGGCTAGAAAAAAGGTGCCCCTTTTTTGTTTCATCAAAAAGTACATTTTCTGACCGCTTTTCTAAAAAACTGCTATCGGATTCAAAAAGCTAAGAAAAAATACTTTAAGAATCACTCTTCAATTTAGATGGCACACCTAAACCGTTTCGACAATAAAATTAAAAGTAAAATTTGTGGGTGAGTTCCCATTTTCGACCGGACATAATCGACTCATTGTTTGATCGAATTCATTAAAATTCATTTTTTGGCTTGTCTCTGTTGAATAAAAGGGCTTGCTTGAAAAAAAATTTTCAGAGCTGACAATTTTTTTTTATGACAAAATCGAGAGCGAAACCAAAATTAGACTCGATTTGATCGTCAAAAAAAAATTTCCGGCTATGGAATTTTTCATACTACCAAGCCCTTCTGTTCCACAGAGACAAGCTAAAAAATGAATTTTAATGAATTCAATCAAACAATGAGTCGATTATGTCCGTTAAAAAATGGAAACTTACCCACAAATATTACTTTTAATTTTTTTGTCGAAACGGTCTAGGTGTGCCATCTAAATTGAATGGTGATTCTTGAAGCATTTTCCCTTAGCTTTCCGAATCCGATAACAGTTTTTCAGAAAAGCGGTCAGAAAATGTACTTTTTGATCAAATAAAAAAGGGGCACATTTTTTCAACTCCGGCCCTGGATTTTGACTCACCCGGTATGACTTCTGGATAAGTTCCAGCAGAGAAATATTACTGGTAAATTTCAACACAATATCTTCAGCCGTTTCAGAAATATCGCTGATCAAAGTTTCACACGAAACACACAAAACACCCTGTATCTTCGTAACCAATGGAGAAAACAAAATTTCCTCAGTGGATCCTGGCTCGCCTCAAAGTCCTCTATCTCCCATTAGCCTATGTAAGGTCATTCATGAATCACCCTGTATAAATGATTCTTTAAGATATGTATTGATTGTTTTAATACGGATAGAGCTATAATTTTCAATAATTTTGAAGGAATGCCAAATGTGATACAAAAATCCTTGAAAAGAGAAGTGATGGTACCGCGGGCTCCGACAAGCAATCCGATAACTTTGACATCCTTCAGGCCATATGACATTTTGAAGAACGTTGTTGTTGGTTCATAGATCCTTTGCTTTTCCAAATTTACATTATTAGGCTGGTCTTGGTTCAGCTCGAATCTCACGGTGGGATCTATGGTCCAACCAACATTTCTCTTTTTCTACTATACAGGTGTCTCGAAATTAATGCAACAAAATTTACAGGGAGGTAGACAATTGAAAAATAAGGGGACTTCCTCGATAAAAATACTCTCGCAAACGTAATAACGGGGATACAGGCCTTCAAAGTTGGTTTTTTAAAACAGTTTTTCTTGCATAACTTTTGAACTGTTGAGCCGATTTTATTCAAATTTGAAGCAAAGTTCACTAAAATAAGTCTCTATCGAACAGTGATAACCCATTTCATCAAACATTTTCAGGGGCGAAGATAATAGGGAATACCTCCCCCTTTTTTCCACTGTTTTTCACCTCCCTGAATATTTTTGGGAATGGTTGCAATTTTTCAATTCTACGTTTAATTTGGGGAAAAAAGTTACTCTTGCAAAATTTTGATTAAAGGCTTCATTTTTGAGATATTTGGGTTTGAAACTTCTGAGAACATCTCGAAAACACCTACAAGGCCTTAAAAATTAAAATTCAAGAAATCTCAAGATTTCTCAACTGAAATAAGTTTTCTAGGTGTTTCCAGTGGTCGAAATGTACCGGAACAGACCGGAACGGCGTTCCGGTTCGTGAAATATTTTCAAAAACCGTTCCGTCTCGTGAAATTTTGTCGAAAGCCGTTCCGTTTAATGGAAAATGTGCCGATAAGACGTTTAGACTTGTCTTTCAATATAATTTTGTCTTTTGTTGAATTATTTTGATTTCATTGTCTCGTCATTGTAGGTATATCTATCCATTCACGAAGAAAATTCAGTAATGTCACTTTTTGAGCTGTTCGTGAACTTTAACGTAAGAGTGATGGGATGACCGCAACTGATTTTTTTCTGGAAGTCCAGCAAAATATTTGTTGGAGGAAACCAGGCTCAATCCAATACTTCATCTTACAATATTCCCCGATCAACACAAGGAGTACCTAACATTACTGAATTTATGTACGTACATCACAAATGGGATATTAATTGTCTACTCTTTAGCACCTATCTTGAGCACGCATTAGAATTATCTGAAGAAAAAAACTGCCTGAACTTTTTAGTGCAACAGAAATGGGGATGTCTCAGTAACTTCTTCCCTTCTCGGAAGGGAGGGGGGGGGGGCTATTGTCGCCTGCAGCTCTTGCTCGCTTCGCTCGCATCGAAAGTCCGAGCGTTCCGGCTCGTGAAAATTGCCATTTCGACCACTGGGTGTTTCAGGTAAATAAACTACCATTTTTGCTAAAAAACATGAAGCTTTTCAGAGCTGAAATTTTCAGGCCCTGAAAAGTGGCAATTTTGAGATGTTTTCCAAAGTTTCAAACACAAATATCTCGAAAATGAAGCGTCTAGTCAAAATTTTTCAAGAGTAACTTTTTTCTCTAGATTGAACGTAGAACCCGAAAACTGGAACCATTTCCAAAATTATTCAGGGGGGGTGAAAATAGGGAGAAAAGGGGGAAGGTACCCCCTATTATCTTCGCTCCTAAAAATTTTGGATGAAATGCGTTATTATTCTTCAATAGAGACCTATTTTAGTAAACGTTGGCTCAATTTTTTTTTCAAAAAACAACTTTGAAGGCCGGTATCTCCGTTATTACGTATGCGAGGGTATTTTTATCTAGAAAGTCCCCTTATTTTTCAATTTTCTACCTCCATGTGAATTTTGTTGCATTAATTTCGGGACACCTGTATGTAGAAATCGACACTACGATTCAGGAAAAGGTTAATAATGATGAACTTCGCGGCACTTGATTGGCGTTTTTGTGAGCAATGTTCTAATATGTAGGATTGTAGGTACTTAATGATGCATTTTTAGAACAGTTCTTCAATTTTCTTGCCTCCTTCGAGGAGGATTAACACTAAAAAGGATATCCCGTATAGATACGGTCTAGTCGTCGTCTGTACAAAATGTATGTATAATGGTGTGTTCTCCTTTGATAAACAGTCTAAATACATAATTTTCTCAGTTACCTAATTCATTGCAATTCACGTGGTTTCTGATGAATCAAATAAGTGCTAAAATCTTATCAAGCACAGCAGATATAAAATCATTAAATTTTGAATTATTCTAAGAGTACATACATTTCTGTAACGTATCCCATGTGCATCTCATAATATGGTAAAGAAAAAGTCAAAAGCTGAAAAATTCTAGGTAGGTGCCTAATCGAGAATGAATAACGGATTATTTTATCAGTTTCCTACGTTAAGTTCTTTCCTTGGGTGACAATTTCTTGAAACCCAACTTCAATTTTTGAGAGTCTAGAACAGAAAGAGCCTTGATACGAATTCATACAAATTTAGATGATTATAACTGAACTGTTTGCCACTTTTCTCAATGATATCTTCTATTGACGTCTCTTGGCTATCAAACCAAGTGCCAACTAATAAAACACGTACAGTTCAGATCATCAGTTCAGTATGATCTACTCATATTACGTTAGGTATAATAATTAATTCAATATTTTTTCCAACTCTGACTCGCAGCAAGTCTACACCTAAAATTTATATTTCGTCGGAATTACCTCAGGTCGAGGTTTGCTCTGCAATTTTTTTGAATCCACGGAATGTAGGTACCAGATTCATTTTGGAAAAAATTACCGTCGAAAAACCGAAACCGTGTCGTATTTGAAAATGGGCCTGCACGACGCACAATGCTAGGTATCTACTTTTGATATTGACTGGAATTTTTTGAAAAAGTCGATCCCCTAGCTCTGCACCAAACGCGGGTCGTTCTGGTCAAACTCGGGTAAGCGGCCTTTTCCAGTGGTAACGGCCAGGAGAAATTTTGAAAATTCGTAACGTCTTGCTAGGAAATGGTGGAAACTCAATAATTGAAGACTCAAGACGTTCAGAATAGACGTACGGCTACTTCGCCAATTGTAGGGGTTTGTGCTCGGGTTTGTGGCTTATTGCCGAATCGAAGTCTCCAGCGAATATCATATAAAAGCAGGTACCTACGTTTTCTCTGTTGAAAGTTCATCAGCAGGAGTAGGTAGGTTAGTAGTAAGTACCTACCCTAGTGCAGGCAGCACGCAGCATTTTTCAAATATCCACCGCCACAGGTATAATCTACACTGACGAGCTCGTGACGTCATGTGTAAATGCCTAATTAAGTAGATATACGTTTTTAGCGCACTTTCCCAAAAAAATAGGAAAAAGGCGCTTTTAGCTTCACTTTGTCCGTCCGTCCGTCCGTCCGTCCGTCTGTCCGTCCGTCCGTCCGTCTGTCCGTCCGTCCGTCCGTCCGTCCGTACCCGGGATAACTCCTCAGGGAAGAAAGATATCGATGTGGTGTAAACGCTGATCAATAGTACATAGGTCCAGGATGTCAAGTTGACTTTTGGTTTTTTGTTATTCTGCCGCCATCTTTGATCCGCCATTTTGAATATCTCTAAAAGTGATCCGATTGAAATGAAATTTGCAGGCAATGTAAACCACATCAAGATCTATCCAATTTTCGACAAATGATGCCCCGCCGCCATCTTTTATTCTCCATATTGAACATGTTTCGAAGTGATAGAACTAGAAGAATTATGCCTCAACGAAAAGAGATATCGATGTGGCGCAAACGCCAATGAAATGCGTACGTGTCCACCATATAAAGTTGACCAATGAGTTTTGTTACTTGGCCGCCATCTTTGATCCGCCATTTTGAGTTTCTCTGGAAGTGGTTCGAATTGAGTAAAATTTGCAGGCGATGTGAACTTCATCAGGATTCATCCAATTTTCGACAATTGCTTCGCCGCCATCTTTTATTCTCCATATTGAACGCATTTCAGAGTGATAGAACTAGGAGAATTATACCTCAACGAAAAGAGATATCGACGTGGTGCAAACGCCAATCGAATGCATACGTGTCCACAATATGAAGTTGACCAATTATTTTTGTCACTTGGCCGCCATCTTTGATCCGCCATTTTGAATTTATCTGAAAGTATAGTCCAATTTGAGTGAACTTTGCAGGCGATGTGAACTTCATCAAGATACATCCAATTTTCTACAATTGACGCCCCGCCGCCATCTTGTATTCTCCATATTAAACATGTTTCAAAATGATAGAACTAGGAGAATTATGCCTCAACGGCCACCTTGGCCGCCATATGGAAATTTCATATAAGTGGAACGATTTTCATGAAACTTGGAATGTACCCTTGTCACGTGTGATCATTCTTATTTTCAAGCTGAATTTCATGATTCCGCCGCCATCTTGGCCGTCATATTAAAATCTCTTATTAGTGGAACGATTGACATCAAACTTGAAACTTATTCTTGTCTTATATGAACATTCTTATTTTCAAGATGAATTTCATGATTCCGCTGCCATCTTGACCGCCATATTGAAATCTCTTATTAGTGGAACGATTGACATCAAACTTGAAACTTATTCTTGTCTTATATGAACATTGCTATTTTCAAGCTGAATTTCATGATTTCGCTCCCATCTTGACCTTTATATTGAAATCTAGTTATTAGTGGAGGGATTGTCATGAAACTTGGAACTCACCCTTGTCGCCTTGTCTTGTATAATCATTCTTATTTTCGAGTTGAATTTCATGATTCCGCCGCTATCTTGGCCGCCATATTGAAATTTCTCATTAGTGGAACGATTGTCATGAAACGTGAAACTTACTCTTGTCTCGCATGAACATTCAATTTTCAAGCCTGACTTCATTTCTATCAATGACAGGTCTGCACTAAGAAAATGCGCTATTGCGACTCACGCACGTGAGGGGATATTCACGTGTTGGGTAAGTGTCCTGGGTTACTCGGGGAATCATGTACATTGTACACCCTCGTGTACACCTTTATCACCCTAGCTCTGGTATGTTTGTTGATGTTCCATATAATTCCCAAGTCCGGCATTCAGTGCTGGATCTAGGCTTTTCTTTAGGGGGTGCAAAATTCAATTTTGCCGCCCCCCATCGATAAGTAGGTATGCGGGAAGCTAAGGGCGGCCTGAGACCAAGGAGACCTCTAGTAGTGCCGCAGATGAAAATTGTTTGGATTTTAGAAAGACTATCTACTTGAGCAAAATACCCCTCTTTCTCCATCATTTTTTTCCAATATGAGAACATACAAATTGCTGGGTCGACTGCCTGTCACCCATGCGCGCTTTTGCACGGATTTGTTTTGAGATGTATTATCATTTTGGGGAATTCTATTTGAATACTTCCACAATAAGATGGAGAGCAAAATAATGCTTCCATAATTTTTTTTTTACACGACCGGGTGTAAAGTGAGCCTTTTTACCCTCATTTTCAGGCGTAAAGTGGCTCATTTAGCCCGAGGGCGTAAAATTTTTACTTTTACGCCCTCGGGCTTTGGTTTTTTAAGCGTCAAAAAACAAATGCCTGTAATTATTATTAAATGTCACAAACTAATAAATTTGTTGAAATGCACAGCTCAGAGGCATTTGGGACACCCCCAAAGGCGGGGAAGGGTGTATGGTTTCACTTATTAAGCTTCTCGTTGAATTGTTTGCTTTGAAATACACATATTCGAAACTCCAAAAGTGAGGTTATGTGCGTTGACGGCTCTGGCCGGATTCCTATTTCTCAGAGTTCCGTGCCCAGTTTTCTTGAGGGGGCAGGCGATTACTAAATTTGAATAGCCGTTTTCGATACAAGAGCGCGATTTCAGGCCCGAAGCCGTGGTTGCCATCATAAAACGTGTAGCCGAATGAATATTTTGGTTTGTAGGTATCCGTCTGCCTGTCTCTTTACGTAGGCTGTAACTTTGCGGTAAAATCCGTGTCGTTCTTAATTGAAAGGGTTGTCTTCAGCATGGAAAACACGGACCACAAAGTGGAAGGCTTCACCACCTTGGATTTTTCAGCTAAGTATAGGTATACCTACGTTCTCATGTTTTTTTTTTTTGGACTTCTCCGGCAAAAGATCAAGTGTGACTCGAGAAGCCATCGCCATCGGCAGGAGGAGTGCAGCGCCTCAAAAACGAAAATTCTTGCTGGGTGCTTTTCAATAAAAAAGACACTGACACTAGTGATAATTATTAAATGACAAGTAAAAACAAAATCATAGGTGCCCATAATGTCATTGCTAACTAGATCGATCTATAATCGCTTTTTAGTTTTTCGGCTTTTATGGTTCAAAATCAAATTCAAAAAAATAATGGGTCGTGTAAAAAACGTTGTATGCAGCTCAAGCGTAAAGCCTGTTTTAGGCCCTCTGTCTGAATGTGCCCTCGCTATGCTCGGGCACAACTTACATACGTCGGGCCTAAAACAGTCGCTTTACGCTCTTACTACATAAATAACTATTTTTTGATATGAAATTAGACTTATTTTTGCCGCCCCTTCATTTTACCGCCTGGTGCATATGCCCCGGTTTGCACCCCCTTAGATCCGGCGCTGCCGGCTTTTTAATTTTTTATTATCAGTTTTACGACACTCAGCATATTGTTCAGTCTTTCTTGAAATAAAAATTCGATTGAGTATAATCTGGGTTGACGAAAAATCATTTTCAGTTGCCATTCTTGTGTAATTTCTAGTTTTTTTAAATGATTATCACCGGCTGCAACCCAAATTGCAATTCCGTACTGTATGATAGATTCTGCTAACGATTTATTATGCTAGGCTTGTAATATTTCCGATGGAAATACAACTTTTATTAGTCAGAGAGCAGAGCACTTCTACGACGCTTCTAAAAATAAAAACATAGCACTTTTGGGGTTCGCGATTACAAAAATACGTACCATATCTAAAATCTCATTCCGCTGAAGATTTCGTTCGCGCGGATTGCAAAATGGCCGAAGAAAATTCTTTGGCTGCAGAATTTGAATGATCGAATTTTCATCGATTGTTGACGTATTTTTGAATATTTTTCAATATTTCTTTCATCATTTGCAAGCTTGACATTCGCAGATTTTGCCCATTTTCAAATTGGGATAACTCTTGATTATTTTGGACGATTTGAAATTTGTTTGTGCCGTTGCTTAGCCCAATAATCTTCTGATAATCCATAACTGTTAATAAGAAACTCAATGAAACTTGAATAAAGTTAATAAGGTGACATGTATAGCGGTGCAAAACGGCCAGACGTTCAACATGCTCCCATTTGAAGAATTTTTTTTCTGGAATCCAACATTGGAAGCACAAAAGATAACTTCATACCTCGCCACCTTATTCGATTTATTCTCCTAGCCTCTTTATTTACAGGGTGGTATGAAAAAAATAGTTTCTTGGTTTTTCAGTGTTGTCATGTTTTACTCTTGACCGATTTTCAAAATCCAGGGCTCAAATTGAAGCTGAAACCTCAAGTAAGAAGATCTCATATTCAGAATCAACTGGAAATAAACATTGAAAATGTATGGTCCCCTCAAGAGTGACGCGACGTTTCATCGGTCCCGGGATCTGGGTTGGGATAAGAAGAATGAACTGATAATCGACCTTGCCCTTGAGCGAAGCATTCATTCTAAACATATTCGCTCGAATGAGACAAAAACTGTTGATAAGGGGGGGGACATAAATACAAGAGCATGTTATCAAGGCAGAATAATCTTTCTTGCTCGTATGAAATCGCTTGTAACTGACGTTACGGAGATTAGAACAATCAGCAATAAAAAAATTCTGTTTGTTATAATTTCCGTAACGTTGGTTACAAAAGCTGCAGGTGAGCGATGCATCTCGTAACGTTAGTTATAGGCTATTTCATATGAGCAAGAAAGATGATTTTGCCTTAAGGGTGCCCTTACCATAACCTAAAAGCAGCTTGTGTCACTGAATGACTTCATATAACTCAGATGCTGCAGCCTGGTGACGGGAGGCGAAAGCAACGTGTACGCTGGTTTCACAGAATAGAACTCTTACCACTGAATTACTGCTATCGATCAACAGATGGCGCGCCCGCACATGCCTGTAATGCACGAACTTCAAAATTAATATGGACTGCCAGTCACCCGCATTTTTGGCTTAAAAAACAGCACCGACATAGCGTGCTGTGAGGCCGCCGCACGAACTTGACCGCCGTGATAGCCAACCCTGACGTTTCCAAGGATCCGGACAACTTCAGAATTTGTCATTGTGACAACTACTATTAAACGTTCTATTTCTTCAACGGCCCCACTGCCGGAACTAAGCGGTTTAACGCTGAACCAGGAAAGGAATTGCCAAAGTCATAGCAGTGAAAGAAATCTGAATGTTGAGGATACACTTTAAGATGCATTGCCTTTTTTGTGGGGTCTTACAAACTGAGAAATTCAGTAATAAGCATTGAAGTTTCTGAATTTTTTCCAGATTCTTGGAAATAAATCATGTTTCATCAACCAACTAAAGTATTCTATTTATACTCATGATTTTTATCTACATGTAGCCATCTTCCCCGATTTTTTCTGTTCAACGGTTACGAAGAAAACTGCTCTTTTCAGTTTGACATTTTTAGGCTAAGTAAGAGAGCCCTTAACATCATGGGCGCCCGCAGGATTTTTGTCAGGGGGGGGCAAATAGCTTTAGTTAGAGAACGTCACATACCTACCTGGCCTAATTTGCGAAGTCCTTTAGATTAGCGCTGCAGGCGGAAATTTTTTCGAATAATAATAATAATGGTGATAATAATTATTGTGCGAGAAATAAGGAAATATATTTGAAAATTAAACTTAACTTTAGTGAAATTGATTAAAATTTGTAATTTTGTACAAAATGTATAAAAATTTACTTCAAAATAGCCAGGTCAATAGTTACACTCGTTCATTATCTTGAAAAAACCCCCAAGTGTTTTAAACCAGAGGTTTAGAAAATTTCAATTATTGCCATGATTGATATAGAGGTCAATTGTTACACTCGTTCATTATGTTAAAAGAAACCCCTGGTGTTTTAAACCAGAGGCAGAGGTTCAGAAAATTTCAAGTATTGCTATGATTGATATAGGTAGGCCTACCTACCTACCTATCTACCTATTTTATGACTTTACGGGTAGCTATCTAATTTAGGTAGAAGCCTAATGAAATTTCAAATTGCTCTAACAATTCAAGAAAATATAAATTACCTTCTCAAAGTTTTTTCTTTCGAAAATGATTTTTTTTTTCCTTTTTTTTTCGTAAGGAAGAATTTATTCAGCTGCTCCGGAGCCAGGGGGGGGCAAGTGCCCCCCCTTGCCCCCCCCTCCGGGCGCCCATGCTTAACATGCAATTGTACTACAATGATACTACTTTGACATGCGGTGAGCCCCACGAAATATTCATTTTAGGTGTATCAAAAACAAAGATCTACTGTGCACTTCTAAGAAGTTGAACTCCTCCTCGGGGAATGAAGCTAGAGCCTTGGAACTTCGTCCGATGAATAGCTGATGTCCCCAAGCCCAAGGATGACCAATGAGCATTATTTTTTTATACATACATAAATATCACTATTATTATCAAAAACAAAGATTTCCTGTGCACTACTAAGAAGTTGAACTCCTCTTCGGGGAATGGAGCTGTAGTCCTGGAACTTTTTCCGATGGATATCTTAGGTCCTAAAAAGTGGCGAGTGGGCAGATTGGATTCCATGGTTGCGCCGCCATCTTGGCCGCCATATTGAAATTTCTTATTACATATTGGAACGATTTTCATGGAACTTGGAACTTACCCTTGTCACGTATGATCAGTCTTATTTTCAAGCTGAATTTCATGATTCCGCCGCCATCTTGGCCGTCATATTGAAATCTCTTATAAGTGGGACGATTGACATCAAACTTCGAACTCGCCCTTGTCTCGTATGATCATTCTTATTTTTTAGTTGAATTTCATGATTCCACCGACATCTTGGCCGACCGTTCAAGTCTCCCATGCGATTTCAATCGCAAGCCATCACTACAATGCCATCACGTATATTCCTGAAATGTCCAGAGCTCCGCACTTATACACTGCGACCTAATGGGAAGAGTCTAGAAAGATCGCGTGTTATCCAGAATCGCCGCTCGTAACACTATGGACAGGACGACAATGAAAAGAGTGCAAAAGAGACATGACCCTAGCAAGGTCAAGGTCCTGTTTTAGGAAATAATGACAACAGAGCTTTGTAGGTCATATTTTTGGAAAGCGGTTTTGGACTTCTGATCGTTTTTTTTTCAATGTTATACAGGGTGTTCGGGTCTGGTTATTACAAACTTTGAGGGATAATTCCCCATCAAAAATAAAGCCGAAAGAACAAAAAACTCATGGTCCTAAAAATGTTTGAAAAGATATGAAAAAAAGATATGAAAAAATGCTTCCTTAAAAAGATACAGGGTGTTGAAGTTGACTTTTTTAAATGATTTTTTCACCGTAACTTTTGAACCGTTGGACCGGTTTTGATCAAATTTGAACCGAAGTTTAGTCAAATGAGTCTCCATCGAATAATAATACCATAATCCATCAAAAATTTCTGGGGTCGTAGATAATAGGGGACTGTCCCCTATTTTCGCCCCTATTTTTTATCTCCTTTGATTATTTTCAAAAATTGTTAATATTTTCTGATTAAACGTTTAATTTAGAAGAAAAAGTTACTCCTGTAAAATTTTGATTTAAGGCTTCGTTTTTGAGATATTTGGGATTGAAACATTGGGAAACATCTCGAAATCGCTACTATTATGTGATGCTATGCTACGCTACTACCCTGGGCCAAAAAATCAAATTTCAAGAAAACCCGTGATTCGTCAACTAGAATGAGTTTTCTGGGTGTTTGAAGTTAATAAACCACCATTTCCGCTGAGAAACATGAAGTTTTTCAGAAAAAAACAATTTGGTCCTTGGAAAGTGGCGATTTCGTGTTGTTTTTCAATTTTTCAAACCCAAATATCTTGGAAATGAAGCCTCTAATCAAAATTTTGCAAGGGTAACTTTTTCTTCTAAATTGAACGTTAAATCCGAAAATATCAACAATTTATGAAAATAATCAAAGTAAATAAAAATAGGGGCGAAAATAGGGGACAGTCCCCTATTATCTACGACCCCAGAAATTTTTGATGGATTGTGGTATTATTATTCGATGGAAACTCATTTGACTAAACTTCGGTTCAAATTTGATCAAAACCGGTCCAACGGTTCAAAAGTTACGGTGAAAAAATCATTTAAAAAAGTCAACTTCAACACCCTGTATCTTTTTAAGGAAGCATTTTAGGACCATGAGTTTTTTGTTCTTTCGGCTTTATTTTTGATGGGGAATCATCCCTCAAAGTTTGTAATAACCAGACCCGAACACCCTGTAGGTATATTGTTTGTTTTGTGATTTATGGATCATTTAATATGGAATGCAATGTCACAGTATGCTTGATTTGCCATAGTCCTGAAAGAGATCTAGGTCCTCACCATTTCTGAGCGCCGGCGCCGCCGCCGATGGGATCAAATTGTTTCATTATACATTTGATACAGCTATTGTGTACGTTCCTGTCCAATTTCGAGGATAAAAAAGACCGTACAAAGAAAGAGTCTGTACCAGAGGGATTCAACAACCACATGAGAATCAATATTTTTTTGGAAAAACAATCAAAAGTCCAAAACCGTTTCGAGATGACCTGAGCTAAGTATCATAGCCCAGGAAAGAAATGCGAAATTTCGATGAAACCCGGAATAAATTAAGGAAAATCTGAAAATTTGAGGATTCCTTCAGAATTTGATGGGGAACAACATACTAAAAGTCCCCATCTGTCCGAGGCTTGGCATTTTTTCTGTGGGAGGTCGAAGCTACAAGAAGTTACCATTTTTGAAATCGTTGCTTTTTTCATACTTTTTTCATTGGACCTTATATTTTCAAGATCGAGGAACCCAATGCAATAAGTTCCCAGAAAGTGTGTACCCTCTTTGATGTTCTGTTTCTTTAATTCTATCAGTGTCCAAAGTATTCCTAACTATGATTTTGATTTATTAGACAGTTAGTTTGGACTATTTCACACACAAATATCATTTTCTGATTTCTTTTCCCGTTTTTACAAAGTCACGGAGTGATTTTGTTTCTTGAGATGTATCATGTCAAAGCTTGATTTGACGAAACGTGCTATTTCACAGGAAAAATCAGGCTACGATTAGATATAGCTTTGAATTGGTACTTTAATTATTTTGAAAATAGTTTTCTCTATCAAATAAAATCAAGGAAACTAAAATCGGGAGCCGTATTTTGGTCATGATATCATTTTTCTTCCGAATAGCGCGAGGAATAGCGTTATTTGAAAATTCTCCGGTGATGCATCATATCGATGGTTTTTGGTTCATTTTTGGTTCATTTTGAAACGATGAGTCAACTCACGGGTGGCATAAGTCACAAGAGATGCAACATCACACTGAAACACTCTGTATAAGTAGGTAGGTACGTAGGCGTAGGTAGCTACCTATCCTATTATATCACCCTATCTGACCTTAGCGTGTGATTCTGTTTCGATCGCTTTATCACCTTGGAGAAAAGGGAAAAGGTGAAAATTAACTACTACATTCATGCAGGAAGGTATCTATAAGAATATGATGGTTGATGGTAGAGATAACGAGCTCCCTTCTGTTCCGACGGTGGTTTGGAGTTGTGTTTATTATTCTAAGCACCTTCCACCTAGGTATAATAAATATTTGCATAACCAAACTTGGGAGTTAAAAGCCGCATGCATTTCTTCACTATTATTGTCATGGTCTAAAAGTAATGATGTGGAAGACTCCTGCAGCCTGCAGTGTACGAAATTGTAGGTTGTTGGCAAATCCGTATGATCCGGCTTAAACCAGATCTTTGAGGCAAAAGAGATACACATTACACATGGTTTAGGTACTTACAGGAATTTGTAAAAATAGAAATTTGCTACATTACTGTTACAAAATGTATCAACTCGATCTACTACTTTCCTAGGTAAATTGATCATTTTTTTGCGAAATTTTCAATAATCATATTTGTGCGAAGGGGGGCGGGGGCGGGTTAGTAATAAAACAATCTAATCTAGAAACAACCGTCGGTAAAGTTGGCTGATTCCTTTTGTTTGTTTACAAAACATTACCCGATTGATGCCGCAATAATGAACTGCATTGCGCCGCCAGGCGCCAACTCTGTCCGGTGTCCCATCAATGAACACTAAGAAGTGTCAAAACTACAGGGTTTTTCAAAAGAAAAACATAAAATAACAACACAATAAACTTACCGGTTTGCCAGTGATTCATTGAATGGCAATTCAATGAAAATATTCGACCCTTGATGATAATAGTTCTGCTGTGTGCTGGTAAAAAGGCTGGGGGGCATTTGACCCTCGCGGACCACATTATTGCGGGGTAAACAAAAGAACACTTTTTTCCCGTGGACATCTACCGGTATTGTAAGTACGTATCGCGCTGTTTTTCCACTGTCGCTCGTCGATCTCTCACTTATTTCGTAATTAGTCAGATTTCCGCACAGCTCGTTTCTTTTGCCTTGCGTTAGGGTTGTTCGGATTTGCATGTCACCACCACCGTCACCGATAAGATTTCGGCCGTGCACTTCGAACTCCACTTCTCTGTAGGCGGTGTCATCGCCGTAGGTGAGATTTATTACTTTCACGATACTGAATTGCGGATCGAGAGGGCTTTGATTGTCGGCTAATGGTACGAATGGAAGCAGTAAAAGGACACAGAGTATATTTACAGCGGTGACACTCCATGGCGCTCTCGCCATGTTCGCTTCGCGGCGACTACGAAGCGACTGTCGACTGTCTTGTGGTGGCTGCGCTCCGCACCACAGACACAGACTGCCGAAAACGATTGTTGTAAACACACTGTGGTGCAGGTTCCCTTGCTTATAACCTCGTCAGAGACGGCGACGGCGACGACGACGTCACCTGTCAAAATTATACAATCGATAAAAAGTAAATATCCCTACGAGCGAAAGTGGTTTCCACCAGTGTGAACCTACAAAAGCGCCTTTATATTGGCCCTTGTAATTTGTAATAACAAAATACATGCCGTCCAAACGCCATGGTTGATTGCCCGATCATATTTCTGAGTCACGGGACGTCTGTGGCTGAAGCCATTAATTTCTATAGGTTCGATCGATGCCAGAGGCGGACTGCACCAACCCCTCTCCCCCAGTTCCCCCACGTGCTGTATCGCCTACTATTCTCTTTCTTTACACAGGAATCCTGGGGATCAAGTTTTTTTTACCTTTGGTAAAAGAGTTAACTTAGTGTTAAAATAGTAAATAAATATTTTAGGGATAGCTACATAGGTAGGTTAATTAATAATTAATTAATAATTTGATAAATAAAATAATCTATTATATTTATAGTGCTACGAGCGGCGAGACCGAGGGCGAGACTCGTCCATTCGAGAGCATACGCGGTCCTTCTAGACCATTCGTACACATTGTTGCGAATTATGGAGCTCTAGAAATATTCGAGAGCATGTGCCTAGGCTCTGTCCCGTTCGAAATAGCATGAGAGATTTCAATAGCCGAGTAAGACACATCTGGCCAATTGGCGGAGGCGCCGTCGGTCCAGAGCACGCCGGAATTACACGCGAAGGTGATCGGATGTTTCGAGAGCGGTCGCGATTTATTTTGTTACGTATTTCGCGTACGGGTTTATATACAGGGTGTTTCAGTGACCTTGCATAAAATTTCGGGAGGTGATTCCTCTCAACAAAATAAGTCGAAAAGTGAGTAACATTTTTTCCTGAATTGCTTCCTAAAAGGGAAGTTAGAGCCAGCGTCGGACTGGCAAATTTTGGCCTACCGGGCAAAGAATGGAAGGGGCCTCAAAACCTAAAGGAGAGTCAGAGCGGCCTGCCCCCCAGTTAGCGCCGCAGACAATTTTTTTATTAAAAATAATGCTAATAAAAAAAAACGCTGACCAAATTGTCAATAGATTTCTTCAAGCTCAAAACTTTTGCTTGAAATACACTACGATAAAGAAAACAACAGAGGAAAAAAGTTATTGTTACTTATTTCGCGTACGGGTTCGAATATAATTGAGATGATCGTTTTGAAACACACACTGTTTATTACTGCGTACTAGTATAATAAATACACGCCAACAATCATTTACTTGGGAATATCGCTGTGATTACCTACTACTCGCTTTCAATCCGCTCGCTATCACTTCGTATTCCAATTCATAACTGCTCGTGAGGCGACGATTGATGCCTCATATAGGTCCGACTGATTCATCTCGAATGTTCCATGCATTCTCCAGCAGTCTCCACAGTGACCCGACATACGGTTTCCATACGACTCCCGAAAAATCTTGCACATTACCCGTATAATTCTGCCGTGCTCTACAAGCGGCGCCTTCGCCAAAATGGACAGATGTAGCTTGACCCACTGCTGAAGTCTGCATACAGTTGTACGGAAAAAAGCCTACACGCGCTTTTTCCGGAACACACCAGAATGCTCCGCACTAGTACACTGAGATCTAACGGGAAGAGTCTAGAAAGATCGCGTGTGATCCAGAATCGCCGCTCGTAACATTAATCTAACATTAGTCCAGGAATTACAGAAACAATTACATAATTGCGAACAAAAATGGAACCCAGCCGGATTTTTGTATATAAGCTTATCAACAGTTTTGATTTCAAAGATACTGATCTATAGTGGTCAACAAAATAAGTGTCATAGTCGATATTTTCATCGGTTTTCAAAACCAGACAGCTTTGGATTCCTTAGGTCGATTTTGGATCTGTTTGAACTGATCAATAGCACCATTCTTTAGCTATCGGATACAAGTACTGAAGAATGGAAGAAAAGTCAAATAAAGTTTATACAGGGTGTCAAGTAAAACCGTGCAAAACTATTGAAGATTTAAAATTGATAAAGGGATCCATGGTGCTCAAAATGGAGTTGTATAGTATAAAGTTGTAGTAAATAAGTCTTCTCCACTTGTTTTTTATATTGTTTACTCGAGTTTCGGCTAGTTAAATGTATAAAGCCATTTTCAAAACTAATGTGACATAGCATAGAAGCTTTAGCATAGCATGTACATTGTTACATCATTACTTAGACATAAAGTTCTATGCTATGTCACATTAGTTTTGAAAATGGCTTTATACATTTAACTAGCCGAAACTCGAGTAAACAATATAAAAAACAAGTGGAGAAGACTTATTTACTACAACTTTATATTGAAGATTTGTTTATGCCCTATTTTGGCAAAAAAAAATTCGTCGATACCAGCACCTAGAATATGAACATTGATGTCTTCCCTCGAAACGGTTTTTGATTTACGCCCGTATTATGATTTTGGACAAAGTTGTGCCATTTTTTCTTCAATGTCCACCTTATTGCAAATATCCTCTCAAACTGGTTTAATTATCGAAGCAAATTTTGAACAATCGATAGTTTCACTTGAAGAACCATCCCCTAAAAAAGATTACCCCCGTGGGCAGTGTCTTACCTATGTGAGCCGGAATATTGGGGCTGTTGTCACAATAAACCAGTATGATACCGTGTCATGTGAGAGATACTTTTTGTTTCAAGGTCAACGGATTGTTTTTAAGGGTCCATGGGTTGTTTACATAAACTGATGTATCGATATCCCGAGAACAAAAAGAATCTGAGAAAAAATTTTTGCTTCATGTTCCATTGCATTCACTGACGCATATTTCTCAAGAACATACAGGCTGATACCTAACATAGGTCGGGGTTGTGCTTCACAGCAACCCTTTAGCAAGGAATGGAAGTGCTTTTGTAGAAGTATTTGGTACCATTTCTCAAGATTTTGTTCTCCTGAATGTGATTTCAGTGATGAAATTTAGCTAAAAGAAAATTTATCATTAGGTACTCTGGAAAGAAAGAAAGAAGCTCTTTGCCGACCTTTTGAATTTTAACGGAAATAAGTTTTACAATTTCAAACAATGTTTTTCAAAATACCTAACTGAAAGATATTACTAACAGAAAACTCTCGAAATGGTCTGGACTCTGGATCGTTTCGGTAATCTCAAAATGCATATTTCCGGCAATTTCTTGAAATCTTTTTTGCTTTTGGAGATATCAATTCTCCAATTTATGAAAACAACCCTAAAAAAACAATCCCTTGACCTTGAAACAAGAGTATCTCTTTCATGACATTACGCTATTCCAGTATCGTTGGTACCGATTCTGGTACCAGCCCCAACATTGCGGCCCACAATGGTTAGGCATTGACCGCGGGGGTAGCTTTTTTAGGGGTGAGTGAGGAAAATGTTGGTAAGGGATAGTTCTAATTTCAACTTCAAATTTGATAGTAATTTTACAATGAGTGTACATTGAAGAAAAAATGGCACAACTTTGTCCAAAACCATAAGGGTGCAAATCAAAAACCGTTTCAAGGGAAGACATCAATGTTCATATTCTAGGTGCTGGTATCGACGAAATGTTTTTTTGCCAAAATGGGGCATAAACAAATCTTCAATAGTTTTGTACGGTTTTACTTGACACCCTGTATTTGACAACTTTATTTGACTTTTCTTCCATTCTTCAGTACTTGTATCCTATAGCTAAAGAATGGTGCTATTGATCGGTTCAAACAGATTCAAAATCGACCTAAGGAATCCAAAGCTGTCTGGTTTTGAAGACCGATGAAAATATCGACTATGACACTTATTTTGTTGACCACTATAGATCAGTATCTTTGAAATCAAAAGTGTTGATGAACTTTTATGCAAAAATCCGGCTCATAGACCCGATCAGAACACACCAGCTTTCTGCTAAAATTAACCACCTTACACTTGTCGGGATTAAGGAACATTCTGTTCTCGATTCTGTTTCTGTAGCACCAATCAGCAACCGCACCAAGGTCAGCCTGTAGGATTCTCAGGTCGTCGTCGCCGACAATCCGTCTAAACAACTTCATGTCATCAACGAAGAGGAGACATTCGGAAACCACAACACCGACAATGCCGTTGATAAAGATGACGAACAACAGAGGTCCCAACCGAAAACCCTGAGGTACGCCAGATGTCACGTCAAGAACAGTGGATAGAGCATTCATTACCTTAACCTGCTGCGTTCTACCACTCAAGTAGCTGCGAATCCAGGACAGCAGAGGATCACGTACGCATGCAATTTACCAATCAACAACTCGTGATCCACCTTGTCAAGCGCTTTACTAAGTCAGTATAGATAGAGTGTAGTGGGTCTCGCAACCCTTCTTAAATGCATCAGTCAAGTATGTGACGTAATACCGAGCGTTCATAAATTAAATGGGTCAAGGGTGCCTGGGAGTTTGAAAACATCTGTCGGAACTAGCATCGTTCATTTGATGTCTGTAATTTTTTGGTTATCGTAATTTGTCAAACCAGTCGCAGTATTCGTTTTCGGAACATTTTAAAAGTGGTTTTCACGACAGGGCACAAAACCTACATGATCGAAGAGTATTTTCGAACTTGAAGTATTCTCGTGCACATTATGGCAGATCAGAGATCAGTAATGTGGGACGTAACTTGTCAAAGTTTGACAAATTTATTACAAAAGGATTACGCTAGTTTCGACAGACGTTTTTGAATTCACAGGCACCCTTGACCCATTTAATTTATGAACTCTCGGTATAACAAATTCGTGGTGGTAGAACGACCCTTGTAAAAGCCATGCTGTCGCTCGGTGATTATTCCACGGAAACCCTGAGACAGCCTGTCGGCAACGAAGCCCTCAAGCATCTTGGATGGAACAGAGAGAAGGCTAATCGGCCTGTAGTTGTCACGTTTGCCCGACTTGTGAATCGGGACAACAATAGTATGTTTCCAGGTGGACGGAAAAGAGCCCGTATCCATCGACAACCCAAAAATCAAGAGACTTACTACAATGTTTGTAGAATAGAGGAGGTATGCCATCGGGTCCAGCTCCCTTCTCAATGTTCAGTGCGGACAGCATTGCCTCAACTCGACCCTCATCAATGTGAACGTGATTTATGTCAGCGTTCCCAGTCACATCGACACCAACACGAGGGGTCCCCAAGTTAACCTGACTGTATACTAAATGAAAATAATTGGCAAAGGCCTCAGCTACCTCACTGTTGTCAACAGCCACCTCACCACCTTCAGCAGCTATGAAATGAGGCACCACATTACGATCGCCTCTGTTCTCATTTACAAATTTCCAGAAGCCCCTGGGGTCGTTAGTCAAGGACATCTCTGAAAATAATAATAAAGGTATAATTGAGAGTAATTCGGTCTGCGACTACAAGGTGTTCGGGAATTTTGGAATTGGTTCGTAAATGCCGGAGACGAGAAGCATGTCGAAGAGAGGAGCCGAAGACTAGTGCGATAATTGTTGAAAGGAAGCAGTTATACCTATATCTTTAATAAATTTCCAATGTTTCCAAATTTTTCCGAAAAATTTCGGAAATATTTCGGAATGTTTCCAAAAAATTAATTTTGGAAATTTGAAAACACTACTTGCGGCTATTGTCACGGAATTAAAGAATGTTCTGAAAGAGCGGGAAAAGGAGCATATAAAAGAGAAAGAAATAGGGAAGAAGCGTCTAGAAGAGCTGATATGGCGGCTATGGACCAACACACGCAATAGGTACCTCAAAAGGATGGAGACAAAAATTGTGCAGCTAGAACGACGTTTCCAGAGTAGGTAGGTACCGCCGTAATTAAGTAAAACGGTGGCTCCGGTGGCAGGTAGGTATATATCCATCATGCGAAACTGCCTAACTTCTATGGGCAATGCCCATGGACGACCTACAAGAGGCAATTTGACGTTGTTGCCAAGGTGAACGCTGAACGAATAGAATTACGACGATAAGCCAATAAGGCACTATAATTCTTTTTTTAAAAGGTCCAGCGTTGGAGCTCCTGCAGGCGCTTCCGGAGAGCGAACATCAGAAGGACTTAAGCTTATCAAGGTTTTAGAACTCCTCTATGGGGACCATCGCGGACGCCAGGTTCCAAACTAATTTTTGGGCAAGAACGCAGAGTAGCGGAGAGAGCCTACAGGAATTTGGTGCTGGATGTCCAGAGGCTGGCTGTTCTAGCGTAGGTACCCAATAAACATACCATCAGCGCACCTCTTAATTGACAGACATCAAAAATGGATACCGTCGTCTATGGAATTCGAGACCAAGACCTGCGTGAGATGGTGATGATGATCAAACAAAAACCCAGTCGACATCAGCAACGCGCTGACCCAGGCGATCTGCATTGAGGCAGTCAAAGATGTGTGCAGTCGTCAAGTCAAGGCGGTGGGCGTAGAGAAATCTGGAGCTTCACATACTAGGTGGGTACCCTAAAAATCTATCGAGGAAATGTATGGGGAAATCCTCAACACTTTATCTGCTCGGGACAAACCCCAAGGCCAGCCGAGAGCTGGATGAAAACCGCGTCGTTGGTCGTTGCTTCGGGTGTCGGAAACCGGGACATCTTCGTCGGTATACTGCTACTGCTACTGCTACTGGACGGGGAATTGCTTATCGAGAAAGTCACCAACCGAGAGAAAGCAATCGTGGAGGAGGAAGACCACGTTGTTTCAATTGTGGGAAGGAAAATTTGTGAACTTTGGAGGATTTTATAACTGGCGGGTTGTAACTCCATAATTTTTCAGCATAATCTTCAATGTTTTGTGATAATTATTTCTATTTGAATTAGTATGGGGGCATAGGTCGTGCCGTGTGCAGCTTCGTGAAGATATATAGGGATATGTCTTAGTCGATTCATGGGGGGTCAAGGACCATGAAAAATGATGGTGGAATATTCGTATCTACTGCAGGCAAATATGGTGGAGGCGCCAAAATGGGCTTCATCTGGTAATAAGAAACTGGCTCTAGCTCGTTTGTTTTCCAACGGATTTCAACATCTGGGACGTCATTTTGTAGACAAAAAAATTCTCTTCTTATTTCATACCTAAATTTACAAACTTCATTCCGTGAAACTGTCAAATCTGTATTTATAAGTCATGCTAAATTCCGCCCTTTTTTGAAGGTTATCCGATATTTTTGAAACCTGGCAGTATCATAGATCTTGAAGTGCTCTTTTAGAATTTTTACTTTTCCACTTCGTATCTTTGCCGTTTTGGCCGCCATATTGAAAAGATGGCGCCCAAAAAACAGTTTTTTGTCAATATCTTGAATTCAACTGACTCAAGATTGAAATGTGTGTATGCGGAGGAAAGCCCATTCCAATCTCTACAATTTGACATATCAGTCATTAATGTGCGATTTACGGTTCTTGAGTTAGAGCTTTCAGAACTTCCGGAAGCATCAACTTTCGGCATTCAATCAGCATGTTAAATTGATACCATCGTCATGTAGTAGGCAAATAACCCATCAATAGCTCTTGGCCATTAACCATAGATGACAAAAATTTAGAAAATCGATCATGGTGATGTTATTTGTGTAATTACAGGGTGAACTGTGAAAGCAAACTGACTTTAGAAAGAAATAAAGGTAATATAGCATTTGAAGGATATCAGATACATTCGAAACTCATCATTATGATGAGATTTGGGGTTATCATTCAGAATATCCACTTTTCCACTTCGTATCTTTGCTGTTCTGGCGATAATTTTGAAAAAATGGCGCCCAAAAAAACATATTTTCGATTTTTTTTCGAAAATTTGTCATAAAACTTGAGAATTCATATCAAAAGTGAAGGTCTATTAAATTGTCTATAATTTGACGTCTGAATCACTCATGTGCGACTTACGGTTCTCAAGCTATACCTTCTCAAAGTTGATTTTCCCTTAGAGTTCACCCTGTAGTTGCATAGCAACCGTTACCATGCTTGATTTTCTGGATATTAATGGTCTGTGGTTGACAATTTATTATTATTTATGGTTAATTTGACTGCCACGTGGAGCTAAGCTCAACTTGACATGCTGATTGGATGACAAAAGTTGATGCTTCAGGGAGCTCTGGAAGCCATAACCCAAGAACCGGAAATAGCACGTACACGAGTAAGGTGTCAAATTGTAGATAATTGAATAAGCTTTCATTCGCATACAAACGCTTCCACCTCACATTGACTGAAATGAAGATATTGACAAAAAACTGTTTTTTGAGCGCCATCTTTCCAATATGGCGGCCAAAACGGCAAATATACGAAGTGGAAAAGTGAAAATTTGGAAAGGGCACCTCAAGATCTATAATACTGCCAAGTTTCAAAAATATCAGATAACCTTGAAAAAAGGCCGGAATTTAGCATATCTTATGAAGACAATTTTGACAGTTTCCCGGAATGACGTTTGTAAACTTAGGCATAAAGTAAGAAGAGAATTTTTTTGTCTACAAAGTGATGTTTCAGATGTTGAAATCCGTTAAAAAACAAACGAGCTACAGCCAGTTTCTTATCATCAAATGAAGCCCATTTTGGCGCCTCCACCATATTTGCCTGCAGCAGATGTCAATATTCCACCATAATTTTTCATGGTCCTTGATCGCCCAGGAATCGATTAGGACATATCCCTATATATCTTCACGAAGCTGCACACGGCCAACCTTTTTTTGACCCTATGCCCCCTGACTAAATAGAATTTTGTTCAAAAATGCAGGGAGGGCACGGATTAGGGAGGGGCTATCGCAAGATTCCCAATAGCCCAGGCATTTTAGGGTTTGACCTTGAAATAAATATGTCTCTCCTGAAATTTTGCACAAACGGCCTTTGACCAATGTTGAACAACATACTAGAACCTCCGGCCCGACAAGTGTGCGGAACATAGTTTTTTGGGGCAAGAAAGGAGTAAGTGCCACCAAATTAGATAAACTCTTGCTGTAGCTCAGAAGAGGGTACTGTAAGTCTTAACGTTGAACAACGTGTCCCTCAAGCTATGCTGATCCACGTACTGGAAGTTCCAGTCCTTGAAATGTGAGCGTCATAGTTTTTGATGAGCAACAAGGGTGTAAGTGCCGCGACAGTGGTAACTCGGTAAAATTTGATTTCCTTCAAATTTTGAAGGACCCTGGTTGCCCTAAATGCCTTTAAATCAAGCTAATCCACATTTCAAAACAGAATTCTGTGATTTTCCTTCTCCCGACCTACCAACCAAAAAGAAGGGAAAGTATTGTGAAGGCGCTAAAAAACATTTTTTTGAGATAAACCCAGAAATATCCATTTTGAACCCCCCTGAGACGATCAGGACCATTTCCAGATGAAAGTTTGTCTGTCTGTGTGTCTGACTTTGTGTGTGCTTAGCTGTGTGTGTGTGTCTGTCTTGAATATTCCACGATAACTACCAAACGGTCGATTTGATCGAATTGAAATTTGGTATGCGAACATAGTTTTGCTGTCGAATGAGTCCATCAATTTTCGGTTCTCATCTGTCAGACATGAAAGTCACTGTCAAAAAATGACAGGATGTTCAATTCACAGAACTTGAAATGCTATATGTCGATCGAAAGCCTTTGAAAAACCGTTTTCAGAACAGCTAAAAGCACTTCTTCATCTGTCATATGTCAAATATTAAAAAATATCCAAATACGAAACTTTGCGATTTAATTATTCAAAATCTATTGGATGGATTTGAACCAAATTCAGCAAAGAGCAACAGAATAAAAGAGTCAAATCAAGTCTGTAGTTAGGGTTTTCCATCATCTCTCCTTATTCCTTTCTTGCTTGAAACATCTATGTTCCGCACACTTGCTGGACGGGAGCTTTTGGTATGTTGTTCAGCATTGCTTGGGAGCCATTTGTGCAAATTTTCAGAAGGGACATATTTATTTCAGGGTTTGACTAAAATTTCACCTAAAATTCCTGGGCTACAAGGAACTGCGGGAGAAAAAGGTCTAAGCGCCTGAAATGTCTGCAACCAATAAAACCGATTCGATTGACCCAGTAACATTGACATTTTAATGGAAATGACACCATTGACACCACCTGTCAACGTAATCGTGACAGCAACAGCAATAAAAGTAGTATGTCAGTTCAAAATCTAGCAATTTTAGGGCGATTTCCCAAAAATAAATTAACCAACGTGTTCAGTCTCGTTAGGAACTTTTCCAGAAAATGTAATACTCCCGACAGTTCCTACAAAGTGGTCAAGCCAAAAGGCTCCATCAAAGGTGAAAAAAGAATGCACTGTATCATTGAATGACGAAACATTATCGTGATTTAGGAAAGAACAAGCTGACGTCTCTGGATCCCAATTTCGAAACGCTAGCCCCGACCAGCAGCTTCCCATTCATCTTACGTGGAAATGTCGGTATCGGATGGTACAATCTGGAGACTACTTCACAGTTCCAGCACGAGTTCAGCATGGAACAAATCGATGCTGTATGTCTCCTGAATACCCCCCTTGTCCTTCAATAAAACCTCAGTTTTAGGATTGTGATATGAACAGAGATGTAATTTGTCGTGTTCAAACTTGCCCAACTCTGCTACGCCAAACTGTTTGTGATCTATTCCCGTATTTAGATTTGGAAGGCTCAGAGCTGTCTGTTGTGACTATTTCGATCAAGTCTGATTTGAAATCTCTGCGAAAACAGAAAGAAATTGAAACAGAACGCATGGCTCAGATGGTATGTTTTTGTTTTACAATGTATTAATCAAATTATGTAATGGACTTTTTCAGTTTGTTGTCATCGCCAAAAGTGTTTGTGATAAACTGCGTAAGGGTGGCTACTGGGCTGATTTCATAAATCCATTCTCTGGTAGGCCCTATTTAGTTCCTCATTCTCATAAAGACCTTTATGAGGCAGATGAAAAGTTCAGATGTTTAGATTTTCAAATCTTTGACATAAAGAATTGCAAAATCATCTCAAATGAACAAAATGGTACATCATCAAAAAGATTTATAGGTAAGGAATCGGTTCAAATAGTACCTAATAGAAGTAATAGAATGATTCAAGTAGTGTATTGATTGAGTAAAATATTTTTGTTCTATTTTTAGGGAGTTTGTTTACTAATGCAGCTTCAAAAAAGAACCATTTGAACGATATTTTCACCAAAAATTAAAGTGGTGCAGTGTTATTTGATGATAATTAAAGAAAATTGAAAATTAATGATTATTGTACTCTTTATGTTTAGAAAATTGATATTTTATTTTCAAGTTCAGCTGTTGCAGCATAACTTTTGATTTATTTAATTTGTGTTGTCTGAGAGATGGTAATAAATTATTTTAATTCACGAAATGTTGATTATATTCTACCTATGGCGTTAACTAATAATAAATTATCGTATGATAAGCAGTAGGGAAGTATGTGGATTACTCAGTTAACCTCGACATCGTGCCTCGGTGGTTTGAATTTACCGCCCGTCATTTTACAGGGATTAATTTTACCGACTAAATAGCGCTCCTGCTCATTGGCTGGCTACGAGTCGGCAACAACATGACAACAACGGACGTTAATATTTCAAAAACTGTATTGACAGTTGTAGTAACAGGTAAAAAGTATTTGTATATTTTATAAGGTTTTACTGAATATTGCATTGACAATTGTGCCCCAGTAATGTTTTTCCAAGTAAGTACTTCGAGGCATTTCGTTATGAAACCATTTCACTAATGAATCCTTCTTTCAGATCTCGCCTGGAATTAAAGCTCCCAAGAAAAAAGCAGCAGAATCATCTAAAAGAAATGAAGAAGCTTCAGTTTTATTGCTGGCTCCGTTCACCCCAAATGCGAAAATAATCTTTGACGATATTGAAGTCGGCAAAACCGCCGTACGGAAATTGATAATTAAAAATCCGACACAACACAATGTTGAGGTTTGTAGCAAGTAAATTTACATACCGTTTTATTGTTTAATATAGCAATTACTTATTGAAAATGACCGCCAAATGATTGTAGCTGCACGTACACAATTCTGCAAAAGAAATCAATGCATCACTAAGCTGGACGAACGGGTTGATCGAAAGTAACTCGGATGTTGTATTGGATATCTCTTGGAAACCACTGTCTGGCGGCAGCTGGAGGTTCGTTCTAGTTGTGGACAACAGTTTGAAGGTTCACAAGAATGTGCCAGTCGTTTTCAAGTCCACTGAAAAGGTGATTTTTTTTTATACTTTGTACCTCATACCTATGCTGTTCTTTTGGAGAATTGATATCTTTATCTAAGGATTATCTCGTCTGTTTTTGTTTAGTTCTTGGTTGTACAAGAAGAGTTCTGTGCCTACTGCTATATGATTTGGCTGCATGTTTAAATATTTCATCCAACTGGTCCTAACAAGGTTTGTTTTCCTTTCAAGATTTTGGTTGAAAATAGTTATTTATGTAGCAAAAGCGTAAAGCCTCATTTTTAGGCCCGCGGAGGTATGTAGGTTGTGCCCGAGTGTAGCGAGTGTGTGTGAGCGCGTGAGTATATGTGTCTGCAATCTTCCACGATAACTGCCAAACCGTTGATCCGATCGACTTGAAATTTGGTATGCGGACATGGTTTTGCTGTCAAATGAGCTGATTAGTTTTTGACTGTCATCTGTAAAACGGGAGTGTCATTATCAAAAAATTGAAGAAATTACATCTCACGGAGCTTGATTTGCAAAATGTCATTTGAAAGCCCTTGAAAAACTGTATACAGAGCAGTGAAAATTATTTCTGTAACTATCATCTATCGAAAATTGAAAAATGTCAGAGTTTGAAATTTCGAAATTCATTATTTCAGAAACTACCGGATAAATTCTAACCAAATTTGGCAGAAAGCAACACAGCGAAAGAACGAAATTTGGTCCACAGTCGAAATTTTTCGCCATGTTCTGGTTGGGCGCTACGAATTTTTAAGATTTTCTCTGGTTGATACCATTTGGGACGGTTGTTCGCAGGGGTTCCAGGAATTTTGGCATTCGGTGCCGACTCACCTTGGGCAAAATTTCCTGCTGAGGAATCGACTTTTTTTCGGGAAATTTTGACTGATATCGAAAGTACCTACATTTTGCAGTTACAGGCTCATTTTCAAATGCCTCTCGGTTTTGGTTTTCCGGCGGTGATTTTTTTAATACAAAACGCTCATTCCGTAAATGAACAAAAAAACTGCAGCGCAAACTTCGAACTGCGATTAGCCCCACGAAATATTCATGTTAGGTACAGACAACTGAAAATGAAAGCTGGAGAACAGATTTTTTTGAGGGAAAATTCTCGAAATCGGACGAACGGTTTTTGAGTTTTGCACCTTGGAACTGCAAATTTCTAAACTTTATACCGTGAACCGATTTTCACCAGTTTTTTTTAAGTAATAGATAGTTAGTCCTTCAACATTTTTCTGAATTTTCCAAGATTTTTCTAGTTGAAAATGCAAAACCGGCTGGTATATTGAGACCGGACTCAAATGGTCCGGCGGATTAGCTGATGAATCGTGCATTTCGAGTAAAAGCTAGGATCACGTTATTTTCGTGCTCTACGATGAAAACGAAAATTTTTGAGGATGGGAGGCATTCTGGGATTTCACCCAGGGGGGGCTGAGGGGGGTTTTTTGGGGCCCTCTGGGTGATTCACTTGTTTTTTTATGAGAGAAGCCAAATCCATTTTTTTTTTTAAATTCTATGATTTATTTCGAGATTTTTTGGGTGTTTATTCACCCCCCATTTTCAACCGGGGGGCCTTGGGGGGACTATTTAGGGCTGTTTCCACGATTTTCATTTTCTGCTAAATTAAGACGTATATTGACGTGCTTGATATCTTTTCTTACTAAATCCCGCCTTCTAAATACGAATCTGGCGTTGAAATTACAACACGAGCAGGTTTGAACTAGTTATGCAAGAAAAAACAGGTTTTTTGGGCCCACTTTTTTGACATGCCTTAATTTGGGCCCAAGGCTTAAGCGATCAAGATCCTCGTGAGGATCATTAGTTTCAAGTATTTTGAACATGATAATCATGCACTGGATGCACCTTTTGCTTCCAGAACCACACACAATCGATTTCTTGGAGAACGGTCCAATCATTTTTGAGGTAAATAATTACTCGATTGAAATGAAAATTTTCGAGAGTGGGAGGCATTCTGGCTTTTCACCCAGGGGGGGCTGAGGGGGGATTTTTTTTGGGCCCTTGGGGTAATTTACTTGTTCTTCATTAGAAAAGCCAAATCCATCCTTTTTTGAGCTCTGTGATTTGTTACAGAATTTTTGGAATGTTTACTTACCTCCATTTTCAACCAAGGGGCCCTGGGGGGACTTTTTGAGATTGTTCCCACGATTCCTATTTTTTTGCTAAGTTGGGATCTATATTGACGTGCTTAGTATCCTTTCTTACTAAATCCCACCTCCTAAATCCAAATCTGATGTTGGAAATACGATACAAGCAGGTTTGAACTAGTTGTGCGAGAAAAAGCAGGTTTTTTGGATCCACTTTTTTGACATGCGCTGATTTGGGCTCAAGGTTCCAAAACCAAAGGCGCATCGAGTGCATGCTTTTTATGTTGTAAATACTTGAAACTAATGATTATGAGGAGGATTTTGATCCTAAAGCCTTAGGCCCAAATTAAAAGATGTCATAAAAATTGACCCAAAAAACCTGTTTTTCTCGCCTAACCAGTTCAAACCTGCTCAAATCGTATTTCCAATACCAGATTTGAATTTAGAAGGTGGGATTTAATAAGAAACGATACCAAACACGTCAATATAGATCCTAAATTAGCAAAAAATTGAAATCGTGGAAACAACCCCAAATAGCCCAGGCTTTTTAGTCGAAAAAACGGCAAAACATGAAACAAATTAAAACACGGTCAATCTCTTCAGTTTTGGGTTCACTAGACTTTGCTGTATAACATACAAAAAGTCCCCAGCTTTCCCCCGTGTGCGTCATTGTTTTTTTGACAGGCAAAGATGAAGACACCTCAAAATGCACTTCCCGATTAAAAATGCTCCTAGTTCTCAACCACCCAATCGATTTCTCTTATCTTGGTCTTGAATGAAAGATAATGAATTAATGTGAATGATATGGGATAGGTTTTGTTCAAAATTTGACACTAACAGACTTAATTTCTCGATAAGGACACTTTTTTCGTGTTTTTTTTTCTTATGCTCCAGTTAACATTTTACTTTTGCATCGACCACTTAATATCACTTGGTATTATTATATGCAGTAGATTGTCTACAGTTTTAGCTTCAAAATGACGTATCTTTTAGCTTCATTGTGAATTGTCCAGCAATTCCAATAAGGATTCTATGAAGCTACGTCAAACGCATTATATGGGGAAAATCACTTCAACATTATTAACCTAGACTTTGATCTGTAATAAGTGATTCTACGTTCAATATGCACAGCATCGTACTGACTAAATCTGGTCTGGTAGTACTCGTATGAGTAGGTACTAGGTACAGTTTCTCAATTTTCCTCTTTGTGCATCATGTTTTTATAGTTTGTTCTTGTTATTGCCGTCTGCAGTGTCCGGCAATATCTCAGCTACTAAACTTCGGATTGCGCTTGGGTTTTTGCTAGATGATAGCTAAGGTACTCTGGATAGACAAACAACAAAGATATTTTATTTCATTTATTCGTCCGTCCGTCTGTGTGTCTGTCATTTCACGCAATATCGCGGCTCCTAGACCTCGGATTAACCTCTGGTTTTCGCTAGATAATAATAGCTAAGGTACTCTAGGTGTAAAAAAACAACACGGTGGGCTACGCGGGAGCACCCACGTGTAGTTGGTCCCCGTCAAGACGCATCTTCCTCCAGCTCCGGAGGCTCTTTTGAAGATAGTGTCTTGCAACTGCAAGAAGAACTGCGGTCTAAAATATAGATGCAGGCGATCTTCCTTGTCTTGTTCGCAGATGTGTAAGTAAGTTTTGAAAATGCACAACATGTGAGAGTCTACCCCACCTTGTTGAGTATGACCCTAAGGACGATCTGTTTTTTTTATAAATTTATGTATTTAGTCCATTTAGGTGCTAGATAACTTAGCTATTATTTTAGATGGGTATAGGTACTATCGGTAGGTATTCGAGGTAACTATCGATTTATTGTTTGGGAATCAACAGACGAGTTTCAACGAAACTAATATATTGGACAAAATAAGCTAAGAGTACGGATGGTAAGCTAGATGCGATTTTTTTTGACTACTAGTGAACTTGAGATTATAATAATAATTTGATATTTTTTGCAGAGCATGGCTATAGAAATCTTCCTGTGCTGTGCTAGACTTCCAATACATTATTAATATGTAAATACAATGTTAAAGCTCTGTTTTGGAAAGATTGTGAGCATTTTTGATTTGAAAAAATGATAATTTGCTCTTGAAAATTGTGGATTTCTAATTTACGATATTTTCATGTTGAATACATCAATGTTCAAAATTTCGAATAGGATCGATAACTGCAACTATTTCACGCATTTACATCAGGCATTCGACATAATTATCATTTCTTGAATACTATAAAATCGAGTTGGTTTGATGTTCGGTGTAAGCTAGCTTGAAACTGAAAAATGTGGCTATACCCGCGGGAAAGTTGCTGTTGTTATATTATTATTATTTTAATGTAGAGTGTTCTTTTTTTCGGAAGCTAGAGAATTGTTTTGGCTACAAGAAGAAACCTTGAAAGATGGAATCAAAGCCATATTACAGCTACAATACATTTTTTTCAACTGCGCGGAGATATTTTTGAGTGACATTTAGGACTCCGACATTTTTTTCAATAAATTATTTTTCTCACCTTGTAACCACTTACGTCGCGTTTATGATATGATAGTCTTATGCAGAAAAGTCCATATAATTCACCCAATCTTGAATCCAAATGATAATTGCATCAAACGCAAAAATAACCCAAATTGAAAAACCGGCTTTATTTTGGTCCCAAAATCACGTTTTTCTGCCAAAAACTGCTCAAAAGATTTTTTAAACAGAATTTAAATGTCATAATCGGATTTGCAAGGTCAGATTTAGTGGGAAACGATACCCAACATGCCAGTATTGTTTCAATATTATTGAAAACCAAATTTCTTGCATAGGTCACCAATTGCCCCCCTCCCGAGCTCCCCTCACGGGGGCCATAGACATCTAGTTTGTCAATAAGTTTCACCTATAACCCACTGTATCCAAATATAATAAATTTGAAGCCAATGACTAGATTATTCTTGTCCTAGAATTTTTCTAATGAAAATTTTGGCCCCCCCCCCCTCAAAAATTATGACGCACACGGAGGAAAGTTGGGGACTTTTAGTATGTTGTTTAGTAAGGTTAAGTGGGTACGATACCGTGAAGATTGCACGTGGATTAATTTGTTTCATGTTAAATGCTAAAAAGCCTGGACTAAAAGGGCCCCTTGGTTCAAAATGGGGGGTGAGTAAATATTCCGAAAATTCTGTAAAAAAATTACAGAATCAAAAAAGTGATGGATTTGGCTTCTCTCATTAAGAATAAGTGAATTACTTCAAGGGTCCCAAAAAAGATCCCCCTCAGCCCCCCCTGGGTGCAAAGCCAGAATGCCTCCCACCCACATTAATTTTCATTTTAATCGTAGAACACAAAAATTACCGGTTTCTGCCTTTTGCACGAAATGCACAATTGTTCAAGGAAATTAATTATTTAGCTGAAAAATTATTGGACCGCTTGTCCAAGAAATCAATTGTGTGTGGTTCTAAAAGCAAAAGGCGCATCAAGTGCATGATTTTTATGTTTCAAATACTTGAAACTAATGATCCTCAGAAGGATTTTGATCGCAGAAACCTTGGGCCAAAATTAAGGCATGTCAAAAAAGTGGGCCCAAAGAACCTGTTTTTTCTTGCATAACTAGTTTAAACCAGCTCGTGTTGTAATTTCAACGCCAGATATGGATTCAAAAGGCGGGCTTTAGTAAGAAACGATACCAAGCACGTCAATATACGTCCTAATTTAGCAGAAAATGAAAATCGAAACAACCCTAAATTGTCCCCCAAGGCCCCCCGGATGAAAATGGGGGGTGAATAAACACCCCAAAAATCTCGGAATAAATCACAAAATTAAAAAAAAATGAATTGGGCTTCTCTCATGTAAAACAAGTAAATCATCCAGAAGGCCTCCAAAAAAAAAACTCAGCCCCCCTGGGTGAAATTCCAGAATGCCTCCCACCCTCAAAAATTTTCATTTTCATCGTAGAACACGAAAATAACTTGACCCTGGCTTTACTCGAAATGCACGATTCGGCATAAAAATTCCAATAAGCTGCCGGACTAAAATTAACGATGTCGGATGTGAGGGACCGACCACAGGCCTTGTGATCAAAGTTCTCCAATATTTATACATCCAAAATATCGTGGGATGTTTCTAAAAACACCATGAACCATACTCGTAACAAGAATCTGTCCCAAATATCGAAAAAATATACAGGTATTCTGTTTTAAAATCAAAAGTTGATATCACATCTGGTGGCTTCCAGAAGTGCGCGCAATTCTCTGATTTTTGCAAAGAATAGAAAAAGTACTCTTAAATATCCCATACCAATTTCAAAACGATAAAATTGATACGTACGGAAAAAGTTATACCCTGGTGCGGTCTTCGTTTTCAAAAAACATGGTGTTTGCCAGGGATCTGAAATAATGATTAGTTGGGGAAGACCACATATCCTAGCTTGTCGATGACGAAAAGTGAAGCCAGAAAATGTAAGGGCAAGGGTCTTTTAGATCATGGACGGTGATTTTTCTAGGGATTTTTGATACGCAGCCCTTGACTTTCAAGTGCCAGACGGCCCCGTGGCGCAGCCGTGGCCATGGGAGCTCCGGGTTCGATTCCCGGGAATGTCTGGCTGTTTGTCTGGTCCAATTTGCAATTTTTCTGATTATGAAAAGTGATAGGTAATATCTAATAAAGGGAAAAAACTCCTATGCCCGGTGCAGGCCGATAAGGAGGAAAACATTAATTATCATTTATTATTAAACTCTCAAGTGTCCCCAAAGCGGGTCTGCATAATAAATGATCCAAGGTCTGCATCGAGCTACAGTATATCCCGATCTTGAAAATACCTAGGGATTCCTTAAAAATAACTTATTGCTCAAGCTGGAAGTCCAAAATGTGATATTTATTTTGCCATGGAACCACAGGCGTGAAGAGATAATATTATCTAAATGGATATTATTCCACCTTCCCATTTTGAAAACTTCACCGGCATTTTTTTTTTCTTTTTTTTTGCTTTAGGACTGTTTTGGCCGGCATTGATCAAGAAAATGAATATTGTTCCAGAAAAGAAAATTGGGAAGCAAAGTAAACGGCAACGCATTGCCGACATATCCGATCAAAAGAAAATCGTCCGTCGCCAGAACCATGAGGAAATCACCGTCCTCGTCTCTAAGATCACCCAGATCGATCCTGCCGAACATAACAAACACGCATCGTAGCGAAGATATTGAAATGCAAAAGGTGAAAAATAAGAATGGAAAAGAGAATTCTACCAAGAAAGAAATTCCAATCAAATTTCCATCCGAAGACTTAGTCGTGGACCGTAGGGAAACATACGTGGTTCCGCAACAGCCACGGAAATGTCTTCAGATACCGGAAGCAGACGAGGAAGCCAGCTTTGAAGACAGCTTGGAAACCTCAAAATCGCCAAAAAACCAAACCATCACGAAAGGTCCAGAAATTATTATCCACACTCCCACTGGTGAAGTTCAGCGCGCTGAAGGGATTGAGGCGAAGTTACATTCAGATTCCTTCGCGTTTACTCCAGTATGTATCACGCCAAGAAACGACTTCAATCCGAGCCATTGTTCTACTGATGAAAAATCTATGAGCGGAACGAGCGTCGTGCATAATCGGGGAAGGAAGATTACGTTTCCGGAAAACAATACTTTTGACGTGGACAAAGGAAACGAGAGCGGCGAGACTTACGTCAAGGGAAACCTCAGTGCAGAAACTTTCACGATCAACAATAGCGCGGCCAATGTTAGCTGCAGTACTTACGTAAAGGATAGTTCAGTAGGTGACATTGCAAGTCTAGTACTGTCTCCAGTAGAGGGAAAGAGACACTCGATTGTCCATCTGCAGAGTTTGCAAGGTCTCGGCGCCAAAGATGCCATTGAAGCGAATTTGTGGAGCGATCGCTCAGCTAAACGTTCCAGACCTCTGATCACGATTCATGAAGAACACTCGCCTTCGTTTCCGAGGAGGGATTTGAAGCGCAAATCGGATTGTACTTTCACCGTTACGCCGCCACCGCCTAAGCGGTGTCAGTCGGGTCTTTTAGAATCGCGACTCAGTGATTGGTCTAGAAAGGGAGGAGTGGTTCCTCTGCGATTGGCCAAGAAAACTTCTGGGGTCAAACTGAATGACAAAGGACTTGCCAAAGAAGATACTGAAGAAGTGATTGTTAGAAATCATTTTATGTTGGCGGCCGCCGGTAACATCGATCCTTTCGTTTCTTCGTCGATTTATTGCGATGAGGAGTGGATGGAACGACAACAAGTGCGCTTCAAGCGTTGGTTGAATGCTTTGCTCACGATACCGACAGAGTTGAATTCGGACGTGGAAGGTCATCCGGTCAATGTCACTAAGCTTTGGAGGGAATGTAAAAAGAACGAGGTAGCCGCTGCGCCGAGTAAAGAACAAGTATCCATCGTTTACCATACGAATTCTAAATTGACGTCTCTGCGGAAGGCTGCCTTGACGATGTTTAGGTCTGAAGCCATGGCCAGAGTTCTTGGTAAAGTTGTCGGAGCCGTCGATCAAAACAAGTTGGAAATCCGTCAGGATCGCAGCGTTCACTTGGATCTGGGCCTGCAATCGGAAATCATGTACGCGCTTCTTAGTTACAACCCCCTGTGGCTCAGGATCGGTCTCGAAACGATCTACAACACGACCATACCCTTAAGTTCAAATTCTGATCTGATGGGACTTGGTGCGTTTCTTTCCGATCGGTTTTTCAGAGATCCTTTTTTGTTACGCAAACACAAGTCTGTGCATTCGCTCAAATACGGCGTCGATATCAAGAAATTTGTGCTGAAGAAATTCTTGATGCTGATTTACTTCTTGGACCAAGCCAAACTGAAAAAATTGATTCCGCATGATCCGTGCTTGTTCTGCAAAAATGCTCCGATCAAAGAGAGTCGTGAGATCCTTCTGAAATTCGCTCGAGAAACCTTATCGGCCGTCGGGGACATAACCAAGTACTTGAAGCTTCTTGGCTACGTTGTTCTCCACAAGCAAACTTACATCAACGAGTTCGACTATGCAGTCAACTGTCTCGGCGTCGACTTGAGAGACGGCGTTCGTTTGACCAGAGTCATGGAAATTATTCTTATCGACGACACTTTGAGCGCAGGCCTGCGGGTTCCTGCCATATCCAGACTGCAAAAGATACACAACATGAAGATCGTTTTCGACGCTTTGGAAAAATCCGGATTTGAAATTCTCTACGAAATATCCCCGAAAGATATCGTCGACGGACACAAAGAAAAAACGCTTTCGTTTCTCTGGCAAATCATTTACAAATTCCAAGCGCCCATCATGATCAGGAGTGCGAAGACGATTCAAAGTTGGTGGAGAAGTGAACGGATATTAATCAAACGAAAGCAGTTGGCCGAAGCATGGGCTATGAAGAATCGTGCCGCAACGAAGATTCAGCTATGGTTCAGAAACAGGTTGATGGTTTCAAAACTGGAAACTTTCATTCACATTTACTGCAAATTCGGTGCCCAACAAAAAGCCGCCGTTATTATCCAGAAGCACTTCCGACGTTATATCTGTGAAAAGAAATACAAAGCGATACGAAAAAGCGTGATTGCGATCCAAAAATACGCGAGGGAGTTTTACATTTCCAAGCGGGTCTCGGCGGCGGTTGCCGTACAAAGCTACGTCAGGATGTACTTGGCTAGAAAAGCTTTCAGAAAACTGAAATACTACGTTTTGGTTGTTGAAGATCGATACAAGGCGAATTCTTTGATGAAATCTGAAAGAAACCGTTACGAAGTATTCAAGAGCTCGGCGTTGCTTATCCAAAGCAAATTCAGGGCGTACAAAGCTCGGAATGAGTTCTTAAGCTTGAAATGCGCTGCCATTCAAATGCAACGGCAATTCCGTGCCAATAAAGCGGCCAAAATTGAATTCGACGCTTACCAAAAATTAAGAGGGGTCGCCGTGAAAATTCAGAGAAAATTCAGAGCCACTCGAGACATGCGGGTGGTTCGCTCGGAATTTCTACAGATCAAATGGGCCTGCATCGTCGTACAAAGTCGTTACAAAGCGAACATTGAACGCCATAACTTTTTAAAACTGAAATCTTCCGCCCTAATCATCCAACAAGCGTACAGAGCTTACGCGATGATGAAAGCAGAAAAAGAAGCTTACGATGGCTTGAAGCTAGCAGCAGTCGCGATTCAAAGACGGTACAGAGCCAATCGTGAAATGAAAAAACTACGTGATGAGTACTCTAGTGTGAAAAATGCAACGCTTGTGATTCAGAGACGACTAAGAGCTATGCTAGATATGAAAGTAGCAAAAACGCGGTACGCTGAGTTGCGAACAGCTGCTATTCTCATCCAAAGAAAGTACAGAGCTATCATTGAAGCGAGAGAATGCGTTCTTAGGTACGCTCAACTCAGAGCTGCTACGGTTTTAATTCAGACACATTTCCGAGCCAAGTTACAAGGTAGACGTGATTTCTGCGCTTACCGACGATTGAGAAGTTCAACAGTTGTCATTCAAGAAAAGTACAGAGCGAAGCTCAAGATGAGATGTGAGCTCTACAAGTTTCAGGTCATGAAACAAGCGGCTGTTGTCATCCAAAGGTGGTACCGTTCTTCCGTGAAGACCAAGGCTGAAGCTAATGCCTACCGAGAACTGAAAGCTAAAACTGTTTTAATTCAGAGAATGTACCGCGCTAAGCTGGCGAGAAGGATCGATTTCTCCAACTTCCAACGTTTGAAGACTAGCAGCATAACAATTCAAAAATGGTACAGAGCTTGTTTACTACGGAGGAAAGACCAAAATGCGTACAAGAAGTTGAAAAAAGCAACTGTCACGGTTCAAGAGCGTTTCAGAGCCAAAGCTGCCATGCGAAAAGATTTAAAGAGGTATCAAGAGATCAGATCGGCGACCGTTTTATTACAGAGACGCCTCAGAGCCAAAACCTTGGCTGTTGCTCAGTCCGCGCAATACCAAGCTCTGAAATCAGCAGCGATTACAATTCAAAGACGTTACAGAGCAACGAACCTCATGAAAGTACAAGTTGAACAGTTACGAATGTTACGTAAATCTACCATTGCAGTTCAAAGACTTTACAGAGCTAAAGTAGCCGGGAGGATTCAGTTCAACGAGTATAATTCGTTGAAGTCGGCAGTTTTGAACGTGCAAATGCATTACAGGGCGAAATTAGCAATGAAGCAAGAATTTGAGAAGTATCAAAACTTGAAACGGGCCACGTTAGCCATCCAAAGGCGTTATAGGACTACGCGTATTGCTAAAGTTGTGAGCAAGAATTTCCAAGCTCTGAAGTTCTCAGCAGTTGTAATTCAAAGGCGTTACAGAGCTAAGCTGGCCATGAAAAAAGAATCTGAGAAGTACAGGGCTCTGCGAAGAGCGACTGTCACGATTCAAACGCGTTACAGGGCTTCGCGTATGATGAGGGTAGAAATGAAGCGATACAATTCATTGAAATCAGCTGCGCTCGTGATGCAGAATCGTTACAGAGCTAAGCTAACTATGAAAGTTGAGCTACGCAAATTCCAAATTCTCAAAGCATCAGTGGTAATGATACAAAAGCATTACAGAAGTTTGCTTCTAATGCGTAGCACCAGAGAAGAGTTCTTGCAACTGAAATCTAAAGCTATTGAAATCCAAAGACGCTACCGAGGAAAATTGCAAACGCGGAAAGAAGCCGAAAACTTCAGAGCTCTTCGCGAGGCAGCCATCAAAATACAACAGCGTTATAGAGCAACCTTGACAATGAAATCTGAAATGCAGAAGTTTATTGCTTTGAAGTCAGCTTGCGTGGCAGTTCAAATAGGTTACAAAGGTAAACTTGCTATGAGGAAAGAAATAGAACGATTCCAAGCACTGAGGAATGCTGCAATTACCATACAAACGCGATGGAGAGTTACAATTCTTGCTAGAATTGCGTACAGGCAATTTAACGCACTGAAACAATCTGCAATTCTAATTCAGAGGCGTTACAAAGGTAAATTGGCCATGATCAAAGAAATGGAACGGCTCAGAACTCTTCGACGAGCAGCTGTTATCATACAGAAGCGTTACAGAGCTAAAGTTTTAATGAAGCAAGAAAGTGCGAAGTATAAAGAATTGAAATTGACTACTATTTTGATACAGAGGCGTTTCAGAGCAAAACTTACCGCGAGAAACATGTTCAACGAATATAAAGCTTTGAAGCGCGCCGCAGAAGTGATACAAAAGCGTTACAGGGCGTTGCGAATAATGCAAACGCAAATGTGCCAGTACAAAAAGCTACAAAAAGCAACTCGCGATATTCAGACGAGGTTTAGAGCAAACATGGTAATGAAAAGCCAGAGGAATGAATTCATCAATTTGAAAAAGGCAACTGTTTCAATCCAAAAACGGTACAGAGCTCAGAAAATGATGAAGATTGAAACAAGAAAGTTTCAAGTTTTGAAACAAGCAGTTGTGAGCGTTCAAAGGCGTTACAGAGCGATGTTAGCTATGCGGATCGAAAAACAGAGGTACCAGTCTTTGAAGAAAGCTACGATCCTAATTCAGAACCGGTACAGAGCTAAGGTGATCGCGAAAGAGCAACTTGTACAGTACAAAAAATTGAGAGAAGCCACACTTTTGATTCAGAGACTTTACAGAGCGAATCAAGCCATGAAAGAGGTTTCACGAGAGTTTGTGGTATTGAAGCGAGTTGTTGTCAACATTCAAAGACGTTACAGAGCAAATATTGTTATGAGACAACAATTTGAAGCGTACAGTAAAATAAAGACGACTGTCATACTCATACAACAAAAGTACAGAGGAATGAAACAAATGGTTGTGGAACGAAACAGGTTTGTTTCACTAAAAACATCAGCGTTTACCATTCAAAGGTGGTTCAGAGCTATTCTTCTGACCCGTGAGTGCCGAAATGAATTTTTGATTAAAAAGGAGAAAGCCGTGGTAATTCAGAGATGGTACCGCTCAGCTAAAACTACCATGGTTTTGAGGCAAGAATTTTTGGTAAAAAGGACAGCGGCCCTCAAGATTCAACGCTCGTTCAGGAGTTGCTTGCAAAGAAAACACACCAAAATAGTTCTGAGAGTAAAAGTTGAAACGGTTTTAAACATTCAAAGATACGCAAGAAGATTCTTGATACGAAGGAGGTACCGTGAAGCTTTAACGCCCGAAGCTGTAGCTGCTAGGAGGATGATTCGGAAACACAGTGCTGCTGCTGTTAAAATACAGGTCAGTATTACGTATTTTTAATTATTTGAAATGTTAATATTTTTATGCCTAGTCTGTATGGAGGGGTTACAAGAGTCGCTCGCTTGAAAAGCCTGAGCTTGAAGAAATCAGGCAGCGTTTCAAATTGGCCAACGCAAATGCTATGCCAGAAAATACTCTGGGATACCGCTACACTCAAGCCGTTGAGGTGCTTAACAGTGACGATTCGTCTTTGGTACAAATTATCAGATGTTTGACCGATTTAGGTGACCCAAAAACATTTTTCGTTGTCAACAATTTACTGAAATAACGATAATTTCAGAATTCATCACGAGACGTTGCAGGACGGCCTGTTTGGAGATGAGCGTCAATTTCTCCGAACATTTGTATCTTTTGATATGTTGCACGAACAGGTCTCTACCAGAAATGCAGTCTTGCACTGAAGCCACTCAAATTCTGATCAACTTTTGCAAGTATCCACCGTCGCGTCCCAATTCGTGGATACCGAAGTACATCGACAGCATTCTAACGATCATGCTGCATTGGTGCGACAAAGAAGCTCCGCTTTTCCCTGCGCTCTGCACGCTGTTGTGGCTGTTCTGTCACACTGAAGACTACAAGAAAAGAATACTCGAAGTTCCGAATCTGAATCAGAAAATGTCCAAGATACAGCAGTTGTGCACGCGGAAACAGAACATGGTTAGAAGAGTGGGAGTAAAAGGACACATGAAGTCGGTCTTCGCGTCTTACTCCGTGCTACACCAACCGTCTCTGGTTCCCGATTGGGGATTGAACTGTGCCACTAAGCCCAAAACTTTCGTCAATTCTTTACATGCCTTCAATTGTCTAACGAATATTTTAAATAAGTGATAATGATTATTGTTATTAATGTTTTTATGCGTCTACAATATTGTGCCATTTTGTATATTTATACCTACTTATAAATTTAATACCTATAACATGAGCTCTGATGTTTTAAGCAGTGTGTTTTATTACCTTTAAAGGTGCGTACCGACCTGAGCTTTTTTTTCCAAGTGTGCGCAAAATTGCCCAGGGGGCCAATTTTTGACCGTTCGCAAGTTTGCGATTTGTGTAAATTCCAATTTTTGAGCTTCATGGTGCCGGGTCGCGCGGTTAATGAGGTACCTACAGGTACCGCACACAATAACTTTTTGAGTGAGTATTTCATAAAGAATTGTTCAGTTTTTGCCATCCCTTTCAATCTTTATCAGCTCCAAGGACGCTGTTGAAAATAATGGCGATGTTTCGCCACTTTTTCATCTCATCGTCTGCAGTGAAACTTTGCGTTCGCTCCCCACTAATGAGTTCCAGGTTTTTGGTAATATAAAGGGCCCATAAGGCAGCAGTCACACTGGAGCCACCCACTACCATCAACCAAAAATCAAACGCACGCAATGTAATGATGCTGGTCACACTGCAGCCACCTCTTACCACCGCCCAGTGACCACCGGTGGCCATGTGTTTGAAATTTCCAAAGTGGTGGTCGGTGGTTAACAATACGCATCTTGATGCGCATGCAGAACAAACATTTTGTGCATACATACAACATACAATGTCTATGTCCCGAAGAGAACAAAGGTTTCACTTTTGTCACTAACAAATTGTAACATTTCTTGTTCATACGGTAATAACTGTAAAATTGTTCTTCATCATCAACAAGCTGCGGCACTAATTGATGAAATTCTCCTAGTTGTTCTCTATCGAGAAACATTTGACGCACCCACATGCTCCGGCGTTTTTTACGGATTTTTTTCGAGATGTATTATAAAGCTACAACTTCGTCGGTTTCTGAGTCATCAGACGAAATCATTGCAATCAGAGAACTTGTCAATCTTGTCATGAGCTGGGCCGCTATTCTTGAATCGTGTGAGAAAAGTCCCTGGGAGTATGAAATACATTCCGCAGTACACTGATGTAGCGAATGTTGCCTAAAATCGTGGTTTTAGGCAACTTTCGCTACAGAATTGTAGTACGGATTATATAAAACAGGATTATGTCAAATTCAGGAGGGGGACACGGTGGTTAACGGTGGACGACGGACGGTGGCTCAGTGAGACCAGGGCGGATTATTTTGCTTGGTGGTAGTGGGTGGTGATGGCTCCAGTGTCACTGCTGCCTTAAGGGGCTGTCGGCTGTCATTTTGGTCGGCGCGCGTAAACACTCCTAACTAACCACTGTTAAAATTTCTGCTAAGCCTCGCGTAAACAAGCTCGAGATAGGTGCGACTGAACGCGCATTCTTGAAATAACAGTCAGGATTGACAGTTGACTGATAACTGATCCTTCAATGCCCCTTGTATCGCAGACCTTCTCATATACAGGTGTCCCGAAATTAATGCAACAAAATTTACAGGGAGGTAGAAAATTGAAAAATACGGGGGCTTCCTTGGTAAAAATACCCCCGCAAACGTAATAACGGAGATACAGGCCTTCAAAGTTGTTTTTTGGAAACAGTTTTTTTGGCATTACTTTTGAACCGTTGAACCGATTTCATTTAAATTTCAATCAAAGTTCACGAAAATAAGTCTCTATTAAACAAAAATAACGGATTTCATCAAACGTTCTTAGGGGCGGAGATAATAGGGGGTACCTTCCCCCCTTCTCCCCTATTTTCCACCCCCCTGAATATTTTTGGGAATGGTTCCAGTTTTTGAATTTTACGTTCAATTTAGAGAAAAAAGTTACTCATGCAAAATTTTGATTAAAGACTTCGTTTTCGAGATATTTGGGTTTGAAACTTCGGAAAACGTATCGAAAACACCACTTTCAAAAGCCTCAAAAATTAAAATTCAAGAAAACTCAAGATTCCTCAAGTGAAATAAGAATTCCAGGTGTTTTAGGTTGATAAACCACCATTTTTGCTAAGAAACATGAAGTTTTTCAGAAAAAAAAATTGGGCCCTGAAAACTGGCGATTTTGAGATGTTTTACAATATTTCAATCCCAAATATCTTCAAAACGAAGCCTCTAATCAAAATTTTGCAAGAGTGACTTTTTTGTCTAAATTGAACGTAGAATTCAAAAATTTAAACCATTTCCAAAAATATCCAGGGGGTGGAAAATAGAGGGAAAGGGGGGAGTGTACCCCCTATTATCTTCGCCCCTAAAAATGTTTGATAAAATCCGTTATTATTGTTCAATAGAGACCTATTTTAGTAAACTTTGGTTGAAATTTGAATGAAATCGGATCAACGGTTCAAAAGTAATGTCAAAAAAACTGTTTCCAAAAACCAACTTTCAAGGCCTATATCTCCGTTATTGCGTTTGCGAGGGTATTTTCATCAAGGTAGTCCCGTTATTTTTCAATTTTTTATTTCCCTGTGAATTTTGTTGCATTAATTTCGGGACACCTGTATAGAGCTTGTTTACGCGAGGCTTAGCAGAGATTTTAACAGTGGTTAGTTAGGAGTGTTTACGCGCGCCGACCAAAATGACAGCCGACAGCCCCTTAACCTAGGCCGCTATTCTTGAATCGTGTGAGAAAAGTCCCTGGCAGTAAAATACATTCCGCAGTACACTTCTGAAGTGAAAGTTGCCTAAAAACCACGATTTTAGGCAACATTCGCTACATCAGTGTACTGCGGATGGGCATGGGCGTTTACGTGCGATTGCCAACACTTGTTTGCTTACTAAATGCAATTTAAAATCACATTTAGCTAAGCTTAACAGCTGTTGCGAAACTTGCGTTTAGAGGTGTTTATGCGGACGATAACACCAGTTTTAAACCTCGCGTAAACAAGGCCATAGGCGGTTCCCCAACCCTAACCAGGTCTTCTAACCGGAAGCCGTTGATTGACCGGGCTGGTTGCATGAACTCGACCAATGACGGCGCCAATATAGGTGAACCTGCGCCCCGAGGACCCCGCATGAGAAATGCCCCTAAATGCGCATCGCACTAAAAGCGCTTTTAGCTTAAAAGTGGGATATGAATACGGGCCTAAGTGTTCACCCATTGGCGAACATTCGCTACATCAGTGTACTGCGGAATGGATTTCACTCCCAGGGACTTTTTTCACATGATTCAAGAATAGGACTGTGTATCTTAGGTGTTATCCGGGCCCATGCGCGTAGAATTAGGCGCTTGATATGAAACTTCCAGACAAATAGCGTCTGTTAACACGTAACATGATCAGAAAAACTATTAATAATCATTTGTGTAAGTGAAATTTTCAACTATTGATGCTCACTGTTTGAGAGTTGTGAGACTGATGTTATTTCAATCTTTTAAACATAAAAAACAATAATTTTGAAGGTGGAATAGGAAGGCACGCTTTCGGCTCTTACAAGAAAGAATGGAAATAAACACTGCGTCATGACAAGTGTAGAAGCGAGAGTCGATACGATGAAGAGAAAGGTTTGATTTTATTCCGTTTCCGCGAACACGTGGCGTGGAAGTTTTGGTCAGGGCCCTCTCCGAGTCTCCTCTAACTGAAAGCCTCTGGGGCCAAAGGTAGGCGAGCCGCGAGAGCCACTCTCATATGGTACGTCTCAGGCAATCCTTGCTACATGAATGTACTGCGGATTGCATAAGACTATCCGGCCCATAAGCTAGGCAGGAGAACGGCAGAAGCCGTATTCGGGGTTGCCAAGTGAATAAGAAATATAAATTTCAATTACTTCGATATAATAATTTCCCAGTTTTGAACTTGCATTTCAGAATGGTGTCAGATTCCCTAACTAGAAGAGCGCAAGGAAACATCTTGCAAAACAAATTGATTTTATAGTGACTATTTGAGGTGACAGTATATGTAATATAACGTATTATTGGTAACGGCGGCCATGCCAAATCTGACAACATCGCGATAACAGACTGTGGATCATTTGCGAAGTAAGCAAGAAACTTCCAATATTTTTATTATTTTGTAAAAAAGAACTATACAAAATAGAAATTTGGCTTACGACTGGTTCTTCTTCACATTTTTAGTAACTTTTTTGTATCTATCTGGAGACTTAGTCATGAAATAGCCTGGTATTCCATAGAAAAGTCGATATTTGTCTGGATGTTTCAAATTTGGCACTAAATAGCGACAGTTGCGTCCATGTTGCATCTGCGCCGTCGGGTCAGGAGAACGCACTATAGCGGCCCAGGTTAAGGGGCTGTCGGCTGTCATTTTGGTCGGCGCGCGTAAACACTCCTAACTAACCACTGCTAAAATATCTGCCAAGTCTCGCGTAAACAAGCTCATAGACGCTTAGTAAGCGCTTTGTGCAGATGAACGCAGCCATTGGGTGCTTTCCACCTAGCTCCAAGTTTGGTACACCCATAGGTACACCTTCCATTTGCGCACGTGCGGGTTCCAAACGGTGCTTTCCATCTACGTGTTCTTACCTGGTTTTGTGCCGTCCGGTGGATCACCTAAAATTTTGTGCCGTCGGAAGGCACACCGGAAACGGATGCGACAAATGACGTACCGTCAGCTGTAATCCAGCACTCCGTTGTCATATATCTCTCTCTGTGTCATTTCATCCATGCATCCGTGTTTTATTTTATTTCTCTGCAGGGATAACGTACGATCGATTAAGATTTACGCTGCCATTTATTTATTTCTGAATGCCATAGTCATCTTTCGCCTCCAGACCAGAGATGTCGCGTCGGTCAACGATGCCGGTGCTTTCCATCTAGGTGTACCCAATCGTGGAACATGTTCCGTCTGGTGGTATTTGTACCGTCTACGTGGAAAGCACCCATTGTGTTTTAATCACACTCCCGGGGCCAGGGCACGTATGGCAGAGCAGTTTTCTTCTTATTGACAACACGACCCTTTACTTAGTCAACAATCTATTGAATCATAGTCATAGATGGCGGCACCTTGAATTATAGGTGGCAGCACTCCCTTGCCACATGTCGAGTTCGGCGGCAAGAGATGCCATTTTGAATTTTCTGTACTACTCTTAAACACAAGGACACATGTAAATAAATAAAATACGTACGAACGTGACGAGAAGGTTCGACGTTCGACTGTTACGTTCATGTAAACATATATAATATATAGATAGTGAGTAATCCTACAACGATCGTTTTAATCAAACGTTACTGGAGCTAACACTTGCGACGTTCAACAATAAATGTTCAAGTCAAACGATACTGGAACTTACAACCTGCAACGCTCAGAACGTTTTGTTGTTGATGTTATTATACGTTGTTTCAGATTGATTGCTATCTCAGTAGGCATTGGAAGTATATGGTAAAAGTCGCTTTAGCTTTGTCTAGTTCTAAAACGTTTATTGTTTTAGTCCCAAGTCAGTGTGACATGTCAATCAAAATCAGCCGCCAAGTTTTTTACTGTCATCCAAACTGTCATGTTTCTGTTCACCTGGGATAGCTTTTGGTAAAAAAAATCGTAATAAGCACCTATCAACGCAAGTTTTAAGAATCTGTACGTGTTACTTATACAGTAACTGTTGTTCCTGTTACGTTATACCTACTGTTACTGTTGTGTTGTTCCTTCATTGGTTTTGATTACCTGATAATTTTCACGCCATGTGTGGGGATCCAGTTCGTTTATCTGCGAGAGAACGTGAAATACTTTGACGCTGTTACGAAGAATTCTTCAGAGATTCCAACAATGCAGCTGCCAGCATTCAGCGCGTTGCTTTGATCTTTAGTAACGTACTGCACGGTCAAGCGCATACTGGCAAAAAGAAGCCAAGGTTTGTCACTACTTACAACCAAAAAATGGCCGTGGATCCCTGAGCCCAGTCGAGAAAAAAATCAGCCAGGCGCCCGTTCTCAATCAAAAAAGTAGGTACAGAGTACAGTCTGTTGTGCCATATCCTACCAGATTTCGTGCTTCTGTCTTCACTAAAAGGCTCAGTTGGAGTAGAACAGCGTAACTCGGCTTTAGAAGCAATCTTCCTTGATATCTGATCCCTCTCAAGGCCATGGAGTTTGCTTTACTGCTTTACTATCTACCTGTGTGATATGTGCACAATGTTGATTGAGACTGTGGCAAGAACGAATCGAACGATCTGCTGACTCCCCAGGTGCCTATTTTTTTTAGTCCTGAGATCGGAAACAGAGACGGTTCGACATCAAAACTGCATATATCTTTCTTCAAGTGCACCTTGAATGGGGTTCCGCACGTGATACTCGATAAAAAACTGAAGAAATGAAATTTCTGACTGAAAGGAGTGAAAGATCTGACTTATAACCTGAAAATAAATAATGAAGTTTCCATGAGATTTACACTTTTGATTTGACGTTTTTTGTAACTAAATCTAAAGCTGCATTTAGATTTTCATGACCTACTGGGATAGCAATATTTCTGAAACAACGTATATAATCAGTTTCACGGCTATCTGCATTAGAGCAAGCTATGGAAAAATTATTTTTTGTTGGTAGGAATGAGTAGGAATCCATAACCGACGTCGCAGAAGGTTTGTATAAATGTGGTATGTGAAAAGGTTAGGTATTGTAGCGTTTGTGGCAGATGTCACCCGTCGCGCGGTGTGATGCACGTCAAGTCAAAATGTTCAGTTTATTTGGGGAAAACAGATAAACACGTGTTCCTCGGAGTGTCAATTATCTGGACACCTTCTTCACGAGTTGGTGGCTCTTTACTTGTGCTTTGGTAGTGGCGGCCAGTGAGCCAGTGTAAAAAATGACGCCAAAGAAAGTCAGCGGCAGCATTAAAGGGAAGTAGGACTGATAGTAGGAAGTACTACGTGCTCTACAACACTAGAACAGCATACAAGCCAGAAAAAGATGAAGAAGGGAATACATACATGAAATGGTCAATAATTTCATATTGAGAAGATCTTCCAACACAGAGTAAACTCACGCGTCGTGTCTCGACTGTCTTGTCTTGTACAGTGCAACTCCATAAATCAATGTCCATGGAAGCGAATTTTCTCAACCTCACTGGGGCCACTGGACAGGCATTTTCATTAATTTTTCTTCCCTTTATTAGTGCTGCCGCTGACTTCCTTTGGGGTCATTTTATACACTGGCTCACTGGCCGCAACTAGCAAAGCACAAGCAAAGAGCCACCAACCCGTGAAGACGGGTCCAGCAAATTTACACTCCGAGGAACACGTGTTTATCTGTTTTCCCCAATAAAACTAAAAATTTTGACTTGATGTGCATCACAGCGCGCGACGGGTGACATCTGCCACAATACCTAACCTTTTCACATACCACATTTACACAAACTATCTGCGACGACGGTTATGGATTCCTGCTCATTCCTACCAACAAAAAATATTTTTTCCATAGCTTGCTCTAATGCAGATAGCCGTGAAATTGATTATAGGTACAAAGTACAACGCTCATCTCTGGTCGCAAAGGCGTTAATAACACTGGAGATGGAACGTTACAAGTTACACACAACCCTAATTTACGTTCAAGTAACCGTATTTTGCTTAGTGGGCGTGAGCCTAGTGATCGGGATCCGGATGCGTGATCCCTGATCCGATTCAGGGATTCAGGGTTTTCGTAAGCGCCTTTATTTGTGTTTGAATTTAGCGCTTTTTTCGTGTAGATCATGTGATCCGATACTCGTCGTTGATTGGAGCTGGAGGATACGAGCGATGGCGGATTGACAAATTGACGTTTCTCGTATCTGCCCCTCGCCCTCGCTCCATCCCAGCCTCGCTCTACCGCTCCTGTCAACAAGAAATTTGTGATTCACGTGCTGCAGGTGAAAGAAAAATGTCGATTTTAGCGAGCCCTTTGTCCGTGGCTGGTACCAGGACTTCTGGGGCACCTGTCCGCACCCAAAATGGTAAATGCCATTTAAAATTTTTAATATCCAAATTGACCTAACGAAAAATCCCACGCACCACCACCCTCGGTGGCGGTGTTCTACTCCCTTTGCCTCATTTCGGGGTGAACAAGTACCCATCTCGGCCACTTTCACCCAGGATTCCACCCTCTGTCCCCATCCCCTTCATTCCAGTCATAAGTCACGGGAATATCCAACTATTTCTAGAATGTTAGGTTAGGTTCTCGTGACGACGCTTTCGAGGAACCGTTCGAGACAAGTTACTGAAAAAATATCGCTTTTTAGTGATGGCTGCGGCTGCTGTCGCCAACATAGTGAAGAGCTCCTTGGGACCCGTGGGCCTGGACAAAATGATGGTGGATGACATCGGAGATGTTACTGTATCAAACGACGGTGCCACAATTCTACGTCTGTTGGATGTCGAACATCCAGCGTCGAAAGTTTTAGTAGATTTAGCCCAGTTACAAGATGAAGAAGTCGGTGATGGTACAACATCGGTCGTTATCATTGCTGCTGAATTATTGAAAGTATGTTTGCTTTTTTTCAAATGGCTGTTGCCTCACAAGCCAAATCATGTCACAGTAGTGCAGTAAGATAAGTTTTAGGTTTGAAAAATTAATTCATGCGATTTTAAGAAGTTATCAATTCAGAATTTCATCCTCTACCATGTACTTGAAATCCCCGAAAATCCCAGTTGAGTAATCTTCGCAGCGCTCAAAGTAATCATGTTTGCTGCAAACCATACAGTTCAAAAATTGTATCCTCGTTTTTGTCACATTAAATTAGAGCTATAAGTACTGTTAACCCGGAGCTGTTGGTATACACTGCAGGGCATGACCAGACTGTCATTTGAACTTTTATTTTTAATGTTTCTCTCCTTATTGGCTTTTTTGCCCTAGGAGTTTGCCCGTTTATTTGTACAGGAATTACATAAAAAAGTGCGATATCGGACAACACAACACCCAGACTTTTCACTGGGAATCGAACCCGAGACTTCAAAATCAAAATCACCGCAAATTCCGCACCACAGGCAGTCACAGAACCGCCTGCGTCATGGGGCCGGCCGCCTTTCAAATATTTCCCGCAAAGAAACACGCAACTCGCTTGGTCGCCCAGGAACCCCCTTGAAAATTGAAGTTGCAGGAACTTGTACAAATCATCCTTAAATATCGACACATATATTATCCCAAAAAGTAATCATTCGACTCTAGACTAAACCTTGACAAGAATCATACCAGTTGTCGCCATATGCGCACTTTTATTCATGTTGTGGACATCTCCAATGTTGTGGAGCTGGTGCCTCAAAACTTACATCATAAGGTACATGATTTTAACCCTGTAGGTCTAATGTACGTTGATAAGGTTGTTAAAAATTGCTTTGTCTTCCATGTCAGGCCGGGGGCTTTAGGCTGGTATGAGCCTGTCAATTTTCGAAAAAATGACCAAAAATTTACGTCATAAGGTACATGAATGAAACAACTGGATTTTGTGTGGGAACATCCCCTTGGTCGAAAATCTGGTCGTAAGACAAAATTTTTGGGGGCTTTCGGTCCATAAGACAAGTTTGAAATTTTCAATAAAGGATCAAAATTTATCAATTTTTTCACAGGCGTTTCGTTGACTCACCCACCAAGTGTGATATATATTTGTAATCAGGATGAAAAACGGAATCGATTTCCATGTTAAAATACAGGTGTACGATTTGAGAAAATTTTTTCGATGTGCGATGTACCATAAAAAATGTTTGTGGGCAGATTCGAAACCTGCGTAAAGAATCATGTGAGAATCGTTTTTCATTCCTAAAATTATGCCAAAGGAGAAGTCTCCAGGGGGGGGGGTAAATTTTGGCCTTTTTTGAAAATTTCAAACTTGTCTTATGGACCGAGAGCCCCCCAAAAATTTTGTCTTATGACCCGATTTTTGATTAAGGGGATGTTCCCACACAAAAGCCCGCTGGTTTCATTCATGTACCTTATGACGTAAGTTTTGAGGCACCAGCTCCCTGTCCATTGACTAGTAATTATATACCAAGTACCAAGGTTGTGAAGAATGCTATTATACAGGGTGTTTCAATGGAAACGAGCCACCCTGAATAAATTTCTGCTAGGTGAAATTTAGAAAATTTCCCGAGACCCGTCGATTTTTGTTTCGAGGGGACCACTAAAGCATACATTGGCAAATTTCTATCTTCAATCCCCTCACCTCCACCTACCCCAACTTCTAAAATTAAATTATCTTTCTGAAACAAATATTTAAAAAAAATTACCCCACCCTTTTTCCTCAAACACTCGTGTGTCCAATTTAATATTCTCAACTTCAAAATTCTCTTCAATTTAGTCAGCTCCATCCTAAGTAGCATTGAGGAAGGGAATTTTTTGTGGAAAAAGTGCTACCCAAATTCATCCCTTTGCTCTCCCCCACCCCAACTTCAAAATTTACCAAGACACCACCTACCTTGTGATACATCGGATTAAAGGGAATTTAATTATCTCTGAAAACAATTGATTTTCAACCCTCCATTGAATTGGACGTTTGGAGTACTTTAGGAGGAAAAAGGGGTTTTTGAAAATTTTGAAAATATTTTTTTCGGAAAGAATTCAATTCTCTTCAATTTGATATACCACAAAGTAGGTAGTGTTATTTTGGATTTTTGGGTTGGGGTGGAGGAACAAACGAGTGAATTTGGGTGGCAATATTTCCACAGAAAATTTTCTCCCCTGATGCTGTGCAGGATGACGTTGACTGCAGTGAAGAGAATTGAGAGGTCAAGAATAAAAAATTAGTTGAAAAAAATTAATTAATATAAATACAGAAGGACCTCGGTCGATAGCCCTTTGAACATAACAGTTCAATAAATATCATTTATTACTGTTATTATTTATTACTATAAATAAATTACCAAATTAGTTAAAGGGTTAAAAAATTCAAAAATATTTTTTCAGAAAGATTCAATTTTTACTTTCCCGGCCCCACCAACATGGAGGGAAAGTATTGCAATGGTGCAGAAAAAAAGTTTTGAGATTTCACCGGATATATCCATTTTGAGGTCCCCCAAGTCGATTAAGACCATTTCCAGAAGATGTCTGTCTGTGGGTGTGTATGTGTGTGTGTGTGTGTGTGTGTGTGTGTGTGTGTGTGTGTGTGTGTGTGTGATCTTCCACGATAACTGCCGAACCGTTTATCTGATCGATTTAAAATTTGATATGCAGACATGGTTTCGCCCTGGAATGACCGGATTAGTTTTTGGCTGTCATCTGTCAAACAGAAGTGTCACTATCAGCAAATGACAGAAGCTACATCTCACGGAACTTGACTTGCGATATGTCATTTGAAAGCCCTTGAAGAACTGTATTCAGAACAGTTAAAAGTATTTTCCTACCTGTTACCTGTCAAATTATAAAAAATATCAAAGTCTGGAACTTTGCCATTTAATTATTCAAAATCTATAGGACAGATGTGAACCAAACCCGGCAGGAAGCAACATTACCGAAGAATCAAACTAATGCTGAAGTTGGAGTTTCCCACCGTTTTCCGGACAAGCGCTATGAATTTTCAAAGTTTGGCCTGGCCGAATTCAGCCGGGCTTGCCTGTTCCTCGATTTTTGGCCTATTAAATTTTTTTAGCAACATGGCAACCAAACCGGTTGGTAACTACGTTTTTGTTACGAATTGTATCAATGTCAAAGTGACAACATGAACGCTGTTCTCGGCAGGTTCTCGATGTTTTCTTTAGTATCTTCTTGCATCATTTGAGGCAACAGTGCGAACCGATCCTTTGTGTTGTTTGGGGCTCCGTGAACCCCCTTGTGTTTTCTGTAGCTTTAGCAACTTCAGTATGCCCATTCCATTGACGTATATGTACAAACTGTAATGTAACCTCCTTGCTGTAATGTGTGCAGTTCCCTTATTTGATTCGGTACCAGGGCCCCATCCCCATGGTGTCTGCCGCTCAAGACCCTGATGGGGCCCCCATCTGTGTCCATCAGATTTTGCCGTTTCAGGCCAAAACGGCAAAATCCGTCTGCGAATCACAAAGCAAGCGGCCTTGTGTCTTCTTGGGTTCGTTGAGGCCCTTTAGGCTCCTGGTGTCTACGGGTGTCTCTTGAAGCCCCACTGAGCCCCCCTCTTTTTTTTTAGTTTTCATAACTATCGTGCCTTCAGGTGTGGTTCGGACTCAACTTCTTGATGGGCTCGAAGTCTCATTTCACAGGTCACCACTTGGGGGCCCTGAATTGCAATTAATTAGAACTCTGCCCCAGGTTTTCAATCCGCGACTGATTTTCACCAGTTATTTTTCAAACAATAATTTAGGCTGCATCATTAAAGGCAACAGTGCGCCCCGATTGATTGTGTGTTCAAGTGTTGTTTGGGGCTGCGTAAACCCCCTTGTGCGGAACTAGCATTGCATTCTTGAGATATCACAACAGTTAACTACCTCTAGTTCTACCTTTTGAATTATATCATCACCTTGTACCTACTTCATAATGCGATCGCGCAAATTAAACGGTTCTGCCACGATAACTACAAAATTGTTGATCGGATTAAATCGAAATCAGGTACGAAAGCATAAGTTCAGCCTGGAATGACCTGATTAGACTTTGGGTAGATGATTTAGTTTGGAAGCCCTCAGATGGCACGTTGGGTCTGGGCTTGTCTGCCCAAGCTCTAAATTGAAGATATAGAGTTGAAATTCTACACACAGATGCAGAAAGTTCTTAGTCAAGTTTGTGTAATTTCATCATCATGCCTAAAGTAGAAATAGAAATTTTAATAAGGAACTAGCATTTCATTCTTGAGATATCACAACAGTTAGCTTCCTAATTCTACCTTTCGGAATATTTCATCACCGTGGAAATCTATAAGAGTCTGTCACTTGTTCTGTCGGCCCAACAATGGATGAAAAATGCTCGCTAAACGCTCAACTCACTAGAACTTTTCCAATCAACCTCTCAATTAAATCCTCTCCCTCCCGAAGGGACACTTCGATCAAAATCATTACTGACGTCCCTGGATACCGCCGGGAAAGTTTTGTGTCGCCCCACAACAGATTTTTTTTACTTGATGTTTAGCAAAGTAGGTAGTGTCATTTGGAATTTCCAGGTTGGGGTGGGTGGGGGTGAGGGAGGAGGTAACCTAACCTCCACGTTGTTACCCACTTTTTGAGAAAAGAACACGACTTTTTGAGAATGGTTTTACCAAGAAGAAAGTTTTAAGGAGCTACGAAGAGATGTGTTTACGGTGTGTGTAAAAGTGACAGCCAGGATCAGTAGTAGCTGGTCGGGGGCTAGACAGAGCATACAGCGTTGCCAATTTTACATATTCACACTGACAGGTATACGAAAGTTTTCAAAATCTGGCGCTTTTACACATGCACCTGCCGAAACGAAGTAGCCTATTTCAATTCTCAACCCTCCCCTCCCCTCCAACCAAAATATAGTAAGACGCCATATCTACATTTGAAAAGAGGACCATGAAGACCCACTCATAAAAATTTTTCAAGCCTTTGTCACAAATCGAACAGATTTTTATTAATTTTGGGTAATAACCCCCGTAATATACTCAATTAACACTGTAATTAAAGCGAGTTGCATTTTTTTGCGGGAAATACGAGTTCGACGGTTCAAATAACGGTCTGGTCATTCCCCTGCAGTGTATACCAACAGCTCTGAGCCAACAGTGTAGTTCTTATGTGACAAAAACGAGGATACAATTTTCGGACTAGCTGCAGCAAACATGATTAAACTTTGACAACGCCGCAGAAAAATTCCTTAGCTGGAATTTTTGGAGATTTTGAGTTTGTGGTGGAGGATGAAATTCTGAATCGAAATTGACTTGAAAATTTTATGAAATAATTTTTTCAAAGTTTGAGCTTTTTTGACCATCTTTGCTGCTAGTGGGCTGCGATTCAGGCCGCGATCGACCGATGGCGACCAGAAATACAGCCCATTAGAATCATGTAGAAATCAGACAGCCCTTAACATTATTGAATCGTTTGTAGAACGCTGATGAGCTCGTCAAGCAAAAAATCCACCCGACCACCATCATCAGTGGTTTCAGGTTAGCGTGCAGAGAGGCGTGCCGTTATATTCAAGAAAATCTCACCATCCCAGTGGAGGAACTGAACAAAGAGGTCATCATTAACGTGGCCAAAACGTCAATGTCTTCGAAGATCATCGGATCAGATGCTGATTTGTTCGCTGCTATGGTGTATGATGCCGCAAACGCCATCAAAATTCTTGACTCAAACAAGCAGCCTTTGTACCCCATCAATGCCGTGAATGTCCTGAAGGCCCATGGGCGTAGCGCCAGGGAAAGCATTCTGATCCAGGGTTACGCTTTGAACTGCACCGTGGCCAGTCAGGCAATGCCCAAGAAAATCGTCCATGCCAAGATCGCGTGCCTGGACTTCTCCCTTCAAAAGGCCAAGATGAAGATGGGCGTGCAGGTATGCTATCATACTTGTTTTCACAGCTAGGGAAAAACGTTGGTTCACGATTTCCTTTGCGCTCAGCAAAAATAAATTTGGGTACAAGTGCATAAATGTTGGGAATTTGGTTTACACCGTTCCACACTGGGCGGAATCGCGTTCGTAGCCGGACATAAGTCTGAAAAATGATTTCGAGAATTCAGCGATGATTCTATTCCAGGGGTGTAGCCAATTAGTCCACGATCTCATTTCATTGTAAAGATTTTGTTCCAACTCCTTTCTTATTGAGTAATCAGTCTCAAAGTTCGGGTCATTACCACAGCTTGAAACAAAAAAAAACGTTCCAGTATTATGGAGCATTTTCATATCCGGGTAACACAGTCATACAAACTGTTATTTCGACTTTAATGGATAGCTCTTGTAGCCTCATCAATGTAGAATCAAATTGTAAAGATTGTATAAAAAAAAGCTATAAAAAAAATTACATTAAGATAACTGAAAAATGCTATTTTTCTTATGAATAAGTGATTTTCGCTGGTGCGAAAGTGGTAGTTGCTTTCAATTGCCATCAAAGTTTTTGATGACATTGTGTCAGTGGACCATTTATCCTCACAGAAACATGAAATATCCTGCGACTATGCGCGACTCTGCGGTTGGTCAATTTTTTTTCAAGAGTATTTTCAATAATTTTGCTATAAATTTTTTGAATATAATAGGTGATAAATCAGGTTAAACTTGAAAAAATCATGGGCTATGGTAAGTATGGTAAATAAATGTGATAATATTCAATGACCACCTTTTCCTAATGGAAAAAAACGAAAAAAAGAACTGCCCTCCAATAGGATTTGAACCCGGGATCTCTCGCATGGGAGTTCATGTCCAGCTAGCTGAGCTACTTCGCCCACTATGCGTTCTCAGGACCTTACAAGATTTTTTGTTTGTCTCAAATGATGCTGTAGTAGCCAAAAAGCATTATAGACTGAGATGACGCGATATGGAGTAACGGAGGCTATTTTTGTTAACCGCTTTTTTGTTATGATTTTTCTTCAGTTGCTTGGTGGCTAAATTTCCCATACTTTCCAAACATATCTCATACACTTTAAAATATTTGCAGGTGCCATCAGCCCTAGTCGTAGCCCCCCAGCTTGTCACTATTATCTATTATGAGACTAAGAAGATGAGGAGAATCTTATCCCAAAGTTCGATCGAATTAAACTGACACCCTGTACAGGGTGGTGAAAATTTCGATGCTCACCATTGGTATCTTGGAAACGGTAAGAGATACGAGGTCGGTTAAATTAGAAAAAAGTTGCGCATTTTTGTGGCGATTGAGAATCTGAAAAGAAACTTTTAATATTTTGATTGGTTCACGATTCATCACGAGAAAACTGGAAATTTTGATTTCAGAAATTAGTTTTTATCTTCCCAACCATTCAAGCTATTTCAATCAAACTTGGTAGTTTTATGTTTTTGATCATCTCGAGTCGAATAACGTTGACAGAATATTTCCAGGCCTTCTAGATGTCAAATTATTATAGTCACCTTTTGTTTTTCTTATGGCCGCCATATTGGATTTTTGCACTAATAGATAGAGAAAAAAATTAGCTTTCCGATTTAGTAAGCAACATAATTCTTTTTGCGACATTTTTAGCGTCAAATTTTGAAATTTTCGTAAATTATTGACAAAATCGGGAATGCTTTGAAAAACAATTGAAATATTATCAATAGCAACAACAAAAGAGTGATAGATGGTGTGCAATTGACGTATCTAACTTCTAATCGTGTTTTGTGCTTGTTTGTACCGGTAGTCCATAAATTGAATGGGTCAAGGGTGTCTGTGAGTTCAAAAACGTCTGTGGAACTAGCATCGTTCCGTTCTTGTTAAAGTTTGACAAATTTATTAGAAAAGGAGTGAGGATTACCCTAATTTCGACAGACGTTTTTGAATTCACAGGCACCCTTGACTCATTTAATGTATACTCTCGGTACAAACAAGCACAAAACACGATTAAGAAGTTACGGCTCGATACCGAGTTGGGGCTGAGACCGCCGTAAGTGCCGTACCATAGCAACGGCGGATTCCAACCAATCAGACCGCGCTGTATTTGGCGAATTACGCTGTCTCAAACTTTGCGCCTGCAACTTGGTATCGAGCCCTTAGATACGTCAATTGAACACAATCTGTCTTTTTTTGTTGTTGCTATTGATAATATTTCAATTGTTTTTCAAAGCATTCCCGATTTTGTCAATGATTTAGGAAAATTTCGAAATTTGACGCTAAAAATGTCATAAAAAGAACATGTTGGTTACTAAATCGGAAAGCTAATTTTTTTCTCTATCTATTAGTGCAAAAATCCAATATGGCGGCCATAAGAAAAAAAAAGTTGACTATCATAATTTGACATCCAGAGAGCCTGGAAAATTTCTGTCAACGTCGATCGACTCGGAGTGATCAAAAACATAAAACTACCAAGTTTGATCGAAATAGCTTGAATGGTTGGGAAGATAAGAACTAATTTCCGAAATCAAAATTTTCAGTTTTTTCGTGATAAATCGTGAACCAAATAAAATATTCAAAGTCTCTTTCCAGATTCTCAATCGCCACAAAAATGCCCAACTTTGTTCTAATTCAACCGACCTCGTATCTCTTACCGTTTCCAAGATACCAATGGTGAGCATCGAAATTTTCACCACCCTGTATAGGTTCTCATTTTCGAGTTCGAGGTGGATTGCGTGGTTCCGCCGCTATCTCGACCGCCATATTGAAATATCTTACTAGTACTTTTTGTCAGCCAAATACAAACTTCGATCTTCATTCAACGAACGGTCAAATTAGTCGTTGAGCCAGAGGGCTCGAGTGGTTTCCACTCTGGGGACTTGACGTGTCATACCTTTTTGGATTTCCCACAACACCAGCATGCAAATAAGCCATGATACGTTTTTGTATCGAGTAGCTTAAGACCGCCATCTTGGAAAAACCGCGCCAAATATGTAGTTCTTGTGGTTTGTATTTTTTTTCGCATCAACGGCACCTCCAATTGGGAAAATGAAACTGAATAAAATTAAACAACAAAATTTACTATAAATATCGTTTAGCACCGTTTTTTGACAGGTCTCGTTACTCCAAATATGACAGTTCATAGTTTAGCTATGGCAAATTTCTTTATTTGACATTTTCGAGAATACCCAATCATATTTATACGAACCGAACTTCACGTCATTGTCTTTCTAGCTTACTCTACTAGGAATGCTGCTCTTAGCGGCATTTTGATGTCCGTCTGTCCGTCTGTCCATCGGTCTAACTGTCTGTCTCATCAATTAATTGCCCCTGAACGAGAAGACCTAGCGGAAATCGACTTCTTGTGTGTAACACGTAATCACCGGAGAATGGAATTGAGAGGAAAGAAATTTCTCAAACCGTCGCCATCTTGATCCGCAATGTCAAATTTTCTCAAGTGATCCGATTTTCATGAAACTTGAAATACAGTCATGTTTTATACGTGAAAGTATGATTTTAATGTTTTCTTTTTGATCCGACGCCATTTTGTCTGCCATGTTGAAATTGGTTAAAGTGGTCCGATTTTGATGAAAATTGGAATCTGGTCGTGTCTTGTGTATGCATTGATGATATTTATGTTAGTTCCACGATCAGCACCATATTGACGTGCCACATGGTAATTGATCTCCAGCTGTCACGCAAAATCAATTTATTCAAATATTTTCTGAACAAAGGGTTTCCGATGTGACTGAAAAACTTGTTGATGAAAATCGGTTTTTGTTAGTTCTTTTCTACAAGAAGGAACTTCTACAATGAAAAATGTACGAGAAATACTATTAAATTTTCGAAATTTGCAAAAAAATTTGAATTTTTTTCAATTTTTTTAGAAAATTCAGAAACCAGATAGCAACGCCTATACATAGTTATTCAAGAAAATCGCATAACGAATTTGAACTTTCTATTTCAAAAAAAAGGTACTAAAAATGGTTTCTACTGATTCATTTTTACATGTTCACTGAAAAACCATTTTTGGTAACTTTTTTGAAAATAGAAAGTTCAAATTCAGTATGCGACTTTCTTAAATAAAGATGTATAGGCGTTGCTATCTGGTTCTCAAATTTTCAAAGAAAAAATCAAAAATTTCCAATTTTTTTTGCAAATTTCGAAAATTTAATAGCATTTCCCGTATATATTTTATTCAAGTTTCTACTTGTAGAATAGAACTAACAAAAACCGATTTCCATCAACAAGTTTTTCAGTCACATCGGAATCCCCTTGTTCAGAAAATATTTGAATAAATTGATTTTGCGTGACAGCTGGAGACTAATCTCCATGTGGCACGTCAATATGGCGCTAATCGTGAAACTAACATAAAAACCATCAATGCATACACAAGACACGACTAGATTCCAATTTTCATCAAAATCGGACCACTTTAACCAATTTCAACATTGCGGACAAAATAGCGTCGGATCAAAAAGAAAACATTAAAATCATACTTTGACTTATAAAACATGAGTGTATTTCAAGTTTCATGGAAATCGGATCACTTTTAAGAAAATTTGACATTGCGGATCAAGATGGCGACGGTTTGAGAAATTTCTTTTTTCTCAATTCCATTCTCCGGTGACTACATGTTTCACAGAAGGAGTCGATTTTTGCTAGGTCTTCTCGTTCAGGGGCAATTAATTGATGAGACAGACAGTTAGACCGATGGACAGACGGACAGACGGACATCAAAATGCCGCTAAGAGCAGCATTTCTAGTAAGGTAAGCTGGAAAGACAATGACGTGAAGTTCGGTTTGTATAAATATGATTGGGTATACTCGAAAATGTCAAATAAAGAAATTTGCCATAGCTAAACTATGAACTGTCATATTTGGAATAACGAGACCTGTCAAAAAACGATGCTAAACGATATTTATAGTAAATTTTGTTGTTTAATTTTATTCAGTTTCATTTTCCCAATGGAAGGTGCCGTTGATGCGAAAAAAAATACAAACCACAAGAACTACATATTTTGCGCGGTTTTTCCAAGATGGCGGTCTTAAGCTACTCGATACAGAAACGTATCATGGCTTATTTTCATGCAGGTGTTGTGGGGAATCCAAAAAGGTATGATACGTCAAGTCCCCAGGGTGGAAACCAAAATCGTGATTTTTGGCTCCTGGCTCATCGACTAAATGTTTTGAAATTGTTTTTATTGGACATAAATCAAAGTCAAAATAAAATGCATGCAAGGCCGTAGGTATTGTGAGTATATCAGGAAGCGTCATTTGTAGTTAAAAAGTCGTTAATTGTATTTCTGACAGCTCTTTACAAGCCTCCAATTTTGGAATGATGCAACTATTTTCCGCGATCGATTTTGATTCTGTTTGAATGTTGGATAGCTCAATCTTTTTGCTGTCAATTTTTTTTACCAAGACTAAAATTGGTCAACATACAACTAACACATTTTTTTTGACGGTCGTATGCTGTCATTCAAGTAATTTTACGTTGTCACGGTTAAAGAAGTTTTACAAATTAAACAGCTGAAGCTCATTCGCTACTATAATTGAGCAATTATGTTAGGTGTTGATAAACGACCCTGACCAACTCGAAGGCATCCGTAACAGGGAGTTGGACATCACCAAGGAGCGTATCCAGAAGATTTTGGCCACCGGTGTCAATGTCATCTTGGTTACTGGTGGTATTGACGATTTGTGCCTCAAGTACTTCGTTGAAAATGGCGCCATGGCCGTCAGGAGAGTGAAGAAGGCGGATCTCAAGCGCATCGCCAAAGCCACTGGGGCTACTTATCTAACTTCATTGACCAACATGGATGGTATGTATTTTAATAAAAATTATTGAATTCAAGCTCCATTTTAGTTGTTCGTTCTCTTTAGGTGAGGAATGTTTTGAAACCAGCATGATTGGTGAGGCCGCCGAAGTCGTCCAAGAGAGAATATCTGATGATGAACTCATTTTGATTAAAGGGTAAGTTCATAAAAAAATAATCAAAACTTAAACGAGGGTGATCCCGCGCAACCTACCGTGTTGTTTGCACATCTAGAGTAGGTACCTAAACTATCATCTAGCGGAAACCTGAGCCCATTTCTGAGTTGCGCTAAAAACATGTAAATTACAGCGTTTTTCACTTTGAACAAAAGTGCGCACTAGACCTCCCAAACAGTGAGCCCAGACCATTAGCCATGGCTTCCTGGTGGTTTCTATGACCACATGATCAGAAAGTACGCACTTTTCTCCAAGTAAAAAACGCTATTAGAGTTACCCATGAAATTGAAATGTCACATCAAACTGATGCATAGTTTGAACTTTCCCCTTCCGCTAGTGATTTTTAAAGTAGGTATGTTCTTGGGCGCATGCGCACTGCAGTGGATCCAAGAGTAGATCCCATACACAAATGAATACCGAGCCTGTGGCTGCGCTTTCAATTTTTTGTATGGTTTATTCTGAGGTGAAAAACTCTTCCACAGACCCAAAGCCCGCACCGCCGCTTCGATAATCCTTCGCGGTCCCAACGATTTCTACTGCGACGAAATGGAGAGGTCCGTCCACGACGCCCTCTGCACCGTCAAGCGTGTATTGGAATCCAAGAGCGTAGTTGCCGGCGGTGGCTCTGTGGAAGCCGCCCTCTCTATCTACCTCGAGAACTTCGCCACGACCCTGAGCTCCCGCGAACAGCTGGCCATCGCCGAATTCGCCAAGAGCCTGCTGGTCATTCCCAAAACTTTGGCCGTCAACGCCGCCCAGGACGCCACCGATCTGGTCTCGAAACTCAGGGCTTTCCAGAACTCCAGCCAGACCAAGGTAAACCACGCCCACCTGAAGTGGTACGGCCTCGACTTGATCGAGGGCGTGGTCAAAGACAACAAGAAGGCCGGCGTGCTCGAGCCGACCATTTCGAAAGTCAAGTCGCTCAAGTTCGCCACCGAAGCGGCGATCACCATTCTGAGAATCGACGACATGATCAGGCTGGATCCGGAACAAAAATCCGGCAAGAGCTACCAGAACGCAATGGATAGTGGGGAGTTGTACGACTAAAGTATTTTGCTTGTATTACGTGAATCTAATAATACTAATAAGTTTTTGCGTTTTGTAACTGCTAATTTAATTTCACAATAAATGACACGATCACAGTAAAGTCGAGCGTGTTTGTTACAATTTTCAACTTGATTTACTTGATTTTTCCAAGAAATCGGAGATGATCTTGTTAAAATCTTCCGCGAATCTCAAGTGGATGTTATGCTTTCCATCTGGGAACCTGTGTAGACTGAAATAAAACAAAAACATGAGTTCATTGAGGGTAAGACGTAGGTTCAGAATCATTGTGCGTTCAGCTTTTATAAAATTCACAACGGTGTTGCAAGTTTCTATTTGACTGCTTAATGTCCAAATGACATGTTTTCTGATCCGCTGTTAATCTTTCCCACATAGAGACTCTTCAAAGATTTTATAGACGAAACGAAGACGTTGATGGAACCTGCCTTCTCAGCAGGTAGATAGGTGTATCCAGTTCATTTTTTATTTTCAGTAGAATTACTGTTTCAATCAAAAATAAAGTGACAACCTGGAAGGCTATGGCTACGGCTGATGGCACCTGCAAAGTTTTGGAGCGAAACTATCAGCGGCCATCGGCCGTATCCTCCCAGGGCTCCAAAAAGTCATTCTACTGAAAATAAAAAGTGAACGGGAAATAGGTACAGATTTTAGTAGCTTTGTGATTACGGGAGGTAAACATGTAAATTACTGATGTGTCAATTTCACTTGGTTCCAGTGCTGCCCTGATAAGGACTGCACATCAGAAAACATCTGTTTCTCTGGTCAGGACTTGAGGTCTGAGGAGTTCGCACCAGGTTAAGGCTAGCAGCCCTAGGGCGGTCAAATCGATTCGCCATTGGTATAATCTTACCCTCGATTTTACCGTTGTTATCATTGTAGTGATGGATTTTTATTAGGTAGATTTGGGCAGCTATCTTCACTGTGAATGAATTCTCCTCTATGTTCTTAGGTACGTCTGATCACACTTGATCCTGACAAGATTCAACTAGTGATATTTGTTTGAAACATGTTTTGCTGATACGTCTTGGATTTTTGAAGTTGAAGCTGGTCCATCTCCTGTGAAAATGTGTGCCAAGAGCATTTTACAAGAGCTTGGCAGCAAACTTCGAAATGTCAGCTCCGAGCGTGCTCCTACTGGGGCCTTATTTCTAGAAAGAATGGTGAACATCCGTTCACATGTGAAGTTGCTAGGCTGCGATTGGCTGCACCGCGATCGCTCCCCTCTAAGAAATAAGGCCTCTGAGTGTCACGGACGACGGACGATGACACTTTGGTTTCAACCACAGACAAGCTTCAACTTTCCGCGTCAAAACAGGCCAAGCTTTCTATCCAGTAATTATAGACATCCTTGGTTGAAAATAAATGCTGAACAGATAAGTGCAATAGTATGTCAATGAGTGAAATCTGGTCTGTTGAAGTTGAATCAAAATATTGCCCGATGGTTTTTCACTTGCTTTGGAAATGTATTGTCTTGTATGAGGGGGTTATATTGGTGACAGGGCACTTGTCGCCGAGTAAGGCTAAGGTCTGGTCAGTTGAAGTTTGAAGTTGATCAAAAAACATAGAAGTTGGATGAAATTCGCGAGGTAATGGTGTTTTTCGTGTTCTTCTTGAAGAATGTTAGTAGGTGAGGTCTGGTCAGTTGAAATTGGAAGGGCAAAAAACTGTAGAAATAATCAGCTAGATAATCATGATGGGCGTATGGATTATGGATTCGTGTTTTGGGAATGCTGTCTTATTTGCAGGGGTTATGTTAACGATGCACCTGACCCTGACAGTCAGTAAGCGGTCTGGTAAGTTGATCAAAGGACAAAGCTCAACGCAGTCGACACAGAAATAGTAGGTCTACAGAGTACCTACTTAATTGAATAATAAAAATATGTGCTAGATGCTGAATTCTTGTAAGATAGTAAAAAACCGAGCTGAAAACATACTTACATGGAATTTTTTATGTGGGAATGTAAATAATCAGGATGTTCACCAGCCACCATTGGATCTTTGTCACCATGCAGTATCAGTGTGGGACACTTGATAAACCCAAGAGAGTCTTTGCAAATGTCTCCATTATTCAGTGAATGTATTTTAGTCAAAGCATCACACCAGCCATTCCACATATTTTGCAATCCTTCTTCTGTGTACAATGCTATAAGTGGAGCTTTCATCTTGTCCGACCATTTTGATATGTCCCTGATTTCTAAAAAATAGTTTTAAGCTTTTAGGTACCTAACTTTACTTGGAAAAACTTGCTTTCGTAAGATTCAATTTCTTCAGGAAGTACGTAAGAGTTGGCCCCCCAAACAATCAGCTTCTCGACGACATCAGGGTGTTTGCCTGACAGTATCATGCTGGAGATTCCACCGTCGCTCCACCCTAACAAAGAATACCGTTTCTGGCCAATCACCTATGTGATACAAAGAGAGTTTAGTGCATTTTAACAATGCAAAAAATTTGCCTTCATGAAATTATAAGCCGTTTCGGCGTCTTTTTCATAGAAATCATGGGAGAAATTCCTGTCGGGAGGTCTTGAATGACCATAGCCGGGGGGGTCCCATGCAATGACGGTGAATTTGTTTTTGTCTAAACCATGGATTTGGGGCTTGAAATCGCTGTAGATGGTCCCCAGAGCTCCTGGGAAGCATAAAAGCACTTGGCTACCTTGACCGGTTCTAACATAGTTGATGACTTGTCCATTTACGTTGACTTTTTGTTCCTGCAATAGAAAGTGATGTGAATTATATCAAATTGCAGTAAAAGCACACCTGAATGGAGCTGCAGTAATTTCTTGAAATATTTAAAGAGTTATTGCGTGAAAAGGACGAAGCCAACATTCTTTTTAATAACACACCCATTATTATAAACCTGCACTTGTTTATCACTGTAAAAATAAACTTTCCAAAAAAATTTCAAGATAACATTCTAAAGGTCAAAGGGCAGCTTGTATTTATTTCTAATGAATAAACGATAATTTAAAAAATTAAAATGAAATGGCTAACCCAGTTTTGATACAGATACAGTTGGCAACACTGCATTTATACTGGCTGTCAGTGTCAAAAACAGCTGTGTTGAGTCATCTCTCGATGACAGTTGGTTAGTTGGTTTAATTTCTAAACACAAAACAGTCAGAGTCAGTTGTAAGGGTCAAAAATTAAATACAGTGTTTGTTAAATGCTGCTGTATTTTTTTAAATTGAATTTGATATTATAATAAGCACAACAGGACTCAAATTGAGCTTTATTTGACTAAGGAGACGGTAAGACAGGCGCAGTTTAAAAATTTTTCCATCAACTTGATTTTCTTGTTCTTGCTAAGATCATCAGTTGAAATTATGGACGAACTGAGTGATAAATACAACTACGTGTATAGTTCCTCCCTTTCAGCACGAATCCAAATCAAGATGTAAGTACCTAACCACAAATGGAGGGAGTTTTAAATGTTTTCTTTTTTTTTTGTAGCGGAACTTTGGAAGGGAAATTCAACAAACTTGAGTATGACAAGCTGTTGGCAAAGCCTACTTTGAAGTACTCTGGCTTATGCCAGGAAGGTTGCTCTGACCTGATGGTGAAGTGCCAGGTCTTCGATAAAGGCAAGCCACTTGCTGTTGCTGTGTGCACTTCTTATAAAGCATTCACAACACGATACAGGTTTACCCAAGAGATTTCTGAAGGCTTATCAGTTTAAAAGTATTGTTTTAGCTGGAATGAGTGGTTGACTTTACCAGTGCAGTTCAGTGATTTACCAAAAACGGCACAATTAGCATTGACAATCTATGATTGCATAGGACCAAATGAAATGTGGCCTGTGGGTGGTACGACAGTTTCATTATTCAGCAAAAATAATGTATTTAAACGTGTAAGTTGAGTTGTCATTTTTAATTTGATTTGTGTTCTTGTCCTTACGTATAATTAATTGATTTCAGCTGATTTTGAGTCTGCTTTTTTCTTTTTCACAAGCGTCCTTTCATCTTCAAAGTCAGTTGAAATCAATTAGTTATCGTTTCATTCATTCTCGCTCTAAAGGCATGTTAGTTTCTACTTCTGGTTTTTCCATCATTTTTTCGAAAGTCAAATATCGTCCCTTGCACGGCAAAGCAACGTAAGCGACATTTCAGCAACTCTAAAGGAGAGACAGAAAATCGTGTTGATTGCGAATTGCCCACGAAAGAGTATCAATTTTGCATGTTTCATATTATGCAATGTACATCTAAGTATATTTTTGTGCTTGTGATAGTTTACTTATTCGACGCGGCTCAGTGAGACTTTCCCAACAAGATCAAAAAGTCATTTTCGCCGGAATGGCGCTTACGTTGCTTTGCCTTGCAAGGGACGATATGTAAGAGCTGGATACTTGTGTAATGTGTAATCAGGAGTTTCATCTTTCTGTTTGGTACCTACCTCTAAAGTTTGTAATGCTGTCTGGTCATGTGATCAACAAAATTTCCATTTGCAGTTGGCTTCACTGTCAAAATATTCAGGCATTCAGCCAATCCAGTCACTCCAGTTGGCTCAAAGCTGTTACAGCCAACCCAGAACGGAAATTTTAATTGATCCCATGGTGTTACAGAAAGCTAGAAAATTTAAGGCAAATTTCAGGGCATGATGGACCTCAGAGTCTATCTGAATCAAGAAGCTGATTGCTTCAAAACACCCGGGAAAGCCAAAGATGTGGGCAACGAACAAATGCAGAGGTTGAGCAAGCTGAGTAAAAAACATCGCAATGGGCACATGCCGAAGTCCGATTGGGTCGACAGGCTGACCTTTAGAGAATTAGAATTGATAAACAATGCCGAAAAAAGCGCTTCAAATTACATGTATTTGATGATCGAATTTCCGGAATTCTATCTTGACTCTATACCCCATAACATAGTCTATTTTGAACAAAATGGTGAAGATATCCAGTCGATTCGCGCCCAGGCCGATATTGTCACTGTACCTGATCAAGAAATTTTGAAAGTAAGTCTGAAAACTCCAAATATCTGTTGACTGTTATTATTTATTCACGATTTACTTGTAATCAAGAGCAACTGGTCTTTCTCCACAAAGGTAGTAACTAACGGCTCAATTTCAAGTCAGGCGGTGTAAAGTTGCGGCGATGCAAATTACCAAATACAGTAGCCGTTGTCTAAAACAAGTTGTTTTGCGCCGTTGTCATGGTAATCCAACGCAGCTCTAGACGCAAGTCAAGAGCCCAATAGGCGACATTCAGCGGCATGACATGCGCCGTAAGTTCTCAAAAGTGTGGGATGGAATTTATATTCACCTGCGTGATCTAGTAAAACTCTGAAACTCGCAAATTTTTAGGCACCGATTCAACAAGCGGAAATAGATGACAAAAAAATGCCAAGTTTCATGCTAAATCATCTTGTCCATGTGCATTGCTAGCGAAATATTTGATTCCGCGCGTAATGCGTGATGTTTCTTGGGAACACACATGGAATAAAACTGCAGTTTTTTTTTTCTTTTATTTTCGTACAGTTGGTAAAATTGAAAATGTCTATTTCAACTCCTTGATCAAAAGTGCGATTACCAGACATGCTGATACGGCAATAATGCTCCATACAAAATAAAAATCCATCATTTTTCACCATAGAGAGGGACGTTATGGACAGGGAGCTGGTGCCTCAAAACTTACGTCATAAGGTACATGATTTTAAGCGTAAAGGTCTAATTTGCGTTGATAATGTTGTTTAAAATGTCTTTGTCTTACATGTCAGACCGGGGCTGGGGCTTTAGATTGGTATAACCTTGTCAGTTTTCGAAAATGGGCCAAAATTTACGTCATAAGGTACATGAATGAAACCAACGGACTTTTGTGTGGGAACATCCCCTTAACCCTTTGAAGGGAAGTGGTTCCAAGGTGAAACCACATATTCTAAATTTTTTCCCTAGCCGCAAGGTGGTCACAGCGCAAAACCATGACAATCATATGTTGTCTGTGGTGCCATCTTTTTGCTGCCAGCAAAGTTATCTCGCGCGATCGCTTCTAATTGACGCTAGAGGGAAATGAACACTGCAGTTGTTGGTCTTGGACGTCTTCAGGTGCTATTCGTCAAATTTTTGTTGAAAAACAAGTTTTTTAGGAAACTTTCCAGATTTTCCCATGCAATTGACTTTATAGTCATCGGGGAATGACTTGTACAGTTGCGGCCTCATAAAAGTTTCCACCGATGACAATCGTGTGGCCATGCCCATTCAAAATTACGTCAAAACTGAATTAGCATGGCCACTCGATCGCCGTCGGTGTAAACTTTTATGAGGCCGCAAGTCCGCAACCTTACAATACCTATTTGCAAATCAACTATAGTCAAACCCCCTATTTCTAGTGGTGCCAATATGAAACCACTGTGCTTGTAGTGACTCCAGAATTTTCCCAGAATGAGCATATCTTGTAAAGTCAAGAATTTGACGTCGAACGATGTAACATACGAAATTGTGAACCTTATACCGTCTGATGATGGTTTTGAGGCTGAGGACGACTGGGAGGGAGAAATGGACCGTCAAATGGATGACAACATCCCAATAGCGGACGTTTTGGATCCAGATCCAGACGATGACCTTGACGTGAAGCAAGTTGGAACTAAATCCGACGACGAAGATATTACAAAAAGATAGCAATGATTCAGACTACGATATCCCTTTGGCGCAAAAAATATGGAATAAAAGTGATCTGACCCCAGCTTTAGCTCCATTTTCCAAGGTCATCGGGTCAACTGCACCCGTGAATGGTAAAAATCGTCTTATTGATTTTTTTTAGTTTTTTTTTTATGGAAACCTCCTGAATGATATCTTGGCTAGTTCATCAGACTAACCTTTACTGTACTCAATCAGTTCCTAATAATATTCTTGTTTTCTGGAATGTAAGTGTCTATGTTGCTCCAATAAAAATCTTGCTGACCTGGCAAAGTGGTTTCATTGTGAAACCATGTCATATTTGCAAAAAAAAACAGATATTATTGCTTAAAATTTTTGCTCTTTATTGTTACTTTAACTCATATCACCAATATCTGGTGGGTGGTTTTCACGAAAACTAATTTTTATTAACTCGTGCTTCAAAGGGTTAATTAAAAATCGGGTCGTAAGACAATATTCTTGGGAGCCTCTATTCCATAAGACAAGTTTGCAATTTTCAAAAATGCCCAAAATTTACCTCCATCTGGAGACTTCTCCTTAGACATAATTTTGAGAATGAAAAACGATTCTTACATGATTTTTTTACGTGTATCCCATACACTTTCTATTTTCAGTAGAATGACTTTTTGGAGCAAAAATAAAGTGACAAGCTGGGGGGCTACGGCTATTAGCCGCGGGCAGCTAACTGTCAAAGATAGGCAACCAGTGTGTTTGGTGGACCAACAAATGGAATTTAGCATTGTGCAGCATAGCAAGCGAGTGCCTTTCTTGCGTTTTCTCACCAGAAGAGCGATGTCAGGACGAAAGGGTACTATTTTTGTATACTCTAGGATCTTACACAGATAATTCCGAAAAAAGAAAACGGGCCGAAAGCATCCTTTTTACGTATTTCATTGAAAAAGACCACTGTGATGTCTACACTACCTCAAAATGTTACCCATGATTTTTGCAAAACCCAAGAAGGACCTGAGTGTTGAAATGTGAGCAACGTTAGCTCTTTCCTTGGAGTTTCACACGAGGTAGGTGGAAATTTTACAAAAAAATTTATGTGGGAGCTATGAGTGTCATCGAACATCAATGACATAATGCTCGGTTCATCATCTATCGAGTTTATTTTGTGAAACTATCTCAAGCTATTGTTTTTTCAGGCAAGTCAAGCAAACTACAAGCCAACTTGGAAGTTGTGGGCTTGAGTACCATACAGTTTTCAAAGGATCGAACGCCTGTATAGACACCCAACTTTACGGACTCACTTCGGACTCCGAGTCGGACTCCTTACTATAAAATCTCTGAACCACAATTGTGCTATTTCATCTTAACACCGCCCCACTGCAGCTCAAGTTAGCTCTTCTCTTGGAGTTTAACATAAAGTGGGTGGAAATAGATAAATAGAACTATCAAGTGTGAGAGATATGACTGCTATGAGTGGAACCGAACACTCACTCGGTTCATCATCTCAGTTCATTTTGTGTAATCCTCTCAGGATTTATTTTCGTAAGGCTTCACTTGTTTCCTAGTGTAAATAAAGCTTATGATAGATCTGTGGTTAATCTTGAAATTTTAAAATTTTAGCACACACTTTTGATGTTCCTTAGGTTTTGCCGTAGGAGTCTGGATAAGTCCGGAAATGTTGGGTGTCATTAATTTATTTCTTGGAAGACCACAATCGGTGCCTACAACCTCCAAGTTAGCTTGAAGTTTGCCCTCTAACTTGATTTGCCCTGAAAAAAGATGGCCTGAGATGATGAACCAAGCATAATTATGTGTTCGATTCCATCCATAGCTTTTACACATATTTGTTGATAAAGTGTTCACGCACCCCATGTTAAACTCCAAGAAAAAAGATAACCTGAGCTGCAGTGGAGCGGTAGGTATTAGAATAAAATAGCACAATTCTGGTTCAGAGGCTTTATCGTGGGAGTCCGACTCGGAGTCCGAAGTGAGTCCGTAAAGTTGGGTGTCTATACAGGCGTTCGATCCTTTGAAAACTGTATGGTACTCAAGCCCACAACTTCCAAGTTGGCTTGTAGTTTGCTTGACTTGCCTGAAAAAACAATAGCATGAGATAGTTTCACAAAATAAACTCGATAGATGATGAACCGAGCATTATGTCATTGATGTTCGATGCCACTCATAGCTCCCACAATAAATTTTTTATAAAATTTTCACCTACCTCGTGTGAAACTCCAAGGAAAGAGCTAACGTTGCTTACATTTCAACACTCAGGTCCTTCTTGGGTTTTGCAAAAATCATGGGTAACATTTGGAGGTAGTGTAGACATCACAGTGGTCTTTTTCAATGGAATACGTAAAAAGGATGCTATCGGTCCGTTTTCTTTTTCCGGAATTATCTGCGTAAGATCCTAGAGTATACCAAAATAGTGCCCTTTTGTCCTGACATCGCTCTTCTGGTGAGAAAACGCAAGAAAGGCACTCGCTTGCTATGCTGCACAATGCTGAATTTCATTTGTTGGTCCACCAAACACACTGGTTGCCTATCTTTGACAGTTAGCTGCCCGCGCCTAATGGCTGATGGCACCTGCAAAGTTTTGTAGAGAACCTATCAGCGGCCATCGGCCGTATTCTCCCAGCGCTCCAGATTGTCACTTTATTTTTGCACCAAAAAGTGATTCCACTGAAAATAAAAATAAAAATGTACCGGATTTAGGTTTCGAACGAGGTTTCGAATCTGTCCACGGAAATTTTCATTAGTAATACCGTATGATCAAAAACTTTCTTACTCAAAGGAGGCTGTGGCTGGTCATTAGCAGGCAAACGGGGCTGATTTTGGCCAGGCCACAGCCTCCCTTGAGTAAGAAAGTTTTTGATCATACGGTACAATAAGTAGCGCGCTTAAAGACGAGGGCCCGTATTCATATCCCACTTTTAAGCCACATTTAGCATGCCTCTAACAAAAAGCGCTCGGCCACCTGATAAAATCGGTCGTATTCATAGACCACCTTTTACGTCCTGTTAGGGCCCATCTAACTAAAGGGGGTGTTGATTTGGCAACGTTGTGAAATGTACTCAAAACTACCTACCCGAAGGTGGACGCAGGTAGGCAAGAACCCCAAGCCGCTTCCGTTTTGCGCCGGGAGCCGCTCCGGGTAGATCACTAGATAGAGAAAGAAGATACATACACCAATCACGGCCCAGCTGGATCTGTTTTCTTTGTCTAGTGACTTACCCCGAGCAGCTCCGCCTGGCAAAAGGGAAGTGCTGGCAACTCTTGTTACATTGATGTACTGCGTATTGCATGAAACCTCGCAAAAAACTTTCAGGGAGTTTCTTCCACAGTTTCAAGGATACCGGCCTGGATCTGTTAACTTAACAAGTGAACACCTCTTTCGACTGTTTTGTGCAAGTCGTCCCCGCCTTGAGTGCAGTGAATAGTAAAGGAGTATAACCGAAAGGGACATCCAGAGCATTGCGCACTTCCTGCATTTCGGCGGCATGCTTCATTAATTCAATTAAATCAATATTTTAGAAAGAAAATGTGATTTTCGTTACACTTCCCAAGAACACACAGCATAGCTTGTAGGTTAAATGGACTCAAAACACGCCTGTTGGCACATTTGGATCCCATCTAACTTGACGCATGCGTGAGACCATCCAAAATCGCTTAAAGACACGTAAAAGAGACATATGAATAGACGCGTCTCTAAACATCCCCTTCTAAGACGACTTTAGAGACGCCTGTTTAAAGTGATGATAGAGGCGCGCTAAAACCACGTATGAATACGGAAATGTTAGAGGCGCATCTTTAAAACCGCTTCTAACGCTAAAAGGGGGATATGAATACGGGCCGAGTTGTACAACGAATTGTATTTGGTAAGACAATGATTTGAAAATTTGAAGGCACAACTGTCATGCTGTCGGTCCTGTAAACGAAACTGTAGAAGTCGCCACTTTTCGTCGCCATCGTCACATTAAACTAATTGTTCGAGACAAAATCGCCAATACTGGCAGCACAACCGTGCACCGACACTGCATCAAGTACGTATAGAGTAAAACTAGGAAGGGGTAACTCGAGATCCCAAACTGACAATACATGAGTAGAGTAGTAGTAGCAGCGTATAGGTCATTTCATGGAATTTTCAAGGTCACACTTTTTGCACGGAGCTGAGCGCATGCACGAGATTTTTGGCAGAAAATGACAGTTCTGCGAGTCAATAACAATAACAAACCGACATAACCAACAAAGCGTGAAATTCCAACGTGCCATTTTCCACATGGAAATGAACATGCATCGTTTAAAACAAGGCGCTACAAAATGGTGCGCTTTTGGGGGCTGCAAATCAGACAGTCGGCACATCATGTTCACTTAAGCGACTTCGAACTTTCTTGGAGGATGAAGGACGGATAAGCGAGTCTGCCGTCAACTGTCGAATTTTGCGCGAGTTCCGTTCTCTCAGAGATTCTCCTGCTCTCTGTTTCGTGATGCGTGATGGCTTCATGATGAAGCCATCACGCATCACGAAACAGAGAGCAGGAGAATCTCTGAGAGAACGGAACTCGCGCAAAATTCGACAGTTGACGGCAGACTCGCTTATCCGTCAATGTTCGATATCACGCTTGCGCATAAGTTCCACAAAATGTGCTATTGCCGGAATGATACAAGATCATTGGCGGTCAGTTTGCATTTGAAGCATTGTGATTGGTTCTTTGTATAATGAATTATACAGGTGTTACACTTTTTTTTGTCAATATTTTAGGAGATGGTAGAGTATCGAAAAATAAGTACTTTCGCCAAAAAAACATTTAACAGAAGTCAATGTGACCAGCTTGTAGGTATGCGTCAACTTACTTAATGTACCGAATTTGGTCAAAATCCAGTTATTAAATTTGGAATTATGATACAAAAACCATTTTTGAAACTCAACTTTGATAGCCTCTATTAGTCCGGACGTTAAGCGACATGAATGGAACCCACCTTGCATTTTCGAGACAAGCGACAAAATTTGGCACACCTGTTCACTAGACCCTACTTTTCGATTTACGAAATGTTGCCACCATCTGCGGAAATCGCGCAGACACTTTATACAGGGTTCAGTAGAAAAAATTTGTTGAAAAATCGTAAATCGTGAACCATAACCGGTGGACGTATGTAAATCAGGATATTGATGACTGATTCCATGCCCATGAAGGTACTGCAAACAGTTTTGAAATATCTTGAGGCGTTTCCGAAATACGTTGGAAGAAGTTAAATTTCTTCAACTTTTTTCTTTTTCCAATAAATCAGTTGTTTTTGGAGATATTGAGCTGCAACTTGATATTCCAGCAAACAAATATGTTTTGATTGAAACGCAATGTGGAGCCATCGACAAAGCCTGCTAGATTCGAAACTAAGATCTTCAACTTTTTTTCCATCGTGAGCGCCATCTTCAAATTGCCCTTCGTGAAATTGTTGAAAAAACAACAGGTAACGACTTAATTGGACACACGCGTTCATTTTATTATGAAAAACCAGGTCCTGAATTGCAGCAATGACCTCTTCGGCCAAGAAACGTTATCAAGTTAGTTTTTCTTGATTTCTCTCAACTTTGGTGATAACTATCACCAAATGGAACTTTGGATCGATAAGATGTTGACCACATTATAATCCACATTATTTTGTGCAGCCAGTCACTGAATTTCATCATCATCAACCAAGTGGTGTTCTTTTGGCAAACAGTTGAACAAAAAGTTTGCTTCGACTTTTGTGAAAAAAACGAAAACGGCAGGGTCACGTCGTCCCTTCAAACCAGATTGAAGAAAATCTTTCACCAAAAATGCTACCAATTGATACTGAAAGAGTTCGGAGGAATGTCTGCTGTAGTTTCAAGTTGAACCGAAATGGATTTTTCCATTCTACTTCTGTAGGAGGGACGTCGGAAGTGTTGCTACAGCTTAATATTTGAAGCGTTTTTTGTTGAATATTGCCAGAAACGCTTCAAATATAAGCTGTAGCGACGCTTTTCACGTCCCTCCTGCGAACAAAAATGTAACAATCAGTTTGAGCTTGGCTTGCACATTCCTCCGAATCATTCAGTATCAGTTGGTAGCACTTTTGGGTACATATTTTCTTTAATCAGGTTTGAGGGCAGAAGGTGACCCTGCATTTTTTGCCCTTTTTACAAATATTTGAGTAACTTTTTGTTCAACTGCTTGCCAAAAGAACACCACTCGACTGATGATGATGAAATTTGGTGACTGACGTTGCAAAACAATGTTGATTAAAATATCGCAAACATCCATTTGATCCAAAGTTTTATTTGGTCATGACTGTCACGTAAGTTGAGGAAAAACAAGAAAAACGAACTTGATAACGTTTCTTGGGCGAAGAGGTCATTGCCACAATTGAGTACCTGGTTTTTCATGATGAAACATCGTGTGTGTCCAATAAAGTCGTTACTTGTTGTTTTTTCAACAATTTCACGAAGGGCACTTTGAAGATAGCGCTCATGATGGAAAAAAATTGAAGATCTTAGTTTCGAATCTAGCAGGCTTTGTCCATGGCTCCACATCGCGTTTCATTGAAAACATATTTGTTTGCCGGAATATCAAGTTGCAGCTCAATATCTCCAAAAGCAATTGATTTATTGAAAAAAGAAAAAGTTGAAGAAATTTCACTTCTTCCAAAGTATTTCGGAAACGCCTCAAGATATTTCAAAACTGTTTGCAGCATCTCCATGGGCATGGAATCAGTCATCAATATCCTGATTTACATACGTCCACCGGTTATGGTTCACGATTTACGATTTTTCAACAAACTTTTTCTACTGAACCCTGTATAAAGTGTCTACACGACCGCAGATGGTGGCAACATTTCTTGAATCGAAAAGTAGGGTCTAGTGAACAAGTGTGCCAAATTTCGTCGCTTGTCTCTAAAATGCAAGGTGGTTCCTCTTAACAGCCGGACTATATCTCCGTTATAATGCGTTCCCGATGTACATTTTTTCGAGAAAGTCTACTTATTTTTTGATGTTCTACTATCTCCTAAAATATTGACAGAAAAGTGTAACACCCTGTATTGGAGCCCTGTATAGTCAATGGTATATCGCTTACAGGGTGCAACATCGAATTATTTTTCTCAAATCGGACACCCTGGTATTTCAACATGGAAATCGATTCCGCTTCCCATCCTGATTACAAATATGCGTCACACTTGATGAATTAGTCAACAAAATATCTTTGAAAAAATTGTTGAATGGATGTAAATGTTGGACTTTTTTTTGAAAATTCCAAACTTCTCTTGTGGACCGAAAGCTCCCGAAAATTTTGTCTTACGACCAGATTTTCGATTAAGGGGATGTTTTCTCACGTAAAATCCCGTTGGTTTCATCCATGTACCTTATGACGTAAATTTTGTCCTTTTTTCCGAAAATTGACAAGCATAGACGACCGGCCTGAAGCTCCCGGCCTGACATGTAAAACAGAGAAATTTTCAACAACTTTATCAACGCACATTAGATCTTGAGGGTTAAAATCATGTATCTTATGACGTAAGTTTTGAGGCATCAGCTCCCTGTCCATAAAGTTGGCTACCGGTACCGGGGACTCGAAGAAGATAAAATGTCCTTCTCCGAGACGACTAGACACGGTGATTACTTGTGCAACTTTTGCTGGTTAATATTGGATTAATCTACTTGCAGTGTTACTTTATAATCCAATAAGTGCAAATTGTTTCGTGATTATGCAGCTGTTTTATTCCAGTAAGGTTTCTCTGAAGTACAAGTGATCGTACTCGTTTACCATGTGTTGCTTGTTTGGTTGTTTATTTTTCCATTTTTTGCTGCTACAAGGAAAATCTAGAGGAAAGAAAGCATCACAAGTTGGCCCGTTCGCTACGCAGCGGACATTGTGACAAAGACGCCAAACCCAATGCCACCATCAGGGATCTCCTAAACAACATAGTCTTGTACCCGTCAACTAAAGCTCTGTCAAACGAAGAACAAGATCACGTTTGGAAATTCCGCTTTTACTTGAGCAACCAGAAAAAGGCCTTGACAAAGTTTTTAAAATGCGTCAACTGGACCCAGCAAAACGAAGTCCGTCAGGCTTTGTCCATGATGAAGATATGGGCGCCCATGGATGTCGAAGACGCTTTGGAGCTTCTGGGGCCCAACTTCACCCACCCAGCCGTGAGGCGGTACGCCATCTCTAGACTGCAACAGGCTCCAGATGAAGACATCATGCTTTATTTATTGCAATTAGTTCAAGCCCTAAAATATGAAAATTTCAAAGATATTTTGTTGGGTAAGCAAAAATATTTTTAAGTAGTCCGGTGGTTAAGCGTTCTAACTATGCATTTTGAGCTTAAGCAATGCGCTTTTGGGGTTTGATTGGGGGTCCCTCAACTTTAATTTCAAGAGTTGGAGACATCGGTGCACTCGATGCGGAGGGGGTCTGGGGGGCCCTTGAAAGTTGAAGGTGCGAGGCTTCCCACCAAATCACCATACCACCACGTAATTCCTACTGGGAGGCCATCAAACGACTCTAACCTGTACATTGACAACATTTGTTACCATGTCCAAATAGTTCTTCACACTGAAAAAAAAAAAAAAAAAAAAAAGTCTGTAATTCTAATGACAGATCGGAAAAAACAGTTTTTCTCAATTTTTCATCCCTACAACGAATAAACTGCCAAGTGTGGTGTCATTTTGGAGTAAACGGCATCCTCTGATCTCATTCACCGAGTCAAAATGTTTGTGAGACCACCGTGCAAAAAATGACACGCCAAGAAGTGAGCACTTTTGAGCACCTCATTTAACAGTAGTTTCTTGGCTGATACCAATCGATATGATTGATAATTTTGTCATGGATCAATAACTTAAACCCTTTTGTAACGGTAATGCATGTGAATGAAACTCGACACGAGCGTGGAGGCCTGGAAAAAAAAAATTCTCCATCGGTCGAATTTATGTCACGCCTACTGAGCGTTAGTTTGTTGGGCTCAGGCAGGCAGCGTTTGGATAGCTTTGGAAGCAAAATTTCCATATCTATCTGAAAAGTTGAGCAGTTTAATTCTGGAAATCGATTTATGAATCATCAATGATTGTTTTGCCGGTCAGTACCCACATGGTGGTTAACTGCAGAGGTGATGGCTAACGGCGAAGGGAATTCAACGTCCAAGATCTTATTCTCTGCCACTCTGACAGTCATATTCACGGTTGTTTTTATAAAATTATTTCTTCTTCAAACATGAGAAAACTTACACGTACAAAATGATAACAACCTTGAAGGTTGGTAGAGGAAAAAAGAAAATAACACTTTAAAAGTTGAATGCCCTCCGTCGTCAGCCATGATCCCTGCAGTTAGTCCCCATGGGGGTACCTAGTGACTGTCAAAATAATCTTTGATGATTCTCAAATCAGTTTCCAGAATTATGCTACTCAGCTGCAAGGACAGATATGAAAATTTTGTCTCCAAACCTATTCAAACGCTGCCTGCCTGAGCCCAACAAATGAACGCTTAGTAGGCGTGAAATAAATTCGACCGCTGGAGAAAAAAAAATTTCCAGGCCTCCACGCTCGTGTCGAGTTTCATTCACATGCATTACCGTTACAAAAGAGTTCAAGTTATTGATCCATGACAAAATTATCAATCATATCGATTGGTATCAGCCAAGAAAATACTGTTAAATGAGGTGCTCAAAAATGCTTACTTCTTGGCGTGCCATTCTTTGCACGGTGATTTTACAAACATTTTGACTCGGTGAATGTTTTCAGAGGATGCCGTTTATTCTAAAATGACACCAAACTTGGCAGTTTATTCGTTGTGGGGATGAAGAATTGAGAAAAACAGTTTTTTCCGATCTGTCATAAGAATTAATTATTTTCAGTGTGAAGAACTGTTGGGACATGGTAACAAATGTTGTCAATGTGTAGGTTAGAGTCGTTTAATGACATCCAAGTAGGAATTGCGTGGTGATATGGTGATTTGGTGGGAAGCCTCGCACCTTCAACTTTCAAGGGCCCCCCAGACCCCCTCCGCATCGAGTGCACCGATGTCTCCAACTCTTGAAATTAAGGTATGGGGATCCCCAATCGAACCCCAAAAGCGCATTGCTTAAGCTCAAAATGCATAGTTCGAGCTTTTTTTGGCGCTTAACCACCGGACTAAAGTGAATAAGTTCAATAATTCAATTGGTTTCATGTACAGGCGACAGTACAAAAATGTCGCACATCCGCGATACTCCCACGATACCAGAGGAACGCGAAGCGCAGCTGGAGAAAGCCGAAAGTAAAGACAGCAACAGCACAGTCACCAGCGAATCGGTTTTGCTAAAATCACAAATTAGTCACGAACATGAATCTGTCGTGGAACCAAGTCTGCAACCCACGCACGTTCAGTCGCTTGAAGACTTGATCACTTCCGATCAAAAACTTCCTTTACAAGAAAACTTGCTCACCGCTTACACGGACTCGGCCAATACGGACACGTTGCAGAATCAAATAAACGAAAGCGAAGACATCGATGACTTGGCCACGTTTCTCATTCGAAGGGCCTGCAAGAACTCCAAGTTGGCCAACTATTTCTTCTGGTACTTGATCATCGAATGCGAAGATCCAGATCCTACGTTGAAGCCGAACGTAAGTAGACGACTTCCGTAGTAGAGGAGTCCGAACTGTAGGTACTTGCTTATTCGCCAAAAGACGATTACCGCGCGTCTCCGCTGCGGAAGATGATGTCATATGCATTATCTTGCTTAAAATTGGCCGTAACTTCATATGGCATGAAATTTTGCATCAATCAACTGCGAACTTTTTTTTTCGCAGACTGTCACAAGGGAAATGTACACGGCGGTCATGAAAGCACTCCTGCAGACCCTCCATAAGGGCTCCGCAGAGATGCAGAAGAAGCGTCAGATGTTGTTTGTCCAGCAGAAATTCATCGAGAACTTGGTCAAGCTAGTCAAAACCGTGCTAAGGGAGAGCGGAAACCGAAAAAAAAAGACGGAGAAACTTCAACAGATGTTGGCTGACCCGACGGCGTTCAAGTTCAACTTCAGCTGTTTCGAACCGATGCCTTTTCCCTTGGATCCGGACACGATCGTCAGGGGAATCATCCCGGAGAAGGCCAGCCTGTTCAAGTCGGCTCTGATGCCCTGCAAGTTGCATTTCGTGACGGTCGACGCCGAGGAGTACGTGGCCATCTTCAAGCACGGCGACGACCTGCGGCAGGATCAGCTGATCTTGCAGATGATAACGCTGATGGACAAACTGCTGAGGAAGGAAAACCTGGATCTGAAACTGAGTCCGTACGGGGTGCTCGCAACGAGCAGCAAGCACGGATTCGTCAAGTTCATCAATTCAGTCAGCGTTGCTGAAGCTGTCGCTGCGGAAGGTATTGTTTTTATATCGCAAAAACTGAATAAATCGACAGGGATTAAAAGTGCCACCTTTACTTTTACAGGAAGCATACTGAATTACTTTCGGAAATTCCATCCGCAGGACAACGGACTGTTTGGCATAGCGCCAGACGTGATGGACAATTACGTGCGGTCCTGCGCCGGCTATTGCGTCATAACGTACCTCTTGGGCGTCGGCGATAGACATTTAGATAATCTTCTGTTGAGCACCGATGGAAAATTATTCCACATCGACTTTGGATACATTTTGGGCCGTGACCCCAAACCCTTGCCGCCGCCCATGAAGCTCAGCAAGGAAATGGTCGAGGCCATGGGAGGCGTCAACTCCGAACACTACCAAGAATTCAGGAAACAGTGTTACACAGCTTATTTGCATCTTCGAAGGTAATAGGTTAACTTTGGCTGCATTCGTAAGGAAGTGGCCCCTGGAGCGGATCCACGCGATTAGCCAAAATTCAAATTTCGACGAATATGGCGTGATTACTCTGGGAGCGCTCCTTCTTCATGAATGTGACCTTGTGGTAAACTGATTGAGTTTTCAGACATGCGAACTTGATGCTGAATTTGTTTTCCCTGATGGTCGACGCCAGCGTGCCGGATATCGCTCTGGAACCCGACAAGGCAGTTAGAAAGGTTCAAGATAAGTTTCGGTTGGATTTGGGCGAAGAAGAGGCAGTGCATTATATACAGAATTTGATTGATTCTTCAGTAAGTGCCGTCATGCCAGCTATAGTGGAGCAGATTCATAAAATCACTCAGTACATTAGGAAGTAATGTAAGTGTGTGTGTGTGTAGGTACCTTAATTTTAACAGAACTGTAATTATTATTGATTCTTCCAAGTTCTAATTTAACTTGTTTTATTTATAATTTCAATATAAAATTTACAACTATTTAAACCGTTCTTTGAAGAGGGCGAATAAACATGTTGTCCTCTGGCATTAGTATTCTGAAAAAAAAACTTGTTGAAATTTGCGCTACTTTTCGACGCAGAGCTGAGGGATTTTTTTTGCTTGGACCAATCACATGCCAGAATGAATGGATGTTTTAGGTCGTATTTTCACATGGGGCATGATTTTACACTGTTCAAAAATACGAACCCTCAGCTCCGCCACGAAAAATCGCTAATCATAAATCCAATTTAAGACTGGCGAGTATCCCTAGTGGCGCACTCAGCCTTATGTGCTGTTTAGATCACAAGTGCTGCAAAAAATTACTTACACATTAGCATTTGTGTTCATTCCAGGCACATTGATCGGCGTCAATTTAGCTTCCTCTGGCACTTTGACTGTTAGCGTGGATTTAGGCCCAGTTTTCCAAGTATTACTTTCCTCATCGACAACGGAAGCTTCGACAATGAGCAAGTATTGCCCGCCTTTGGGGAACGCCAGCAAAAACTGTGTGGTAAAGAAATCTCTGTGCGGCGTCACCGTTTGCGTCAGTACCGAACAAATCTCCAAATTCTATAAAGATGAAATCAAGAAAACCATTTCATGTAAAAAAAAAACAAAGAAGTACCCTGCTGTCCATTTCTTTATTTTTCGTGTTGATTTGAACCTGCGAAGTCACCGTTATAATAACCTCTCTGATCTTCCTGAAAAGCCCCGGCTTCATGCCGTGCTGGATGACGCCTTCCACTTTCACAGCCAGCTGCGAGTTGGCTTGGACGCTTATGAATTCACCCATGACCCGCGGTTGCGGCGAGATAGCTAGTTTTACGCTTGTTGATTGCAAGATTTGGAAGAAATAGCGTGGAATTGGCAACGATGCGTTTGAAAGAATCTCGGTTATCTTTTTGATAAGCTCCACGTGCTGGAAAAACTTCCATTAGTACCACGATGTATTAGTACTAAGCTTGATTTGTGAATAACAAAACAAACTGAACAAATGAAAGGAAAAAGCAACTGATTTGAACAGCATTAAGTACCCTGTGAGTTATGGAAGACATGTTAGAATCTTCAGTCATCATGTGTGCCACTTTCAAAGCATTCTGGCAAGACTTCACCAGCTGTTTAGATTCTAATCTGACATTTTGGATGCCGAACTTTGTGGGTTCTCCGGTCATTTTGATGTTGTTACAGCAAATAGTCTCTACGCTTTGTTCGATCAAGACACACATTTGTTGCAAGCTGAAAGTATGCCTGTAAACAATTTTTCCTAAATAACTTGCAACTTACATTTGCATATTTTCAAGAGTAGCTGGGTCGGCATCGAACGCAGTTTGATAAAGTTTCCAGTACAGGTCGCCGCACATCTTGAACTCGTTGACACACTTCCGCAACTGGTTCGTGATGTACCCATGTCTCTGGTACTCATCTCTTGTGTTTTGCACTATGGTCGCTGCGATTGCTGGTGGCGGTACAATGCAAAGAATATTACAAGTACATATGAGCTGCACCAAACATTGCAAAAACTCTGTCCTGATCCTCATGTATTCAGCTTGGAATTGCAAGTTGTGAGATGGAGTACTAGCAGCCTTGCAAACAAAATTTCTCACTTTATAATATATTCCACCTGAGCCTGAGCATATCATTAGTACCTTCAAAGCTGCTAGAGCTTTATTGTAATGAATTATGGATTTGTCAAGACGGGACACCAAATTTTCTTCTTTGCTGAGCAGTTGCGCCTCGGCCGCTGACATTTCCTTCAGGCAGACCAACCAGAAATGGAAATGTTCCGAGCTGACTTGTTCTGTAAGCCCGCTGAAAATGCTGTGGGCGATTTTGTGGTGGCCGTACCGGACAGCCGAGCGTGCTATGCAGTAGTTTGTCCACAGATTGTTATTGTTTATGACGGAAAAAATTACGTCTTCTGTTTGTTTTTCCCATTCGTAGTCGGACATGGTCTGGAAGACCAGAGTGCACAGCATTATCTTCAAACTGAGCTGCTGCGCGGAAGACGATTCGATTTTGGACAATTCGTTCAGTAAGCTCAGTAGATTTTGCAGGAGAGACAACAAAGTGTCCGCCTTTAGTCCACCGATGGCGCCCAGAGTTTCGCAGATTACTATGGTGCATTCATCTTGAAATTGAACCAAATGACATTCGAGGGCGTCAAAGCAGGACCTCTTTAAAAGTGTTAGTTACACTATGTGACTTTGCTTGCGACAAAATCGTAGCAAAAATCGCAAGGTCTTTCAAAAGTATCGCATTCAAAGTCCAGAGCAGTGTATGGAATCCACTCAAGAAGACAAGAAAAATATTTAAAAAAAATGAATGACATTCATTTTTAAAGATACGGGGGATCGATCGGGAGATATAATGGGGGGATCAAAGGGTGGGATTTCGCCCTCCTCTATTTTTATTATTTGAAGTGATTTTGAGGAACTGTTTGTGATAGAATAAACAGTAAAAATTATCATCGAGTGGGTGTGCAACTGAATTTCTGTTAACGATACAGATCGAGTGAGTCATAAATCGCTTAAGTTCAGTTTTCTTCAATTATATCTGTAAAATATTCCACTGGTCACTAAAATAGTTGAGAACAAGATATGACTCTTTTGTTTTCATAGAGAAATTTTTAGTAGAGTTTTTGAACGAAAATAAATTTTTGAGATCTCTCATAAAAGTGGTTGGTAATTTTCACTGATTGGCCTATCACAAACAGTTTCCCAAGATCACTTCAACTTACGAAAATAGAGGCGAGCGAAGTCCACCCTTTGATTCCCCAAATCTTCAAAAATGAATGTCACTATGGAGTGGATAGCATAATATCGGGTCTGGACTTGGAATGCGATACTTTTGAGACAGGCCGATGTTTCTTATATCATTACATAATATTTTGTACCGTATGATCAAAAACTTTTCTACTTGCGGTAGGCTGTGGCCTAGCCAAAATCAGCCTCGTTTGCCTGCCAATGACCAGGCCACAGCCTCCGCAAGTAGAAAAGTTTTTGATCATACGGTTATTTGCATTACATAAATGCGGTGAAAATAGATTACTTACTGTGAATATTATCTAGCCTTGTTCCCAGTAGTTCAACAAAAGTCTCGCAATGCTTCTTTTTAGCCTCGCACAATCGGACGCTACATTTCAACGCTGATTTCAACTGTTGTGGGTGTTTATCATTTGAAAATGTCAGCAATAAAATCAACGTTTCCAAAGACGACACTACGTCACTGGTTCCCTCAATGTCGATATTTTCTTTGTAGCTAAAATGGCATTGGTCAGATTAGTGATAATTCACTGGCGAACCTGGCCGGACAAGACGGTTGGGTTCGCCAAATGTTCGTTGCTGTGTGTTTAGCGCCAACACAGCTCAACCAGTGGTGGAACCACGAGCACTCGACAATTGTCGATCTCGACAATTTCCCCTTTTCTAAAATGTAGAGGGGAAATTAGGGTGAAGGGTTCAGAGAGGAAGGGGAAATTGTCGAGAACGACAACTGTCGAGTGTTTGTGGTTCCACCACAGGTTAGCCGGTTTTCAAGGGAGCGTAAAAACGCGGTTCGGCTCGGTGTTTGGTGCATCAATGAATGGTGAGCAAGCCAACGCAACAACGAACATCAGAAGTAGTTAGTGCAGCAAGTGACGGTATTTTAATGGAATAATATTGACTGAATATTGCTAAAGTGCACCAATTTGGCGGCCAACACGCGCCAAACATGTTGTCGGACGGGGTTCTCAGTGAATGGGGACCTCAAGCGATTAACTGTGAATGTATCTTCCAAATTAATAAATATTACTAGAGTTGAACTCCAGCCGCGGTACAGCATGAAATTGCCTAACAAAAAGCCAACGATTGCATCGTCACTAAAATGTGTGAAGCGACTAAAGCGTCTTCTCTTTTTCTCTCCATGTGCACACTGCACCCGTAGTGAGAACTAAGATGTAAGTGTAGTATCAGAGTCCCTATGAATCGAGAGTTTGAAAAGCCTCGAAAAAAAGAATTTTAACCACTGACAATTTTACAGCTAGGGAAATTAAAGAGTGCGGTGACACAATAACGACTGGCATTTTAAATAATAATGAACCATTTATTTGAAGGATAATCGAAAAGCATGGACGATGAATAATCGTGATTAGGAGGATTTACATTTCCGTGAGCACCATATTTTTACCATGTGATGAAGTCATGTGATCAACAAATTTCGTAATAATCCAGGCAATGGGTAGGTTCTACCTTGCAAAAGGTCGCGGAGAGTCGAAAATTTGCCGTCTGGTAGTTTTGTGTCCTGATTAACATACTGAGTTTTCGAATTCGTTAAGCCGCCGCTTGGTCCTCCACATCGAAAAGTTGGTGCCGAAGGACCCAAAAAAGCCACTTTTCACTAATCTATTGTGCATCGCCGTCTGACTTACCGCAATGGAACCACATGACTGTAGTGAAGCCCCTGATAGCATTTACTGCCACGCCAGTGCGATTCTTCGCGGTTAAAAAGAAATAATTCCCTTGGCAAACGTTTGTTTTCCTTGATTTTGAAAAGATTTTTTTCTCATGAGGAAATATCACAAACTGACCTAACTCAGGTTGATTTCGATCAGCTTCTTTCTTCTTGAGCTCGTCCTGGTCTCATGATTTTCTTAACAGCATTTGTTGACAAGGTGCATTGCAAGAAGTGTAAAATTGCCAACGCCAAATCAACAGTCATTTTTTCATTATTGCCATCGATCAAGAATTTCAATTTCCACCGGAAATGATACCTTGGACTGTTTTCTGCTTATACAGCATGGACCGAATCCCCAAATGCCCGTGGGAATACCGAAAAATATATTTTTTCAGAGTGCGCGTAAATCTGCAAAGCTGCATCTGAACACCTGAAAATAGTCGTAACCAACACTACAAAACCCAAAACAATGAGTGACAGAAGAACCAGTTCAGGTTACTTATTGTTCAAATTTATGTTGTGTTGGTTACGACTATTTTCAGGTGTTTAGATGCGGTTTTGCAGATTTACGCGCACTAAAAAAAATGATTTTTTCGTACTTCCACGTGAATTTTAAAATTCGATCGCATGCTGAATAAACAGAAAACAGTCCAAGCTATCAGTTCCTGTTGAAATTGAACTTCATGATTTATGGCAATCATGAAAAAATTACGTTGGATTTGGTGTTGGCAATTTAACATTTCTTGCAGTGCACCTTGTTAACAAATGATGTTATGGAAACTATGAGACCAGAACTAGTTCAAGAAGAAAGAAACTGATCGAAATTCACTTGAGTTAGGTCAGCTGGTCATATTTCCGCGTGAGAAAAAAAATCTTTCCAAAATCAAGAAAAAGTAGATGTTTTCTGAAGGAATTATTTGTCTTTAACCGCGAAGAATGGGACTGGCGTAGAAGCAAATGCATCAATAGTTTCAACAAAGTCCAAGGTAGGGTTCCATTGCGGTAGGTGAGACGATGATAAACAGTGAATTGGTAAAAATTGGTTCCTTTTTGGTCCTTCGGCACCATCTTTCCGATGTGGAGGAGCGAGCGGCGGCTTGCCGAATTCAAAAACTCAGTATGTTAATCAGGACAGAAAACTGTACCAGATTGCAAATTTTCGAATCTCCGCGACCTTTTGCAAGGTGAACCCTATTTTAATGTATCGGTCGACTGTACTATAATAAAAAATGAAGCTTTGTAGTAGCAAAAATTCGGCCATTTTGCCAATCCAGGTGAGCAATAAACAGACCGTTTCAAAAGTGAAGAAGATATCGGTCAAGCAATATGAAAATTAAAATATTTAGAACCGTAAAAATTCACTTGTATTATTTTGACCAAAAAAATAAGCGGGATCATCATCAACCAAAAGCTGTTTCTTTGGCACCATAATCATAATGCCACTATAAATGAAAGAGGACGAAAACTCACGTGTAGTTTTTCACTATCCTGTTCAATTACAAGATCACAATAAAAAAGCAGTCAGATTTCTTTATTTCTGCGAAAAACAAATGCGATATAAAGAATTATATTGATTTGGCGGGATTTGTTTTTGCCGGGATTGCTCAGGTAGCAGGACATCTTTGGTTTTTGTCGCTTAGAGGTATCTTCGGTTCTCGAGATACTGGCCATTTTTTTAAAGCACCGGTATTGAGCCGATTTTTTTTTTAAATCGGTCGAATCATTTTCGAATCGATATATTAAATGTGGACATGGCAACACGACTGCTTGCATTATGCGTCGCTCATTGGTCATCAGTGCGGTTTGTACGTGAGGCAGCCCGCCGCGTCGGGGGTACAGCATGCCGGAGCGATGGCAGTTTAAAAACACCCCAGTGTCAAAATAATTCGGGGGCGGCGGCGGCGGTTAAAAAAACCGCAGTATTGAAGCGAACAACCCAAAAAAAATTATTCAAATCGGTCGAGCCATTCTCAAGATACCCATCGAGAACGGCACGCGGAGGCAGCGGCGGTGAACACCTGTGTTGCAATAATTCGGGGACGGCGGCGGGTTAAAGACACTCCAATTTTAAGGCTAACAACAAACATTTTTTTATTCAAATCGGTCGAACCACTCTCAAGATCTTCGCCGGGGGCGACGGGGTTTTCAAACCACCACAGTGTTGAGACTGATTAAATAAAAAAAAAATATCCAAATCGGTCGAGCTACTCTCGAACTCATCGGGGGCGGCACGCGGAGGCGGCGGCAGTGAATACTTTGGTGTTGCAATAATTTGGGGGCGGCGGCGGCGGTTTGAAAACATCCCAGTTTTGAGGCGACCAATACAAAGCATTTTATTGAAATCGGTTGAGCCACTCTTAAGATCCTTGTCGGGGGCGACACACGGAGGCGGCGGCAGTTTCTTTCTTTTCAAAGCACCCCAGTGTCGAGACGAGCAAAATCGAAAATGTATTCAAATCGGTCAAGCCACTCGCAAGATCCTCGTTGGGGGCGGCACGCGGAGGCGGCACGCGGAGGCGGCGATGGTTTTTTTTCTTTTCAAAGCATCTCAGTATTGAGGCGAGCACAACAAAAAAAAATCCAAATCGATCAAGCCACTCTTGAAATCTTCGTCGGGGGCGGCAGGCGGAGGCGGCGGCGAGTTGTTTACTTTTTAAACCACCTCAGTGCCAGTGTTGAGATGATTAAAAGAAAAAAATCTCAAATCGGTCGAGCCACTCTTTAAATTCTCGTCGGGGGCGGCCCATGGAGGCGGCGGCGTTTTTTTTTACCTTTAAAACCACCCCAGTGTTGAAACAAATGAAACAAAAAAAAAATCGGTCGAGCAATTTTCTAGTTTTTGCGAGGCATAAAAAACGGACTCATTTTTATACAGGGTGGCCCAACGAAAACAGAACAGAGGGGTTTTCGGGCATTTCACATCATTTTTTTGAAAAAAGCTCAGGCAGGTCTTTTTTTATATCGAGGGGGACATCTGAAACATACATTGGCCAATTTCTATCTTCAGCCCCCTCACCCCTACCTACCTCAACTTTAGAATTTCAAATGACACCATCTACTTTGCGATACATCAAATCAAAGAGAATCAAATTCTTTTTTTGAAAAAAATATTTTCAAAATTTTCAACCCCACCCCCCATCTTCCTAAATTTCGTCCCATTTTATATCCTCGACCCCTCAATTCTCTTCAATTGATTCATCGTCATCCTAAATAGAATCTGAGGAGAAAATTTTCGGTGGAGAAAAGTGTTGCCCAAATTCACCCCTTTCCTCTCCCCCACCCCAATTTCAAAACCTAACAGACACCACCTACTTTGTGATACATCGAATAAATAGTGGAGTCGGCACGTTCGGAAAAAGTCCTGTTCACTGCATTTTTGAGTAATGCGATGCCCTTTGGCACACATGTCCTTAGAACCTGTCTGAACAATTCTGTCCATCGCCGCAAGCAAAATTTTAGTTCAGATCCTGTATACAGGGTGAAGAAGAAAAAAATTTGAAAAAATTGCATCTTTTGAACGGACAAAGGTAGAGTATTGCAGGGCATGTCATATGATGCGCAATTTGATGGTTGTTGAGGTACACCAAACCATTTTGAAACATCAATTACCGTTTTCGAGATATTCTAAAAAAACTGAGATCTGTCAAAAAAACATTATCTTCATTATATCGCTTATTTTTGAAGATATCGGAATAAAATTTGGTATTTGCCTTATAAAAGACGTCATAAATGAATAACAGCTGCAGTTATTTTCTAGGCCTACTATTTTCCTAAATAAGACAGTCAACTTTTTTGGAGGGGAGTCGCCATCTTATTTTGTGAATATCAAGCTGATGACCGAAAAAATGACTGATAGTCATTAGACTAGTATCATGCCGTTACTCTATCATGTGAGAGATCACCTTGGATGGACCATCATACCATTTTTGCTGAAAGAAAGATGACGCACGGATTTTATCGGATTCCTCAGAACTAGAGGATCTACTGCTAGCCATCGAGCCATTGCAAGTAATTAAACACCGCGATTATGACCCTTGATCATTTTTCAGGTTGTCTACCAAGATTCATAGCCATAAGTTCAGCGGTTCGGTTTTAGCAGCTATTCAAATAAAATAGTGTCGATTTTTCATGAAAAAAACAGAAAATTACGAGGTCTCTGGGCCATTTCTTAGGTCATTGGAAAAAGATCCTCCATGGAATTTTAATGAATTTATGCTGAATTATAAGAAAAAAGTGCATTCTTCAGTATAGGTTTTAAAAAACTGGCACAGGATGTACTCATGTGATGTAGGACGAACATGAAAGACTATTTTGCAGTTGGTAGGAAGCGAACAAATTATCCGGTAGGGCAACACTAATAATGGAGAGAACCTTATAATTGTTGATGCCGCAATGTATTTTGGAATATATTCTATTCAGATTCCTCCTTCAGCTTTGAGAAATGATGGCATGATGGCGATCTATGCAGATGACATCACAGGGTGATGAGAAATTAAAGAATTTCATCCCATCATCTCAATAGGCTGGAGGCATGAAAATCCTCTAAAAGATCCATAATTTAACGCTTAACAAGACAAAAAAAAAACCGTTTCGAACAATTTTTAGCCGTTTCTTCAAACCTATGCTATAGAATGCACTTTTTTCCAATAATTTAGCATAAATTTATCAACATTCCGTGGAGGATCTATTTCCAATGATCTAAGAATTGACCCAGGGACCTCGTAATTTTCTGTTTTTTTCACGAAAAGGCAACGCGTCTTCATTCAAACAGCTGCTAAAACCGAACCGCTGCACTTATGGAGTTATGGCTATGAATCTTGGTGAGCAACCTGAGAAATGTACAGGGGTCATAATTGCGGTGTTCAATTACTTGCAATGGCTCGATGGCTGGAAGTAGGTCCACTAGTTCTGAGGAACCCGATAAAATCAGTGCGTCATGTTTCTTTCAGCAAAAATGGTATGATGGTCCATCCAATGTGATCTTTCACATGATAGAACAATGGCACGATACTAACCTAATGACTATCAGTCATTTTTTCGGTCATCAGCTTGATATTCACACAGCAAGATGGCGGCTCCCCTCCAAAAAAGTTGACTGTCTTATTTAGGAAAATTGTAGGCCTAGAAAATAACTGCAGCTGATATTCATTTATGACGTCTTTTATAGAACAAATACAAAATTTCCTTTCGATATCTTCAAAAATAAGCGATATAATGAAGATAATGTTTTTTTTTTGACAGATTTCAGTTTCTTTCAAATATCTCGAAAACGGTTAATAATGTATCTAAATGGTTTGATGTACCTCAACAACCATCCAATTGCGCATCATATGACATGCCCTGCAATACTCTACCTTTGTCCGTTCAAAAGATGCAATTTTTTTAAATTGTTTTTCTTCTTCGCCCTGTTTACAGGATCTGAACTAAAATTTCGCTTGCGGCGATGGACAAAATTGTTCAAACAGGTGCTAAGAACATGTGTGCCAAAAGACATTGCATTACTCAAAAATGCAGCGTATAATACTGTACCGACCCCACTAAAAAGGAAATTGATTTCTCTTTCTGAAAACAATTTTTTTGAAATTTTCAACCCCTCTCCTGATAAATTGAACATTCGGAGTATTTTAGCGGGAAAGGGGGCTTTTCGAAAATTCTGAAAATGTTTTATTCAGGAAAAGAATTCAATTTCCTTCGATTTGATCTATCACAAAGTAGGTAGTCATTTTAGATTTTGAAGTTGAGGTGGGGGAGTGAAGGGTGAATTTGGGTGGCACTTTTTACACAGCAAATCTTCTCCCTCGATGCTGTGCAGGATGACGTTGACTGTACTGAAGAGAATTAAGAGATCAAAAATATTACATTGGAAACTCTGACAGTTTCAGGAAGAAGGGGGGTGGGGTTGAAAATTATAGAAATATTTTTCCAGAAAAAGAGTTAAATTCTCTTCAATTTGATGTATCGCAAAGTGGGTGGTGTCATTTGAAACTTCGAAGTTGGGGCGGATGGGGGTGAGGGGGCTTAAGATAGAAATCCGTCAATGTATGTTTCAGATGTCCCCCTCAATATAAAAATCGACCTGTTCGAGCTTTCTAAAAAAAAAAATGAGGTGAAATGTTCGAAAACCCCTCTGTTCTGTTTTCGTTGGGCCACCCTGTATAATGTAGAGATAGTGATGTAGAGATTAGAACTGTATCTTCTTCCAGCTTCAGATGGAAGTACAGCTCCAAGCTCGTGTAATCCGGCCTCTACACCCAGTTTATGTCAAGTAGGCGCAGCCGCGCGCGGGTGAAATTGAACCGCTCGAAAAGAAATCAGTTTCCTGGACTTTCAAGCGCGTGCCGCGGTTAAGCCAGACATGACATCGTTAGCAAACAGTTCGAGCTTTTCATTCCTCATGAAATTTTCGCAAACGGTGTTTGTTAAAATTGAAAAAAGTGCTGCTGAACAGGCTGGTAAATATTATTGACTTCTTAGCACGGGAAACATCTTCAAAAATGCTGTTATGAAATTTTGACGCTATAAGTGGGTTCAATGGATATAAATTATTAGAAAACTACAAAAAAAAAGTTGCCTCATCATTTTTTTGCATGGAATAACAATGAAATGTGATTCATTTGACGCGTACAAAGAAACCTTTTTCCAAGAGTAAGAGTGGCAGAGAGATGATGACAAATGCTTCCAATGTTTGCGTAAGCGTTGTTTAAGTTTGCATTGAGACAAATATAACGAAAAAGCACGGGGGTTTAGCAAGTCTTTTTGTATCTTTAAGGCATCCTTTACCTTTGCGCAGATGTGGAGGAATCAGCAAAACTCATTTTTGGGCGATAACTTACATCCGGTTTCACCAGCGAATTTAATTATTGTTAGCTAATTGAGACATTTTCCCTGATGGATTCTGGATCAGTGCTGGTTGAATGACCACGGAAAATGCATACAAGCTGTTGTGGTCTAGACATTTTTCCATATTCTTTCGTGAAACTTGTGTTTTCTGTGGTCACTAAGCCAATATTCACCAAAGAAAAAATCCTAATTAGTTAACAATGATTAAATTTGCTGGTGGAACTGGCTACTAGTGGTACTGACCTAACGAAGAGTTTGACACAATAAAAGCTTTGGTCGGAACCTTTTCTACCCAGAATGATCTACCGCCTGGCTACTTACATGCCAGGAATAGACGAAGCTATTGAATTGTACCTCAACAATTTGGGTCACTCTGCACAAAGAATAAATGTTGTGGCCTCTATTTTCTATTTACGTTAATGCGTTTTGCTTAACAGATACGCAAATGGTAGTCTGAGACCTGTGTTTGTAACTCATACTTGAGAAGTTGCACTTGTGCTGCACATGGGTGAAGTCACGCATTACTGTTTTCAAAATTAATGTTTACTGACGGCCTCGTGGCGCAGGTGGTTGTGTGGCTGCCTGCGGCCGCGAGAACCCCGGGTTCGATTCCCGGAAGAAGTCTGGATGTTTGTGTTTGTCCAATTTGCAATTTTTCATGTGAATGTGATATTATAATAAAGAGCAAAAACTCCTATGGCCGGTGCAGGCCGATAAGGAGGAAAACATTAAAAAAAAAAAAAAAAAAAATTAATGTTTACTATTTAAACAAATATATGCATACTTACCAGTAGCACAAAATCTGAGTAAGAATCTGTATGGCTTGCACGGCGATGACGGGCTGAGGCGAGTAGCAATTCCTGTTGCACAACTCTCTCAATTTTGAGTCAACCGGGTAGTAATCATGACATACTTTTGGAGACTCAGTCAGAACTTGGATCACACCTTAACAATTAAACTCTGCGATGGGATTTGAAAGATTAAAAACAGGTTCATATTACCTAAAGCCAAACTGACGACCTTCGGTTGTGTCGCGTTGAGGGTGAAATTTATGATGTCATCGATCGAGCCCGGTGGCCACAAGTGAGCTCCTGGTTTGGCAAGTTTGTAGAGGAACAGCAAACATTTTGATTTAATTTCCCAGCGAGGGTCGCTGCGCAAATATCTCAGAAGCAGAGTAACCTGCAATTTTGGTTCGATAAGTTGGTACAGAACTGAAGAAAGCTAACGGGCATGTCAACCTGGCTAGGGATATCGACCAAAGTCGCGGCAGCCAACTGAGTCAGCGTGTTCAAAGTGACCAAAACGAATTCTTGGGCAGGGTAACTCGGCAAAAGCTCAACGCACAACGTCCGAACCATGGCTGCGGTATTTGTATCGTGGTGCATGTACTGGAGAATCGGTATCAATTGCAACTTCATATTGGCGGGAGTCGACTGGCCTTGGATCATGTCAGACACCTTATTACACATGCTGATTGCGAATGTTCTGCAAATCAAAATTTCCAAATTTTCTTATGATTTCTACAGGGCGTTTATTGTCTCATGTGTTCGCACTTTTATTTTTGAAACCTTCAACAGCATTTCCTAAAAACTAAAAAATTATATCCCCGTGACTACACCCCTGGTGGTAGTTTCACTCTTATAAGCGAACTCCGTCATTTCATATCAAGCGCCTCAAAATCCTTTCAAGTTTTCTTGTCTTCAAGTTAAAATAAACTTTTGTTTCTAAAATCTTGAACCGCATTTACTTGACAAAAAAAATCGGTTGTGTCACCCCAAAACTTCCCCGACTAGTATCCAGGAACCTATGGAAATTTTTGTTCGAAACGTCCCTTCGGGTGGAAACGAGGGTGAGAAGTTGGAATTACAGAAAAAGATTGAAAATAATTTGGGGAAAATTATTTTCAGCCGGAAAACTCCGGGAAATTTGAAAAAGTTGTTGGAAAATGTTCAAGAACCAGTTACCTCTTGTTTAGGTGAAAATGGTTAAAATCGGTCCACGGAATAAAAAGTTGGAAAATTTGCAGTTTTTCCAGAGAGGAAAACTCGGCAACTGTTGATCCGATTTCGAACATTTTTCCTCCAAAAATTAGCTCAATCTTTTCTCCAACTTTTATTCACAGCATGTCTGCACCTAAAATTGATATTTCGTGGGGCCTACCGCATGTAGAAGTTTGCATTGCGGTTTTCTCAAATTCACGGAATGTACAAATTTCATTTTGAAAAAATTACAGTCGGAAAACCGGAACTGTGTCGACTTCGAAAATAGACCTGCACGACGCTCTATCCAATCTACTTTCAATATCAGTTGAAATTTTCCAAAAAAAGCTACAAAAGCGAGTCGTGCTGGTCGCAACACCGGCGAGAGCCCCTCCTGAGTGGCAACGGCCAGGAGAAATTTTGAAAATTCATTACGCCCAACTGGAGAATGGTGAAAAACTGCAACTGCGGTCTCAATTTGGTTCTTTTGTTTTGTTGCTTCCTGCCAAATCTGGTTCCAATCCTTTGGATAGATTTTGAATAATTAATTGGTAAAGTTTTAAACTTTAACATTTTTTATTATTTGACAGATGACAGATAGGGCAATGTTTTCAACTGTTCTGGATACAGTTTTTCAAGGGCTTTCAAATGACATATTGCAAGTTGAGTTCTGACATTTGATGATAGTGACAGTTAGGTTTGACAGATGACAGCCAAAAACTAATGGGCTCTTTTCAGGGAACAACCATGTTTGTATGCCAAATTTTAAGTCGATCCAGTCAACGTTACGGCAGTTATCGTGGAAGATCACAGACAGACAGACACACACAGACAGACATCATTCTGAAAATGGTCTTAATCGTCTTGGGAGACCTCAAAACGGATATATCCGGTGAAATCTCAAAACTTTTTTTCTGCACGATTACAATACTTCCCCTTACATGTTGGTGGGGGGTCGAGGAAGTAATTATCCGCGGTGGGGGGGGGGTTAATAAAATTTGTTGGTGGGGGGTCGAGGAAGTAATTATCCGCGGTGGGGGGGGGGGGGGGGTTAATAAAATTTGTTGAACTTGAAGGCTTTCGAGTTATTTCAAAAACAAACGCACAAAACATTGGGAAACACCCCGTATTCCTGTTTCATCATACTTGGACTGAGCAGCGAATTGTATCGCAGCATAGATGGCCGCTTCGACTTCAACATTATCGTGAGAATCCAGACTGCTTCGAATGCTGTGATGGATTTGTTGCCTCTCTCGAATGATGGACGCGACGGCTCCGAACGTTCTCAGAGTCACAGCTCGGGCCACTGGATCATTGCTGTGGATCACTGTGAAGATTCTCCGAACAAACTCATCAACGCTCGAAATTTTGTCAAGATGTTTTTCACTTTGTTGGCACACTCTCAAGATGCACAACCGCAAAAAGTTATTGCTGCAACCATTATTATTGTTACATTATGAAGACAATTTCAGTACTTACATAGGGAGGTATACATACCCCATGCGAAACACATCTGAGAGTTTGAGGAATGAAGCGTTGATCAAAATTGGGAAAGGGTACTTTTCAAATAGTTTCGGGAAACGAACTATGGCTTCGCATTGCTCTCCTACTTTCCCCGACCGTAAACCTAGAAAAGCGACACAGCTGAAATAAAATTACTATCTTACCTCCTGGGAGTCTTGGGACCAGGGGGGACCTACCTTTGTCAAGCTCTGTTAGCGCTGAATTTGCGTCTTGCTCAGGCTCTCCAAGTCCATTTTCGTTAAAACTGCTGACACGAACACTCAGCATGTTTGATATTGTTTCAAAAGCAGCTGAATATCAAAATTTCTTTAATGTTTGTACCCAGCTCGCCACCGCTACCGGTTGTTTATGTTTAGTTCATTCAAATTGAGGTTAGTTTTGCTGATCTGTCAGTGTCAAAGTGACAGATAAACGTCACGTTGACAACGTATGTGAAGTTAGCTCCTGTGAGCCAGCTCCTCGGAGCTGGCGTCCTGAAGCTAGCTCCTAATTACAGCGGACCAAACAAATTTTGATTATGTTGCCAGAAAACGCATTTTCGTTGGACATAAATCAGAAATAAGATGTCATCACTTACGACGACGCATGATGGGTGATCGATCACGCGAGAATTCCCCCATACTGGAGATTTCTTCTTTGAGAACAATTTTTTCCATAGATTTCAAAATTGAAAATTATAATATTTGCAACTTTTAATATATACAGGGTGTCGCAGAAAAAAAAATCCGTTCACAACAGTTCACACTCGAGTTCACAGTTCACACACCTCCATAATTTACTCTTCCACACGGCGATTTTTGTCAAATTTGACGTTAAGTTTGGTTAACTGAACGACAACCTATCAAGTAAGCAAGAATATTTTGGCTAGATAAAATGGGCGGCCGATAAGTTATCACTCGGTGAGCGTTCTCGCTGATAGGTATGTGGCGTTCAGCCGCAGGCGGTTGAGAGCTTGGTAAGCGCTTTGTGCGGATGAACGCAGCCATTGATGACTTCCATCGAGCAAAGTTTGATAAGAGAGAACAAAAAGCAACACCACAAAAAAAATTCTATATTTCCCAACCCAATATTGAAAAATTCATTTGAGAGCTTTCCCATCATACGAATTTTCTGAAAAACTCCCGGAACGTGTCAAACATTGATGACTTTCATTCAGCAAAGTTTAATGAGGCAGCACGAAAAAACAACCCCGAAAAAAAATTCTAAATTTCCCAACCCAATATTGAAAAATTCATTTGAAAGGTTTCCCATCATACGAATTTTCTGAAAAACTCCCGCAACGTGTCAAACATTGGTGGCTTTCATTCAGCAAAGTTTAATGAGGCAGCACGAAAAAACAACCCCAAAAAAAAATTCTATATTTCCCAACCCAATATTGAAAAATTCATTTGAGAGCTTTCCCATCATACGAATTTTCTGAAAAACTCCCGGAACGTGTCAAACATTGATGGCTTTCATTCAGCAAAGTTTATTGAGGCAGCACGAAAAAACAACCCCGAAAAAAAATTATAAATTTCCAAACCCAATAATGAAAAATTCCTTTGAAAGGTTTCCCATCATACGAATTTTCTGAAAAACTCCCGCAACGTGTCAAACATTGGTGGCTTTCATTCAGCAAAGTTTAATAAGGCAGCACGAGAAAACAACCCCGAAAAAAAATTATAAATTTCCCAACCCAATATTGAAAAATTCATTTGAAAAGTTTCCCATCATACGAATTTTCTGAAAAACTCCCGGAACGTGTCAAACATTGGTGGCTTTCATTCAGCAGAGTTTGATGAGGCAGCACGAAAAAACAGCCCCGAAAAAAAATTCTAAATTTCCCAACCCAATATTGAAAAATTCATTTGAAAAGTTTCCCATCATACGAATTTTCTGAAAAACTCCCGGAACGTGTCAAACATTGATGGCTTTCATTCAGCAAAGTTTAATGAGGCAGCACGGGAAAACAACCCCGAAAAAAAATTCTAAATTTCCCAACCCAATATTGAAAAATTCATTTGAAAAGTTTCCCATCATACGAATTTTCTGAAAAACTCCCGGAACGTGTCAAACATTGGTGGCTTTCATTCAGCAGAGTTTGATGAGGCAGCACGAAAAAACAACCCCGAAAAAAAATTCTAAATTTTCCAACCCAATATTGAAAAATTCATTTGAAAAGTTTCCCATCATACGAATTTTCTGAAAAACTCCCGGAACGTGTCAAACATCAGTGGCTTCCATTCAGCAAAGTTTAATGAGGCAGCACGAAAAAACAACCCCAAAAAAAAAATCTAAATTTCCCAACCCAATATTGAAAAATTCATTTGAAAAGTTTCCTATCATACGAATTTTCTGAAAAACTCCCGGAACGTGTCAAACATTGGTGGCTTTCATTCAGCCAAGTTTGATGAGGCAGCACGAAAAAACAACCCCGAAAAAAAATTATAAATTTTCCAACCCAATATTGAAAAATTCATTTGAAAAGTTTCCCATCATACGAATTTTCTGAAAAACTCCCGGAACGTGTCAAACATTGGTGGCTTTCATTCAGCAAAGTTTAATGAGGCAGCACGAAAAAACAACCCCAAAAAAAATTTCTATATTTCCCAACCCAATATTGAAAAATTCATTTGAAAAGTTTCCCATCATACGAATTTTCTGAAAAACTCCCGGAACGTGTCAAACATCAGTGGCTTCCATTCAGCAAAGTTTAATGAGGCAGCACGAAAAAACAACCCCAAAAAAAAATTCTAAATTTCCCAACCCAATATTGAAAAATTCATTTGAAAAGTTTCCCATCATACGAATTTTCTGAAAAACTCCCGAAACGTGTCAAACATTAGTGGCTTTCATTCAGCAAAGTTTAATGAGGCAGCACAAAAAAACAACCCAAAAAAAAAATTCTAAATTTCCCAACCCAATATTGAAAAATTCATTTGAAAAGTTTCCCATCATACGAATTTTCTGAAAAACTCCCGGAACATGTCAAAGATTAGTGGCTTTCATTCAGCAAAGTTTAATGAGGCAGCACGGAAAAACAACCCCGAAAGAAAATTATAAATTTCCCAACCCAATAATGAAAAATTCATTTGAAAGGTTTCCCATCATACGAATTTTCTGAAAAACTCCCGCATCGTGTCAAACATTGGTGACTTCCATTCAGCAAAGTTTAATGAGGCAGCACGGAAGAACAACCCCAAAAAAAAATTCTATATTTCCCAACCCAATATTGAAAAATTCATTTGAGAGCTTTCCCATCATACGAATTTCCTGAAAAGCTCCCGGAACGTGTCAAACATTGGTGGCTTTCATTCAGCAAAGTTTAATGAGGCAGCACTAAAAAACAACCCCGAAAAAAAAATCTAAATTTCCCAACCCAATATTGAAAAATTCATTTGAGAGCTTTCCCATCATACGAATTTTCTGAAAAACTCCCGGAACGTGTCAAACATTGGTGGCTTTCATTCAGCAAAGTTTAATGAGGCCTACCTACCATTTCTGTACACCGCACCGGCCAGGCCAGCCTATTTAATATCAATTTGCTATTCAATTCAATTCAATTGATTGCTTCTTGTTTACTATTTGGTATTAAAATATAATCATTATCCTACATATCAAGCACAGGGAGCGAACTAATCACCATTTATTAGGTAGAGTTTACAATATTTTTAACAATTATTGACGGAAACCTTTCAAATGAATTTTTCAATATTGGGTTGGGAAATTTAGAATTTTTTTTCGGGGTTGTTTTTTCGTGCTGCCTCATTAAACTTTGCTGAATGAAAGCCATCAATGTTTGACACGTTCCGGGAGTTTTTCAGAAAATTCGTATGATGGGAAAGCTCTCAAATGAATTTTTCAATATTGGGTTGGGAAATATAGAATTTTTTTCTTGGGGTTGTTCTTTCGTGCTGCCTCATCAAACTTTGCTGAATGAAAGCCACCAATGTTTGACACGTTGCGGGAGTTTTTCAGAAAATTCGTATGATGGGAAACCTTTCAAATGAATTTTTCAATATTAGGTTGGGGAATTTAGAATTTTTTTTCGGGGTTGTTTTTTCGTGCTGCCTCATTAAACTTTGCTGAATGAAAGCCATCAATGTTTGACACGTTCCGGGAGTTTTTCAGAAAATTCGTATGATGGGAAAGCTCTCAAATGAATTTTTCAATATTGGGTTGGGAAATATAGATTTTTTTTTTTGGGGTTGTTCTTCCGTGCTGCCTTATTAAACTTTGCTGAATGAAAGTCACCAATGTTTGACACGTTCCGGGAGTTTTTCAGAAAATTCGTATGATGGGAAACCTTTCAAATGAATTTTTCATTATTGGGTTGGGAAAGTTATAATTTTTTTTCGGGGTTGTTTTTTTGTGCTGCCTCATTAAACTTTGCTGAATGAAAGCCACTAATGTTTGACACGTTCCGGGAGTTTTTCAGAAAATTCGTATGATGGGAAACTTCTCAAATGAATTTTTCAATATTGGGTTGGGAAATTTAGATTATTTTTTCGGGGTTGTTTTTTCGTACTGCCTCATTAAACTTTGCTGAATGAAAGTCATCAATGTTTGACACGTTCCGGGAGTTTTTCAGAAAATTCGTATGATGGGAAACTTTTCAAATGAATTTTTCAATATTGGGTTGGGAAATATAGAATTTTTTTTGTGGTGTTGCTTTTTGTTCTCTCTTATCAAACTTTGCTCGATGGAAGTCATCAATGGCTGCGTTCATCCGCACAAAGCGCTTACCAAGCTCTCAACCGCCTGCGGCTGAACGCCACATACCTATCAGCGAGAACGCTCACCGAGTGATAACTTATCGGCCGCCCATTTTATCTAGCAAAAATATTCTTGCTTACTTGATAGGTTGTCGTTCAGTTAACCAAACTTAACGTCAAATTTGACAAAAATCGCCGTGTGGAAGAGTAAATTATGGAGGTGTGTGAACTGTGAACTCGAGTGTGAACTGTTGTGAACGGATTTTTTTTTCTGCGACACCCTGTATACAGGGTGGTGAAAATTTCGATGCTCACCATTGGTATCTTGGAAACGGTAAGAGATACGAGGTCGGTTAAATTAGAAAAAAGTTGCGCATTTTTGTGGGGATTGAGAATTGGAAAAGAAACTTTGAATATTTTGATTGGTTTACGATTTATCACGAAAAAACTGAAAATTTTGATTCAAGAAATTATTTTTCATCTTTCCAACCATTCAAGCTATTTCAATCAATCTTGGTAGTTTTATGTTTTTGATCACTCCGAGTCGATCAACGTTGACAGAAATTTTCCAGGCCTTCTAGATGTGAAATTATGATAGTCAACTTTTGTTTTTCTTATGGCCGCCATATTGGATTTTTGCACAAATAGATAGAGAAAAAAATTAGCTTTCCGAATTAGTAACCAACATGTTCTTTTAATCACATTTTAAGCGTCAAATTTTGAAATTTTCGTAAATTATTGACAAAATCGGGAATGCTTTGAAAAACAATTGAAATATTATCAATAGCAACAACAAAAAAGTGACAGATGGTGTGCAATTGACGTATCTAACTTCTTAATCGTGTTTTGCGCTTGTTTGTACCGGTAGTTCATAAATTGAATGGGTCAAGGGTGTCTGTGAGTTCAAAAACGTCTGTCGGAACTAGCATATCGTTCTTGTTGAAGTTGAAAAAATTTATTAGAAAAGGAGTAAGGATTACCCTAGTTTCGACAGACGTTTTTGAATTCACAGGCACCCTTGACTCATTTAATTTATGAGCTCTCGGTACAAACAAGCACAAAACACGATTAAGAAGTTACGGCTCGATACCAAGTTGGGGCTGAGACCGCCGTAAGTGCCGTTACCATAGCAACGGCGGATACCAACCAATCAGACCGCGCTGTATTTGGCGAGTTACGCCGTCCCAAACTTCGCGCCTGCAACTTGGTATCGAGCCCTTAGATACGTCAATTGAACACAATCTGTCTTTTTTCTGTTGTTGCTATTGATAATATTTCAATTGTTTTTCAAAGCATTCCCGATTTTGTCAATAATTTACGAAAATTTCAAAATTTGACGCTAAAAATGTCATAAAAAAAACATGTTGGTTACTAATTCGGAAAGCTAATTTTTTTCTCTATTCATTAGTGCAAAAATCCAATATGGCGGCCATAAGAAAAACAAAAGTTGACTATCATAATTTGACATCTAGAAGGCCTGGAAAATTTCTGCCAACGTTGATCGACTCGGAGTGATCGAAAACATAAAACTACCAAGTTTGATTGAAGTAGCTTGAATGGTTGGAAAGATAAAAAATAATTTCTGCAATCAAAATTTTCAGTTTTTTCGTGATAAATCGTGAACCAATCAAAATATTCAAAGTTTCTTTTCAGATTCTTAGTCGCCACAAAAAAGCGCAACTTTTTTCTAATTTAACCGACCTCGTATCTCTTACCGTTTCCAAGATACCAATGGTGAGCATCGAAATTTTCACCACCCTGTATATTAAAAGTTGCAAATATTATAATTTTCAATTTTGAAATCTATGGAAAAAATTGTTCTCAAAGAAGAAATCTCCAGTATGGGGGAATTCTCGCGTGATCGATCACCCATCATGCGTCGTCGTAAGTGATGACATCTTATTTCTGATTTATGTCCAACGAAAATGCGTTTTCTGGCACGCCAGCTCCGAGGAGCTGGCTCCCAGGAGCTAACTTCACATACGTAGTTTGACATGAGTTTAACCTCAACTTTTAAAAAAATTCTGCATGACTGCATGTATGATAAAATAATTAATTTTATGAATGATTCCGTTGATTAGTGACTGAAATGATGTCTGAACCAGGTTTAGAACAATTTTTACGGGAAGTCGACTTCAAGACAAGGTAAAAGATGCATTGATTTCGATAGTTTGAGAAACATTGAACTTTGGATTTTTGAAATTTTTCAGACCTAACGCGAGCCCTGGATTATGGCTAGCGTTCCTGCTGCCCGCTTCAGTGATCAGTTCAGTTCTAAAGCATCCTGTCGTATCGACACCGTCATATAAATTGTCAGCAGGGCTTGCCATCGGGATCACTTGTTCATCTCTGGTGTTCCACCATCGAACGTTGCGACGAAAGAGAGTTAGAATGTTCGACAATTTTACTCTTCTAGCTTGTTTCTTGACAGCACTTTTCTTTTGGACTACCTTGCATAAAAGTATGAAGTTATCAACATTTGCCTTATTTCGTGTTATAATATACTTATTGATAATTCTTTACAGGTATAATATTTTCACTGCTAAGCGGTGCAGCCGCGACAGTATGTTACCAACAAGTTTACCATTTCATCTTGAGGAACTTACCACATTCTTTTACTCTAGGCGAAGCGGCTATAGCCAGCCAAGCCTTAGTTTTTTTACTTTACTCAATGTTTGTAAACATATTTGTAAATGTAGTTCCAACTTCCAATATGGGAATAGCTACAATGACAGTTCAGGTTTATTTTTTTTATAACTCTACAGAGTGACACAAACATGTCGCATAAACTTTTCAGTACCTTTTAGGGGTGTTGTCAGGAAGTTAGAAAATGGTAGGTAGTAAAAAAAATCTTGATCGAAAATTTCTCATTCCATCAAAGACCTGGAATTTGACCCAAAACTCCATATTTGCAGAGATATAATTGGAAAGTTGATCCAAAAGATTTAATTTGGATTGGAATTGGTTTAATCCAATTTTTAATTTTTTTTATTCAGTGTTGAAAATTGTGAAAAAAACTATTTTTTGGACTCTTAATGATTCCACATTTTCACATCGTACTGGAGACAGTCCAGGAGGCAGTGTTTTTTTTTGTGCTAATTTTCCCAGTCAACAAACATAGATAGGATTGTTTAGTTAGTGATTCTAAGAACATAACGGGGGGGTTTTCTGATGAGTTGAGACAGAAAATGACTTAGAAAATACAAATGCGTTCCACTTTTCCCCCATATAAATGATTCTGCTAACAAGTCGTTATATAGTCGTACTATCTATTTGGATAATGAATTTCAAACTTGGAAAAATAAGGGTAGGTATAGTTAACGTATTCGAGAAATCGACCTTATTTTCCGATCGGTGAATTTATTGAATCAAGTGTCGGGGTTAACGGCCAAAAATGGAATGATCTGTTCACACTACACCATGCATCTTTAAATGAAAATAGCCCAAACTATCTGAAAAATTATAACTCATCTTTGAAAGTTCAAGGATCTGTGCAGAACTGAATTCCCTATAACATAAACAAAATCGTCATAAATCGCAATACAGGGTATTGAGTTATTACTTGAAGGTGCATGCTGTAGTGTTCTGGTCATTAGTAGACGCCGGGCAGTGCCGACTAAGGTTCAAATCGATTTTCCTACCTCGAAAAACAAAGTTACAGATCGAATGGATGATTTTCGTGAAGAATACAGTTTAATCTAATGGCCTCTGGAATATTTTCAAAGATGAATGCCTCTAACAGTAAAAAAAAGTTTTGTGAAAATTGTCAATGAAAAAACAGGTTTTCTCAAGTTAACTTGTTTGAACTTGTTTTTGTCCAAATTTATACATCGGATTCAAGTTCAGGACACTGAGTTCAGTCGGAAAAGATACCAATCTTGTCGTGATCGATTCTTCATGGCCCAGGAAGGAAAAGAGTCACCCAGCCGAGTTTCGCCCTCCCCCGCGACCCCCCTTCAACAATGATCGACACTTTTTTGTGCCAAAATTGTATCAACGGGATGTGGTGCGTCGAACTATGACGTATTTGCATCCATTGGATTGACGGGTTCCATCGGGTTCTATACCTTTAATTTTGAGTTGCAATTTCTTACCCCCCTTCCAATAACTCGAAGCCTCGGGGTGCGATTTTTGGCAATTTCAGATATGTAGTAGGGCACTTAATTCTGAACAGAATATCAAATTTTCAGGACGTTCATATCTTTGCCGAGGTTTTGGCAATTGTTTTACCATGTTTCCTGTACTAAAACAAAGTTGGCCTTAAAATGTATTAAAACAACGTATAAAGGCAGCATTTGGAACTTTGCTTATGAAAATGCACTCCTCACTCATTTCTACATGTAGTTTTAGCTAAACAGAACTAAAAAATACCGACTGCGGTACCAGAGACCGGCCAGGAACGATTTTTGCAGAATTTACCCCTAGCAGGTATTATAACCGCAATACAGTGTCTCTGGCGCAAAATCTCGCGTGGCGCCACATCTGGAATTGCGAAGAAGGGTCTTCTGAACAAGTATGCCAAATTTCATGCTTTGATCACAAAATGCACAGACCATTCCGCTAACCCCCCCCACGAACAGACAGACTTACTTTGTTCAATTAGAGATGAGCCAGACTGCTTTATTATCTACGTTAGTATATCCCAAAGATTCATAACTGGAAAAATGAGTTAACTAATTTGAATTTTCCACCCATGGAACCCACCAAATTTTTTTGCTTAACTCAGGAATATACAGGTTCAGGTTGTCTCAAAAGTATATTGCATTCCTAGTCCAGGGCAACATAGGCAATCCCTTTGATCCCCCCCCCCTTATCTTCAAAAATATACGTCAATAATTTTTTTCGATATTTTTTCGTGCTCTAGAGTGGATTCCATATCGAGGGCTTCACGGCAGTATCTCTCGTAAATGAAAAATAGAACTTTTTACAGGAGAGCAAAAACAACTGATTGAAAGTCCGGGAATAGAAACAGAAAATTACTATATTTTGCAATGTTATCAAAGAACAGTTACTGTTTACAGTTACATTGCAAAATTAATTTCCTCTGTACTATTGGGCTTTAAATCAGTTTTTTTTTTTGCGCTGCTGTGAAAAGTTCCATTCTTCGTAGTACTTTACGAAGGTACTACCCTGAAGCCTTCGATATACCGCTTTGAACTCGGGATGCGATACTTTTGAGACAGCTTGTATGGTTAGTATCACTAATAGAACAATCCTATCGACATTTGACGAATAGGAAAATTGAAACAAAAATTCACTGCCTCCGGGACTAACTCTTGACTCCTGGACTAAGAGTTTATGCGCCATTTTTCAATCACCCTGCATCATATTTTTTTACAGGATGACTCAAAATTCTAGCCATTGGAGCTCAGAGCAATTTAGGTGAATGTTTCAGGGATGCCAGACAAATAATGTTGACTTTTTAGGTTTTTAGGGGGGGGGGGTATCATGAGGGGTCGAAGGGTGGGTCACCAGCAGATTTTATTGAACTCATTGGATAAAATCGGAAGAATTTTTTTTAACCGTTCAATGTGTTCACATTTTCTATTTATTATGCAAAGTGAGTCATAATCCTTGAAATCGACTTTTCTAAAAATACTTTCAGAACGTCCTTCGACCACCATAGAGCAGAAAATGACAAGGCTCGTTTCCATGAAAATTTTGTTCTTGGCGTTTGCAGTGGAAGATGAGTTTCAGGATTTATAACTCACCTTTAAAAGCAAACAAAAATTTGAACTAACCACAGTTGAAAAAAAAAATCATTTTCTTCTGTCTACAATAAAAATCTCGCTAACAATCTTTCAGATAACGAAAATGGCAGGGTTTGAAGCTTACCCCTCCTCCCCCTCCCCAAAAAAATCTTCAAAATAATAATTCAACATTTGTTTGGACACTTCCGACATTTCTGTAAATTGCTCTAGATTCCGAAGGCGCAGATTTTGAGACGCAGTTTTTACTTACACATTATTAATATTCGTGTTTTAGATAGGACTTTTTGGAATCGGCGTTATAGCACTTCTAACTTGGAAACTGAATCTACAAAGCCCAAATCAATTTTACGGACTATCTCTGTTCGTGATCTTTTTTGTGATACTGATTCCATTGCATTTTTTACTGAGAATAAGTCCGCTAATTTGGATATTGAATCTAATGACTGGTGATTTAGAAACTGTAAATTGAGATTTAAAATGTTGTCCTCGAAATTTAAACTGAAATTTCAGCTGAAACTGATCTTATTTTGGTGCGCGTCTTCGGTCCTAGCGGCGCTCGCCATCAACACTCAGATAAAAACCGATACCAAAGCGACGACAGGTGCACGAAAAGTGTTCCATTTCCTTGCAGTTGTGACATTCCTACCCGGACTGTTATGCAACTGTTCGTTTTTATACCTTGCAAGTGGTGTAGTTTTGGGCATATTTTTCGCTTTGGAGGTAGGTACAAATATTGAAGTTGCAAGAAACACTATTTTACAAAATCTAATAATTCTAGATCATACGGATATTAAAAATTCCGCCTGTAGGTGAATACTTGCAACAAGGCTTTACCATGTTTGTGGATGAAAAGGATTCGGGAATTGTCGCTTTGACTCCGATCTACCTCTTAGTTGGAAGTTCGCTGCCACTTTGGATCCATCCATCACCTTGCGACGTCACAAATTCCGCTATGTTCAATTTGCTACCTCTTTTAAGTGGTCTACTAACAACTGGCATAGGAGATTCAGCTGCTAGTATAGTTGGCTCAAAGTTTGGAAAACACCACTGGCCTGGCTCGGAAAAAAGCATTGAAGGAACCATTGCTTGTGTTTTGAGCCAAGCATTCGCCATCTTCACTCTTGTTTATTTAGGTACTATAGAATTATTTTAGACCCGATTTTTTGGTCAACTTTTTCTTTTTTCAGAATATTTGAAACTATCAAGCCTAGAAATTTCTAAGACTGTCTCAGCCGTTATAGTCACATCACTACTGGAAGCCTGCACTGACCAAATAGACAATTTAGTTTTACCTCTAGTCATGTACATCATTCTTATTTGATACCAGTGTTTAACAAATTGTTTTATTGTAAGAAAATCTATTATTTATATAAGTAATAAAGCAAAGATAATTTACATGTACTCAGGAGTGGGATTTCCAAACCGATTGACTTTTTGAACGCTGGTATCAAGTTCCATTTGGACTTTCTTCCGGATGTAAAAAATGGGGCAGTCCCTGCTGGTACACAGGATCTCTTCGTGCAGCGACCCTTGGCACCGCTGACATTCGGTGAAGAGAGCCGAAAATCGGCTTTCCAACATTCGATGATGGCCCAGCTCTTTTTGGTATAGCACAGACTCTTTGGGCTTGCAATGAGCACAAACAGCTTCTGCTTCATACTCTTTGGGAAGCACAGAACGACAACCCAGGCATGTTTCTTTCTTCTTGGTGAAAGCTGCCAGAGCTCCCACTTTTGACGTGACCATGGTTCTGGTTCTTGTATGCTCGCCGCCTGAAACATCAAAAGTTGAAATCATGATAATTTCTAGTTTTACAAAACGTTTGCTTTCAATCGAGCTTTCGATGCACTTTTCTCTTGGGATATGAAGCTTCTTTAGCTGCGGCAGTGTAAAGTCGTCTGGAGGTAAGGAAAATATCGTCACCAAAATATGTAATGTGTCTCCTCTCTCAGAGGGAAACACAACACTGTGTGCCTGTAGGCATAAAGTTATGTATATACATACCAACTGGTGGCAAAAAAAAAAAACAGAAAAAGTGACGAACATTTAAAAGTCATATTTCGCGCTTAATAAATCGGGTCTTCCGCTGGACGCTGCATTATGAGAAATGTATGATGCATTGATGTATGTAAAACATCAAAAGGAAACTTCACTTCGTAATTATTCGCAAAAATAATTGGAGAGAGGGGGGGGGGCACCGATCATACCTGAGGCACATCGAGCAGGAAGCAGTTGAAGCGACATTGGATGATTAATTTGTGAGAAGCAAAAATGCACCACAGAATTCACGGTTTATTGCGGAATCCTTTTGTGTAGTTTCTCCTGTCTGTGAATAGCCCGGTAGGTCCTACTTATTAAGTTATTAGTGCGCTGTAACTGTTCATGTAATGTGTAATGTATCTGATCTGTATCAGCGTGCCGTGAGCTGTCGTTGTGTCATTCGCGGTATGTTCATCAAAACGTATACACTTGAAAAGGTGGAAGTACGAATTACATTACATGTTACAGGTAATGCAACAAGTAACAACGCGCTAATGAGTACTGGGCTCATGAAAATATTATTTGTGTACTCGGAATACCAAAGGGACCTTTAGGCCAGTCAAATTAGAACAAATTTTTCCGTTTGAGGGAAAAAACTGTTGGAGTTTTGGAAATTCGACAGTAATGTCCGGTAAGGTGTACTGTTAAACATACTAAAAGTCCCCAACTCTACCTATTGAGCTCGAGCCGCCATCTTGGAAAAATGGTCCTTCGATCCAATTTTCTGCTCATATTCCGCTTATCATCAGAGATATTCAATTAAGTTTCATAAAAAATCAAGGCTATAAAATTGCCTACAAAAATTGTTTCATACCGAATTTTTTCTCGTATATGTTGATATTAATAAAATTAACTTAACAAAAAAGAAACAAAAAATTAGCGGTTTTTTGCCTATGGCTGAAGATATTGTCTTCAAAATTTGTGAAGACGTTGGCAGTTCACATCAAAGCTAAACGTGACAGTTGAGATAGAAAAAAAAAATTGCGAAAATATTTTTTTTATTTTTTTTTCAAATTGAGCAAAATATTGATTTTCGATTTTGACATTTCTAACAGGGCGGAGTAAAGGTTTCAATCGAACATAAATCAGTTTTGATATTTACATATTGTAAGACAAGATTTCATCAGTATTGTGCCTTCATGAGCTTCTGGAATGCTCGATATGAATGAAACTAAAAGAATAATAGCTAAGTCCAAAAAGTGTTGTCGATTGGTTATGAAGGAAACATTTCGGAACAAAAGATATCAGCAAAGGATATACAGGAGGTCCAAAGGTTATTCAACTGTATATGAGCCCCACATTGATGTGCCTTATCCAAAATAGCACAAAAGAATCAATCAAAATGTTAAAATCCACCCTGTATAACAAAAAGTAACGATACAAAATGGAAGTAGTAAAGCATACCTGGTGCCAAAAATACAGCCTTTACATTGCTGAAAAAAAGAACAAAATTGATCGATTTATTTGAAAGTTATTAGTCCTCAAACTTGACTTTACAAATTTCACCCAGTGAAATAGGGAAAAGTAGAGAGAAGTAACTGTCGGAGTTTCAGAAATTTGACAGGGATGTTCGCTAAGGTATACTAATAAACATACTAAAAGTCCCCGCCACTACCTGTTGTGCTCGAGCCGCCATCTTGGAAAAATGGTAATAAATTTGATCGAAGGACCATTATTTTAAGATGGCGGCTCAAGCGCAACAGGTACTGGCAGGGACTTTTAGTATGTTCATTAGTATACCTTAGCGAACATCCCTGTCAAATTTCTGAAACTCCGACAGTTACTTCTCTCTACTTTTCCATATTTCACTGGCTGAAATTTGTAAAGTCAAGTTTGAGGACTAATATCTTTCAAATAAATCGATCAATTTTGTCCTTTTTCCCAGCAATGTAAAGGCTGCATCTTTGGCACCAGGTATGCTTTACTACTTCCATTTTGTATCGTTACTTTTTGTTATACAGGGTGGATTTCAACATTTTGATTGATTCTTTTGTACTATTTTGGATAAGGCACATCAATATGGGGCTCATATACAGTTGAATAACCTTTGGACCTTCTGTATATCCTTTGCTGATGTCTTTTGTTTCGAAATGTTTCCTTTAGAACCAATCGACAACACTTTTTGGACTTAGCGATTATTCTTTTAGTTTAATTCATACCGAACATTCCAGAAGCTCGTGAAGGCACAATACTGATGAAATCTTGTCTTACAATATGTAAATATCAAAACTGATTGATGTTCGATTGAAACCTTTACTCCGCCCTGTTGGAAATGTCAAACTCAAAAACCAAATTTTTGCTTAATTTAAAAAAAAAATTAAAAATATTTTCGCATTTTTTTTTTCTATTTCAACTGTCACGTTTAGCTTTGATGTAGACTGCCAACATCTTCACAAATTTTGAAGACAATATCTCTAGCCATAGGCAAAAAATTGCTTTTTTTAAATTAATTTAATTTAATTAATATCAACAGATACGAGAGAAAAATTGGTATGAAACAATTTTTGTAGACAATTTTATAGCCTTGATTTTAAATGAAACCTAATTGAATATCTCTGATGATTAGCGCAATATAAGCAGAAAACTGGATCGAAGGACCATTTTTCCAAGATGGCGGCTCGAGCTCAATAGGTAGAGTTGGGGACTTTTAGTATGTTCATCAGTACACCTTACCGGACATTACTGTCAAATTTCCAAAACTCCAACAGTTTTTTCCCTCCAGCTTTCCTTATTTGACTGGCCTACTTGGGGCGGAGCCTAACTGCGCGAACTGAGTTTATCTAGTGGTGCACCTAGATTTGCAGTGGGATTTTAGGTTCGCCTGTGACCTGGTAATGGTCCACCACTCCAGCTGACGGTGCTGCATCCCCTATTTCAACACACGGACTCGTCCAAAACGATTTTTGTTCTTCTGTTTAGCCCCGCCCACAGGTCCCTGTGGTGTGCCGTCAACTCTACTGACATGTTACTGAGAAAAAAACAGTTGATAACTTACGTAACAAAATGGATTCCGCATTGTCGCCGAGAATCGGTTCGAAAATTCTCAGCAACGGTTTGGACAACTGATTCTCCAAGTAGTATTTCGTGTCGATGGGAACGTTGTTTTCTAGCACGTAAATCGGATCTTCCGCCTTTTCGAAAGCCTTGGCGTTCTTCGTAGAGGAAATGATGACGTACGGGATGCGATCTCCTAGTTTGGGCGCACTGCCGGGATCACGTTTTGTGATTTTTTTCGCCAATTCAACGTGAGCTTGCTTGGCCGCGTAGTCGGCTTTCGTCAGTTCCTTAGTGATCACCAGCTGAGAAATGTCGACGTTGTTTTGCAGCAAATCTGAAATTACTTTTTTGGCGTAGCTGACGGCACCGTCGGGATCTCTGGAAAATTTCCAATAGTAACATTAGGAGTCTTCTAGATCTTTTCCTGTGCTTGAACGAAAAGAGCTGTAACTCGAGTTTGGTCGCATTATGTTGGTGTGTGAATTCATTACTTGAATTTGTCAATGCAGAATGTGTGTTTGACACAAAAAACTAAAAAAAAAATGTCACAAATGGATTAATGGGTAGCGCTTTCTTTGGCAAACGGTTGGTACCGGGATCAATTCCCCCCAACACCCTGAAAACTTTCGTTTTTCTTTCAACTTATTTTTCTTATTCCCGTCAACTGTGAACTAGGTATACACCTAGGTATACACACATACAAAAAAAGACAGATATCACTGTCAAAATGGTCTTAATCATTGTCTTGAGGGACCTCAAAACGGATATACCCGTCGTTATCTAATTTTTTCCGCACGATCACATTACTTAACTTTCCATTAGTGCGGGGTCGGGAAAGTAATTAAAAAAAAAATACTGACCTGTCAATCAACAGCTTCTGGAGGCAGGTGTTGATGACATCGACAACCAAAGTGCAGTTGTCCCTGCGCACAGTTTCGATTCCTTTGCAGTCCATTTTGTCGTACTTGTCGCATTTGGTGAAGTACAACCCGGCGTATCTTTTCTTGTTGATCAGCAGATATGGGTAGTAGACTTTTTCGAACTCCAATTTGATAGGCTGGATGAACTTGGCGCTTATCAGTTCGGCAGCTTCACGTCCGAGTTCCATGGAGCGTTCCAGAGATTTTACTTTAAAATTGACCATTACGGAATCGGTATCGCCGTAAATGACTTTGGCGTCGGATTCGTAACCGTTCACGATCTTGTAGTGCTGTTCGACTTCCTGTTTCGTCTGTTCGATCATGTTTCGCCCATAGGCCGTTACGCTCTGAAAAAAAAATCAACCGTGATATAACCTGAACCACTGTGATTGTCTTCAAGGGATTATTTTTGTAGTGCCGGATAAACCTAACTTGGTAGTCCTATTCAAGATGTCCGCATTGAAATACATTAAAAGTGAACAGTTTGAATAAGGTATTTTGATTTTAAAATGAATGCATTTTTTTCAACCTTTTTTTAACCACCCTAATGAACAACTCTCTTTTATCCAATGAATTGTTGATTAACCACCCCAAAATTCTGCTTCGGTTAAAATGAGGATATCTGGAGAAAAAATTACCCGATTTTGGAAATTTTTGTGATGCTTGACAGAGTAGCTTTCAATATACAGAGTGGCAATGGAAGGAGTGCAAAAATTACCTAACTTCAGCAAGGTGCCATTTCAAGAAAACAAATCGCAGAATTTTTTTCGTCATATTTTCGAAAAGCGTACATCAGTATCAAAAAATATTTTTGGACTTTTCATCGTATTTTGTTTTTCCAAAGAGTTATTAATTGTTTTGCGATTTTAGGATTTTTTGGTATACTCTGCCAGGGCTGTTGCTCATCCTTGAAATTTGACAGGAACGTACATAAGAGCTGTATCAAATGTACTATGAAACAATTTGATCCCACCGCCCTCAGAAGTGGTGAGGACCTAGACCTCTTGTGGGACCATGACAAATCAAACATGCTGTGAGATTGCATTACATGTTAGATGGCCCAGAATGGTTCAAAATGCATCAATGGCAAGTATCCGTTGCATTAAGATTGCCATAGTCACCAGTTTGTACCATCATGGGTGCTTGTTTTCCTGATCAATTCTCACTCCATAAATCACAAAACAAACAATAACATCCAGTTCCACCAGCGAATTTAATTATTGTTAGCTAATTGAGACATTTTCTCTGATGGATTCTAGGTCAGTGCTGGTTGAATGACCACGGAAAATGCATACAAGCTGTTGTGGTCCAAACATTTTTCCATAATCTTTCGTGAAACTTGTGCTTTCTGTGGTCACTAAGCCAATATTTACCAGAGAAAATATCTCAATTAGTTAACAATGATTAAATTCGTTGGTGGAACTGGCTATAACTCTGTGAAAACACAAATAACGATCAGAAGTGCAAAACCGTTTCGAGATATTGATATGTGCTTTCCAAAAATGTGACCTACAAGATTCTGCGACTTATTTCCGTGAAACGGGATCTTGCTTAAGTCAGGTGTCTCTTTTGCACTTCTTTCATTGTCACCCTGTTTATCCTACATACGGTCAACAATGAGGTGATTGAATATGGTATCTTGTAGCCAAAGGATTGCTCTATCGAACACCACAAAAATGTTCAGAAATGGGCAATTATTTCTCGAGATATTGATTCAATTCTGGGACAGTTTAATTATAAGGGTTTATAATGAAGCAGGGTGAGTCCTAAGAGCAAAGTGGGAATATGTAATTGGGTGCGTTACTATATTAATGTGTATGTCAGTGAGTTCTGGTTAGTTGAATAATGAATAACACAACGGATAATATTGATACGAAACTCGCTGGAGAGCCCGACGCGCGAGTAAGACACAAACCTGTACAATTGGTGGAGGAGCCGTGCATCGAGAGCTTCATTTTCTGGAGGAAGTAAGAAATATTCCCAAATACAAGACGCGAATACACCGGGTGATCTTTTGAAAACTATCCACCCCTGATAACATTTGATTCCTAATGAAGATTCCTTCGAGCAAAAATAGATCGATTTTTATATCGAGGGGGACGTCTAAAACTACATTGGAGAATTTCTATCTTCAGACCCTTCGCCACCACCCACCCCAACTTTAAAATTTCAAATCGTACTACCTACTTTGCGAAACGTCAAATTAAAGCAAATTAAATTCTCTTTCTGAAAAAATATTTTAAAAATTTTCAACCCCACCCCTAATTTTTCTAAAATGCTCTGAGTGTCCAATTAAATATTCTTGGCCCCTCAATTCTTCTCGATGCAGTTAAGGGCATCCTGCATAGCACCGAGAGCGAAAAATTTCTGTAGAAAAAGTTTCACCAAAATTCACCCCTTCACTCCCAAATTCACCGCAATTTGAAAATTCAAAATAACACCACCTACTTTGTGATACATCGAATTAAAGAAAATGTCAGTCCCTCCTCCAATTAATTGGACATTTGGAGAGTTTTGGGAGAGATTGAGGGTTCCTGAAAATTTTGAAAAAAATGTTTCTAGAAAGAGAATTAAATTACCTTTAATTTAATATGTCACAAATTAGGTGGTGTTATTTTAGATTTTGAAATTGCGGTGTGGGGAGCTAGGGGGTGAATTTTGGTGAAACTTTTTCTACAGAAATTATTCTCTCTCGATGCTGTGCAGAATGACGTTGACCGCATTGAGTAGAATTGAGGGGCCTAGAATACACAGGGTGTTTCAGGGATGATAGCAAAAAATTCAACTGTAGGTAGATCTCGTCAAAATATGACGAAAACCTCTACACCATTTTGTGAAGTTCGGCCTAATGACGAAAATACAGCCCTCTAAAGTTCACTTTTTCCGGATTTCAAAAATTTGTAACTCAGGAACGTTTCGACAAATTCAGCTTTAATTTGGCATAAGCTGGTTTATCATAATTATCTATCAACCCGTCAAATTTGGAAAGAATCCAATCAGTGGCGTAGAAGTTATGAGGGGTCACCTTAAGTCAACTTTTCTTTGGATGCTTCCAAATTATTGACTCTCATAACTCCTACACCACTGATTGGATTCTTTCCAAATTTGGCAGGTTGATAGATAATTATGACAAACCAGCTTTTGCTGAATTGAAGCTAAATTTGTCAAATTGTTCCTGAGTTACAAATTTTTGAAATCCGAAAAAAGTGAACTTTGGAGGGTTGTATATCTTCGTCATAAGGCCGAACTTTGTAAAATGGTATATAGGTTCTCGTCATATTTTGACGAGATCTACCCACAGTTGAATTTTTTGCTACCATCCCTGAAACACCCTGTATGATTTGGACACTCAGAGAATTTTAGGAAAATGGGCGGTGAGGTTGAAAATTTTTAAAATATCTTTTCAGAAAGAGAATTTAATTTTCTTTGATTTGATGTTTCGCAAGGTAGGTAGTGCAATTTTAATGTTGGGTGGGTGGGGGCGAAGGGGCCGAAGATAGAAATTCCTCAATGTAGGTTTTAGACGTCCCCTTCGATATAAAATTCGACCTGTTTTTGCTTGAAGGAATCTTCACTAGGAATCAAGAGTTATTAGGGGTGGATTGTTTTCAAATGATCACCCGGTGTAATAATAATGATAATTAACTTCTTTATATGGTGTAAAAGATGCATTTGGAATGGCTCGCAATGATGTGTTTTGGGAATTATTACTTTGACAGTGATGGTGAAACCAGAATTTCAATTCTCATATTAAAAGACTTGTTTTATGATCCGACATACTTATAGGCTGCCTGATTTCTACATGAATCGAGTGGGGTGTGTTTCTCTTCTGGTCGCCATCGGTCGATCGCGGCCTGAATCGCAGTCTACTTGAATCACATAGAAATTAGATAGCTTATAACTACATATCTTCAGAACCTCCTCCAAAATTTTAATTGTCTACATCAATAAATATGAAAATACACGGGCGCGCTTATTGTTGTTGACACCGGTATCTACACAAAATTACTAGTAATAAGGAAAACGAGAGAAATATTGAAAAGTGAAGAACACCAAGACTAGATACTTACACTTGAAATTTCCAGACAAGGCAATTTTCCGACCTGCGCTCCTGTGAAACCGTACACAGAATTGGCGGATATCTTATAAGCCAACTGCCTTCCATCCAAGACCGCTTTGACCACTGGATCCGTGGCCTCTTTTAAAAGTGCTTTGGTTTTTTTACGCGCGGCCAAAAGATGTTGAAGGATGTGGGGCAGCAGCCCGGGTCTTACTGAAGCTTTAACAAACATGCAGTTGGCTGGTGTCGAAGTCACTTGGTCTTCTGTTAAACTGAATAAAAGAAATATTGAAGAAAAAAAAACAAATACAAACAAAATGCAAACTTGCATTGACTGTTCGCAGACTTTACTCACTTCAATTGATCTTTAACGCTCGGTTTGAGCAACGTAGTATAGCACAAGTTGTGCGCTATCATTATGCTTGGGTATAGTGAACTGAAATCGAGGGTGGCGATGGGATCCGTATAGTACCCCCTTTGGGGTTCAATAACTGTGGCTCCTTCATACTGATCTGAAGAAGGCGCTCCGCTGTGAGCCGGCATAAAATAGCCTGCTTTCCTAGCCTGAAAGCGTACCAAGTTGATAATAATGTTGAAGCGGACTGCGAAAGCCAAGGCGTTCACAGCTGACGTGTAAAAAAAACAGAAAATTACGTGTTTCAACAACTGAGCGACGACTTTCACTTGCTCTCCCTTCGTCAGTAGACTGGTTATTGGAACGCCAGTTACCCTGGCCATTTCGACGTCGTTGGTGAAACTCCTGACAGTATCCAACAACCTGACCGGAAGCTCCGCATCTTTTAAGCAATAAACAGCTAATCTAGAATCCAAAACAGTGAATAACGCACATTTTCAGAATCGAAGACAAACCGAACCTTCTCCTTGTTTGTTCATCTCCATTTTGTAAATCCGTGATTATGCTGTAGTGCACGTCTTCTTTCTGCTCGCCCAAGATTTCTTGACAGACGCTGTTCAAAGTATACGAACGCAGTTTGAAGTCGCGTTTGACCACCATCAACATGTCGTAGGGCACGCGGCCTTCGAAATTTATAGACTTGAAAGTTCTGCGACCGATTTTAGTTTGAGTTACGGTTTCTTTTATGACAGATCTGCAACAAAATGCTTAAAACTCCGATCTATGGAGGGCGAAAAACGAAAACGAACCTGACATTCAAAATGCGACCCAAGAAATCGAAATTTTTCAGTTTCAAATGCTTGGCGCGATCAATGAGATAAGGAAAATCGAAATTGTTTATGTTGTACCCGGTGAAAATGTCTGGATCCAGCTTGCGCACCATTTCGGCCCAGTACTCGAGCATTTCTTCTTCCCTGTCAAAACTGTGAACCTGTGAACATTTATTTTCTAAAAATTGGAAATTTCAATATTTTTATGATTTTATGTAAGTAAATGCCAAATGGTGTCCCCATAAATGATGCAGTGCTTAAGCAAAAATCAAAGTGAGGGGTAATGGTGTCAAGAAAGGGGCGTGTTTTGTTTCGTTGTAAATATTGTAAATAATGTAAATTTTAAATCAGATCAATACAGGTTTCCTCAAAAGAGAGATGGAGAATCCGCGATTCCGCGCAGCTGTTTTCGGCACGTTCTGGGCACAGTGTGCCATGAGTGATCGCGCCATTTGTATTTACATTGCTCCGCCGTGTTGAAGGTGGGTTATATTTTTTGAATTCTAGAGCCAACCATGCTGGGAAAGTCGCTAAAAAATATAACGAACTTCTCAATGAATATTGCAAGTGAATATTTCGCATAGAAGAATTTGCCAGAGAGGCATTTGATGCGCGGATACATCTATTTTTGTAATGGATATATCAACGATATATGGACGTGCGCAGAAAGCACAGGTAAGTGCGTGTCCCAAGTCCCAGTTTTAATACTTTTTATGGTGTATTATGGCCATCACTGTATAACTTGTGGACTTGCATAGTGGCACACAACATTTATTTACCATAACTACTTGTGAAAACTGTATAAATACCAATAATAACACCATCAAATCATCAAAACACACGTTTGGCTTATGGAATCGGGGCGATGTTGGCACACTATGACTGCGACGATTTACTGCGCAATCGAACGTGACGTCACGGGCCAGAAAGAGACGCTCAATTTAGGAAACCTGTATTGCGATTAATAATGATTAATCAATCAGGTCGTTTACGGCATGCTGTTGAAAAAGGCGAACCGAATCCATGAGCACCGATGTTTGGACGCTCATACGTCTCGTCAGCGTGGTTATCGCCGAGACGCCTCTCCAACAGCTATTTATAATGCTAGTTGTATTAGTACCTTACTACACAAACCAGCCGACAACGGTGAGATGTAATATACAAACATCATCGTCTCTGATGATGTTTCATCATCATCATCATCATCATCATCATCATCTCAATTTTGTTTATGGTTGAAAATAATTGATCAGAGAGGAATCTAGAGAGCTTTGGAAGAACTGTAAATTGTTTACCTCAGCATGGCCAATGGGGGCGCAGCTCTTGAGTGTCAAAATGTTCCTGGCGACCACGCCATCGTCACCATGCAACTTGATAACGTTTGCAATTTGAATGATGGGATCCACATCAGGTTCCGGAAATATGCCTTTCCTTCCGGCACATTCAATATCGAAACTGTGAATTCTGAACTGGGCCACGGAAGACCAGTCCCCATCTGGGGCGTGCGCCATAAAATCCGTCCAGCAAACGTCCACTTCGTACTGGCAACGCGAAGTTACCGAAAAATTGCCATTGGGTCTTGAGTACCATTTTTTGGGCGGCAACTCGATCCAGCAGCAGCCCAAAATGTTTGTATCGACCATGAATCTGGTCTCGATGTCCACATTGGATTCGAATGATTGGAAGCTGTGATTGGCCAAAGGCTGATATATCACTGTGGAGCTCAACAGCCTTTTAGCTGCAGGGACAAATTTTGGCAGAGCCAGAGTGATCTTGGCAAACTTGTTGTTCGAGTCTCCTTGATATTCCACAAGGGACTTTCCTTCGACGAGTTCCACCATGAGAACGGCTTCAGTCAAACTATCTTTGTTTGATCTCATGTCTGAGATAACAGCAGCATTGAGTTTCTCCTAAAAAAAAAAAAAAAAAAAAAAAAAAAAGTTGTAAAAGCAAAGATCATGACAATTTTGGTATTATTTACTTTGAACGGCTGCAAATCGGCGGTGGCAAAATGTGCTGGTAAGTTGACGTAGAAATAAGGTGAAAATCCGTGGATGTGGCAGCAAACGCTGTTGCCCAATTTGGTGACACCAAACATTCGGATAACAGGCACGAGACCAGTTTGAGCTCCTGGCATGCCAGGATAAGGCTGAGATAAATAATGGTCCAATTCCAATTCTTGAAAGACGAAAACATCCTTGCTTTGATCCAACTTCGGGGGTGGCGGCCGTGACAAAGAATCATTCCTAGAAATATAGGTTAAGTGTTAAGTATTTAGAGCATTTTGAAGAAAAGTGAACACAGCGAAATTGAATACTTGCTTGAATCTTTTATTGGGTGACCCTGGGGCAGCGCCCTGTCTTTTCGACATTTTTACGTTGAAAAACTTATAAACTGCAACAGGCAAGACGAGACCTCTGAATCTCGGAGGGCCTGAATCTGAAATCCTTCCCGCCTAAATGTTATGGTTGTCATGTTGTGTCAAAGCTGACATGACAAGACAAGATGACATAACATCATAACATTTGGGAGGTGACGGGCAGTTACCGCGACAGCCCATAAGCGCGACAGACCCCAACCGCTACACGTGGCAACGCTGCACGGCTGTCAAAAAGCAAAATGTCACATCTTGATGACTTTAGGTTTGTTCCATCAACAGTCCCTGACGGTCCGCGGACGTCAGCGGCATGCGCATTACGATTTTGGCGTTCCATCAAAATCTCGGACGATCCCCTGACTGACGATCCGCTGTTACATCACCGGCTCAAACTAGTTTCGGGACGGCCAGGAAAGTTTGCGGATTTTGCGGAAACTTCCCGTCCGGGCTTGCGCGGCGGAATATATTTATTTGGCACCGAGCCTTCTCTTGGCAATGTTTACAAACAATATGGATCAGATTGGTGGCTTAATTATTCATTCATTTAATTTATAAAATACACGGCTTATTTCCAGCTGCAAACTGCCAAACGATCGACCTAGGCAAGTGGGCCATGCGCATTTCTTACAGTTTGCAAACTGTCGGTGACTAGTTTGGGATTTCTGATGGAACAAACCTATAAGAGCGAAATGTGGACCTGCCAATCTGATCCCCCCTGCACCCTTTTGACCATTCGGCAATGCCGCATCGAAGTGACAAAATGCACGTGCTCCACAACAATAAGCGTACAAACCAAGAGGATGCATTATATTTTGTCAGTGGTTTCACCTGTCAGTTCTTCACTTGTCTGTGGGGACTAACCAGAGAGACGGAGAGGGCGGTGAAAAACAAAAGGAAGATTTTGAAAAACATAGAAAATCAACTCCTATTTATATTTGAAAAAAGAAATGATAAAATAAAACCGATGAACCCTCGGATGAACCCAAGCAGGGGTGGATGGGCCAAGGGGGTAAAAGGGAATTTACCCTCTGGGCCGGTGAGATCTATAAAATTTGGGCCGGTAGGATGAAACTAATACTTTTATTCAACAGTGGAAGTTTTGGGAAGGAAGATCTAGGCCGGGAAAATGAACAAGTTTTCAACGCAGTGCACTCAGCGTCACCTCATGTACTAATATAACTTTACAACTTGTTTTCTCAACTTCACAGGGGCCACTTGACAATGGGCATTTTCATTCCATTCTCTTCAGTGAACACACCACTTACAATTTTCCAGAAAGAGACCCAGAAATGTATTGAACTACGTTCTCTACATAAACACTGATGTTATTCAGACTCGCAAAATACTCGCCGTAATCAGGCCGCAAGACCACAGTTCTGTACACCGACAGTCCGACACTGCTTGTCGGTATCGGTAGCTAGAAATAAGTAACGATGTTGTTTATTTCTCATCCTAGCTACCTCGGAACCCCGTTATTGGATACCAATAGGAAAGCGAGCTTTCTGAGGCTCATTATCGATTTGAAGAACATATATAGTCGTAGAGTTCAAAAAAGTTATAGATAGATGGATAGATGAGACTTACTAGTTTAAAATGTGGGATGTATAAGAATATAGTGAATAAGGCATGAACTATTTACTAAGTTTTAAAACGTCACAGGACTTTTTGGAAACTTCTTTTTGTGCAGTGAGGAGTAAGGGCAGCTTCAACAACAACCCTGATGCGCAATAATTACTAGCGCCTATTAGAATCTGCAGTCTGCTAATTCACCACTGAATCTCCACCTCCAATGGGAACTGCCTGGATGATATGGAAGAAGCAGCACTGTGCTGAATGCCGCCTGAAAATAAAGTCAATTTATTATTATCAGTGTGTATGTAGAGAACGTAGTTCTAGGTATTTTGCGGACTCTATGCTTGCGGGAAGATTGTAAGCGGTGTTCACTGAAGAGAATGATGACCAAGCTGTTAAGCGCGGCAATACCAAAGAGAATGGAATGAAAATGCCCATACTGTCGAATGGCCCCTGTCAGGTTGAGAAAACCTACTTAGACGGACAATATGTTATAAAGTTGGGATGCATGAGGTGCTGCTGAGTGCACTGCGTTGGAAACTTGTTCATTCCCAGATCTTTCTTCTCAAAACTTTCATATATTGTAGAATAAAAGTGTTGGTCTTTAGAAATTTATCTGTCATCGCTCACCAGTGGGTGTAAAATTCTAAAAATTATCAATAAAAGGTAGTCTTCTCACAAAACGTTCAAAGAAATTCCTTACTGCAGTTTCGGGAGCGTAAGGGATAAATTATTATATGTTAAATATTCACTCCTACTCCTTCACCAGAATATTTCACAAGCTTTCACTATTTCACCTCTAACGACGAAAGATATACGAAAGACTGAAGGCTCCCGAAACTGCAGTAATAAATGTTCATAAACGTTTTGCGGGAAGACTCTGCCTTTTATTTATAATTTTTAAAAGTGTTTTTTTATCCTACCGGCCCTTTCACAAATCTCACCAGCCCAGAGGGAAAAAAAGGCCTGGGCCCATCCACCCCTGAATCCAAAGTCTCGTTGTTTGTATAGACGCACCAGGTGGGATTTCAAACCTCTTTTTTCGTTATCTCTATAGATATCTCAAATAGATAAAGAACATGTAAAATTGAAAGCCTCATTGATTGAGACAAAAATCTTGGAGTCAGACCCCATAGGTGTTGGGTGAATGCTTGAAAAGAATGATAGCTAAATGTATGGCAAAGGTATCAGGTATGGATGTAATAGGAGTATGTTGTAAAAAACAACTATGGTGAAGGACTAAAAGCAAAATAATCTACAGCATTTGTGAACGTAAATATATGTATTAAAATGATGAAAAATCAGCAATTACAAAAAGACATCGAATGAGTAGGTATCTACAATAATAAAATTATTGAACTATTACCACTTAGATAACTTGAAATAAAAAAAAAATTGACCTCTGGTTGCACCAAGCCTTCATAATATACAGGGTCCTGCAACAGTGCGTCGGGCTTTTCTAGCGCCCTTACCTTGCAAAATAGAGAAAAAGGTGTAATACATAAAATTATTAGTTTGAAAAGTTCTACCTTGTTAAGTTATTTTCAACTATACAGGGTGTTCAATTTTTGCGCTATAGCAAAAACAAAGATTTTTTTGGAATAAAATGCCCCACTTTTGATTTCATTTTCTTGTTCAACTTCTCAAGCTCTATTACAAGTGTATTTTTGTTTTTTCAATTTGTGGCAGTGCTACCAACTGAAAATTAAAAATTGAAATTTTTATAATTTCAAGGTTCACTTTGAAAAATCGTAGAAGCCTCGTTTTTTGAGATTAAGGAATAAAATTTGGCATAACGGTAGTCAAATAGAAGCTGAATAACTTCATGACAAAAAACTTGGGGTTCACTTATACAGGGTGTGCAACTTTTTTTTTGAACTTCACAAATTTCAAAATGCCATGTCATTTTTTTCAAATGGAATGCCCCATATTTTATCTCACCATTCGATAGCTTTTCTCCTCCTCTTTCATTTTTACTAGGGATACCCTACCCCTAAACTCCATAATTTCAGAGATAATCGATAATTTTGATAAAAATTGTCGTTTATTTGGATTTTTCATGTTCTTAGTAGGTCCTGATACAGAAAATCATGTGTCAAAATGAACGCACCTCTCAATTTGATAGTTTGAAGGTTTTTGAAGTCGAGAAAACCACTTTACTGAGCTCAATTTGAATTTCTTTTTTCCATTGGGCAACGAAATACTTTTTTAAGCATTTTCTTCAGATTGGAAATTAGCGCAGCTATTCAATGAAAAAAACTTATTCTTAGCATCAAACCAAGCTAAATGTATCAATCAGACATTTGTTGATGATCACTATGGCCTGCCCAGCGTGAAAAATTTTAATAAATAGCACTTTTTATCAAAATTATCGATTATCTTGGAAATTATCAAATTTAGGGGTAGGGTATCCTTGGTAAAAATGAAAGAGGAGAAAAAAAGCTGTCGAATGGTTCAATAAAATAGGGGGCATTCCATTTGAAAAAAATGACTAATGGCATTTTGAAATTTGCGAAGTTTGAAAAAAAATTCTGAACACCCGGTATCACTGATTCTGAAGTTTTTTGTCATTAAATTATTCACCTCCTATTCGACTATTGTTGTGCCAAATTTCATTTCTTGATTGCAAAAAACGAGGCTTCTACGATTTTTCAAAACAAAGCTTGAAATTACAAAAAAATTTCAATTTTTAATTTTTAGTTGGTAGCTTGCCACAAATCGAAAAAAACAAAAATACGCTTGTCATGGAGCTTAAAAAGCTAAACAAAAAAATAAAATCAAAAGTGGGGCACTTTATTTAAAAAAATCTTGGTTTTTGTTATAGCGCAAAAATGGAACATCCTGTATAGTTGAAAATAATTTCACTGGTTAGAGCTTTCCAAATCAATAATTTTATGTATTACACCTTTGTCTCTATCTCGTAAGGGAAGGGCGCTAAGAAAGCCCGACGCACTGTTGCAGGACCCTGTATTATCGATTTACCAACTAAACCATGGGCATTTCACTGTTGTTTGACCAATAGCACTGCGAGTTTATATTTATTTGTTGATCAAATTTATGAGCTTGGTAAATCCAGGGGGAGGGGGGGTGTCCGCCCGCGTGGGTATGAATTTTTTCAGCAGCTTCAGGTCTGTCCTCTTGGACCAAGAGGTGACTACCTTACTCCGGAAATGGCTTAGCTCCTTGTTTCCCTCAAAACCTGGAGGCTAGCAGGCATCCATTGCAAAAAGTGTCTCTCCTTAGGGGCTGAAAAATACACATGAGTAGATAAATCCAAAGCCTTTCAATTATTTGATTTGAGTAATTATATTACACTGGTCACTGGTCCAATAAATTCGACCCATCACCATTTCGTGACCGCGACTTTGTCGGCCGATATCTTTTGAACGAGTTGATGGATTTAAAAAATCTTATCCACCAAGTAGTGACCGCAAAATGGTGAAAGATGTGTCAAGTTATTGGAGCAGTGTATTTGGCAGTACCTACCTAATAGCAGCCGGCGAAGCCTTTCTTGCAGGTCAAAATTCTTTTGAAAACAACAAAATTATGTAGGTACCCGGAAAGGTACCTATAAGAGACAGTGACGATGTCCACAATTAGATATTTGCCTGGCACCCTACCTGATGGCCATCTTAGCCTGAAGGGACCATCTTCTGTCCTGGTCCTGGATGCAAGAGCAAGTAGGTACGATGTGGCGACGACTTGCTCACCCTTTGAGCGAGCCTGATATAATTATCACAAGGGTCTTTGACAAGGATATCAACCAATTCTGGAAGAAACCCAGCCTCAAGTTCCAAGGCAGGAAACATATCCTCCCCCGAAATGACTATTGTGTCTCCCCGGAGCCACTAAAAAATACACCTTTAAATCATATACCTACATAAAATTAAATTAAATCCGATTTTACTCCAAACTCTATTTGTTTTACCTACCTTTATGTTATGTTTACAAACTGGCATTATTATATGCATAGATAATTATATGGGACACATGGACAGTGGCGGCTGGTGCGGGAGGGCTCAAGGGCGGCGCCCCCCCCTCCAATGCTAAAGGCGGCAAGAGATTTTCATCTATCTGTAGGAAGACATGGAATGCATTTTTTTAATTATACTTATTCCAAAAATTTTATTCAGTGCAATATTAGTCAATTAATATTGTAACAAAATAATTCTAAGCGATCGCACGGTCGAAGAAGTTCGTCTTGGGCTCTGCATTCAGCGCCCACCGCCGATGAGGTGATGCCGGGGTGTGTCTATGGTGTACCCGCGAAAAACATGTGCCGTAACCATGGCAACGCGAGACGCGGCTCCCGCTCTATATTGCTGTGGATGGGCTCGAGGCCTCGAGCCCCCAGCCGATTGAAATGATCGGTATAATTATTTATGTACTCTTCGATTAGTTAACAGTTTGCAAACATGAAGATAGCTGACCTAGAAAAGGTACATTTAGGTCATCAAGTCTACAAAAAAAAAAAAAAAATGCAAAAAAACAACGGACGTCCGACTACAGCATTGATTTATTGAATATGAAGCAAATCGAACCCGCAAGAATAAAAGTCGTGGTGCATTCACACGTAATTTCGACAAAACAGTAAATGCTAAAACTCCATCGGTTGTGATGCGAATACGACAAAAAAAGTTTTTGTCTCGAGCTTCGATCGTCATTTCGCGAGCTGAGAACTGTTCTATCTGCCCTTTTTGTAAAAAATGTTTTTCGAACTTCGAACCAGCAAAACATGGACGAAATGTTTCATGATAGATATGAACAATTAGATCAGAAACGGAAAAGGAAAAACCTCTCCTCTTCCTCTAGTTGCTGATCCAATTGTTCATATCATGTTTTGCTGGTTCGAAGTTCGAAAAACATTTTATACAAAAAGTGCAGATAGAACACTATAGTTCTCAGATCGCGAATTTGTTACTATCTTGAGCCCTCCTTGCAAAAAACTCACGAGCCGCCACTGCATGGACAACAAATCAAACAATAATAGCGTTTTCCACTGGGAGTTTTAATGCGCACTTTTTGCACCGAGGCAGTGGAATCGTTTTCCACTGGCGAGAGTGCATCGTACCAAATTAAAAGTGTACGTTCCACTGGAAAGATGAACTTGCATCAAATGCGCATTTTTCACACGACCTCTGGGAGCTCGTGCGTCCAGTGCAGTGCAATGTAATATGGCGTCAATTCGAAGTAAACAGAGTAAACTGCAGTTTAAATTAGCAATTGATCAATTTGTTAGGGAATTTGTAGAGTCCAGCGATTGTTCGGACTCGGACATAGAAGTTATTGCACTGATGAAGAAAAACAAAAAAGTGAAACCCAAAATTCACAACTTTATTGAACATGTTGCTCATAAATTTTCGGATTTAGTTTAATATTTTGGTTTGGTTCTATTTTTTATTGTAAGAAAATTACTTCATCTTCTAATTAAAAGCGAATTTTCGAGTGGGAAAATAAGGCACTTGCGCCAAATTGTCGCAAGTGCACGCTGCATCATATTCCACTGAATTTTAACGCATCGCGCACTCCGGCGCATGAGGGTGGTTCCAATGCAAAGCTCGTGGAGTGCGTGACGTCATTGCACTTCCACGATTTGCACTAAAGTGCAAGCCAGTGGAAAACGCTATTAGCAATTGATCAATTTGTTAGGGAATTTGTAGAGTCCAGCGATTCTTCGGACTCGGACATAGAAATTATTGTACTGATGAAGAAAAACAAAAGAGTGAAACCCAAAATATACAACTTTATTGAACACGTTGTTCATAAATTTTCGGATTTAGTTTATTGTTTCGGTTTGGTTTTATTTTTTATTGTAAGAAAATTACTTCATCTTCCAGTTTAACGCGAATTTTCGAGTGGGAAAAGGCACTTGCGCCAAATTGTCGCAAGTGCACGCTGCATCACATTCCACTGGATTCTAACGCATCGCGCACTCCGGCGCATGAGGGTGGTTCTAATGCAAAGCTCGTGGAGTGCGTGACGTCATTGCACTTCCACGATTTGCACAAAAGTGCAAGCCAGTGGAAAACGCTATAACGCATCGCGCACTCCGGCGCATGAGGGTGGTTTCAATGCAAAGCTCGTGGAGTGCGTGACACGTCATTGCACTTCCACGATTTGCACAAAAGTGCAAGCCAGTGGAAAACGCTATTGGCGAGTAACATTACCGATGGTGGCGCTGCTGTTGCGCTTCGCATGTAAACAAACATGTCGGATAGTGCACGGATTGTTGCCCGCGCGTTCAAAAATCTTATCAGTAGTAAGCGGTTTTTAATGTCCTCCAGACGTGAAACGTGGTTAATTAGTATTGCGGTGGAACTCGAAAATGGCAGAAGCGCAATTTAGTGTTATGGAGGTTTTCAATCACTTGATGGCCTCAACGGATTTTCGATGTATCGTGATCGGAGAGGAAATTCTGAAGTCACAATTTCCTGTGTTGTGTGGTCGAAAGCAAACCGAATCAAGCACCAATTTAAACATAGACATATTTGGATTGTGTTAAAATAACAAGCGCATTGTATGAATCTCCTCGAGGTAACTGGTAACGATAGGTAACTGGGAATGTAGGTGTAATCAAAAGAAATAGTAGTAGCAGTTCCTGTGAAATTGGAACGTTCAAATGCACTTGCAAAGCAGGCCAGTCCGGGACATGCAAACATATCGCAGATGTGCTTCTTCGATGCAGCCATATAAAGTTCCCGTTTTCAGCGATACTTTCCAGGCTTTCCTCGTAGTCATATTTTCCACAGTGCCGAGTTTGTTTGTCATCTTGACTACCCAACCTATAGCTACTCACCCAACCTGCGTCTTTCGCTTTCGACGGAAAACGGTGAAAATGTAACTCTTCCTTTTTCCGGTTTTCACAGCGCGACTCGCACTCGGAAACACAACAAATTCTCCGCCACTTTTTGTCACTGTATCTATCTTGCCATCTTCCATTCTGATGCCACTTTTGCTTGCCAATCGTCGTACACGTGCCACTCTTATTTAAAAATGCAATGCTTTTGCAACCGATGACACCTAGTATATTCAAGATGATGAAACGTGCGTGGCTCACGTAATTTGTTGGAAAAAATTAACGCAGCGTCAAGTCGCATGGAATCAATTAAAGTCAGCAAACACCGCAACGCTCATAAGAGCCCACACAAATCTGCGGTTGATCCGTGCACAAACGTCGTTTACACGTTGGCCGTCAGATGGCGTATTCGATCTTGAAACTCGCCAATAACCATAGCCATAACCTTTTTTTATACTAGGACTAGTAGGACTACACTTTTCTGTCATAAACCCATGGACATCAATCCCTGGGGTGTATGTTCGAAAAAGCTTGGGTACGGGGAAGGGATATACCTACCCAAGCCGTTTGTAAACGTGGGGAAAGTAATAATTATTCCCTCTACCCACAGCCGTTCGAAAATGCCAGGGGCCTTATTTCTAGAGGGGAGCGATCACCGGGCGATCGCGATGCAACCCGATCGCATCCCCGGCAATGAAAGTGGTATTTCTATAGGCGCAGTGAGTGCTGACCAATCACAGGACGCACAGAACGTTAAATGTGCCAAACTGTCCAATGTCATGCCATACGACCGTCGACCGTGCAACCCAAAGCAAAGGATGCGATCTCATTCGCATGGTCCAAACCGTAAGAACGATGCGCCCTCGTAATCTGCGCAAATTTTCAGGGAGGCGAGCCTGAAAATTTACTTATTTGTCCCGCACTCAACGAGGTCAGGTCGGGAAAAATAGGCGAAATTCAGTGCCATTTCTGCGCTTGCGTAACTATGCGAGGGGATTTGAGAATAGTGCCATATGCTAACACATGTAAAAAGCGTATAATTTCAACATTGTATATTATTAAAACGGCTGGAAATGGAATTTTCAAATAAGTTCTAAAAAAAAAGAGCGTTTCTTGATCTTTCATTGTGTTCAAGACCAGCAATGATGGATCAGTTTTAGATATACACAATGAGCGAAAATATGGTAACGTGTTTATCAGTAAGTGTTTTTTGAAAATACCGCCCTACTTCTAGTATTCTTCTCTGCCTCACGGCTGCCGTCCTGCCTGTCAATGGCATGACAACTGCAAGTAAACAAATGGTAAATAAAAATTTTTAGGATTATATCTCGGGTCATATCAGAGGTTTTGTAATTTCTGTTATTTTTTAAAAAATGACGGGCATTTTGTTGCATGCACGGCTGCCAAAACCGTACGAAAAAAACATTGCAGTTTCATTCCATGTATGTTCCCAAAAAACATCACCATCTAGGCAACCAGTTATACACTGAAAACGGCTTTTTCGTTCTTTTCGGAGAACTACGCGCGGAATTAATTTTTTCGGAAGCAATGCTCATAAACAACATTATTTCGCACAATCTAACATGGAAATCAAGAGTTTTTTGCCATCTGTTTTTCTTTGTTGAATCAGTGGCTGAAAACCTGCAGGTTTTGACTTTTCCGAGCTCGCGCAGACGCATCGAGTTCCATCCCCTAGCTTTGCGAACTTACAGCGCATGTCCTGCCGTTGAATATCGCATATTCCCCGGCTGCCAACCACCACGGCTGACACTCACCATTTCTGTCACCACCACCTCTGCTTCCCCCGAACCGTTCGAAAAAGTGATGAGAAGTTTGATCACGTGACGTTATCCTCGACGTTACCCTTCCACGCCTTTACCGTCCCTAGGCCTGTGCAGAATATCGATATATCGATATCGTTATCGACATATCGATATACGATACGATATTAATATTTCCAGATATCGATATAGTTATCGATATTTCGATACAGCGATATTTCGATATATCGATATATTTTTGATATCGATATATGTGCCTATACCGATATATCGATTTTTCGATACATTTTTAATATCGATATTTGATATTGGAGTTTACTAAATTCTCTCAAAATAACGGAAATAGAAGGGGTCGAGAGACCACCTTTTGACCCTACATATTTCAAAAAAAAAATGAATTTTTTTCAACTTTTTTGGAGCGTTTCCCTACTTGCTGTTCAATTTTCTACCCCAAGTTTGCAAACACCTGTATACATAGACCCTGTATATCAATATAGGTATTATTGTATTATCGATATTTCAAGATTTTTTGACATTTCCATATTTCGATATATAGACTGTAAGGGATCGCACTTTTGCGCCTAGTTTTAAAAAGATTCCCATTTAAATTCGCGCGAGAAAAGATTTGTTGGTTGCCTAAGTAGACGACCAGAAATCGACAAGAAACGTCACCATTGAGATTAGGCGGAGACGGTCGGGGTAGAGAAATGGGGGGAGCGAGAGAATTTCCGACAACACGGAGCGGTGTTCCAAGTTCTGGGCCGGAAAGTCGTGAATACAGGTGGGTTCTATTTTGATTTCCTTGCTGATTTTATTCCTCAAGTTGTTGCTTGCCTTGGCACGTAAATTTGTGGCCCGGTCAATGTAGCATGTCCCATTTTTGCGAATTTCAAGTAGGTTTTCCTGGTCTCGGCGGGCGCCATTGCAAATGGCGACGTAAACAAGGAAAATGTAGGGTTTGAGATTTTCGTCGCTAGTTGAAATTAAGCCGCGTAGAGAACGGGGAAAACATTACTCGTACAATAGACTATTTCAGCCCAAGGTGCGCCACGGCAAATTCAGTCAGTGTCATTGTGATATGCACGAATGTCAGTCAGTCTTAATTCTGAGTCCTAGACATGACACAGTTCCGACATGAAGACCTACGCTGCTGACGGAAAGCTTGTCCTTGTTACTTAGTTGTTGATTTTTAAGAGGAAGACGGTAGAAAAATTGGTACCTGTGCAAACCCAAGTTGAATCACATGGCTGAAGGGCAACGACAGGACAGCAAAGTGAACAAAAACACAACTAATCCACACCAGAGACGGATGCATCAGCAAAAAGAGGCGTGGATTACACGAGTCGAACTGTGCTGTGAGTGCTGTGCTGAAAGAGTGGCAGTTCTCACTGTATTGTAGAAGAAGCTAGAGACGAGACGACATGAATGTTCTCACTAATGAAGTTGAATTTATTTTTATAGGTAGTGTTTTCAATGATTTGATATTCGTTGTATTGGTTGATAGTTTCAATATAGATGAGATTCTTTTAGGTGCGTACGTGTACCTTCGTCAGTTTTCTTTTCATTCCTAACGACCTATTTTGGCTATGCTATCTACTCTCCACCCAGATGCTAGATGGTACAGGCCGGGTGTTCACGATAAAATTCACCCCCCTCTAGGAGATTCCCCTTTGAGATATTTTGGAAAACTGAAAACTTTGTCTCAGCGATTTTTTTTCAGGGATCTTGAATCGATCGTCTAAAAGTTTCTAAATGGTACCGTAAGTATACAGGGTGTGACATGTAACCTTTTTATTTTAAATGCAACATATATACAGAGTGGTCCATCCTAGCGTAATTATCCCATAGCGGTCTTACCCTTCAAGATAGAGAAAAAGATGTAAAGAAGAAGTCATTTTTCTTTGTTCGACAATATTCAGACTGACTAACTGAGAGTTGCGTTTTATTTGGCTTGTCTGTCATTCATCACGGCCAACTCAATTTGTGAAAAAAAAAATAAAAAAATCACAAATTTTGTGAAAATTTCCGATTATCTCAAAAAAAATGAAGTTTAAGGGTAGGGTATCCCTTGTGAAAATAAAAGAGGATAAAAAAAGATATCAGATAACGTTATGAAATTAGGGGCATGCTATTTGACAAAAAAGAGTTATGAGACTTTGAAAATTATAAAGTTTGATTTTTTTTGTGAACGCCCTGTATCAAGAAATCGCAATTTTTTGACATTGGGATATTGGTCTTTGACTCGACTATCACCATGTCAAGTTTCATCTCTTAGTTTTGAAAAGCAAGGCCGCTACGATTTTTTCAAGATAACTGTGGAAATGCGATTTTTTTCAGTTTTTAATTTTTAGTTGGTAGCACTGCCACACAATTGGAAAACAAAAATACAGGCATAAGACAGTTGAAAAAGTTAAATCCAAAAATGCAAAAAAATAAAGGCTGTCCCATTTAAAAAAATTGATGTTTTGTTGATCCCGTCAAAATGGGACACCCTGTATAGCTGAAAATAATTTTAGGTTATAGGTCTCATTAAACCATATAACTTCTTTTTTACATCTTTTTTTCTATCTTGAACGGTAAGACCGCTATGGGATAATTACGCTAGAATGGACCACCCTGTATATACAGGGTGTTTCAGTTTTAATCGAGCAAACTTTGGGATAAAATTCTCCTCATCCTCCTGATTCAGAAAAATATAACATACATGCCTTTCACTCGTTTCCTAAGAAAGATACAGGGTGTCAGAGTTAATTTTTTTCGGTTTTCAAAATTTTGTAACTTGAGAACCGTTCAACTATAGTAGCTGAAATTTAGCATAGACTGGTTTGTCGGAACCGTCTACCTACCTGCCAAATTTTGAAGGAATCCAATCAGTGGCGTAGGAGTTATGGGGGGTCATTATTTATCAAGGTTCTACAGATGCTTCCAAAATAATGACCTCCCATAGCTTCTACGCCACTGGTTGGATTCTTTCAAAATTTGGCAGGTAGGGAGATGGTTCCGACAAACCGATATAGGCTGAATTTCAGCTACTATGGTTGAACGGTTCTCAAGTTACAAATCTTTGAAAACCGAAAAAAATTAACTTTGACACCCTGTATCTTTCTTAGGGAACGAGTGAAAGGCATGTATGTTATATTTTTCTGAATCAGGAGGATGAGGAGAATTTTATCCCAAAGGTTGCTCGATTAAAACTGAAACACCCTGTATATGTATATATACAGGGTGTCCGTTTTTCGAGGCTAAGCATGGGTATCTCGCTTATCTTGAGGGATACAAAGTCGGTTAAATTAGGAAAAAGTTGCGCATTTTTATGACCATCAATAATCCAAAAAGAAATTTGACGTATCGATTTTCGTTTTTGAGATATCGTGAAAAAACAAAAATTTGAATTTTTGTTTTAATTTTTTATTCAAAAAACGGTTGAAGGTGGCCTTGTCTAATTTAGACATTGTCAGTGCACTTTTTCAAGGGGAATCCAAAGCTGCCAAAATCTTTATTTTAGCTTTTAAAGCAACCGAGATACGACATTCAACTTTTTTCTCTGATGGGCGCCATATTGGATTTTGATATTTTTGAATACGGTATTCTTTTCTGGTTAGAACGATGTGCCACATGTCATTGTTGAATAAATGTTTGACATTTACGTTTTTTTTTATTGTCGGTGCTGATTTTGTTTCCAAAGCACTCTTTGAAAAATAAAAAAATAATTTTTTGCTCTAAAGCATGAATTCAACAGTGGCATGTGACACATCGTTGTAACCAGAAAATAAAATTGTATTAAAATATGTCAAAATCCAATATGGCGCCCATAAGAGAAAAAAAAGTTGGATGTCATATCTCGGTTGTTTAGAAAGCTAGAATGAGGATTTTGGCAACATTGAATTCCCCTTGAAAAAGTGCCTTCACAATCTAAGCTTCACAATGTCTTAATTAGAAAAAGCTATCTTCAACCGTTTTTCAAATAAAAAATAAAAACAAAAATTACAAATTTCTGTTTTTTCTCGATATCTCGAAAACTAAAACCGACAAGTCAAATATCTTCTTGGATCATTGGTCGTCATGAAAATTAGCAACTTTTTTCTAATTTAACCGACTCTGTATCTCTGAAGATAAGCGAGATACCCATGCTTAGCCTCGAAAAACGGACACCCTGTATACCTCTTTTACCCATCTGGGTGTCGAGGTGTCGGACGCACCGAGCCGCACTATGGATTTATGCTACTACTTACAATCATCTCGTTCATGTGCGTGTACAGGTAATGGAGCCCCCTTGGGCAAGTACACTACGCTGCGTCCGCTCTCTTCGCGCACAGCTATCCACCAGTCACCCATCCAGGTTCTGGCTTCTGCGGGCGATGCTTGACTTTCTTTATAGTAGCCTGTATGCATATCCACCCATGCCGATGCCGTACCGCCGACAAATGCAACATCCTATATTTTATTACGTCATTTGATGAAGTCTTTCTTTCTTTCTGATTACAAAAATATATAACACTCATGATTTATTTTGACAAGGAAGCTGTCGAAAAAATAACGGACTTTATGGCGGTGAAAATTTCACCGAAATCATTGAAAAGGTTCAATATGGCGGCGAATCATGAAACCGACATTGGAATCCTTAATAATTATGCAAAACACAAGTGTGGTCCGAATTTTACCGAAATCGGTTCACATTTAAAAAAGTTATATATGACGGGCCCATAGAGACAGACGGGCCCAGATATGGCGGCGAATTGTTAAAACTAACCTTTGTTTAATTAATATAAGTACCTATATGCAAAACACAAGTGTCATCCAAATTTCACTGAAATCGATCTACCTTTGGAAAAGTTCAATAATTGTTCCAAACCTTAACCTTAGAAATTGATACATTATAATTATTTGTTTTTGCCGAACCCAAAGCAAAATTTTATTACTAGGCATTACATTGATTTTACGAGCCGGCATCTGCTTGTACAGAAAGGTGCAGCCTCGGGTGCAGCACTATAGGACAATAAAAGCACGATAAAACGGTACAGCATATGTTGCAGTGCAGCATGAGCATATAAGCGCTTCCCATTCCATGGCTTGCGCTAAAAAAAAGTAAAAGGTTACAAGTGATTGAATAATAAGTCATAATTTTTCATTTTAATAACAGATTAAAGCCGTTATCAGAAACATAACATTGTTATTACAGAACAAAACAGATAAAATAAATAACAATTTACAAAAATAAATACTGCATGCTTGGCAGAGACAGATAATTTAAAATACCTATCAATTACTAATTAATATCTTCCAAAAAGATTCAAGTCTAAATTTGTAATACAAATTTTATTTATCTAGAATTTGGTCTTACTTCCCTTAATTACTCATCAAGAGGGTTCTTTTCTATTCCAGTATTTTTCACTTTGCATCTGAGTCAACCGTGATATAGTCCTGTCGAATGCAAAAACTTCTTCATCTCCTGTGAATATATTCGCACTGGTTTGATCATTACCTATTTTCAGATCGTCCATCAGCATCCTATGCTCATCACTGACGCCAGTTTGTTTATCTCTCAAAAATAAATTCTTAATAGGCACGTCAGCGGTAATCACGACTCTCACTTTATGGTCATACAAGGCGTCTATAAGAGTTATGAAGCGTCTAGCCTGCGATCTTTGTTTTAAGCTTAACTGGGGAATATCTCGAATTATAATGGTGTGGAAAAATTGAGTCAAGTGCAAATAATCGTTGGCGCCCAATGGACGATTGCAGAGCTCTTCGAATGACGATTCCAGAACACCTCCACAAGCCCTCCTGAAGCTAACATCTCTCCCTTGGATGTTTATGGTTCTGCTGCGAACGACGTCATTTTCTCTTGAACATAGCAACTTGAATATGGGTTGGACAGGGTCCAACTTGTGTGCAGATTTGACAAAGTATTTAGTTGAAGTACCTTGGCCTTTCAGTCTGTAATCTACGCCAGAATCTAGGCTTATTACTTCACAGTGATTCTTTAGGATTGGGATGAATGGGAGAAAATTTCCTCTCTGCAATCCATTTTTGTATAAGTCATCGGGAGCCCTGTTGCTGGTGGCAACTACTACGACGCCCCTATCGAAAAGATAAGTGAACAGCCGCTTCAAAATCATAGCATCAGCTATGTCAGTGACTTGAAATTCATCAAAACAAATTAACCAAGAATTTTCGAAAATTATGTCTGCAACTGGTGGAATCGGATCAAATGGCTTTTGTTTGCGATCGGAAAAGTCCTGGACCACTTGTTGTTTAGTAGCATGGATTCGCTCATGGACTTCGACCATGAACTCATTGAAGTGAATTCTCAGCTTCTTATCTACACTACAGGTGTTGTAAAATAAATCCATTAACATGGTCTTTCCACCGCCAACGGCTCCCCAAATATAAAGACCTTTTGTGATTTTGCGGTTTTTTGAGTGAGAGAAAAACGATCCAAATAAGCCCTTTTCTGGGGGCTTGTACACTTCCACTTCATTGTATACTCTTTGCAAAGATTGTGCGATTTTCAGTTGAATTTCATCTCGATACAGTTCGCCTGTTTTGATTTTCTCATTTAAAACGGCCAAGGGCTCTCTTGTGCTCAGTGTTCTTGCAGTGCAGAGTGTTGAAGTTTTGGCAATCTGGAGTATGGATTTAGTTGCAATGAAAAAGAAGTATACCATTTCTTCGGAATTCAGCTAGAAATTAAACGATAAGTTGACAATAATCCTTTCACAAGAATGAATACAAAATGAACCTACCTGAATACTTCAGTAGTTTTAGACTGTTTGCATCATTTGATAAATGTCAGTCATTTTATCTTGAATACTTTGGACTAGTGCATCGTTTAGGTCCTATCACAGCCAGCCGTCACGTCGAATTTCGTAAAATACCATTATATAACATTATTAAATTTTTCTATCACCTGAACGGTAACCTCCAACCTGCATGCTAGTTTGACAGCTGTCAAAATCATAACATAAATTGGCATAAAACCAAAATACGATTCAGGTATTTTCGCCCGACAAATTTCCACCCGACAAATTTCCACCCGACAGAATGTTCGCCCGACAGATTCTTCATTGTTAAACGTTTGGTATCACTGAGTGGAAAAGCATTAAAAGTATGTGGCAACAGGGCTTCAGTTGGGCACGTGGCCGTGAATGGGCCGTGGCCCCCTGGCACGTAGTGTTGTGTTGACGGTGTTGGACGAGCCAGCCAACACGGATTTTTGATTTTCCGGGCCAACCAAGAAAGTTGCAGACTTGCATCATGTTCGCCCGACACTATTTCGAATTGGAATCCTTCATGCCCAATTGCACAAAAATTGGTACATTAAATTCAAGTTCGGTGAGTACCAAATAGGGAATCAAATGTTTAAAACCGAAATAAAATGCAAATCCTATTACTTCAATGAAAGAACATGATGGGAATACAGCATAATAGCTTACATTTATTTGTATACTGAGACAAACTTGGGCTAACACACTTTTCGCTTAGTTCCGGTACCTATATACAGTGTGTTCTACAAGCCAAAATAAAGGCTGTCCCACTTGGTTTTGGTGTCTTGGAGCTATATTTTGTATTCTCATTTCCTTCCTTCCTTGATCATCCTGAGCATTTATAAGTTCATAAGCCACTTGGAGAAATGCTTGTCATATCTTCAAAACCGATGCATCAATAAGCCTTTCTTTGCTGCAGGTGACTTAACACTAACATTTTGGAAAACCCAAAGCCGACAATGGAGCTATTAGCCAAGATGTGAGAATTCGGCCCGACCCACTTGTTTGCTGAGCCCTCAATCCGTCACATCACCAGGATAATCAGCAGTAATCAACATGCATTGACAACATCTTCGCAATGACATGAGTGGAAACAAAGTGGAAAGGAATGAAGACAACATGGAACCCCCCATCTCTGGCCATCTATCTGGCACAAGCCATACAAATCAAGACCACTGTGTATAATAAACAACAACAGCTCACAACAACAATAAGAGAAATGTATTGGAACAAACCTGGCCACAACACTTCATTAAGCCAACTTGGGTACCATATATGGATGGAACAACAACTGCAGCATCTGAAGAATCATTCACCAGGTTTCAAGTCCAAATTCAACTCAAACACTACCTAAGAAATCAGAAAGCAACCACAACACATTCTATTGTTATCCGAGAAGTGGCAGCAAAAGAGACTTTGAAAATGGTTGGAGGCATGAAGTCATCACGTTACAATAAGGATGTATATTGCATCAGTATAGACTTGTTGGAAGTAGATGAATGGTTCCAGGCTAACAGACTAAAACTAAATCAAGGGAAAACAATACCTTACTTTTGAAATCAAAGGTACCACTCAAAACGCCCTAAATTTCTTAAGACTGCACCTACAACAAAATCTGAAATGGTTGGCCCACATCAATAGACTAAGCACAACTCTGTCCTCAGCCATTTTTTCCATTTGAAGACTGAGGCAAATGGGAACCAGAGAAGCTGCCCTTACAGCGTATCATGCAAATTTTCATAGAGTTTCTCCGAAGATACACAAGATCCTCATATTGCTGAAGAGTGTAGTCAAGACTATATGCAAAAAATGTAGGAGATTCGGTAGCAGGAAGCTTTTTCATAGTTGAAGCTGTTGACAAAAAATGAAGAAAAATTATGTACCTACCCAATCAACTTGAAAAAAAACTTGAAAGTTTGTTAACTGACTGCAAGTTCTACCAAAAGCTTTATAAGCGACTTAACTTTGATCTGAGTTAGATGCTATGACACAGCCAATAGCATGGCCAGTTGCTTAGCAACTATCTCAGATTAAAATTGACTCTCTCATACCTCGGGTTCCACCAAAATTTTAAGAGCAGATTAAATCTATCACGCTGATAGTTGCTATGCACCAGCCAATAGGATGGCCAGTTGCTTAGTTACTATCAGAGTGATAAAGTTACCACGCTGATAAAAGTTTGGTGGAACCCGAGGATAAACTTTTAGCTGAACCAGCGGTGAGGGAGTTTATAACAGCGGATAGACGAATTTCTAAGTGACAGATTTACTGTTACGCCTGAGTCATAAGGCTGTGATTGTTTTATATCTATATATTATCTATTTATATTTTATGTTATACTTCATTATATTTATTTTGGCGTGCTAATAACAAATTGTATTTTGTTCTGAAAAGCTTAACTTAAATATATCTTGCTATCATCCGGTAATTTTTTTTCTTGAAGTACTTAACTGGGTTTGCATTTTATTCCACGTTATCAATTTGATAGAATTTGATAACTTTGTGATATCGGACATTTAGATGATTTATCTGGGATCCGATCTATGTTAAGAGTCTTCTTTTAGTCTCTTGCGTCACATCCCTAAATCGTCATTGTTATTCTACCTACAGCAAATCACGGGAAAATTGGGAAAAGAAATTGTTGGGAAATGACCAAGAACCAGTTACATATTGCTCAAAAAAAATTGGTGAACATCTGTTTACGAGATCAGAGGTTGGAGAATTTAGAGTTTTTCCAGGAGGGAGGAATCGAAAACCGTTGGTCCGATTTCAAAAATTCCTCCTCGAAAAATAATGAATAATACGTTTATCAATAATTGATCATATACATTACAACACCTATGAATAAAATATGCTAATTCAAAACACATCATAAAGTAGCGTAGGTATATCTTATATCACAGATACATCACACAGATCTGTTTACCAATTTCCTTTGCTCACGAGTTTCAAGTGGCGGAGCTCAAGGGAATCGAAAAACTAATGCAATACACTTTCGATTTCAGTCGGAATATTTCGAAAAAAGTTCCTCTCTCAAGTAAGTTTATCTCATTCCTCAGGCAAGGATTTCTTCTCCCTATAGTGCCTAGCACCGAACGACGCGTCATTCTGGTTAAAATCTGATCAATGGCCATCCCAATCGAGTAATCAATGGCATGGGAAAACTTTGAAAATTTGTAGCGTCCGACCGGGAAATGGTGGAAATCCTGGACTACAGACTAAAATTTCATGTTTTAGTCGTACGTGTTTTCTTCTTGCCGGAGAAAATCTGAATTTTCCGGGAAAACTTTAAATCAGCCTTTTCCAAATCATTTCATTGTAAATATCGTCAATTAAAGCTTCGTTTCAAGGTTGGGATCCTCGCGCTTCAAAACTTCCAATTTTGATGCTATATATTTTTCAATTTTTAAACTTGAGGAGTCGTTTATTATAGTTTCACAATTCGTTAATGGTAGAGAATAACAGATCAATGGATCATTATCCCTTATTGCTATGTCAAAATTCCACTGCGAGTGGATTAGTCGTTTTCTTGAAAACGGTTTTTTATTCCTTCCAAAAACCCTTTGGGAACCGTTCAAGAAAACGACCCATCATATCCAATCGCAGAGAAATTTTTCACATGGCAAGGATAATGAACCCATTCTCTAACCAGTAAGGATTTGTGAATCCATAGCGTCTCAAATTCCAAAATTATAAAGTTGAGGTCAATTTGAAAAGAGAAAGGATATAGCGGTCCTCGGGGCGCAGGTTCACCTATATTGGCGCCATCGTCAACCCCAAGCCCAGCCAGCCCGATCGATAAGCGCTTCTGGTTAAACAGCCAATTGAACCAGTGAGTTATTTAGTCTATAGGAAGACCTGCGCACGAGCTGCGAGTAAAGGGAACCGCCTATATGTGAAGGTCTAAATATACCTACTTATTGTTTTTCAGGAAGGCGTGGAGCGCATATTTTCTGGTAAACGATCAGCGCCCTTGAGCCTTCGTTTTCAACAGAAATTCATCGTTGAGGTCAATTTGAAAAGAGAAAGGATGGCTCCGAAATTTTGATTTTCTTTTTTTTTTGAAAATGTTTTGTTTTGATAGATGTTGAAAAAATGCATTTCCATGGTTTATTCTGATAGGTAACATTTCACCCATGAAGAGGAAGAGAGGGCTCTCTGTACAAAAGCAGAAATAGCAAACAATCTATTTTAGTTTGGAATAACTTTTTTTGAAATATTATTGCTACTGTGGAATAGCTTGGACATGACATATAGCCATAAACCATCATCGATCATTATTATGTTTCAGCCATATTCCATACATCATACATTGACCAAACCTCCCGCATGTTGATTTTTTCTGTTGGGTATTCTATGGTCCGACACTATCTAGTCTGTAGTGACTTTCAAAGTTCTGTCCTGTCCTAAAGTGTTTATCAAGTTTTGTGGGATATACAGGTGTCCCAGAAATAGCGCTTAAACTCTCCAGTCGTACGACGTTGTAGCGGACCTTCCAGGGAACTTTACAAAGACTCAGCTGTCAACTGGTTGGCGTTTTTTCGCTAATGCTGTTAGGTATAGTGGTGGCTACTGAAGAAAATGATGCCCAAGCGCGGCGGTGCTAAAGAAAATGGAATGACAATGCCCACCGCAGCAGCAGGGTGGAAGTATCTTCAATATTTCTCCCTCAAAAATTGAGATGAAAACTCAATTTTTTGTATACGGTGTACTGAGTGTGTGTTAGAAAATGTAATATAGTTTTTCAATTATGTAAAAAAAAAAATATTTTATTCTTTCTTAGTGACTTTTTTCAGAAAAATAGGCATATATTTAATTTTCTACGTCTCTCAAAATTATAAAACAGTTGATAATTGTTTTTTGTCAAAAAATGTTCCAGCATTTTGTAGCGAAAATCGTTAACTGGTTGGCGGTTTTGCGCTAATGCTGTTGGGAATAGTGGTGACCTGCTGACCACTGAAGAAAATGATGCTCAAGCGCGATGGTACTGTAGAAAATGGAATGACAATGCCCACTGCAGCAGCAGGGTAAAAGTATACATACCTTCAATAATATTTCACCCTCAAAAATTAAGATGATTTTTTTTATACGGTGTACTTTCTTGTATACAGAGTGGTCCATCCTAGCGTAATTATCCCATAGCGGTCTTACCCTCGGTGTTACCGTTCAAGTAGAAAAAAAGATGTAAGAAAAAAGTTACATGGTTTTAATGAGACCTATGACCTAAAACTATTTTCGGCTATCAGGTGTTCTATATTGATGGAATTAACAAAAAGACATTTTTTTTTAAATGGAACACCAGATATTTTTTGCATTTTCGTGTTCAGCTTTTTCAATTGTCTTATGCCTGTATTTTGTTTTTAAATTGTATGGCAGTACTAGCAACTAAAAATTGAAAACTGAAAAAATCGCATTTTCAGTTTGCTTGAAAAAATTCACAAAAAATTGAACATTTTAATTTTCAAAGTATCATTACTTATTTTTTTTCAAATGGTCTTTAGCACATTTAAACTTCATACACTTTTCGAAATACATAATCGGAAGTTTTTACGAAATTTGCAATTTTTTTGACTTTTTTTTTCAAAAACTAGGTCGGCCGTGATGAATAAGAGACAAGCCAAATAGTACGCAGCTGTTAGTTAGTCAGTCTGAATATTGTCGAACAAAGAAAAATGGCTTAAGCGCAAAAAGAAATCTAAAGTGGAATCGTGGAATATCTGGCTTCATATCAGAATATCATTATATCAATAATTTCCTTTCGCTCATCCTACATATTACAGTAACACAAAAAAAAATAGAGACATTATCAGACAGTTGAGAAAGCTGAACACAAAACTGCAAAAAATATAGAGGCGGATCTAGAAAACTTAAAAAAGTTTACTGAATTATTTTTTCAAAATTACGAAAATAAAAAGGGGTCGAAGGACCAACTTTTGACCCTCGACCTTGATATTAATTTTATTTAAAAAAATAAAAAACATACTTTTTTTCAACATTTTTCTGAATATATTTTTCTGGCACTTTTGGAACATTTCCCTACCCTGCTGTTCAATTTTCTACCCCAAACTTGCAAACATCTGTAGGTATACCTATTTCAGAACGCGCGGGCTTTGTTTGATTTTAATTTTTTCGAAATTGTTGTGAAGGGAATTTAGAAGACCTTCAAAAATGATGTGCAGTTCGACGTTCGACCTCTATTCCCATTTGAAATTCTTAAAAAGGTATAGTCACCCTAATACCTAGAAGGGTGGACGGTCGTGGAACGAATAGGGAAAGACATATTGAAAATAACGTGTGTGGTGATAGTCAAAAAGCCCCTCAAAAAAGCAAATCCGACCTGTGGCAGCTTTTTTCTCGCAAAAAAATGGTGCAGCGAAAAATTGGAGGTGTGAGTGGGTTCTTTTTAAAAAATCACCTGTATGTAAAGTTTATAAGCGAAAACAATATAAAAGGTGGTAAAAATGTTAAACCCCGCGTTTTACTTTCGAGAAATTAAGGGTCCGGTGTAAAAGCTCTCTAAAATTTTGAGGGGTCCATGACTAGGAAAAGGTCAAGAAACCCTGCTCTATGATCATGACACCAACATGGCAATATTGGCAAAAGCCGAGGCACCCCTTGGTCTACTGCCCCTTAGGTATTTAAGTTTGGTTTTTATTCTTATCATATGCGGGATGCGGGGGTTGTGTGTGAAATAAAACCCACTGAGCTTTCGAGTGCTTTTGATACTGAAGTCCACCTTTATCTTTTTATCCATCTAAAACCCATAGATGGATAAACGCAAATAAGATTTTTGGGTTTTGGAAACCTGCCCCTGAAACTGGTTTTCCACCGTGGTGTTGGCCTTGGTCACGTGACGGGTATTTTCGCCCGACACATTGCCTTGTTGCCGTCCCTTCAACAAATGCATCCTTCCCGCTGAATTTTGAGTCGAAATGTCACAATGCTGCCAACAGTCTAACATTGACTTTCGTGTCGGGCGAACCCAGTGTCGGGCGAAAATACCGCAACCCAAAATACCGGTAGCCAGGCATAGAATCGAAAGTCATAGCACCGAACGTCGTACAATCGACACGCGCCATATTGAAGCAGTGACGCTCAATAGTCTATTACGCTCAACAAGTCGGCTCGAAACTCGACTCGGAGCTTGTGATGAAGGATGAAGTGTGGATGAAGCCATTTGCACCACAATCATTTCAATTCTGTAAAATTTAAAGGCCCCTTAAAATTTTTAAAGGCGTCGGTCACCTAGGAACGATCAGAAATGGGCTTCACGATTGGCTGATTATCTTTTAACGGCCTTTAAATTTAAACGGGTTTGATACAGAATTGGCCCTAATGGACCTTTAAAAAAAATAACTGTAGGTATCTCGTATAGGGTAGGTATATTGTGATAATTGTGTATGGATAATTAGCTGAACGAACGCCAGCAGGTGATGCGGTGAATGTATACTTTGAATCCCTGATGAATTTACCTAAACGTACAGGAATATTTGGTAAAAATCGCGTCCCGAGTTGATGAAACAAAAATTTCTGGACTGAAGATTTCTTTCGAGATCTGTTCTAGAATGTCTCCAGACTCTTCCGGATCTCCTGGTTCTGACAAAAACCATATAACCTAGTCACCTCTACCTACGCAATAACATATACCTATATATATTTGCCTGATCTCGTTTAGGTATGTGTGGATTCATTTTAAATAACTATTAACATAACACAAGTATCGTTGTGAATTACCTCCGTTCCTATTGATTTGATGTTATACAAGTAAATATTAGGCTTGGTTAATATAGGTTGTACCTACACTCACACTCCAAAGATATAGGTAGGTACATACCTATATTTACTAGACCTACAGTGCCATACACAGACTATATGGATTATGGAAATGCCGCCCTAAGAATATATTTCCACACATCGATATCTCCGCTAAGATGGTGCATTATTGCATTCTGTAATGATGCCACCACCCAGAGCCACTGTTTTGGAGCTCCTGTAAGAAGGGCAAAACGCATGCGCGGGATATGTCATTTTCGGCTCTACGACGTTCGGTGCAATGCCTTTCGATTCTACGATACGGCGCCAAAATACCATCATGCACCAGCATGACCAACTTTAAGAAAAAAAATCGAAGGAAAGCTTTGAAAACTTTGAATTTCCGAACAAATCAGTGTAATTTGAAGTATCTCATGAATGAATATGTCAAGTTAATTGATTATAAGCTTAGGATAAGTCAAATCAATAGCGAAATTATTTATTAGTTATGTAATATGAACATGAACCAGTGAATGAATTAATAGGTTTGTTCGCGTCGCATGAACTTTTTGCACTTTCTGCACCCTAGCCAATAGCGTGGGGTCCTTGGCAGCAGCTGACCAATCACAGCAGTTTGAGTGCAGAAAGTGCAGAAAGTTCATGCGACGCGAACAAACCTAGTTATTAATGATTTTTTTTGGTTAGGCTGGTGGCTGGTGTCATTGTGTTGCAGTTAAAACGTCACACATACGTCATAGCATGACAGTGACAGATCATTGACAGATCGTGCGTGCAAGAGCAAGAGCAAGACGTGCGCGGTGTGTGTTTTGTTATGGGTCGAAGAGCTCCCAAGAAATGAATACTACTGATCGGTGTTTTAATCTACGCACCCCGATTAACATGCGAAAATGATGTGAAAACATGGTGAGACATTCCAGACATTTCTTTTCAATAGCCCTCCGTTGATTTAAAAACTTATCAGTGAACCACAAACAACCCTTTTTTCACGAGTTACGTCAGTGCGTGACAGATGGTCTGAATTTATAAAAATAAATACACTCCTGTTGACTCCTGTATTTGGACCAGGAAGTTGTCTTGAAAAGAGGAGTTTGAACCAGAAAAAAAACACAGTACTTTGTTAGAGTATATAGTGAGTAAACGCGGAAGTGGAGTGCTCTCAAAGGTCTGGGGGAATTTATACACACAAAATCAATAATTTCAATGATTCTATCCTACGATTTTATGTTAGCAATTTAGCTCAACACGAGAAGTTGGGGGTGTTGATTGCAGGATTATTACTCGATTGACATTTTAAAATAATTTCGCTTAAGAACCGGTCAAAACAGGCTTGCTTTCTCTTTATCTTGAAGGGGGTGTGTAAAACGTCTGTGGTAAAAGACCTATACGTATACAGGGTGTTTTAAGTAGAACCCATGCATGATATTATTGAGAGAAAAATCAATAGAAAATCGCAGAATAAGGGGACTTTTCCCGGAAAAATCTAAAAATGCATAATAAACAAAATACTCGACAAAATAGCTCACTTCCAAACTTCAACCGATTTTTTTTTGAATTCCTAGTTTCCTACCCTAGGCCAGGCGGTAGGTCATTCTGGATAGAAAAAATTCCGACCAAAGCTTTTATGGTGTCAAACTCTTCGTAAGGTCGGTAGGTATCTACCACTGAGTTTCCGCCCAAAAACGAGTTGTGCTGATTCCTCCACATCTATCCAAAGGTAAAGGATGTCTTGAAGGTGCAAAAAGACCTGTTAAACCCCCGTACTTTTTCATTTTATTTGCCTCAATGCAAACGTACAACTCTTAGGCAAACATTGGAAGCATTTATCATCATCTCTGTGCCAGTCTTACTGTTGAAAAAAAAGATTTCTTTGTGCGGGTCAGATAAATCACATTTAATTGTTCTTACCCACAAGAAAACGATGGAGCAACATGTATTTTGGATGTTTTCTAATAACTTGTACTTACTGAACCCATTCATGGCGTTAAAATTTCAATAACAGCATTTTTGAAGATGTTGCCCGCTAAGAAGTGAATAATTTTTACCTGCCTGTTCAGCAGCAGTTTTTTCAATTTTACCAAACACCGTTCTCGAAAATTTTATAGGGAATGACAAGCTGGAACTGTTTTCTAATGATATTATATCTAACTTGACCGCGACACGCCTTCTCAAAGTGTAGGAAACTGATTTCTTTTTGAGCGGTTCTATTTTACCCGTGTGCGGCCGTGCCTACTTGACATAGACCGGACTGATTACACAAGCTTGAAAATGTACTCTTTTCCAGCTTTAAAACACGACCATTAATGATAAAATAATATATGATTTCTGCATAGATCAATGTACAAAGTCTTGATAGTAATGGTCGCCTTTTAAAGCTGGAAAAGAGTACATTTCCAAGCTCGTGTAATCAGTCCGGTCTATGTCAAGTAGGCACGGCCGCACGCGGGTAAAACAGGACCTCTCGAAAAGAAATCAGTTTTTTAGACTTTCAAGTGCGTGCCGCGGTTAAGCCAGGCACGATATCGTTAGAGAAGAGTTTGAGCTTTTCATTCCTTATGAAATTTTGGCGAACGGTGTTTGGTCAAATTGAAAAAATTGCTGCTAAACAGGCGGGTGAAAATTGTTAACTTTTTTGCTGGCAACATCTTCAAAAATGCTGTTATTGATATTTCTATGCCAGAAATGGGTTCAATGGATACGAGTAATTAGAAAACATACAAAATACATGTTGCTCCATCGTTTTCTTGTGTGGAAAAACGATTAAATGTAATTTATCTGACCCGCCCAAAGAAATCTTTTTTCTCAACAGTAAGACTGGCAAAGAGATGATGACAGATGCTTTCAATGTTTGCGTAAGAGTTGTACGTTTGCATTTAGGCAAATATAACGAAAAAGTACGAAGGTTTAACAGGTCCTTTTGCACTTTTGAGGCATCCTTTACCTTCGCGCAGATGTGGAGGAATCAGCACAACTCGTTTTTGGGCGGAAACTCAGTGGTAAATAACTACTGACCTTACAAAGAGTTTGACACCATAAAAGCTTTGGTCGGAGTTTTTTCCAGATTGTAGTGATTTTACCGACATACCGCCTGGCCTACCCAGTTTTACCCATATTTTTTATTTGAACTTTGGAGGGGTGTAGGTATATCCGTTACATACTAGGTATATCTATATTTATTTTTGGAATGTTTTCTGAAAGAGTTTTTCGATTTTTGATATCAGCTGCCCTCGAAATTTGTAACAACCCTACAAAAAAAAGTCTTTTTTGCACGATCGGACGCCGATCGGGTGTAGAGTTGGCACGTTTTACCCGCACACCTAAATAGGTATCTATTTTTGCCCCCGTGGGCTTTTTATTCCTGTTCCTTGTTCCTGTTACACAACCGGGAGCCGGAAGTTTTCAACCAAAATAAAATAGAAATTGCAAAAAATATAGTGGGTGTCGCAAAATTAGCAAAAAATAGGTCTAGGGTGGTTTAAGACAATAGGCGATATGCAAAAACACGAAGTATAATAATTATGCTCATACTGCTCAGGTTTTAGAAGAGTAGTCAGTCCGGACGTTAAGGACGGAGTCATATTGGTAAAATAAGCGTTGCGAAATCAATTCGTCTGGGTTTATTCCTTCACGGATTCTTACCATTTTGGTCTCTTTCGAAAGCTACAAGGATGTACTTTGGTTTGAGCCCATTGGCATTTCCAAAATCCAAAAATAATTTCCTCAAATGTCGAAATTTAATTTTTTTCTTGGATTTCGAAAATGCCAATGGGCTCAAACCAAAGTGCATCCTTGTAGCTTTCGAAAGAGACCAAAATGGTCAGAATCCGTCAAGGAATAAACCCACACGGATTGATTTCGCAACGCTTATTTCACCAATATGACTCCGTCCTTGAGGGGAAAAAATTACGGGTACCTTGCACTTTTATACCAAGCATTGTCACTTTGCATGCCTGTTGCTGAGACCACCCTGGACCAATCTGGATGTGGGGACATCGGCGTAAATCGTGCAGAGACTATACAGGGTGAAGTAGAAAAAATTTATCGAAAATTTGTAAATCTTGAACCATAGCCGATGGACGTATGTTAATCAGGACATTGATGACGGATCTCACGCTCATGAATATGCTTTAAACAGTTGTGAAATATCTTGAGGCGTTTCTGAAATACGCTGGAAGAAGTTGAACTTCTTTGTTTTTTTATTTTTCCAATAAATCAGTTGTTTTTGAAGATATCGAGCTGCAACTTGATATTCCGCCGAACAATCATATTTTCAATGAAACGTGATGTGGGGACATCGATAAAGCCTGCTAGATTCGAAACTAAGATCTTTTTTTCCATCGTGAGCGCCATCTTCAAATTGCCCTTTGTGAAATTAGTGAAAAAACAACAGGTGACGATTTTGTTGGACACACACAATCGTTTTATAATGAAAAATCAGGTCCTGCATCGCCGACCTGGTTTTGATGATGGCCTTTCAAAATGACCTTTTCGCCGAAGAAACGTTATCAAGTTCATTTTTCTTGATTTCTCTTCTCTTACGTGACAGTCACGACCGAATGGATCTTTGGATCGATGACATGTTTGTGATATTATAATCCACATTATTTTGTGAAGCCAGTCACTTGATTTCATCATCATCAGCCAAGTGATGTTCTTTTGGCAAACAGTGGAACAAAAAATTTGCCTCGATTTTTTGTGAAAAAAGCAAAAACGGCAGGGTCGCGTCCTCGTCTCGAACCAGATTGAAGAATATCTGTTATGCTTCCAAATGATACTAAAATGGTTCGGAGGAATGTGTTCTCTAGTTTGAAGCTAAACCGAAATGGATTGTTTCATCCTAGTTCTACAGGAGAGACGTTAAAAATATTGCTACAGCTTATCTTTGAAGCGTTTCCGGCCATATTCAACAAAAAATGTTCCAAAGATAAGCTGTAGCGACATTTTTGACGTCCCTCCTGCAGAACTAGGATGGAACAATCCATTTCGGTTTAGCTTCAAACTACACAACACATTTTTCCGAACTCTATCAGTATCAATTGGAAGCTTTTTTGGTAACAGATTTCCTTCAATCGGGTTTGAGAAAAAAACGTGATTGAGAAAAAAACGTGACCCTGCCGTTTTTGCCTTTTTCACAAAAATCGAAGCAAACTATTTGTTCAACTGTTTGCCAAAAGAACACCATTTGGCTGATGATGATGGAATTCAGTGACTGGCCTTACAAAATAATGTGGATTATAATATCGCAAACATGTCATCGATCCAAAATTCCATTTGGTCATGACTGTCACGTAAGTGGAGAGGAATCAAGAAAAACGAACTTGGTAACGTTTCTGCGGCGAAGAGGTCATTGGCTCAATTCAGGGCCTGGTTTTTCATTATAAAACAGATTTCTGATCAATCTTGCAACAAAATTTGCTTGAAATTTGCATTGCTACATCATTGGAGATAATCAGTTCTAAATTCACACAAGTGGTGTTGAGATCATCAAGTATCATAACGTAAGAACGATTTTGATCTGAACAATCCAGTGGCGTAGAATCAGGAGGTTTTCCATCTTACATCCACTTATCTGCTACGCCACTGAATATTTTTCAAAATTAATAATGTTTTTGAATGTTTCTTTCGATTCAGAGAGAAAAGTTGCTCTTGTGAAATTTTGATTGGAGGCCTCGTTTTCGAGTTATTCAAATTTCAAAGTTTGAGATCAATTTAAAAAACCGTCAAATTCAAGTCCCTGCTATTTAGAAGCAGATAGGTACATGACTGGAGAACAAAAATAATAATTGTAACATACATTGACTGACATGCAATTTTGTCTTCCATCCCGGCTTCTGTACCGCTAATGAATTTTTTTTCCTAGTTCAACTTTCTTCAAAATTGATGAACTGCAAAATCAAGGTAATTGTAGGTATGAACTCACACAACGTAAGTAAAATCAAAAGAAAGTGGTACATACATTAATCAACATGAATAATTAAAAACAAGATTGAATAAAGGGTTTGCTGTTTTCCTCGATATGCTAGCCATTTTTTCGACTCAGAACTTCGAAGTTCGAATAACTCGAAAACGAAGCCTCCAACAAAGTTTCACAAAAGCAACTTTTTTTTCTGGATCAAACGACAAATTCAAAAAAATTATTGATTTTAAAAAATATCCAGTGGTGTAGCAAATAAGTGGATGTAAGTAAGAAAGCCCCCTAATTCTACGCCACTGGATTGTTTTGATCAAAATCGATCTTACGTTATGATACTTGATGATCTCAACATCACTTGTGTGAATTTGGAACTGATTATCTCCAATGATGCAGCAATGCAAATTTTAAGCAACTAAAAAATATGAGAAGTTGCAAGATTGACCAGGAATCTTCAAACTTAATTAGCTCAAAAAGTATGCCTCCTATCGAAATGTTGCAAGAGCAACTTTTCGCTCAAAATTGAATGAACAACTCGAAAATGGTACTGATTTTGAAAAATTTGCAGTGGGGAAAAATAGGGATGATTAAAGGGGCGCAACCACCCCTATCTACGCCATAGGGCTGTTCTCACCAAATGTGTTAGTCGAGGTTCATAGGCATTTGTTCAGTGAATACGTGTAAAAAATTTGACGCGAATCGGTTGACCAGTATAAAAGTTAGGTGAAAAGAACTGTATTTGTTTTCTAACTTTGAAGAGCTTCATCTCCGTTATTACGGGTTTTTGAACGAAATTTTCATATGCATATTTCATTCTTTTCTGATGCTTTATCGATTGGCAAAATCTTTGCGATTAAACACGGGACACCTGTATATCACTGCAAGAAGATTTATAGAAGAGACTGAAGTTTCTCACCAGTAGGATGAATTGCTGAAGGATGAGGTTAACGAACAGTGGAAACTGAGCCGAAATCGGTTGTCATTAAAAAAAATATGGCGTCCTTAAAAGAGTGACATTTTCATTTGCGCACAATTTATTTTAATATCTGATGATGAAACGTTTTTATAAAAAAAAGGATTGTAAAAACCCCAAAATTTCTACTTTGCAGGTTTTTAAGGGCACATGTGATGTCGTTGCCAGTGTCACAGTACGAAGCCCTGCTTGCTGAGGTGCGTGGTCTGAGGCGTAAAGCTCAGCACGTCCAACAGTTAGCTATACCTCTCATTTCCAAATCTTCAGATACAAACTTTGTTCTTCCAAACCAGGTATTTTGAATGATTGGCTTTTGAATTGAAAAGAATACATACACGTTTTCATGGGATTACAAATTGGTACAAGTCTTATAGGGTTATTTATTTCTTCATATGGGAATCCCCCGGAATATTTTCTAATAAATGCACACGCAGGGTATTCGAAACGTCTGAAAACTGGGTTTACAGCCACTTGTCAATTTTGCCGTAAAATAATTTAGGGACCCGACCAGTACGAACCGCCAACGGGACGTATTCTCATAAAATTCGTAAGTTACACTATGCGGACTGTGAATTTTCTACTTGAAACTGCTACCACATCAACTTGGCGTTTTTTCTGGTTTGGGTATAAATGGCATCCTTTTTTTTTCAAATAGCAGTCATATGAAAAATGTTGATTTCACTTCCACATAGACTTGAAACAAAAAATGAATTGCACAAAATGAAACCACTTAATTTTACAACCAAACTTTTGGCTCTAAAACCCAGATCTCAGATATTTTGAACGCCCCTGTAAAAACGCCTTCTGTTTTATGTTTTGCTATTATCTATGTTTGTCGTTGTTTGGACTACGTTGGTTCTTTTCTTACCTCATTGCGCCCTGTGTAGTTAGAAACATGTCTTGTGGAAATTTCTTTAAAAGACCAGTTGTACAACCAGTTCAATTGCTGCAATAAGTCATCAGCTAGAACTATTTGAAATAAAAAATATGGTTGAGCTAAAGTTGTTCAAGTGACCTGATAAAGGAGCTGTTGTATTGTATTGCTTCAGAGTTACGAAATGAGCACATCACCTCATCCAAACACAATGGAATCGTTGCTGCCCAGAGTCGATACCTCATCTCTGAATGTAAGCTCTGCCGCATTTCCAGCACCGACTAAATGTTCATGTTCTCGATTTTAGTACGAAGTGGCCTCCGGCAGTTCGGAAGGAGCTCCGCTGTGCAGCGATGACGAATGTGGCGTCCGCGGAAACGCCTTGTCAGTCAGCAGCGAACCGATCTCGCAAAAAACCAAAGAATATTCTCTTATGTACAACAGCGGCACGTGGCCAGTTGAAAAAACCTTGTGGAGCTCGGAACCGCCACTGTCGCTGATGAATTCGAAAATACCTACAGTCTCTCCTTCAAATATCTCGGTAAGAACTAATAATTATTATGCATTGTACGCGATCAGAGTCTGTTTGGACATTGTACAACCAAGCACATATTTTTATCATTTCTTCCATCAATAACCTGCACTCGGTAAAATTTTTGGGACCTAGCCCAGAGGTGGATAGACTTAGGTCATAACGAGTCGGTCACTATAAAGACCATGGTTTGTCTACTGTGCATCTATACCTTTGATCAAACATCTTCATTAAAAGTTTGAGTCCAAATAGCTTATGCGCCGTATGCATATACTTGAAGCTTGACTAATTCTGAATTCGGATCCATAAACAGGACTTCCAGCGTCATGAGACCACGAGCGTGATGAGCTTCGCTTCTTGCGGCGGAATACCGTTCGATAAGATCTTGGCAAACCCAAATTTGATTTCGCAAACGTCGTCGCAACAATTGGAGGCAAAAGTCGACATGGTCTACAGCCTTCTGGCCATGCTGAGCGGGCAAGAGCACACCGACATGGGCGACACTCTCCTGGCTCTCAGTACGAATCCGGAAAGTTGCTACGCCATGCGCGAATCTGGTAATTGATTTGTTTGAGTTGTCATCATGGTTACAACTGTGGTTGCAGAGGACACCAGTGCGGTTAACTAACTGAATTCCGTACTAGTGCAAGCGGCACACATCTAAAAACACCGATACGGCATTTCGGGTTAGTTATAGTGACTTGTAATGTAAGGGGGGCGCTTTGCTCTGGGTACCAATACCAATAGCATGAGGGTCCATCAGGAGTAGTGCTGGCAACCGAATCGGTTTTGAAAGCCGGCTCTGAAAACCGCGGTTTTGATAATAGCTGAAAACTGGCTTTTAGAGCCGGCTTTCGAGGCCGGTTTTCCAAGCCGGCTTTCGGAGTCTGTATTCGAAGCCGGCTTTCAATACCGATTTTCGGTGTGGTTTTCACTGTCGGTTTTTGAAGTCGGCTTTCAATACCGGTTTTCGGAGCCGGCTCTCAACGCCGGTTTTCGGAGCCAGTTTTCAATGCTAGTTTTCGGAGCCGGCTTACAATACCGGTTCTACCGAAAACCAGTATTCGACAAAACCGGTACACCGATATTCGACAAAACTGGTACCTACACCGGTTTTCATTTTTCCCGGTTTTTGCCAGCAGGCCAGCACTAATAATCAGGAGGTTTCTAGCGCGATTTTCATTTGTTTTTTTCACATTATGACGATATTTGGCTGCCCATCCTCGCCTCACTTCACTGAAGGCGATACACAAAAAGAGGGGGTTGTACTTTTTTTTCTAGAGCTTTGCCTTCGTATATTACCTATACTATTATAGTAGTGGCCGTGGCAATGGTGCTGATTAGGTCCACCTATTGTCTGGCGGGGGCCTTCTGCAACAGTGCAGCAGATGGAGTTCTTCAAGATTTTGAGACTTTCAATCGTCATTGGAGTTCTCCCGTTTTAGACTATCATTTTTAAGAAATTTCTCAATCAATTTCCTTGTAACTCTCTGCCGGTGACCTGCTCCTCGGACCCCCTGCTATCCTCGTGAACGGACAATTGCAATCACTTTGGAGCTCTAGTGAGCCCGCCCCCCTTGTGTCTTAGATTTCTAAATTTCAGTAAACCTTTTTGTGTCTTCTAATGTTGTTCGGAGTCCTATTGGGTCCCCATATATCTGCTTGTGTCGCTTGGAGCCCTCCCTGCTGACCCCCTGCTATCCTCGTGAACGGACAATTGCAATCACTTTGGAGGTCTAGTGAGCCCGCCCCCCTTGTGTCTTAGATTTCTAAATTTCAGTAAACCTCTTTGTGTCTTCTAATGTTATTCGGAGTCCTATTGGGCCCCCATATATCTGCTTGTGTCGCTTGAAGCCCTTTTGGCACCCCTAATTCATTTTCGTGACGTTCGGAACTCTAAAAGCCCCGTTATGTCTGTTTTGGTCAGAGTCTTACAGGTTCCTTGTGTCTTGGGTTTGGTTTGGAGCCCCGATGAGCTCCTTGTGCCTTCTTGAAGTTTTCGGAACTTCAAGAAGCTCCATTGTGTCTTCTTGGGTTGCCCAGAGTCCTACTCGTATCCGGCCCTTGTGTCTTGTGTCTTCGTGAATCATGTGTAGCCCTGCTGAGTCCTCTTTTATTCATCGGAGCTCTAGTGAGTCCCCTTCTGCCATACAGGGTTTCCTTGTACCTCCAAATGTCGTGCGGGGGACTCCAACGAGCCCCTTATTGCTTTCTTGTGTTATTCAGAACTCTATTCATCAAGTCTCTTTTCCCTTTTTGTCTATGTCAGCCGCGTTCGGCAATACAACTGCGTTCACTTTCCACTCCAAAACATCGGTTCAGCAAATCAGAATTCTTGAAACCTTGATCACGTGGTATTTGAAAGGAAAAGAAAAGATAGTAAAAAATTTGTCCAAACCTTGAAAAAAATATGAATGTCCTGAAAATTTCGTAGTCTGTTTAGCTTTGCTTGCATGTATTGCTTTACTACATAACCAAAATCACCAAAAAATGCACTGGAGGATTTTAAGTTGTATGAGGAAGCTAACACAAATAGCTCTTGCATCAAATCAGTGTGTAGGCCAGGCGGTAGGTCATTCTGGATAGAAAAAATTCCGACCAAAGCTTTTATGGTGTCAAACTCTTCGTAAGGTCAGTAGGTATCTACCACTGAGTTTCCGCCCAAAAACGAGTTGTGCTGATTCCTCCACATCTACCCAAAGGTAAAGGATGTCTTGAAGGTGCAAAAAGACCTGTTAAACCCCCGTACTTTTTCATTTTATTTGCCTCAATGCAAACGTACAACCTTAACGCAAACATTGGAAGCATTTGTCATCATCTCTGTGCCAGTCTTACTGTTGAAAAAAATATTTCTTTGTGCGGGTCAGATAAATCACATTTAATTGTTTTTTCACACTAGAAAACGATGGAGCAACATGTATTTTGGATGTTTTCTAATAACTTGTACTCACTGAACCCATTCATGGCGTTAAAATTTCAATAACAGCATTTTTGAAGATGTTGCCCGCTAAGAAGTGAATAATTTTTACCTGTCTGTTCAGCAGCAGTTTTTTCAATTTTACCAAACACCGTTCTCGAAAATTTTATAGGGAATGACAAGCTGGAACTCTTCTCTAATGATATTATATCTGGCTTAACCGCGGCATGCTTTTTGAAAGTGTAGGAACTGATTTCTTTTCGAGTGGTTTCATTTTACCCGCGTGCGGCCGTGCCTACTTGACGTAGACCGAACTGATTACACAAGCTTGGAAATGTACTCTCTTCCAGCTTTAAAACACGACCATTAATGATAAAATAATATATAATTTCTTCATAAATCAATGTACAAAGTCTTAATAATAATGGTCGCGTTTTAAAGCTGGAAAAGAGTACATTTCCAAGCTCGTGTAATCAGCCCGGTCTATGTCAAGTAGGCACGGCCGCACGCGGGTGAAACAGGACTTCTCGAAAAGAAATCAGTTTTTTAGACTTTCAAGTGCGTGCCGCGGTTAAGCCAGGCACGATATCGTTCGAGAAGAGTTTGAGCTTTTCATTCCGTATGAAATTTTCGCAAACGGTGTTTGGTAAAATTGAAAAAATTGCTGCTGAACAGGCGGGTGAAAATTATTCAGTTTTTTGCTGACAACATCTTCAAAACTGCTGTTATTGTAATCTGAATGCCATAAATGGGTTCAATGGATACGAGTTATTAGAAACATACAAAATACATGTTGCTCCATCGTTTTCTTGTGTGGAAAAACGATTAAATGTAATTTATCTGACCCGCACAAAGAAATATATTTTTTCAACAGTAAGACTGGCATAGAGATGATGACAGATGCTTCCAATGTTTGCGTAAGAGTTGTACGTTTGCATTTAGGCAAATATAATGAAAAAGTACGGAGGTTTAACAGGTCTTTTTGCACTTTTGAGGCATCCTTTACCTTCGCGCAGATGTGGAGGAATCAGCACAACTCGTTTTTGGGCGGAAACTCAGTGGTAGATAACTACTGACCTTACAAAGAGTTTGACACCATAAAAGCTTTGGTCGGAGTTTTTTCCAGATTGTAGTGATTTTACCGACATACCGCCTGGCCTAGTGGTGGTATTGACTGTTCAAAAGTGTCAGCAACAGGCGTCTGATGGGCAGTTTCCAAAAATGTGTCATTCAAAAAAGAAGGGGGACGTGGGAGGAGCCACATAGGCCTTGGATACGTACGGAAGGTTTCCGTGAAGCTCGAAAGTCGCTATCACTGATTCGGCCAGGGATTTTAGAAGACCAATCAAATCCCCTGATTTTAGAGCTGAACTGGTTGGGTTCTAGTGACTCGAAAACTCTATTAGTGAATCGCACTGCTGCAAGCCTCAGCTTCAGTAATCGAACTGTAACCATGACACTCTACCTTTGTATTTCGGACGGAATGGATTCCAACTCTACTGTGTTGTACGCCAGGTTGCATCCCCTTGCTGGTGCAGATGATCCAGATGGACAAAGATGCCGAAACGCGGGACAAGGCATCGCAAGCTCTACACAATTTGATTCAGCACTTGCCGGATGAGAAGCAGAGGAAAAGGGAAAGTCGCATTTTCAAATTGTTGGAGCAGATTCGTGTCTATTTCGAGGCGCTTCAGTTGGGCAATCAGCCGAATCTTCCAACTAGCGAAGGTAATTATTATTATGGATGTAGGTTTTTCAAATGTATGGAATATAAAAATCAAATGGCTTCAACTTTTACATTTTGCCGTCATTGAACTTCAAAACTAACCGGATTCTAATGAGACTTGAAACTAACTCTTTCGAATTACAACGCAACTGTAATTCGATACAGATAGGTAACAATGTCTACTCCAATAACAAAATTTTTGTGTCAACTTCTATATTTTGAATCGATGTTCCATATTTATTTTGAAAAACCTCGATTATGCGGATTTCTATATTATGCAAATACTGATATTTATTCAATTGTAGTTTATTTCACTACAGATGGCGATTCCCATCCAGTTCAGACGGTGGCGCATTTGATGAAATTGTCTTTTGACGAAAGTCATCGACATGCCATTTGTCTTTTCGGCGGAATCAACACTATAGCTCGTTTGCTAGAGGTACCTATTATATTTCTGCGGGATTTAAGATTATCTTTGTCTTTATTTCCTCATAAATTTTAGACCGAGCATGCCCATCACCCGGACAAAATAAACGAAACGCATTGCATGTTGATGCGCAGGTATTCCTGCATGGCATTGACGAATCTGACTTTCGGCGACAGCGGAAATAAATCTTTGCTTTGTTCGTTCAAAGAATTCATGAAAGCTTTGATTGCTCAGCTTCAGACTTCCAGTGATGAACTCCGTCAGGTACGTTGCCTAGCCCTAAGATGGTAGCATAGAAATGGTAGTATGATAATAGTGAATTAGCATTAACATAATCAAGTTGACACATCACGCTGCGCCGGCGCGTCAGAAATTCCAACTGGAATGTTGCAGAAAAGGATATGGAAAAAGAGTGGAATTAAAAATTTGATGGATATCAATTATTGACCTTCCCAGTTTTAGGAGACAGGAAACTCTGCAGCATTTCAAGGTCATTTTTTGACGTTTATGACGTCATATGACGATATTTGGAACAGTGGCTCGAATCCCGTAACTTTACAGGGCAGGGTGTTAGGCGATTTACATTTAAAAAACGCCACCTGGTGTAGAGCTCGGTACTTGATCGTCGAGGACGTTTTTGCGAGGAAAACATACTCCGACGTCTAGTAGCCTAGGTGGGCACTAGTGGATACCTGTAATACCCACATATTGACATGGAAATTTGACAAGTAGAAATAATCTGAAAAAGGGGTTTGCATTTGTGTCTCGTATTTCATGTTATGGTTAGCGTAGTTAGCAGGTTTTTAGTAGATCTAGCTCCAGAGGTGCGCAGCTGAAAGACTACGCCCCCAGAAATGCACTACATTATTGCGATAAAAAAAGACAACGTTTACGTCGCGAACACAGAGGTAGCTACGGCGAGCTTGTTAGAATGAAAAATGCGGATCTCCAGCTGAAGTCGAAGCAGGAAATCTTTAGAAAAAAGCGAGGAAAAAAGGTAGGTGGTGGTTGACTCTGCACGGCCAGCCCGAGGTGATTTTTTCTTGGCTGGCAGGCTGGTCGACGGGCTTGTGTGTTTCCCTCCGTGCGGGTGTGACAGAGTCTGTTGCTCTTCCTTGGGCGGAAGCTATGGATGATTTAGAGAAAGGTCTGCGACGACGCTGGTCATCAACATGGGGCCCAATAACGAGCCTATGGGGTCCCAAGGGTTCACAGGAACGAAAGTTTGCTTGTAGCGTACTGCACAAGACAGCAAAGTGACAGTTTTGACGTAACCACCGCCGTTGCCGGACGGCAACTTACACCAGTTCTAAAAATTAATGCCCTAAAACTTCCTCGACGAAACGGCCATTTTCCCCAATAAGGTCAATCGCCTGTACTTGTGTAGCCCCCAAAAACACATGTCTTCGAGGCTTCTTATTTGTTAACATCCACTTCCATTCTAGGTCAATTGAAAATAAGACTGGTTGAAAATTTAGTCGCTGCACACGTAAACTGTAAATCATTGTAATAACCTTGCTTGCTCAAAATTTCACGTTTATTATGCTTGCCTGCTCGAACTGTCAATAGTATCAAATCTTGCTCATGCCCACTGAAACACAAAATCATCATGAAAAGACCTATTATTGTGAATACATTTTTCTTCGTACCGGGAAACTGGAATGCAAATGAAAAACTAGGTTTATCTTTTAGACCAAATTTCTAGTTTCCCGTTACGAAGAAAAATCTTGTATGTGAAGAAGTTGATTTTAATATACGCAGGCCTATAGTCTATAGTCACCATCTCATGTGGCATGCCCGGTGTGTGGCGTGGTGGTTAGCCACCACTGTGACAGGCTATCATTGAAAATATGAAGACACATTTGACCATCTCTACTTGGTTTTTCACCCCATAAAACACATTGAAGTGAAATCAGAAACACGCCAACACCTACAAATAGGTCATTGATGGCAGTTTTTCCTTCTTTGGGTTTTGTTCTCATCAGTCAGAAACAAAGCGTCGGGTGTCAACACATGACCTTGACGATCCATATTTACGCATGACGTCAGGGTAGAACGAGACAATTAAAAATTGGAAACCCCAATTCGGTTTGAGAGAAATTTATGAGAACGCACAGGGCTAGAAAAATGAAAAATGTAAAAAAGGCCTCTGTTCTAATCACTTTATGATTGATGACTCTGGTCCACCCAAACAAATAGCAATAAGCTAATAATAAAGTATGACGTCGAGATGCACCGTTTTAATAACTTGACGAAATATAGTGTGCCTTTTAGCAAGCCAGGATGATTAAATTGAAGATAGTAGACGTAATTTAAAGTAGGTAGACACTTTGCGCTATCTTGGATTCAAGTAAGAATGACCAGTAGGCATTTTTTTCAAATCGCCACATAACAACTCTTGGATCGATTGAATTCGTCGTAGTCGCAAAATGCAGACGAAGATTGGTGGGACACAGATTGGTGATGTTATTGCTTTTATCTATCTGGTCTAGAAGTAGGAGAAACAGCCAAAATCCAATGTGGGACTCCTGTACGGGGGCACGCCACAATCTCTGAAGACAAAATCTCATACCTCCGGTTTCACCAAAGTTTCATGAGTGGATTAAATCTATCACACCGATGGTTGCTATGCACCAGCCAATAGCATGGCTAGTTGCTTGGTTACTATGAGAGTGATAAATTCAATTCGTTGATGAAACTTTGGTGGAACCGGAGGATAGCGACAAAATCAATCTCTGAAAATTAAATATCTGACGACAACATTTTTAAAATCATAATATCTGAAAGGCCTAATCTCTGAACGAGCTTGATCGCTGGAGCCCCCTTGGAACCTTTTTGCACGATTCCGAGCTTCATTGCTCGGCGTGCGCTCTTACAGGGTGGATTCTGTCACACCATGCTTGCCTGCTATTTTGAAAAAAGCTAAACGCATAATATGTATTTTTTTTTTCCATTGGAAGGTTGAATTTCAAAAGATATCAACTTTGGAAATACCTGCTTCTGTATGATTTTTCCCTGTACTTCGTGTTTCCGGGGTTGAGTAGCTTGAATTAGGTTTCAGAAGCGTTCAGAGCGTAGCAGTTAGGTTGGAAGGGTCTGTCTTATTCTACAGTAAGGTATCATATTTCTTTTTTATATATTTTAATCAGTTCAGTAAAATTACTGAAGTCAAATTATCTGCGATTGATGGGCTCCCATACAGAGACGTGGTTAAACTGGTTTTACTTTTCACTATTTCTGTTGGTGGACCAGAGCATAGCATCAATTGAAAACTGATGAAAACAGGAAAAGTAAAAGACGTCTTTTTTTGTAGGTCACTGCCAGTGTTCTGCGAAATCTTTCGTGGCGCGCCGATCCGCAGAGCAAAGAAATCCTGCGTGAAGTAGGCAGCGTCACTGGTTTGATGTTGGCTGCGATGATGGACAACAAAGAAAACACTCTCAAATCCATTTTATCCGCCCTGTGGAATCTTTCCGCCCATTGCACCGAAAACAAAGCCGAAATCTGCGTGGTGGACGGCGCTTTAGGCTTTTTAGTTGACATGCTTACCTACAAAACTCCATCCAAATCGCTGGCGATAATAGAAAATTCCGGCGGAATCCTCCGTAACATTTCGAGCCAGATCGCCGTCAAAGACGAATACCGAACGATTTTGCGCCAACATAACTGCTTGCAGATCCTTTTGGATCAATTGAAATCACCATCGTTGACCATAGTCAGCAACGCTTGCGGCACCCTATGGAATTTGTCAGCCAAGTGTGTCGTCGATCAAGAAATATTGTGGCAACTGGGTGCACCCTCCATGCTGCGAAGCTTGAACCATTCCAAACACAAAATGATCGCAATGGGTTCCAGTGCCGCTCTGCGTAACTTACTGAGCGCACGTCCTCAACAAAACGTGCTAAGCCAAATAGACTCCACGGCTCTGGCCATGGATCTTCCAATCTTGCCAACTCTGGGCGCGCGTAAACAGAAAGCGCTCATGCAAGATATCGATCAAAATCTGTCGGAAACTTGCGATAACATCGAGAAAGATTCACCGATCAAAAAGAATCGCGACAATCAAGACACGAATTCGAACATCACACGCAAGTCTTTCGACGAAGCTAATTTCAAAAACATGAACCTGGAACCGTCAACTAGCTTCGAAAAAGCCAAGTTCAGCGTATCCTATTCCGGTATTCCCAAACACGTCGGAATATGTAGCAAATCGTTCATTAAATGCATGCCAAAGAAAGTTGCCAAAAATGAAGTGTTGGTTACCAACAAAGAATATAATAATAAGTACAAAAACGAAAATTGTAATAATGAAAGCATGGATCGTTCAGTGAATAATGAAATTTTGGAGGAAAAATCCAAGGAGAAGCTGAAGGAAGACTCGAATCAGTCTGACGAAAAAGACTCTTGTTCTCTTGAGGATGTGGATAATCAAGATCCGTTGGTAGTTTCGAAGGGACCTGGCCAATCAGAGAGGGAAGAAGGTCTTGTGAACAAGAAAGGGTACGACTGCGATGAAAAAGGTGATGAGCCGTCGTTGAACGATGCGGGAATGTATGACGGCCATCTTGACGAGATTGATTTGGAAGATATTTCGGTGTATTTTTCTACAGCTGAAAATGCTCCGCGTGGTACTGGTTACGAAAGGGTAAGTACTAAATAATAGTATATATAGACTAGGCACAAAACAGAAAATAAGAGAGTTCAGCGGCATTTACTATTATTTTTTGAGAACATGACGTTATACACTAATTCGACCTCGCTGAATATGAAAATCATGGTTTCCACTCCGAAAACTTTACCGGAAGCTTCAAAATCCAAGATGGCGGACAGGGAGCAAGTAAACCGGAAATGTCTTGTTTCAGGGCTCTAGGAGTCCTAGGATTACAATTTAAGTGTCATACCTTTTAGGTTTTTGAACTCCCACGACCTAAAGGAATTGGTTTTAAATGCAAGCTATACATTCTCCATGGTAATTGTTCTATCACTATGATTTTACTAGGAACCAGAAACAGACAGATTTTTTTTTGTTCACTTCGATTCTCTTCACAATTTTCATGATTCCAAGTGTATTTGTATAGACCGGGTGATACAAAACAACCGCAGTAACACTTTATCTGGATGAAATTATGAATATGTCAGAGGCAGTGTGAGTCAAAGAGCATGAAATTACCTATTTAGCCCAGTCAACGAGAAAAAAATAGCGAAAATAAATCGTGTACTTTTGAAAATTGGTAGGGATGATTTCGAAAGCTTGTTGATTATTGTGTATAAAGTACTCATCGATAGAAGGTGTAGAGTCGCCGCCATCTTGGGTTATTGGTGTAATTGGGTATTTTTTTCAATTATCTCAATAAATAGCGATCCCATCGGAAATCGGCTCGGTTCAAATAAAAGGCCATCAAATTGTCCACAAAAAAGATGCGTATCACTTCTACGTATATCTGCCGTAATTCCAGGGAAATTGGCCTGCGAGCGTCGGGTGTGAGTCGTAGGGGCGATATTTAATTTCTCACGGTGTCTATGAAAAATCACGCTAAACTGCAATGCAATGCTGTTTTGGCAATCTTCGTTGCTGTGTAAATGACCAAGTCATCGTGTGGTCTAGATCGGTTCAGAAACTACTCGAATTCATGCACCTTAGTTCTTTTGAGAAAGAGCAGATTCTCATGATTTATGACTCACCACCCTGTATAATAAATGTCTTGTCTTATTCACCTAGTTTTATTATTGGATCACTGATTATTTTCCCTCAACTTTGTTTTCAAATACCTTAAAGTAACCAAATATACTATATACAAATATACAAATATAATATACTGAAGGCTAATTTTCTCCCGTGGACCCTTTCATATTTTTCAAAATATTTTTTCTTTGTAATCTTTCATGCACTAACGAAAGTTACCAAAAACAGTGTGACGTGATTGACCGCCAAAAAAAATTGTCAATTAAAAAACAATTTTTTTTTTCAAGTTAACTTGTTCGAGCTTGTTTTTTCCAAATTTACACATCGGCTTCGAGTTCAGGAGATTGAATTTAGTCGGAAAAAATACCAAACTTGTCGTGATCGGTTTCATATGGCCTGGACAACAAATAGAGCCGGGCTTCGCTATCCCCCGCTTCGACCCCCGTTCAACAATTATCGACACTTTTAGTGCCAAAATAGTATCTCCATGATGTGATGCATTGAGTTACGACGTATTTGCATCCAATGGATTAAAGGGTTTCATCCCCTCCACTTTGAGTTGCAATGTTTCAACCCCCTTCTCCAATCTCTTAGAACCCCGAGGTGCGATAGTAATAGGGCATTCAATGGGGCCTTGCAATTGAAAAACTCAACGTGAGGTCGCCACTACTGTAGGGGGCGCCTACTTCGATGAAGCGGCCGTAACCACGGGAAAAACATGGGAGTTTGAGTAGTTTGACCAGTAACTGACAGTGACTGGAGACGTCAAGCAAGAAACAGAGGTTATCCAAATTTCAAATCAAGACATAAAATGACGGACGTCGGTCGCTGAAGCGTCAACGCAGTCAAAATTGTCGAATTTGCCCCCAACGGTCGTGGCGCCCTCGGTGTGTGAAAGTGGCAGTGCAAGGCCCCATTCTAAACAGAATACCAATTTTTTAGGACGCCCATGTTTTTTCAGAGGTTTTGACGATTTTTTTACTCTTTCCCGTACCTACTAATTTGACTGAGGTGCAAAAATTTGAATTTGGCGGGCTCCGCGTTTACCGGAAGTGGCCCGCCATTAGCCACATGCATCGTAAGACATTTTATGACCTACTTCTTCCCGTGTGAGACCAGTTCGGGCTCAATCTGAACATTTTTGCGGCCGTGCCCGTGGTGCGAATTCCAGGCGAGTACTGCAATTTACAGCGACTCAAAACATTCGAAGACCTGGAAGACCATAAAGCACACGCGAGAAAGTCCGAGAAAATTGTCCACTGAGTTCTCATGGTCTAAGGACTCACTTTACTAAAAATCAGCTTTGAGCGAATTTATTTCCGGTATTTATGATATAGAGTCTAGATTGACTGGGCTATACCCTGAGCCGCCGCGGCGCATGTATGACTTGCCTGTTGATTGAAAAATTTATAACTCCTTAACTGTGAGTTTTGGAGCAACCAAACTTTCCCAAAATATTTTTGAAAGTTTTCTCCACACATGATCCCGCATATGTATGGACTTATTTTGAAAAACTGATGTAGTTCCACATAGGTCGAAGTTTTTGTGTCATATTTTTGTACTTCTTGGGTTCCTAATGATTTGGAAAGACAACTATGAACATTTGAAAAATGAAAACTGTTCTGAACGCTTGAAAAATGACCTAGCATTAGAACCATGTAAAAAAATTTGCCGTATTTACTATGATTTTTGACTTCTAGCTGGTTGAATGCAAAAAATTGGAAAAACTTGAAATTGGAGAAATTGTCGAAAATAGGGGCTCCGCCCCAGAAGGCACCATTTTTCGTTCTGGAAACCGGGATTTTCGGATCCAGCGGGGTCGAATTAGTCCGAAAGTTTTATCGCCAACCGGTAACCTTTCCATGCCGCTGAACACAGTTTAGAGAGCACTTTTGAAAAATTGAGCCTAGACTAATATATATATTATACGAGTTTAATAAGACGAAGTTTGTCACACGTCACACGACTGTTTTTGGAGCACGAAGAACGCAGTGAGGAGGGTCCCAAAGGAAGGAGTGTGACGAAACGTCTTATTAAACGAGTGTTATATACTATTTTATCTATTTTGCCGAAAATATTTGAGAAAAATTTAAAAATTCTAGAGGTAGCAATGCCTTTCAGTGTCATAAAAGTGTCAAGAGCCAGTACGTCACCGCTCTCAGTGTTTTAAAGTGGCCATTTTTGAACCGAAATAGATCTTTTTTTGTGGAATTTGGTGTTAGTACATTATATTATTTCTTCAATAGCGATTTATCAACCAGGATCAATGGGTGGAGAAGCAGGACACGGAAAAAGAGGAGTATGATCTTTCAGCAGGTGACGATCTCGACGATATCGATTTGGATGCATCCACTTTTGCGTAAGTATTGTTCATTGCTTTTATAATTATTATTAGGTGCTTTCCTTTTACCACAAAACTCACTGATCTGATCTAAGTTAGAGAGAGAAAAAGCGAGAAATCACATGCGCGAAAGTGAGATACCACTAACAACTTAGGTCAGAATACTTGGTTCAGGTTGTAAAAGGAAAGCACCTATTGTCAAGCTAAAGTGGTCGCCATAGCAATTGGCTTACTCCAAAATTGCAGTCGCACTCAGTGCCATACTTCCTGAATTTGTGAACTGATTTCAGGCAGGAAAATAATATTATTTCCATAACAGCAACGATAAATAACAGAACGAGACACTTGGCATGACTTGATCAAAAATTGTTCAAGACATTTTTTTGTATATTTGTTTTCTCGAGATCATGTTTTTCCTAGCGATAAGAGCGATAGAATAAATAGACACAAAAAAATACGTATGGGTATGGGGTATTCAGGTAGTCAAGTTTCAAATTTGTCATGCCATTTATTTTCTTTTTATTGACAAAAAACTAAATTTCACCCTCAACTTCAACACCCTGTTTTTTGAAAACTAAGCCATTTACGACAAAGTCGTTTTGATGGTTTATTGTACAAGTTGAAAACTTCAACCTGTTTAAATTCAGTAATTCAATAACCAAAAACATTTCACCAAAAATCACGGACACGTCGATTCCTAAATTTGAAATGCCACATTTTGATACCAATTACGTGACCTTGACAATGCCAGGGGCGGGGTATCCACTTCGCAAGGTTCAGGAGCCCTTTTTTTAAATACGATGGGTCAAAAAAAGCAATTTTTATCTTTGTTTGTTAACTAACAAACAACAACATAAAAACAATTGAGATCCTGCCTCACAAAAAAAATGACGACGTTCAGAAGTCAGTATCACGGTTCTATCAAAACGGTGGCATTTTCTCCCCCTTTCATCGCCATTGGTGTTGTCAAGGTCAATAGGTCACGTTATTAGTGCGTTAAAAGCTAAGATGACTCAGCAGGTGATGCTCTAGATTTCAAGAAAATGTCACTTTTTTGATAGGGACACAAACCTTTTGGACGCCGCCATTTTTTTGTGAGTCAGGATTTCAATTGTTTCTCTAGGCTAGATAGAGAATCAAACGAAGATAAAAATGTCATTTTTTGACCTCTTCCATTGTTTGTGAATCACCCGGTATAGTTTTTGAGGTTTGAAATTTCGAAATGAATTAATTATTCAACACCATTTTTCCATTGACGTGCGGCACTGGATGATCAATTCAGACTGAGGCATTTCTCCTGTCTTTTTGCGATATTTTTTTCCGTCAATTACCATCAAAATCAGAGTGAAATAATAAATTCCATATACGTTTGTTAGGGGATATTCAGCTCCACCATACCTATTAAAAAAGGGTTATACGAGGAACCATTATTTTGCAAATGACGGCTCTAACGATGGAGTTTTATGTAAATCTGATAATTCTATTTACAGAAACCACAAAGTCGATCAAAATACCACTGGTGTACCCGCTAATGCCGTCTTAGATACGACAACGTGTAATTCTAAGCTTGATGCTGAAGCCTATCAAGCGCAAGACAAACGAGACGATGCACCACCGTGCATTGAGCCTAGGTAGTATAATATTATACGTGTCAATTATCCAATAACGGTTATGTTTTTAAGATGTGACGAATTGCCCCAGCCGAAGGAAAAAAAAGGTTTGTTTAAATTGGCTAATAATAATCAGCGGAATGCATGACATCCATGCATGATCTATTTGCGATCGAAATATCGTCACAGAATAGCTATCCTACAGGTGTCCCAGAAATGTAAGCACAAAAAGTAACTTGGTAGAGTCCTTAGTTGATTTTATGACTCCTCTATGAAGCTTAATGTTTGTAATAGGGATTTTTTTACGACCATCCCCATCTTTCCCTCAACTTAATTCAAGTTAAACAAGCGAATATGCCTCATAGGCATGAGGCTCAGTAGCGCACTTCCTTTTTTGAAGGATTAGTGAACGCAAGATGTTAAGTAACTAGGGTTCTACTCTACCGTCATTTGGGCAAACAATTTCAATATGGCGGCCAAAATTTCGGCAGAATAATAAAATTCGGCTTGAAAATCAGAATGATCGTACTAGACAAGGGTGAGTTCCAAGTTTCATGAAAATTGTTCCACTAATAAGAGATTTCAATATGGCGGCCAAAATGGCGGCGAAATCATGAAACACAGCTTGAAAATAAGAATGATCATCCGAGACAAGGGTAACTTCCAAGTTTCATGAAAATCCTTTCACTTATAAGAGATTTCAACATGGCGGCGAAGATGATGGCGGAATCATGAAATTTGGCTTGAAAATAAAAATGATCATACGAGACAAAGGTCAGCTCCAAGTTTCATGAAAATCGTTACACTAATAAGAAATTTCAATATGGCAGCCAAGATGGCGGTGAAATTATGAAAGCCAATCTGCCTATTTGGTCCTTGAGGACCTAAGCTATCTATCGGATGAAGTTCAATTTTTAAGGGCTGTAGCTTTATTTCCCGAAGAGAAGTTCAACTTCTTCGAAGTGCACAGGAGATCTCTGTTTTTTGATAATAATGATAACGATGTATGGATAACAAAAATAGTGCCCATTGGCCACCCTTGGGGGACATCAGCTATCCATCGAAAAAAGTTCCAAGGCTCTTGCTTCAATTCTCGAGAAGGACTACATCATCCTAGTTTCTACACGGACAGACAGACAGACAAACAGACAGACGAACCGGCCACATAAGCGTCATATATGCGCCGAGCCGTAGTTTTGCGGTCGTTTTCAAAAATTCATAACAATTGACTCGAAGGTCGTATCGAGGTGGAGTTTTTGTCAAAAGGAAGTTCAAATTGTTCTCTAAATATATTCCCGTACATGTAGGGATGTATTTCCATAACAAGATGGCGGCAGAATTATGAAACTCAGCTTGAAAATAGGAATGATCGTACGAGACAAGCGTAACTCTCAAGTTTCATGAAAATCCTTCCACTTATAAGAGATTTCAATATGGCGGCCAAGATGGTGGGGCAATCATGAAATTTGGCTTGAAAATAAGAATGATCGTACTAGACAAGGGTAAGTTTCAAGTTTCATGACAATCGTTCCACTAATAAGAAATTTCAATATGGCAGCCAAGATGGCGGCCGAATTATGAAAGCCAACCTGCCTATTTGGTCCTTGAGGACCTAAGCTATCCACCGGATAAAGTTCAATCTTCAAGGGCTGTAGCTTTATTTCCCGAGGAGAAGTTCAACTTCATCGAAGTGCACAGGAGATCTCTGTTTTTTGAGAATAATGATAACGATGTATGGATAACAAAAATAGTGCCCATTGGCCACCCTTGGGGACATCAGCTATTAATCGGAAAAAAGTTCCAAGACTCTTGTTTCAATTCTCGAGAAGGAGTACAGCGTCTTAATTTCTGCACGGACTCGGACAGACAGACAGACAGACAGACAAACCGGCCACATAAGCGTCATTCTGCTACTTATATAAAAAAATGTTCTCCAACTGATTTCGACCTCCTGAACACGAATATCGGGTTCACTTTTGAATTGGAACATTTCTTTTTTATCGAAAAACCGAAAAAATGGTAGCCTTGTCACATGATTTTTAGTGATACCTACCTACTTTTTTTTTTTGTTATTGAGCGAACATGTTTCGTAATTTGAGTGCCATTATCCTTCAGGTACCTAGTATTGGCTATTTCAAAATGTTCAATTACTATTTCGGCACGTCTGATTTTAAATTTGTAGGGTCGTGTAATATGCGCCGAGCCGTGGCTTTGCGGCCGTTTTCAAAAATCGATAACAATTGACCTAACGGTCGGATCGAAGTGGGGTTTTTGTCAAAAGAAAGTTCAAATTGTTCTCTAAATATAATGCCGTACATGCAGTGATGTATTTCATTAAGAAATTGTAGTTGCCTGCATATCGCAACTTTCTACATCTTACCGCGAATGCCAGCACTTGATCGGCGAAGCCGCCCTACACCAAAATGTTATTTTTGTAATTGTTCATGATTATTTCGGCAAAATTTTTCTTGATTCGCGTACCAAGGCCATGAGCTACCCATTCGAGTTGAAATATTTTCTGTATTGAATTTCGTTTTGTTCGGAGGAAAGGATATCAAGCACCAGCAAGCAACGAATAAATCATTTGCGGCCGAGCCGTAGTTTCGGAGTCATTTTCAAAAATTAATAACTATTGGCCTGCACCTCGCACCGATGTGAAATTTTCATTAAAATGAATTTCAAATCATCCTCTAAATATAACTCCGCATATGTATTATGGTAAAATGATAAGATCAGGTACTTCCTCGCATGTGATAACTTTCGAGATCAGGCCGGCTTCTGAAATGCAGCATTCAACGGCGATGCCGCGTCACACTAAATTGCTATTATTGTCATTGTTTATTATTATTTCGTCAAGATTTTTCTTGGTTCGGGATACAAGGTCATGAGCTACCCAATGGAGTAAAAAATTTTCGCAAAAACCTTTTCGTCTAGGACTAGATGCTGTGACGGACGGACGGACGGACGGACGGACAAAGCGAGGACAAAAGCGCCTTCCCGTTTGGAGAAGTGCGCTAAAAATCGCCAAAAATCGCACCCGGGGGTTTTGAGTTATTGGAGGGGGAGTAAAACATTGCAACTTAAAATGGAGAGGATGGAACCCGTCAATCCATTGGAAGCAAATAAACTGCTCACAAATTGAAGTGGATATTTTTAAAAAAAGGTTTTTTTAAAATCGCCAGAAAATTCTTGAAAATTACTCTATTGTGGAATCGCTGGCACTGTTTTGAAGAAAAATGTCAATATTTTCAAGAACTACTGAATTCCTCCACAAAAATCACATGGATATGTCTAATACAGGGTGATGAAAAAAGTCGTTCAGTTTTGTTCTTTTTTACTCTTGTGCAGGAGATTGTTCATCCACCCTGTACACCTATATTTACTTGGATCTTATAGTCTGTAGCTTACGTAACTCGTCAGTTTTTAGTTTTTCGCTTTCCGTTGCGTATTTACCAAAATATAGCCTTTTCACTTTCCAAAGTCGTTTTATCGATGAATCTACTAAATCCGGGCGCTACTGAATTCTTTTTTGTACTAAGCAATGCCACTTGGTACTTTGAGAACGATTTTTTGCGCAGATTTCAAAATTAACGGAGGTATGGCGTTTCAACCATCTGATGTATACAGGGTGTCGCAAAAAAATCATTTATGAGATTCATTTTATTTCGAAATAATCAGTAGCAAAATGCCGTTGCAAAGATCAACTCCAGGTAAGTTCGGTATCGTGGCAAATATCTTGCGGAATGGTACAAGGCAAAGAGAAATTGCCAATTTGGTAAACGTATCACAAAATGTCATCGGTGGGCAAAGAGACGACTCCAGGCCACTGGCAGTGCCCGAATCACACATGGAGAAGGTCGCCCGAGAATAATTTCAGTAATGGAAGATCTCTTCTTGTTAGACATAAAATTCTAAAATTGAAAAGTGAAATTTTCTACAACCTGTAATAAGGTGTCAGAAACAAATTTCTTTGTTCATGCGACACCCTGTATATTTTTATGTAGTCTTCTATTTGAAATCTGTTCAAAAACTCGTTCTAAAAGTACCAAGTGGCATTGTTTTGTAAGTACCAAAAAATCCAGTAGCTCCCCGGATTTATTCATCGACAAAATGACTTTGGAAAGTAAAAAGGCTAAATTTCGGTAAGTACGCAACGAAAAGCGAAAAAATAAAAACTAACGAGTTACATAAGCTACAGACTATAAGATCTAAGTGAATATAGGTGTACAGGGGGGATGAACAATCTCCTGCATGAGATTAAACAAGCGAATACGCCTCATGGGCATGAGGCTCAGTAGCGCACTTCCTTTTTGGAGGATTAGTGAACGCAAGATGTTAAGTGATTAGGGTTCTACACCGTCTTGGGCAAAAAATTCCAATATGGCGGCCAAAATATCGACAGAATCATGAAATTCGGCTTGAAAATCAAAATGATCGTATTAGACAAGGGTAAGTTCCAAGTTTCATGAAAATCGTTCCACTTACAAGAGATTTCAATATGGCGGCCAAGATGGCGGCAGAATTATGAAACTCAGCGTGAAAATAGGAATGATCGTACGAGACAAGCGTAACTCTCAAGTTTCATGAAAATCCTTCCACTTATAAGAGATTTCAATATGGCGGCCAAGATGGTGGGGCAATCATGAAATTTGGCTTGAAAATAAGAATGATCGTACTAGACAAGGGTAAGTTTCAAGTTTCATGACAATCGTTCCACTAATAAGAAATTTCAATATGGCAGCCAAGATGGCGGCCGAATTATGAAAGCCAACCTGCCTATTTGGTCCTTGAGAACCTAAGCTATCCACCGGATAAAGTTCAATCTTCAAGGGCTGTAGCTTTATTTCCCGAGGAGAAGTTCAACTTCATCGAAGTGCACAGGAGATCTCTGTTTTTTGAGAATAATGATAACGATGTATGGATAACAAAAATAGTGCCCATTGGCCACCCTTGGGGACATCAGCTATTAATCGGAAAAAAGTTCCAAGACTCTTGTTTCAATTCTCGAGAAGGAGTACAGCGTCTTAATTTCTGCACGGACTCGGACGGACAGACAGACAGACAGACAGACAAACCGGCCACATAAGCGTCATTCTGTTACTTATATAAAAAAATGTTCTCCAACTGATTTCGACCTCCTGAACACGAATATCGGGTTCACTTTTGAATTGGAACATTTCTTTTTTATCGAAAAACCGAAAAAATGGTAGCCTGTCACATGATTTTTAGTGATACCTACCTACTTTTTTTTTTGTTATTGAGCGAACATGTTTCGTAATTTGAGTGCCATTATCCTTCAGGTACCTAGTATTGGCTATTTCAAAATGTTCAATTACTATTTCGGCACGTCTGATTTTAAATTTGTAGGGTCGTGTAATATGCGCCGAGCCGTGGCTTTGCGGTCGTTTTTAAAAATTGATAACAATTGACCCGACGGTCGGATCGAAGTGGGGTTTTTGTCAAAAGAAAGTTCAAATTGTTCTCTAAATATAATGCCGTACATGCAGTGATGTATTTCATTAAGAAATTGTAGTTGCCTGCATATCGCAACTTTCTACATCTTACCGCGAATGCCAGCACTTGATCGGCGAAGCCGCCCTACACCAAAATGTTATTTTTGTAATTGTTCATGATTATTTCGGCAAAATTTTTCTTGATTCGCGTACCAAGGCCATGAGCTACCCATTCGAGTTGAAATATTTTCTGTATTGAATTTCGTTTTGTTCGGAGGAAAGGATATCAAGCACCAGCAAGCAACGAATAAATCATTTGCGGCCGAGCCGTAGTTTCGGAGTCATTTTCAAAAATTAATAACTATTGGCCTGCACCTCGCACCGATGTGAAATTTTCATTAAAATGAATTTCAAATCATCCTCTAAATATAACTCCGCATATGTATTATGGTAAAATGATAAGATCAGGTACTTCCTCGCATGTGATAACTTTCGAGATCAGGCCGGCTTCTGAAATGCAGCATTCAACGGCGATGCCGCGTCACACTAAATTGCTATTATTGTCATTGTTTATTATTATTTCGTCAAGATTTTTCTTGGTTCGGGATACAAGGTCATGAGCTACCCAATGGAGTAAAAAATTTTCGCAAAAACCTTTTCGTCTAGGACTAGATGCTGTGACGGACGGACGGACGGACGGACGGACAAAGCGAGGACAAAAGCGCCTTCCCGTTTGGAGAAGTGCGCTAAAAAGAACGAAACTGAACGACTTTTTTCATCACCCTGTATTAAACATATCCATGTGAGTTTTGTGGGGAACTTCAATAGTTCTTGAACATATTGACATTCTTCTCCAAAACAGTGCAAGCGGTTCAACAATCGAGTGATTTTCAAGAATTTTCTGGCGATTTTAAAAAAACCTTTTTTTAAAAATATCCACTTCAATTTGTGAGCAGTTTACGTATCATATCCCGTTGATAACATTTTGGCATCAAAAGTGTCGATCTTTGTTGAAGGGGGGTCGTAGGGGGGCGAAGCTCTGCTAGGTGGTCCATTTTATTTTTATGGCCATGTAGAACCGATCACGACAAGTTAAGTATCTTTTCCGACTAAATTCAATCTCATAAACTCGAATTCGTTGTGTAAATTTGGATGAAAACAAGTTGGAACAAGTTAACTTGAGGAAACTTGTTTTTTCTTTGACAATTTTGACGTTTTTTCTTTGACAATTTTGACGAATTTTTCTTTTACTGTTAGAGGCGTTCTTCTTTGAAAAATTTTCTGAGGCCATCAAATTGAAGTGTATTCTTGAGGAAAATCATCCACTCGATGTATGATTTTGTTTCTCAAGTTTGAAAAATCGATTTGAACTTGAGCCGGCGCGGCGCGTCCTTTACTACTGACAATAACACTACAACATGCAACTTCCAATGAAAGTAGCTTAAACTATTGAAAAAAAAAAAGTTTGGGAATTCGAGGATTTGTGCAGAACTGAATTCCCTATAGTATAAATAAAATCGCCATGAATCGCACAGCAGGATTTTGAGTTATTCGAGGAGAAGGATCACATTTTGGCAAGGTTCGTACTCTATGAACTGTTGCCTCTCCCCTCAAATAACTCAAAACCCTGCAGTGCGACTCATGGCGATTTTGTTTATGTTATAGGGAATTCAATTCTGCACAGATCCTCGAATTTTCAAAGATCAGTTGTTTTTTTTTTCAATAATTTGAGCTATTTTCATTCAAAGGTGCATGCTGTAGTGTTCTGGTCAGTAGTAGACGACGCGCCGCGCCGGCTTAGGTTCAAATCGATTTTTTAAACTCAAGAAACAAAATTATACATCGAGTGGATGATTCTCGTGGAGAATACACTTCAATCTGATGGCCCCTGGAATATTTTCAAAGATGAACATCCTAACCGTAAAAAAAAATTCGTCAGAATTGCCAGAGAAAAAACTAGTCGGAAAAGATGCCAAACTTGTCGTGATCGGTTTAATATGGCGCAAGAAGAAAAAAGAACTCCCTAGCCGAGCTTCGCATCCCCACGAGCCCTCTTCAACAATGATCGACACTTTTTGTACCGAAATGATATAAACGGGATACAATGCGTCGAATTACGATGTATTTGAATCCAATGGATTGACAGGTTTCATCCCCTCCATTTCAAGTTGCAATTTTTTACCCCTTCTCCAATAACTCAAAACCCCCAGGTGCGTTTTTTGGCGATTTTGGATATGTAGTAGAGCATTCAATTCTAAACAGGATATCAAATTTTCAGGACGTCCATATTTATTCCAAGGTTTTGCCGATTTTTTTACTATTTTTCCTGTACTATTTATGGAGCCGAGTTTTTTCGAACTAACTTCACAGGTAGTCATGGCATGTGAGGTACCTAAAGCTTTTTTTGTATGTTATCATTTCTGGGGTAACTGTATACAGAAGAAAGACTTCACTTAAGGTGCGTTCAGTCAGCTTATTTAGCCGCAAGTTTTAATTTTAGTCGCAAGCGCAGCGACGCCCATTGACTCTTATGAACCAGCCTCCTCAGAACAGCCAATAAGCGATGCAGCACTTACGCATAAAATTAAAACCGCGGCTAAATAAGCTGACTGAACCCTTCGAATCATTCTTGTTTGACTTCAGGTCGCGAATGACCTTGCACCTAAAAAGAAGTGTATCCAAGTGTAGTGGGATCAAAAGTGGAGTTTCACTCTACCAATAAAATGATGCTAAAAAAATTAGCTGTATCATGGTGGTTCAGTCTTGGGCGATAAATATATTTCGGATTCAACAGAAAAAAAATCAAACGCCAAAAAAATGTATAACTAACATTCTCTCCCACCATGTTACCAAGAAGCAATGGAGTATTATACTTTGAAAAAAAAAATTTTTTCAATGGAAACAGAAACTATATTGAAAAATAACTGACCCGTATTTTTTTATTTAGCCAAATATCGTATCGTTTGGCCGCAATAAATAAACGAAATTCCTATTTTCTGACGTCATTTACACAGGCAGTATAGGCGGTGACTCGCTGTGACGTCAGAACTAGTTGATGTTATTTATTTATTACGCCCAAACGATATAGTCCGGTGGATAAGCGCCAAAAAATGCCTGAACTATGCATTTTGTGATAAAGCAAAGGGCTTTTGGATTTACGTCCTTGAGATTCAACTTGACAATTCCAGAATTGGCGCCAACGAGTTTCGTGTGGCAGGCGACCTCAGGAGCCATCCGTAAGTATGGAAGAACAAAAATTTCGTTGCCGTTATTTAAAACCTCGGATATGACTACAAATTATCAATTTGTATCGTGTTGCAGCCTTTTTTGTTGGAAGCAGTCCTATTTGTATTGCTTGTGGAGTTGGTATAAAAATCAAGCATGTTGATGGCCTGTTCTTGAGGAAGAATTGATTTTTCTTTTAGTTTGATAGAGCAGTGAGTATTTTACACATTTTGCGAGACTCTTATATTGATTTCTGTTCTTGCTGATCAGTATTTATTGATATCATAATGTACAGGGTGTTCCTCGACATTACAACCCTTTTTTGGGGGCCTTTCTCTTCGCAGTGATCTCAAAAAAAAACTTTCCTTTGTCAATTTTCATAAAGATTCCAAAATATTGGTTACCTATCTATAATTTTCTGCCTCTTGTCATGTACAGGGTGTTACAGATTGTTGACAGCCTCCAGGTAGGCTATTACATATACCTATTACCTTGGGGGTGCTATTTGATGTGGATGAGATGATGACTCATGTGCACTATGAGGATGTGCTCAATGTATTCATGAGGATGTGAATATGGTTGGTGCACATGGGCACGTTGGGCAGATCCCCATGGGTATTTTGAGCACATCCTCATGATGCACATGGGTACATTGGGCACATCTCATGGTGAACAATGCCATGGTGCACATGGGTTTCCTTGTCAAAAAGAGAAAAACAGGTTTCTTAACCTCAACCAAAGAATGTTTTTCTTGAGTTTAGAGAATATAACGAACACTACGACAATTATTGCTACCAACATTTCTAATAGACTCATAAGCTTCCTTTATGACACATGACGATACTCAATGGTCGTTTTGTGAAAGTTCTTGCATCTTCAATGTTTGAAGGGCCCCCATTCGCCTCTTCATTGACAAAATTTCAAGTGCTGCGGGTCAAATCATGCCAATTGGTATAAGGTTCACACATGAAAAAATTCGTTGCTCTAACCCAAAATGCAGTATCGATGCATCCTTGGATCGCATTACTCGGTATTTCGATTCGAAAAAAAATCAGGGAAAATATCAAAGTTTTTAATGCAGCTTTATTAAGTTTCGAAGGCATTTGGAATTGAAATTGTTATATATTGTATCAGTCTCAGGTCTCATAATGATGGAAAACATACACTGGATATGTCTTTTGTTTTCACAAGAGGATGAGAAGGATTTATTCCGAAAGTTATTTTATGTCAACTTTTAACACTGTAATTGACGCAACCTCACACGAAAAGTCATATTGTGCATGAGATACAGCTCCGATATCATGTTTGTTGCTTTTACAAGGAGGAGCAATTCTTCCTCTGCAAGACAAAGTTGAAAAGCGTACAATAGAGCCTTTATTCATGACGCAACACGTTTTTAAATTGAAGCATGCGTCACTGATCAGGTGCCGTGTTGACGCAAAACCGCCCCCGCGACCAGGCACTTCTATGAGCTTGTAAAGATGAGAAGCATATCTCATGTATCTTTTTCAGTCGAAGAAGAGTTGAAAGTAACTGAATATGCAAGAATAAATGGAATGCCTATGGTGAGGAGGGAAAACCATGAGGTTAAAATTGAATATCAAAAAAGCGTGTTTTTTGAGACAAACTTGTTCAAACATGTTTTTAACGTAATTTGAACACTTTATTTGAACTCAGAACGTCAATTTTAGTCAAAAGTGATACCAAACTTCTTCATATTCGTTCAGGATTGATGAAAACCATAAATAGCCTTCAAAGACAAACATGCCTTCTCCTCAGCCCCCTTACATGATTAGCATCGACATATTTTGTCAACTCCTCCCCATAGGCTATCAACGCATCGAAGTACGATGTATTTGGGTGCCTTCGAGGAACATGGAAGATTTTGGTTCTTTTACAGCTCTGGATGGCTCCTGAGGTCACCTGCCACACCAAACTCGTTGGCGCCATTTCTGGAATTGTCAAGTTCAGTCTCAAGAATGTAAATCCAGAAGCCCTTTGCTTTATCACAAAATGCATAGTTTAGGCGCTAATCCACCGGACTAATACGGTTTTTGACTGAATAAAAAAACACGGGTCAATTATTTTTCAATGTAGTTTCCATTTCAATCAAAAATTTTTTTTAGTATAATACTCTATTGAAGCACAAACACACTACCCAGTAGTGTAAATCCCTCTCATTTTATTTTTCGTTGACGGAAATTTAAAAGAAAGTAATGTATCCGTTGAGTAGTGTTCTTGTAGGCAACAGGTAGCTTTTCTGTGATGTACTGCATATTTAGCTTATGAAATATGAAAAGGTAGGTACCTACTGGTCGCGAAGCTCTCACTAAAACTGATCGTAGCTGAAAACGCCCTTTAGTTGCATTTTCCATTCTCGAATGAAAGAAGAACTTTTTAAGCAAAAAAGGTCGCGAAATGATCGCAAACGGGTTATGGATGATTAATGGAGGCATTGTTATTTATGTTCATTAGTTATTTATCATCTTCACAGGCGAAATAGAGCGTTCGTCATCTGAAGTATTCGCCTCTTCGGAATACCCCTATTTGGACACTGAGAATTTCGTTGTTAAAAGCGAGCGCGATAGACTGCTGGAGCGAAGTTGCGAAGAAACGAATCGGTTAGTGGACAATCGTATGCTTGATCCGGACGCGATGATCGAATCTCTGGAACGGTTTACAGCGGAACTGGTTTCGCAAGCTTCGTCCAATTTGCAGAACAAGTGGGACGGCAGACCAAATGACAACACTTGGAACGATCAGACATCTTCTAATGACATGACATTCCCTAGCATCTCCAACAGTCCCCCCAATGTCATAACTTTTGATTCTGAACAAGACAGAGACTTGATAGATGGCGGTGGCAATAGTAAAGCGAAAGAATATCCGTCGAACGATTTTTCTTCCGTCAATACCAGCACCATGACCGAATCGACTTTGATTGCCATGGAAGCGACAAGGATGGCCAATGTTTTCAAAACTGAAGCGGAAATGAGCGAATCGCAGAGTATTGCTGCACCATCCTTGGATTTCGACAACAGCAGTGGACGTTCATCAAGCAGGAGCCCCGCGAAAGTGGTGCACAGGAAATGTCCGCCGAACTTGATGGTGAAGAGGGCGCTGAGCAATTCGCTGAATAACGGGTCTAGTCAAGAAAGTCTGCCGAGCTTGTCCAATTTGGATCAGGTGAATCCTCCGTCGTTTATGGGCGATTTGGATAACATGGAAGGCAGCATGGTTAGCGTTGCAAGCCTGCCCAGCGAAAACCCCACTAAAGCGGATTTCGTTATCAACGGAACCGTCAACAGGAACAATCCAATGCTGAAAAGACCTATGCATCTGGGAAGCGATGCAACTTGCGTGAGCGATTTAGAAAACATCAATCCACCGTCAATTTTCAACGAAATCACTGATCTGTGCAATTCTTTAGCTGATGTGGGCACCGAAACCATATGCAGCGAAATGGATGTCTTTGAAGATTGTCACACGCATGTTGGCGAAACTACTGTCGGAGATGACATAACCGAATTCTCAGATGCTAACAGCGTAACTCCGATTCAGTCAGATCTAGAGTTCAGTCCTGAAGCGACGCCTAGAAAAACGAGGAATTTGAGCAAGTCTTTGACCATGAAACAGAGAAGGAGCTCGGCTAGGGACAGGTACAAGACCTATACTGTGGCTGCTGAAATAATCATGCAAGAAGAAACTGAGAAGTTAAGAAGTTCTACATCGGAAGACTTCAAGACCGCCGATTGCTTTTCTACGGATAGCAATGATGTAACATATGTTTCACCTACGTATACCAAGAGCTCTGGTAAAATGACGCCCAAAGAAAGGCGACAGAATGATAGATCGCGATTCGAAACACGCGTGATTGACGAAGCTACTTTGCTTCAGTCTACGTCCAGCAGCAGCCCGAGAGATAAACCTAGCATTAGGAATCATTTCTTACAAAAACGTTTCAAGAACAAAGACCGCTACAAGACACAAACGCTAAGCGATTTTTCTGAGGCGTTAATCAATTCATACCCTTCAGATGAGCATTCGATGGTTCAAAAAGAAGCTAATCTGGTTTTAAAAACTTTGAGCGACTTTAAAACAACTGATGAGCTTATAGACTGCGAAACGTTAAGCTTGGTTTCCAACGATGACGATTCTGATCAGCTCAATTCGGCTAGTTCCATCAACTACCGAACGTACCACAAGAGTTGGGGTGTTAACAAATCAAACATACCACAAATTCAATCGACGGATGTCGTTCCTTTTACACCAGATGCAAATCCCTCACCAGAAACTGTGGAGCCTGTATTAGAAGCTACAAAATCAGAGACCTCGTCAGATGAAGAATCGCAACAAAAACCACTGAAACCAAAAATCACTAAACCTTCACCTGTGGTGGTGGTTCAAACTAGCGAAAGTGAGAAGGGTATTCGCGGCCGCAGAAAACCGCTCTATTCCAAATCCAACATCAGCAGCAAGATCGGTCCGAAAACGCTGAAACCGGTCACGACGATCACGTCAAATGTTGTCAAAGATGTGACCTCGGCGCTAAAAGCCGTCAACAAAGCGGGTAAACAGAACACGGTAGTTAAACAGCCAATCAAAGTGGCTGCAAAGCCGCCTGTGAGCAGGGCGTCGAGTGGGTACGGCACCAGGCCAAGTTCTTCAAGCACCACAAGCCCTTCGCGAAAAATTCCCAGTACCAAAAACAGTCCGAAGAAAACGCCACCCTTGGAAAGACAAGGTACTTTCACCAAAGATGCAACCAAGTCAAAAATCCCCGCTTCGAAAATTCCAGCGTCCAAGTTAGCCAAACCTGCGACCGCCAGTAGGATACCTAGCGCACCTCTGAGGACGGGGCTCGTCAAGTCGGCCAGTTCCGACAGGGCCAACCGCGATGTAAGAGCTACTTACAATAGGTCAGCTAGTGCCGATAGCAGAGAAGCGATTCAAGCTAGAAAAATTCAAAGTTCCAAAACCAGTTGTAGCAGTAGTACCACCTCTAAAAAATCTTTGATTCCCCAGCATTCGACGCCGAGATCTAACAGTAATTCTAGCTTGAACTCTGAGACCTCCGCAAGGAAACAAGTTACCAGTAAAATCGCAAATTTGTGGAAGAAAATCGAAGAGTCCAAAAATAAGCAGCCGGTGAAAAAAGACACGAGGGTTTGGATCCAGGCAGAAAGCGGCGGAGAACCACCTTGCGATTAGTGCAACCAAAAATAATTTTGTTTTATCGTGATTTTTTTTATAGTAGGTATATGCTGGGTTTATACACCAAAATAAGGCAAAAGGAGTAACGCTCAAGCGTCTGGATGGCAACCAAGAAATTGGCCTGGATTTAGGCGTTACTCCTCAATCCTCTTAAGCGTTAAATTTGGGGTATGAACCCGGAATTGCTTATTACGTGCAATTATTGCATTTTTTATGCCTCTCTACAAGTAGGTACTTATATTTATGCATTATACGTATTATTTATTTACAATGTTTACGCCATATTATACAGACGCATTTCTAGTCTTGATTTGTAGGTACTAAAATCTTGGAACAAAATGCATTTTGAAGTGTGTCTTGCCAAGAAATGGTCTTGTCAATTACAAAACAATATGCAGAACATTTATCTTTTTAGTTAGTATTTGACATCACATTTTATATTTACAGAATTTATCCAAGTTTGATTACATATAGTATTAGGTGCGTGATTTTTTTTGTCCTTAACCATTTTATAAGGAACATTATTTTATGAGTTATCAATTATAAAAAATCTGTTTCTTTGTTGAATCTCATATTTTTGACATTAATTTTCTGCAGTTTTTCATTTTTTATATTATTGGTTTTAATTTAAAAGTTATGAACTGAAAGAATGGTAATGGACCCATTTGCATTGTTTGTGTGTGGATTTTCTGATGTTGGAAAAGTTGATGTAAAGACTGTGAAATGATTTTAGTAGTTGTAGCATCTGCGTTATCTTTATTAAATAATATTTATGTACATAAATAAATAATATGGAGGATAATCACCTATTCAACTATTCACACTAACGTAGGTAGTTTTTTGTAACGATACTCTACTTACAGGTTCACACCTAATATGTAGATCTTCCCTCATTTTAGTATTACAGTGCTTTTGATAATACCCATTATACATGTTACTACATTTCACTTGTCAAAAGTTTTAGGCTGTGCTTGAATTTCTGATTTTCATATTTATGAATTATTACCATTGATTTTTTTTTAATATATCCGTAATCATTGAGTGTGTTATATTTTCATGGTCCCTCGTTTTTTCCGTAGAAATTCACTGCGAAAACATCTATCAGCTAATCTGCCCAATTAGTAGTATACTACTAACTTGAAATTATTAATAAAAATTTAAAAAAAATCGCTTGCTAGAACAAAGCAGGTACCGTGGAGCACGAACTAAATTATCTTGGTCGAGGGTGTCTATGGATTTGAAAACATCTGTCGGAACATTAGACTTGACCGTCTATAATTTGCCACACTGAGCCCTTGAAATTTGAAAGTGTTGGAGATTACGAAACCACGAAACCACTTTTTATTATCGTTAAAAAAATGAAAGTATTCGGCTAGTGTTGAAAATTTGATCTAATTTTTTTTTCACCTACAAGAACATGAAAAATTGGCGCGTTTGATGCCGTTTCCCACATTTTCGCATCAGCTCATTCCATTTATGGAGGTCAAAATTCCGCTGGTCCCAATTTTAGGAGAATGCTGCCAGGCAGCTCAGTTCAACAGCGGTTTTTACAATATTTCTAATCGTTGTAACTGATAACATTACCTACTTGTAAAAAATAGGTTGAACAATCCTCTAACAATATTTCGGGATAGATAGATATAGTCCGGGTGTTAAGGTATAATACCCTTCACTTTTATAACAAGCAATGCCACTTGGTATACCTGTTGCCTGGATATGTTTGACCGATTAGGATCAGGAGCCAAAGTCGCAAGCAATGCAGGCGTCGTATACAGGGTGTCGTATAAAAAAAAGGAAAAACTCGTATACAGGGTGATTCACCACCAAATGGACATAGCCTAAAGCTGGATTTATAAACTTGACGTTGCAGTTGCCGTTCGCTGTTGCTGTTGCCGTTCGAAGTTAAATATGTGAAAGTGATTGTGGTCATTTATAAGAGCCGTTGCCGTTGCAGTTGGCAGTTCGTGCTGTTCGTGGCGACGTCGGGGTGCAGTTCAGAGATAACCATCTTTCAACTTTCGCTGTTGCCGTTCGGGCTTTAACCAATGACACGACAGCAACTAGTCACGTGATCATTCCCACCCTAAAAATTATGAAACCGTCATTCTTGTATATTTGAAGAACTGAGGAGAATCCCTCTTGAGTGCTGTACAAGCACCCAAAACTGCACGGAAGACTTCTAAAAGCTGATTGACCTCAGTGCTGCCTCAGTGAATAAATTCATCAACTTGTTATGACGTTTTGTAAATTCCACACTGTGAGGTTAGATAATATATCAGCTGTCAAAGTTCGTTGACGTTCGAGAGTTTATAAATCGACATTTGATAATTCCGAACTGCATCGCCGCCAACTGAACGTCAACTGCAAACGGCAACACCAACGGCAACGTCAAGTTTATAAATCCAGCTTAAGGGTAGGTCCGGTTTTACCAGGCGAACCAGGATCTGGCTTTGAAATTTTTCTAACACTGTTTGCTTCGAAGTTACAGGGTGATTCATCTATGTTGTCGAATTTTTTGACAAGCCGTATCTTCAGAACGACCAAATGGATTGGATTGAAATTTTGTGGGTTGATTCTTCCATTGATATCTGACACATCGCCCTATCAAACAGTTTGAAGTTTCTAGGGCCGGCCTTGTAAAAAAAACTCCAAAGCTTTTTTCTGAAAAAGACATTCTGTATGCATATTTTCCGAATTTCATTTTCAAAATCGGAAACTACATCAAACATGCTGATAATATCGCAAAAAAAATTGCTTGGCACCATTGAGCTGTCAAGAAAATTTTGACAATCGCAAGATTCTTGAGGTTAGGATTTTTTCTAAATTAATATTTTCAAATACTTGCAAATGATCTATTATGGCCCTGAATTTCAGCCGTTTTGTCAGATACATGAAAATGACATTTTTCTCGTTTTCTCAGCACAAAAAATTTCATCAAAATTTTCAAAAAAAAATTGATATGTTCCTCAATTTCAGCTCAATTTGGGATAGAAGTGAAGCTGAGGGACGTTACAATATTTTTTTTTAAATTCGGCTAAAACTATTTGTTACTACTGAGAAAACGAGAAAAATGTCATTTTTATTTTTATGACGAAATGGCTGAAATTTGGGGTCATAATGAATCATTTGTGAATATTTTGAAATATTAATTCACAAAAAATCCTAACCTCAAAAATCATCCGGATTATCAATTTTCTTTAGACAGCTTCATGGTGCCAAGCAATTTTTTTCGCGATATTGATAGCATGTTTCATGTTGTTTCTGAATATGAGAATGAATTTCAAATAATATTCATACAGAGTGTCTTTTTTGTAAAAAGCTTTCAAATTTTTTTTTCAAGGCCGGCCCTAAAAATTTTTAACTCTTTGATAGAGCGATGTGTCAGATATCAATAGAAGAATGAACCCACAAAATTTCAAACCAATCTGTTGTCTCTGTGATTCAAATTTCAAATCACAGCTTGATCGAGAATGAAGTCGACATCCTGTTCTGCACTCCTGCTTCTGTATATGCTGCCTTCTCTAAACTCGACCTGTAATTGGGCTCTGGCCTGTTGGTCGTTTTAATCACTAATAATAATAATAATAATAATCTTCTCTGTAGCACGAGCATAGGTACACACTAAAAGTTTAGGTAAATAATGTGAACTTTATAAAAACATGAAAGTACCTATCTACAGAATTTCCATTACTTAGGTATATTAAAGTAGGTAGGTACCTATTTTTCATGCACTTCTTTGTCTTCGACTTCCACACTGGATATCAGTGGAGCTTCTTTCATGGGAATCAAAGCTAGCAGACCGGGAAAAAATTGCCAAAATAATATGAAACTGGTTGTTGCTGGTTTGAATTTTAGCAGTTCCCCTTGTAGTCCTTGCACCCACTTCAACATATTGAGTGCAAAGTATCTTATTTTGCTCCTTTACAAGAGCACCTGCTACTTGCTTTGACGTACATATTCATCAAATTCATTGACTGACTCCCTCCCATATAGGTGGCAAATCTGTCCATGGTGGTGTCCACAGGCGTGATCCCTAATCCACAGTGCTGTCGTCTACTCCCAACCCCAGTTAAAGGGAGCAAGGGCCATGAGATGTTGGGGTTCACGTCATCGGCTTGACCACAGATGTTGCTAGCCTAGAACATTGCCCGAAAAATGTGTTGACGCAGCGCAGACTGAGTCCGTGGTAACTTAAGGATTTTCGTTTTTGTCACAAATATTCCCGTGCTTCGTTCCAAGTTCCTGTTTTTGTTCGCGCCATATAGGAAAGCCACGAACTTTTCTAGGACGCTGAATGTAGCATCGGTACCTAATGAAAGGGGTGAAAAATTGCAAAGAAAGCGTCAGTACTATCTGTAAAGCTCTTCCTCACTTTCATGCACTGTCGACTTCCTTCCTTTTCTCATGAAAGATAAGACGGTAGGTATCACAATTCACAACCGTAAACGCATGGAATCCTCGTAATGCAGTGGTCTTCTCCTCGCCAAAACTCTCATGGCAGGCAATCTGGTGTAAGTACTATCCAACTCAGCATAGCATGTCATGTTTCATAAATGAGATGATCTCAATCATGTCACAAAATAACATCACATTCATCACAATGAACGTTACTTCCACATCTATGAGATGTTCATCTGCGATTGTAACAGTTTGAAAATTTTAAAACGAAGTAGGAAGTAATATCACTCTATAAATGTAGAAAATTGAATTTCAGTAGTTTTCTTATATCGAGCCGTTTCTTTGCTATAGATAAGAAGTTGGGTGATAGTAGTTTTTGTCCGGGCAGTTCATTTTTGTTGGGCACGGAAGACACTACTCGAACGGCCGCGTGCTGTAGGATTTATCCAGCGCAAGTAGTAATTCCGCTAAAATTCCTGTCTCTGGTATCGTTGACGCCTGAAGGGCAATACCTATCGTCAAAATTTCGAGCACAGGAACCGCCGCAACTTTGGAAAGACTTGTCTTGGCTCCAATTTTGTCGTGCCCTAGGTTCGAAATTCCGTTTATTATCCAAACTGACGCAAGTTGTTACGGTATTGCTGGAGTTCTTACTCAACAACATGAAGACGGAGAAAAGTGGTTGCCTACCTTAGTAGATCTCTTAATAAAGCTGAGAGAAATTATTCAACGGTTGAACTCGAATGTCTCGCGGTCCTTTTCAGTATTGAGCGGTTTCGTCCTTACATCGAAGGTTCACGTTTTACAGTAATCACTGATCAGTTCTCGCCGCTTGTCTGGTTAAACAGCCTAAAAGAGCCCAAGGGACGATTAGCCAGGTGGGGTTTACGACTGCAGGAATTTGATTACACCATTATTCATCGGGCTGGTAAATTAAATGTCGTTCCCGACATGCTCTCCCGAGCAGTACCCGTGGCTACCGATGAGATTGTGGTTGATGAAATATGTATTTCCCCAATCATGACTCCAAATGTTCCAGTTAGTGACGTTTGGTATAACGACCTTAAAAAACGAGTGATAGATGATCCATTTCGCTTCTCCAACTATCGCGTGGAGGGAGAAAAACTGTTCAAATTTGTACGAAGTCGCCATGAGTATTCCAGGTTTGCTTGACGAGGGCAATGATTGGAAATATGTCGTTCCACGTGATGAACGGCAGAGATTGATATCAGAACACCACGATATGGCTACCGCAGGTCATCCAGGTGTATTGCGTACGTACGTCAGATTATCGCGTGATCACTATTGGCCCAAAATGCGATCATTTGTTGCCAAGTATGTGAAAAATTGTAAAATTTGCCGAGCGTGTAAACCCGAACAGAAAAAGCCTTGTGGTCTGATGGTTCCGCACAAAGTCCCCGATCGCCCATGGCAGCAAATTTCCGCAGATTTGATGGGTCCGTTTGTGAGATCGTCTCGCGGTCATAAATATCTGTTGGTGATACCCGTGATACCCGATAGGTTTCACATACACGAACGCTCTGGAATGCACGAGATCGCTCCAGACTTCTACACTGCGATCTAATGGTGGAAAGATCCAGAAACATCGAGTGTTTACGTATACAGGGTGGTGAAAATTTCGATGCTCACCATTGGTATCTTGGAAACGGTAAGAGATACGAGGTCGGTTAAATTAGAAAAAAGTTGTGCATTTTTGTGGCGATTGAGAATCTGGAAAGAAACTTTGAATGTTTTGATTGGTTCACGATTTATCACGAAAAAACTAAAAATTTTGATTTCAGAAATTGTTTTTTATTTCTCCAACCATTATAGCTATTTCAATCAAACTTGGTAGTTTTATGTTTTTGATCACTCCGAGTCGATCAACGTTGACAGAAATTTTCCAGGCCTTCTAGATGTCAAATTATGACAGTCAACTTTTGTTTTTCTTATGGCCGCCATATTGGATTTTTGCACAAATAGATAGAGAAAAAAATTAGCTTTCCGAATTAGTAACCAACATGTTCTTTTTATGACATTTTAAGCGTCAAATTTTAAAATTTTCGTAAATTATTGACAGAATCGGTAATGCTTTGAAAAACAGTCGGGAATGCAGTTGAAATATTATCAATAGCAACAACAAAAAAGTGACAGATGGTGTTCAATTGACGTATCTAACTTCTTAATGGTGTTTTGTGCTTGTTTGTACCGGTAGTTCATAAATTGCATGGGTCAAGGGTGTCTGTGAGTTCAAAAACGTCTGTCGGAACTAGCATATCGTTCTTATTAAAGTTTGACAAATTTATTAGAAACGGAGTAAGGATTACCCTAGTTTCGACAGACGTTTTTGAATTCACAGACACCCTTGACCCATTTAATTTATGAGCTCTCGGTACAAACAAGCACAAAACACGATTGAGAAGTTACGGCTCGATACCAAGTTGGGGCTGAGACCGCCGTAAGTGCCGTTTCCATAGCAACGGCGGATACCAACCAATCAGACCGCGCTGTATTTGGCGAGTTACGCCGTCCCAAACTTCGCGCCTGCAACTTGGTATCGAGCCCTTAGATACGTCAATTGAACACAATCTGTCTTTTTTCTGTTGTTGCTATTGATAATATTTCAATTATTTTTCAAAGCATTCCCGATTTTGTCAATATTTACGAAAATTTCAAAATTTGACGCTAAAAATGTCATAAAAAGAACATGTTGGTTACTAATTCGGAAAGCTAATTTTTTTCTCCATTCATTAGTGCAAAAATCCAATATGGCAGCCATAAGAAAAACAAAAGTTGACTATCATAATTTGACATCTAGAAGTCCTGGAAAATTTCTGCCAACGTTGATCGACTCGGAGTGATCAAAAACATAAAACTACCAAGTTTGATTGGAATAGCTTGAATGGTTGGAAAGATAAAAAATAATTGCTGAAATCAAAATTTTTAGTTTTTTCGTGATAAATCGTGAACCAATCAAAATATTTGAAGTTTCTTTTTAGATTCTTAATCGCCACAAGAATGCGCAACTTTTTTCTAATTTAACCGACCTCGTATCTCTTACCGTTTCCAAGATACCAATGGTGAGCATCGAAATTTTCACCACCCTGTATGTCGAGATCGTCGCTCGTAACAATATTTATAAAATAGAATATACAGGGTGTCCACAGTTCAAGTGCTCTAACTGTAGGGTTGTATTCTTTGGCCAAATACAAGAAAATTCTTCCAATAATTTTTTTCTTTCGGGCTTCAGTTTCCAAGTTACAGGGTGTCAAACAATTAGAAAATAAAATCTTTTTTCCTATAACTTAGTAACTACCATTTTTACGAAAACCAAACTTGGTACTATTGATAGACTATTAATCAGCTTTCATTTAGGGTTTACCATTACTTTGTTGAAAAACCAGTGGCGTAGATATTGGGGTTGCCCACAAATTAACCCCGGTTATCTGCACGCCACTGAGATAAAATCAATCTTTGATAACATTTTCTGATTTCACGGACAATGGGGCCTTGCACTGCCACTTTCACACACCGAGGGCGCCACACCCGTTGGGGGGTAAATTCGACAATTTTGACGGCGTTGACGCTTCAGCGACCGACGTCCGTCATTTTATGTCTTGATTTGAAATTTGGATAACCTCTGTTTCTTGCTTGACGTCTCCAGTCACTGTCAGTTACTGGTCAAACTACTCAAACTCCCCTGTTTTTCCCGTCGTTACGGCCGCTTCATCGAAGTAGGCGCCCCCTACAGTAGTGGCGACCTCACGTTGAGTTTTTCAAGGCCCCATTACTAGCAAAAAAGGTACTCTTTGTCCGAAGCTCTAAAGTCAACCATTTTCGAGAAAAACGGCATTTTATGCTGAAAAACATGAAAATCGATCATAACAATAAATTGACTGATGAGACTTCTGTGAGCTGCAGTATTATTGAAAGTAATAAAATAACTGAAAAGATGACTTATTAGAAATCATTGCTCTTGTTCAGTATTACTTACACTAATTACAAGATAATTTATTGAAAAATAAGTTGACAATTTTTTTTCTAATTTTTTGACACCCTGTAACTTGGAAACTGAAGCCCGAAAAAAAAATTTATAGGAAAATTTTTCTTGCATTTGGCCAAAGAATACAGCCCTACAGTTAGAGCACTTGAACCGTGGACAACCTGTATAGTCATAGTCATCACTCATCAATACATAAAACTGCTCCGTTTAATATTGAAAGCCACTCTCGAGGCCGCTACCAAACGTTTTGGGACTTTTGGAGATGGCGACTCCAGAGGAGGGGTCATAAGTTGTTGGGGAAATCTGGGGGATTAGAAGTCCAGCTATACTACAGGTTCGTGACCACACCATGTAACTCCTTTGATCGTACCGGGACTCGTTTCTGAGTTTTGGCACGCACACTGTACACTTACTTTTATTATCCGAACGTTCCAGACCATTCTCGAACATACCGGAACATTCTGGAATGTTGTGGAATGATCTCGAATACCCTCGAATGTTCTGGACTGTTCTGGATATTTCTAGAAGGCAAGAAACTTCCAGCCCTTATATCTTCAAAAGCACGCCCTTGAGGTAAAAACGGAAACCTTCTTCATCGATGGGGGATAAAGGGCTGCTACCACACCATATAACTCCCTTGATCGTAGCGGGACTCGTTTCTGATTTTTAGCGGCACAAAGATTTGGCACTTTCTTTTAATATATATAGATTACTAGCTTTCGCCGGGGCCGCTTTGCGGCCCCTAAGCGAAACCTAGTCCTCATTCGCTCGCGCTTCTCGTAGGGTGATATTTTCATGAGTGACTGCTCTGCATCTAGCGGTGCATGTGAGCGGTGCTCATTCTACTTATTCGTTGGGAACGTCTACCGTACTTCGCGCTCTTCGACTTTTTCATGTTTTCGCTGTTCGTTTTTTTCTTTCGCCATTTTGCTACAGAACTGGCAAGATCTCCTCTTCCACGTTGGGAATTGTGTAAAATGTATATCATATCAACTTTTCATTAACAACTGGCAAGAAACAGGTGTTCAAAACCACGACGGATCTTGCTTTATATACTCCTACACTCATGGGTAGCCCCACTCAAACCAAAAGAAAGTTTCGAATGGACCACAACTTTCCAGAATCCACAACATTCGAGAGTGTTCCAGTCTATTCCTGAATATTCCAGAATATACCGGAACGTTCTGGAATGTTGTGGAATGATCTCGAATACTCTCGAATATTCTGTACTGCACCTCTACCAATAGGTGGCCCCACACCAAAAAGGCTTCGAATAGTCCATCATGTTCCAGAAACTTTCAAGAGTGTCCTAGAATGTTCCACAATGATCTGGAATGTTTCGAGATGTTTTCGAACGCTCCAGACAATTCCCAAACATTCCAGAACATTCTGGAATGTTGTGGAATGATCTTGAATACTCTCGAATATTTTGTACTTATTCTGTACTGCACCTCTACTAATAGATGGCTCCACACCAAAAAGGCTTCGAATGGTCCACAATGTTACAGGAACTTTCAAGGGTGTTCTGGAATGTTCCACAGTGATCTGGAATGATCCGGGATGTTTTCAGGAGTTCCAGACTATTCCCGACCTATTCAGATCATTCTGGAATGTTATAGAATGATCTCAAATGTTCTACAATGATCTGGGATGTTCCAGGATGTTTCCGAACGTTCCAGACTATTTTCGATCATTCTAGAACATAATGGAACATTCTGGGATGTTTTCGAACGTTCCAGACTACTCCCAAACATACCGGAACATTCCGGAATGTTGTGAAATGATCACGAATGCTCTACAATGATTTGGAATGTTCCGGGATGTTTTTGAACGTTCTAGATGATCCCGACCATTTTAGAACATACCAAAACATTTTGAACTGTTATGGAATGATTTTGAATGCTCCACAATGATCTGGAATATTTCGGGATGTTTCCGAACATTCCAGACTATTCCCGACCAGTCCAGAACATACCGGAACATTCTGGAATGTTGTAGAATGATCTAGAATGTTCAGCGATGATCTGGAATGTTCCGGGATGTTTTCGAACGTTCCAGACTATTCTCGAACATTCTAGAACGTACCGGAACATTCTGGAATCTGAAATGTTGTGGAACGATCTCGAATGTAGGTACCACAATGGATTGGGAAGTTTCGGAATGTTCCAGAACGTTCCAGACTATTCCCGACAATTACAGAACATTCTGGAATGTTATAGAATGATCTCGAATGTTCCACAATGATCTGGAATGTTCCAGGATGTTTCCGAACGTTCCAGACTATTTTCGATCATTCTAGAACATAATGGAACATTCTGGGATGTTTTCGAACGTTCCAGACTACTCCCGAATATACCGGGACATTCTGGAATGTTGTGAAATAATCACGAATGCTCCACAATGATCTGGAATGTTCCGGGATGTTTTTGAACGTTCTAGAGGATCTTGACCATTTTAGAACAAACCAAAACATTTTGGACTGTTGTGGAATGATTTTGAATGCTCTACATAGCCCAGGCTTTTTAGTCGGAGAAACGGCAAAACATGAAACAAATTAAAACACGGTCAATCTCTTCAGTTTTGGGTTCACTAGACATTGCTGTATAACATATACAAAAAGTCCCCAACTTTCCCCCGTGTGCGTCATTGTTTTTTTGACAGGCAAAGATGAAGACACCTCAAAATGCACGATCCGCTTGAAAATGCTCCTAGTTCTCAACCACCCAATCGATTTCTCTTATCTTGGTCTTGAATGAAAGATAATGAATCAAAGTGAATGATATGGGATAGCTTTTGTTCAAAATTTCACACTAACAGACTTAATTTCCTGATAATGACACTTTTTTCGTGTTTTTTTTCTTATGCTCCAGTTAACATTTTACTTTTGCATCGACCACTGAATATCACTTGGTATTATTATATACAGTAGATTCCCTACAGTTTTATCTTCAAAATGACGTATCTTTTAGCTCCATTGTGAATTGTCCAGCAATTCCAATAAGTATTCTATAAAGTTACGTCAATCGCATTATATGGGGAAAATCACTTCAACATTATTAACCTAGACTTTGATCTGTAATAATTGATCCTACGTTCAATATGCACAGCATCGTATCGACTAAATCTGGTCTGGTAGTACTCGTATGAGTAGGTACTAGGTACAGTTTCGCAATTTTCCTCTATGGTTTTAGCGCTACTACTTGTAGCGCTTATAGTTTGTTCTTGTTATTGCCGTCTGCAGTGTCCGGCAATATCTCAGCTACTAAACTTCGGATTGCGCTTGGGTTTTTGCTAGATGATAGCTTAGGTACTCTAGATGTACAAACAAAGACATTTTATTTAATTATTCGTCCGTCCGTCCGTCTGTGTGTCTGTCATTCCACGCAATATCGCGGCCCCTAGACCTCGGATTAACCTCGGGTTCTCGCTAGATAATAAAAGCCAAGGTAGGTACTCAAGGTGTGAACAAACAACACGGTGGGCTACGCGGGAGCACCCACGTGTAGTTGGTCCCCGTCAAGACGCATCTTCCTCCAGCTCTGGAGACTCTTTTGAAGATAGTGTTTTGCAACTGCAAGAAGAACTGCGGTCTAAAATGTAGATGCAGGCGATCTTTCTTGTTTTGTTCACAGATGTGTAAGTTCTGTAGGGGCACAACATGTGAGAATCTACCCCACCTTGTTGAGTATGACTCTGAGGACGATCTGTGATCTGTTATTTTTATAAACTTAGGTATGTATTTAGTCCCTTTGGGTGCTAGATAACTTAGCTATTATTTTAGATGGGTAAATGTACTTACTATCGGTAGATATTCGACGTAACTATCGATTTATTGTTTGGAAATCAATAGACAAGTTTTTAACAAAACTGATATTGGACAAAATAAGCTTAGAGTACGGATGGTGAGCTAGATTCAATTTTTTTGACTACTAGTGAACTTGAAATTATAATAATTATAATTTGATATTTTTTGCAGAGCATGGCTATAAAAATCTTTCTGTGCTGTGCTAGACTTCCAATACATTATTAATATGTGAATACAATGTTAAAGCTCTGATTTGAAAAGATTGTGATCATTTTTGATTGAAAAAAATGATAATTTGCTCTTAAAAATTGTGGATTTTCAATTTACGATATTTTGTCGAAATATCAAACAATACATCAATGTTCGAAATTTCGAGTAGGATCAATAACTGCAACTATTCCACGCATTTACATCAAGCATTCGACATAATTATCATCTCTTGAATACTATAAAATCGAGTTGGTTTGATGTTCGGTGTAAGCCAGCTTGAAACTGAAAAATGTGGCTATACCCGCGGGAAAGTTGCTGTTGTTATATTATTATTATTTTAATGTAGAGTGTTCTTTTTTCGGAAGCTAGAGAATTGTTTTGGCTACAAGAAGAAACCTTGAAAGATGAAATCAAAGCCATATTACAGCTACAATACATTTTTTACAACTGCGCGGAGATATTTTTGAGTGACATTTAGGACTTCGACATTTTTTCCAATAAATTATTTTTCTCACCTTGTAACCACTTACGTAGCGTTTATGATATGATAGTCTTATGCAAAAAAGTCCATATAATTCATCCAATCTTAAATCCAAATGATTAATGCATCAAACGCAAAAATAACCCAAATTGAAAAACCGGCTTTATTTTGGTCCCAAAATCACGTTTTTTTGCCGAAAATTGCTCAAAAGATTTTTTAAACAGAGTTTAAATGTCATAATCGGATTTGCAAGGTCAGATTTGGTGGGAAACGATACCCAACATGCCAGTATTGTCTCAATATTATTGAAAACCAAATTTCTTGCATAGGTCACCAATTACTCCCCTCCCGAGCTCCCATCACGGGGACCATAGACATCTAGTTTGTCAATAAGTTTCACTTATAACCCAATGTATCCAAATATAATAAATTTGAAGCCACTGACTAGATAACTTTTGTCTTAGAATTTTTTTAATGAAAATTTTGACCCCCCCCCCCCTCAAAAATTATGACGCACACGGAGGAAAGTTGGGGACTTTTAGTATGTTGTTTAGTAAGGTTAAGTGGGTACGATACCGTGAAGATTGCACGTGGATTAATTTGTTTCATGTTAAATGCTAAAAAGCCTGGGCTAACAATGATATGGAATATTTCGGGATGTTTCCGAACATTCCAGACTATTCCCGACAATTCCAGAACATTCTGGAATGTTATAGAATGATCTCAAATGTTCCACAATGATCTGGAATGTTCCAGGATGTTTCCGAACGTTCCAGACTATTCCTGACAATTCCAGAACCTTCTGGAATGTTATAGAAAGATCTCGAATGTTCCACAATGATGTGGAATGTTCCAGGATGTTTCCAAACGTTCCAGACTATTTTCGATCATTCTAGAACATGATGGAACATTCTGGGATGTTTTCGAACGGTCATCCAGACTACTCCCGAATATACCGGAACATTCTGAAATGTTGTGAAATGATCACGAATGCTCTACAATGATCTGGAATGTTCCGGGATGTTTTTGAACGTTCTAGATGATTCCGACCATTTTAGAACATACCAAAACATTTTGGACTGTTATGAAATGATTTTGAATGCTCTGCAATGATCTGGAATAATTCGGGATGTTTAGGAACATTCCAGACTATTCCCGACTATTCTAGAACATACCTGAACATTCTGGAATGTTGTAGAATGATTTAGAATGTTCCGCAATGATCTGGAATGTTCCGGGATATTTTAGATGAACGTTCCAGACTATTCTCGAACATTCTATAACATACGTACCTGAACATTCTGGAATCTGAAATGTTGTGGAACAATCTCGAATGTAGGTACCACAATGGATTGGAATGTTTCGGAATGTTTCAGAACGTTCCAGACTATTCTCGAATATACCCGAACATTCTGGAATGTTGTGGAATAATCTCGGGATGTTTCCGAACATCCCAAACTATTCCCGATCATTCCCGAACATTTTGGAATGTTGTAGAATGATCTCGAGTGTTCCACAATGATTTGGAATGTTGCGGGATATTTCCGAACGTTCCAGGCTATTCCAGGATATTGTATTCCGCCCGTCAAATAAAACCAAGAACCTTCTTCATGGATGGGGCATAGAGGGCTACCACACCATATAACTTCTTTGATCCTACTGGGACTCGTTTCTGAGTTCCGGCACGCACCTCTGTACACTTTCTTTTATTATTCTAACGTTGAAGACTATTTCCGAACATTCCAGAACATACCGAAACATTCCAGAACATACCGAAACATTCTGGAATGTTGTTGAATGATCTCGAATACTCTCGAAAGTTCTGGACTGTTCTAGACATTTCTAGAGAGCTAAAAATTTCCAGCCCTTATATCTTCAAAAGCACGCCCTTTAGGTAAAAACGGAAACCTTCTTCATCGATGGGGGATATAGGGCTACCATACCATATAACTCCCTTGATCGTAGCGGTACTCGTTTCTGAGTTTTAGCGGCACAAAGATTTGGCACTTACTTTTATTATATATATATTGATTGATTATTATTATTATTATTATTTAGGTCTCTTTCAAAAGCTACAAAAATGTACTTAGGTTTAACATTGGCATTTCCAAAATCCAATTAAAAAAAAATATAATGTAGCTTGTACATCCTTGTAGTTTTCGAAAGAGACCTAAATGGTAAGAATCTGTCTGTCCAGGAATAAACCCATAGGGATTAATTTCGCAACGCTTTATTTTACCAATTCAACTCCGTCCTTGAGGTGAAGGATGAAGTTGAATTGATGAAATAAGGCGTTGCGGAATCAAGCGCTGCAGGCTTATTCCTCTACAGAAATACACCATTCAGGTCTCTTTTGGAAACTGCAGCACCTAGGTACTATGTTTTGAGCCTATTAACATTGTCAAAATCCAAGGTCCCCCATGAGAAAGAATCTGCGAGGAGCTCCTGAATCAAAAGAGCAATTTTCGTTCTTTTGTCCCTAAAGTGCAAGGACAACTTGACGAAAATATGGCACAAATTGACGTGACTACCTTGGGTCCTTTTGGGATGGAGATAAAATGAGTTTGCTACCTAGTTCCAAAAGGTTCAGAATTTAAGAAATAATTTAATAAAAAAATTATACTTAGAAGCAACAAAAGTTACAATGATGTGTATCTAATTATTTGCGTAAATGAAGATAAAAACACAGTTTCTTATGAAGCGTATTTACTACGTTTTCCAAAAGTTTGGGTTCAGTTGCAGCCTTCGCTGGAAGTTTGTGTACCAGCTCTGAACAGTGGAAAGAGGAATGTAAGTGGCCGTCGGATCTGGCACCATCTGCTGTTGCGTCACTGTGTAACTCATTACAAAATTCATAAAATTGTCCAACATTTTCTGAGTAAATGCTATGTGATTTTCGGTGTTATTCGGATTGGATACTTCCGATATATTATGCAACGGTTCAATAGCAATTCCTATCTGGGCGTTGTGCACAATGTGACTCTGACCAAACATTAAATTCGAATTTCTGCTCATCTCATGCAGTTTCTTCAAAGACGATATTTTGAAAATTGCAGATGGCTTGGAGTTGGAAATGTGGCCCAATGGTTGCCAATTTGGCGGTGCGTTTGGGTCAGGCCAGCTCCAGTAAACTGCAAAAAATATATCTGTGTTGTTCAAATAGCTGCATTTTCATTTTCACTTAGCAGTTTTACCTTGACCGGCAGTTCCTTCTGGAAATGGCATTGCACCAGTTAAAAATACAACCACATGGTTGATGTTGTCTGCATCAGGTATTGTGGATACAAATTGGGTTTCCGAGATGGGTTCGAACTGGGTTTGAACCTGAAAACGAGGCCAAAATTATCTTGTCTCAAATATATCCAAATCTTAAAATAAGCTTGCCAATCTTCCTGAAACGATCAGACCAAACATGCTGCTGTTGATTTTTAATTCAGGATGCCTTCAAAAATTGGAACAAATGGCGCTTCTAGTTCACTTGTTGCAAGATCTTCAACAAAAAACGGAAAATCGTAAAAAAATATTGCGGAAGAGTAGAGATGAATAATGTTGATGTTGATGGTCAAATCAGATGAACATAACCTAACTTCTCTGCTTAACTTCAACTTAGCCGCAGTAGTTGACAGATACACGGGCTAGGGGTGTTCGGTGTTCGCGGGACGGAAATGAATGAAGGCCGGTGCAGAGGGATCGAGGGTCGGGGCGCAGAGTTCTCAACGGCGCAGATCACGTTGCGTCTTGGGACTCTTGGGCTAGGGCTAGGCTCTTCTGGAACATTCTTTCACTCTGGACCAGAGAAAACCAAAACAACTATAATACGTTCAACCCTAGTGTGATTCTAGTCGTCATCTGACATCCATGTCTGTGTTTATGTCTAAGATTCTAGCGAGGATTCTATATAGTTGGCTGGGTGTCCCGCCACGCGATACGCATTTGCATGGAAATGGAGAAATTCGGGAAATCATAGAATAGAATCTCACTAGAAACACACTAAAGGCACAGACTAAAGGGTTGAACCGAGGATATGGCGGTGGCCTATGACCTCCTGAACTTGACAATAATATTCGTTTTCTTTTTTTCAAGTGACAATATACAGGCTGATTCAAAAGTGTCTGACCACCTTAAAGTTGCGTAATAAGGGAGTGTAGTAGAGTGCCGGTAAGTTGTTAGAAAAATTCCATGTCTTATTCTAGTTTTGAAGTTATATGCGGAGGGACAAATGTTTGGTCCTTCGATCGCTTCTATTTTCGTTGTTTCAAAAGATTTTAGTGACTTGTTTATGTAAAAAGTTTAAAAATAAAAATAAAAATAAAAAAGAAGTTTTTTATAAATAAAAAAGTTATGTAAAGTTTAAAAGTAAAAAAGTTTAAAAAATCAAACCTCCTGAATATGCAAAGAATTGACCTTTCCAATTTTAGGAGGTAGAAAATACATGGTTTTTCGGGGTCCCATCTCAGCATCCTACTGGAGAATCATCCTACCGCTAAACCATCCCACGACGCAAGCAGCCTACTGAAAAAATACCCACTGATTTGATGACGTCTACGCCGCCGCAGTCTACTCCAAAACATCCTACTGCTCAAAGCAGCCCACCGACAGAGCATCCTACTGAAAAAATACCCACAAGGTCAAGACTGTCAATGCTCTGCGCGCTGAAGGAATGGTAGAATCCCATACTGCGCGTCGTCCATAACTTTTTCTTTGGAAAGATACGAACATTGCGAACAACAACAGATGGACTGGAAGCTTGAATGTTCTTTCAAGGTTTGGCTCGGTGAAGTAGTGTGTTATGGGAACGGCTCTGTGTCTATACAGCGTGTCTCAAAAAAGCTTGTCCCAAAGAGGCGCGTGTTCAAAATAGCGCGGGACCAAAAAGCGCTAGGTTAAAAAAGCGCGTGGAAACAATGGCGTGCGACGAAAAAGCGCTGTTTTTTTAGCGCGTCCCAAGAAAGCTGTGTCCAAAATGACGTTGGCCCATTTGCAAGCGCTAGACTAGACTTCATAAGAGCGTCAGCCAAAACTGGCGCTGAGTCATGGCCACATGAGCATTTCGTTTCCCTCTGCTCCGTGCTCTACTCCCTATATCTGGTAATATAGTAGAGGAAAATATGAAGCAAAATGTGCTTATTTGAGAAGTTCGTGTGCACGGAAAGGTAAAAAGCTGGGGTGCATTTTTTATGGTGTAGTATGGCTTGGGGATGAAGAATCCACTTGTCGTCAAAAAATCGTCCAGTGTGGGGGCGGTATGGGGGCGGTTTTGTGAAAAAACAGTTTTTTTAAAAAATGTTCTACAGTTTGTCAGCTTTTGGCTGATATTAGCTTGGAACAAATCCGTCAACTGTAAGTTGTCGTAAATAATTTATGAATAAAAAGGTGATCATTTACTTTGCCATTAGAATACACGTAAAACTTGACTGCCTCGTGCGCAAAGAACGTTGAATATCTCAGTAACGTGTTGAATGACATTTTTCATTCCACTCCCACTCGATTATCTCCGTAACCACTAGTTCAATCAAAAAAGTTCCTTCCGTAAACCATGTTACCTATTCCATTGCGATTCTTGCGGTTTTTTCAGATTTGATTTATCTTGAATAGTAACTGAGCTAGGGACGGAATTGTAATGTACTGCATGCAGCGGACAAGTGCAGCGCTAAACCCTCGCGTACCCCTGCCACCCGCGCATCCCCGCGAAGGCCATGGTGTATTGAGGCGGGAAATCTGCAGACTTATTATTGTGGCTGATGATCGAAACATTGTAAAAGTGTAGTCGGTAAATTTGCAATATAAATAAATATATACCCCTTGAAATTCGACGTACGTCTTCACATATTATAATCGTCCAGTCAAAATAGGTTTTAACCGGAAATAAATCCGGAAGTTGACGAAATTTGGTGGATCGATGCAGAATTGAACGTGGAATAACATACTGAAATTCCCAAAAAGCTTGTTTTTTTTAGGACCAATAAAAAAGGGCCATCCTTGCAAATTTTCTTTTTTTCTGAATGGCTTGTGAACTAATAGGTTTGTTTTGGCAGCGATACACAACCGTTTCCAACCGTTTGGATTCTGCGCGCTTCCGTTAAGCCGTTCGGGCAGTGTAAACTTCGAGTTGCCAACTGTTGGTAAGCTGTTTGGGCAGGTGCCTCCAACGGTTCGAAAACAGTTTGTGGACGGTCAGAGGAGTTTGAGAATTAAAAAGAAACTGGTGATCAGACGCATGCGTACGCCTTTCTTCGCAATCGGGCGATCTTTGATTGATGGCGTGGCGCGTAATGTGACAGTGTGACAGAAAGGTAAATAAAGACGCATTTTCGAGGTTAATTTAAAATAGTTTTACCCGCTGAAAGTTACATATTTACATTAATTCGGTAAATTTATTAAGGGGTTTCTGATGCGACTAACAAAGTTGTTGAAGGGAATCGGTTTTTTTTTTTTTTCGTCAAGTAGAAACTCCTCCAAAAAGAAAATGTACGGATATTGCTAATTTTTGAAAATTTTTGATTTTGATTTTTGAAAATTCAAAAACTAGATAGCATCGACAATGTGTCTTTCCTCAAGAAAGTCGCATGCCAAATATGAACTTTTTATTTTCAAAAAAAGGCACCAAAAATGATTTCTCGTAGACATGAAAAAGTGAATTAGTAGAAGTCATTTTTGGTACCTTTTTTTTGAAAATAGAAAGTTTAAATTGCATGCGACTTTCTTGAGGAAAGATACATTGTCGATGCTATCTAGTTCTTGAATTTTCAAAAATCAAATTCAAATATTTTCAAAATATTTTGGAAATTTTCAAAATTTGATAGCAATGTCTGTACATTTTCTTTTTGGATGAGTTTGTACTTGACGAAAAAAATAAAATAAAACCGATTTCCGTCGACAACTTTTTTAGTCGCATCAGAAACCCCTTAAATAAGACCTCGGCTTGGCGGGGAAAACTTGACAAGTTGTTGTGTCCCTAGTTTCAACTGGAACCGCTCGCTACGCGTTCTTGCAGCAAAAACTTTCCAACCACTTGAAAACTGGTTGGAGTCGAGTATGCGCGCTGAATCACAGTTAGCAAACCGTCCGCAACTCGCTGCCAAAACAAACCTATTATCTCTTCAGAACACAGCACCAGCACCAGCAAAGCAAATGTAGCCCGTTAAATTCCCAAGAGATCGTACAAAACTCATCACTTTTTGGTCAATAGCCTCTGTGATATCGCGTCTACAAAAACGCAGTGAAAATTACTCAAAATATATTTCCGGATTTTATGTAAAAATATGCATGGTGTCAATTCAGGGGCTGTAACCTGGACAGCGAATGTGCGAATTTCAATTTGTTTTACATGCGGGAAAAGCTAATTCAACATTCGGTATCACACTTTTGTCTAGAAGTCAAGAAGTCGCCAACTTCAAAATGATACTTTTCCTCGACCTGTGAAATCGATACTTGCTGTCTCGAAGAATCCCCAAAAATCGATTTTTTTCATACCATACTATTTGCCTCATTTTTCACTTAGGTAGAGCAAAACCATCCAGGGAAAATATGAAGAATTGAATACAGAAAAAATAACATGTTTCGGAATATTTATTCTATAGTGATGGTTTCTGAGTTGTATGGGTTGAAAGACTAAAACGACCTATTCAGAAAAAAAAGGTAGTCCGGACACTAACTGCTGAATATTGTACTTGCATTTGATGATTGTTTTTAAATTCTTCAGATGTCAATATAACATTTGTGATGTTGTCGTGGAAGAACGGACAAAAGAGCTTGATGGAAATGTATGGAATAATAGAGCTAATAATAATGGTACAAGGTGGGTGATAAATAATGAAAGCAGGATGGTTGACTAGATAGAGAAAAGGTTATTTGAATCAAAGGCGTTGTAAAAATGTTTAAAAGGGAAATCTATACAATCATTTAGGCAATTTTGGAAAGAATTATTAATCATAATCATCTAATCATCAAAATCATCTCAGAAAATCATAACTTCGTCCTTGGAACTAATTTTGAAATTTTACATGTTTGTAAAAAAGGACGGCTTTTAGATAGTATAGAGGTTCTTGAAATTTGTAAAGCAACTAATAATTCTGTCCGAAATTGCCTAAAAGATTGTATAGATTTCTTTTTTAAACATTTTTACAACGCCTTTGATTTAAATAAGCTTCTTTCTTTCCATTCAACCATCCTTTCATTAATTCATCACCCACCTTGTACCATTTTTATTAGCTCTATTATTATTTCATACATTTCCATCAAGTTCTTTTTTCCGTTCTTCCATGACAACATCACAAATGTTATACTGACATCTGAAGAATTTAAAAACAATTCACTTATCATTCACACAAACTTTATCTTCACCATTTATACAATGTCGGTGATTCGGTGTGTTATCGTTCACCTTTTATGTACCTACCTACTTGTTTTATGTATTTTATTTTAGACTCCACACTTTGATGAAGAAGGGCCAGAGACCTGCGAAACTGGTCAGAAATAAAAACAATCAATTTGAAGGAAGACTGCGTGCAGATCATTCTATTTATGAAAAAAATCGATTTGCGGGTTCTTCGGGACATCAAGTATCGATTTCAAAGGTCGAGAAAAAGTACCATTTTGAAGTTGGTGACTTCTAAACAAAAGTGTGATACCGAATGTAGAAAAAACACATTGAAATTCGCACATTCGCTGTCCACGTTACAGCCCCTGAATTGACACCATGCATATTTTTACATAAAATCCGGAAATATATTTTGAGTAATTTTCACTGCGTTTTTGTAGACGCGATATCACAGAGGCTATTGACCAAAAAGTGATGAGTTTTGTACGATCTCTTGGGAATTTAACGGGCTACATTTGCTTTGCTGGTGCTGGTGCTGTGTTCTGAAGAGATAATAGTTCACAAGCCATTCAGAAAAAAAGAAAATTTTCAAGGATGGCCCTTTTTTATTGGTCCTAAAAAAACAAGCTTTTTGGGAATTTCAGTATGTTATTCCACGTTCAATTCTGCATCGATCCACCAAATTTCGTCAACTTCCGAATTTATTTCCGATTAAAACCTATTTTGACTGGACTATTATAATATGTGAAGACGTACGTCGTAATTCAAGGGGTATATATTTATTTATATTGCAAATTTACCGACTACACTTTTACAATGTTTCGATCATCAGCCACAATAATAAGTCTGCAGATTTCCCGCCTCAATGCACCATGGCCTTCGCGGGGGTGCGCGGATGGCAGGGGTACGCGAGGGCCTCAGCGCTGCAGTTGTCCGCTGCATGCAGTACATTACAATTCCGTCCCTAGCTCAGTTACTATTCAAGATAAATCAAATCTGAAAAAACCGCAAGAATCGCAATGGAATAGGTAACATGGTTTACGGAAGGAACTTTTTTGATTGAACTAGTGGTTACGGAGATAATCGAGTGGGAGTGGAATGAAAAATGTCATTCAACACGTTACTGAGATATTCAACGTTCTTTGCGCACGAGGCAGTCAAGTTTTACGTGTATTCTAATGGCAAAGTAAACGATCACCTTTTTATTCATAAATTATTTACGACAACTTACAGTTGACGGATTTGTTCCAAGCTAATATCAGCCAAAAGCTGACAAACTGTAGAACATTTTTTAAAAAAACTGTTTTTTCACAAAACCGCCCCCATACCGCCCCCACACTGGACGATTTTTTGACGACAAGTGGATTCTTCATCCCCAAGCCATACTACACCATAAAAAATGCACCCCAGCTTTTTACCTTTCCGTGCACACGAAAGTCACGATAGAGTCTCATTTTTCCTCTACTAATATTCTGGAAATGAAGCAGACGCTTTCCTGACTTTTTTGTTCACGCTCTATTTTATACGCGCTCATACTCGTATAGGACGCGCTAAAACGACACAGCGCTTTCAACTGGACTAATGAATTGGCCTGGGCCCCCTCTTAATTCACCATAATATTTAGATACCTACCTAGGGTTGCCAGACGTCCTGGATTTCGCAGGACGTCCTGGATTCAGCCTTAAAATTTTGCGTCCTTCCTAAGACCTCCGCAGGACGCTAAATGTCCTGTACTTTTGGAACAAAGCTCTCCTGTATTTTTAATAGGAAGTGCCTCCGTAGCCGGCCCCGGCTACGTGTATTGTAGCCGGAGCCAGCTATTTGTATGGTGACCGGCACTGCCGGCCATCAGTATTGTAGCCGGCACCAAGTGGGTGACATTTAATAATGCACACTGCCGGCTTTTCGTTTTGTAGTCGGCGATGCCGCCTCACAGTGGGACGAATGGCTACATTGACTGGACAAAAGTATTCCGATCCAATTTTCAAATTCAGTGCGGGGTCGAATCCCAGCTTCGGCAATTTTTTTTTCGAAGTTTTATTCAAGGAACTCGCCAAGTGTTATACCTTTTTTTCAAAGTAGTTTTTATAAGCTACAATACCACAAAGTTTCATTTCATTATGATCAGTTTTGTGGAAAATATGCCGTATTTAGTTTTCAACACACCAGCTCAAAGAAAATTGCCAAAAAGCCTTTGTCGCAAGCCGTCGCAAAAAGTACTATAAGAAAATCATAATAGAAGGATGGTGGATCATCCTGAAGGTATTTTCATAATGACCCACCATGACCCGCTCTTGAAAACCGTGCTCAAAGTTCCGCATCTATAGGGTTTTTCTGCGGTCATATTATTCTGTGTTGATATACTTACCTAGAGTTGATTAAGTACGGGATAGGTACCTAATCTTTTTTGTTATAGAGTTGTTTTCTCAGGTACCGTGCCGTGTCTCGTACTTTATCAACTCTAGGTAGGTATATCAACTCAGATTGGTATGACCGCAGAAAAACCCTATAGATGCGGAACTTTGAGCACGGTTTTCAAGAGCGGGTCATGGTGGGTCATTATGAAAATACCTTCAGGATGATCCACCATCCTTCTATTATGATCTTCTTATAGTACTTTTTGCGACGACTTGCGACAAAGGCTTTTTGGTAATTTTATTTGAGCTGCTGTGTTGAAAACTAAATACGGCATATTGTCCACAAAACTGACCATAATGAAATGAAACTTTGTGGTATTGTAGCTCATAAAAACTACTTTGGAAAAAAATGTATAACACTCGGCGAGTTCCTTGAATAAAACTTCAAAAAAAGATTTGCCGAAGCTGGGATTCGAACCCGCTCTGAATTTGAAAATTGGATCGGAATACTTTTGTCCAGTCAATGTAGCCATCCGTCCCACTGTGCGCCTTTTCCTTTGCTAGCCAGAAGTGGCAAGCCTTGTTTGTGTACCTGCTACAGCAGTGTCTTGTCGGTCTTAGAAATATTCCAATATTCATGGGAGTTACACAATCACCTACCTATATCTCGTTCACTTTTGATTCTCGCGTGATCCCCTTGTATACAAAGGAAAGAATTACAGGGTCCGCCAAAAGTATTAACCTGATTTCGTGAGAACTTTCCTCCCAAAGTAATTCACTTGACTTAGTCATTAGCTCCAAGCGAAAATTGAAACTGGAAGCTTCAAGTTTTGTGCCATATGATCCATGAACAGGTATGGAGTTTGCCAGATCGCTCACTAGCTGGCTGTATAGCTGGACTTTAAGAAACCCTTGTGTATTTTGTCAATTGAAATTTTGAGGTAATTCAAAACGGCAGCGAGGTGCTAAAGTCGTTGCAACTAGAGTCGCAGAGTATGAAGCAGACTTTATAGCACTCCGCCGCTGTCGGATTTCTTTCCAAATTCAGATAAATGAAAATGGCAAGGTTTTTTTGAAGTTTAGCTGTACAGCCACTGAGCGATCAGGTAAACTCCATCTGTTCATATCACTCAGCTTGAAGCTTTCAGTTTCAAATTGACCTTTCCAATTTTAGGAGATAGAAAATACATGGATTTTCGAGGTCACCTTTGACGTTTTGACGTTTATGACGTTTGGACGTTTCGTTTCTGACTTTTGCGGGAATTTTGAATCGGATAGCTATACTGTTCCCATTATCATGTGGGGAAAGTCACTAGAGCCCATAAGGGAGTTTTTAATGGACGAAGTAATAGAGTTTTTTTCCTCGGTTTTTTCGTAGTAAGATGCACGTGTCTGGTGCAGCGTGATTCCTGCTGGTGCTGGTGCTGGTGCAGCCACACTTCCATCAAGTTTGGGTCTTTCGTGAACCGGTGCATGGTTATGCTGGGTGTATTCGTCTTATTCTCGACTCGCATAGAGCGACACAACTGGACCATTTCTGTATCTTCTCAGTTTTCCACTACATATAACACACTTATTGGTAAGAACGAGGGTAAGAACAAGTGAAATCATGAAATCCATGCTGAAATCAAATAAATACACGACAGAGCGCTTGTCAGATTCGAAAAATTTCCCATTGTCAGAAACGAAATGTCATATCTCAAGAAACATAGGGCGCTTTCCAATAACTGCGACAAGACGGATACACAATGTCAAAGTGCACTTTCCAGCTCAATTCTAAACTCAGCCTCGCCAATGTTTCGATTGTGTCGACATGTGGTGCTATTACTGCTATTAGAACGCTAGCTGTGTCGAATTGTGTCCATATGTGTCCAATTGTGTCCTTATACGCCTTATTGGGAAGCGCCCAATGACCTCGATTAACCGTATCTTATATAGTCCGGCAGCTTATTGCAATTTTTATGCCGAATCGTGCATTTTGAGTAAAAGCCAGGGTCAAGTTATTTTCGTGTTCTACGATGGAAATGAAAATTTTTGAGGGTGGGAGGCATTCTGGAATTTCACCCAGGGGAGGCTGAGGGGGTTTTTTTTGGGGCCTTCTGGGTGATTCACTTGTTTTTCATGCGAGAAGCCAAATCCATTTTTTTTTACATTTTGTGATTTATTCCGAGATTTTTGGGGTGTTTTTTCACCCCCCATTTTCATCCAGGGGGCCTTGGGGGGACAATTTAGGGTTGTTTCCACGATTTTCATTTTCTGCTAAATTAGGACGTATATTGACGTGCTTGGTATCGTTTCTTACTAAATCCCGCCTTCTAAATCCATATCTGGTGTTGAAATTACAACATGAGCAGGTTTGAACTAGTTATGCATGAAAAAACAGGTTTTTCGGGCTCACTTTTTTGACATGCCTTAATTTTGGCCCAAGGTTTCTGCGATCAAAATCCTCCTGAGGATCATTAGTTTCATGTGTTTGAAACATAAAAATCATGCCCTTGATGCGCCTCTTGATTTCAGAATCACACACAATTGATTTGTTGGAGAAGCGGTCCAATCATTTTTCAGCATAATAATTAATTGCCTCAAACAATTGTGCATTCTGTGTAAAAGGCAAACACCAGTAATTTTTGTGTTCCACGATTAAAATGAAAATTATTGAGGGTGAGAGGTATTCTGGCTTTGCACCCAGGAGGGGCTGAGGGGGGATCTTTTTTGGGACCCTTGGAGTAATTCACTTATTCTTCATGAGAGAAGCCAAATCTATAATTTTTTTAATTCTGTATAATTTTTAATAGAATTTTCGAAATGTTTACTCACCCCCCATTTCGATCAAGGGGCCCTGGGGGGACGTTCTGGGGTTGTTCCCACGATTTTTATTTTTTGCTAATTTAGGATCTATATTGACGTGCTTGGTATCATTTCCTACTAAATCCCACCTTCTAAATCCAAATCTAGTATTGGAAATACGATTTGAGCAGGTTTTAACTAGTTAGGCAAGAAAAACAGATTTTTTGGGTCTATTTTTATGACATCTTTCAATTTGGGTCTAAGGGTTCAGGATCAAAATTCTCCTCACAATCAATAGTTTCAAGTATTTACAGCATATAAAGCATGCGCCTTTGGTTTTGGAACCTTGAGCCCAAATTAGGGTAACTGGATCCAAAAAACCTGCTTTTTCCCACACAACTAGTTCAAACCTGCTTGTATCGTATTTCCAACATCAGATTTGGATTTAGGAGGTGGGATTCAGTAAGAAACGATACCAAGCACGTCAATATAGATCCTTACTTAGCAAAAAATAGAAGTCGTGGAAACAATCTCAAAAAGTCCCTCCAGGGCCCCTTGGTTCAAAATGGGGGTGAGTTAACATTCCGAAAATTCTGTAAAAAATTACAGAATTGAAAAAATGATGGATTTGGCTTACCTCATGAAAAACAAGTGAATTACTCTAAGGGTGCCTAAAAAGATCCCCCCTCAGCCCCCTCTGGGTGCAAAGCCAGAATGCCTCCCACTCTCAAAAATTTTCATTTCAATTGTAGACCAGGAAAATTGCTGATGTCTGCCTTTTACACGAAATGCACAATTGTTTAAGCAAATTAATTAGTTAGCTCAAAAATTATTGGACCGTTCTCCAAGAAAACAATTGGGTGTGGTTCTGAAAGCAAAAGGCGCATTCAGTACACGATTATTATGTTCAAAATACTTGAAACTAATGATCCTCATGAGGATTTTGATCGCCTAAGCTTTGGGCCCAAATTAAGGCGTCAAAAAAGTGGGCCCAAAAAACCTGTTTTTTCTTGCATAACTAGTCCAAACCTGCTCGTGTTGTAATTTCAAGGCCAGATTCGTATTCAGAAGGCGGGATTTAGTGAGAAACGATATCAAGCACGTCAATATACGTCTTAATTTAGCAGAAGATGAAAATCGTGGAAACAACCCTAAATAGTCTCCCCAAGGCCCCCCGGTTAAAAATGGGGGGTGAATATACATCCCAAAAATCTCGGAATAAATCACAGAATTTGAAAAAAAATGGATTTGGCTTCTCTCATGAAAAACAAGTAAATCACCCAAAGGGTCCCGAAAAACCCCCCCCTCAGCCCCCCCTGGGTGAAATCCCAGAATGCCTCCCACCCTCAAAAATTTTCGTTTTTATCGTAGAACACGAAAATAACTTGACCCTAGCTTTTACTCAAAATGCACGATTCATCAGCTAATCCGCCGGACTAATACGCATGACGTCACAGTAAAGAGAGACAACGGAAAATTGGAGACCTCAATTTCGCTAGAAACTTTTGAAAATTCATGGCATAAGGCTCGACATACGGTCAACCCGTATTTTCTCGTACTCATATTCATGGCGATTGAGCCAATATAATTGTAGCATACACTCACCTTTCCATAGAATTAAGTCCCTCCGGAACTCAGGATGGAGCCTTCTGCTCTGGTGCGGAATTCTGTCGCTTGCGATACAAAAAGCAGACGGGTAGCACTGTCACTCACTTGGTGCCGGCTACAATACGGAAGCCGGCAGTGCCGGTCACCATACAAATAGCCGGCTCCGGCTACAATACACGTAGCCGGGGCCGGCTACGGAGGCACTTCCTTTTTAATATACCTATAGTTCCGAATTATTTGTGAGTATTCCCTACATTTTTTCCCGGAGCTGCTCCATCGCCTATCTTTTTGAAAATTATTAAGTTTGTTCTTTCGATTTATGGCTCAAATGCGGATTCCGAAAGACTGTTCTCGCTGTGCACTGCCTCTTGGACAGATACTCGCAATAAACTTGTACTTGACCATGTGAAATCGGAGCTACAAATAATAGCTGTATTACACTACACAATTTCTTGTACAATTTCTTGAACCATCTGTCTAATCAACAATCAAGTTCATTGTTTTTTGACACTATTTTGGCAGATTGTTCAAGAAACTGTACAAGAAACTGTGTAGTGTAATACCACCTATAGAACTAATTTCAATATGTCGCGCAAAGGATTTTATTACTTCGCATTGAAAAATAAAAAAGTTCTTAAGGCGGTGAAGTCCGAACAAAAATACGTTTCTAAAAAATGTTTGAGTTTTTTTTTATTCTAAATTTTTGCGAATTTCTTAATCCTTTTATTCATTTGAGTTTATTTTGATTTTGAATAAAATTCATTATATTAAAGAAATTGATCATTAGTTTCAAAAGTCCTGTTTTTTCAACGTCTGTCCTGGTTTTTTGAAGCTTATGTCCTGAAAATCCAATTTTTGCATCTGGCAACCCTATACCTACCTAATAGAAAAAATAATCAGAGTGTTCGCATCATCCCACCGACGGACGGCGACGTGAGACTTGTGACTTGTGTTATGCGAACCCTTCGACCTTTTCTTGAGACCTGCCGTTCTGTCGATCTTTTTCGGCATTTGAATTTTTCCTCGACTAAAACCCCTTGATGACTTATTCCAGACAGAAGAGGCCCCAAGCAGCAAGAAGAAAAAAATTTGAACCTCTATAAATCGCTTGTAACGCTCGATAAGGAAATTTGGTTGGTAGCGAGGTAGGTAGAGAGGCTATTGGCGAAAATCTTTTCCGCGTGGTGGCGCTGTACGCAATAAAACATGGTGGCCCAAGAGGCCTTGACAAATAGGTAGTAAACGCAGTGCGCATTTACATCACAACAGCTGTCAACAGTGATAGCTGTCAGTGAAAGCGTAACAGTCACGAACTCGTAACAGTGGGCCAAGAACTGGAGGTTCGTTGGGAATGGAATTTCGTTGCAGTATCTCTAACTTATTTTTGTTTTAGAAAATGCCGATAATACAGATTCATTTGCCCAATATTTATGGTCATGTTGGTGACCAAATCAGCCCCCTCTCGACAAAGTGCGAAGAAGTGATTGAGGCAGGTCATTTAATCGTGTGGGGTGACTGGGGCTCACTGTGACTGAGACTCTTGTGCTTTGTTATGTCTCATAAATGGATAATTGAAAACCATTTGGAGGTTGGGTTCTGTGGACCAGTTGTTAGAACAGTGTTGTGAACTCGTGAAGCCATCTCCGATAAGCCAGTGAGAGCAGACGGAGAGCCTGGAGATCAACGCCAGCGGTATTGAGAGAAGATACCTGGCCTGCAAATCAGAATCTGTCACTCGCCTCATCAGTTCAGATTTAGAACAACTTAATCGTTATGAAAATATTTTCCATTGTAGAAACACTAACATCAACCGATGAGCTATGATTAAACTTATGATTGAAGAATACTCAATTATTATTGATAAACTATGATTTTTATTATTCTAGACAGCGGTAAATGCTTATTAGCTACTGAAATTTCACTTTACAGTCATTGTATGAGTCGTACGATTACTCCAAAAGAATGTTCATCTTTCTGGCCTAAACGGTAATTGTTGGCACATTTTCGTGATGCGTCCTGTTGTACCTATGCCTTGTCTTGTGGGGGCTTAGTATTTCCACCTTGTGTGCAAGGGGCTCACACAACTCAACATCTGTAATTTAAAATAAGCATTCAGAGATTGCATTTTTCGGCCAGCATTTCACCAACTTACGTATCGTTTTTTGCAGCTGCATTGTGCATTGTGTCCATCGGCGTATACTAACGCAGTAATTCAAGTCAAACTACAACCAGAGCTACAACACTCACTCGCTCACATTCACGACGATGTGGAAAACAAGGAAGACAAAAAAAATTAATTATTTTTCAACTGTCAAAACTGTCAATATTCTTATGATTTGGAGTAGGTACTGTCAACTGTCGAGTGCTACTGCGCTACGGCGCTGGGCTGTGCGCTGGGTACCTATTTGTCAAGGCCCCTTGGGCCACCATGTTTGACTGCGTTCAGCGCATTCTGGTGGCCGCTGATTTTCGCCAATAGGTCATTTCATGGAGTTTTCAAGGTCACACTTTTTGCACGGAGCTGAGCGCATGCACGAGATTTTTGGCAGAAAATGACAGTTCTGCGAGTCAATAACAAAAACAAACCGACATAACCAACAAAGCGTGAAATTCCAACGTACTAATAATGAACGTGCATCATTTAAAACAAGGCGCTACAAAATGGTGCGCTTTTGGGGGCTGCAAATCAGACAGCCGGCGCGTGTCTGTATCATTTTTTCGTCTCCCAAAGCCGTGTTTATGGGTGCGAAAGCGAAACGTGGTCGGTGATGAAAATCACATCAAGAGGTGCAGTTTGTGTGCTAAAAGCAAGGAATGGATTTTGAAATGTGGAAGAGAAAAAATCTCTCAGCTGACCGATGTGAAGCAGTGGCACTATATCTGCGTTTTGCATTTTGTCAACAAAATTGGTCCTACTGCAGAAAATCCTTTTCCTTTGCCAGTGTCGGAGGCCTTTAGTCAAAGGGTAAGCCCTCCACTTTACCATCTGACATAATGACTGAACTTGAAAAAATGTTCTTTTTGTTTGCAGATGAAACAACAAAGTAATAATGCCCAGAGAGATAACAATGTAATTTTGAATGGCAAAACGGTTCTTTCAGAATTACCCACTAATGTAAGTGTAAGCACAACAATAATATCAAAGCAGGAAACACAGTAACTTTTACTTTCCAGGTCATCGACCGGGAGCCTTCGGCCAGGACAACAATTGTGGTTCAGAAGTTGAACCCAGACACGATGTCCGAGACATCAGAAGTTCCAGAAAGACCTTTGTCTGGTGCCCATTTGGAAATAGAGCATACTGGAGAAGTTCCTTCAACTTTACTCTCAACTTCATCATATTCAGAACCAGAGCCCCTTTACCATGGAAGGTTAAACAAAGATGTGATATCGATACTGCCAGTGTCGGACACATCTGAAGTATCATCGAAACTTACACCTGCGGCAGACTTCAACAACAGGTCAACCCAGACAAGCATTTGTTTAAATCACTGTCCACATTAGAGGTACTTTTTTTTGCGGTTTTTTTAACTTTTATTTTAATGAATTTCAATTTCAAGGACAACAATAAAATGTTGAAAGAAAAACTTACCGCTTCCAGGAAAGAAAATGAAAATTTGAGGAAACTTGCGCGTGGGAATGGAAAATTGAGGAACAAGAACAGGAAATATGAGGTAAAAATGTTCGATTGTTGGAGGTTCTGTTGTTAAATTTACGAATTTTCAGAACTACAACAAAATACTGAATGAGCAATTGGCCGCTTCCAGGAAAATCATAAAAAATTTGAGGAAGGATAAAGCAGAGCATGAAAAACTAAGGAAGAAGATGCTGCACATGAATCTGAAAGGCAGGTCTTTCGAAAAGGTCACCAACTTTGTTGAAAGTTTGAAGATAAGCCCGAAGAAATGCAAATTTTACACAGCTTTAACTTTCAACAATATTATAGCTTTATTCACATTTTTGTCACCTGTTGATAATATGCGTTACTGGGGTGACAAAGTTACTAAAAGCCGTTTAAAGAGTAAAAAATGTACCCATTTGGAAGAATTGATTCTAGTTCTTGTTCGACTACGTAGAGGTCTACTTGTTGAAGATATGAAACACAGATTTAACCTTTCAACAGGATATATATCTAAAATTGTAACAACCTGGGTTCAGCATTGCTACTTGAAGTTCAATGTAATTAGGCCTTCAATGATGCCAACACGTGAAAAAATTAAAAAACATTTGCCTGCGATATTCAAAAATCTTAAGAATATCAGAGTCATAATTGATTGTGCAGAATTTTACTGTGAGTCTCCTAGTAATTTCGAGCACCAGAGCAATTTGTATTCATCGTACAAGGCCACAACTACTTTCAAAGTTCTCTTAGGATGTACACCTAACGGCGCTATCTCATTTGTTTCTGATCTTTTTGAAGGGTCTATTTCAGACAAAGAGTTAGTACAACAAAGCAACTTGCTAGATTTATTACAAGAAGGGGACCTAGTGCTTGCCGACAGAGGCTTTACAATATCCGATTTAACTAATGAACGGAATATATCCTTGAATATTCCTCCCTTCTTGGTAGGTCGTGATCGACTTACTGCAGAGGAAGAAATTGATACAAAACTAATAGCAAAAACGCGAATTTACATAGAACACATTGTGGCTAAAATTAAACAGTTTAGAATATTGAAGAAGACTCTACCTCTCAATATGAGGGGCATTATGTCTCAAATTGTTTTCGTTTGTGCCTGTTTAGTAAATTTCCAGGACCCAATCATCAAATAGTGGAACTGCTTCAGAAATAATCTCGTTTTTAGTTATAGCACTTACCTAGCTTTAGTTTTTTTTTTGTATTATTCTGTATGATTCAAGTTATTGTAATTAAATTGCCCTGCGTCATGTTCAGAACTCATTTTAAACAACCTAAGTTCTATACTGAAGTGTTGCCATTGTCAACTTCTGGCATTATACAGGGTGTTTTATTTTCAAATGTTAACCTTCCAGGAGGTGATAGAGCATAGAGTTACACTTATTTTAAACTAGGTATATGTATTAAAACAAACACTGCATGGACATTGTATCACAAAGTTAATAAACTCTTTATTCAAATAACACTTTCTTTTATAAACAAAGATAAATGTATAAAAATGGGAAACAAAGAAACAGCGAAATGAACTTTTTCAAGCTGCAAAACATTTCAAACTTAACTCCTATACTATCTCGTAATAATTTTTGGCAAATGGCTTCATGAACTTCTAAACTGCAAACACATTTCAACACTTACATGAACAGTCAGTAAATGTAGAATGGCTTCAAATGTCTAGGGGCTCTCATTTCAAAGTATTCGACACAAAATACATTTTTATGAAATTTACATAACTTTTCGCACAAGTCTTTGGAAAAACTAGGGTCAAGTGGGATTCTTTCGCAGCTCAGTCCTTTGGACGTCCACACCACGAAATCACACCACTCAACCTCCAATATTGCCATAGATAACTGTACTTGATAATAGTACTTGTGTGACTTTTTCAACTCAAGCTTTGAATCCCTAACAACACAACAAAACGCATTTCTTTGTGTCTTGGTCAATTTATGTAGATGTTCAGGAAGTTCATCTTTCAGTATATAACTACATTTAATCTCTAAGAGCCCATGAGAGTTGGTTTTTGGGTCAAACACAATACCGTCAGGTGAACAGCCTAAGCCGGGGTATTTTGGATTGACCTAAAAACCAGCCTCATTAACACTCACATTATATTTTTTTATATAGTCATTCCTCGCCTGGGATTCATGTTGAATTCCATGACTGGTGTAAACTGACTGGAAAGGTTTCGGGCTCCAAAATGAGTCATTAATTTTCGAGGTCAGATTATTCTCCTTGACGTCCTTGAAGTCCTTGCATTTGGACGCCGTGATATAAAAGAACCTCAACCTTTTCCAGTTCTCGTTGCTGGCCTGACCTTTTGTGTTCTGGACTTCAGAGGCATTTGTGAACCCAAAAGTGAGTGATTGTTGGAGCTCTTTTACTAGTATCTCCAACTCCATTTTTCGACTTTCAGTCAGGGCATAGTCGGAATAACTGAACTCCAAAATATACTGCCAGCCATTCATAGTGGGATTTTGCTTTACTGTTGACAGCAATAAATTCCCAGTTTCCTTGGTGTCACATGATGAAACATCAACAGGCACATGAGTGTATTTCACGTTAGGATCGTGTTTGTTGGCATATACTTTTTTCATGATTGGAGCGGGATCCTTTTCTTTCCTTCCTACATTCCACTGGCAGAGTTTGCTGGTGCATGCTACTTCGACAGCATGACCAAAATTTTTGGTAAAGTCCAGTACCGCCAGCAATACACCTGCAAATAATTACATTCTGTGTAAATAAAACACGACTGATAGTAAGTAATGGAAATGCTTGACAAACCTGCAATATGATTGCAGCGACCCATAGCCGATGCATGGCAATCACACGAGGAATCCAAGACTGAGCCTTCAGTGCCATGCAGCATCACCATAACATGATGATTTTCCTTTTTAAATGATGCTCGGACATCAGCTTTCACACAGTAGTAGCCGTTCGTTGTGACTGAATCGTGTATATTTGTGACATGGCCACTCTCGAAATATATTCTGCCTCTTCTCAAGGGCTTGTTTGTGCCGAATTCCTCGACATCCTCGCCTTCACTGGAAGATTCATCACGTTCGGTTGTAATTGCTCGTTGAGCGGTAACGATAAAATGTTGGTAGATCGTACCAACACAGAAATTTTTTGGAATGTTTTTTGATGGGAATCGCTTCCAGCCGAAAATTGGAAATGGTGGTATCGCTCCCACAGGTGGCAAGTTTTCGCTGTTGTCCCTTATTGTCGCATCCTCTATTGCACGTTGTTTTTTGTTATACCACACTGAGCCATCAATGCCTGGCCAGAGGTGTGTTGTTGTGCCGCTCTTGAGGCAGTTTTCAACCCTATAAAAATGGATTAATTACGTTTCAAACATCCTATCTAGACACAAGGACAAGACACAAAATTCACAAAAGTCAACCCAACTAACCTCTCAACTAGCAGGCTTTTTTTCCCTGTGGTGGGAAGTTTGCGACATGCTAACCACCTTTTCAGCTCTGTAACGCTGTGTTCAGCTGCGGATTTATTCGTTTTCAAGGCAGCGCCCGGCACATCATGTTCACTTAAGCGAATTCGCACTTTCTTGGAGGATGAAGCCATCACGCATCACGATAATTCACGAAACAGAGAGCAAACTCGCGAAAATTCGACAGTTGACAGTTGACGGCAGACTCACTTATCCGTCAATGTTCGATATCACGCTTGCGCATAAGTTCCACGAAATGTGCTATACCACGGATGGCTATACCCAAGTCCTCGTCCGAGCCTATACCGAACTACAATAATATTCAAAAGTTCACTCCACTGTCGTAAATACCAGGATAACTGAGGGAAAATACCGTAAAAATCTCTTGAGGGAACAATAATTCGCTGCAATAATTCCAATGTGCATTTTGTTTGTTGTTGTCAATGAGATTTTTGGTTCCTGGTTGGACACTGACAACTGACAGCAATGACCAGCACCACACCGTATTTATTACATACTGCCATGCTCCGTTCATCGTCCATACTAATCCAGTTGACCTTGTGGGTATTTTTTCAGTAGCCTGCTTTATGGGTAGGCTGCTAAAGTCGTAGGATGCCAAATGCAGGGGGATTTTGCACGTTGACAGTCTTGACCTTGTGGGTATTTTTTCAGTAGGCTGTTGCGTCGTGGGACGTTTTATCGGTAGGATGATTCTAACGTATAGACCAAGAGCTAGCAACATTTTATTTACCTCATAAGCAAAATGCGGTTTGACTTTTGGGGCATGTAGAGATTATGATTGGCTTCCATAAAATATTTGTCTTATGAAAAACAAGCCTTGCTTTCTCACGAGGCAAGCAAAGAAATGGTCCATTTGACAGCTATATTCAAGAGCGGTTTTTCTAGTGTTCTTAATCGATATAAATATCAATTTCATCAGGAATGGATAGGTTGAACTATCTTTCAACTAAATTGAATGGGACCGAATCTCGGAATGCATTAGAAACTACCAAGAACCAGACTTTCTCAACTGGCATGTTCAAGTTAGTGGGCTAAGCCGAGCTGTTTGGATCGCATTTGATGGCCGATTGTCAAATCATGCCTACTAGAAAAACCAGTGCCAATTTCCGACCGCTTGGAAATCTGGTTTTAGGTAGCTTCTAGTGCATTTCTATATTCTTATTCATTCAGTTTTGTGTGAAGATAGTTCAATCTATCCATTCTTGATATTATTGATATTCATATCGATTAGGAACTCCAGAAAATCCGCTGTTGAATACTGCTGTCAAATGGCCCATTTCTTTGCTTGCCTCGTGAGAAAGCAAGGCGTGTTTTTCATAAGACAAATATTTTATGGAAGCCAATCATAATCTCTACATGCCCCAAAAGTCAAACCGCATTTTGCTTATGAGGTAAATAAAATGTTGCTAGCTCTTGGTCTAGTAGGATGCTGCCACATACTTAAATAGCTATACCGCTCATGAACCTATTGCGCATTCTGCTGCGCCGCGTAATAAAAGGAGTTAGAGAATGACGCCATCTTGATGGTTAATTTCCAGTGTATCTCAAAATACCGAGCTATATAGCTACCACAAAATATCCTAAGGCCCGTGAAACTGATCAAACCTTCTGCAATTTTACAATAGCGATCCAGTTTTCTCAAGTACCATCACGTAAGTGTATTTAGTTTTCTTGAAATTACGAAATACTCACATCGAGTTGGATGGTTGGGAGTCACTGTACTCTGAGTAAACGAAACGTCAAGTGAGAGCTTTTTGACAGTGTAAATAAACATCACGTAGTTAACCGAACTTTTGGATGCTGGAATGATCGCACACCTTTTCTTCACCTGTTGATTCTCACTTGATGTTATTAGTGTCGATTCCACGTACTTTGAGGGAGAAATAAAATAATGTCGTGCTTAGTCAAGTGGCCAACTAGCGAAGTGGTGCCAGTCCACACCACCCAAAGTCCCTAAATAACCATCAAGATGGCGGCGCCCATAATTACAGGTGTCGGACCAAGGACGTCTATACTAACTGGACAAGAAGCTTCGCCGGTTTTGACGCGAAAAGGTGAAGCTGAGATTTGACAATCCCGACGGGCAAAGTGTCACCCGTAACCATAGTGACGTTCAATCGGAGCACACCAGAGCACACTCGCAATTGTCATTCAGAAGTTTGCTGCCAGGCCCGGTCCTTCGCCCGGTCTTGTAAAATGATAGCAATTAGTCGATTACTTGCAACAAAAAGTGTGTTATGTTACGGGGTCCGCTTGTTGCCTTGTTGTGAACACTATTGGGCTTGCACGGCATAATTAACGATAATTCGCCACAGAAAATAGCTAATATTCGCCATGGATGCACAAGAGGCTGGCGGCGTCCGTCACGAATGTCACGATGACAATCCCGACGGGCACAGCGTCAGATCAAGCTTCAAGATGGCAGCGAAGTTTCTTATCCAGCCAGTAGTATAGACATCCTTGTGTCGGACGTCTCTCTTGCGCGGTATAGCTATTTAAGTATGTGGATGCTGCATGGTCTCCCGTTTTTCGAGGTCACCTTTGACGTTTTGACGTTTATGACGTTTGGACGTTTCGTTTCTGACTTTTGCGGGAATTTTGAATCGGATAGCTATACTGTTCCCATTATCATGAGGGGAAAGTCACTAGAGCCCATAAGGGAGTTTTTAATGGACGAAGTAATAGAGTTTTTTCGTAGCAAGATGCACGTGTCTAGTGCAGCGTGATCCCTGCTGGGGCCTTATTTCTAGAGGGGAGCGATCACCAGGCGATCACAGTTCAGCCAATCACAGCCCTGGTTGCCTCTAGCAACTTCGCATGTGAACGGATCACATCCTTTCTAGAAATAGGGCCCCTGTTAGCCTATTATTGATCTCGGTATGGTAGATAGCGACCGTCGTTACGTATCGATAACCTTCTGAAATATTCTTTCGCATCACAGGCAAGGTCTCTGATGAGTTTTTCTAAAAACACAATGCACGGTTTGCCCGTTGGTCATTTTGAGGGGCAGGCTCCTGGCGCAATTTCGCACCCCTGTTGGAGGATGAACGGGGGTTCCCACCTTCTGAAATATTCTTTCTCACCACAAGCAAGGTCTCTGATGAGTTTCTGTTGAAAAAAAGCGCACGGTTTGCCCGTTGGTCATTTTGCGGGACAGGCTCCTGGCGCAATTTCGCACCCCTGTTGGAGGATGAACGGGGGTTCCCACCTTCTGAAATATCCTTTCTCATCTCAAGCAAGGTCTCTGATAAGTTTCTCAAAAAAAAAGCGCAGGGTTTGCCCGTTCCTCACTTTGCGGGGCAGGCTCCTGGCGCAATTTCGCACTCCCGTTGGAGGATGAACGGGGGTTCTCACCTTCTGAAATATTCTTTCTTATCACAGGCAAGGTCTCTGATGAGTTTCTCTAAAAAAACAACGCACGGTTGGCCCGTTGGTCATTTTGAGGGGCAGGCTCCTGGCGCAATTTCGCACCCTTGTTGGAGGATGAACGGGGGCTCTCACCTTCTGAAACCAGTGCTGAAATATTCTCTCTCAGCACTAGCAATTACTAAAGTGATCTAATAAGCAAGTTGGGCCCCTTTCAGACCCAAACAGACTATAAGAAGACGTCTAATAGATATCGGTTTGACAGCGTCCGTCAAAAATTCAGCACTGCTTCCTGCCTTGTGTGATGCCAAAACCTGTACGAAAACATGCAATAAAACATGCGAGAAACCCTGGCTGGAAAACCTGGATGCAGAAATGCACCGTGTGCCGCGTTCATAACTGTCGTTTCGAACCCTCTGTTATATCCAAGATCAGAGCAACGGTAAGTGGTAAGTGTTCCCTCCAAAGGCACCTCACGATGCACCTAGAGGTTCACTTGTTGGTGACAGTGATTTGGCCACGTGAAGGTCAATCAGCTTGTTTGGTAGAAGTTGGGTGCCTGTTCAAAGGTTTCTTAGAGATGGGCAAAGCGGCTCAGTTGACTGAACCGGCTCACCGGCTCCGGATCAGTCTGAGGAACCGGTTCACTGAACCGGCTCAATCGAGCCGTTCGGATCAGTAATCGCACCTCGCACCACGATTCGTAATTTCTGGAACTCATTCAACTCGGCTCGCTCGAAACCCAAGCACGATTCATTCATGATTAATATGTTCACGCCATTATTGTCTTTTGGTAGGTTTTCGGTAGCTAAGGTACCTACCTGTACCCACCTATAGTTAAGGGGAAATAATTCATACGATTTTAGTGATGGGCTGCTAAATAGCAGTCTGCTATTTTGTAGCAGCTATTTGACTAGTAGCAGTTATAGCAGTTACGCTCTTTGAAAAATAGCTGCTATTAATATAGCAGTTTGGACTACTATAGCTGCTCAAGCGCAAGCACTCCTCGTACGTTACTTTAGCTATTTAGCACTATAAACAGCAGTAGCAGTAGCAGCAGCGAACTGCGACTTGACTATGTATAACAGTTCGTAGGCACCGGTCGCGTCGCAGCGTCTTCCCAGTTATAGAGCGCTTCGAGAAATAACATTTCTCTGCTATTTGTGTAGCAGTAGCAGTTTGGTTGGCCGCCGGCCCGTAAAAACGATTTCAACATTTTCAACAACAATTAGACAATCGAGCGCAAGCACTCTCGTACGTTACCTACTTCAGTGCCTGTTCTCTGACTTCAGTTATTAGCACTATGAGCAGCAGTAGTAAGTAGTAGGTACCTACTGTAGCCCAGCACTTCGAACTGCGACTAGACATGCATATTGCATATCACCATATCAGTCTTGGCACCGATCGCGTCGCAGCGTCTTCCCAGATAGCACTTTGGGAAATAACTGCTATAATAGCAGTTATTTCTCAAAGTGCTATTTGTGTTGAAGTAGCAGTTTGGTGGGCCGGGTCGTAAAAACAATTTGCGAATAATATAAGTTTAAGTAAAGGGTGACAAATTAAGAGTGCCGCGTTTTTATTTGTTAATTACAAAAAAGTTACACATCGGATTCTCATTTTCTCTTTATTAAATGAAAGAGTGGAGTTTCATATCAGCTTTATCATGACATAGGTATAAATTTGAAATTTTGCATCAAGCACAAGAAATTTCAATTAACCAATGTGATTTTCAGGTACCTACTGAATTTCCAAAAATATGTCAATATGATAAAGATGAAATTCTACTTTCATTAAAAAAAAATTCAAATCCGAGGTCTAAACTTTTTTCTAATTAACGAATGAAAACGCGGCGACACTAATCTTAATTTGTCACCCTTTACTAAGTAGCAAGCGCAATTTATTTATTAAAATGCAAGTAACATAATTTTTTCAAACATGAAACAAAGTTAAGAATATGGAAAATAATAAATTTTTTATAAAATATTTTATGAAAACATAACTAAGTAGGTACATACATTACCTAATTGCTCGAATTAACCGAACCGAGCGTTATCTACAACGATTTATTTCTTTACTGCTTTCGCTTTTGTATTATGCTAACTGCTAATGCTTAAAATGCTAGACCGCGCACCGCGCTGCTAATGCTACTCCTGTAGCTATTTCGCATTTTTCATGTACAGGTTCTTATGAAAGTAGCTGCTACAAAAATAGCAGCTATTTTTAGCTGCTATAAAAAAGTAGCATAGCAGTTCGTAGCTGCTACTCAAAAATAGCAGTTTTGCCCATCACTATACGATTTCATTTCCCCAGCGCAGTTAAGGGGCGCCGTATCGTAGAATCGAAAAGCATTGCACCGAACGTCGTAGAGCCGAAAATGGCATATCCCGCGCATGCGTTTTGCCCTTCTTACAGGAGCTCCAAAACAGTGGCTCTGGCTGGTGGCATCATTACAGAATGCAATAATGCACCATCTCAGCGGAGATATCGATGTGTGGAGATACCGGGTGTTTATAAACGTCTGTGATCGCGGCAGGCTTTGGTCAGGCCAAAAGTCGCAGTGAAAGGCACGATTTGAAAGAGTGATAGGAGATTCCAAAGGCGATATGATAACAAACGTTTATAAACACCCGGTATATTCTTAGGGCGGCATTTCCATAATCCATATAGCCTGTGTAATGGCACTGTAGGTCTAGTAAATATAGGTATACGTTGTTTCAGATTGATTGCTATCTCAGTAGGCATTGGAAGTATATGGTAAAAGTCGCTTTAGCTTTGTCTAGTTCTAAAACGTTTATTGTTTTAGTCCCAAGTCAGTGTGACATCTCAATCAAATTCAACCGCGAAGTTTTTTACTGTCATCCAAACTGTCATGTTTCTGTCCACCTAGATAGCTTTTGGAAAGAAAACCGTAATAAGCAACTATCGACGCAAGTTTTAAGAATCTGTACGTGTTACTTATACAGTTATCGTTGTTCCTGTTACGTTATACCTACTGTTACTGTTGTGTTGTTCCTTCATTGGTTTTGATTACCTGATAATTTTCACGCCATGTGTGGGGATCCAGTTCGTTTATCTGCGAGAGAACGTGAAATACTTTGACGCTGTTACGAAGAATTCTTCAGAGATTCCAACAATGCAGCTGCCAGCATTCAGCGCGTTGCTTTGATCTTTAGTAACGTTTTGCACGGTCAAACGCATACTGGCAAAAAGAAGCCAGATCGTCACTACTTAAACCAAAAAGTGGCTGTGGATCCCTGAGCCCAGTCGAGAAAAAAATCAGCCAGGCGCCCGTTCTCAATCAAAAGAGTAGGTATAGTACAGTCTGTTGTGCCATATCCTACCAGATTTCGTGCTTCTGTCTTCACTAAAAGGGCAGTTGAAGTAGAACAGCGAAACTCGGTTTTAGAAGCAGATCTTCCTTGATATCTGATCCTCTTAAGGCCATGGAGTTTGCTTTACTGCTTTACTATCTACCTGTGTGATATGTGCACAATGTTGATTGAGACTGTGGCAAGAACGAAATTTGCTGACTCTCCAGGTGCCTATTTTTTTAGTCCTGAGATCGGAAACAGAGACGGTTCGACATCAAAACTGCATGTATCTTTCTTCAAATGCACCTTGAATGGGGTGCCGCACGTGATACTTGATAAAAAACTGAAGAAATACTTTATGACTGAAAGGAGTGAAGGATCTGACTTATAACCTGAAAATAAATAATGAAGTTTCCATGATATTTACACTTTTGATATGACGTTTTTTGTAACTAAATCTAAAGCTGCATTTAGATTTTCATGACCTACTGGGATAGCAATATTTCTGAAACAACGTATATGTACCTACCTATATCTTTGGAGTGTGAGTGTAGGTACAACATATATTAACCAAGCCTAATATTTACTTGTATTACATCAAATCTATAGGAACGGAGGTAATTCACAACGATACTTGTGTTATGTTAATAGTTATTTAAAATGAATCCACACATACCTAAACGAGATCAGGCAAATATAGGTATATGTTATTGCGTAGGTAGAGGTGACTAGGTTATCTGGTTTTTGTCAGAACCAGGAGATCCGGAAGAGTCTGGAGACATTCTAGAACAGATCTCGAAAGAAATCTGCAGTCCAGAAATTTTTGTTTCATCAACTCTCGGGACGCGATTTTTAACCAAATATTCCTGTACGTTTAGGTAAATTCGTCAGGGATTCAAAGTATACATTCACCGCATCACCTGCTGGCGTTCGTTCAGCTAATTATCCATACACAATTATCACAATATACCTACCTACCCGTTATTTTTTTTAAAGGTCCATTGTGGTGCAAATGGCTTCATCCACACTTCATTCTTCATCACAAGCTCCGAGTCGAGTTTCGAGCCGACTAGACCTATTCGGTGGAAACGAGAGAGACAGACTTATACAGAAATCTGTGTGAGAAAAGAGACACAGAGTGAGTTGCGCGCGCATCTGAACGACCATCTAGGGAAATTCAGCATGAGGTTTGCGCTCCTGATATTCCCTGCATGTTTCAATTTTGACGGAGCATGTGGAGATCAAGACTTCAACTGCCGTCATTTTGACGTTTACGCTAGTGAGAATTCACTGCTGAATGATGAGGTGACCTCCACTCAACATATGGAACAAGATGTGTGCCAGGGCTACCCCTCTAAAGGACGGAGAGGCAGAGACCGTGTAACCGCAAAACATACAGGTCAGCAGCATTTCCACCTATTACAGAACATGTATTATTCCGGGTCAACCTCATGGAAGAAGCTTTGCATCCTTTGTCACCGACAGCAACTCTTTGAGGGCCTAGAGAACTACGACTATGACCTATGAATGCTCCCAAAAGGTGACAGTAGTAGAAGACAGGCTAACCTGTAAGAATTTGTCACACTATCGCGGACAGAAACACTCAAAGGAACTGGGGGTCTGGGAGTTACTAGCTACTGTCCGTGTTTTCCGCGATCGGGGACTTCCAACCACATCTTGTTGCTTTTAACCCGAGTTTTAACCACTCTACTTTCAAGGTGATGTTTGCAGGGAGCATACATGGTATGTACCAGGGATCACGCGTATGTGCCGTACACTTATCACTTCAACTGTTTGACACTTTGACTTTGATTTTTCCAAGGATGTCATTTGTCACCATTTCACCTGCACCGTTATCATGGCACCGAGTCGTGCAGATGCGCGCGCAGACCAGGTAAAACTGAATGGGTCTCTTGTTGAGCGTAATAGACTATTGAGCGTCACTGCTTCAATATGGCGCGTGTCGATTGTACGACGTTCGGTGCTATGACTTTCGATTCTATGCCTGGCGACCAGTTAAGGCCATCACAGAGAGAAATCCGTAGAGACTTAAGACTTATCCGTAACCGTAACACGTAATGCATAAAGTTCATCACACACAAAACGCCATAGTCGTAGACCTCTACCAATCACAGGCGGGAATGAGGGAATGAGTGGCGTCACTTTGAGCTTGTGATTATACAGGTGCGGATGGCCCCGCACCGCATCAATCAGGAATCAAGATGTCAACATTTTTTCATTTTCTTCAACCTCCAGCTCCACTTTGTGTTCGCTTCTTCAGAACCTTCTTGAAATAACTCATGGATTTGAAACTTCATCCCACAATAACTGTGATCAGCTATCACTACTTATGCATTAGATGTTCACGATTAGATTACGCACAGAGCACAGAGAATAGACACGATGTCGATGTCGGAAGTCGATTAGGTGTTAGGTGTAAAGAAAACAAGGCAAACGCCGACGCGGCACTTGAAATCGGCTGATGCTGGATAGCTGTTGCTGGTGTATTATTCTGGGCCGGAGCGAATCTAACGGGACATCTCGAGAAATATCAAGTTCAAAATCACCCGCCGGCACACCCGCTAAAAGGGGTGATTGAAAAGGGCCTCGGCGATTGGCTGTCCGTAGTACGTGTCCGTATAAAATTTCAACCTTACGGTATTTTTCGACGCTACGGCTAAAGCTGGGTTCCCAGATGCGAATATTCGGACAGAAAATGCGATTTTATATGTCAAATTTTGAATTCGAGGGCTCTGATTGGCCAATATGACAACTTTGACATTAAATTTCGCATTTTCTGTCCGAATAATCGCAACTGGGAATTCAGCTTTAATTTTAAGGATGAAACTGGTAGGGAGGGATCGAGGGAGGGATAATCGATTGTGATTGGTCCGTGCTCTTATAAGGTGACCAGATTTGTCAGTGAAGAAATCGGAATCGGTTGAGAATAAATCTAATTCTGATTCTATTCCTAATTTTATCTATTGTCGTATCGTACTGGCCACTTTTCGACACGCAAATGCGTGTCGTACTGGCGCTTGACTTTTATGACACTGAAAGGCATTTCTACCTCTAGACTTTGCAGTCACACTTCCATCAAGTTTGGGTCTTTCGTGAACCGGTGCATGCCGGGTGTATTCGTCTTATTATCGCACTCGCATAGAGCGACACAACACCCTTGAACCATTTCTGTAAGTATCTTCTCAGTTTTCCACTACATATAACACACTTATTGGTAAGAACGAGGGTAAGAACAAGTGAAATCATGAAATCCATGCTGAAATCAAATAAATACACGACAGAGCGCTTGTCAGATTCGAAAAATTTCCCATTGTCAGAAACGAAATGTTATATCTCAAGAAACATAGGGCGCTTTCCAATAACTGCGACAAGAGACAAGACGGATACACAATGTCAAAGTGCACTTGCCAGCTCAATTCTAAACTCAGCCTCGACAATGTTTCGATTGTGTCGACATGTGGTGCTATTACTGCTATTGGAACGCTAGCTGTGTCAAATTGTGTCCATATGTGTCGAATTGTGTCCTTATACGCCTTATTGGGAAGCGCCCAATGACCTCGATTAACCGTCTCTTATACGCATGACGTCACAGTAAAGAGAGACAACGGAAAATTGAAGACCTCAATTGAGGCTGAAACAGTTGCTTAATGTTCTAGATGTCAGCTGATTGTATAGCGATGATATTACACTGGTTTGATAATCAAATTTTCATGTATGGAAATTGATTTTTGACATTATTCTTCGTTAATTTTTTGAATGGGTTGATTTCACCTCAATTAAATGTGACATTCTAAATATAAGTAAGGTGGCGAGCACATAACTGGAAATACTCATATTAATTCTGTCAATATTTCAATTTAACCTACGGCCTTATTTTGATTGGAGAAGATGATATCGTAGGAACTCTAGATAACCACGTAGTTACCTCAAATCACATTCACGAGGTATCTACCTACATACCTATGTAAATACCTATGTATTTTATATTTTTTCAAATAAAATCAATACCGGATCGAGTTTTCCAAACGACATTCTCATACTTAGTGGAGATTATTAGATTGCCATGCTGTGCCTGCCAGAACACCAGTTTCCACCGTGCTGTAATATAACGGGGAAAATTGTACAGTAAGAAAATCCGTCACGATGTCACATTCGCATAATTATTTGTGGAGAATATTATTGATGAAAATAGATATTTATTGTATTAGGGGTATGGGTGAGACTTCATGTGACGGAGAATGGGAGTTTAAGCGCCGAGCGCAGCGAGAAAAGAAACAAAAGAAGTCTAATCGTGAAAAAATCATGTCGAAAGTATTCTGCCCTTTGAGTGACTCATGATAATAACATTAATAATAATAATAATAATAATAATGAGATTGATAGTAAGAAAAACAAGATGATACAAACCGTTAGGGAGCAGAGCGGGAGTACGAAAAGAACACCTCTTCGAACGTTGTTTGCTGATTAATTCATATCTATAGAAGTTTCACTTCTTCCGAGGGTGACTATGGTCACGCACCCACGTTTTTTTTCTTCGTGTTTGATATCAAAAAGCGTGATATTGATGCATCATTATATTCAGATGAGCGTTAAGGAATCCAAAAAGAAATTAAAAAATATAATTGCCATTTGAAAAACAAAAGTTGACTGTCGGCGTACTCAGAAGCATCATAATAAAAAATATATATTTTTCACTAGCGAATCATAGAAGACATTATACCATTTAAACTGGTTTTTGAGTTTTGAAGATCGGATTAGGAATAACGATGCTTCGACGCACGGTGGTCGTTTTTCATGCACTCCTCTGTATGTCGCCACGGACTACTAGTGCGGAGGTTAACGGGTTCAACCTTGCTTTTCATTCTGCTGGGATGAAACTTTGCATGTGATGAGTACATATCCTCAGGTCACTTTTAAGAAGAGGTGCTCAGTTGGGACCCGTGACAGGGCCACGGTACAAGAGGTTGCCCTACCCGACAGGAGCGATTTCTTGAAATTCCTTAAAAATGAAGTTTGCAGTGGCGGGGCTTTCAATATTTTGGTCAGAAATGATCCCTTGCCTTGTATGGATGTACTTTGTAATAATTTCAAGTCCCACCGCACTAAAAATGTCGCGGGTTGTCTATTATTCAGGCGTAATTTGCAGAATTCAATGAACAGCTTATTACTATAGTACGGCGTTGGGTGAACCAAGAAGTCCAAGAACCCATTTCACCCCAATGCAAAACGCTTTTGCATGTGAGTAGATAGATAGATAGATAGATAGATAGATTAGATAGATAGATAGATAGATAGATAGATAGATTTATTAAGTGTTCTTGTGCATAAACGCACTACACGAGTCAAGCAGAACAATAAGGTAAACATTTAAATTAAAATTAAAAACACACTTTATCACAGATGGGATAATATAAATCATTAACATTATCTTAACATAAATTATCAGTTAACATTTATCACATCTCGATGAAAACGAGAGCAAACAAGCAGTCTGGACAACCTTCATCAGACATATCTACAAGAAAAAATCGCTCGGTTTCAAGCGGAAAAATTCGTCACAGCAATAAAGGTAGCAATAAGGAGTAGTAGGTACCTATAGGTATCTTTTAAGAAGTGGTGCCCCGATGGGACCCGCAGCTGGCGTGCCTCGTAGGAGGTCGAAGGTCAAAAAAATTACCATTTTTGAAATCGTTGCTTTTCGTATACTTTTTAAATTGGGCTACATAACTTCAAGGTTGAGGAATACAATGCAGTAAGTTTGAAGGGAGTGTCATGCACCAGTGGCGCGCCAGACGGCTGCGAAGAGGCCGAAGTGCGATTTTTCTCAAAATCTTTTGGTAAACCGTGACCATGCATGCAACACTTTTTTGACATGTTTGGTATCATTTCTGACCAAATCGCACATTCTGATTCCAGAAATAAGTACGAGATTCTGTTAAAGAAGTGTTTAAATAGGTTTTATCAGGAGAAACATGATTTTTTTTCATCCTCAAAATTAATGTTTTGTGATTCTAGTTCCATCATTGTCCAATGTATTTATAACTATGATTTTACCTTGGACCAGTGGCGGACTAAAGGGGGGGCGGAGGGGCGGTCCGCCCCGGGCCTCGGGGCCTCAATCATCTAATGGGGCCCCCAATTCCTTTTGTTTGTAAAAAATACTGGAAAAAAATTGAGATAAAATCCAAAATTTTCAACTTTTCCCCTCAATGGTATTTTTTTTGTATATTAGGTGAGAAACATTGTTTTAGTTTTTTTTCTTCATTTTAAAGTTACCTTGGCAGGCCCCACATGACAACAGGTTTGGGGGCCTACACACAGGCAATAGAGGTGTGTCTGTATCAAGGAATCTCTAAGAATAAGTGAGAAATATTTTCACTTTGGGCTTTAGGGGCCCCGGCCCCTAATGTCAGAGTGCCAGGGGCCTTCAAGCCTTTGAAATTTTGTGTTTCATATTATGTATTTCTTATTTAAAAAAGGAAAAGACAAAACAATGAAATTATCTTGTCTGCGCGCTGCAGGTAGTAAAAATTCATATTATTCCTAATGTTGTATATACATAGGTACGAGGAGGTTTTAGCATTGAGTCAACAATCCTAATCCAATTCAACATCCAAAGCTGGAACCGAAAACTTCTCGTAGGTACAGGTGATCAGTGGCATAGCCAAAGGGGGCGAGAGTGGGCGAATGACCCCACTCTCCCACCTTCGCCCATGGCACTTCATCGCACACTAAACCGATACAGTGAAAATTTCTGGCGAAAACTTTCTGAAAAGAAGTTTGATTACCAAGTAATTTTGGTAAGAACGTCAAAGACCAAAATCGCGAAACGCATGGAATATACCGATTATCATCAGCATTATTATTATCATGCCCAAAAAATTTCGCCTGCTGCGCTAGCTCTCGCCGACTTGCACCCTCGTTATTGCCTTTGCCCCTCTCTTTGCCCTCTCCGCCCTCAAATTCTGACTACGCCACTGTGTGTTTCATAGTCAAGTCAACAGCTCATTCTTTTGTTTCTTAGGCTTTTGCTCAATCACGGCGGGGCAGGGCAGGCCAAAAAGTCTGTCGGCCCCCCTTCATATTCTTAACTTTTACTCTTTAGGGGCCCCATCTCACAGTTCCGCCCAGGGCCCCCAATTCTCTTAGTCCGCCACTGCCTTGGACAGTTGGTTTGGGCTGTTTCACACACAAATATAATTTGCTGAAGTTTTTTTCCATTTTTGCAAAGTCACGGAGTGATTTTGTTTTTTGAGATGTATCATGTCAAACCTTGATTTGACAAACCGTGCTATTTCACAGGAAAAATTAGCCTGGGACCAGAATGTAGCTTTGATTTGGCACTTTATCCATTTCAAGGCATGGAAATAGTTCCTTCTATCAAACAAAATAGAAAAAACTGAAATCGGAGCCGTATTTTAGTCATGACCTAATTTTTGTTTTGATATTGCGAGCTTCTGAGATGAAATTTTTTCATGATGCACGTTTTGAAACCAAACAACCGTGTGACTCTGTAACAGCGATAGAAACTTCTAGTGTTATAAATTCTTCTACAAAGCAGTTCAGTTGTACAATCTGTGTCAAAATTGTGATCGTGGGTATTCTAAACCTCGATCAAAATGGAGCTACAAAACGACGAATTCATAGGTCGAAACTTGCGTTTTTCACGAAATTTATCTCGCATCGCCGGAAGGAAAATTATGTCATAACTAAACTACGGCTCTGATTTTAGTTTGCTTGTTTTGTTCGATAGAGAAAATTATTCTTGTGCAATGGAATGAATAAAGTACCAAATCAAAGTTACACTATCGCCCTAGCATAATCATTTGCACGTTTTATCAATCAAACTTTGAAATGTTACATCGCAAGAAACAAAATTACTCCGTGACTTTGTTAAACAGGAAAAAAAAACCAGAAAATCATATTTGTGTGTGAAATAGCCCAAACCACCTGTCCAAGTAAAAAATCATAGTTGAAAATACATTGGACAATGATGGAATTTGAATTACAGAACATCAATTTTGATGGTGAAACAAAATCATGTTTTTCCTGATAAAACCGGTCTAAACACGTCTCTATCAAATTTGTATATTGATTTTTGGAATCAGAATGTGCGATTTGCTCGAAAAGATACCAAACATGTCAAAAACAAGTGTTAATCACGGTTTACCATGACTTTGTGAAAAAATCGCACCTCGACTCCTTCGCAGCCCTGTTACGCCACTGGTGCAATACACTTTCTGGAAAATTATTGCATTGTGCTCCTTGACCTTGAAAATAGGTAGTCCAATGGAAAAAACGATGAAAAAGCGACGATTTTGAAAATGGTAATTTCTTGGACCTTCGACCTCCTACGAAGCACGCCAGTCGCGGGTCCCATCGGTGCATCACTTCCAAAAAGTGACCTGTAGGTACGTACTACTCACGTGCAAAAGCGTTATGCATCGGAATGAAATGCAAGGTTGGTTCCCCTAACGTAAGCTGTTCATTGAATTCTGCAAATTACGCCTGATGAGTAGGCAGCCCGCGCCATCTTCGGCGCGGGGGACTTGAAATTGTCACAGGCTATATTCAGACAATCCAAGGGATCATTTCTGACTAAAATAGTGAAAGCCCCGCCACTGCAAATTGAATTTTAAGGAATTTCAAGAAATCTCCCGTGCCTGGTAGGGCAACCTCTTGTACCGTGGCCCTGTCACGGGCCACAACCGGGCACCACTTCTCAAAAGTGACCTGATGGTATGTACTCATCACATGCAAAGTTTCATCTCAGCAGAATGAAAAGCAAGGTTCGACCTGAAATCGACCTTTAACGTCCGCACTAACCCAGTAAACCTCGTAAGTCGTAGGGTCTGTCGCGATGAGTCCAAACTGGGACAAGAAATTTTATTCGCCATTCGATCATCACGTAGCAGTCAGACCTACTCTTTTATTCTTATACAGGATCTGCCATAATAGTGACCTGATTTCGTGAGGGGTTTGCTTTCGAAGACCCTATACTTATGTAAGTATGTTATTACTTCCTAGCGAAAATTGAAACTTTGAAGGTGAGTTCATCAGTCAGCTTATTTAGCCGCAAGTTTTAATCTTAGTCGCAAGCGCAGCGACGCCGATTGGCTCTTATGAACCAGCCTCCTCAGAACAACCAATAAGCGATGCAGCGCTCAAGACTAAAATTAAATCTTGCGGCTAAATAAGCTGACTGAACGCACCTTAAGCTTCAAAAGTCTTGTGCTAAACGGTATGAAGCTGGCCAGATTGCTTACTGGCTGTGCCTAAAGGACGGCTGTTGGATTGTTACCCTTTCGTGTCCCGACGTCATACCGGCGTCACATCAACGTCAGATGCCGAACGACCTAATGGCTTAAGTCGCGTTACCGACGTAGTTAGTACAACGTCGGCCCTCCGAGATAATCTGGGCTGGTTTTTCATATCATGTAAAGTCGAGTTTAAAGTGATTTCTAAATTACACGACGCGACGTTACAGATTAATTATTATGGAGCTGATAATCTTGAAGCGGCCCTACAGACTGCGTGTCATACTATAGGAAAACGAGTTCCGATCTAGCCTCTTTCAACCAACAATAATCAAACAGTCAAAAGTGAAGTAACAGGTTTATGTTTTAAAGCCGCTAGGGTCGGATTCTATGAAGTCCTTATTGTGCTCAGAACCAGCGGTTTCAAGCGGTCGGCGGTCAATACAAGATGCCACCGATGCCACCCTCCTCCCATTGATGGGGTACCGGCTTCACCTCGTTAGTCTCATTGATTCCGCCACATCGAAACAGTAACAACAAAGCTCAAGAGTCGGCATTGGTGCAGATTACTAGCGCGCAGTCACCTGGTATTATTGTACCTGCACCTACGTCAGGGGTCTGGCGAAATCCCGATGAACCGTGTGCCTGGCGGCCCCAGTGCTTGGATGGACCGAACATCAAGCATCACATTGCGGCTCGGTGAGTCCGGCTGGTCTGGGTCTATAAGCGAGGCCTACGTGTCAGATTCCCGACATACATTACGGGAAGATTAATACCTGATGCCTACGCTAGTCCGCTCTTGACTAGTCCGTTCCCCGTCCACGCTGGCGGTTACCCTCCACACATTGCCGTACTGCCGGTCGCAGGCGTAATACTTGGAGATGAAGAGGCTCACACAAGGCCACCCAAGGAATTTGGGTGGGGACTGACCCATATAAATCCTGACTTTCTGGTGAGTTTTATCTTGATTGGAGCGGTGTTTCCTGCTAAACAGCCTTTAGACCAATCAGATCCAAGGAGATCAAGTTTTAAAATAACATGGATGCTTTGTTGATGTTAATCTTTTATTTTTTCCTAGTGCACACTACTTAAGCATAAAACTGTGTCCACTGGTCAAGTAAGAAATTATTAGTAACTGTCTCGCAATTATTATTAAATTAATACTCATGAAAGCAACTTTAAATCTGAGATGTTCGCTGTGGGACCATTACATCATGGGCCGGCCCATGCCGCGTCCCATCTGCGGTTGTGCCTCGCCAGACTTTTGATTTTTGATAGTCTCGTCGACCGACAAGATCAAGCACGTCGCTTCCGTGGCTGCCGTCAGCGCGTTGATCTTGACGATGGCCGGTTCCCAGACGCACGCCTCCATGTTGTCAGTGATGTCCTCCTTGTTGATGTCGACGCCGAACCAGCAATTGCCCTGCGAGTGCTTCTGCCTCAGCTTGTTCAGCACGTTGGTGGCGTCGAAGCCGGCGTTGTCGCACAGCTGACGCGGTATGATCTCCAGCGCTTTGGCGATGGCGCCGATCAGCAGCTGCTCCTTGCCGGCGATGGTGCGCGAGTGGTCTCTCAGCATGCGCGACAGTTCCATTTCGATGGCGCCGCCGCCGGCGACGACGGCGTCGTTCTTGATCGTCCTGCGAACGATCATGATGGCGTCGTGCAGGGAGCGCTCGGTCTCCTCGAGGAATTGCTCGGAGCCGCCGCGCAGGATCATGGTGCAGGTTTTGGCGTTGGGGCAGCCCTTGAAGAAGTTGAAACGTTCGCCGCCGATCTGGCGCTCTTCGAAGTGCTCGCACTTGCCCAGTGCGTCGTCGTTGAGATCGTGTACTGTCGTCATGACGGCTCCTCCGCAGGCCTTTAGCGTGCGTTTCAGATCTTCGTCGGGAACGCGGCCGGCGCAGAACATGTCCCTTTTAACAAAAAAAAAGCCATTAACGAAATGTCATAGTATGGAGGCAGTGTGCAATTTCGCGCAGCGGTTAGTTAATCTATATCATCAGACGGCCCACTAGTCGAGTGAGATGCGTACTGTAATAGGCGAGCGACAAAGCGAGTAGCAATAGGCGATATACCCAAGCGCGAATAGTAACTGATGTGTATTTATAGTAGTACGCAGTAATAAACAACAGTGTGTGTTTCAAACGATCGACTCGATTCTAAACGAACCCAAACACGAAATCCTTAACAATATCAACACGCACTAAACCTGTGATCCACAGCATAGCAGTCGAATGCGCTAACCACCATGCCACAAGCTCCTCAGCCGATAGCTCCCCAGAAATCGCTGTTGCTACAGAGTTGGTTAGTACCTACAGGGTTCCCGCTAGTCAATGAAGTCAAATTTCCCTGGCTTTTTCCTGATTTTCCAGACCCGAGTTGTGGGATTTCCCTAAATACTGAGTGAAGAAATTCTTAAGCACCTAACACCTAATACATAGTTGTGGTAGCAGGTAAAATAAAATCGGTCAATTTTTTAGCGAAACTCAAAACATGTCAATAGCATGATTGATGACAGATTTGGAAAATCAATAAAAGTTGCTCAGTTAACGAATTTCCTGACCCTCAGAAAAAATCTCTGACTTCTTTCATGTTTTTTTTTTCAAAATTCCTTGACATTCCCCGACTAAAACTTGAACAGTGAATTCCCTGACTTTTCCAGACTAGCGCGAACCCTGTTAGAGCAGAATAGAGTATGAGCATAATATCAAATACTTTTCCTGGTTTAATAAATAAAACTGGACTTCATTATTCTTAGAAGACTTGAAGGCCTTCCCTAATAATAGTACGCCGGAAAGCGACATTTTATCTAAGTTATTTCATCACGCGACAGACTCGGTCAAATCGATAGTTTTTGTGATGGGAAACAAGAAAAACAACTTCTGTCACTCATGCGTCGGTTGCTTTAGAAATTACAGGGTGTCAAACATGTCAAAAAAAAATCTTACCTATTATGCATTCAGCTTTTATTTGCAACAAAGCAGGCCTTGGAATTTTGTTTTTACGTTTTTTAAAATTAAAAATACCCAGACACTTCAGCTATTATAGCTGCCAGTCAGTGTCAGTGTTAATACTCTGTCACCTATACCAGCTGATATGAAGCAATGTTGTCTTTCCCCTTGCCGCTTAATTTTTGTGCTCACATCAGGGTAGGTGCTCACTGTAGGTTTGTTCGCGTCGCATGAACCTTTGGCACCCAAAAGTTCATATGAACCTTGAAGTACATGTACGAGGTGTAGTTGGTGCAGATTAAAACACCAAATCGACGCGAACGGTTTAGTGCAATAAATCTTGTAGCACCAGATTTGATAGTTGATAGTTGACAGTGTTAATACTTTCCGAGTTCTGAGTGATAGCTTCAGAATTCATTTGTAAAATGTCGAGCAAAGCCAAGAGCTGTGCCAAGACTGCCAAGAGCGAAGCAATCGCCAAGCAGAACCGAAACGCTCTTATGATGATGTTTGGACTGATTACACACAACATAGCTTCTTCCGACGAGGACGATGACAGAGAAACGGACATTTTTACGGACGGACGTTATATTTCAACACCATGAAGAAGGCGAATAAAAATTATGTAGAACAAGTCTCTCCACTTCTTGGTGGATCTTTCTTCTTTGATCGCCAAAATATACGAAGTCTCCTTCTTCAGCAACTTTCCACAAGTCCATCGTACAGACAGAAGCTAACGTCAAATCAGGCGCTAAATCATCCAAATGTCATCAATGGCAAACTTTCTGGGTTCTGAACTTTTGGCACCACCCTCCGACTGGGTGTAGAAGGTGCAGCACTTTTTTCTTGCACTGAGAACTTTTTCGGCGACGCGAACACCACCAAACTGTACTTTTTCTGCGACGCGAACGGTAAAGTGCACTTAGGGCAGAAAAGTGCAGAAGGTTCATGCGACGCGAACAAACCTATTGTTTGATAAAAAAAACCTGATGTTTCTGACAGTTTCTGATGTCAAAGCAGTTACACAGTTGGTGTAAGATGGATTTTTATCTTTGGGTGTGATTGAAGGAAGATTGGAATAATGTGAGAAAATCTTTTTGAAGATCACCAGATGTGAAAGCTGTTATTCTGCCTGCACACATTTTGTGAAACTCCTTTCTTCAGTCCTTTTCCGGCTAGCTACCTACAGTGCTCGATAAAGCTAGCAGTGAAATGAAAAAATCAATGAAGATGAAAACGGAGCGAGGACCTAGCTGATGAAAGTCCGTTTCAGACAGGATGGCTGAAAAGAAACTAAGAAGCTTGTTCGATCATGTTGCGAGCTCAAGTGATGGACAGTCCCTACCTATCTCCACAAATTTCCGAGTTCAAGTACCTTGTTTCTAAAAGTACCTACCCTAATAAAAATCAATAGGCCAGAGCCTCCATTCGTTTCAATTCAAAGGTCCTCACTTTTATTGTTATTGGTAGATGCCAGTACCAGATCGATCTCTGTCGACTGAAAGAAACACGGCTTTCATGACACAGCTTCCTCCTTGTTAAATACAGCCAAATTATGAATTACTCTTCTCACTTTGTATAGCACCGCCTGTACAACTTCGTTTGTTCCATATTATGTAGATTGAGGAAGAACTTCTCCACTACGCTTGAAGAATGACAAGCGGTTGATAGTCTATGTCATTCGGACATTCAATCAATCAGAAATGAACTTGCAACACTGTTCTGGATTTTGAAGTAAAGCGATAACCCCAGAAAATAATGCATAACCTAAACTGTGGCATTCCACTGACAGCGCTTTTACAGAGTGGATTCTGTCAAACTAGGCTCGCCTGCTTTGTTGCAAATAAAAGCTGAATGCATAATAAGTAATTTCATCACGAGACAGAAAAGGTTAAATCGATAGTTTTTGTGATGGCAAACAAAGAAAACGACTTCTGTCACTCATGCGTTGGTTGCTTCAGAAGTTACAGGGTGTCAAACATGTAAAAACAAGTGAGTATGCCTTCACGTGCGTGAGTCTCAGTAGCGCATTTTCTTAAAGAGGCATATTATGAATGTAAAGAAATTTGGTTGAAGGAGAAACATCATTCTTTGCCCACTCTCTTCAGTCGAAACTCATTGTGATTTTTTTAATCAGAATGGGGTACTTGTCAATGAAACAGATTTGAATGAAAATTCTTTCAATCATCAATATTTTTAGCGCATTTTCCATCTTGATGAAAATCGCTATTGCAACCGCTTTGTCCGTCCGTCCGTCCGTCCGCCCGTTCCTCGAACTCCTCCCAAACTAGACGACCTAGCTTTCTAATTTTTTCGCTGTTACATAGCTGCCACTCCCAAAGGAGGGCTAGGCTATATTGGATGTCTATATTGCGCCGCCAACATAGAGAAAACCGCCCCCGATAAACTTGAAATAACATAATATTGCACTTTCTACCAGACCTGATGCTCTGGTGTTCTCATTTTTTGAATAATACATAGTTGCCACTTATAAACGTAAGCCAAGAAACATTCCGTCTTCAATATGCGCCGCCGACATGAAAAAACTGCTAAAAACCGCCCCCTATCACTTTAAAATGAAAAACATAAACCCGAAGACATAGCGATCTGATTCTTTCGGTATACAGGGTGGTCCGACTTTTATGTCATTAAATTTAAGGATCGATAGACAATGAAAAATGGAGGGGGCTTTCTCCAGAAAACATATTTGAGAAATGCCTAATAACAGAGATACAGCCCTTCAAAGTTGGAAATAAATAATCGTTTTTTTCGCATAACTTTTGAACCGTTCAACTGATTTGATTATAAATAGAACCAAAGGTTCACTGAAATTATCCCCTGTCGAACAATCATAACATGTTCCATAAAAAAGTTTCAGGGGCTTAGACATTAGGGGGTGACCCTACTTTTCCCCCCCTGGTTATTTTTGGAAACAGTTTATAATTTTGAATTCTACGTTCAATTTTGAAGAAAAAATCACTGTTGCAAAATTTTGATTAGAGGCTTCGTTTAGGAGATATTTGGGCTTGAAACTTTGGGAAACATCCCGAAATTGCCACTTTCAAAGGTCTAAAAATTAAAATTCAAAGAAACTCATGATTTCTCAGCTGAAATAGGTTTTCTAGAGTTTCTAAGTTGATAAACTACCATTTTTTCCAAAACACGGGAAATTTTCAGGAAAAAAACAATTTGGGTTCTGGAAAGTGGCGATTTCGGGATGTTTTCCAAAGTTTCAAACTCGAATATCTCCTAAACGAAGCCTCTAATCAAAATTTTGCAAGAGTGACTTTTTCTTGTAAATTGAACGTAGAATTCAAAATTATAAACTGTTTCCAAAAATAACTAGGGATGTGAAAAATAGGGGGGGGGGTAGGGCCACCCCCTAATGTCTAAGCCCCTGAAACTTTTTTATGGAACATGTTATGATTGTTCGACAGGGGATAATTTCAGTGTACCTTTGATTCTATTTATAATCAAATCGGTTGAGCGGTTCAAAAGTTATGCGGAAAGAACGATTATTTATTTCCAACTTTGAAGGGCTGTATCTCTGTTATTAGGCATTTCTCAAATATGTTTTCTGAAGAAAGTCCCCTTCATTATTCATTTTCTATTGATCCTTAAATTTAATGACATAAAACGAGGACCACCCTGTATAAATAGCTGACTAAAAATGGGAAAGGATAGGCTACTTTTGTTAGTCGCCGACTCGCCGCCCCCAGATTCCGCCCCCAAACGATAAAAAGTGCAACTTTCACAAATGTTACTGATTGAGATGTTCCCTTGAACATTTAGGAACTGCCAACTCAAATTGTGCAACATTTGCTCAGCCGAACGCTGCCGCTCCCACACGCCGCCCCCAAAGTAAGAGATAAATGAAAAACATGAACCCATAGACATAGCGATCTAAGTTTTTCGCTATATGGATAGCTGACTAAAAATGGAAAAGGATAGGCTACTTTTGAAATGGCGCCGCCTCCAGCTTCCGCCCCCAAAAGAAAAAAAGTGCAACTTTCAGCAATTTTCACTGATTTAGCTGATAATGTTACCTCGAACATTTAGAAACTCTTGACTCAAACTGTGCAAGAATTTCTTTGCCAAACTCTGCCGCTCCCACACGCCGCCCCCAAAGTGAGAGATAAATGTAAAACATGAACATGAAGACATAGCGATCTAATTCTTTGTTGATAGCTATATTGATAGCTGACTGAAACTGGAAAAATATAGGCCACTTTTAATTAGCCGCCGCCTCCAGCTGCCGCCTTCAAACAAAAAAAATGCAACTTTCACAATTTTCACTGATTGTCATATTTCCCTCTCATTTAGAAACTTCCAACTCAAACTGTGCAACAGTTACTTTGCCGAATGCTGCCGCCCCCACACGCTTCCCTCAAAGTGGAAGATGAATGAAAAACATAAACCCGAAGACATAACGATCTAATTCTTTCGCTATATGGATAGCTAACTAAAAATGGGAAAGAATAGGCTACCTTTGACATGGCGCCGCCTCCAACTTCCACCCCCAAAAGAAAAAAGTGCAACTTTCAATAATTTCCACTGAATTACATTTTAATGTTACCTCAAACATTCAGAAACTTTCAACTCAAACTGTGGAAGAATTTCTTTGACAAACTCTGCCGCTCCCACACGCCGCCCCCAAAGTAAGAAATAAATGTGAAACATAACCCCCAAGACATAGCGATCTAATTGTTCCGCTATATAGATAGCTGACTAAAAATGGGAAGAGATAGGCCACTTTTGATTAGTCGCCGCCTCCAGCTCCCGCCCCCAAACATAAAAAATGCAACTTTCACAATTTTCACTGATTGTCATATTTCCTTGAACATTTAGAAACTCTTAACTCAAACTGTGCAACAGTTACTTTGCCGAATGCTGCCACCCCCACACGCTGCCCTCAAAGTAAGAGATAAATGGAAAACATAAACCCGAAGACATAGCGATCTAATTCTTCCGCTATATGGATAGCCGACTAAGAATGGGAAAGAATAGACTACTGTTGATTAGTCGCCGCTCCCAGCTCCCGCCCTCAACCTAAAACAAAAAAATATATTGATGAGTAAAAGAATTTCCATTCAAATCTATTTCATTGGTAAGTACCCCATTCTGATAACACAATATCACAATGAGTTTCAAATGAAGAAAGTGGGCAAGGAATGGTGTTTCTCCTTCAACCAAATTTCTTTACGTTCACAATATGCCTCTTTAAGAAAATGCGCTCCTGAGACTCACGCACGTGAAGGCATACTCACTTGTTTTGTTTGGAGGCGGAAGCTGGGAGCAGCCACTAATCAACAGTAGCCTATTCTCTCCCATTTTTAATCAGCAATCTATATAGCGAAAGAATTAGATCCTTATGTCTTCGGGTTCATGTTTTTCATTTATCTCTTACTTTGGGGGCGGCGCACACAGGCGGAATTCCAAAAAATCGTGGACAAAATTAAATTTTAATTTTTTTTGACTTTTTTGCAGGAATTCGCTTAAAAATAGCTAGAATGAATGTAATTCTTCAAAAATCACGAAAAAAAACTTTTTTTGTGAACAGAAACAAAATAAATGTTTTAGAACGTCGCGTAGACCTCATGGAAAAATTATTTCGTATAAAATGTTTTTTTGACACGTAGATTTGGTTGAAAATCCAGTATATTGTAGATATTCAATAGAGTATCAGATGATCCTATAGCTAAATTCCATTTAATTGATTCCGAGTTTAGCGAGTAGGGCGGAGAGAAGGTGTATTTCCAGTTATTCGGCGAAAATTTTGTAATTAACGTAACTGGTCCAATACCAAGCTCCAGATTACAAGAAAAATAGTGGAAAAAAGTCTCCTTGGGTTGACGAGGGTAGTTAGTGAGGTTTCAAAATTTATTGACTTTACATCCTCCAAAACAGCTCTGTCAAAATTATTGAAAGATTTTCTCACAATCTTTCCTATACCTCCTTTACAGCTTGTATTGGACAAGTTTCACTACTTTTGAGAATCATTCATTTTTTTGGTTTTCGATGACAAGTCCTGGTCGTCACATCCGATAACTTGTTTGATTTGGCTTAGCAAATGGCTTGCACTTATCCATGAAGTTAGGAGCTTGACAAAATTGTAAGATACGAACTAGCTTATTTTTTTGCTACGCCTACGGTAATAAACTTTGATCGGGAATCTAAAATCAAGTATTGGTTGAAAAAAACTGAATTTTTGTCTTGATAATTAAGATTTAAGGTACACTTCTATAGGGTGTTACACTTTTATCGTCAATATTTTAGGAGATAGTAGAGTATCAAAAAATATGTGGACTTTCTCGAAAAAAAAAAAACATCGGAAACGCATTATAACGGAGATAGAGGTTTTCAAAGTTGAGTTTTGCAAATGTTTTTTTTTTTATTACTTCGAATTCAATTAATGAATTTTTAATAAAATTTGGTACACATCATAAGTTGATGTATGCATACAAGATGGTCATATTGGTTTTTGTCACATCTCGAAAATTGTAAATTTTATTTTTCATTATTTTTCTTTTATTTGCGAAACTACTTATTTTTCGATGCTCTACCATATTCTCAAATATTGAAAAAAAAGTGGGACACTCTATATAGGAGAAGCGGTTCAAGAGAACTAAGTTTTCAAATTTGGTTAAAATTCGAGTGGTGCGTTATTTTGCGATTTTATGTACTCCAAAGTCAACAAAAAAATTAGTTTCTCGTAATATAGCAAGTTATAGCAGAAGATGTTGCCTGGAACATGTACAGTATACCTTTTGGCTTATAAAAATATAAAAATCGCTGCTCGATCGTGGTCGATAGGATACTTTTTGTCTACAGGTAAACAAAAATTCACTTTTTTCGAAGATTGAAAACTCTACTTCAAATATTATTTTTTGGGGATGACCAGTGGATATTTTCCAATGGAATATCTATATGTAAATGTAATACAGACCTCCTGCTATAGACTCCATATATTTGGATTGAATAAATTCACATGGCAATGTGTCAAGGGCCATTCGAAACCAGTAAGAAAAAGTCCAAAACTGATAACTGGCGACAGCTTTTTTTCAGCATGAACTTCATATCGCTGTATTTTTTTTATCCTTGCACCTGTTAAGCTGAGGGTACCTGATAATTATAGCTAGATTATCCAAGAATATTTGAAAGTGGATAGTTCCTGATCAACTCAATATTTTTATTTTTGGTTTTTGTCCACGATTTTCTGAAATTCCGCCTGTGTGCGGCGTGTGGGAGCGGCAGCGTTCGGCTAAGCAAATATTGCATAATTTGAGTTGGCAGTTTCTAAATGTTTGAAAGAACATATTAATCAGTAAAATTGTGAAAGTTGCACTATTTGTCGTTTGGGGGCGGAATCTGGGGGCGGCGACTAACCAAAAGTAGCCTATCCTTTTCCATTTTTAGTCGGCTGTTCATATACCGAAAGAATTAGATCGCTATGTCTTCGGGTTTATGTTTTTCATTTTAAAGTGATTGGGGGCGGTTTTTAGCAATTTTTTTCATATCGGCGGCGCATATTGAAGGCGGAATGTTTCTGGGCTTACGTTTATAAGTGGCAACTATGTATTATTCATAAAATGAGAACACCAGAGCAGTTGGTCTGGGAGAAATTGCAATATGATGTTATTTCAAGTTTATCGGGGGCGGTTTTATCTGTGTTGTAATATTTTATTTATTTATTTATTTATTTATTTATTTATTTAATTGTCTTATTTTACGAGGCGGCATTCAGCTATAAGCTGCTCTACCATGCAACCTCGGGGAAGAATAGATATATATAGACATCGACTATAGACATCCAATATAGCCTAGCCCTCCTTTGGGAGTGGCAGCTATGTAACAGCGAAAAAATTAGAAAGCTAGGGGGCTAGGGCGTCTAGTTTGGGAGGAGTTCGAGGAACGGACGGACGGACAAAGCGGTTGCAATAGCGATTTTCATCAAGATGGAAAATGCGCTAAAAAGTGACAGATGGTGTGCAATTGACGTATCTAACTTCTTAAATCGTGTTTTTTTTGCCCTGCATCTGTGGGGGTTTTTCAGTAACGATAACAGTATTGACGATAACAACGAATACATTTTTGGAATAGTGGGGATTAATCAGTATGGTTTTGTTTCGATGGCTTTCTCGTTTCATCCCTTTTCCCGGGGCGTCACCGCACGATAGTAGATGCCCCAGTACTAGGAAACGCGTGAAAAAGTCCATCTGGCCCAGTGTGGATTTGAACCCGGGACATTCGCCTTTGAAAGCGGGCCGAGCCCACCGTGCTACCGACTGGGTTTAATCGTGTTTTGTGCTTGTTGGTACCGAGAGTTCATAAATTGAATGGGTCAAGGGTGTCTGTGAGTTAGAAAACGTCTGTCGGAACTATACGTTGTTTCAGATTGATTGCTATCTCAGTAGGCAATGGAAGTATATGGTGAAAGTCGCTTTAGCTTTGTCTAGTTCTAAAACGTTTATTGTTTTAGTCCCAAGTCAGTGTGACATGTCAATCAAAATCACCTGGGAAGTTTTTTACTGTCGTCCAAACTGTCATGTTTCTGTCCACCTGGGATAGCTTTTGGAAAGAAAATCGTAATAAGCACCTATCAACGCAAGTTTTAAGAACCTGAACGTGTTACTTATACAGTTACTGTTGTTCCTGTTACGTTATACCTACTGTTATTGTTGTGTTTGTTGTTCCTTCATTGGTTTTGATTACCTGATAATTTTCACGCCATGTGTGGGGATCCAGCTCGTTTGTCTGCAAGAGAACGTGAAATACTTTGCCGCTGTTACGAAGAATACTTCAGAGATTCCAACAATGCAGCTGCCAGCATTCAGCGCGTTGCTTTGATCTTTAGTAATAACGTACTGCACGGTCAAACGCATACTGGCAAAAAGAATCCAAGGTGTGTCACTACAACCAAAAAGTGGCCGTGGATCCCTGAGCCCAGTCGAGAAAAAAAGCTGCCAGGCGCCCGTTCTCAATCAAAAGAGTAGGTATAGTCGTTGAGGTATAGTACAGTCTGTTGTGCCATCCTACCTGCTATTTCGTGCTTCTGTCACCATGTGCAGGGTCCATGTCACTAACCTCTGGACTACAGTAACACTGAAAGGCTCAGTTGAAATAGAACAGCGTAACTCGGCTTTAGAAGCAGATTTTTCTTGATATCTGATTCCTCTCAAGGCCATGGAGTTTGTTTTACTGCTTTACTATCCACCTGTAAGATATGTGCACAATGTTGATTGAGACTGTGGCAAGAAGGAAATCTACTGACTCCCCAGGTACCCATTTTTTTTTAGTCCTGAGATCGGAAACATACGGTTTGACAGCAAAGCTGCATGTATCTTTCTTCAAGTGCACCTTGAATAAGGTGCCGCACGTGATACTCGATAAAAATTGAAGAAATACTTTCTGACTGAAAGGAGTGAAAGATCTGACTTATAACCTGAAAATAAATAATGAAGTTTCCATGAGATTGACACTTTTGATTTGACGGTTTTTGTAACTAAATCTAAAGCTGCATTTAGATTTTCATGACCTACTGGGATAGCAATATTTCTGAAACAACGTATAGCATCGTTCTTGTTAAAGTTTGACAAATTTATTACAAAAGGAGTAGGGTTACCCTAGTTTCGACAGACGTTTTTGAATTCACAGGCACCCTTGACTCATTCAATTTATGAACTCTCGGTACAAACAAGCACAAAACACGATTAAGAAGTTAGGTACGTCAATTTCACACAATCTGTCACTTTTTTGTTGTTGCTGTTGATAATAGGTTTGTTCGCGTCGCATGAACTTTCTGCACTTAAACTGCTGTGATTGGTCCGCTGCTGCCAGGGACCCCACGCTATTGGCTAGGGTGAAGAAAGTGCAAAAAGTTCATGCGACGCGAACAAACCTGATATTTCAGTTGTTTTTTGGAGCATTCCCGATTTTGTCAATAATTTACGAAAATTTCGAAATTTGACGCTTAAAAATTCATAAAAAGAACATGTTGGTTACTAATTCGGAAGGCTATTTTTTTTCTCTATCTATTGGTGCAAAAATCCAATATGGCGGCCATGAGAAAAATGAAAGTTGACTATCATAATTTGGAGGAGGAAATCTAGGAGGCCTGGAAAATTTCTGTCAACGTTATTCGACTCGAAGTGATCAACAACATGAGACTACCAAGTTTTATTGAAATAGCTTGAATGGTTGGAAAGATAAAAAAGAATTTCTGAAATCAGAATTTTAAGTTTTTTCGTGATAAATCGGGAACCAATCAAGATATTGAAAGTTTCTTTTCAGATTCTCAATTGCCACAAAAATGCGCAAATTTTTTCTAATTTAACCGACCTCGTATCTCTTACCGTTTTCAAGATGCCAATGGTGAGCATCGAAATTTTCACCATCCTGTATATCCGACAAAAATGTTGCGCAGTGGAGTTTATTTGAAGCATTGTGATCTGCGAAATTGGGCTTTATGCTTTACGCATGCAGCACGTCTCTTTGTCTCGATTTGTTTTCCTTTCAGAATGAATTTAGTTTCGATTTATTGTAAATATAAATAACATTAATAATATTATGATTGATTTTTGTTCATGAATCGATATATGTATTATCTAATTTTTGTCCAAGTAGTGTTTGTTTTAATTTCAGACTTGAACATTACCTAAAAAACAAAATTTTAAAAAAATATCAAAATATCGGATATACAGAGGAGTGCATCAAAAACGGCCACCGATGTAGCATCGTTATTCCTAATCCGATCTTCAAAATTTAAAGACGAGTTCAAATGGTTCAATGTCTTCTATAATTCGCCAGTGAAAAATATTTTTTCTATTATGATGCTTCTGAGCACTGATAGTCAACTTTTGATTTTCAAATGACAACATTTTTTTAATTTTTTTTTGGATTCCTTATGCTTATCTGAATATAATGATGCATCAATATCACACATTTTATAATCAGACACGAAGAAAAAAGAATTGAAATTGCGAAATTTTTACACATCACAGTAGCATCACAACACCCACGATATGCACGCAATCTGGTAGGCTGGGTGCAAAACAATGTTCAAAAGCACATAGTAGGTCAGGCGTTTGGTTTTTCAAAATGTAAATGTCAAAATGTTACCAAAATCCAAAAGAAGCTGTCCGTCTCTAAGACGTCTTTATTCTCCATTTTCACTTATTATTTTATATCTTTTTAAGTATGTATTATGACCTGTCAGGAAGAAAGGTCTTATTGATTTTTCATTTTCACAATACACACTTGAAAAAATATAAAACAGTAAGCTAAAAATAGAGAATAAACAAGTCTTATAGCTGTATTACACTACACAATTTCTTGTTCAATTTCTTGTACAATCTGTCAAATCAACAATCAAGTTCATTGTTTTTTGACACTAATTTGGCAGATGGTTCAAGAAATTGTGTAGTGTAATACAGCTATTAGAGACGGACAGCTTCTTTCGGATTTTGAAAACATTTTGACATTTACATTTTTAAAAACCAAACGCCCGACCTACTATGTGCCTTTGAACATCATTTTGCACTCAGCCTACCGGATTGCGTGCATATCGTGGGTGGTTTGACGCTACTGTTGTGTGTGAAAATTTCGCAGTTTAATTTTTTTTCTTCGTGTTTAATAACAAAAAGTGTGATTTTGAAAAAAATATAGTTGCCAATATTGCCATTTGAAAAACAAAACTTGACTGTCAAGGCTCAAAAGCATCATGATAAAAAAAATTTCACTGTCGAATCATAGAAGACATTATACCATTTGAACTGGTTTTTGAATTTTGGAGATCGGATAAGGAATAACGATGCTACAGCGGTGGCCGTTTTTTTATGCACTCCTCTGTATATCGAATATATCAATAAATATCCGATATTATGATATTTTGATATTTATAGTATAAATAATATGATATTTTGTTATTTTTATTATAAATATCATGATATTTTCAAACCCTGCCGGGAAGTACATCATTATTAGCCTGTTCCTGAATTGCTATGCCAATTTTCTAAAGGTGCGTTCAGTCAGCTTATTTAGCCGCAAGTTTTAATTTTAGTCGCAAGGGCAGCGACGCCCATTGGCTCTTACGAACCAGCCTCCTCAGAACAGCCAATAAGCGATGCAGCGCTTACGACTAAAATTAAAACTTGCGGCTAATAAGCTGACTGAACGCACCTTAACAGTAAAAAACAGTATATTATACAGGGAATCCCAAAATGTACTGACGGTTTTCAAAATCAAATAACTCTTGAACAGATTATTAACCAATCCTGAATTTTCAAATGGGATCTTATCAAGGAAGCATGGGAGCTTTGAGGCGATAGAATAAAAATTTCTGTAATGAGGACTGAAATTTTTTGTGATGAAACAGTTATATAGTTACCTATCAGCAAAGAACTGGGTGGCGACATCACCGATAGGCAGCTTGGACAAGACAACATTGGCACCGGAGTCGTGAATCTTCTGCAACTTCTGGTAGAGGATGTTCCATTCGGCGTCCACAATTTTCTGGTACTCCTTGACGTTAGTGACCCTGACCTCTGCATTGTCCCTTTCGGCTTTCAATTCGAGCTCAATATTCAACAGCGCAATTTTGCAGTCCTTGTATACTTTAGGTTGCATCTCGAATCCAGCATAAGAAAACGTCTTTTTAAATGCGACTCCGGCGACGAGCATCGATTCCTCCAGGGCGCCGCCTTGAACCTTTTTGATGCCGATCATGTTCAACGGCAGCAATTCATCGAGTAGCAGGACAGCATCGACGACCATTTTTGAGAAAAACTCGCGCTGCTGGTTGATGAGCTTGGAGCTCATTGCGGTGGCGGCGCACTTCTGCAGCATGGAATAGAACTCGGGGGCATTGGCTTTGTTGACTTTGATCGCCAGTTCGCTGATTTTGTCAAGACAGAGCTGAAGCGAGCGTCTGACGGCTTTGATTATGATTCTGGGGTGGACGCCTTCTTCGACATACGGTTTGATTTGTTTCAAGAATTCGCCGGTGAGGAGAACGACGCTGGTGGTGCCGTCTCCTACTTCAGCATCTTGGGACTTGGCGATGTCAACTAGGCTTTTGGCGGCCGGATGGATGATGTCAAGGAGCTTGAGGATGGTAGCTCCGTCGTTGGAAATTGTGGCTCTGCCTCCTTTGTCCACGATTAGTTTGTCCATGCCACGAGGCCCGAGGGTGGTCTTGACAGCATCCACTATCAACTGGCACGCATTGATGTTGGAAATCAACTGCGGCTTTCCTTGTGAAGTGTCGGTTCCTTCTTTGAGCAAGAGTATTTGGGGTTGCTGGGGGAAGAATTCAGAGAAATAAGTTGCAGGTGCTGCAAGCATGAATCATGAAATTCTTTTTGATTGATGACAAAACTCACCATTTTGAGTTATGTTCCTGGTCTCACAAATTTATTAAATTGAAGTTAGATGGTGTACTTTAGCTTGGAATAACGTGAACACGCGGTTTGGAAAACTAATTTTCTACACCGGTGGGCAGCAGGGAACAGTGTAGAAGGTAGAGAAAGAGGAGAACAGCATAGATGAGAACAGGCGCGGTAATGACAGATGAGATAATTGACAGTTGGCAGATGACAATCATGTGATTCAAATTCAAGACAAAAAAAAATACCAACTAAGTTAAAAAATTATATAACATGAAAAGTTCATCATTTTGAAAACCTCTCGATTTTATTTCAAGTGCACCGTTTTATATATTATTGATTTTTTGCAACTTCCACGTGACGTCTATCACAACATTACGTCATCCTCGATATTTTCCAAAGTCCACACTCCACATGCTGTCACTGTCACAAAAATCATTTTCCATCTCACGCTGCTAACCTTAAATTCGTGTTTTCCGGATCTGTTCTCTGGAATTAACAACTGGTTTCGAAGATATAACGTAAATGGCGCTGATCGGCTTGAGAGGCCTGTTAAAATACGGCCAAGTACTCCACGAAAGCATAATCGTCAACAGCAGGTACTGCCCTTAACATTCTCAATCACCTCTGGTTTATCATGATCTTTTAGATCTATAACTGTTTACAACGCGAAGCGAAGCACCACGGCCGAAGAAAAGAAATCTACGGATCAAGAACAAACAGCAGATCAACCCAAAGAAAGAAATGAAGAGTTAGAGAAGCTATCAAAAGAGGTTGCCGAGCTGACAGAGAAGAACACCGAACTTCTGGACAAGTACAAGAGAGCTCTGGCTGACGGTGAAAATCTAAGGACAAGACTGACCAAGCAAATAACCGAAGCCAAGCTGTTTGGCATCCAAGGATTTTGTAAGGATCTGCTGGATGTTGCAGACGTGCTGCATAAGGCCACCGAAACTGTACCCAAGGAGGAAATCAACAGTAAAAATCCCCATTTGAAGAGCTTGTATGAAGGTCTTGTCATGACTGAAGCCCAACTGCAGTCCGTTTTCAAACGCCACGGCTTGGAACCTGTTGACCCTTTGAATGAAAAATTTAATCCCAATTATCACGAAGCTTTATTTCAACAGGTAAGGGTTTTTTGTTTTTTGACTGTAGGTAGATATGCTTTTTTTCAATTTGATGTGTTTTACAGGAAGCCAAAGGTAAAGAGCCAGGAACAGTGGTAATTGTTTCCAAAATCGGTTATAAATTGAATGATAGAGTTATAAGACCTGCCCTTGTTGGAGTGGCGAAATAATAGAAATTTTAGTTTTCAAAATTTATATTTGTATGAAACATTTTTACTCCATTTTTGTTCAAATCAGTGTAGGTCGTATGCAATTATTTTGTACCCATATCGTTTAATTTTGTTGATTTCAATAAAATGTGAAGAATTAATGCCTACATTCTCTGCTTTCATAATTGGAATTGGAGCATGCTTATCAGAAAGCGACGTTTTTGCGCAGTTTCAAGAAAACGTGCCTCAAAGTTGTAGACAGCTTACAGTGGTGGAAGCACGCCGTCAATCGGTTACGAAATAGTAGTTTTCATCAGGTCTAGAGCGCATGCTCAGGTTCCTTGCCGGTCGGCGAAAATTCGACCTTCGCGTGCTTGCCAGGCTCTCGCGATTTTAAAAGTCTAAACGCCCTCTGACGGCTGAAATGGCGAACTTAGTTTGTAAGTTTTTACCAAGGATGTTTTTACGTCATTTCTGTTTTGTCGCTTCTGTCGGATAGCCATTGACAATCGCGCGAATTGCCAAAATACTCGTATAGGTGATCGAGTTATTCAAGAAAATGAACTATTGTTAAACAGCGAATCAGCGATCAATAATTAATTTACCCAAATACCACAAATACAACCTTTTATACCACGCACGATGACAGGTGACAGAAAAACTTACAATCCTCCATCCTGTTTACAGCGCCCCCATCGGTAGATGAAATCGCGAATAGCTCTGGTGCTAGCCGACCCGAACTGTCAAATCTTGCGCATGCCCACCGAAACACAAAATTATCATGAAAACTGCTATTCGTGTTCGTATACGAATTTTGCTAGCACGCCACTTTCATGTTTCGTAAATAGTGAATATCGCCCAATCATGAGCGTTTGAGCATGCGTTCCATATGCGTTCAAACGGTTACGAAGTCCGTTTTCGTATCCGAATTTTGCGAGCACGCCACTTTCGTATTTCGTAAAACTCGACCAGCCCCTTGCGTATCCTACCCACAGCCGGCAAGCTCCGTACAAATATGAAAACCTTGGGCTTTGCGTTAAGTGTCGATCTTTCTTGTCTTTGCCTAGCATAATATATCTGCATCTTCCCTCTTCGTCGCTGAAATTTTAGCAATATGGCGGCCTTCATCCACGGGCACGACTTTTTACGATCGTTTCCGATTGCAAAGACGAATGACAATACGCAAGTTTATACAAAAGAAAATACGCAATCAAGCCTCGTATTGACCTTATTCTAGGGTTGCTAGATTATCGACAGCTTTCGCTGTACAAGGGTTAACGCAATCATTCGTTGCTAAGGGCCGATGCCGATGGGTAATAATGGGTGTATTAAAAGACACTCGAGATTGCATTAGATCGTATTTATTGAGTAAAGCTGGGTTCCCAGATGCGAATATTCGGACAGAAAATGCGATTTTATATGTCAAATTTTGAATTCGAGGGCTCTGATTGGCCAATATGACGACTTTGACATTAAATTTCGCGTTTTCTGTCCGAATATTCGCAACTGGGAACTAAGCTTAACAATGGTAACGACTCGGGACCGTCTTGGTACAGTGTCAGTCTCCAACTGACGGCGAATCCCGTAATCACTAACCGTCAAGTCGGTAGCGAGTAGGGGGTAGGTTGACATGGTAGGCACCAGTATAACTGGTTGCCTAGCTCTACTAACATCTCCCCTTTTTCTTAAACTAAGCTATATTATACTAATCTACTTAATTACTTACATTTAAATTTATAAAACTAATTTTTCAACAGGTCTAACTGTTCTACCTGAACTGGTTCGTGTTGAGACGATAGAAGTTCTGTTTCCCACCTCACTTGTGGTTTTTTCTTTTGTACGGTTATTTGGTTCAACCGATACATTTTGTTCGACCGCGACATTTTGTTCGATCGGGGTGTTATCTTCGTTGTGTGTAGTTTCTTCTTCATTATTCATTTCTAGGTAGTACTTAACTCTATCATTATCATTTTTGTTGACAAATTGTGTATTTTGTGGACGCCGGTCCACTATGCTTTTATTTTGCGCTGATTTTGGTTTGATGAATTTCCTATTTCTTTATTAGTACAGAACCAGTTTCTAGCTTGAGTTTATAACATCGATATCTTAGTCTACTTAACACGATAGTTGGTGTCCACGTTGCTTGTGGTCTTATTTGAACATATACATGTGTTCCAACTAGTAAAGGAGTTGAAGTTTGAACTCCTCTCTTATCATTATACATTCCTTGTTGCCGACTTTGAGCTTCTTTCATTTGACTGTGATACATTTTTGTGTTGATTGTTTTAGGATTTAGGTTTTCCGTGAAGCCGGATAAGTTGGTTCGTAGTCTTCTTGACATCGAAATTTGAGCTGGCGACCAACCATTTACACCAGGAGTATTTCTGAAATGCAACAGTGCTATTGGCAATTCTTTGTGATCCGCGATAATTTTTCTTAACATGTTTTTATTGTTTGGATCTGTCTTTCGGCCATACCATTCGATTGGGCATAAGTTGGAGACGATAGAACGTGGTTCAAGTCCCATTCTTTCGAAAATTTTTTAAATTGGTCAGACGAAAATCCACGTTTACCACCACGTACATCACTTCAGCGCACACATGAGAACGCATACCTGCAGAGCGCGGTAATTTCAATTTTGACGCACGAAGTGTCACTGTCAATGGCAACTGTCAATCAATAATCGAAATGTAAACAAACAACAAACATAACCTCCTAACCATTCAACATTTAATATTGTTCAGGAATGAAATGTTACGTGCCGTATGGCAGAAAGACGCAGAAAAGATTCAGGTGATATGAAACTAACGAAACACAACGAACTGCAAGGCGATCAACGAAACAAGAGCGTTATTTGGTTAGATCTGTCGAAACGTCAAATCGACGTCAAGCACTGTCAGCTGAAATTTGCGTGACATTACACACGCACACCGTATTACAGTGTTGTCAACTTGTTGTCGTGATATAGATATGGCAACGTCCTACTTTCACAGGTATGCGCAGAAGCCTTTCGGGAAACGTGGATTGAGGTCCTCCGTCTGAGACTGCTATCGACGGTATGCCATGACGAGCAAAGATGAATTTCATTTTAATAATTATTTGATTACTGGTAGTGTCATTTGTCAGTTTTTCGAGTTCAACATATTTAGAATAATAATCTACAATTAACAAGAATTTTCCCCCTTTTAATTCAAATAAGTCGCATCCGATTTTGTACCACGGTAGTTTACCAATTTCATGTGGTCGAAGCGGCTCTGACCTTTGTGACTTGGAGTACGTTTGACAGACGTGACAATTCGCGATAAATTGTTGGATTTCATTGACCATGTTTGGCCAGAATAACGTTTGTTGAGCTAACTTTTATGCACTTGTTTGAGCCTAGGTGGCTGTAATGGATTTCATTCAGCATTTCTTTTCTCATTTTCTTTGGTATAAGGATGCAGTGACCCTTGAAAATTATGTCATTAATGACTGTTAGTTCGTCCCGATATTTACAGTAAACTTTTACATTTTCGTTCAATTTTTTACTATTATTTGGCCATCCATTTTCAATTACATTTCTAAGGGCAATGAGTTCATCATCGTTTTTGGTATTTTCTCTAATTTCTTGCATTTTATTGTCTGATGCGTTAATTTGAGAAGTGATAAGGCAAATTTGAGCATCAATTTCTATTTCCCATTTCTTATCGTCCTCCGTTTGTTTAGGCAAATAAGCCCTGGAAAGTGCATCTGCTATGAAAAGATCTTTGCCACGTTTGTATCTGACTTCGATGTCGTATTTTTGTATCTGAATCAGCATTCGCTGAAGACGAGCTGGACACTTATTCAATGGCTTTTTAAATATTGAGATTAAAGGCTGATGGTCGGTTTCCACTATGGCTCTTTTGCCAAACACATACTCATGAAATTTATTTAACCCGTAACAAATGGCCAGTAACTCTTTTTCTATTTGAGCATATCGTTGCTCAGTATCTGTCAAAGCTCGTGAGGCATAAAGGCATGGTAAGTTATTTTGAAGTAAGACAGTTCCTAATCCAGATTTCGAGCTATCTACTGAAATTGTATTTGGCTTGTTGACATCAAAAAATTGGAGCACCGGGCTCCTGGACAATTTTGACTTCAAACCATCAAAGGCCTGCTGGTGTGCATCCAGCCATTCGAACTCAACATCTTTTTTAATTATTTTTCTAAGTGGCTCGGTATTTTCTGAGAAATCTGGGATAAATTTACTGACGTATGTTAGCATTCCGAGGAGTCTTTGTACCCCTTCTTTATCAGTAGGCCTCGGCATTTCTGAAATTGCTTTGAGTTTTGAACTGTCTACCGCAACACCTTTCTCTGAAATTATATGTCCCATGTATTTTATCTCATTTTGACTGAATTTGCATTTACTTGAATTGAATTTGATACTTTTCTCTTTTGCAATTTTCAAGACTTTGTCTAACCTTTCGTCGTGTTCGGCTTTTGTTTTGCCCCAAATTATTAAATCGTCAATGTATACTTCTACACCTGGAAAATCAAACGTTTGTTTGAATCTTGAATGGAAGACTTCAGGAGCTGATTTAATTCCATAGGGTAGCCTCAAGAATTTATATCTCCCGAATGGGGTGCCAAAAGTGCATAGGTTTGAACTTTCCTCATCCAATTGAACATGGTAAAACCCGTTGGTGGCATCAAGTGTGCTGAAATATTTTGCCCCTGTTAATTAAGATGTTATTTCTTCAATTGTAGGTATTTGACAAAATTCTCTCTTACTTACATCGTTTAAATCTTTGGGGTCTAAACATATCCTGATGTCGCCGTTTGGCTTCCTGACAAGCACGAGTGCATTTACCCAGTCTGATGGCCCTTCGACTTTCTGAATTATTCTCTGTTTGACTAGCTGATCTAGACTCACTTTTAATTTGTCTTGGATAGGCAAGGATACCCGCCTAGTGGCATTTACAACAGGCCTGGCTCCTTGTTTCAGCTCTATGTGATAGGGTTCAGATAAACAGCCAATTCCTGAAAACAGTTCTTTGTTTTCTTCAATTATTTTCATCGTTTGGTCATCATTCACTACTGAGTCAATTTTGGCTACTACCTTCAAAGCCGTGCATGTCGGTAGACCTAAAATTGGTTGTGTCTCAGAATCAACAACAAAGAGATCTATAATGTGTGTGGTGACATTTTTTATGCATTTCAAAAAACACGTTCCTACTATAGTTCCTAGTATATGACCTCAAAACTGTCTTTGTCGGTTCAAGCGACTTGGTATTCAATTTCAACTTACTTAAATAACTTATAGGAATTACATTACACATAGCGCCGGTGTCTATCTTAAATTTGTATTCCGCATTTTTTATTACCAGATTTGTGTGCCACTCCTTTTCCAGACTATTTACAGAATTAATCTTAATTATTGAACCTATATAAAAACATTCGTTCTTGTCGTCATTTTCTGAATTGTAAGTTTCATTGACTAAGTTTATTTTACTACCTTTTTTTCTACACATCTGTTGAAAATGATTCTTAATTCCGCAAAAGCTACAGGTTTTTCCGAATGCGAAACATTTATTTAAAGGGTGACTATTACCACATCGTGTGCAGGCATCGATGAATGATGTCTTCCTTTGTCTCGCGTTTGGTGAACTGCGTTGCGTCCCGTTAGACGTTTGCTGCCTGGGCCGTACATCGTGCGCCATCTGTTGATGATTTGTTGCATCACCTGCATTGCGTGGTCTCCGATCCCGCGTACGGTGTGCGCCATTTTGTTGGACTGCATCGACCCATAGACCATCGACCTCGCCGTCTTCTGGATTATTCGCCGACGTCATCACCCTGCGATTTTTGTCTCATCGTGAAGAATATGTACCTCTCGAACGGCAGATTTTCCTTTGGGAGGAAGTATTTTTCAAATTGCTGAAGCAGGCAGGGGTTCTAATTTATTTTTCTCTTCATCCCGGATGGTGAATGTGTTGAAGATCTTGTAGCCCTCCTCGCCGATGTAGTGGAGCAATTGTGCACACTGAACTCTTTCTTCTTTTTTATGTGCTTCGGTGGCATATAGGAAATTTTCGAATCTCGATCGCCATGTTGTCCAATTTTCTGGGAGGCTTCCATCCATTGACATTCACTACGTTTCCATGGAGAATTGAAATCGATTTGAAAACGGTATCGGGATTGAATACGGAAGTGTTCACATGAGTGGTTCGAACTCGGTATTCAAATCGATTTGAATTCTGTTTACATATCTGTCATGTAAGTCTAACCCTAACCTAAAACTATCCCAACCTAAACGTATTAAAGAAAGTGCAAGTACTCTGCAAACTGCAAGTGTGCAGAAGGCAGAAGTGCAGACAACAGGTGCAAGTATGAATGCGACCCTCGATGCGACCAGAACAGCGGTTTTACTCATTGCTATGTATCACTTTTTGTTTGTTGATGTTTCGATCCAATCCGATTGGGTTTCCATGAGTATTATTTCGATCCGATCCCGATACGATCCCAGAATTCGCCGAATCGACCTTGAGACTCAAATCGATTTGAATACGATGTTGCAAGCGTTTACATGCAGTTTTCAATCCCGATACCGTTTTCAAATCGATTTCAATTCTCCATGGAAACGTAGTAATTGGTGCTATTCCACGTGGATCTCCCATCCTGTCTGATTTTCGTCTTTATTTGCACTGCACTTATTTAGTTTCACTATTCAGCATTGTAGGTATACTTTTGATTCACTTCCGCGACTGCGCCATATTAATGGGTGTATTAAAAGACACTCGAGATTGCATTAAATTGTATTTATTGAGTAACATAGGTAACGACTCGGGACCGTCTTGGTACAGTGTCAGTCTCTAACTGACGGCGAATCCCGTAATCACTAACCGTCAAGTCGGTAGCGAGTAGGGGGTAGGTTGACATGGTAGGCACCAGTATAACTGGTTGCCTAGCTCTACTAACAATGGGAGGGGCTAAAATTCAGCTATATGTGTCAATAGCTGCGTTCCTTTTATCATTTGAACTAAGAATTCTCACTTCAATTGCTAGTTGTGTCTCTCTCCCTCTCATGCGATTCTCGCTTTTTCTCTCTCTAACTGAGGTGAGATTATCTGAGATTTCGTGTAAAAGGAATATAGCTAATATTTTAACATGAGCGGAGCAAAAAAGAAATTTGCGGGGTTCGGTGCTGTTGTCAGGGCTGGGCAAAATACTTAAAAAAATGTATTTAAATACAAAATACAAAATACACGATCCAAGATAGTCGAAATACAAAATACAAACTACGTATTTTGGAAAACTAAGAAATTCTAAAATACAAAATACAACCAAGGTATTTCAAAATACAAAATACAAGATACATACGTATTTTAACAATTTTGTTGAAAAAACGGAGAATGCAGGTATTCCAATAATTCAGTCGCAACAATAAGTAAATTATTATGAACTATAAAAAGACAAATAAAACAAACATGAAGTAAAGAAAACTTAATATTCAAACCTATTTTCAACTTCATTTAACAATTTTTCAAAATCACAAATGTTGCTTCCTTTAAGGACAACCAGCTTTTCCAAAATATTGTCCGACATCCGACATGAAACCTCTCGTGGCTGACAGGATGCACCCACCAGTAAAACGTAAAAAAAGTAATCGAACTTATCATCGATCCCAGATAGTGTGCGAAAGCAAGAAATGGAATTGGGGTGAAGTATAATATTACCAAAACAATCTCAGCCCAAACAGACTACAAAGCGTGGGAAACAAATGTATTTTGTATTTTGTATTTTGAAAATGAAAATACTTTCCCAAAAAATGTATTTTAAATACAAAATACAAAATACTATCTGCCTGAACTATTCCAAAATACAAAATACAAATACTTCTCAATCAAATGTATTTAAATACAAAATACTCAAATGTATTTCAAATACTTGTATTTGAAATACCGCCCAGCCCTGCCTGTTGTCAACTTTATTTATAATGTCAACACTATACAAAAGCGCGCCCGTCGCCAGTGACATAGAAACAAAGTAATATTTATTATCACTATGGTATTATTCAAGTGTTTGTAATGGACCTTTTCCATGGACCACCTTTTCAGAAAAAAAAGAGACAGATGCGTGCGCAATGTGGTACAATGTGCAAAGCCAGCAAGACGACAGACCTTGGCAGTTTATCGTCGCGTAACTTTTCTTCCCTAATGTAATGAAGTGTACGCCGCAAATCTTGTGGTATTTTGTAGGCTGACATGAGTCCTTCCTACAACTCCTTTTTCTACGCGCTTTACCCAGGGCCGCTATTCTTGAATCGTGTGAGGAACTCACACGGATGCAACCCACTCGTGTGACAAAATCGCTTGCCAGTCCGAAACATGTATTCTTGAAGTGTGGGGTGTGGGAGAAATGGCCGATTCGGTTCCTTTCGTAGTTGTCAGTTTCCCGTAACGTGTTCCGAATCTCACCCGAAGCCGCCACCCGCCACTCGCCTCGCCCATCGTGGCCACGCCGTATAATGGTGCAACCTATGTGAGGTATTGGCGAGTTTCAAGATCGAATACGCCATCTGACGGCCAACGTGTAAACGACGTTTGTGCACGGATCAACCGCAGATTTGTGTGGGCTCTTATGAGCGTTGCGGTGTTTGGTGACTTTAATTGATTCCATCTGACTTAACGCGGCGTTGATTTTTTCCAACAAAGTACGTGAGCCACGCACGTTTCATTATCTTGAATATACTAGGTGTCGTCGGTTGCAAAAGCATTGCATTTTTAAATAAAAGTGGCACGTGTACGACGACTGGCAAGCAAAAGTGGCATCAGAATGGGAGGTGGTAAGATTTGTGATTTTGTCATAGTGACAAAAAGTGGCGGAGAATTTGTTGCGTTTCCGAGTGCGAGTCGCGCTGTGGAAGCCGGAAAAAGGAAGAGTTACATTTTCACCGTTTCCCGTCGAAAGCGAAAGACGCAAGTTGGGTAGTCAAGATGACAAACAAACTTGGCACTGTGGAAAATATATGACTACGAGAAAAGCCTGGGCAGTGTCGCTGAAAATAGGAACTTTAAATGGCTGCATCGAAGAAGCATAGCTGCGATATGTTTGCATGTCCCGGACTGGCCAGCTTTGCAAGTGCATTTAAACGTTCCATTTTCACAGGAACTCGCAGGAACTGCTACTACTATTTCTTTTAATTACGATCTCAGTTGCCTTGTGAGGAGATTCATACAATGCGCTTGTTTGTAAACACAATCCAAATATGTCTATGTTTGAACTGAAGCTTGATTCGGTTCGCTTTCGACCACACAACACAAGAAATTGTGACTTCAGAATTTCCTCTCCCATCAGTAGGTATCCCATCACGATACATCGGTAATCCGTTGAGGCTTGAGGCCATCCAGTGATTGAAAACCTTCATAACACTCAATTCGCTTCTGCCATTTTTGAGTTCCACCGCAATAGGTACTAATTAACCACGTTTCACGTCTGGAGGACATTAAAAACCGCTTATTACTGATGAGATTTTTGAACGCGCGGGCAACAATCCGTGCCCTATCCGACATGTTTGTTTACATGCGAAGCGCATCAGCAGCGCCACCATCGGTAATGTTACTCGCCAATAGTGCAAGCGGGTATACCAGGATTATTATAAAAAAGTGGCATTTGATGATACAAGCAAGCCACTTTGCATATTTGTTGTCTAAACCCATTAGAAAAATTTGACCCGCAGTTCCTAGAAATTCATCCCTTAGGACCCGAGATTTGGGGAGGGGGAGGGAATACTATAAAAAAATACCGAACTTTTTCATCCAAACCTGCTGAGGCGTGTTTGGTGCCAAAACTATATAACTCAGACCTCTTCGATACAATGACAATGTCAAAACTTTTGTGCGGTCACCGGAAGTCGAGTCAAGTCGTCATCTTTGAAAATTAGAGCTGAGAGTCAAAATTACAAAGTAATCGTCAATTACCCATATGTTGGGTATCGATTCTTAGGTTTTCGGGGTCGCTGAAAACGTATGAAATGAAACAAAAACAATTGGGTACACCGTTCGCCCATATGATCCGCCTATGGGCCCAGAAATCAGGCAAGCGAGAAAAATCCTACAAATTTTCGAAAATAGAAGTGAAATAATAAAGTGAAACAGCTTCAATCTGTACTTGATGATGATGCTGTACCAGCTGTTCTATGTGAAATTCATGATGTTTACCTGTGAGCTGTCAAAAATCCAAAATGGCGCCTATTTCAAACACTCAGGGGAATAATTCATCGTGATTTTCTTTAGGGAGCTCCTACGTGTCACTAGCTAAGCACATGTTGTTCATCAGTGAACAACGACTAAGAAAGTTCCTTACACTATTGGTGGTATCTTGCATCGTTTAAAAGATATCTGCCGCGAAACTGTTTCGGAAGCGTTTTTGAACAATAGATTGAATACTTGATTAGGAGGAAAAATTTTGCATGTATAATTGAAATAATCGACCTAAAGATATTTGTTTTGTTTTATGTAGTGATGTTTTATGGTCTAGATTGCGTGATCTGTCATTCCTGGTAGATATATGGAGGGTCACAAATCCAAGATGTCCGCCGCTGTAGGGTTATTTAGAAAATTTCATGCTAACTTTGTCCAAAAGCAGAGGGGGGAGGGGGGCGGAAAAACTCAAACATGGAAGATCTACAAACGATAGATTTAATGCATTTTATCCAAAGCGCAAAATATCTAGAATACAAAAGATCCAAAACGCAAAATATCTAAATTAGGTACAAAAAATCCAAAGTACAAAAATCGACAGTACATAAGAGCTAAAATTTGAAAGATCTATACAAGCCGTACAATGTAGAAAACGTCAAAAATATGAATGGTTTTGAGTTTCCTCCCTTTCCTTTAAATCCACCAGATAAGCAAATTTCTTTTTTTGACTTACCAGTGTTGAGGAGTTGGCTTTTGACTCAAGTTGCCTCCTTTCCAAACCTACGAGAAGGAGTTGGTTTTTGACTCAGATTCCTTCTTTCCAGACCCACCAGATGAAAATTACTGATTGATCAGGTTTCCTTCATCTTTTGAGGCCCTCTAAAATAATGTCTAGACTCTAGAGTCGTCGACTAAGTGTTGCTTTAGTAAGTTTGAACAAAAAGACTGAACTCGAGTCAAAAAGCAGTAAAGCAGCTCCTTACCTGGTGGACTTAACACAAACGGAGGAAACTCAAGTCAGTCAAAGTCAGTGGATATGAAAAGAAGAAGGAAACTTGTGACCCTTCCTATGTTTGGTGGTTTGTATTTATATTGTGGACTTTTTGTATATTAGACATACTAGATTTACATCTTAGGTACTGTAACCTTTTGCATTTTAGATATTTTATTGGACTTTTTGTAATTAAATCTTTTTTCCGCCACCCTCCTGTTTTCTGCAACAGTGCAACATTATTGAATAAAACGGTAGCAGAGCGAGAGATTTTTTTTCATTCGTTTTCATCATGTAAGTGTCATTTTTCAATTAAAATTTCACGTACATCTACTTTAGGTAGATAGTTGGTTGTATCTCTCAAATTATTAAAGGAATAAAAATGTGAGGAACTCTTCAGAAATATATAAGTAATGTACAGGTCCGGTAGATATTTATTATTTATCCAAATCCAACAATAAAGTTGGTATGAAATTTTTAAACTTACAGAGGCAGACATCTTTGACTTATGACCTCTATGCATAGACCACGAATGACAAATCAGGCAAAACACATCATAAGACATGATTGCATGGAACAGACAAAATAAATTTAGGTCGGTTATTTCAATTTTACATGCAAAGGTTTTCTTCCTATTCAAGTAGGTATTCAATCTATTGTCTAAAAACGGTTCCGAAACAGTTTCGCGTCGGATATCTTTTGAACGATGCAAGATACCACCAATAGTGTAAGGAACTTTCTTAGTCGTTGTTCACTGATGAACAACATGTGCTCAGCTAGCGACACGTAGGAGCTCCCTAAAGAAAATCACGATAAATTATTCTCCCGAGTGTTTGAAATGGGCGCCATTTTAGATTTTTGACAGCTCACATGTGAACATCATGAATTTCACATAGAACAGCTGGTACAGCATCATCATCAAGTACAGATTGAAGCTATTTCACTTTATTATTTCACTTATTCTATTTTCGAAAATTTTAGGGTTGCATTTTGACCGGTCAAATAAGATTTGGTCAATTGACCGGTCAATTGACGGTCAAATCGGTCAAATATTGAAAAAATACGCTAAAAACAGGTGTTACTATCATTCAGTACCTAAGTACCGCATGATCAAAAACTTTCCTCCTCTGGGCAGGCCAAAATCAGCCTTGTTTGCCTGCCAATGACCAGATCACAACCTGCCTATAGGAGGAAAGTTTTTGATCATACGTTACTTACCTATATTTTACTCGATTTATTATTTCATTTCAAAACAAATAAATTTGATTGAAAATATATTTCAATTTTAATTTTTGATAATTATAGGTAGGTACGTGAACTCCTCAACTAACTCAGTTCAGGTACTTATACCGGGTGTTTATAAACGTCTGTGATCGCATCGCCTTTGGAATCCCCTCTCGATCACTACAATTGCGCCTGTTACTACGTTTTTTGGCCTGACCCAAGCTTGCCGCGATCACAGTCTTTTATAAACACCCCGTATAGTGGGAGCGGTACGCAAAAGCATACCGCATTTTGGAGTGCAGTAACGATATTTTGCATGGGCGTACTTTATACCAAGACAAGCGATTCGACCCGCAGCACTCGATATTTCGTCCCTTAGGGGGCCAATGGGGGCCCTCCAAATTTTCAAGATACAAGAACTTTCACAAAATGATCATTGAGTATCGTCATGTATGTCATAAGTGAAGCTTACGGGTCTATTGAAAATGTTTTCATCAAATGTCGTCGTGTCCGATTCATTCTTCACATTTAAAAAAAAAATTCTTTCGCAGAGGTCAAAAAAACTGTTTTTATTTTTTCTGCTGTGCAAGGAAACGATAAATTCATATGTTTTGTTGCGTTCTCAACTAAATCGCGTTCCGTAAGCCCAAATATAAAGACGATTTTTTCGCAATATCATTTTCCCAAGGAGAGGTGACCTCTTCAGTACACTTTTTTCAACAGCATTTTTTTCAATGTTCCTGGTGAATAAGACTGTCAATTTTCGCAGATATGAGAAGCTTGAACTCTTTTCTTAGTAATTTCCATGCAACATGGCTTCAAAACACACAAGAGAGCCCTAAAACTTTTTTTTTCTGCTGGGCCGTCAAATTTTTGGCATGTTGATTTTGTAGTAGGGGAGACGCGCAATTAAATAAGATCTAGTCTAGGCGAATAAAATCTACCGGAAAATATACCTACTTACACCTAACGACTCTGCGTTTTGTTGTACTGCAATAAAACACGGCATAGAAGAATATTTTCTGTTGAAACCAAATCGCCTGAGCCTGCAGCCTGGATTGAATACTGGTCCGCGTCTCTCCTACTATAAAATCAAAATATCGTAAGTTGGACGGCCCAGCAGAAAAAAATTATTTTTGGGCTCCCTTGGGCGTTTTAGAGTCATGTTGCTTCGCAACTACCAGGAAAAGAGTTAGAGGTCTCCATTCCTGCAAAAATTATGAGTGATATCCAGTGGGGACATAGAAAGAAATGCTCTTGGAAAAGAGGTACTGAAGAGGTCACCACTTCTTCGAAAAATACCATAAGAAGAAAAATTTCTTTATAATTAGTTTTAGGGAATGCGATTTAGTTGGGAACGCAACAGAACATATAAATTTGTCGTCTCCTTGCATAGAAGAAAAAATTAAAACAGTCTTTTTGACCTCTGTCAAAGAAATTTTTTTTCAAGTGTGAAGAATGAATCGGACACAACGACAATTGATGAAAATATTTTCAATAGATCCGTAAGCTTCACTTATGACATACATGACGATACTCAATGATCGTCATGTGGAAGTTCTTGCATCTTGAAAATTTGGAGGGCCCCCATTGGCCCCCTAAGGGACAAAATATCGAGTGCTGCGGGTCAAATCGCTTGTCTTGGTATAAAGTATGCCCATACCAAATCTCGTTACTGCACTCCAAAATGCAGTATCGATGTGTTTTTAGGTGTGTACCGCTTGCACTAATACAAATATATGGTATATATGATATAACATGTTCCAAAAAAAAACACTAATATTTGGTTCTATTTTTAGACTTTATCAAAGGACCCCGCACGATTCTTATGGAAAATGGCTCCCGGTTAAATTCTCTGAATTTTTGATATGTTGTAGCTCATAAGCTACTCATCAAATACCGTGAACTTTAAACTCAAATAATGGACAGTTTTTTACCCACAGGGGGTTGAAGTTGGAGGTTTTGACGGCTTAAAAATGATATTCTGACGTAAATAAAAGCTTTCTATTTGGTTTCTCTTCAAGTTGTATTTCATGCTAAATGTATTTCTTTGACAGAAAAATATCAACCCCCTCCTCCACCCCCATCCCCTATCTACCATCACAAAATTCGAGATTACTCTTAAAAGCCATGCAGATGGCTTCTGTGATTTAAATTGTGAATTTTGGCATAAAAATTATTTTCCACCCCTAATGTTGGGGTGCCGATTTTCCAATTCTCCTTGGTTAATTTGGCTGAATTTTTTGATATTGTGTACTTCTAATTCTGCTGAACAAAAAGTTCTCATGCCAAAACTTATTCCTATGGACAGTTTTTGTTCTACAGGGGACTGAAGTTGAAGATTTGAGAGCATAATATTGAACTTCAGTCCCTTGCGGAACAAAAACTGTTCATAGGAATAACTTTTGGTATGGGAACTTTTTGTTCAGCAGAATTAGAAGTACACAATACCAAAAATTCAGCCAAATTAACCGAGGAAAATTGGAAAATCGGCACCCCAACATTAAGGGTGGAAAATAATTTTTTTGCCAAATTTCATAATTTAAATCACAGAAGCCATCTGCATGGCTTTTAAGAGTAATCTCGAATTTTGTGATGGTAGATAGGGGATGGGGGTGGAGGAGGGGGTTGATATTTTTCTGTCAAAGAAATACATTCAGCATGAAACACAACTTGAAGAGAAACCAAATGAAAAGCTTTTATTTACGTCAGAATATAATTTTGAAGCCGTCAAAACCTCCAACTTCAACCCCCTGTGGGTAAAAAACTGTCCATTATTTGAGTTTAGAGTTCACGGTATTTGATAAGTAGCTTATGAGCTACAACATATCAAAAATTCAGAGAATTTAACCGGGAGCCATTTTCCATAAGAATCGTGCGGGGTCCTTTAAATGGCGAGTTAAATGGGGTACTTGCCCAATTTTTTTTATTAGCTTAATCGATAGTCTGGTCAAAAATAATGTACCCGTATTTTTCTTTTTCCTATATTCCCAAAATTGCGGCCATAATGCGTGTTTTAAAAATATATTTGTGACGTCACAAATATACTAAAAACTAAACAAATAGCACTGTTGGATTGAAAACTCAAAAAATATTTGAAAAGTACAAAAATGAAAACTCCACTGAAGTTTCCACTCTGTTACCAACCTTTTGAAAAAAAAATTGAAAAAAAAAATTATTCCAACCAGTGGATATATTTTCTGAGAATTTTCAGGAAATACTCTTGATCACTCTTGTTGATGATTGAAAGTAATTTCAGTCAAATCTATATCTCACTGGCAAGTACCCCACGAGGCCCGGGGGCTCGTATTTGACCGGTCAATTGACCAGAGTATTTGACACGGTCAAATGACCGGTCAATTGACGGCTTATTTGACCGGTCAATTGACATGTGCAACCCTAAAAAATTTTAGGATTTTTCTCGCTTGCCTGACTTCTGGGCCCATAGGTAGACCATATGGGCGAACGATGAACCCAATCGTTTTTGTTTCATTTCATACGTTTTCAGCGACCCCTAAAACCTAAGAATCGATACCCAACATATGGGTAATTGAGGCTTACTTTGTAATTTTGACCTTCAGCTCTAATTTTCAAAGATGACGACTTTACTCGACTTCCGGTGACCGCACGAGAGTTTTGACGTTGTCATTATTGTATCGAGGAGGTTTGAGTTATATAGTTTTGACACTAAACACGCCTCAGCAGGTTTGGATGGAAAAGTTCGGTATTTTTTTATAGTATTCCCTCCCCCTCCCCAGATCTCGGGTCCTAAGGGATGAATTTTTAGGAACTGCGGGTCAAATTTTTCTAATGGGTTTAGACAACAAATATGCAAAGTGGCTTGCTTGTATCATCAAATGCCACTTTTTTTTGCGTAACGCTAGCACTAGTACGTATTATATACAATGGTATTATGTGAGTTTTCTCGTCTACTCTAAACTAAAGTAGGCGAGAACCATTCTCACATGGTTTTAGGCAACTCTCGCTACATCGATGTATCGCGGATTGCATAAAACTCCTATGGACTTTTCTCACACGATTCAAGAATAGCGGCCCTGACCTCTCTCTTCTTTCGTCTTTGGGGAACGCGTGAATTGAAACATTTCGACTTTCGGCTGTGTCCGACTTGCAGCCAGGTACACAGCACCTTGTATACCTACCCCTTTGCTGTTGCGACTTCCCACCATTGGTAGGTCGGTATTTCACAACATGGATATGTATTAACAAATCAAACTCAGCAGTTTAGCAGTAGCCACAAACGATAACAATAACCTGTAACAACAACAGCCACAACAAGACAAAATAACGAAGATGTGAGAAAATTCGGAAAGCTGCGTGTACTTGAAATGTAAACGACCTCGTAATGACAAATTCAAATACGACACTTGACTGGAAGACTGGGCCGCTATTCTTGAATCGTGTGAGAAAAGTCCCTGGGAGTTTTATGCAATCCGCGATACATCGATGTAGCGAAAGTTGCTTAAAACGGCCATTTCTCCCACACTCCACACTTCAAGAATAGCGGCCCTTGAAGAAGTTATAGATCTACCTACTTTACCTACTCTGTGGGGACCCGTTTCCCATGATGCATTTCATTTACGAATAAGGTCAATAAGTCGCGGGAACAAAAATGGCTGCCTAAAGATGGGTATATGGTATATGGATTTGAAACCTTTATTGGTAAACAATACAAATCGAGTATAAATTAATAGAACATTGTGAAAAGGTAACTGTAAAAATAACAGAAAAACTTTGTAAAAAATAAAATAGGAAAAAGTTCTGTATATAGTTGAACAACTTCACTAAGCACTTCACCAAATGAAACCTCACTCCCGTGCAGCCGGCAAATGTCAAGAAAATAAGAAATGTGAGATCATCAAAAGGCCCTGCTGAAATAAGGTTGACGAACTTGGTATATGGTATGATGTTATCTTCACTAGTACTTGGTAATATAGTTTTTTTTGGTTGTAATAAATACAAGGATAAATTATCGAAGAATTGTCGCTGTATTAAAACAATTAATGCGCTTAACTCAAGATTTGTCTGAGTAATGAGTAAAAACGAGCGAATCTCTACTGCGCTACCTTGGCACCCCCCAATGCGCAAACGCGGGCAAGAAGCTGGCAAGAGGCGCTTCGTTCTCGGCTTCGTTGTGCCGGCGTGCCTGCAACGTTGCCATAGCGGGTGCCAGGGTGACGGTTATGTTCCCGCGACCTATAGGGTGATTGCATGAAATGCGTTCACCAGGAGCGCGATTCTGTACTTGCCTACCGACACTTGTCGGTGTCGGTAGCTAGGCAGGAGCGAATTTGATTGGTTCTCACCCTAGTTACCGATCCGATAGTTGTCGGTAGGCAAGTACAGAATCGCGCTCCTGATCAGGTAGCGCAAGGATCGAGAGTTATGTTTTGACGTTTTTTAGCGAATTGAATTGGGGCACATAGCAGGTGTAAGGTGTAAGGCATTGTTAGAATGATTAGAAATCACAATCTCGATCTCGCAAACGCCGAATAAACCAGTATGTGAACAAAACACACAAAAAAAGATAGTATTGTAGTGAGGTTAGCAGGTTAGTCCGGTTGACGTTGACTCCGACATGGATGAAACTTGACAGATGACAATGACATTATTGACATTTTGCCATAAACTCCCTCTACATGCAATCACCCTAGTGGGCGGCCTCAGATTGAAAAACAAGCGAGCGTTAAATGCTGCCCGTGCCCGACACATTTGCGGAAACGCATTTGTGGCCATTTGCACCCTAGGTGTACGGCCGGCCTCAACAGACGGCGTGCTCCCCGCCATAAGGTGCGTTCAGTCAGCTTATTTAGCCGCAAGTTTTAATTTTAGTCGCAAGCGCAGCGACGCCCATTGGCTCTCATGAACCAGCGTCCTCGGAACAGCCAATAAGCGATGCAGCGCTTACGGCTAAAATTGAAATTGCGGCTAAATAAGCTGACTGAACGCACCTATAGATACTCCCCGCACAGATCAGATATGAGCAGGGTGGGAACACTGCTCTTCTAAAATTTTTCTTTTTTGTATGGATGGTTGGCAGCGTTGCATGACCTTGACTTAATGCCCCGCCCACTTTTGCGAAACCGAATCGAAATGGTTGCAGTATTTTCGCCCGACACTATTGGCGAAAATCTTTTCCGCGTGGTGGCGCTGTACGCAATAAAACATGGTGGCCCAAGAGGCCTTGACAAATAGGTAGTAAACGCAGTGCGCATTTACATCACAACAGCTGTCAACAGTGATAGCTGTCAGTGAAAGCGTAACAGTCACGAACTCGTAACAGTGGGCCAAGAACTGGAGGTTCGTTGGGAATGGAATTTCGTTGCAGTATCTCTAACTTATTTTTGTTTTAGAAAATGCCGATAATACAGATTCATTTGCCCAATATTTATGGTCATGTTGGTGACCAAATCAGCCCCCTCTCGACAAAGTGCGAAGAAGTGATTGAGGCAGGTCATTTAATCGTGTGTGGGGCTAGGAGGGTGTGGGGTGACTGGGGCTCATTGCGACTGTGAGACTCTTGTGGTTTGTTATGTCTCATAAATGGATAATTGAAAACCATTTGGAGGTTGGGTTCTGTGGACCAGTTGTTAGAACAGTGTTGTGAACTCGTGAAGCCATCTCCGATAAGCCAGTGAGAGCAGACGGAGAGCCTGGAGATCAACGCCAGCGGTATTGAGAGAAGATACCTGGCCTGCAAATCAGAATCCGTCACTCGCCTCATCAGTTCAGATTTAGAACAACTTAATCGTTATGAAAATATTTTCCATTGTAGAAACACTAACATCAACCGATGAGCTATGATTAAACTTATGATTGAAGAATACTCAATTATTATTGATAAACTATGATTTTTATTATTCTAGACAGCGGTAAATGCTTATTCTCTACTGAAATTTCACTTTACAGTCATTGTATGAGTCGTACGATTACTCCAAAAGAATGTTCATCTTTCTGGCCTAAACGGTAATTGTTGGCACATTTTCGTGATGCGTCCTGTTGTACCAATGCCTTGTCTTGTGGGGGCTTAGTATTTCCACCTTGTGTGCAAGGGGCTCACACAACTCAACATCTGTAATGTAAAATAAGCATTCAGAGATTGCATTTTTCGGCCAGCATTTCACCAAGTTACGTATCGTTTTTTGCAGCTGTGTGCATTGTGTCCATCGGCGTATACTAACGCAGTAATTCAAGTCAAACTACAACCAGAGCTACAACACTCACTCGCTCACATTCACGACGATGTGGAAAACAAGGAAGACAAAAAAAATTAATTATTTTTCAACTGTCAAAACTGTCAATATTCTTATGATTTGGAGTAGGTACTGTCAACTGTCGAGTGCTACTGCGCTACGGCGCTGGGCTATGCGCTGGGTACCTATTTGTCAAGGCCCCTTGCCTTGGGCCACCATGTTTGACTGCGTTCAGCGCATTCTGGTGGCCGCTGATTTTCGCCAATAGTAGGTTCACTTGTACTGTGACTCTAGTTGGCGGGGCAAATTTTCTACTTTAGCATTGTAGGCTTGCCGCCTTTTCACCTGGTGTGAAACTGACTTCTCTGGAAGTGAAGTTATATTTCTTATCAAATTGATATTAAAATCTTGGGAAACTGACCTGGTCATAAGTGGACGTGCGACTAGGGGGACGCAGAGCTGTGTTACCGTCATGTAGACACCAAAAGAGCACGGGGCGGCCGCAAATTAAGTCATCTTGACGGCGGCCCATTCAGGGTCGACAAAAACTCGTCCCGGGAAGCCCCAAAGCGAAAGCAAATTGCAAATTGAAGGTACTTACATCAATTTCGGTCCAATACACAACCAATACCACAACTTTGAGCGGCTGGGTTTTTTGAAATTTGGTTTAATTCACTTTTTACACGTAAATTCTTTTGCCAATGACAGACTGCACGGCGATCCTTGTATCGCCCATAATTCTTCAGGGTTTGACTTGTATTTTCGACTGGAAAAGGCGAAAGGGTTGATGATTGTATGGGGCCCCTTTTTTGGACGAAGGGCATTGTACAATCTTTAATTTGAAGCATCTAAAGTTGAACCGGCTTCAAGAGGTTAGGAATATTTTTCACAACTGTCAAATGTCAAGGCTCTCTTGATTTATTTGTTCATTGGCGAAAATTAAAAACAAGTCGAAAAATTGTTACACTTTACCAATAAAATGGAAAAAAGCGTCAGACATCACGTCCCGCAAAAATGTTCCGGCTATCTGCAAAGGAAATACGCAAAAAATGTGTTTCAAAACTGGTCCGGCCTCCGGCCAGAGCAACCAACTGCAAAGTTTTGGGGATTTTCTATATTTCACATTTGGAAACTTAGAAACAAAATCTCACAGCCGACTAGAATCACGGTACAAGTGAACCTACTTTAGTAGCGAATTCACTTGGCGGCACTGGCACGGAACTGGCTCTAACTGCACATGTGCAGTTGGACGGTGCTATTTTCAAGGCGTATTCACTTGACATCGCACGGTATCCGTGCAACTTTATAAATGTATTCACTTGAGACGCACCGAACCCGAACAGTTCCGAAAAATGGAACCGTCTCTTAAGTCAGTGCAAGGGCTAGAATGGTAAGGCCTGCCAACCTTACAATGTGAAATACCCTCTTCTTTTGGCAACATTTCCTCCTGTTTTGTTTTATTGATTATTGGTTATGTTAGCAAATAAATAACGCGCCGCACAATGCATGCCCAGAAAAAACTTATTTTGGGATACAAGTTTCTGCAAATCGCTTCAGACCTGCTAAGTAGCAGTAGCAGCAGCAGTTCTGACGAAGAGGTGGAGAAATTGAGAAATGAATCCCCGCAAACCATCCCCAAGGTCCCTCACTTTTGTGACTTGGTCGAAACATTCACCAATGATCAGGTAAGAATTTTTTTGGTGACCTTTGGATATTTAATTATATCAAATAATGTTATTTACAGTTTAAAAAACACTTTAGAATGGAGAGAACAACATTCGATTCACTGGAACAGAAATTTATCCGTTATTTAAAAACCACTACTGCTGTTGATCATAGTGGGGGACGCGAAAGGATTTCACCCAGAAAGCAGCTTATGTGTTTCATTTGGCAAGTGAATAATTTCAAAAACATAATTATACCATTCCGTACCGGTACCATTCCGGTACTGCCAATCTAAAACTGTCAATAGTCCCTACGTCATTTAAAATTTATGCGCCATTTCTACAACGCTAGCAGTCGCTCGGCACCGAGTCGGATCAGTTGCTTGACAAGTACCGCCCTAGTTCGGTTCGGTTCGGATTTTCAGTCGGAACTGTATGAGTGCGGTGCGCACTCAAGTGAATTCGTCATAGGTTCGCCCGACACGAAAGTCAATGTTAGACTGTTGGCAGCATTGTGACATTTCGACTCGAAATTCAGCGGGAAGGATGCATTTGTTGAAGGGACGGCAACAAGGCAATGTCGCTGTACTAGAATGATAGTAAGACAACTTGAAAAACATAGTTTCGAGTAATCGCCACTTGAACATTTCAGAAGAACGAAAAACACTCTTCTTCTCGAAATTTCGGAGATTTTTTAATTTTCCAGTTGTATTATATCGCTCCTGATAGACCTGTGAGGAATTCATTATGAAATCACGTTCACTCTTTGAGAAAAAAATCAAAAAGTGAACATATCCTTGTATATCGCTAGAAATAATGGTTCTGTTGGAAGTTGTCCGTTTTTTCATGTAAGTTATCCTACTATTCGTCTGGAATTCGTAGAGTGATTTTAAATTTATCCCTCTTTTTTTTCAAGTTGTCCGAGTATTGCACAGTAAGCATAGCCTGGTTCAACATATTTTTCATAGTTATCCTTAACTCTCGAGCGGGCGCGCCCAAAATCATAACACGAGCGGGCGCGGCGCACTCAGTGCGCCCATAAGATAAAAGAGCCTACTGTACGAAATAAACAAATTACACATACGTAATTATGAATTCTCACGTAACAAATACAAACCCTGACGGAACTCAATCAAAAAGAAAAAAAAAAGCGGAAAAAAACCAAAAAATTCAAAAAAATTTGAATTACAAAAAATTGAAAAAATCAAAAATAAATATATGATAATGCTATGTAAGGCTCATTACACAAATAGATATCACACAGAAACCTAAAAAACCTGCAAACAAATCAATATAACGAGAAAATAACAAAAATTTTACGCTTAAGTCGATGCACCCCGATAGATTTGGTCAAATTGTCACTAGATAGCTTCTCTGGAAAGCACTGTACAACGATTAAATAGATTCACAAATGTCTAATGGAGGAATAACTGACGCGACATAAACATTCACACACCCAACGCAATGTTATTAACAAATAGGTGACGCTGGCGCACTCAGTGCGCCAGCGCGCCCGCTCGAGAGTTAAGTATTGTATGACATGGAATAAGCCCATTAGCTTTTGGCTGTCATCTGACAAATAGAAGTGTCACTATCAGAAACTGAAAATTCATTTGGAAGTCCTTGAAAAACTGTATTCAGAACAGTAGATAGTGTTTCGCTAACTGTCGTGTGTCAAATATTGAAAAATGTCAAAGTTCATAACTTAGTCATTCAATTATTCAAGATTTTTCATCAAACATTTCATCCTGTGAACCGATTTTCGCGATTTCTTTTACTTTTGGCAGTCTTGGCCATATAGCTATAACCAATATACGTCTGCCTGCGCATCTATCCATCGTTTTGGTTCAGTTTTACCCAATACAAACTGACCTGTGGATAACGAAATCATGGCAATGTACATTGTAGATAAGTTAAAATTATTAAGTCATTTCAAAAAATTCACGGAACATTTCTGGTCAAATAGTGGGACAACTTAGAGAAAAGTAAGATATTTTACAAACGCATGAGGGTATGTTTTGTGTAATAGTGAGTTAAAATGAAATATCTGAAGACTTCCACTGAATCAGTTGGTTTTTTGGTATAAGAGTGAGACATCTTTCACAGTAAAATACTGAGATAACATGAAAAACAAGGACAACTTGAAATTTCCAAATCAGATTTGTTGCAAAATTGGGACATGTTGAAATGTCTTCGTATTATACCAGAAGGCAAGATCAAATTTGATCTATTTCTCAGTAGAAGAAATAGAACATTTTGAGATGTCCGAGTATTAGACCAGAACTGTTTTAAAAACAGATAATTATAACAGTGAGATATTCATTTTTTATGTACTTCCATGATGATTCTGAGTAATTCGATTTTTTTACCAGGTAGAGAATAGCTTGGAGCTTTAGATTTTGAATTAATCCGAAAATCAGAAATTTGAAGTTACCTTACTATCATTCTAGCACAGCGATGTGTCGGGCGAAAATACCCGTCACGTGACCAAGGCCAACACCACGGTGGAAGACCAGTTTCAGGGGCAGGTTTCCAAAACCCAAAAATCTTATTTGCGTTTATCCATCTATGGGTTTTAGATGGATGAAAATATCAAGGTGGACTTGAGTGTCAAAAGCACTCGAAAGCTCAGTGGGTTTTATTTCACACAACCCCCGCATATGATAAGAATAATACACCAAACTTAAATAAATACCTAAGGGGCAATAGACCAAGGGGTGCTTCGGCTTTTGCCAATATTGCTTTTATATTGTTTTCGCTTATTAACTTCACATACAGGTGATTTTTCAAAAAGGACCCACCCACACCTCCAATTTCTCGCTGCACAATTTTTTTGCGAAAAAAAAGCTGCCACGACAGGTCGATTTGCTTTTTTGAGGGGCTTTTTGACTAACACACGACACACGTTATTTTCAATATATATCTTTCCCTTATTCGTTCCACGACCGTCCACCCTTCTAGGTATTAGGGTGACTATACCCTTTCAAGAATTTCAAATAGGAATAGAGGTCGAACTGCACATCATTTTGAAGGTCTTCTAATTCCCTTATTCACAACAATTTCAAAAAAATTAAAATCAAACAAAGCCCGCGCGTCCTGAAATAGGTATACTTACCTACAGGTGTTTGCAAGTTTGGAGTAGAAAATTGAACAGCAGGGTAGGGAAATGCTCCAATAAAAGTGCCAGAAAAATATATTCAGAAAAATGTTTAAAAAAAGTATGATTTTTATTTTTAAATAAAATAAATATCAAGATCGAGGGTCAAAAGTTGGTCCTTCGACCCCTTTTTATTTTCGTAATTTTGAAAAAATAATTCAGTAATAAACTTTTTCAAGTTTACTAAGAATTTATATTTTTTTACTCTATATTTTTTGCGGTTTTGTGTTCAGCTTTCTCAACTGTCTTATAATGTCTCCATTTTTTTTTTGTGTTACTGTAATGAAAGATGAGCGGGAGGAAATTATTGATATGACATTCTGGTATCTGCAAACCAGATATTCCAGGATTCCACTTTAGATTTCTTTTTGCGCTTGAGCCATTTTTCTTTGTTCGACAATATTCAGACTGACTAACTGACAGCTGAGTATACTATTTGGCTTTGTCCCTTATTATTCATCATGGCCGACCTAGTTTTTGAAAAAAAAAGTCAAAAAAATTGCAAATTTCGTAAAAACTTCCGATTATGTATTTCGAAAAGTGTATGAAGTTCAAATGTGGTAAAGAGCATTTAAAAAAATGAGTTATGATACTTTGAAAATAAAAAAGTTTCATTTTTTGTGAATTTTTTCAAGCAAACTGAAAATGCGATTTTTTCAGTTTTTAATTTTTAGTTGCTAGTACTGCCTTTTTAGTTGCTAGTAATACAATTTAAAAACAAAATACAGGCATAAGACAATTGAAAAAGCTGAATACGAAAATGCAAAAAATATCTGATGTTTCCATTTAAAAAAATTGACTCTTTATTAATTCCATCAAAATAGAGCACCTGATAGCCGAAAATAGTTTTAGGCCATAGGTCTCATTAAAACCATATGTAACTTTTTTCTAAGACCGAGGGTAAGACCGCTATGGGATAATTACGCTAGGATGGACCACTCTGTACACAAGAAAGTACACCGTATAAAAAAAAATTCATCTTAATTTTTGAGGGTGAAATATTGAAGGTACTTTTACCCTGCTGCTGCAGTGGGCATTGTCATTCCATTTTCTTCAGTATCACCGCGCTTGAGCATCATTTTCTTCAGTGGCCACCACTATTCCCAACAGCATTAGCGAAAAACCGCCAACCAGTTGACGATTTTTGCTACAATGCTGGGACATTTTTTGTCAACCAAAAAAATTTTCAACTGTTTTATAATTTTGAGAGACGTAGAAAATTAAATATATGCCTATTTTTTTGGAAAAAGTCACCAGGAAAGAAAAATATTTTTTTTTACATAATTGAAAAACTGTATCACATTTTCTAACACACTCAGTACACCGTATAAAAAAAATTGGGTTTCCATCTTAATTTTTGAGGGAGAACTATTGAAGATACTTTCACTTTGCTGCTGCGTTGGGCATTGTCATTCCATTTTCTTCAGCACACCGCCGGCGCCGCGCTTGGGCATCATTTTCTTCAGTAGCCACCACTATACCTAACAGCATTAGCGAAAAAACGCCAACCAGTTGACAGCTGAGTCTTGGTAAAGTTCCCTGGAAGGTCCGCTACAACGTACGACTGGAGAGTTGATGCGCTATTTCTGGGACACCTCTATATTCCACAAAACTTGATAAACACTTTAGGACAGGAACAGGACAGAACTTTGAAAGTCACTATATCAGACTAAATAGTGCCGGACCATAGAATACCTAAAAGAAAAAATCAACATGCGGGAGGTTTGGTCAATATGTATGATGTATATGGAATATGGCTGAGACATGATAATGATCGATGATGGTTTATGGCTATAATGTCATGTCCAATCTATCCCACAGTAGGGTTCGTGCACAGTATCAATAATAATCTTTCAAAAAAAGTTATTCCAAACTAAAATGGAATTGTTTGCTATTTCTGCTTTTGTACAGAGCCCTCTCTTCCTCTTCATTGGTGAAATGTTACCTATCAGACTAAACCATGGAAATGCATTTTTTCAACATCTATCAAAACGAAACATTTTCCAAACAAAAAGAAAATCAAAATTTCGGAGCCATCCTTTCTCTTTTCAAATTGACCTCAACGATAAATTTCTGTTGAAAACGAAGGTACAAGGGCGTCGATCGTTTACTAGAAAATATGCGTTCCACGCCTTCCTGAAAAACAATAAGTATATATAGACCTTCTCATGAAGAGGCGGTTCTCTTTACTCGCAGCTCGTGCGCAGGTCTTCCTATAGACTAAATAACCACTAGTTCAATTGGCTGTTTAACCGGGAGCGCTTATCGATCGGGCCCTAGATGAACCTGCGCCTCGAGAACCGCAGGTGAATGAGAATTGAGAATGGCTATAGTAGGCAGAGCGCTATATCCTTTCTCTTTTCAAATTGACCTCAACTTTATAGTTTTGGAATTTGAGGCGCTATGGATTCACAAATCCTTACTGGGTAGAGAATAATAATGGTTCATTGTCCTTGCCATGTGAAAATTTCTCTGCGATTGGATATGATGGGTCGTTTTCTTGAACGGTCCCCAAAGGGTTTTTGGAAGGAATAAAGAACCGTTTTCAAGAAAACGACAAATCCACTTGCAGTGAAATTTTGACATGGCAAGGATAATGACCCATTGATCTGTTATTCTCTACCATTAACGAATTGTGAAACTGCATAATAAATGACTCCTCAAGCTTGAAAATTAAAAATTATATAACATCAAAATTGGAAGTTTTGAAGCGCGAGGATCCCAACCTTGAAACGAAGCTTTAATTGACGATATTTACAATGAAATGATTTGGAAAAGGCAGATTTAAAGGTTTCCCAGAAAATTCAGATTTTCTCCGGCATGAAGGAACACGACTAAAACATGAAATTTTAGTCTGTAGTCCAGGATTTCCACCATTTCCCGGTTGGACGCTACGAATTTTCAAAGTTTTCCCATGCCATTGATTACTCGATCGGGATGGCCATTGATCAGATTTTAACCAGAATGACGCGTCGTTCGGTGCTAGGCACTATAGGGAGAAGAAACTCGAGAAGAAATCCTTGTCTGAGGAATGAGATAAACTACTTGAGAGAGGAACTTTTTTCGAAATATTCCGACTGAAGTCGAAAGTGTATTGCATTAGTTTTTCGATTCCCTTGAGCTCCGCCACTTGAAACTCGTGAGCAAAGGAAATTGGTAAACAGATCTGTGTGATGGATCTGTGATATAAGATATACCTACGCTACTTTTTGATGTGTTTTGAATTAGCATATTTTATTCATAGGTGTTATAATGTATATGATCAATTATTGATAAACGTATTATTCATTATTTTTGGAGGAGGAGGAATTTTTGAAATCGGACCAACGGTTTTCGATTCCTCCCTCCTGGAAAAACTCCAAATTTTCCAACCTCTGATCTCGTAAACAGATGTTCACCAATTTTTTTTGAGCAATATGTAACTGGTTCTTGGTCATTTCCCAACAATTTCTTTTCCCAATTTTCCCGTGATTTGCTGTAGGTAGAATAACAATGGCGATTTAGGGATGTGACGCAAGAGACTAAAAGAAGATTCTTAACATAGATCGGATCCCAGATAAATCATCTAAATGTCTGATATCACAAAGTTATCAAATTCTATCAAATTTATAACGTAGAATAAAATGCAAACCCAGTTAAGTACTTCAAGAAAAAAAATTACCGGATGATAGCAAGATATATTTAAGTTTAAGCTTTTCAGAACAAAATACAATTTGTTATTAGCACGTCAAAATAAATATAATGAAGTATAACATAAAATATAAATAGATAATATATAGATATAAAACAATCACAGCCTTATGACTCAGGCGTAACAGTAAATCTGTCACTTAGAAATTCGTCTATCCTGTTATAAACTCCCTCACCGCTGGTTCAGCTAAAAGTTTATGAGTCAATTTTAATCTGAGTTAGTTGCTAAGCAACTGGCCATGCTATTGGCTGTGTCATAGCATCTAACTCAGATTAAAGTTAAGTCGCTTATAAAGCTTTTGGTGGAACTTGCAGTCAGTTAACAAACTTTCAAGTTTTTTTTCAAGTTGATTGGGTAGGTACATAATTCTTCTTCATTTTTTGTCAACAGCTTTAACTATGAAAAAGCTTCCTGCTACCGAATCTCCTACATTTTTTGCATATAGTCTTGACTTCACTCTTCAGCAATATGAGGATCTTGTGTATCTTCGGAGAAACTCTATGAAAATTCGCATGATACGCTGTAAGGGCAGCTTCTCTGGTTCCCATTTGCCTCAGTCTTCGAATGGAAAAAATGGCTGAGGACAGAGTTGTGCTTAGTCTATTGATGTGGGCCAACCATTTCAGATTTTGTTGTAGGTGCAGTCTTAAGAAATTTAGGGCGTTTTGAGTGGTACCTTTGATTTCAAAAGTAAGGTATTGTTTTCCCTTGATTTAGTTTTAGTCTGTTAGCCTCAAACCATTCATCTACTTCCAACAAGTCTATACTGATGCAATATACATCCTTATTGTAATGTGATGACTTCATGCCAACCAACCATTTTCAAAGTCTCTTTTGCTGCCACTTCTCGGATAACAATAGAATGTGTTGTGGTTGCTTTCTGATTTCTTAGTTAGTGTTTGAGTTGAATTTGGACTTGAAACCTGGTGAATGATTCTTCAGATGTTGCAGTTGTTGTTCTATCCATATATGGTACCCAAGTTGGCTTAATGAAGTGTTGTGGCCAGGTTTGTTCCAATACATTTCTCTTATTGTTGTTGTGAGCTGTTGTTGTTTATTATACACAGTGGTCTTGATTTGTATGGCTTGTGCCAGATAGATGGCCAGAGATGGGGGGGTTCCATGTTGTCTTCATTACTTTCCACTTTGTTTCCACTCATGTCATTGCGAAGATGTTGTCAATGCATGTTGATTACTGCTGATTATCCTGGTGATGTGACGGATTGAGGGCTCAGCAAACAAGTGGGTTGGGCCAAATTCTCACATCTTAGCTAATAGCTCCATTGTCGGCTTTGGGTTTTCCAAAATGTTAGTGCTAAGTCACCTGCAACAAAGAAAGGCTTATTGATGCATCGGTTTTGAAGATATGACAAGCATTTCTCCAAGTGGCTCATGAACTTATAAATGCTCAGGATGATCAAGGAAGGAAGGAAATGAGAATACAAAATATAGCTCCAAGACACCAAAACCAAGTGGGACAGCCTTTATTTTGGCTTGTAGAACACACTGTATATAGGTACCGGAACTAAGCGAAAAGTGTGTTAGCCCAAGTTTGTCTCGGTATACAAATAAATGTAAGCTATTATGCTGTATTCCCATCATGTTCTTTCATTGAAGTAGGTAATAGGATTTGCATTTTATTTCGGTTTTAAACATTTGATTCCCTATTTGGTACTCACCGAACTTGAATTTAATGTACCAATTTTTGTGCAATTGGGCATGAAGGATTCCAATTCGAAATAGTGTCGGGCGAACATGATGCAAGTCTGCAACTTTCTTGGTTGGCCCGGAAAATCAAAAATCCGTGTTGGCTGGCTCGTCCAACACCGTCAACACAACACTACGTGCCAGGGGGCCACGGCCCATTCACGGCCACGTCACAGGCCACGTGCCCAACTGAAGCCCTGTTGCCACATACTTTTAATGCTTTTCCACTCAGTGATACCAAACGTTTAACAATGAAGAATCTGTCGGGCGAACATTCTGTCGGGTGGAAATTTGTCGGGCGAAAATACCTGAATCATAGATACCTGAATCAATGAAATGTCACGACAAACGTCAGCCTGCCGTCAGTGCCGTCTTCTATGCTGCCGTCGCTGAGTTCTCACTTCTCTGGGTGGGTGTCAGGGTCAGGTCGACCACGACTGTTTGTATCCCCCCCCGTACCCTGTATCATCTTGGCGGTAGCACAATGTAACGTGTCAATTATTCGAAATTATTTTCAACAGTTTAGTTTCATTTTATAAATGAAAATTTGCTGTTTCCAATATGTCAGGAATGAAAACTAAATAGCGTCAAAAAAAGCAATTTATCCCGGTGATTTCCGAACATTCATCCTGTTGGTGAAAGCTGCTGAAGATCTCAAGGTAACTATCATTTATAAAAAAAATATTTTTACCTGCGAGAATCGTTGTCGAATGAGTGTAATTTTGCAGATTGCGTAAATCTTCGCTGGCGTAAATCAGTTAAATCTTCCAGGGACATTCCCAGTTATATCGAGGGTCACCGCTGACAAAATGAAGAAATCAGGCAAGTGATACCTATCTCTTATTAGGATTAGGTACCTACTCCTCTATCAGGTATTTTCTCGGGTGTTTCCCTGTGTTCTAAATTTCCCCAAAGCTCCCTATCATTCTATCTATAAGTACTAAAATTGGATTTTTTAAGCCAAAAGAAGCTGAAAAGCTCTTTAAACATTCATGTGAAAGCGACGAAATTAATTGTTTTTCCTTTTTCAAGGTGAGACTCCAAATAACAAGCTGAAATACGTCAGCTTGGTTGTATTGACCGTGCAGAATGCATTGCTGGGATTAAGCATGAGATATGCTAGAACTAGAGATGGAGATATGTTCTTATCATCCACAGGTATGGCTTTGAATCTTAACTGTTTATTATTGCACTGGATTTATTGTTTTGAAATTTGATTTTTTTTATTTCAGCGGTTTTGATGGCTGAATTGGTGAAACTGGTGACTTGCTTAGCAATTGTGTACGTGGATTCTGGAGGTATTGTCAACCTTTTTGGAACAATAGACAAGCAAATCATTAAACAACCAATGGACACTTTGAAAGTGTGTGTGCCATCCATGGTTTATGTGATTCAAAACAATCTTTTATATATTTCTGCATCCCATCTAGATGCCGCTACGTATCAGGTTAGTAAATGTACCTAGTACCTACTTGAACTCAATTTACTCAATGCTAGTACAGAGTGTCCAGGTTGATTTGGGCTAATATTGGTATTCTTATATTCCTAATACCTAGACATTGATGGCATCAATCAGATATGGTGAGAAATACAAAGTTGGTTGAATTACCAACAACTGAAAATGCCCTCAAGTGAGTGAGTCTCAACAATAGTGCAGATTCTGATAGATACCTAAGGGGCTGAAATTTTTATCTACAGGGTAGTCCAGTTTATAGTAGCAATAACTCACCATTCGATGGTCCAACAAAAACTAGGTCGACATGCATGATTTAATTTTTCTCCAAAACGCTTCCTAAGGGAGATAGAGCCCTTCAAAGTTCAGTTTTTAAAATCACCTTTTTGCAGTAACTCTCAAGTCATCAAAGCGATTTTTACCAAATTTGGTACAAATACTTATGAAATAAATACCCATCACTTGACGTAGATAACTTTTGTCAAAATTGTCCAGTGGCGTAGATACCGGGAGATTGTTCAACTTCTCCCACATCATTTTCTACGCCACTGGATATTTTTGAAAAATTAAACTTTTTTGAGTTCCTTGTTTAATTCAGAAAAAAAGTTACTCTTGTGAAATTTTGATTAGAGGCTTCATTTCTGAGATATTTGGATTTGAAACTTTAGAAAACGCTTCGAAATCGCGACTTTCGAAGGCCTGAAAATTTAAATCCAAGAAAACTCATGATTCCTCAACTGCAATAAGTTTTCTAGGTCGTTTAAGTTGATTTACTGCCATTTTTTTGCTGAGAAACGAGCCGTTTCCAGAAAAAATAATTTAAGCTCTGGAAAGTGGCGATTTCGAGATGTTTTCCAAAGTTTAAAACCCAAATATCTCAAAAATCAAGCCTCTAATCAAAATTTTACAAGAGTAACTTTTTTTCTAAATTGAACAAGGAATTAGAAAAAAAATGAAGTTTTACAAAAATATTCAGTGGCGTAAAGAGTAGGGCGTGAAAAGGTCCATGCGTGAAAAGTAAAACAACTCCCCCGTATCTACGCCACTAGACAATTTTGACAAAAGTCATCTACGTCAACTGATGGGTATTTATGTCGTAGGTATTTGTACCAAATTTGGTCAAAATCGCTCTGATGACTTGATAGTTATTGCAAAAATAAGATTTTAAAAACTGAACTTTGAAGGGCTGTATCTCTCTTAGGAAGCGTTTCAGAAAAAAATTAAATTATGCATGTCGACCAAGTTTTCGATAGACTATCGAATGGTGAATTATTGCTACTATAACCTGGACCACCCTGTATACAGGGTGTTCCAGCCTAAACAACCCAGCGCGATTTTCTCAGAAAATCTCAAGACAACAAGAAAGAATTTTCAATTGGGGGAAGCCTGACCTTTTAGCTTTCTTCTGAGGGGGCGCCGATGGTTGTAGGTGCTCTAGTTTCCAAGAAAATGCAATTTTAATTGGGCGAGTCACAAGAATTCAAAAATTCATGACCGACAAAGCAAAATACTTCAGATGAAAAAGAATCCTCGTTCTCTGGGCTTTTCATTGATGTGTTGCTAAAGTCTGTACCTGGCCCAGTAAGCCAGATATTTTGTCTTACAGTCCAGCAAACACAATAATTGGAATCCATGACGTCACCGATCACACACTTGTTGATTTCAACACTAGCTGTTACTAGGACTTTTTCACTTACCATACCTGGACTCACCATCACCATAGCAATTAATACTGGCTGATGTTAAAATCAACAAGTATGTGATCTGTGACGTCATGAATTCCGATTATTGTGTTTGCTGGACTATAAGACAATCTTTAGCAAATTAAACAGACCCCCATTTTCAGAATAATTTTTTTTCACAAATGCAAATGAAAGGATCATAAGGCGTGATGTTTTGGCTTGCGCCCAGTTTTGGAATTTTTGGAATCGGAACTCTGGTTCTGACTTGATGATTTTTTTTCTCTTGGAGGATGCTGATTTATTCTATCGCTACAAGAAAGACTATGTTAGCCTAGGGAGTCTGTCATTATCAAAAACTAAAATTGACCATCAGCATCAAGTTCAGGAAGTCAAAAATCACAAAGAAAGTTTGTTTCAGTTGTGAAAATCTGATCAAATTGAATTTTCAAGAAAAACATCTGTGTCGCCCATTTCGATTGGGCCCCTTTTTTTAAGCCTTGATCAAGGTATTTCAGATGGTCTGCAAGTTAAGATGCTGAGAACCGTTTAAGCAACAATATTCGTGAATTGCAACCTCCCATCATCAGAATAACATAGTTTTCTTTGTAGATAAATCAGCATCTTTCAAGAGAAAAAAATCATAAAATCAGAACCAGACTTCCAATTTCAAAAATTTCGAAACTGGGCGCAAGCTAAAGCATAACGCTTCATAATCCTTCCATTTGCATTCAAGAAAAAAAAAATTCTGAAAATGGGGGTCCGTTTCATTTGCTTAAGTTTTGTGCTGTTTTACATTATACCCTGTAGATATTTCACATGGAGCTTCCAGATCTTCACCTCCTGAAGGTGGATAACGGAAAGACTGATCTCACTAACCGTCAAAACAGAATCAAAATGGTTTTTGTCATTCAGAAGTTATTGGGGTCCAAACTCGGACCAAGTTTTCCCTCGCGACAACATATTTGTTGCGCAGTTTATGTCGGTTACTTCGTGGGACACCTGTATAATGTGCTAAACTCAAGATTTAACTGAGTAATGTCAAAAACAAGCGAATCTCTACAGCGGTACTTTGACACCTCATCAGGCGCAAGCGCGGGCAAGTAGCCGGCAAGAGGCGCTTCGTTGTGCCGGCAGAAGCTGCTCTGGGTAGATCACTAGACAAAGAAAGGAGATCCAGCTGCGTTGTGATTGGCGTATGTATCTACTTTCTCTATCTGGTATCTAGTGATCTACTCCAAGCAGCTCCTGGCGCAAAACGAAAGCGGCTGAGAAGCGCGGAAATGCGCAATGCGCTGTTGCCACGTCAGGCATACTTGCAACGTTGCCATAGCGGGTGCCAAGGTGACGGTTATGTTCCCGCGAAAAATGGCATCCTAAAGATGGGTATATATGCCGATCACGTTTTAAATTCAGTAGAAATTAAAACACGGTTGACCATGTTCCCTAGGGTGTAACGGACGCCGACAGACCAAGTCACGTGAAAACGGGCTTTTTGTGGCGAAGTCCAATGAGGTTAGAAAATTTTGTATGCCAATGAAATGCCAATTCTGGCGTCTCCTTGCATCATATTCCGCTACAGTGTTGCCTTGGCTGTTATGACTGTTATCTTGTCAGAATGGCAGGTGAGTGACAGAGTGCCGAGCCGTTCTAGGTTTTAGACACTAGGCCTTCATTTCTGACCATACATTAGAACAGTTTTCTCAACCTAGTATATGATATGATGGTATATTATGATTCACTATTTTATTCAAAAAAACTGTTCACCAGTCGCCCATTTAAACTGGAGAAAGTCTATCAAAATCAAGACGTCTTGAGCGTTCATATACAATCTTGCAACAGCAGTGTACTCGATTGACAATGACAATACGAATTCAAGGTCATCTGGGGAAATATTGATCCAACATTACAAATTTGAGCATCCCCAAATATCGCAGAATTGCCAACTTGGCGTGCAAAAATTACCGTTCTAGTGCTGAATTTAAAAGCTGATCGGCATATATGCTATAATGTTATTTTCACTAGTACCCACTTGTTATTACTTTTTTCTTTAGTTTTAAAGTTGTTATAAATATATAGATAATTTATTGAACAATTGTCGCTTTATCAAAAAAATTAATGTGCTAAACTCAAGATTTGACTGAGTAATGTCAAAAACAAGCGAATCTCTACAACGGTACCTTGGCACCCCATCATGTGCATGCGCGGGCAAGAAGCTGGCAGGAGGCGCTTTCGTTTTGCCGGCAGGAGCTGCTCAGGGTTGATCACTAGACAAAGAAAGTAGATCCAGCTGGGCCGTGATTGGCGTATGTATCTACTTTCTCTATCTAGTGATCTACCCGGAGCAGCTCCTGGCGCAATACAAAAACGGCTAAGAAGCGCGGAAATGGGCATTGCGCTGTTGCCACGTCAGGCATATTTGCAACGTTGCCATAGCGGGTGCCAAGGTGACGTTATGTTCACGCGACCTATTGTGCCACAAGTTTGCCACCTTCTGTGAATTCGAATACCCGCTGTATGGGCGTGTTCTCAACTAATTCTGGTTCCACTAATGGCCTATCACTGTTTGGTCTGGTATAATCTATTTGCACGGGTTATTCATCTGTTTGGTTTTGCAGGTCACATACCAACTGAAAATTCTAACGACGGCAATGTTCGCCGTTTTGATTTTGAAGAAGCAACTGCTCAAAACCCAGTGGATTTCATTGGTCATCCTCATCGCCGGCGTCATCCTCGTCCAACTTGCACAGGCCGGTAGTAAAGCTCCTATCCAGACCGGTCCCGAGCAAAACCGCTTGATTGGCTTCATGGCTGCCCTATCGGCCTGCGTCCTGTCGGGCTTCGCCGGAATATTTTTCGAAAAAATGTTGAAAGGGAGCGACGTTACGGTGTGGATGAGGAACGTGCAGCTGAGTCTTTGCTCAATACCATTCGGCCTGATATCGTGCTTCGCCTACGACGGTGACATAATCCACAAAAAGGGCTTCTTTTTTGGCTACGACTCGTTTGTCAACTACCTCATCGTTCTGCAAGCGGGCGGGGGACTTATCGTGGCGGTTGTGGTGAAATACGCAGACAACATTCTGAAAGGTTTCGCCACGTCACTGGCCATCGTCATTTCTTGCGTGGCTTCCATTTACCTGTTCAATTTCCAGTTGACATATCAGTTTGCGATGGGTGCGTTTTTCGTCATATGTTCCATATTTTTGTATGGTTACACGCCCAAGAAACCGACTCTTATAACAGCGCATAAAATTTAGGTTGTTGCCATAAAAATAACACAGATAACTGTAATACGTAAATTTTTGCACAATTCAGATCAACAGAAATGGCGATCTGATTCAAAACCATTTTGTGCGAAAAAAATGGGCCCATTTTTTTTGCAGTGGAGTTGAGCTGGCAGGGACTACTATTTTACGATTTTGAAAAGATAAACTGAAGATATTAACGAATAAATTATTTATTTTTTATACGGTTGTTTATAATAAAATAAGGCGTGCATTTCAAACAAATAAGTCGAGTCGAAAACACTTCATTTTTATGCGCGATTTTAGCTAACATTCAGCCACTTAGCGGAAAAAGGGTGCACTACGCGAGATCATGCATACCTGGAGAAAACGATCACGCCTTCTTCCTGGAACTGGCGCCATCAAACGGCAATCAAAATTGCGAGTACAATGCGCGCAACTGCACTGGTGGAGTCTCGTGAGGGTACTACAATGGGTGCTTTCCACTTAGGCCCGATCTGGTTGGAGCCGACCTGGTTGGGATTAACAACAGCCGTCGGCTGACACCCCGCCAGGTAAAATAAGGGCTTAATTCTTATTATTATTATTATTATCTTTTCATCCGCTGGTTACATAACTTGCAGTTAACCAACTTGTGGAATTTAGCCGCCAGTTACAATAATCAAAGCGGTTTTTCATTCAAAATCGCGCTAATACAACCTTTAGGTGTCAGTTTAGCACTCGGTTTGACAACAAAGACAAAAGCTTGAATGCTGTACCAGTTTTGACTTTTGAAAGTTTTGGTAACCGCCGGCTACGACTGAAGGTTAAGCCTAACTAGAGGTGAAAAGACCGGCTCTTAGACGGTACAAACACCACTAGGCGGAACATGTTTCCATAGTTTGGCACAAAATTTTAGGCGATCCAATGAACGGCACAGAACCGGGTTGAAATACGTAGATGGAAAGCACCGTTTGGCACCCGCACATGCGTAAATGGCAGATGTACCAAACTTGGGGCTAGGTGGAAAGCACCCAGTGCTACCGATCCTATAAAAGCTTCGAAAAATATGCTAACAGAGAGGCTAGACTCAGCCTACTGCACACATAGGGCGCACTATGTCCTGCAGTGCAGCGCCAGGTACGGGTACGGTCTACCCAGGGCTTTTGTGATCTCGATACACCTATATTACTGTAATTTGACTCGACTTAGTTTGTTTCAAAAATGTTTCAAAAACATTCATATGCTCATAATATGAACGCTAAACGGGCATGTGCTACCTAAATTTCGCTAAATTAATGAAATTTAGCCATACTTGGAATAATGTGATGTATTAGTATAATCAAATAAGTATTTCTCATAGTCTTGTTATGATAGGTGCCCTTATAGGGTAGGGATGCATACAGGGCGTCCCAGAATTTTCGGAAAAAGTAACGGTAGAGTCCTTACTTGATTTTATGACTCCCTATGAAGTTTTTTTGGAAACTTTTTTGTTAATGACAAACCAATAAAAAAGTCGAATCCTGAAGAGCTTATTTACAGAGCCGAATTTATTGAAAACAACTTTTGGGCAGGCTAGGTACTGTTACTTGTGTCGATATTAATTCTGAGACACCTGTAGATTATGCTTAAGATGCAAGAAAATGCTCAAGTTGATGACATTGTTGTTGAAGTTTGTCTTTCTTAAAAAAAACGAGTTCTAACCAATTCCTTTATTTTGGCATTCACTGCATTTTGGTATTATGATTGCACCCGTTTCATCAATGGCCGCTGGCCAGTGCAATGGATGAGAATGGAGCAATGATCATAGAGTACCTATATCCCATACACTTTCTATTTCCAGTAGAATGACTTTTTGGAGCAAAAATAAAGTGACAATAAGCTAGATCGCTGGGAGAATACGGCCGATGGCCGCTGATAGTTTCTCTCCAAAACCTTGCAGGTGCCATCAGCCGTAGCCGTAGCCCCCCAGCTTGTCACTTTATTTTTGCTCCAAAGAGTCATTCTACTGAAAATAGAAAGTGTATGGGATGTACAATATACACACATCAAAAGAATCTAGGGGACAAGCAAATTCAGACGATTTCTAAAATTGTCATAACTTTTGATTTCCGTGAGCGATTTCTTATCGGTTTTCAGTGTTTGATTGCCCAATTTTTCGTTTTCGTGCCTTGATCACGTCAAATACGTACAGTGTTTCATAAGGTTGCTACAGGGTGATCAATGGAACAGTGTAAAATAGCCGAAAGTTCAGTACGAGCGCGATTTCTAAAAAAAAATATTTCATCCATTCCAATAGCACAGTTATGAAGATCGGTGTTTCAGCTTCAGTAACGTTTTTGAATTTTGAAAATCGAAGGTGAATTGCCAAATATATTGATCATTTTGTGCCGCCGTGTTGAATTTCCAAGAAATAAGAAAGAGGTCCGATTTCATTGAAACTTGGAACACACTTATGTCTGGTTCAAGTTATTGGAATTTCAAGGTCAAATGTCATTTTCGATCACTTTCGAGCCGCTATATTGAACTTTTTACATAAATGATTCAATTTGAATGAAACTTGAAACACACTAAAATCGAATTATTTACATGAAAGTTTAATATGGCGGCTTGGAAGTAACGGAGAGAGACATTTGACCTTGAAATTCCAATTACTGAAACCAGACATGAATGTGATCCAAGTTTCAATGAAATCGGATCACTTCTTGGGAGTTCAACATGGCGGCCCAAAATGATCAATATCTTTGGCAATTCACCTTCGATTTTCAAAATTCAAAAACGTTACTGAAGCTGAAATACCAGTCTTCATAACTGTGCTATTGAAATGCATGAAAATTTGTTTTTGGGAAATCGCGCTCGTACTGAACTTTCGGCAATTTCACACTGTTCCATTGATCACCGTATAGAAACTTTATAAAACATTGTTCATATTCGACGTGATCGGGACATTAAAACGAAGGATTGGGTTATCGAACACTGAAAACAGACATGAAATCGCTGGCGGCATTCAAAGTTATGATGATTTTAGAAATTGTCTGAATTTGCTTGTCCCCTAGATTCTTTTGATGTGTGTATATATATAATATAATTATCATGTACTACGGTACTACGAAGGCTGTATAGTGCTGAGCTTGATGAACTCAGCTATCATAATAAGGCGCTTTTTTTTCGGACAGAAGCTGCTCCGGGTAGGTCACTAGACAGAGAAAGTAGATAAATACATCAATCACGGCTCAGATGGATCTACTTTCTTTGTCTAGTGATCTACCCTGAGCAGCTCCTGCTGGCAAAATGAAAGCGGCTGTAAGTGATGGAGTTATCATCTTGAGGTTGTGTAGGTACCATACCACCTATAAAAAATACCTAGGTATATGTATACAAACAATGTACTTAATATTGAATTATTTATCTCTACATAATTTAATCAGTTTCACGGCTATTTTCGTTAAAGTAAGCTATGAACAAAATGTGTATTTTAGTGCTATTCTGTGAAAAATAACATTCCATAAACGCTCTGTTATGTAAAAATCCGTGTCGGCCATTGGCTGTTGCCTAAGTAATAACAACGTAACAGAGCCTTTATGTAATGTAATTTTTTAGAGAATCGCACTATTAAGGTGGGTTCAGTCAGCTTGGTTTTAGTTTTAGTCGTAGTCGTTGTCGTAAATTTGAAAGTAGAAAGCACGCGTCATATGCGCGGCGTTCATACAGAGTTTTAGTTTTAATTTTAGTCGTAAGAATTCCGAACTTTGTCGTATGATGCCGACTTGCAGGTTGCGTAATTACCGGTATAAGGTATGAGCATGGATGGTGATGGCAATAGGTTGTATGTATCAATAAAAAAATAGCATAAGCATTTGCTTCGATTTCAGAGGAGTTGTACTCCTCATAAATGTAAGCAAATACTTATTTATGCTTATTTTTTTACGAGTTTTTATATTAATACTACCCATTATGAACACGGACCGTATGAAGATGAAGGTTCGCGCAGTATCATTCGAGCTCCTATATTGGTCAATTCTTACGACTAAATCTTGCTGTATGAACGCTCTTCTCTGTTACGACAACGACTAAAACTAAAACAGCGACTAAATAAGCTGACTGAACGCACCTTTAGTGTTGGTACGAATCAAGAGGTACGAATGCTACCTACCATGATAGCTTGATGCCACCTTGATGCTAACATCTGATATATGTTCTATGTGTAATGTGACGGTCGCCTTATCTATGGTTGTCACCGTGACATTGCGATATGACGCATGACGAAAATATTCGAAATTACGTAGCGAATATCGTCTCCGCTGGTTAGTAGCTCTTCGCTAATGTATCTAAGGTAATGGTGACCAGTGACCATTAGGCACAGAGCCACTAGGCCACTGAAGAAAATTATGCCAAAGCGCGGCACTACTAGAGAAAACGGAATAGATAATAGATATGCCCACTGCCCAGAGACCTCATCTTCTGATGCTCATCAGTCTTATCACTGAGTAGTGAGGACTACGAACTACATCGTATAATTGAATAACAGGCACATATGAAGAACGAGATACATACGGGAGGGCGCTTGTTTTGTCTCGACTTCGTGCAGACCATGGATGGTGTAAATCAATTGACAAATGTCACAATATAGATAGCACATGTAGATAACTAGCTGCCAAGAAGTTAGCATGAACTTTACATCGTACCATTCATACCAACGCAACACTTTTTTTTTCATTGTTCAAACGACAAAAGCCGTGAAATTGATTATAAGTAAAATACACCCTTTGATAATGATTTTGTTAGGTTTTTAAGTAAACATGTCAACACATGAAGTGATCCACCCTAAAATTTCGCTTTCAAATGGGTATGTGTGTCAAAAAATAAGTAACCGATTTCTAAAAAGCTGGTAATGCCTGTACACAAATTATTATCGAAATGGAGCTGATATGGTGACCATGGGACTAACGACAACACGAATGATTACTGATGCTGTATTTGAGCCACCCTGTACTATTAAACGTGTAACTCACGTCCAACATGCCCCATTTAGGATGCATACCCTTCCAGGCGATCACAGGGGAGCAGCATTCCTAGGGTCGGAGATGGGTCAAACTCTCTTATAGGGTTGTTTGTTAGGTACGGTAAATTATGCATTTCTGCCACGATAAAGCGAACCGTATGGCCAATTACGAACTCTGCATTTGGGAAATTCAAATTTAACAAAAAATTACATTTATTTTTCAAAAAGTAAAATACGGAGACAAGTCGAAAACCGTTTCCATATTGATCTATACCTAGTTGAAAGTGGACCACTTTGACACTCCTTCCATTGTCACTTGTATAATGTATAATTATCAAGGACAATGTCGGTGAGCAGCTGCCGCAACATAACGTCTCGTAGCCAAAGAAATGGCCCTCGAGGTATTACATACTAACTGTTCAGAAATCGGATACTTATTTTTTGAGACCCCATTTGAAGTAAGGCGAAATTTCGATTAACCACTTCATGTGTTGACCCGTTTATATAGGTGAACAGAGCTTACAAAAGCACTGGGTAAGCGTGTCTAGTTCAACGCAGATTCAAGCCTTTGCGTTTAATTGCATATCACTCGTAGCTTTTGTGCGCTCGGTACCTCTATATGTATTAGTATTTGTTTTGTATTCAACTTTATAATTGCTATTGTGTAATATAAATTTTATAATGAATTCTTGAAAGCAGTTTTTTTAAAGTTGGGAAGTTGAGTCAAAGAGTGGTTCTTTGAATTTGAATAAACCTTGGCCGGCTTGGCCCCAAGTTCAACTTCATATTTTCAGAATTTTTCAGTTAAAAAAAAAGTTGAAATCAATACAGTGTAAAAACAGTACCTACTACAGTAGGTATACTTACGGTATACGGAATCTTTGATCAAGCCCACAAAAAATATTGAAAAAAAAATTAATCCTACTTTCGTTATTTCAGAATCGTTTGGGGAGCTGTGATGGCAGGATGATGAGAAAGAAATGTTATATTGAATTTCTGTTTCTTGTAAGTACAGGCAGGGTGTTTCATCCTCCACGGCAATCGAGTTATTTTGTGTGAGCTTTCGGGATCATCTGTAGGTATAGTATAGGTAGCATAGAGTCATAGACGCTATATTTGTCTATGATTGGTAGGTACAAGGAAGGACCAACAATAGGTCTGTTTCTTTGTCCTCTCTAACTTACTCGAAGCGTTTAGAGCAGAAAATAGAGCTGTTTGATTGGTTGTTGCAGACAACTTCTGCTCCGAGTAAAGGTGGATTTATGCTCGCAAAAAAAAAAATGAAATAAAAATAACGCTGAGAATAAAAATTAGAAAATGTTGGAAGTGAGCTTTCAGATACAAGCGTTTAGGCTCCAAAATAAGAAATAAGAATAATAAGAATAAGGAACTTGAACTTTCAACTTTCCATTCACTGTTGCGTATTGGAGATGAGCAAATGTGTCAACAGTGGCGGCGTAAAAGAGTCTGAAGGCGAAATGTTCCCTAAATTCTGCAGAAATCATCCTCAATGTTATTGAATAATCAAGTTACGCGGTTAACTTGCGTAGAATAATATTCTACAATGTGTTTAAAGCCTTCCGTGCTCGCTTCCGTGACTGTGTGTTTCCTTTCGTTAATGACGAGATAAGCCGAACGAGTGACGAACGCAGTCGAGCTTTGACGATGACGATGGGGGCTGCTTTTATGCAATTCGCAGTACATCGATGTATTAAGCAAGAGTTGCCTGAAACCGCCTGTCTTTGGGTAGGCGAGAAACTCCCACGGGTTGCTTCGTAACGGCGGTAGTCTCTCTAACGGCGGTCCAAACGTGGCGCCATCTACTAGCTCTACACATGATATTAATTCGACATAATGCGATGTAAAAAAAATCATTTGTGTACCTACCTATTCAAGTATCATCTACAGATAAGTGAATGTATAACACTTAACAAAACAAGTAGGAAAACAACCGCAATAACAACGGCATAAAGCTAGAAACTGTAACTAAAAATTTTGAAGACTGTCATTTCAAGTCTCTCTATCATTTCAATGCTTCGAGCGACACCTAGGAGCAATGTTTCAAACTATCTATTATTCTTATTTTTATTTCTGAAGTATAAATGGCAAGGATAAATGGGCAGTTGCCGTGCTTATTTTTCTTATAGGTCGCGGGAACAAAAATGGCGTGCTAAAGATGGGTATATATAATGTTGATTAGTGTCGATACCTTTATGGAAGAAAGGTGTTTCTCTACCTCCGAGCGTGGGACAAGAAAAATACGAATAATTTTTATTTTATTTTTAATATGTATAATGTTATTTTCACTAGTAGTTAGTAGTACTTGTGACTTGTGAATACCATTTTCTTTAGTAAATTATCTAGATGATTTATTGAACAATTGCCACTTTACCAAAAAAATAATTAAACACAACAAACACGCGAATATAAATAAATATTGCGCCTCTTACCTCTTAGGGCCATATAGCGGCACCTCGCAGTTTTATGAAACAAAGCTCTCCGACCAACCACAACACCAGACGATCGAACCGAACAACTGCACAGACACGTGTTTCGCCCCTACTGGGGGCTCATCAGTGCGCAGGCGTGATCAGCTCAACCATCCGATGCCGTGGCAGTCAGAGAACTCATGGTAATATACACCCAGGAGGACTCCTAATATGTGAGTCCTCCAAGCGGCGCCATCTATCAAAGGCATTCCGCAGATGCTATATTTCAAGGCATCAGGCATGCGAGGGAATCAACAGAATTCCACGTAAAGCAACACCGTCGCCAAGAGAGCATCGATGGTAGATGTACACATGTATACTCAAGCCGAGTAGAGCAATGTTAAACACAACAAACACGCGAATATAAATAAATATTGCGCCTCTTAGGGCCATATAGCGGCACCTCGCAGTTTTATGAAACAAAGCTCTCCGACCAACCGCACAATAAAAAAATAATTGTGCTAAACTCAATATTTGTCTGAGTAATGTTAAAAACAAACGAATCTCTACAGCGGTACCTTGGCACCCTGTCTGCGCTTGCGGGAGCGTTTTATGTCAATTCAACGTCGAAAGGGATGCGCGCCGCGCAGTTGCCACGTCAGGCATACTTGCAACGTTGCCATAGCGGGTGGGTGGCGGTTATATGGCGGTTATGTTCCCGCGACCTATACACCTATCCTGTCGGGGAATTTGGGACCCAGTGCGCACGCAATATAACTATAGTAGGTTCACTTGTACCGTGATTCTAGTAGACTGGGCAAATTTCACAGTTTGGCATTGTAGACTTCACGTCCAACTGTCCAACTGCCTAGTGTGCGCCTGAGCGTCTGGCTTCGAAAGATAGGTTATGTTGGTGTGATGGTGTGTCGACTGTTGCTGTCAAAAATGAAAAATTTACCGAAATCAACTTTGCAAATTGCAAATATGGAGTGGATGTAGTTCACCTTTCACAAGTTCCGCAAATTTCTTGTTCCTGTACGATGTCCTGAGCAGTGAAATCAAGTATTAACGCCGATGAATCCCATCCCCACAAAAATAAGGAGGGTTCAGCTTCCCATCGTTTCCAGCCTTCCAGAGTGTGGGTACTTCTTTTAAAAACCAGGAATAGTTCACAATGCTTCCATATTATGTGGTTTTTTAAAATAGATTCACGTCTTCTCCGCAAAGCTGAACGTTAGGGGTACATGCCCAGCACCTATTCCGCCCATTTTTTCTCCCAGAAGCGAGTTCTTGATGGCACTCTCGAGGACTTTAAAATGGACACTGGACGTTATTGTTCAAGACACAAGCTGAGGCGCAAACACAGTTTTCACAGTAATGAGTAATGGGCATAATTTCACCACAATTTTCGTGAAACTCGTGATTTTCAGTCTATTTGACACTCGATTTGACAAATAGTACAGGAAAAATAGTAAAAAAATCAGCAAAACCTCGGAATAAATATGGACGTCATGAAAATTTGATATTCTGTTCAGAATTGAGTGCTCTACAACATATTCAAAGTCGCCAAAAATCGCACTCGGGGGTTTTTAGTTATTGGAGGGGGGGTTAAAAATTGCAGGTAAAAATGGAGGGGATAGAACCCGTCAATCCATTGGATGCTAATACATTATAGTTCGACGTATCATATCCCCTTGATACTATTTTGGCACAAAAAGTTTCCATAATTGTTGAAGGGGAGTAGTGGGGGGGGGGGGCAAAGCTCTGCTAGGTGGTCCTTTTTTTTCTGGCCATGTAGAATCAATCACGACAAGTTTGGTATCTTTTCCGACTAAATTCAATCTTCTGAACTCGTATCCGATGTGTAATATTGGATAAAAACAAGTTTGAACAAGTTAACTTGAGAAAACTTGTTTTTTCTTCGACAATTTTGACGAATTTTTTTTTACTGTTGGAGGTGTATATTTTCAGAAAATTTTCAGGTACCATCAAATTAAAGTGTATTCTCCACAAAAATCATCCACCCGATGTATAATTTTGTTTCTCAAGTTTGAAAAATCTATTTGAACTTGAGCTGACGCGGCGCGTCGTCTACTACTGACCAGAACACTACAGCATGCACCTTTAAATGAAAACACCTCAAACTATTGAAGACATAACAACTCATCTTTGAAAATTGGAGTATTTGTGCAGAACTGAATTCCCTATAACATGAACAAAATCGCCATGAATCGCAATGCAGGATTTTGAGTTATTCGAGGAGGAGGATAACACTTTGACAGCATTCATACTCTATAAACTGTTACCTCTCACCTTAAATAACTCAAAACCCTGCAGTGCGATTTATTGCGATTTTGTTTATGTTATAGGAAATTCAATTCTCCACAGATCCTACAATTTTCGAATATTAGTTGTTTATTCTTCAATAGCTTGAGGTGTTTTCATTTGAAGGTGCATGCTGTGTGTTTTGGTCAGTAGTAGACGACGCGCCGCGCCGGCTCAAGTTCAAATCGATTTTTTAAACTCGAGAAACACAATTATACATCGAGTGGGTGATTTTTTTGGAGAATACACTTCAATTTAATGGTCCCTGAAAATTTTCTGAAAATGAACGCCTCCAACAGTAAAACAAAAATTCGTCAAAATTGTCAAAGAAAAAACAAGTTTTCTCCAGTTAACTTGTTCAAACTTGTTTTCATCCGAATTTACACATCGAATATGAGCTCAGGAGATTGAATTTAGTCGGAAAAGATACCAAACTTGTCGTGATCGGTTCTACATGGCCAGAAAAACAAAATGGACCACCTAGCAGAGCTTCGCCCCCCCACTACTCCCCTTCAACAATGATGGACACTTTTTGTGCCAAAATAGTATCAATGGGATATAATACGTCAAACTATAATGTATTCGCATCCAATGGATTGAGAGGTTCCACCCCCTCCATTTTTACCTGCAATTTTTTACCCCCCCTCCAATAACTCAAAACCCCCGGGTGCGATTTTTGGCGATTTTGGATATGTTGTAGAGCACTCAATTCTGAACAAAATATCAAATTTTCAGGACGTCCATATTTTTTCCGAGGTTGAAATCTATCTTTCTTGTACTAAAACGGTAAAGTTGTTGATCTTGTCTTGATATTGTGGTCAAGCTTAAACTTTCAAACGTCAATGCAACCAACTGCCAAGTTCTAGGGAGTTTTCAAATATCAGATTTGAAAACTTAGAAACAAAATCTCACAGCCAACTAGAATCACGGTACAAGTGAACCTACTATATATTCAAAATTGAGGTTGGCAATAGGCGAAATTCAGTGCCATTTCTGCGCTGGCGCAACCATGCTAGGGGATTTGAGAATAGTGCCGTATGCTAACACATGTAAAAAGCGTAATTTCAACATTGTCTATTATTGAAACGGCTGGAAATAAAACTTTCAAATAAGCTATGGAAAAAAGAGTGTTTCTTGATCTTTCATTGTGTTCAAGACCAGCAATGATGGATTAGTTCTAGATACACAATGAGCGAAAATATGGTAACGTGTTTATCAGTTGGTGTGTTTTTGAAAATACCGCCCTACTTCTGGTATTCTTCTCTGCCTTACGGTTGCCGTCCTGTCTGTCAGTGGCATGAAACTGCATGTATACAAATGGTAACTAAAATTTTATCGGGTTATATGTAGAATATATCAGGTTTTGTGTTTTCTGTTTTTTTTTTTCAAAGATGACGGGCAGTTTGTTGAGTGCCTGGCTGCAAAAACCGTACGAAAAGAACATTACAGATCCATTTCATGTGTGTTCCCAAAAAACATCACCTTCTAGGCAACCAGTTATACACTGAAAACGGCTTTTTCGTTCTTTTTGGAACACTACGCGCGGAATTCATTTTTTCGACAGCAATGCACATGGACAACATCATTCCGCATAATCTAGCATGGAAATCAGGAGTTTCTTGTCATCTATTTTCCTTTGTTAAATCGATGGCTGAAAATCTGCAGGTTTTGACTTTTCCTAGCTCGCGCAGGCGCATGAGTTCCATCCCCTAGCTTTGCCAACCTACAGCGCAACTCGTGGCGCTGAATATCGCATATTCTGACTGGCATCGGTACATATTAGGTCTGTTCCATCAGGAGTCCCTGACTGTCCGTGGACGTCAGCAGCATGCGCATTACGATTTTGGCGTTCCATAAATCGTAATGCGCAGGCTGCTGACGTCCACGGACAGTCAGGGACTCCTGATGGAACAGACCTATTATCTACTCTGCACGCAACTGTCAATTTCGCCTGTCAAAGTTTGAGATTTGTCATTAGCCGCTTTCTTTCGGTCAGGATCACGGATCATGATTCGAAAATCCGCTGACTGAATTGGTTGGATTGGTTGCACGTGACACAGCCAACCAACCCCGTGAGCGGATTTCTGGATCATGATCCGTGATCCTGACCGAAAGAAAGTGGCTATTGCAATGCGTTATGGTGGCCTTACATTGAGCATCAAATGCTGCAGCTTTTTTTGCTGCCGAGCTCTCATTGGTCAAATGTTGGTCACTGACAGCAATAGGCGAAAAAATGCTAGGGGATTTGAGAATAGTGCCATATGCTAACACATGTAAAAAGCGTAATTTCAACATTGTATATTATTGAAACGGCTGTAAATGAAACTTCCAAATAAGCTATGGAAAAAAGAGTGTTTCTTGATCTTTCATTGTGTTCAAGACCAGCAATGATGGATCAGTTTTAGATACACAAGGAGCGAAAATATGGTGACGTGTTTATCAGTTGGTGTGTTTTTGAAAATACCGCCCTACTTCTAGTATTCTTCTCTGCCTTACGGTTGCCGTCATAGACACGTCCTGTCTGTCAATGGCATTAAAGTGCATGTAAACAAATGGTAACTAAAATTTTATCGGGTTATATCTATAATATATCAGAGGTTTTGTGTTTTCTGTTTTTTTTCAAAAATGACAGGCAGTTTGTTGAGTGCCTGGCTGCAAAAACCGTACGAAAAGAACATTACAGTTCCATTTCATGTGTTCCCAAAAAACATCACCTTCTAGGCAACCAGTTATACACTAAAAACGGCTTTTTCGTTCTTTTCGGAGCACTATACGCGCGGAATTAAGTTTTTCGACAGCAATGCACATGGACAACATCATTCCGCATAATCTAGCATGGAAATCAGGAGTTTCTTGTCATCTATTTTACTTTGTTAAATCGATGGCTAAAAATCTGCAGGTTTTGACTTTTCCTAGCTCGCGCAGACGCATGAGTTCCATCCCCTAGCTTTGCGAACCTACAGCGCAAGTCGTGCCTTTGAATATCGCATATATAACAGGCGTCAGTTCCAATCAGAACTCTGCTGCAAAGAAAGCTGCAGCATTTGCTGCTCAATGTAAGGCCAGCATTATGCAGCATTTGAGAACCATCCTGGTAATAACTAAAATTGATAATAATTATGGTTATGGTATGCAGGATAAAATGTATGAAACTCATCAGACAGAACTGAAAATTAACCTCAACAAGGCACAGATTTCGTAAACAACTGAATCAACACAAACAGTCAAACGGGTAAACACACCAAGAAACACACAATGAGTAGGTCTAAACTGTTGACCCAGACATGTGCAGTTCAGCCTACTATAAGTTAAACAACCTACTACCAGAATAGCCAATGGGATGTTTTCAGCGTAGTTGAAGAAATTCTGCTAGATGTCCCTAGTGGTTCGTAAGGGGCTTGGGAACATTTGTGTTCTGTATGTTGACAGCTCAACCGACTGCTTGTTGTCGTTCAAAATTGAAATGTAACCCAAAAAATTGAGCGACGTTTATCAAAAGTGTCAAAGTCCGAAGTGTTGAGTTTCGCTGGCCATTCTTTGTTCGTTGAACAATAACACCGAACGTGAACTGCAGCAAAACCATGCCTGTAAGGTCAAGGAATAAGAAAGTGCAACTGACGCTACTTAATTTTGAATTCAACACTTCGCCGAAGTGCTCGTCTGAAGATGCTCAACAGAGTTTAGTTTGGGTGTTATGGTTCTGGTCTCCTCCTGCTTCCTGCTTTGTGTGAAAGAAAAGGCGACATGAGAATACGAGTTAGAATCATTGATAAAACCTGGTAGTTTTTACATAATCTTGTTTATTAAAAAGGTTCCTAAAATAATTTGCATGGCTTTCACTCGACCTCCTCGCATAGCGCGCTGAAGTTTACGTTCAATTCAGTGGTTGTGGCTACTCTCTGGTTGTAGTCTGCAGTCTGCACTACACCTTCTAGTCTCTTCAGGCTCTCAAGATACGAAGTTATCCACAGAACCATTTGTAGCCGCGCCTTCCACAGGGTGCGTGCTTCTTTCTTCTTTGTGTGAACAGAAATTTATACCGCAATTTCATCACATCACCCAGCAATAAGAAAATTGTGTTCGATGTTCAATCGATTTCTATTATTGTATCTTCATTTATACCAAGCTGTTCAGCAACAAGGAGCTTTCGTACAAAGGCCGTGCATGATGATACGGGAATGGGAAATCTGGAAGTGACAACAGCTGCCACATAGACAATTTAGCATTCGGCATATTTGGCAACGACTCTATGGCAACGACCGCAACCTGTTGCAGAACCGTCACATTCAAAAATCCCGCTGAAATATCATGGCAGCCGAACTGCGTCAGTGTCGCCAATTTATGATAATTGAATGTTTCTCAGCCCCTTACGAACTACCAGGGACATCTATTGAGAACCTGTCAGGAAAACATCCCATTAGGCCAAGGAGGTCATTAGGCATTTCCATTGACGTCAAATGTTTGGAAACGTTTCATGCCCGCCAAATTTGAACCAAATAATGTTCGAGAACAACCGAACTACAGGGCGCTTATGGAGTTCCAGTTTCTGCAATTTTTTCCTCGGCTACCTTTTTGAGTTTGAGTTTGAAACTTTTGTATCAAGTTCAAAGCAACGTCCTTATTGCGCCTGCAAAATAAGTTCTCGTGGAAAAGTGTGTTTTTTGTGAAAAAGCAAACCAAACATGTTAGGTTAACTGCACAGGGTAGTGGTGAAAATTCATATTTTCCGACAAAATTGGGCATGAACTTTGCCACCAAACCTCACCTGAATGTTGGGGGATTACATTCCCGGCATTGCTGGAGTGATATGCCTTGTGTGGGGCTAGGTATGTACCTCTTCGGTTTGTGCTTCCCAATCACCCAAATACTTGAGGCCCAGCTTTCACTGCTGAATTAAAGAAACAAACAATAGTTTTTGTTTATATTTTATATTTTCAAAGTTCAGGAATGTCTTCACTTCGGTTGTAGAATATGGACAGAGGCAAAACATGGAAGTTTAACTCGAACAGCTGTTCGGCCACCGGAGCCCTCCTTGACAGAAATTTTACACCTGATTTAACGATATTGAATTTTCAACTACAACTTGATTGTGTCAAGACACATTTCTTAAAAATACAAATATTTATTGTTCTATTGAGGATTCTAGGCTCCAAATTGTGGTCGACGTAGCAATTCCTCAGTCCGTAGATTTTCCCATTTTTAGATTGCCGAAGGCCACAATTCTTGACACAGGTACTTCCTGAAACTAGATAGGCTTAGCAACAGATAATTTTGTGCAAACATCATAACTGTATTACAGCAATTTAGTTACCCATCCTAATTGTTATCGGTACAACCTCCGTATATTTTTTCAAGTGTATTCCTTCCTTCCTCCTCTCCATTTCTTGGCGCTTTGGGATACATTCTGTGATGCCTCGTACTTCCACGAGCCCCAGCGCTTCGAGAAAACTATAAATTTCTCATTTTTTCCTCAAAAAAAAGATTCAACCACTCCAAACTCCAACTCAACGTTCACGTTCATTGAGCCCTCTACATTTCTAGCCATGCTTTCTCCATTGCTTTTGACAAGCCTAGATGTTTGAATTGACAATAGTTTCCATTTTCTACTTCACTGTAGTTGTAATATTTGCTGTGATATAAGCACATGTGAACCAGATGGGATCGGCTCCGATAGTATCTTCATCTTCTGTTGACCAAATCGTACACCTGACTTGACAATCTTGAATTTTCAGTTGATGGCTTCATCGCGGCAAGACACATTACTTAAAAAATCCTGAAATTTCTTCTTGTAAGCAGGTTTGAGGTAACATTGTGGTCAACTTAGAAATTCCTTGGTCGCTGGATTTCCCCCATTTCACGATCGCCACAGGTCACAGTTTTTGCCACAGCCATACTTTCTGAAATCAGAAGGGCGCTTAGTAATGGATGATTTGTAAAATCATCTCACATTTATTCTGTATTCTAACAATTTAGTCAGCTTTTTACCTTATCGGCAGGATAATAAACTGGCATATTTTCTCCTTCCCAGATGTCTTTGAGTCGCATTTCTTGGCACTTTGAGATACTTCCTGAGATGCTCTTTTCTTTCCAGGAATCTAGTTTTTCCGAAAAAGCCACGGATTTCTTTTTTTTCGACGAAAATGATTTAAGCACTCCACCAAACTTTCTTATTTATTGAGCTATTTGGGGCAGCACATCTCCAACTATCAGTATTGATCGAAGCGCCAGAGTTTCGTGAACAATTAATCACGCACAAACTTGCTTCTTACTGTATCCAAAATCTCAAAAAAGTACTTTTTTCACAATCATAACAACGCGGGTTGTTCCCTAACACTTTTTTGACGTTATAAATTCAACTAGGTTGGCAACACTGACGAGCTCGTGACGTCATGTGGAAATGCCTAATTATGTCCAAACATTCTTTGGTCCAAACCCCAAGCAAAATTTCCCCATGACACCGGCGCACGCAGGGGGTTCCCGAGTTGATATCGCGATGGGATAGGTGTATTGTTATTTATCGCTATTTTTATTTTCTTTCTTTTTTTTGCGAGCATAGATTAAGATTGAGCAGGGCAAAGAAACAGACCAACAGACCTAATAGTCCAGTCAAAATAGGTTTTGACCAGAAAGAAATTCGGAAGTTGACGGAATTTGGTGGATCGATGCAGAATTTAACGTGGAATGACACACTGAAATTCCCGAAAATTCCAATGCTTGGCTTTTTTCTAGGACCAATAAAAGAGCGCCATCCTTGTAAATTTTCGATTTTTTCTGAATAACTTGTAAACTATCACCTTTAGAACACAAAAACAAGCAAAGCAATTGTAGCGCGTTAAATTCTCAAGAGATCAGTATCAAATTCATCACTTTGTGGTTAATAGTCTACGAGATACAGCGTCTACTAGAACGCAGTGAAAATGACTCAAAATTTATTTCCGGATTTTACGTAACAATTTGCATGTGTCAGTTCAAGGGCTGTAACGTGGACAGCAAATGTGCGGATTCCAGTGTGTTTTACAATCTTGGAAAGCCAATTCAACATTTGGTATCACACTTTTGTCTAGAAGTCGCCAACTTCAAAATGGTACTTTTCCTCGACCTTTCAAATCTATACTTGAATTTCCGAAGAATCCCCAAAAATCGATTATTTTCATACCATACCTACCATTTGCTTCATTTTCTAAGTATGGAAAAACCATCTGGAAAATATGTGAAGGATTGAATACCAAAAAAAAACATGTTTCAGAATCTTTTTCCTAGTGATGGTTCCTGAGGTAGGTATATGGGTTAATATGCATATGAACGACCTACTTGGAAAAAAAATTGGTAGTTCGGAAACTAACTGCTGAATACTGTACAGACCTTGCATTTTAGGTGTAAGATGCCACTTGGCAGACGTGGAAAGTACATAAATATATTCACTACGTCTGCTAAGTGGCATTTTGTATCATCAAATGCAAGGTCCGTACAGTATTCAGCAGTTAGTGTCCGGACTACCTATATCTTTTCCTCAAAATAGGTCGTTTTTGTCTTTCAACCCATATAATTCGGGAACCATCACTGGGAAAAACATTCTGAAACATCCTATGTTTTTGGTATCCAATTCTTCACATATTTCCTGGATGGTTTTGCTCTACTTGAAAAAGTAGGCAAATGGCATGGTATCAAAATAATCGATCTTTGGGGATTCTTCGGGACTTCAAGTATCGATTTCAAAGGTTGAGGAAAACTACCATTTTGAAGTTGGCGACTTCTAGACAAAAGTGTGATACCGAATGTTGAATTGGCTTTCCAAAAATGTGAAACACGTTGAAATCCGCACATTTTCTGTCCACGTCACAGGGTCACAGCCCCTGAACTGACACTATGCAAATTGTTACGTAAAATCCGGAAATGAATTTTGAGTCATTTTCACTGCGTTCTAGCAGACGCTGTATCTCAGAGACTATCAACCACAAAGTGATGAATTTAATACTGATCTCTTGAGAATTCAACAGGCTACATTTACTCTGCTGGTTTTTGTGTACTTAATGTGATAGTTTACAAGTTATTCAGAAAAAATCGAAAATTTTCAAGGATGGCGCTCTTTTATTGGTCCTAGAAAAAAAGCCAAGCGTTGGAATTATTGGGAATTCCAGTATGTTATTTATTCCACGTTGAATTCTGCATCGATCCACCAAATTTCGTCAACCTCCGAATTTATTTCCGGTTTGGCCAGATTTTTGCCTAATTTGACTGGACTATAATAGGTAGAATGAGAACACTTTTTGAAAAGTGATAGCTTTTGAATTTAAATTGCACACTTCGGTAATGAGATCTGAGGAACCTACTTGCTCTTACAGTTTCGGGGATGTCTCCTTCATACTTTGGAAGCAATTTATATGCCGATCACGTTTTAAATTCAGTAGAAATTAAAACACGATTGGCCATGTTCCCTAGGGTGTAACGGACGCTGACAGACCAAGTCACGTGAAAACGGGCTTTTTGTGGCGAAGTCCAATGAGGTTAGAAAATTTGACATGAAATGCCAATTCTGACGTCTCCTTGCATCATATTCCGCTACAGTGTTGCCTTGGCTGTTATGACTGTTATCTTGTCAGAATGGCAGGTGAGTGACAGAGTGCCGAGCCGTTCTAGGTTTTAGACACTAGGCCTTCATTTCTGACCATACATTAGAACAGTTTTCTCAACCTAGTATATGATATGATGGTATATTATGATTCACTATTTTATTCAAAAAAACTGTTCACCAGTCGCCCATTTAAACTGGAGAAAGTCTATCAAAATCAAGACGTCTTGAGCGTTCATATACAATCTTGCAACAGCAGTGTACTCGATTGACAATGACAATACGAATTTAAGGTCATCTGGGGAAATATTGATCCAACATTACAAATTTGAGCATCCCCAAATATCGCAGAATTGCCAACTTGGCGTGCAAAAATTACCGTTCTAGCTCTAGTTGGTTCATGGTTGGTTCTAGTGCTGAATTTAAAAGCTGATCGGCATATATCTATCAAATCATAATCATACGGCCGTGATTTGAGTTCAAAAATTGACAAGTTGACTTGGTGTTTTCGTTCTGTTGTTCGCCTGTACACACAACATGCAAGAAATAATTTCCTAAAATAGAGCATGTTCATTTAAAAACGAATTTTTTAAATCGAAAAAAAAAATCCCTCAAGATTTGCCGCCATGGATCTTATCTATGCTGATCTATGCCACTATGCCATGGATCTGTTTTGGCGCCCATCCAGTCTTGTTGGCTGCATTGGCTTGTCATTTGAAACCGATGGCAACACTGTATTTTGACAATGTTTTGACGGAGCGCTCTCGCTTTACCGTTTTGACATTTTAGTTTCGTACTTACAGGTTATAAAATTATTCGTCTTTTGTTTTGATAAACTCTTGAAACATAATAATGGCTGCTGCTGGTGAAGATTTGCCGACAAATTCATCGCGCGTCGAAACTAGTGCTTCAAGATCACCTTCGATTTCATCTATCAAAGATTTTCAACGAATTGGTTTGCTGGGTGGAAGACGTCAGAATTCCAAAAGAACTCTCAAAATCTATGGTAAATATTAATTACACATACGTACATACCTACTTTTTGTCAAATTCTTTTATTTTGCCTAGAATTACAATCATCCCGTCTAGTTTTTTAGTGCTGCTCCTGCATGCATTTGAAAGAGAAGTAGATAGAGTACCTACCAGTAATTTTCTTCAAAACAGGTGTCACGCCCCCCTAGTTCTACCCCCCCTTGAGGAATTTTGTTCGAAATTACGTGGCATAGGAAAATCAAAAAGTCCTTGTCAAGTTTTAAGTTACTAGCTGCATTCTATTTGCCATTATTATCAATAAATCTCAGTTCATCCTCGAGTTCATCACACTTGAAAAGTTTTTGCGTTTCTGTTTCTTTCTATTATTCTATTGGTCAGACAACTGAGTTGGCGTGAGAATATTTTGAGATTTTGGGCAAAAGGAAAGCGCCTCTGGATTTCTTTTCTTAGGATTTCTGGACCCTAAGTGGGAAATTGTAAGATATGAAAATGTTTAGCTATACATATGCCTCATGCCTTGTGGGGTTGTAGGTCCTTGACTGACTTCTCGGTATATCTCAGGATTTTTTACCCATTCTTATTGAGATTGGGAGATAAGATGGTATTCACGACAATGCGAATATTCCAGGAATGCATTCCAAAATCAGGTTGGAGTAGGTAGAGCAAAGAAATCTGGCATGGGCGAGCTATATACCACAGCACTCAAAATTTTGTGCCTTAGAGGTAAAATGCGGGCCCTCCAAACATTGAAGATGCAAGAACTTTTACAAAACATTCAAAACAACCATTGCGTTCAGTATCATCATGTGTGTCATATAAAGAAATCTTATTTCCATTCTTCGCAAAATTTTCGCAAAGGCATTTTTCAAAGAAGTGGTTAATCACCTCTTCGTCACACCTTTTTCAGCACCATTTTTTTCACTGTCTCTTCTCTACTGGACATGACTGCCAATTTTATCAGAAATGGAGAGCCTAACAGTGCGGGAAGCGAGGCGGGAGGTAAGGGATCTCACGTCGCAAATTGTGATTCAAGCACGTAATTTGGTACAGGCACTCACTAAAGTACCCTTAACAAAACTGGAGATGGTGCTCAATAAAAACCAGTCCATCTCCCCACCTTGCGGTGTGTCTAATGGGAAGCCTCGCCCAGAAAAAAATGTCTTCGCAGCAATAAATGGCTACGTTTACACCGTGGCTTTGGTCCGCGACCTAAGTACTAAATTCGACCCAAATAAATTTAGTCCACGTGGTGTAAACTATCGTAAACAAGGACCAAATTAGGACCACGTAGCTTGGGTCAGGTCTCCGGTTAGCCGTGGACTGAAGTAAATTTAGTTTTTATATTTATTTAGTTTAAGTTCATATTTTAAAATAGGTCGGCCGCGTTAGTCTGCCGGTGAAAACGCTGGAAGAGAAGAATTACTTTAGGTGGAATTTGAGTCAGTGCTTGGGTCAGTCCCGTTTTAGTCCACCGGTGTAAACGTAGCCAATCATTTTGGTGCATTATTACAAAAAAGTACACATAAAACACGTACACACACACATACAATAAGTATCGTTATTGTTTTGTTGTTAGCTTGGAAACTGTTTATTAAAACTTGCTTGGCAAAAAATAACAATAATAGTACCTCCTCTAAAACAATGAAGTGATATCGAAACATATCTGCCAAATGTGACCTAAGATAAAATAAGTAGTTAGTCATTAATGCCAAAAAAGGGAATGAAAGGAAAAGAGAAATTGTATGTGACACGTAAGAATACCTCTCATCTGCGATTTGCGGTGAAAATGGGAGATTATTCAACTAATTTGAAAGTTTGAAAGACACGAGCAGAGAGCAAATGTTTGGAATAGGACCTTTTCGATGTAGAAATAAATTAGGGGTGAATAGTTTCATCTCCATCATACCTATTTTACGTTAATACCATTGTACCGTTGAGGGCGGTCTTAGCCCCATAACTCGGCTAGCCTAAACGGGTGCCTTGTTTTTTTTTGTAAAGGGCAAATATCTGATTATTTCTGTAAAAGCTCAGCTTTATACGAAAAATGCCCATCTCAGTGAATATAGTGCTTTTGCACAGTAAATATGGGTGGCATGCGCGCACCACTTCTAGGGGTCGGCGAAGCTTGGCTAGGTGATTCTTTTTTCCCCCTGGGCCATATTGAACCGATCACCACGACAAGTTTGGTATCTTTTCCGACTAAATTCAATCTCCTGAACTCAAATCCGATGTGTAAATTTGAATGACAACAACTTGGAAAAAACTTGTTTTTTCTTCGACAGTTTTGACGAATTTCTTCTACTGTTAGAGGTGTTCATCTTTAAAAATATTTCAGGGGTCATTAGATTGAAGCGTATTTATCACGAAAATCATCCACTCGATATATAATTTTGTTTCTCGAGTTTAAAAAATCGATTTGGACCTGAGGGCGGCCCGGCGCGGCATCCACTAATGACCAGAACACCATGCATTTTTAAATGAAAATAGCTCGAACTATTGAAGAAATATTAACTCATCGTCAAAAATTCGAGAATCTGTGTAGAGTTGAATTCCCTATAACATAAACAAAATCGCCATGAATCACACTGCAGGATTTTGAGTTGTTTGAGGGGAGGGGTAACAGTTCCCATTTGAAATATGGAGTATGAATCTTGCCGACAGTAAAAAAAAACAGTAAAAAAATAGTCGTTAAAATTGTCAAAGAAAAAACAAAGTTTTTTCAGGTCAACTTGTCCGAACCAAAATGGACCACCAGCAGATCGATGGACACTTTTTGTGCTCGTGCTCGTGTATGTGGTGGTGGTGCCATGAACTTGAAATGTAGCCGAAGAATTTGTTTTTGAATAGGGAGATTGCATGTAAGGGGCGCTTGTGGCGCCGTTTGCCTAGGGTTGCTAGATTATCGACAGCTTTGGCTGTACAAGGGTTACGCAATCATCCGTTGCTAAGGGCCGATGGGAGGGGCTAAAATTCAGCTTTGTGTCAAAATTTATCATGAGCGGAGAAAACAGGAAATTTGCGGGGTCCGGTGCTGTTGCTTGATGTCCGCAACCGAACAAACACAAAAATTTCATTTCATATAGCGGCATAAAAGACGTGTTTTGAAACTCATCGGGCAAAACATATCCACCCCTCACACGAATTTGTACACCTAAATCTAAAATAAACACGCTCTTGACAGCTGGAGCCTGTTGGGACGGACGCCTATGGCCTTCCGTGAGGCCGACAGCTGTCAGTCCCTAATGGTGTCTACCCACCTACAGGCCGCCGGCCGTCCTGTGCCTGTCAGTCCTGGATTCAGGCGAACTTTCGTTACGATACACACTATTCAGGCCTATGCCCAAGATCTGTGTCGCTTCTTGATCTTGGTCGTCCGGCGGTCTGACGTGTTCGACACACACCTACCGATTAGCAATAGAGCTCAGCTTGACATGATTAGAACTGATAATTCACTATTACTAAAAAGTTTTTGAAACTGATTAGTTTCAAAATGAAACTGTCAGTGTCCTGATCAGTGAATAGAAGCCAGTTGAAATAGAATAGTGTGGGTACATAAACATCTTCGGAACCGTCGCCGGATTTAGATTTCTTGACTTTTTTCTCAACTCTTTGCGAAATGCAGACCGAATGTTGTTAATTTTACTTTTTACAGTTTGTTCATTCGCACTAGGTATTGTTTTCTTATAGAACGCGGTAAGTTAGTTCCTGGTAATCTTTTTCTTTTTTGTGAATATCAGCATAATCTCGACTTTTTATCTTCCAGAGGGAAGGATGCTTTCTGTATATTTCGATAAAATCGCGCACAAACGGCTCTTTTCTGTCTGCTATCACGATTGACGGCCGCAGTTTTCTAATCTGCTTGAAATGCGCTGATCGCCGGCCGGCATGCAGAATGAGTGTTTGAACAGGTCTGGACCTGTCAGTAATCTGTGTGTGTGGTTACAATTTCGTCGTAGGCCACGAAAATCGCCGATTTCAAAAGATTGTCAATCGTTTGAACACACACACACACACACACACAGTTTTCTTTCGGTCGCAAATTCTGAACTGTATGTGTGTATTGAAAATCGGATTCAGTCCAAAGCCTGACAGGCCCAGGCCGTCCGGCGGCCTGTAGGTGGGTAGACACTATAAGTCCGTGAGGCCGGTACCCTTACGCCGGCCGGCCGGTCGCGTGATAATAAAAGTTCCCTACGTTTGCCACTTCGGGACTTGAGGTTAATCAATTGGTATTGCAAACCGTATAATCATGTGTTATAACTGTCAATCGCGTCATTTTGGCCCTTGAATAGCCTAACATTTATCTCGCCTCGCCAATTGCCTGCTGTCATAAGTTCTCTTCTCATCTTGCCATATACACCTATCCCGTCCGGAAATTTTGGACCCAGTGCGTACGTAATATATAACTTGAAGAATAAGCCCTTGAAGGTGCCATGAGGACTCGCTTCTGGGAGAAAATAGGGGCTTGTCCTGAGCAATCATTTCAGGGACATGCGCTGAATTTTAGGCGGGGTTTTTGAAAAAACCGGACAAAAGCCTTTGAATCCTACTCTAATCTCTAATGCACCTGTAATATAATATAACGCGGTGAATTTCCAAGGCTAGTCTATTTTGAGATGAAATATGCTATATTTCATCTGTGCAGAAATTTTCTTTTTGAGAAATCTGCGTGAATGCATAAGTTTGTCCGGTTGTTTTCAATATCCCGCCATTACTTGCACCTCGCACATGTGCAGCATGGCCAGGAAAATGTCCTATGGGCGGAGTGGCCTACCCCATAACGTTCAGCTTTGCGGAGAAGACGTGAATTTATTTTCAAAAATCACATAATACGGGAACATTGTGAACTATTCCTGGTTCTTAAAAGAAGTACCCACACTTTGAAAGACGGGGAACTGTGGGAAGCTACACCCTTCTAATTTTTGTGCAGATGAGATTCATCGGCGTTAATACTTCATTTCACTGCTCAGGACATCGTACTGGAACAAGAAATTTGCGGAACTTGTGAAAGGTGAACTACATCGAATACACGACAGTCGAGCGAAACCCCACAGGCGCTAACATGGTTCCGGGGCCACAGACGCGAAAGTGGTTTGAGGGACACACAAGCGAAAACTCTGATAGACGGATTCCGTAGTGCAATGTGGCAACGCCGCCCATCCTCCTGCGTCATCATCGGCTGCGCACAGACCCATCGGGGGACACAGGAGCGAAAGCACCTTGAGGGCCACAGGAGCGAACGTGGTTTCAGCGACGCACAAGCGAAAGCACATCGGGGGACGCAGACGCGAAAGCACTTCGAGGGCCACAGGAGCGAAAACATTTGGTTTGGAGCTCTGCAGAATTCGTAGCGGTTCGTCTACTTCCAGGCAGATGGCGCCATCGGTTCATGTTCATTGATTTATAATGATTCATTGTTATCGAGCCACGTGTACCTACCTATAAGCCATCAATCACTTATAAGCTAAATTCTGCATTTGAGTATACCTATACTAAGTAATAATTAATAAAATAAAAGACAAATAAACAATAGAATCGCACACATTGTAAAGTGGGTTTCGATTGAGTTAGCTGATCTGATTTTTCTCAATTTTGCATATAAATGAATAGTTTCGGTGAGGCTAATTTTAAACATTATAATGTGACAAACTTCTATAAATTAGCATTCAATTAAAATATATTTGAAGGTATAAAATAATAATTGTGACAACTATACCTTTGTGATGAGTGGTTTCCGAGATACAGCCTTTGAAAATACACCCTAAAAATGACCCAAAGTATCGAGCCTGGTTTTATAAAAAAAAATGGCAGAGTTGCACTGAAGGAGCTCTAGTGTCGCTATAAATGTAAGATATATTGGTGTATTGTATATGTTTGGAAAGGCTTATAGACAATGCTTATAGGTAGGTACACGTGGCTCGGTAACAATGAATCATTATAAATCGATGAACATGAACCGATGGCGCCATCTGCCTGGAAGTAGACGAACCGCTACGAATTCTGCAGAGCTCCAAACCAAATGTTTTCGCTCCTGTGGCCCTCGAAGTGCTTTAGCGTCTGCGTCCCCCGATGTGCTTTCGCTTGTGCGTCGCTGAAACCACGTTCGCTCCTGTGGCCCTCAAGGTGCTTTCGCTCCTGTGTCCCCCGATGGGTCTGTGCGCAGCCGATGATGACGCAGGAGGATGGGCGGCGTTGCCACATTGCACTACGGAATCCGTCTATCAGAGTTTTCGCTTGTGTGTCCCTCAAACCACTTTCGCGTCTGTGGCCCCGGAACCATGTTAGCGCCTGTGGGGTTTCGCTCGACTGTCGCCTCACCAACTAGAATTACTTCATACTTGCAATTTGCAAAGTTAATTTCGGTAATTTTTTCATTTTTGACAGCAACAGTCAACACACCAACATAACTTATCTTGGCAAAAACGCACCAACATCACCTATCTTTCGAAGCCAGACGCTCAGGCGCACACTGGGCAGTTGGACTTGGACGTGAAGTCTACAATGCCAAACTGTAAAATTTGCCCAGCCTACTAGAATCACGGTACAAGTGAACCTACTATAACTAGATTCAAAGTTGAGGTTGGCAAGTCTGACGGGCATCGGCGCATATTGGGCGCTTTCCATTTAAAACATTTGTGTCGGTTTGTGTCAGCTTGTGTTAGCTTGTGTCGATGACACAAAGGAACACAGATCAAATGGAACGCATTTGTGTCGATTTGTGTCGACACAAGTCAACTTGTGTCGGTAAATGGAAAACGCCCAGTATCTACTATCAGTGTCAATTGTCTGGTTTCACATTTGTCATTGCGCTGTTGCAATGCATTATGCATCGCAACACTTGAAAACCATATAGTGCGGGCGCTAAGAGCCAAAATCGGGATGAACCTTGCAAATGGTGATGAAAGCATGAAATTTCGTACACGTACTCAGAATGAGCACCTCTCTTAGATAAGAGGTGGAGCCACGCCGAATTTTCACCGGAAGGGGGCTCGGGGGGCTCCTGAAAGTTTAAGGTGCTAGGGCTCCCACCAAACCGCTTATATGTTCATTTTATCAATTAAACAGGAAACTCATGAATATATCGTAAAAATTGACGACGTTTATCGCCTTGTCCCGGGAATTTTTCATGATGAAAAAAAATTAGTTCTTCGGCAGAACACACAAATTGGTTTTATTTTATTTTCACCTACAAAGAATTAATAAGGAGATGTGCAACAGGTTGTTTCCCACAAATTCGTATCCTCTGAATTCGTTTGTGGAGTCAAAATTTTGATGGTGTATCTTCTTGAAGAGGGGCATTCCAAAGAGTAAGCTATTTTCAACACTAAGTTCAAACAGAACTTCTTCAATGTTCTGAATCGAAATTTCTGAATTCCTTCCAGCAATGCATACCCTGAACCCTTCTTTGGAAGTACCGCGTGCGATTGAACGTGGGGTAAGTCCTGAAACACTCTCAGAATTTTTCTTCTGTGATGCTACTATCCACTCTCGACCGGGGCAATTAGGTTCCTACACAGCATGCGCGGAGTGTATACCCGTTATTTCAATATTATGACACAATTTCAATCATCAAAAATTTGACTGAACCGAGAAAATACCCTGCATCGTGTATACACTCCGCGCATGCTGTGTAGGAACCTAATTGCCCCGGTCGAGAGTGGATAGTAGCATCACAGAAGAAAAATTCTGAGAGTGTTTCAGGACTAAGTCCACGTTCAATCGCACGCGGTACTTCCAAAGAAGGGTTCAGGGTATGCATTGCTGGAAGGAATTCAGTAATTTCGATTCGTAACATTGAAAAAATTCTGTTTGAACTTAGTGTTGAAAATAGCTTACTCTTTGGAATGCCCCTCTTCAAGAAGATACACCATCAAAAATTTGACTCCACAAACGAATTCAGAGGATACGAATTTGTGGGAGACAACGTGTTGCACATCTCCTTATTAATTCTTTGTAGGTGAAAATAAAATAAAACCAATTTGTGTGTTCTGCCGAAGAACTGATTTTTTTTCATCATGAAAAATTCCCGGGACAAGGCGATAAACGTCGTCAATTTTTACGATATATTCATAAGTTTCCTTTTTGATTGATAAAACGAACTGATAAGCGGTTTGGTGGGAGCCCTAGCACCTTAAACTTTCAGGAGCCCCCCGAGCCCCCTTCCGGTGAAAATTCGGCGTGGCTCCACCTCTCATCTAAGAGAGGTGCTCATTTTGAGTATGTGTACCGAATTTCATGCTTTCATCACCATTTGCAAGGTTCATTCACTTAGTGCCCCCACTTATAGTAAAAATTGGTTATAACTAAAATTAATAATAATTATATAGTTATGGTATGCAGGATAAAACGTATGACACTCATCAGATAAAACTGAAAATTGATCTCAAAGATGGCTTCCCACAACCATGCATAACCGCGCAACTTTCGTGAACAATCAACACAAAATAAACTAAACATGTGCAGTTTAATCTACTATAAGGTAAACAACCTAGTAAGTACCAGAATAGCCAATTATGTCCAAACCCCAAGCAAAATTTTTCCATGCCACCGGCGCACGCAGCAGGTTCACGAGTTGATATCTCGGTGGGATAGGTGTATTGTCGACGCTGGAAAATGCCCTACAAATGTTGTGTGCCACACTGCGTCCAAAATTCAAGAAACAAAAATGGTATGAAATTCCACAAGTTCCCCCACGAATGATGCCTTGAAGAAGCGATAGGCCGTTGCTCGACTTCCATTTGCAATTTGCAAAACCTAAACAAACAGTACGAATCGATAATCTGGATCTGGCGCAAGCACGCTGTGCCACCGAATCAAAGCCACCAAGTGGCGACAAGCTGAACTAACATCATGCAATTGCCCTATTGTTAGGGTTGGGTGATAGTAGGGTGAATTTATAGTAAATGGAACTTTTAATCGAAGTATGTATAATTATTGCACTACTGAAGTATCATAACCATACCAACATAGGTTAGGTTCAAATGCATCCCGCAAAGCAAAGTTGAAGAAAACCTTGGAGAAATTAACAGGATATAATAATCTAGACTTTTCAACAATATTATACTAGTACAAAAACCATGGACATAAAACACGGTGTCATAAACTTATTTAGGTATACATAACAAACAGTATCGAACAATTCTCAACAATTCAACTATACAGGGTGTTACACTTTTTTGTCAATATTTCAGGAGTTGGTACCTATAGGCGATCTACATTAAAATAACGCCACCTGGTGTAGAGCTCGGTACTTGATCGTGCAGGAATTTTTTGAGAGGAACACATACTGCGACGTCTAGTAGCCTAGGTAGGCACTAGTAGATACCTGCAATACCCATATCAATGACATGAAATTTGACAAGTAGGAATAATGTAAAAGGGGGTCTGCTTTTGAGTGTCCTCCATTTGATCTTGTGAATAGCGTATTCGGCAGACTACTAGTAGATCTAGTTCCAGATGGAGAGGGGCTGGAAGACTGCGCTACCAGCAATACATTTAGTGGAGCGGTTGAAGCTCGCTAACGCGTCTCCTTAACGAGTTATTTTTTTAGAGTATAACACCATTGTATAACTAGTTATACAATGATATCACTTTGGAACCATCACCATTCGATTGAGAAAACATCAGGCTTCAGAAGATATGAATTTGAGCAAAATCGCGAGGTACCGACATTGAGTTTTTTGCCATCAAACCTCGAGAAGGTCCGATTTTTCAAAGAATTTCATCACTTACAAAAACTAAATTTTCTCGAAAAATATACGGTCTTGATAACAGGTTCTGACGTCAATTTATAGAGAATTTCTTGGGCAACATTTTGATGTACGTCACTCTCACTGTTTCCCTAATTAACCCGGAAAACAAAAAAAATGTGCAGAAAACAGCGACGAAATTTGTCAGTGTCCGCGTTCCCTTTACGATAACTTTCGAATTCACGATATCAAATTAAGATTTTTTTACACAGAAATGTTCCTCAATTCATTCTGAAAATATAATCCCGCATAACATATAGTCGCGTTTCAAAACCAAAGGCGTCAGAAGCAAAAACATCGGAGCGCGCGCTCCCGTCCAACTGTCAGCCGCCCAGTATTTGGAACATGGGCTATGAGGTGTAAAAATTTTTCTCGACGTTATTTTAGATGATTGAGTGATGAAACTTTATATAATGGTTTTATAGACAATTACCCCTCCCTTTGCAAATTATTGGGACCATACCATCCTGCAGAGCCCCTACAAGGTCGCTGCAAGGGCTTCTTTGGTTTAAAAAATTACCGCTAACCTACTGCAGAGCAGATATATATTTTTTTTCTCTTCATTTTTTTTTATACGTCACTTCTTATTCAGAACTGTATGATCTAAAATATGTAATGCGAAGTGGTAATCAGACTCCAATTAGGCATTTCCATTGACGTCACAGCAGTGTTGCCAACTGTCCAGAATTGCCCGCCAAATTTGAACCAAATAATGTTCGGGAACAACCGAACTACAGGGCGCTTATGGAGTTCCAGTTTCTGCATTTTTTTCCTCGGCTACCTTTTTGAGTTTGAGTTTGAAACTTTTGTATCAAGTTCAAAGCAATGTCCTCAATGCGCCTGCAAAATAAGTTCTCGTGGAAAAGTGTGTTTTTTTTGTGAAAAAGCAAGCCAAACATGTTAGGTTAACTGCACAGGGTAGTGGTGAAAATTCATATTTTCCGACAAAATTGGGCATGAACTTTGCCACCAAACCTCACCTGAATGTTGGGGGTTTACGTTCCCGGCATTGCTGGAGTGATATGCCTTGTGTGGGGCTAGGTATGTACCTCTTCGGTTTGTGCTTCCCAATCACCCAAATACTTGAGGCCCAGCTTTTACTGCTGGATTAAAGAAACAAACAATAGTTTTTGTTTATATTTTATATTTTAAAAGTGCAGGAATGTCCTCACTTCGGTTGTAGAATATGGACAGAGGCAAAACATGGAAGTTTAACTCGAACAGCTGTTCGGCCATCGAAGATGTATTCGGTCACCGGAGCCCTCCTTGACAGAAATTTTACACCTGATTTAACGATATTGAATTTTCAACTACAACTTGATTGTGTCAAGACACATTTCTTAAAAATACAAATATTTATTGTTCTATTGAGGATTCTAGGCTCCAAATTGTGGTCGACGTAGCAATTCCTCAGTCCGTAGATTTTCCCATTTTTAGATTGCCGAAGGTCACAATTCTTGACACAGGTACTTCCTGAAACTAGATAGGCTTAGCAACAGATAATTTTGTGCAAACATCATAACTGTATTACAGCAATTTAGTTACCCATCCTAATTGTTATCGGTACAACCTCCGTATATTTTTTCAAGTGTATTCCTTCCTTCCTCCTTTCCATTTCTTGGCGCTTTGGGATACATTCTGTGATGCCTTGTACTTCCACAAGCCCCAGCGTTTCGAGAAAACCATGAATTTCCCATTTTTTCCTCAAAAAAAAGATTCAACCACTCCAAACTCCAACCCAACGTTCACGTTCATTGAGCCCTCTACATCTCTAGTCATGCTTTCTCCATTGCTTTCACAAGCCTAGATGTTTGAATTGACAATAGTTTACATTTTCTACTTCACTGTAGTTGTAATATTTGCTGTGATATAAGCACATGTGAACCAGATGGGATCGGCTCCGAGTATCTTCATCTTCTGTTGACCAAATCGTACACCTGACTTGACACTCTTGAATTTTCAGTTGAAGGCTTCATCGCGGCAAGACAAATTCATAACATTGTGGTCAACTTAGAAATTCCTTGGTCGCTGGACTTGAACCCATTTGACGATCGCCACAGGTCACAGTTTTTGCCACAGCCATATATTCTGAAATCAGAAGGGCGCTAAATATCGGATAATTTGTGAAATCATCTCACATTTATTCTGTATTCTAACAATTTAGTCAGCTTTTTACCTTATCGGCAGGATAATAAACTGGCATATTTTCTCCTTCCCAGATGTCTTTGAGTCGCATTTCTTGGCACTTTGAGATACTTCCTGAGATGCTCTTCTCTTCCAGGAATCTAGTTTTCCGAAAAAGCCACGGATTTCTTTTTTTTCGACGAAAATGATTTAAGCACTCCACCAAACTTTCTTGTTTATTGAGCTATTTGGGGCAGCACATCTCCAACTATCAGTATTGATCGAAGCGCCAGAGTTTCGTGAACAATTATCACGCACAAACTTGCTTCCTACTGTATCCAAAATTTCAAAAAAGTACTTTTCTAACAATCATAACAACGCGGGTTGTTCCTCAACACTTTTTTGACGTTATAAGTTCAACTAGGTTGGCAACACTGACGAGCTCGTGACGTCATGTGGAAATGCCTAATACCAAAGCAGTATTGAAGGAAATACCTACCTTACACTTCTGCGTGATTATCTAAATAGATACCTATATATCGAAGTTCTATAAATTCAGCGGTGCAGCCATGGAGGTTAGAGGTAAGGAGACTGATCGAGGCATTCAAATGTGTGCTACTTTTATGTCGTGGAAATTCCGGGAGCCGTCCACTGTTGCTTGCGCACGTGTGGCAAATTTTGGAATTAATCATTATTTGTCAAAGTGACTGATTCAATTTGCTTGTGATGACAGTAACAAAACTAGGTGTAGGTAAATTCCTTCTTTATTCCTTCACCGTGTCTTGCTGTGCGCCAGGGTGCACAAGCTCCAATGAAAATGAGAAGGCCCGGTTGAGGAAAAGTGGCCAAAAATGCCGAAGCATGTTCCGACCTCACGCAGTAAGTTCAACTGTATAAACTTTGTACCTACTATACGTGGGGTTCCGATCCGACTCTCTTGGTTCCTCTATGATATATTTATTCTTATTATAATAGTATCTGTTTAACGTTTTGCCTTGTTGAAGGACGAAATGGCTTGTGAATGGAGGAATGCCATCAGGAGGCAAGGTAGACTCCTGACATCGAGAGAAAAGGTTTACAAAGGTGATCCCTGTTGCGAACTACTATTTAGAGATGATGACATTGAACGGTATCTGTTTCACAACAGAGCTTTCGGATGGAACAGTCTTCCAGGTGATTAAGAGGAGCATTCCAAAATGGAAGGAGAATGTAGTTCTCACCACTTTTTCAAAACAGCATGAATCGTTTGACCAAAGGGAGGTGGAGGTTCCATCAAAGATAAGGAAAACGAATGAGACTGGAGCTGAGAAGATCGTGCTCAGACAGCCTGCAGACAAGCGAAGCCCCATTGACAGCCATGTTTCACTTCACCTGCTCATCGACAGATACCCACGATCGAAGACATAAACGCACCCGAACATCGACCAATGCTTATTACGGACGAAGAAATTCGATGCAAATTTCCCTCCCATCAGAGTATTGGTTTTCGTGCAAAATTCGTGGCAAAATTGGATTCACATGCTTGCCATATTGATAGTAGATATTTTCAAATGGTTCCCCCATTACCTTTTCCTTTTGATATAATTATGTATCGATGTTTCTTAGAAAAAATACAAATATATGATCGTTTCCGTTACACCTCGTTCACATAAAAGCCCATGCAGAAAGCATGGCATAAAAGCATCATCAGGGGCCCGTTCCATAAAGGTTTAAACGACAATTTACAAGTGTGTAGTCTTGGTAACCCATTGTTGCAACAATTTGTCGTCAAGGTTATACATTTGTAATTTGTCATTTGTACGTAATGTGTCATGCCGTTTGTAGTTTTATGAGACGGGCCCCAGATCTAAACCATGAGTAATTACAGAGTTCTATCCTTTGAGCAAAATTACAGTTTCCTGTGAGCCGTCCCCAGATTTCAGCGACACAGTGTATAATTTTTGAACTGCATTTTTGCGACATAAAATAGTGCAATTTTTTATGACAGAAACCAATGTCGTTCAGTCTCCTTCTCTCTAACCTCCATGGGTGCAGCCAAGTGGTGGGCTACGGGACTATTAGTCCAGTCACTATGTCTTTCCACTTTGGAAAAAATAGTAGAGGGTTGAAATTTTGTACACACGTTCCTCTGATGGCCATAAATGAGCTATAAAAAGTCCTCTTAAATCCGAGCTTAGGAACCCATGATAATGGCCATCAAGTGTTAAAAACTCGTTTCTTCAGCGAAGAAGTCCTTGTCTTGACTCAAGATTTTTCTTTTTGCAACTGAATGATTTCATATGACCATCCTAGCAATAGCCATATACGATTTCATTATTTGCGTAGGAGGCAGATCCAAGATTGCGGCCAAAAAGAAAAACAGTTGACTATCTTTTTTTCTGAAAATAATAGACCTAGACATTGATAGGTGATCAAATTTTAATTCTTACATGATTTTCAATTGAAAACTCAAGTTACAATTCAGAATCTCAAGAAATCATTGACTTGTCGAGAAAAAAAGGATTTGGTGATTATTTCAGTTTTTCCAGGAAATTTGGAAAACGGTTTAAGATATTTCATAATGGTTGGCAGCACCTTCAACACCATAAAATCAGGAATATATTCGGAGATTTTGATATCTCCAGCTCTCATGGTTACTGAGATAGGAGTTTGACTGTTTTTTCCCTTGAAACATAATTAAAAACAACATCTTAATTTTTTTTCATCTCAGAAGTTGAAAGAGCTGGATATATGAAAATTAATATATAGATTCGCAATTTTATGTTTTTGATGGTGCTTCAAGCCTTTCAAAAAAATCTTGAACCGTTTTGAAACATTTGTGAAAGCGAAGATTACCAATTCTCCGCCCTTTATTAGAGAATTTTAGTCCTTTCTCGAGTTTCGAAGGGACATTTCGTTCCCAGTTATTGGCTCAGCCTCCCACGACAAAATCCTGTCTGCGCCACTGAGTATCTGAAGTCAGGTTTCTATGTTTTGTATATTTATCGCAATGTCTGCATGAGGCACAATGGTTCTTGATCAATTTTAATGGGAAATAAGTGGAAAATTAAATCCATCAAACGAATGAAATGTCCTCATCGTCATCGGCATCATTATCGCCATCGTTCTCATTTTGAATTATTATTATTTTTGATTGGTTCTCGCAACCTTTGAATTCGCAAGCCTCAGTGCATTTTAAATGTTTCTTCAGGCACTGGCATTTCGATGTTGAGCAGTTTTTGTCTTTGCAGAAAATGTCCAACATCTCCCGGACTTCATTTGGGATGAGAGGCCGTAGCGGATAGTTGGTGAAATATAATTTTTTTAATGTATTTTCCCAACCGAAACGAAAAATGTCCAATCCAGGCAATGAGCCCACATTGCTGTTTCACCATATGTGACATACGCCCTTACAGATCATAATAGAAATGTTTATTGTGGAAAAGAAGTATAATTATAATAATTTGACAGGATGCGACACTACCAATATGGCTTTTTCAAAATTGGAAAGAAAACGGCATTCGATCTTGCTAGGACGAGACTAAATGAAGTTAAATCACTAGCGCATTTTGCTGACTATGTACATGATGTTTCTGGCAATATCGAGGGCAATATTGAAATCTCGAGACGATTCATCAAGATTTTGTTCAGATGAAAAAATGACATCAAAACACTTGACGATTTGCGACGTCACCTCACCCTTGACAAGCTCAAGCCGTCTTCCGAAATTCCTCCAACGGAAGACGCATTTCGGCAGCACGTCTTAAGGTAGCCATTTACTTGCCTGTATCAGAAAACACTGAAAAATTTCTTTTCAGGTGTATGTTGTTGTGTCACATATGGCAAAACAGTAATGTGGGCTTATTCCCTGAATTGGATATTTTTCGTTTCGGTTGGGAAAATACGAGGGAAAATACATCAAATTATATTTCACAAACTATCTCCGTACAGCCTCTCATCCCAAATGAAGTCCGGGAGATGTTGGACATTTTCTGCAAAGACAAAAACTGCTCAACATCGAAATGCCAGTGCCTGAAGAAACATTTAAAATGCACTGAGACTTGCAAATGCAAAGGTTGCAAAAACCAATCAAAAATAATAATAATTCAAAATGAGAATGATGGCGATAATGATGCCGATGACGATGAGGACATTTCATTCGTTTGATGGATTTAATTTTCCACTTATTTCCCATTAAAATTGATCAAGAACCATTGTGCCTCATGCAGACATTGCGATAAATATACAAAACATAGAAACCTGACTTCAGATACTCAGTGGCGCAGACAGGATTTTGTCGTGGGAGGCTGAGCCAATAACTGGGAACGAAATGTCCCTTCGAAACTCGAGAAAGAACTAAAATTCTCTAAAAAAGGTCGAAGAATTGGTAATCTGGGTAGAGGCTATAGTCCCGTAGCCCACCACTTGGCTGCACCGCTGAATTTATAGAACTTCGATATATAGGTATCTATTTAGATAATCACGCAGAAGTGTAAGGTAGGTATTTCCTTCAATACTGCTTTGGTATTGGAGTCTGATTACCACTTGGCATTACATATTTTAGATCATACAGTTCTGAATAAGAAGTGACGTAAAAAAAAAATGAAGAGTGTAGCGGAAGTGTAGTGTTTGTGACTCACCACCTGTTCGGTTAGAGTCGTGTGTCTAGCGAGCGCGCCGGCCGAAAGAGTGGTACTAGACTCTTCGTGTGGGCCTGCGGCGTTTTACCAGAGCTCCGCTCCATTATTGCGTTTCTTTGTTTGTATCTACATAATAATTATGAGTAGTTGTACCAACAGTACCTAGTTAGTAGTGAGTAGTGAATAAAACACCCAAAACAACTGCAAGTCTTCGCAAACCCGTCCTTTTCATACAACCATGGAGGGCATACAACAAAAGCTCTTTGGCGGGAACGAGCCCGTAGAGAGACTTTTACACTGGCGTCCAACGTGCGGCTTTGAAAAGACGGTTTTTCATTCGAAACTTCGAAATACAGTTGCAAAGTGTGTGCTACGAGTAAAATCGAAAGACAGTTTCGCAGGGTCGGTTTTGTCGGTACTTTCCTGCAGGTGCTCCGTGTTCGGAAAGGTACTGTAAAACGACTTTTCGTGTTCGAACTGGATTTTTACCCACACACTGTTATTTTGTGTTTGGTGTATGTACGTTGTTGCAAATTCACCGCTGTGTGTAATTCGTCGCGACCTGTTCCTGGTTCCTGGTCCAGTTGTAGCGTTTTCTCAGGGAAGTTTCCGGCGCTGCATGGCCTTGACCTCCTTTTGCGTGCGTGCTGCTTGTCGCTTCAGCTGCCGGCTGATTTTCTGGAATCGCCATCGCCATAACAACAACACAACATACCTACTCATACTCAAGCTCAACTACTGTAAGTAGATTTTTCTTTGTAAAATTCGGAGCTTCCCGAAGTCATCGCTTAGAGATGCCGCCAAAGAAATCACGTAGAAATGGGGAAACATCCCCTGAAGCTCGTACGTCTGCCATTTCCATGACGGATGACCAGTTTGAAGCTTTGTTGAATAGATTATGCGAATCTAATCAGCAGTCAGTTGAACAATTAGTGAGTACTCTTCGCGGTAATGTAACTCCATCGCCGAACACAGTTCAAAACGCCAGCGGTAGTTTCGTGAAATGTACTGCGCGCTTTGACGGTTCCGAGAGTGCTGATATTGAAGCTTTTTTGGACTCTGTACTGATTTTCAAAGACTGTTGTAATGTTACTGATGACAATGCGCTTCGCGGTCTTCCGATGCTTTTGGAGGGAACAGCAGGTACCTGGTGGCAAGGCGAGAAAAAGACTACGAACACTTGGCAAAGTGCGGTCGATTTGCTCAAAAATACTTTTTCTAGAAAGCTACCGCCACACATGATTTTCCGCGAAATGTTCGCGCGCGAGCAACAAGCTGGAGAGTACAGAACTTTTTATATGTCGTGTGCGTGCTCTTTTGTCGGAGTTACCCTATGATCTTCCCATTGCTGCTGAAATTGACATTGTCTACGGCTTATTGCATAGGAAAATCCGGAAACGCGTAACCCGAAAATCTGTGAACGATTTTAAAGAACTTTTGACACAGTGCCGCGATGTTGAACAGTCGCTGAAAGAAATTCTGGACGTGTCCGATTCCGAAATTCAACGCGAAAAGACTTCCACCATGGTAGACAAAAAGTCGCGTCCGCGGTGTAGTTACTGCAAAAATTTCGGACACCTCAAAAACGATTGTAAGAAACTTCGTCAACGTGAGGACGATAATCGACCAAAATCGGAGGAATCCAACGAAGCTACTTCTTCGCAGGAATCTGAAGTTCCAATGGTCAACAAAATTACGTGTTACGGTTGCGGTGCTCCTGGGGTGACACGCGCAAGATGTCGTAAGTGTCAAACCAACACAAAAACTGAGCCTCTTCAAGTAAAATCGCTCGAGTTTTGCCAAATAACCAATGAAACACTGAACATGGCTTCGATTCTAAATAATTCTCCATGCAGACCACTGCTTCCCATCTCTATTCTCAACGTCAATGGTGTAGGCTTCGCCGACTCTGGTGCTCAGGGTAGCATAGCTGGTGATTCTCTTTTTGCGGTGTTGAAACTAAAGCACTACCCGTTTTCTGAGTCGCGAATACCTATTTCCTACGCAGATGGCGCCGTTAGAGAAGAAGATGTATTGAGAACCACTGTGGATGTTGTGATCGGAAACCGTACTGTACCTGTACATTTCACAATCCTCCCGAATCTGCAGAATAATCGCAAACTGTTAGGTGTCGATTTTTTGGAAAAAGCCAAGATCGTTTTGAACATCCCGGAAGGCTGCTGGTATTTTTGTGATGAACCTTCGAAGAAATTCAACTTTGTCAACGAGTACGACATTCCTTCTTCTGTAAAATTGTTCCATGTCACTGAACATTCTTTGTGTGATGATGAAGGATTGAATTTGGATGTTTCTCAGAAACTTCAGGTTGATAAGCTTCTGAAAACATGTTCAGACATCTTTGAACCAAGGGGAGGCCCCACAGAAGATGCAGTTCACCACATTAAGACTAATGAAAAACACCCGATTGCTGTTCCACCCTATCCACTTTCTGGGCCGGAAGAGGATTTCCTGGAGAATGAAATTGATCGGCTGTTGTCCAAAGGAGTAATTGAGGAATGCGAATCACAGTGGGCAAGTCCCGTGGTCTTGGTGCCCAAAGGTGATAGCAATTACAGTGTGAAGTCAACGAAGTTATACAAGCCAAACAGGATAAGAGAAAGGAAGAGCAAAATACGCAATCTTCAGAAAGGCTTTACTAGCAAAGGACCCCGCACGATTCTTATGGAAAATGGCTCCCGGTTAAATTCTCTGAATTTTTGATATGTTGTAGCTCATGAGATACTTATCAAATACCGTGAACCCCAAACTCAAATAATGGACAGTTTTTTACCCACAGGGGGTTGAAGTTGGAGGTTTTGACGGCTTAAAAATGATATTCTGACGTAAATAAAAGCTTTCTATTTGGTTTCTCTTCAAGATGTCTTTTATGCTAAATGTATTTATTTGACAGAAAAATATCAACCCCCTCCTCCACCCCCATCCTCTATCTACCATCATAAAATTCGAGATTACTCCCAAAAGCCATGTGGATGGCTTCTGTGATTTAAATTATGAATTTTGACATAAAAATTATTTTCCACCCCTAATGTTGGGGTGCCGATTTTCCAATTTTCCTCGGTTAATTTGGCTGAATTTTTGGTATTGTGTACTTCTAATTCTGCTGAACAAAAAGTTCTCATACCAAAACTTATTCCTATGAACAGTTTTTGTTCTGCAGGGGACTGAAGTTCAATATTTATGCTCTCAAATCTTCAACTTCAGTCCCCTGTAGAACAAAAACTGTCGATAGGAATAAGTTTTGGCATGAAAACTTTTTGTTCAGCAGAATTGGAAGTACACAATACCAAAAATTCGGCCAAATTAACCGAGGAAAATTGGAAAATTGGCACCCCAACATTAGGGGTGGAAAATAATTTTTATGTCAAAATTCATAATTTAAATCACAGAAGCCATCCACATGGCTTTTGGGAGTAATCTCGAATTTTATGATGGTAGATAGGGGTTGGGGGTGGAGGAGGGGGTTGATATTTTTCTGTCAAATAAATACATTTAGTATGAAACACAACTTGAAGAAAAACCAGATAAAAAGCTTCTATCAACGTCATAATATCATTTTGAAGCCGTCAAAACCTCCAACTTCAACCCCCTGTGGGTGAAAAACTGTCCATTATTTGAGTTTGGGGTTCACGGTACTTGATAAGTATCCCATGAGCTACAACATATAAAAAATTCAGAGAATTTAACCGGGAGCCATTTTCCATAAGAATCGTGCGGGGTCCTTTGATACAAAACGTGATGGCCCATTCATGATATCCAAGATTGTGACTCCGAACTCTTACGAGCTGACCACATGCTCCGATACACCGGAAGCTGTTGGGAAATACCACGCATCAGACATTTATCCGTTTTCGTCGTCTGATCCATCACCGACACCCGCTCCAGTCAACCCAAAGAGGAAGAGGGGTCGACCCAAGATTTTATAGTTGCTGTACTTCGCCGAGGGTCCTTGGCGCAGTCCAGAGGGGGAGTGTGTAGCGGAAGTGTAGTGTTTGTGACTCACCACCTGTTCGGTTAGAGTCGTGTGTGTAGCGAGCGCGCCGGCCGAAAGAGTGGTACTAGACTCTTCGTGTGGGCCTGCGGCGTTTTACCAGAGCTCCGCTCCATTATTGCGTTTCTTTGTTTGTATCTACATAATAATTATGAGTAGTTGTACCAACAGTACCTAGTTAGTAGTGAGTAGTGAATAAAACACCCAAAACAACTGCAAGTCTTCGCAAACCCGTCCTTTTCATACAACAAAAGCTCTTTGGCGGGAACGAGCCCGTAGAGAGACTTTTACAAGAGAAAAAAAAACAAAAATATTTGCTCTGCAGTAGGTTAGCGGTAATTTTTGAAACCAAAGAAGCCCTTGCAGCGACCTTGTAGGGGCTCTGCAGGATGGTATGGTCCCAATAATTTGCAAAGGGAGAGGTAATGGTCTATAAAACCATTATATAAAGTTTCATCACTCAACCATCTAAAATAACGTCGAGAAAATTTTTTGCACCTCATAGCCCATGTTCCAAATACTGGGCGGCTGACTGTTTGACGGGAGCACGCGCTCCGATGTTTTTGCTTCTGACGTCTTTATTTTTAAAACGCGACTATATGTTAAACCCGGTCCGCACGGGCGGCAGATTCGCAAAATTTCGGCGATATACCGCTGAAATGCAATTGTTGTCATTGTTGTTATGTCAAAAACAGCGGCATATCGCCAAATTTTAGCGATATATCGCCCGTGCGGACTGAGCTTTATGCGGGATTAAATTTTCAGAATAAATTGAGGAACATTTCTGTGTAAAAAAATCTTAATTTGATATCGTGAATTCGAAAGTTATCGTAAAGGGAACGCAGACACTGTCAAATTTCGTCGCTGTTTTCTGCACATTTTTTTTTGTTTTCCGGGTTAATCAGGGAAACAGAGTGAGAGTGACGTACATCAAAATGTTGCCCAAGAAATTCTCTATAAATTGACGTAAGAACCTGCCATCAAGACCGTATATTTTCCGAGAAAATTTAGTTTTTGTAAGTGATGAAATTCTTTGAAAAGTCGGACCTTCTCGAGGTTTGATGGCAAAAAACTCGATGTCGGTACCTCGCGATTTTGCTGAAGTTCATATATTCTGAAGCCTGATGTTTTCTCAATCGAATGATGATGGTTCCAGAGTGTTATACTCAAAAAAAAAAATAACTCGTCAAGGAGACGCGTTAGCGAGCTTCAACCGCTCCACTAATTGCATTGCAGCCAGGGCTGGGCAAAATACTTAAAAAAATGTATTTAAATACAAAATACAAAATACACGATCCAAGATAGTCGAAATACAAAATACAAACTACCTCTTGAAATGTCTTCAAAATACAAAATACGTATTTTGGAAAACTAAGAAATTCTAAAATACAAAATACAACCAAGGTATTTCAAGATACAAAATACAAAATGCATACGTATTTTAACAATTTTGTTGAAAAACCGGAAAATGCAGGTATTCCAATAATTCAGTCGCAACAATCAGTAAATTATTATGAACTATAAAAAGACAAATAAAACAAACATGAAGTAAAGAAAACTTAATATTCAAACCTATTTTCAACTTCATTCAACAATTTTTCAAAATCACAAATGTTGCTTCCTTTAAGAACAACCAGCTTTTCCAAAATATGGTCCGACATCCGACATGAAACCTCTCGTGGCTGACAGGATGCACCCACCAGTAAAACGTAAAAAAAGTAATCGAACTTATCATCGATCCCAGATAGTGTGCGAAAGCAAGAAATGGAAATGGGGTGAAGTATAATATTACCAAAACAATCTCAGCCCAAACAGACTACAAAGCGTGGGAAACAAATATATTTTGTATTTTGTATTTTGAAAATCAAAATACTTTCCCAAAAAATATATTTTAAATACAAAATACTATCTGCCTAAACTATTCCAAAATACAAAATACAAATACTTCTCAATCAAATGTATTTAAATGCAAAATACAAAATACTCAAAGGTATTTCAAATACTTGTATTTGAAATACCGCCCAGCCCTGATTGCAGCTTGCATTGCAGCTGCGGTGGGAAAATTGCGACTGGTGACTGTTACATTACACCTTCCGCAGGCGGATGCAAGCATGGTACCTATGCTGCTTTGGCAGGGGCGAGAGCTATTGCCATTTAGTGCCTGCTGATATTGATACCCCAATCACCAATGGGTCACAAAGCGAGCCTAAACCTGGATCTTGACAGTGGGGACACAACAAACGTTGTGAGGTCTAAGCAGAAAATCTTGAGAAAAAGGAGACTGACGACGCAGCCAGCCCAATGTGACCAGGCTGTTATCATGATATACAGGGTGTTTCAAATTTAAATCGCGTCCTTTCAGGAAATGATAGAAAACTTCAGAAGAATTAGACTTTCTTGAAAAAAAGAAGTCATAATAGAGTATTATACTAAAATTATTTTTTTATTGAAATGGAAACTACATTGAAAAATAATTGACCCGTGCTTTTTTATTCAGTCAAAAACCGTACCGTTTGGGCGTAATAAATAAATAACATCAACTAGTTCTGACGGCACAGCGAGTCACCGCCTATACTGCCTGTGTAAATGACGTCAGAAATAGGCAGAATATTGGAATTTCGTTTATTTATTGCGGCCAAACGATACGATTTTTGGCTAAATAAAAAAATACGGGTTAGTTATTTTTCAATATAGTTTCTGTCTCCATCGAAAAAAATAATATTTTTTTTAAGTATAATACTCTATTTACTGATATAATTTTGAGGGAAGGAGTTTGATTGTTCGATACCAACTTATTTCAGTAAGCTTTGGTTCAAATTTGAACAAAATTGGTTGAGAAGTTCCAAAGTTGTGACGAAGAATCGATTTTCAATGTCCAACTTCGAACGCCTATATTTCCGTTATTATTCGTTTCTGACGGTTTTTTTTTTTTAGAAAGTCGACTTCCTTCGAAGTTTCTTATCATTTCTTGAAAGGACGCGATTTAAATTTGAAACATCCTGTATACATATTGATAAATATCGTGATATAATATCACTTGGTATACAGGTGTCCCGTTTTTCAACGCTCACTATTGGTATCTCGAAAACGGTAAGAGATACAAAGTCGGTTAAATTACAAAAAAGTTGCGCAATTTTATGACTATCTCAAATATGTCAAGATATCCAAGATATATTTAGTAATTTCTGAAATATCCCCAAAAAACTGAAAAATGCTGAATTCGAAAATTTCAAATCATTTCTTTATTATGACAGCTATCAATTTGAAAATTGGTATCTTGACATTTTTGAAGGTCCTTGACCGACTGACTTCGATAATTTTTTCTTGCGCCTACTAGTTTTTGAGATATGACAGTTAACTTAATTTTTTCTTATGGACACCATATCATTTATTCACCCCATAAAACTCATCTTTTATTCCTCTTTACAAAGATATAAAACACTTGTAGCATTTCTGTCAAAATAACCTGTAAAAATTGTGAAAACCATTTCTGGAGCGAATAAATCTAGTTACCGGTTCGGTTGCCATGCTCTCGTGGCATATAAACAATGGCATTTGGTTGCTATGGTCTGTTGATTTTGGAAAAAGTTGAGTTACATTCCGTTTTTGTGTATTTGATAATGATAATAAATAGCAATAAAACAAATACAGAACCAAGTATAACACGAAATATCATAGCAATAGCAATAAACATTCATAATTTACAATTGCTCGAATTGGAGTCCATTTTGCTCTATGCAGAGTTGTGTGCCTTTTAGCCATGTTTTCGACGACTGCGCTGATATCGTACGGGTTATTAATCGACTGAAACGCATCATCAACTCCTTGCTTCCAGCTCTTGATTGCTTCAGGATGTTCTGTCATGAACCACAAATTCGATCTTTGAGCGGTCCCCGCAAAATGGACCCCATTTCAAGTAATTGTAAATTATTGTTACGATATTTCGCGTACGGGTTCGAATATAATTGAGACGATCGATTTAGAACACACACTCTTTATTTCGGCGTACTACTACAATAAATGCCAACAAATATCCACTTGGAATTATTTCGCAGGTACTTCGCTTGTTTCGCACTTGTTCGCTTCCAAATTCAGTACTGCCGCGAGCTGCCGGCTGACGCCTTATATAAGGCCTCCGAATATTGTTCCCGAAGTTTCTGTCTGCTTCCAGCAAATTCCACGGTGGTCTGGCATATGCGGTTTCTAGATCATTCCTGAATAATCGCACACGTTACCCGTATGCTTTCCATGTGTTCTGGAATCTGCGCCTCCGCCAAAGTGAACTGATGTGCCTTGATCGAACGTTCGAGTCTCCCCATTGGGTTTCACATACCGAACGCTCTGGAATGCACGAGATCGCTCCAGACTTCTACACTGCGATCTAATGGTGGAAAGATCCAGAAACATCGAGTGTTTACCTATATGTACGAGATCGCCGCTCGTAACACTGCCCCCCTCTTAAGCCTGTTCGTCCCGAATAGGCTCATCGTTACTCCCGGAGTAACGTGCAAGGCGATCAAGGTGGACAACTTTCATCTTGACTCTCGGGGCTCGCTGGATTCTGTACACGACGTCATTGATCCTCTTGACTACCGTGTACGGTCCTTCCCACGACCGATGCAACTTCGGAGACCTTCCCTTCTTGCGTTGAGGATTGTACAACCAGACCAGGTCACCAGCCTGAAATCCCGTGGAGTTCGCCTTCAAGTCGTAACGGGTCTTAATTCGGTCGGTCGCGATTGGAATCCGGTTTCGAACCAACTCGTGGATGTCACACATTCTTTGCCTCAGGTCGTCGACGTATTCGGGGATGTCTTTCGGATCATTCTCCGGCGTGCCAAATTGCAAATCGCAGGGGAGGCGAAGCTCTTGGCCAAAAAGAACACGTGCTTGTGTTTCCCCTGTGGTGTCGTGAATGGCAGCGCGATACGCCATCAGGAAAATCGGCAGATGACGATCCCAGTCTCGCTGATGCTCGTCGACGACCTTTGACAGGTGCTGCTCCATCGTCCGGTTGAACCGTTCAACCATTCCGTCGGACCGTGGGTGAAGGGGCGTCGTCCTGGTCTTCTGTATTCCGAGTAGAGTACAGATATCTTGGAACACGTTGGACTCGAAGTTTCGTCCCTGGTCTGAGTGTAGCTCCAGAGGTACTCCGAAGCGGCTTATCAGATTGTCCACCAGCACCCTTGCCACTGTAGAAGCCTCTTGGTTGGGCAGGGCGTACGCTTCCGGCCACTTGCTGAAGTAGTCCATGGCAACCAGAATGTATTTGTTGCCATCTTCCGTTGTCGGGAACGGGCCAGCCACATCGATCGCGATGCGTTCAAAAGGCGCTCCAACATTGTAAGTCTTCAGCTCCCCTCGGCTGCGAGTTCTTGGTCCTTTGCTGGCCGCACAAACCTCGCACTGGCGACACCATGTTTCCACGTCGTTCCGGCAGTTCACCCAGTTGAACCGCTCGCGCACCTTGGCCAACGTCTTGTTCACCCCAAGGTGCCCTCAAGTGACGCCATCGTGCATCTCCTTCAGGACCTCTCTCACTCTCTTCTTGGGAAGCACCAGTTGAACCATCTCCTTTTTTCCATCAGGACTCTCCCAGACTCTCTTCAGCAGCCCATTCTCTATCCTCAGAGAATTCCACTGAGCCCAAAGAGCCTTGAATGGGGTATGTTCCTCTACTTTTTTTCTTTATTAAACATAGACTATTTTGACCCCTTAATTACGTGAGTAAGTTTTTTTCGATAAATTTTGTGTATTACGGCCGTAAAAGACGCATAAAGTTGTGGCGGGAGCAACGCCCACCTTTAAAACCGAGTGTAATCTACGTCACGAGCAACTGACGTCACACGATCATCTGGCAACACCGCATCCCGTAATCACCGCCCATTCGCCATGACAGATAAGTTGACAGCTGTCAGTGCTGTCTTACCCTTTGCGTTTTCGAATTTTTAAGGCGATTCAAGTATTTCCAGTTGATTTGTTTTAAATATGGCTAGCACAAAATCCTGCTTTTTTCGAGGATGTACAAACAACTCCTTAAATTGTACTCGAAAGATATTTATAAGGGTGCCTAGAAATATGGAAGTGCGAAAGTTGTGGTATCAAGCTGCCAGGAACACTTCGAAAATTCCCAGCACATCAGAAGTTTTCTGCTGTGAAGATCACTTCAACGTAAAGCTGGATTCATAGTTGCAGTAAGTTAAGAAATAAGAAGTAACAGTAAGAAGTAAGGAAAATAAACATGCGCAAAACAATATCACCATTCATAGTGGCAGTAAGGTATGCAGTAAGCGTTAGCAGTATGAAATAAGAATTAAGGAATGGTCCAATTCCATTTCTTGCTGCTTATTGCTTACTGATCGTATAGCATCGTGCCATATCGTGCGGGTTCGTGTGCATTCCTTGGTGAATTTTGAAATTAGCGTGTGTATTTGAAGAAATGTTCGGGATCTTTTGCCTTTATTCACATGGATTTTTCCGAGCGTATTTTTTGGAAATAAAAAATAATGAAAAAATCCATGTGTTCTTATTTCCATGTAAACTTTATTTCCAGAAAATACGCTCGGAAAAATCCATGTGTTCGCCTTTTTCTATTAATGACTCCTGTTTTGAATCGTCTCGGTCTCCGTTGCTTTTTTTTTTATTTGTCAAAACAGAGCACCCTAGTGGAATTTCCGCAATAGCTGCAGCTTCGTCGTCATCTATCAAATCCATTATCAAAATTTCGGAAAACACTCGTGGTAAAAACAACAACACAGAGGTTATGTACTCAAACTCAAAACCAAAACAGAGAAAAAGTGGACTCGGACTGTTAAGTGAACAGCTGAGCTGTCATATTATGGTGTCAACAACGTCAACTATTACCCATGCTTATTTATTACTTTTTGCAAACTCTGAATCATTTCATACTGCTTAACGCTTACTGCTTACCTTACTTCTTACTGTTATTTCTTATTTCTTAACTTACTGAAACTATGAATCCAGCTTTAGTCTTATTCAAAATGCCGTTTTCTTTTAGCGAATAACAAAATTTGTTTTTTTTTCACAACAGCTTCAAACTGATTGTGACAACTGGCAATACTTTAAAACTGTTGGTGGGAAGCTGACTATTAAAAAAGGAATCGTGCCCCGAGACCTTGGACCCGTCACAGGTTCCAACGAGGAATCACAGCTTACAAGATCTGCCGAAAAGCGAAAAACTGAGATAGTTGAAGAACTATTTCCAAAAAGATTAAAAACTGTTCCTTCAGAAGCAGCAAAGCTCCCAGGGCATGGAGCCCGAAGAAAATTGTTTGAATCTGAAGCAGGACCTTCATCATCAGCCACAACTACGACACCAACAAAAGAGACACGTCCACTTTCTGTAGAATCGCCTTCGGGAAAGTTCGAAGTATTCAACGCTGAACTACAAAAGCCGAAGCCGCTGACCTCAAGAACAAAAACAAAAGCAACTCAAACGAGTTGGCAAGTTCGGAGTGTAGCAGTTCTAGCCGACTTCAGAAAGGATTCTGTTGATAAAGCCACAAATACGAACATTAGAATTGCCAAAAAGTGTGTGCCACAATCAGTGGAAAAGAATAGTGACAGTGATGTGTCATCACCTAGAAAAGGTGTGAAATCTGATAATGGTTCATACTACCCATCATCAGATTGTGGCAGCTCGAGTTTCACACCTCCATTTCCTTTCAAAGGAACTGGTGAGCTTGGGAAGATAGAGAATAGCCCTCGTCTCTACACCGGATTGCCACCAGATGCTTATTTCCTGGTAGAAAAGTTGTGTAACGAAGGGTTGAACAAGATGGATGTTCTCCTAACATTGAAAAAAATAAGGACAAATGATAGTTTTGAGAGGCTCGCCATAGATTTTGGCTATCAGTCAAACTATCCGTCAAAAGTCTTCAATAAAACCTTGCCAAAAATGGCGAGTCTACTTCAAGAACTAATAGTGTGGCCGTCTGCATCTAAAATTAGATCATTACTGCCTCAACAGTTTTGGGCCAATTACAAAAATGTGCAGACAATCATCGACTGCTTTGAGATTGAAATCCAAAAGCCCTCCGGAGCAGTCCATCAAGCCTTGACGTGGAGCCAATACAAATCATGCAACACAGCAAAATATCTCATCTCGTCCACACCAAATGGCTTAGTGAACTTTGTGTCCTCTGGATTTGGTGGTAGGACATCAGATCTGGAGATTGTAACCAAGTCTGGTTATTTGGATGTCCTTCCTCAAAACTGTCAAGTTTTAGCCGACAGGGGATTCAAACAGATAGTTCCTCTACTAGAGAAGAAAAATTGTACTCTTGTGCGGCCTCCGAGTGTGAGCAGTAGTGAGAAGCAGACAAAAGCTCAAGTGCGACAAAGCAAATTAATAGCTTCTGTAAGGATTCATATTGAAAGAGTGATCAGACGACTTAGGGAATTCAAAATGATTGCTCCTCATGCTTGTATTCCGACAAAAATGCTTAGTCACTTAGATTATATTGTGATAGTAGCTTGTTCTATAATAAATCTCCAGGGGCCTTTGTTACACAAATAGGTACCTATTATTGAATAAAAGTAATTTATACATATACAGGTGGTCCATCCTAGCGTAATTATCCCGTAGTGGTCTTACCGTTCAAGATAAAGGAAGAGATGTAAGAGAAAAGTTATATTTTTGAGAATTGTTCAAATTATAAATTCCAAGTTCGATTTGGAAGAAAACGTTGGTCTTGCAAAATTTTTATCAGAGGCTTCGTTTTCGAGAAATATGAATGAGTGTTCGAAAAACATGTCAAAAATTCAAAAACACCAATTTAGAGAGAATAAAAATTTATTTTTCTGGAAATTTGCTTCTCAGGTTCAGTATTGGTATATGAATCTAAAACACCTGAAATATCCATTTCATTGAAGAAATATAAATTTTCTTGGATTATCATTTTTATTCTCTTGAAAGTGGTGCTTTTGACATGTTTTTCAAACATTCAGACTAATAGTATTTCGAAAACGGAGACTGTGATCAAAATTTTGCAAGAGTTACTTTTTCCAAACTGAACCTAGAATTCAAAGCTATGAACAATTTTCGAAAATAAGTAGGGGTAAAACATTGGGGCCAAAAAAAGGGAAAACCATGTAAAATCTACGCCCTTGGATTTTTTTTTATGCAACGCGTTAATTTGATAGACTTATTTTAGTTACCGTTGGTTATAGTATATTATTCAACAAGCCGGTAATGATTGCCTCATGAGTAATAGGCATTACCCGCGAGTAGAGTACTATGCTTTATCCAGTCTTATTGAAAAAATGCAGGCATGTATGCGCGTGATAATGCGTACATTATTTAATAGGGTTGAAAAATTTGAACCAAATCGGTTGAACGGTCAACACATTATGCGAAAAAAAAGTAAATAATTTCCAACTTTGAAGGACTTCTCCGCTACTAGGCACTTTAGAAATCTATTTTCTGGGGAAAGTCCCTTCCATTTTCAATCCCTATCACGTCCTCAAATTAATGTATTAAAACATTTACCCTGTATATCATAATATAGAGTGGAACATATGGTTTGTCTGATGTGAAAGGTATAATGAAATTTCTACGAGGTGATGTTTAAAAAAAACAGATAGTATATTGAATGAAAATGCATAAAGGCAATCTGTAGGCGTTTTCAATTTAATGAAAAACACGGCAGAGCAGAGGTCAGAAACAACAAAAATTAAACAAATGAAATATGCCCATTGAGGATGGAACTTAGATACGTTCGTTCACAATGTACATGCGAGGTGATTCACAACAAAACTTATTTCACTAACAAGACAAATCTACGGAGATAGAATAGGTACTAAACTTAAACAAGTCTATGAAAGATTGCCTTTTTCCAAAAAGCTTCCGCTTTTACAATGAGACTTCGACAAAAATCTACATCTAAATCTACCTCAATCACTTCCACTTTTTTATTTTCCTCAAAATTTGGTGAAGCCACGCAAAATAGCCCTTTAGATTTTTCGCACAAAAACATTTGCAACTGTATTTGTGCATAGGGCTTAGGCATGATTTTTCCGTTTTTGACAAAATTTTCCACTGTTGCTGCTTTTGATGGGCACTTGACTTCAATGCAAAACTCATCTGTCACAGCATCGGGTGATGCTCCAAATATTGGATAGTCTTTTTTCAATACCATTCCTGATTTTTTGAAAACAAGTTTTCTTTCATTACAAACGACTTTAATTACTTGCTGCTCTAAAATTATACCTCTTTTCATAGCTTTCGTTTGCATAAATTTTGTAGCTCCTAGCACTGTCTCTACAAGAGTTCCATCAAAAGTTTGACACTGTGCAACTTCATGGATTTTTGAAGCTGTGACTCTTCCAAATCTTGCAGCAAACCACTCTGGGCAGTCCGACTGGTTCACAGTTGCTGTGCAAAGGTGAAGACAAGTATCTGGATCAAGGGTTGTCTTGCAAAAATCAATAAAATCACTGGCACTTCCATGAACTACACTGTGCAGATACTTCGACATTAAATGGTGAAGTGATACATCCTCTACCAAAGTATTTGTCGTCCGGAAGAAACTGAATAAACAGCCCTTACTCGACTTCTTTATTCCTTCTTCAACTACCGCGTTCAAGAAGCTGTTGGACTTGGGTGGTAGTGGTGCAACGGTTCTGTTTGGTATCGCTGCAATTTTCACGGGTTCCAGTGTGCCCACTCTGGAAAGTGTTGACTTCTTCCAGTAACACACTGTTGAAGTTACAGCTGGTTCGTAATTCTTTTTCAGCAGCCAAAAGAGTAAAGCAATTGCATGTTTACAACCTCCTAAAAGAAAAAGACAAATATATAAGCATTACCCACAGATAGTTAATCAAATCACTTGTCAAATCATGAAATTCAAAAATGTTCTACGAATTAACACAAACCTTCACTAGCAGCGCAGTCATGACATTGGCATTCTACTATTTCCTCTGCATTTTCATCAATGGTCGCACTTACTAAGTAAGCTCTTTGACGAACCCTGTGTTCAGGAGTAATTCGTGCTTTGATCATGCAACGGGGATGTTCCCTTCTTAGCTGAACATACCCTACAGCGTCATCTGTGTAGGTTTGCCGACCAGATCTGTATCATAAAATGGATCATTAAATGTGGTTGTTGATAATAATCTAAATATGATAATAAAATAAGTGCTCCTTATTACCTTTGCGTTTTTACATGTTGTACTCCAGCTATCATGTAGTTTGCATTCTGCCGATAATATGAATCCATCATATCTGGATCCACTTTCGGCAAATTGGTGGAATTTGCTTCCACATAACCAGCATCCATTCTTCAAACTTAAAGGCACTTTTGACGAAAGCAAGTAGCACGAAATCAAGAATGTTGAAGATAAAATATCGAATCAACGCATAAAGTTTTCGGACATAACCTCTCTTTCATTAAATGCAAACAAGAACAAAACGATATGTCAAATCAAATCTGTCAGAATAAGTGGGAGGGATTGCGATGTTGCCGATGTGATTCGAAGTTGATCCTCATTGGTCTAAAATATGCGCGCGATATCTAGGAGTTCAAAACTTTCTGCAAAACTGAACGTACTTTTAGGAGGCCGTAATTAAAAAAAAATAATAATAATTTTTTTTCCAACTGCATTATATTAAATTTTGACTATCAATAATTAATAATATCAGGTAAATTCAACGGTTTCTTTATGTTGGAACATACCCCATTCTGGCCCTTCACCAGATATCTCGGCCCATTCCGGTCTGTCCTGGCCAAGTTCTTTCCTTTCAGCAAGCGTACCGATGGCTGGGTCCTCACGCTGCTCCTTCTTGAGCTCAGCCGTAGTCCAATTTCTCGGGGTGTCGAAAACGATTGCCTTGACTTCGACGTTCCCATTCTGCTGGTCTACCCTCTTGCAGTGCTTACAGTCTTTGTTGCATGGTCTTCGAGAAAGAGCATCCGCGTTGCCATGACTTCTTCCAGGGCGGTGTTGGACTTTGAAGTCATATTGTTGCAGTTTCTCGATCCACCGTGCCAACTGTCCCTCGGGATTCTTCAACTGCAGTAGCCATTTAAGGGCAGCGTGGTCAGTCCTCACCGAAAATTTCCGGCCATAGAGGTACTGGTGAAAGTGATCGACAGCTTTCACTATGGCCAGTAGCTCCCTACGCGTCACGCAGTAGTTTCTCCCAGGCTTGGACAACACCTTGCTGTAGTACTCCACTACTCGCTCTTGGCCCTGCTGGTGTTGTGACAGCACTGCTCCAATTCCGCTGTTGCTGGCATCAGTGTCCAGGATGTACTTTCCTTGAGGAAGAGGGTATGCCAGAATAGGACTCGAGCACAATGCAATCTTCAAAGTCTTGAATGAGTTTTCACATTCCTTGGTCCACAGGAATGGCGCACGGTCTTCAGTCAGTTTGTGCAAGGGCTTAGCAATGCCAGCGAACTTCTCCACAAATCGTCTGTAGTAGGTGCATAAGCCCAAGAAACTTCTGACTTCATGCTGATTTCTTGGTCGTGGCCATTCTCGAACAGCATCCAATGTTGCTGGATCGGTTTCGATTCCTTCGGACGACACAACGTGCCCCAAAAATTTGACTTGCTTCTGGAAGAGCACGCATTTCTTTGGGTTGAGCTTGAGATGTGCACCTCGAAGACGTCGAACTACCTCCCGGAGGTTCTTCAGGTGCTCCTCGAAGGTTCGACCGATGACCATCACGTCGTCGAGGTAGACTAGGCAAGTTTCCCATGTAAGACCTCGCAAGACGCACTCCATTAGACGTTCGAACGTGGCGGGTGCGTTGCAAAGTCCAAACGGCATCACAGTAAACTGATAAAGGCCGCTCCCGGCGGAGAACGCCGTCTTCTCTTTGTCGTCGTTGTGGAGTCCCACTTGCCAGTAACCACTCTTCAGGTCAAGCGTCGAAAACCATCTCGATCCAGACAGCGTGCTCATAGTGTCGTCAATCCGAGGAAGTGGATAGCTGTCTTTCTTCGTCACATCATTGAGTTTGCGGTAGTCTACGCAAAATCGTGTACTACCGTCTTTCTTCGTGACCAAAACAACCGGTGAAGAACATGGGCTCGTCGATTCTTCGATCACGCCTTCATCCAACATGTTTTTCAAGAGCTTCGACACCTCTTCTTGCTTCGCCAATGGTAGGCGCCGGGGAGCCTGTCGGATCGGTGCGGCGTTCTCAGTGTTGATCCGATGTTGGATCACGCTGGTCCTTCCGGTAGGATTACCTCCGATCGCAAAGGCGGCAGCTTCTTCCTGTATGAATTGCGTCGCAAGCTGTCTCTCCTTGCCATCCAGATGTTTCCAGTCAGGCGAGAACATCTCCACTAGCTTTTTCTCTAAGAGCTTGGGAGTCGCAGCCTTTGTCGATATGTCTTCGCAGCGTGAGATCCACTCTACGGGTTCACACTTGCCCAGGTTCTCTCCTTCCTTGATTGTTTTGCTCGTCTTGTTCGGGTTAATGACTCGGATCGGGATTTTTGTCTTGTCCATGTTAATCAATGTCTTGGCCATGATGCAGCTGGCAGCTGTGTCGGGTTCAGCAATGCCGGCGACATGTCCTCCAGGTTGTCCGTTTAGTGTTGCCCACACGATTTTCTCGGAGTTGGCGGCTACACGAACGGTTTCAGCCGAAAGTAGGCGGATTTCTTCAGCGGCCTTCTAGGATGTTCTAAGCGCCAATTCTTCGTTTCCGATTTTCGACATCCGCTGTCCAACATCCAGGATGAATCCGTATTTATCCATCAAGTCCAGGCCAAGTATGAAGTCGTCAACAATGTCAGCGACCAGGAACTTTTCTCGCAGAAGAAATCGTCCGAAGCGAATGCTTACTTCAGCTTCTCCGTGCAATGTAGCAGACTCTCCGGTAGCTGTAGTCAAACGAGCGCCGTCCCTCAGTGGCACAATGCGTTGCTTTCGAAGTATCCCTCGGCGAACGATTGACTTCGTGGCTCCCGTATCGATTACGAACACGCAATCGTCCTCGTCAAGCTTTCCACTGAGAAGAAGGCTATTGGGTGACTTTCGCAGCAGTGAGACGGAGTAACTCCTGGGGCATTGAGGACTGCCAGCCAGCGTGCGCCCCTTAGCGCTAGCTGGAATTAGTTTTCCTGATAGCGTCTATCAGGGCTGGGAGTTCTCCGTCCCGGTGTGGAACAGTCACTTGAACTCGACCTTTGCCTGCAGTCCCGAAGCAGATGTCCCGGTTTTCTACAGCCGAAGCAACGCGGTCTTCCTCCAGCTCTTGGCTCGCCTTGGGGTCTGTTCCGAGACATGGCGCTAAGAAGTTCCTCAAACATCTTCTTCACCGATTTCTCGGAAGGATGTGATGCTCCGGATTCATCAAAGTTCACATCTCCAAGACGATGAGGGCGCGATGCATCTTTGGCAGCCTCGATGCGAATAGCTTGGATGAGCGCGTCGCTGATGTTGGCTGGATTGCTGATCATGACCATCTGACGCAGATCTGGATCTCTTAGTCCACCCACGAAGGTCTCTTTGGCGATGTCGGCCAAAACATCCGCTGGATGAGCTGGATAGGCCAGGTGAACCAGCCTCAGGACTTCAGATTCGAATTCCTGAAGGCTTTCTCCGCTCTTTTGTGTCCTGGCCTTCAGCTGGGTTTGATGGATCTGCCGCACATGATTGTCCCCATACCGAAGCTCAAGAACCCTCGTCAGCTTGGCAAAGTCGTTCTGCTCACTTTCAGGAATCGTCTGGAGCAGCTCCAATGCTGGGCCTCTGAGAGCCAGGACTAGAGCTGTGGCTCTCTCATCGTCGGTCCATCCGTTTGCTTCGGCAGCGGCATCGAACTGCCTCTTATAGGTAGTCCATGGACTTTTCCCATCGAAGTTCGGCAGCTTCACACGATGAACACCCGCTGAACTGACCATCGCAGCAACTGGCGGCGGTTTTCTGAACCTGTTGCTCCAGCTTCGTTATATTGGCTTTCACCGCTTCCACCTCTTTTTCTACCATCGCAACCATTTTCTCTTCCAGCTTGTTTACACTGCCGTCGAAATACCGCGTTTGTTGTTCCACAACGGCTAATATTTCTTCCCTCTCCTCCAGGCGTTTCCTTTCCTGTTCTTCCAGCAGGGTTCTCAGTTCTTCTTTGTCTTCTAGACGCTGTTCTTGTAAAAGATTTTTCAATCCTTTTTCTTGTCCTTCTAGAAGATTCTTCAATTCTTCTTCATCTGCCTGGCGTTCCGTCTTTTGTTCTTGCAAAATATTCTTTTGTTCCTGCATCATCGCCATGATGCTCGCCAAAGCGTCTTCGACTCCTGTCTTCGACATGCTTCTCGTCTCCGGTATTTACCAAATCACTAATGTTCCGAACGTCCTGTAGTCGCAGGCCCAATTACTATCAATTATACCGCTTACTGACACCAAATGTTACGATATTTCGCGTACGGGTTCGAATATAATTGAGACGATCGATTTGGAACACACACTGTTTCTTTCGGCGTTCTGCTATAATAAATGCCAACAAATATCCACTTGGAATTATTTCGCAGGTACTTCGCTTGTTTCGCACTTGTTCGCTTCCAAATTAAGTACTGCCGCGAGCTGCCGGCTGACGCCTTATATAAGGCCTCCGAATAATGTTCCCGAAGTTTCTGTCTGCTTCCAGCAAATTCCATAGTGCCTGGCATATGCGGTTTCTAGATCATTCCTGAATAATCGCACACGTTACCCGTATGCTTTCCATGTGTTCTGGAATCTGCGCCTCCGCCAAAGTGGACTGATGTGCCTTGATTGAACGTTCGAGTCTCCCCATTGGGTTTCACATACCGAACGCTCTGGAATGCACAAGATCGCTCCAGACTTCTACACTGCGATCTAATGGTGGAAAGATCCAGAAACATCGAGTGTTTACCTATATGTACGAGATCGCCGCTCGTAACATTATAAATGTTTATTGCTATTGCGATGTTATTTAGTGTTATACTTAGTTTTTGTGTTTGTTTTATTGTTATTTATTATCATTATCAAATAGTTACATAAAAATAGGCCAGGCGGTAGGTCATTCTGGATAGAAAAAATTCCGACCAAAGCTTTTATGGTGTCAAACTCTCCGTAAGGTCAGTAGGTATCTACCACTGAGTTTCCGCCCAAAAACGAGTTGTGCTGATTCCTCCACATCTGCCCAAAGGTAAAGGATGTCTTGAAGGTGCAAAAAGACCTGTTAAACCCCCGTACTTTTTAATTTTATTTGCCTCAATGCAAACGTACAATTTTAACGCAAACATTGGAAGCATTTGTCATCATCTCTGTGCCAGTCTTACTGTTGAAAAAAAGATTTCTTTGTGCGGGTCAGATAAATCACATTCAATTGTTTTTCCACACAAGAAAACGATGGAGCAACATGTATTTTGGATGTTTTCTAATAACTTGTACTTACTGAACCCATTCATGGCGTTAAAATTTCAATAACAGCATTTTTGAAGATGTTGCCCGCTAAGAAGTGAATAATTTTCACCCGCCTGTTCAGCAGCAGTTTTTTCAAATTTACCAAACACCTTTCTCGAAAATTTTATAGGGAATGACAAGCTGGAACTGTTTTCTGATGATATTATATCTGGCTTAACCGCGGCACGCTTTTTAAAGTGTAGGAAAGTGATTTCTTTTTGAGCGGTTCTATTTTACCCGCGTGCGGCCGTGACTACTTGACATAGACCGGACTGATTACACAAGCTTGGAAATGTACTCTTTTCCAGTTTTAAAACACGACTATTAATGATAAAATAATATATAATTTCTTCATAAATCAATGTACAAAGTCTTAATAATAATGGTCACGTTTTAAAGCTGGAAAAGAGTACATTTCCAAGCTCGTGTAATCAGTCCGGTCTATGTCAAATAGGCACGGCCGCACGCGGGTGAAACAAAACCTCTCGGAAAGAAATCAGTTTTTTAGACTTTCAAGTGCGTGCCGCGGTTGAGCCAGGCATGATATTGTTAGAGAAGAGTTTGGGCTTTTCATTCCTTATGAAATTTTCGCAAACGGTGTTTGGTAAAATTGAAAAACTTGCTGCTGAACAGGCGGGTAAAAATTATTCACTTTTTTGCTGGCAACATCTTCAAAAATGCTGTTATTGAAATGTTAATGCCATAAATGGGTTCAATGGATACGAGTTATTGGAAAACATACAAAATACATGTTGCTCCATCGTTTTCTTGTGTGAAAAAAACGATTAAATGTCATTTATCTGACCCGCACCAAGGAATCTTTTTTTTCAACAGTAAGACTGGCACAGAGATGATGACAGATGCCAATTCCAATGTTTGCGTAAGAGTTGTATGTTTGCATTTAGGCAAATAGACCGAAGAAGTGTGACGTCACAACACGGCAACATGGCCGGCGGTTGACATTTTCTGGAGGCCAACGTCAAACGTGACACGACCGTGGAATGCACGGCACGTGGCATGCACTTGACGTTTCTCTGTTTGTGTTTGTCATGTGTTTGTCAACTTTTTGGGAAGGTAAATAACGGGAATGGATATAACAAAAAATAATCCATATTTTGGGCTATATCAGGTGGAGGAAATCAAACTATATTGCTATAAACTAAAAACTGCTAACTATATACTGCGATCCATTGCTCTTTGCCTCTGAGCATCTCATGAACGAGATTGTCGACGGCGATTCTCCTGCCCAGTTTTTCTTCGAGGTCTTCTCGCTGCTTTGATGGATCGTTACAATGAAAACGAGCGTGTTCCGCGTTGTCCTGACGTTGAGGCTTTTGAGGCTCCCCAGTATTTCTTTCATCCAACTTTGAACCAAGGCGTTCCACTGCCGTTGCCACTGCTCGACGAACTGCTCTGTGGCCTTGTTTCTGCTTTCTGGTTTGCTGATGGGCACTCCTAGGCTTGTTTCCTCTAATCGCAAGCATCAGGGCGAAGGATGGGATACCCGAGAGCACTCGTGCTGCATCATGCGGAACCGTTCTGTAGGCACTGGTGATTCTGAGTGCAGCTTTGCGCAGCTCTCTGTTGGGCTATGTCTGGCCTTTTTGCAACCAAGTCCGCCTGTATGACGCTGATGGCTGTCTCTTAGGCTGGCAATTTCAGCAATGCTCACTGCCATTTTGCACTGACTTTTGTGACTTTTGTTGTGAACCTCCAGAAAATGTCATGCCAAACACAACCAAACATAGAAACGTCACGTTCATGTGATGACGTTGGCCTCCAGAAAATGTCAACCGCCGGCCATGTTGCCATGTTGTGACGTCATCACTTCTCCGGTCTATATAGCGAAAAAGTACGGAGGTTTAACAGGTCTTTTTGCACTTTTGAGGCATCCTTTACCTTTGCGCAGATGTGGAGGAATCAGCACAACTCGTTTTTGGGCGGAAACTCAGTGGTAGATAACTACTGACCTTACGAAGAGTTTGACACTATAAAAGCTTTAGTCGGAGTTTTTTCCAGATTGTAACGATTTGACCGACATACCGCCTGGCCTAAAACGGAATGTAACTCAATTTTTTCCGAAATCAACCGGCAACCGACCATGGCAACCGAATGCCATTGTTATTATGCCACGAAAGCATGGCAACCGAACCGGTAACTGTCATATCTCAAAAACTAGTGAGTGCAGGAAAAAATTATTGACGTAAGTCGATCAAGGACCTTCAAAAATGTCAGGATACCAAGGAGGCAGGATACAAATTTCCAAATTGATAGCTGTCATAATAAAAAAATCTGTTGTGGGGCGACACAAAACTTTCCCGGCGGTATCCAGAGACGTCAGTAATGATTTTGATCGAAGTGTCCCTTCGGGAGGGGGCGATTCGATTTGGAAATTGATGAAAAAATTCTATTTAGTCGAGCGTTTAGCGAGCATCCTGCATCCATTGTTGAGCGGACAGAAAAAATGACAGGTTAGGTCAGTTTTCCAAGGTGATGAAATGATCCAAAAGGTAGAACTAGGTAGCTAACTGCTGTGATATCTCAAAAATGCAATGCTGGTTCCTTATTGAAATTTTTGTTCCTACTTTAGATATGATGATGAAATTACAAAAACTTGATTGAAAACTTTCACTGCATCTGTGTGTCAAATTTCAATTCTATATTTTCAATTTAGAGCTTGGGCAGACAAACCCAGACCCAATGTGCCACCTGAGGGCTTCCGATCAAAATCATCCACCCAAAGTCTAATCAGAACATTCCAGGCTGAACTTAGGCCTCCGTACCTGATTTCGATTTGATCGGATCAATAATTCGGTAATTATCGTGACAGAACCGCTTAATTTGTACGATCGCATGAGTGGTTTTATATTTTCAGGAGGAAAATTTCCGGGAAATTGGAGAGAAATTATTGGAAAATGTTCAAGAACCAGTTATCTATTCTCTAAAAAAAACAATTCCGAGAAATCTGTTCACTGAATAAAAAGTTGGAAAATTTGCAGTTTTTCCAGAGAGGAAAACTCGGCAACTGTTGATCCGATTTCGAAAATTTTTCCTCCAAAAATTAGCTCAATCTTTTCTCTAACTTTTATTCACAGCATGTCTGCACCTAAAATTAATATTTCGTGGGGCCTACCGCATGTAGAAGTTTGCATTGCGTTTTTCTCAAATTCACGGAATGTGCAAATTTCATTTTGAAAAAATTACAGTCGGAAAACCGAAACCGTGTCAACTCTGAAAATAGACCTGCACGACGCTCAATACAATCTACTTTCGATATCAGTTGAAATTTCCAAAAAAAAGTCGATCCCCGAGCAGGAATAAATTTTTGAGTGGAGTCCTGCTACAAAAGCGAGTCGTGCTGGTCGAAACACCGGCGAGAGCCCCTCCTGAGTGGCAACGGCCAGGTGAAATTTCGAAAATTCATTACGCTCAACTGGAGAATGGTGGAAAACTGCAACTGCGGCCTCAATTTGACTCTTTTGTTGTGTTGCTTCCTGCCAAATCTGGTTCCAATCCATCAGATAGATTTTGAATAATTAATTGGTAAAGTTTTGAACTTTAACATTTTTTATTACTTGACAGATGACAGATAGGGCAATGTTTCCAACTGTTCTGAATACAGTTTTCCAAGGGCTTTCAAATGACATATTGCAAGTTGAGTTCCGTGAGATATAGCTTCTGACATTTGATGATAGTGACAGTTGGGTTTGACAGATGACAGCCAAAAACTAATGGGCTCTTTTCAGGAAACAACCATGTTTGTATACCAAATATCAAGTCGATCCAGTCAACGTTACGGCAGTTATCGTGGAAGATCACAGACAGACACACATACACACACACATACACACACACACACACACACACACACAGACAGACATCATTCTGAAAATGGTCTTAATCGTCTTGGGGGACCTCAAAACGGATGTATCCGGTGAAATCTCAAAACTTTTTTTCTGCACGATTACAATACTTTCCCTCCGTGTTCGTGGGTGGGCCGGGAAAGTAAAAGTTATTTGATATTTCGGAATTCGGCATGTTTCAGTTTTTTGGGGATATTTCAAAAATGACCAAAGATATCTTTGATATTTTGACATTTTTGAAATAGCCTTAAAATTGCGCAACTTTTACTTTCCCGGCCCGTCCAAGGGAAAGTTATGTGATGATGCAGGATGCAGGAAAACCGTTCTGACACGATAGCTGCCGAACCGATAGTCTGATCGACTTGAAATTTGATATACAGACAGGGTCTTACTGTTGAATGAGCTGATTAGTTTTTGGCTGTCATCTGTCAAACTAAAGTGTCACTATCAAAAAATGACAGCAGCTATATCTCACAGAACTTGACTTGCAAAATGCCGTTTGAAAGCCCATGAAAAAACTGATACAGAACAGTTGAAAATATTGCCCTATCTGTCATCTTTCAAAAAATAAAAAATGTCAAAGTTCAAAACTCTACCATTCAATTATTCAAAATCTATCCAATGAATTGGGACCAAATTTGGCAGGAAGCAACAATACATAAGAGTCAAATTAAGTCTGCAGTTGCAATTTTCCACCATTTTCCCGTCGAGTTGCCACTCGAGAGAACGTCTCACCCGGATTTTCACCAGGATGACTCGCTTTTGATGCAGCACTCCACTCAAAAATTCATTCCTGCTCGAGGATCGACTTTTTTCGAAAAATTTCGACTGATATTGGAAGTAGATTGAATTGGACGTCTTGTAGATCTATTTTAAAATCGACACAGCTTCGGTTTTCCGACGGTAATTTTTTCAATATGAAATTTGCACACTCCGTGAATTTGAAAAAACTGCAGTGCAAACTTCAACGTGCGGTGAGCCCCACGAAATAATAATTTTAGGTGCAGACATGTTGTAAATGAAAGTTGGAGAAAAAATTGATTTCATTTTTGGAGGAAAAATTTTCGAAATCGGACCACGGTTTTCGAGTTTTCCTCTCTGGAAAAACTGGAAATTTTCCAACTTTTTATTCCGTGAACAGATTTCTACCATTTGTTTTTAAAGAATGGATAACATTTTCCAATAATTTTTCTCCAATTTCCCAGAAAATTTTCTACTAAAACTATAAAACCGCTTATGCGATCGGTTCTGCCACGATAATTACCGAATTATTGATCCGATCGAATCGAAATCAAGTACAAAAGCATGAGTTCGGCCTGGAATGATCTGATTGGACTTTGGGTAGATGATTTTGATCGGAAGCCCTCAGGTGACACATTGGGTCTGGGCTTGTCTGCCCAGTTCAGTGGTCTGTCCAAGCTCTAAATTGAAAATATAGAGTTGAATTTTGACACAAATGCAGTAAAAGTTCTCAATTAAGTTTGTGTAATTTCATCATCATGTCTTGAGTAGGAACAAAAATTTCAATAAGAAACTAGCATGCATTCTTGAGATATCACAATAATTAGCTACCTAGATCTACCTTTTGAATTATTTCATCACCTTGGAAAACTAACCTAACCTGTCATTTGTTCTGTCGGCCCAACAATGGATGCAGAATGCTCCATCAACGCTCAACTGATTATGTGAACCTTTCCATCAATGTCCTAAGTAAATTTCACTTTCCCAAAGGAACGCTTGGCCCAAAATCATCACTGAGGTCTCTGGATACCTCCGGGAAAGTTTTGTGTCGCCCCACAACAGATTTTTTGTAATTTAACCGACTTTGTATCTCTTACCGTTTCCGAGATACCAATAGTGAGCGTTGAAAAACGGGACCCTGTATATCCTCGATCCCTGTGTTGAAATTTTCATTCTGACAAGCATATTCTAAATTTTTTTAGACCACTCCCAGAATCATTCTCAAAATTTTCTCATTGTTAATTGAAGGAAAATTGTCCCCCTAGTAACTCCCTATTCATGAGAATCGATTTCCTTACAAAAACATGCCGATTTTTATTTCGAAAAGGACCTCTGGAACACGTAGTTATTGCCACATTTTTATCTTCAACCCGTTTGTCCCCACCCTACCCTACTTTGAAGGGCTTAAGGGATGAGTTTGAAATTTTTAAAAATGTTTGGCAGAAAGAGAATTTCATGACCTTCAGTTTAATGTATCACAAGATAAGTAAGGCTATTCGAAATTTTGAAGTAGGGTAGGGTGGGAGCGAAGGGTTTGAAGATAGAAATTCGACAGTACGTGTCCTGAAGTCCCACTTAAAAAAGTAATAAAAATCAACCTGTTTCGGCGTTTTCCTAGAAAAAAATTTGGTCGCAAAAAATCTGAGGTGGAAAGTTCGAAAATGAACACCTGTATTATAATAATAATAATAATACATAATCACATATCAAATAATATACAGGCTGGTCCAGGTTATAGTAGCAATAACTCACCATTCGATGGTCCATCGAAAACTAGGTCGACATGCATAATTTTTCTCCAAAATGCTTCCTAAGGGAGATAGAGCCCTTTAAAGTTCAGTTTTTAAAATAATCTTTTCGCAATAACTCTCAAGTCATCAAAGCGATTTTTACCAAAGGTACAAATACTTATGAAATAAATACCCATCACTTGACGCAGATAACTTTTGTCAAAATTGTCCAGTGGCGTAGATACCGGGGGATTGTTCAACTTCTCCCACCCCATTTTCTACGCCACTTGATATTTTAAAAAAATTGTACTTTTTTTGAATCCCTTGTTAAATTCAGAAAAAAAAATTGCCTTTGTAAAATTTTGATTAGAGGCTTCATTTCCGAGATATTTGGGTTTGAAACTTTGGAAAACTTATTTATTTCCTAAGTATTTGTACCAAATTTGGTCAAAATCGCTTCGATGACTCGAGAGTTATTGCAAAAAAATCAACATACGGCGCAAAAATACCAATTATGAATATTTTTTGTTGCCAATTTTGACCTTAGATTATGATACTAGAATATTTGAACTTTCATTTGACCAAATATTATAATTATCAAACAAGTATTATTGTAGGAAATCTCGTGCCGAAGTTGCACTGCCTTCTATGCACATTTCCCCCCTCAGAATAACAATCAATTTCTGCCTTCCTTTCGAAGATGAATATTTGAAGGAGGCTGAAATGCTTTGACATCAGGAATCATCTAACTTTCTTCTATAAAATGATATAATTTATGTTCACCAGCAACTCAGCTGTGACGAGAATTTTCTGTTTTCTGAACGAATGTTTTTTTTCCTTAGAATTTTGGATTTAAGGAGAGTTTTCATTTAGGTCCCACAACATCCCACCTTATAATTATTACCACATTGTTCTCCAATATCAGAGACATCAGAAACATTTAGCGACCAGGTGCGACCTTGGGTTGCAGGATTTTCTTTGTTAAAAATCGCATGAGATGTAAATTTCACGGAAAATTATAAAAATTGCTAAAACCTCTACCATTGTCAATATTCACCATTCACCAGTCATCAATGTTGTACTTTCAATATTTCCACAGCATAAGAAACGCTAATTTAGAAATACTCATATACAGGCTGTTCACCTGTGAATTATATTTGCCTTGCCTTGAAGACTTCTCCTTGAACATAATTTCAAAAATTAAAAACGATTCTCACATAATTTTTTCCGTAGGTTACGAATCTGTCCACAAAAATTTTCTGTGATATATCGCTTACAGGGTGCAACATTGAAAATTTTCTCTAAATTGGACACCCTGTATTTTAATATAGGAATCGATCCAGATTTTCATCTTGAATATAAATATACAGGGTGTCCCGAAATTAGGCCGCAATATTTCGCCTGCGTGCTCTACGTCCAAAAATAGGAAGAAATGTTCCAAACAACATGGCTCTAAAAATGCTTCGTAAGGGAGCTACAGCGCCTTAAAGGTGGAAACCGGTAGAAGGTTTTTTTCACATATCTCCGAAACTAGCCGAGATAAAATAACGCAATTTGGTGTGACGTCGACATGTTCGACTGCCAACCTGATGTTGTGAACAGCATTGCCAAATTTCTATGAGAAGTGTCCCAAAGAGAGGGGGTGTGGGGTAAATGTAACCCTAACTTTTTTGTGCATGACTTCATTCAAATTTTGACAAGAGAACTTGAATGGACAGAGCCTTCTGCATTAAAAAGGTTCTCTTGTCTTATTTCGATAGGACGCACCGTTCTCGAGATAAATCACTAAGGAAACGTTGCCTGAAATTCCCCGAAATAAAGCTGAATACTCGAGTGCCGCAATCAGACGCAATATCCCAACAGTGCGTTCTAGGACTAAAAATAGAAAGAACTTTTCAACAAACCCGGGTCATGAATGCGTCCTGAGGGAGCTAGAGCCCCCTAAAAAAAAGGAACGTGGCCTGAATATCTCCGTAACTTGCCGAGATCAAATGACGAAATTTGGTAAGGAGTCGTGGTGTTAAGAGGTGGTGAATATGAATTATTTGCAAGTTCTCGATGAGTATACCGTTCCATTTCCAATTACAGAATATCAGCCAATTACTATTTTGCATCGAGCAATTTTGTCCCTTTTCTGATATGACTGATGTGAAAAAGTAAAACAGTTGCCTACTTAAAAACAACCTGATAAGTTCTTTCTTTTGCGTTCTACGGTTTTTGACCTACCAGTTGAGGTCAGGTCGACTCTTTTACTAGAAGGCTAAATTCTGTAATTGAAAATGGAAGGGTATACTCATCGAGAACTTGCAGATATTCATTTTATTTATGGGTTCTGCAACGAAAGTGCGTTGGCTGGAGTTCAAGAGTACTGCAGGCGTTTTCCTCAACGCCGAGTACCGGATCGTGGGATGTTTGTAAGCGTTCACAGGAACCTAGTGAATAACGGTAGTTTCCGGAGAGCTCGAGGACAAGGCAGGATGGTCATGATGTAGGAAACATCTTAAATCTTTTCGAAGAAGATCCCCGAAGAAGCATTCAGACCGCTGCCAGAATTGCCAATGTACCTCGGACAATAGTAATTACAATTCAGGCACCCTATGCAACAATTCTTATGATCACAAATGTTCTTTTTAGGTAGGGAGAACAGTGAGGAGACAGAACCTCCATGCATACCATTTCCAACGGGTCCAGCATTTGAAACAAGGAGATTTTCTTCCGAGGGTGCATTTTTGTTAGTGGATTGTCGACCATCCAAACATTGTCCCAAACATTTTGTGGAGCGATGAATGCATGCATGTTCACAAGAGACGGCACATTTAATATCCATAATAACCACTTTTGGTCAGACCAAAATCCGCACGTGATACGCCGCACTCATTTCCAAAAGAGATTTGCCATCAATTTATGGGCCGGCATTGTCGGAGATCAATTGATTGGCCCAACTGAGCTTCCACCACGTCTGAATTCACAAAGTTATCTAAACTTCCTACAGAACCAGCTAGATGATCTACTGGACGATGTACCACTGAACACCCGTTTAGCGATGTACTTTCAGCATGACGGAGCCCCTGCTCATTACGGACGTAATGTCAGAAATTGGCTTGATGAACGGTTTCCTGGGAGGTGGATAGGCAGAGGGGGTCCCACACCCTGGCCACCTCGATCACCCGACCTAAATCCCCTCGACTATTATTGTTGGGGACGAATGAAGGACCTCGTCTATGCCGTTGAAGTCAATTCTCGAGAGGTTCTCCAGCAGAGAATCAATCTAGCCATCAACGAAATTAGGGAGCAACCGTTCGAAATTTTGCGTTCTTCCCGGGCAATCAGGCGACGATCGGTTCTTTGCATTGAACAAAACGGAAATTTGTTCGAACAATTACTTGAAACTTTTTAAATAAATTTCATTTCCACCAAAGTACATCATAAAGGCTCTCACAATTTGCTAAAAATGATTACCCCAAGGCTCCCCTCCTTTGGACGCCCCTGATGAAAATTTGAGAATCGTGTTGAAAGATTCAGCTTGAGCTCTTAACACCACGACTCCATACCAAATTTCGTCATTTGATCTCGGCAAGCTACGGAGATATTCAGGCCACGTTCCTTTTTTTAGGGGGCTCTAGCTCCCTCAAGACGCATTTATGACCCGGGTTTGTTGAAAAGTTCTTCCTATTTTTAGTCCTAGAACTGGTTGGGATATTGCGTCTGATTGCGGCACTCGAGTATTCAGTTTTATTTCGGGGAATTTCAGGCAACGTTTCCTTTAAAGTGATTTATCTCGAGAACGGTGCGTCCTATCGAAATGAGACAAGAGGACCTTTTTTATGAAGAAGGCTCTGTCTATTCAAGTTCTCTTGTCAAAATTTGAATAAAGTCATGCAAAAAAAAGTCAAGGTTACATTTACCCCACACCCCCTCTCTTTGGGGCACTCCTCATAGAAATTTGGCAATGCTGTTCACAACATCAGGTTGGCAGTCGAACATGTCGACGTTACACCAAATTGCGTTATTATATCTCGGCTAGTTTCGGAGATATGTAGAAAAAACCTTCTACCGGTTTCCACCTATAAGGCGCTGTAGCTCCCTTAGGAAGCATTTTTAGAGCCATGTTGTTTGGAACATTTCTCCCTATTTTTGGACGTAGAACACGCAGGCGAAATATTGCGGCCGAATTTCGGGACACCTATCACACTTGATAGGTTGATGAGTCAGTCAACCAAACTTATATGAAAAAACTGATAAAGTTTGAAAATTCCGATTTTTTTTCCAAAGTAACCCAGTCAATTTTCTATCATTTAGGGGGAATGGATTGGATTATAGTTTGAGACTATTACCTTAACTTGACCCCACAACAATTTTTTCACATGTGTTTTGTTGCATAACCTATCAAGTGTGATATACATATGTATTTATAATCAGGATGATAATCGGAATCGACTCCCATGTTGAAATATAGGGTGTCCAATTTGAATTTTTTTTCGATGTTTCACCCTGTAAGCGATATACAGGGAAGAATCGTTAGTCCGCTTTTGTTCTCGATCTACACGGCGGACTTCGGGAGGTTTCTATCTGTTTGCGGCATCAATCAGTATGCCGATGATACTCAGCTATTTTATTCATTCGACTCCGATAAACCTATTGACGCCGCGGCCAAGATTAATTATGACATCGAAATAATTGGCCGTATCTCCCGGTATCACGGACTGATGCTGAACGACGCTAAAACGGAGTTGCTGCTCTTTGGGGGGAATCGCGGACGTCTGGAATCTTGTCTTGACTTTGTAATCAGAGTGGGCTCTCATTCTCTCACTCCCACGGATAAATGCAAAAGTTTGGGGTTGTATATAGACAACGATATGCGTTTTTCCACCCACGTAAGCTCCGTTATTCGTGGAACCTTTGCTAAACTAAGAACTTTTTACTTGAACAAAGATTGTTTATCGCCGACTGTTAGGCTGAGACTGCAGTGCGTTGGTCATTCCCTGTATTGCATATTGCATAACTGTTTTTTGGCCTGCCATACTGGAGAGTGATAGGCTTTGTTTGCAGCGCCTCCTAAACGCTTGTGTACGCTTCTGCTTCGGCTTGAAAAAGTATGACCATATTACCGAGAAATACGAACAGTCCGGTTGGTTGAGCTTGGGCGAAATGTTCACCTTGCGGCTTGCCTCGTTAGTCTACAAGCTGGACGTCACCTTGCATCCCGAGTACTTGCGCAGTAGAGTGATCAGAAACGAAAACATCCATTCAATTGATACGAGAGGCCGTGGTCTGTGTGTAGTTCCTCGACACCGGAGTACACAGTTCCGTGGCTCCTTTTCCTACTGTGCCGCGGTCACAATGAATAGAGTCCCGTTTCATATCAGGAGTGCCTCTAGCCTCCAATCATTTCAATCCCAACTCAGGAAATTTCTTTTGAGCGACCGATCATGATACCTATTATTTTTTTTTCATGATATATACGTGATTTATGTTATTTTGTTTATTATATACATATTTTTTGTTATACGTTTATTGTTGTATTGTTGTGGTTGTATGGAAGAGCAGCTTCGCTGAATACCGCCAATAAAGACATTTTATTATTATTATTATTATTATTATTATTATATACCACAAAAAATGTTACCGGGCAGATTCGACACCTATAGTCCGGATGCTAGTTGCATAAAATGGAACGAACCTTGCATTTTTTGATGAGAAGATGCTACTTGGTGGAAATGTTCTTTGCATCATACTCTTCCGATCCATAGAGGTAGCCATCAGCGCCATTCATGCCGGCAGCGTATACAGGGTGAAACAGAAGAAAAAAAGTTGAAAATTATATTGAAATAACCGAAGCATGTGGAGACGTGTGATTTACCACATAAATTAATTGTTTTATGCTCATGAAGTCACAGCAAACCATTCTTGATTACCTTGAACCGTCTTTGAAATGTAGGGGAAAAACAGAAAAAAAAACAAAAACACTCTTTTTTCCATAAATAAGTGATTCTTCGAGATATTGACACAATACTTGGTATTTCTACAAAAAGTTATGTTAGACATGATATGAGCTGGGTAGCCAATCCCTAAGCCAACTATTTCTAGAAATACGATTGTCAACTTTTTTTCCTCTTGAGCACCATCTTGAATCTGTCCTGTGAGGCATCGTTGAAAAAGTGATTGATTATCATAATAATGGTAATATGTAATCATTGCATCGTGAAAACAACCTCCTCATCATAATTAAGTGGCCTCTTCGGCGGGAAAGAATTGCCATTCGCGTATTTTCTGGCTCTTCAAAGCTTTAGTGCCCATGATGGCATTTGCAACATCTGGAATGGTGAAATATGTTACGCATTATGAACCTTGATGTACTTTGAGGTAGCGTTCCAAGTTTTGCAATCATCAATTGCAAGGTTTGTTCTTAAAAGCTGTTTGAACAAAATTTGTTGATTTTTTTTATGGAAAATGCAAAATATTGGACCTTTCCCCTCATTTGATCCCTCTTTGAGGAAAGCCTGAAACCGAAAGTCTCCAAAATTTTTATACTAATGGTTCACTGAGAACTGCTCTTCAATGTGTAATTGTCAAAATCTGCATAGTTGCGTTCAGATTCCAGACAGAGAGCGACAAGAAAGTTCATGCAGTGAAAAAAGACAACTTTCAATGCAACGGAGAAATCCCGGAAATGTCCCTTTTAGATAGGCTTCCCGCAATACACAGGTTCTGTAAGACTCTCAAGCGTGGGTGGAAGGCTTGAAACATTACTAATTCAAGGCTCTAACAGTGTACCAAATTGCACATTTATGTTATAAAAAGCAAGGTCTCCAGACAGCTTTCAGTCTAGCTCTGGGCTAGTTTTTTCTCGACTGTAACTTATGTCTTTTTTTACTGCATGAACTTTTTTGTCGCTCTCTGTCTTGAATCTGAACGCAACTATGCAATTTTTGACAACTAAACATTGAAGAGCACTTCCCACTGAACCATTATCATAAAAAATTCGGAGACTTTCGGTTTCAGGCTCTCCTCAGTGGGGGATCAAGCAAGGGTGAGAGACCCAATATTTTGTATTTTTCATAAAAAAACGACACAAATTTTGTTCAAACAGCTTTTAAGAACAAACCTCTCAATTGATGATGGTGAAACTTGGTAGGCTACCTCAAAGTACATCAAGGTTCATAATGCGTAACATATTTCACCATTCCAGATGTTGCAAATGCCATCATGGGCACTAAAGCTTTGAAGAGCCAAAAAATACGTGAATGACAATTCTTTCCCGCCGAAGAGGTCACTAAATTACGATGAGGAGGTTGTTTTTGCGATGCAATGATTCAATGTTACCATTATTATAATAACCAATCACTTTTCCAACAATGCCTCAGAGGGCAGATCCAAGATGCTGCTCAAGAGGAAAAAAAAGTTGACAATCGTATTTCTGGAAATAGTTGGCTTAGGAATTGGCTTTCCAGCGCATATAATTTCTAACATAACTTTTTGTAGAAACACCAAGTATTGTGTCAATATCTCGAAGAATTACTCATTTATGGAAAAAAAAGTGTTCTTGTTTATTTTTCTTGTTTTCCCCTACATTTCAAAGACGGTTCAAGGTAATCAAGAACAGTTTGCTGTGGCTTCATAAGCATGAAATAGGTTATGTATGTGGTGAGTTACACGTCTCCACATGTTTCGGTTAATTAAATATAATTTTTCAACTTTTTTTTTCTGTATCACCCTGTATACGCCGCCGGCATGGATGGCGCTGATGGCTACTTTCATGGATCGGAAGAGTACGATGCAGAGAACATTTCCACCAAGTGGCATCTTCTCATCAAAAAATGCAAGGTACTTTCAACTAGCATCCGGACTACTACGGAAAAGATTGTGTGAGAATTTCGTTTTTAATTTCTGAAATTATATTCAAAGGGGAGTCTCAAGAGGGGGAAGGGAGTATAATTTATACGTGAACACCCTGTATCAAGCGATACGGTCCTGGATTGGGTCCAAAACAAGTTTGTAACATACACTCTTCGATTTCCATGCATTTACCATGCCAAAAATAGTATTGTGAATTTTTGCGCCTGTTTTTGATTTCTGGCCAACTGTGAGAGGGGGGGGGGGTAACTTTCGGTGGATCACCCTGTACAATAAATCGGGATGGCGCAGCAACAAACATGCACATTCAGAGATGCCTAGTGGGGGTGGATTATTGATTTTCTCAAGCTTGGCCGAATCCTTGCGTCCGCCCTCTTTGGAATCAATAACTAGCCTGGTGGGAACAACGTGTTGATGATTGAGTGTTAACAGAAACTAGCTCATCGTCTCAAACGCAGTTTCAAACAGAAGCCAAATGAGTGGTTACTCAAGAATTCCAATCTAGCAGCGGTACACAAAAGGTCAAAACCCATGAAAGTCCAAGAGATAGTAGAGGGCGATAGTAACGCCATGGAACAAGAAATGGCAGGGGCACAGGACACCATTTACCTCTGCAACTTCCGCGTTTCCGTCGATGGAGAGTGGCTATGCCTGAAAGAGCTCCAAGACGTCGAGTTCAACATGCAGGACTCCTTAATTCAACCCGTTTCCACACCGTCTCCAGACATACCCGTTCAACCCTTTGGTATAAACTCCTATGTCATTTTTTCATATTGAGCTTTAATTTTTTTCAACAGGAAATTTTTACAGCGACATGAATTTGTTACAGGTCGAGATCCTGTTGTAATAGAAAGGAGTAACTTAGTGAACATAAGCAAGTTAGTGGTCAAGGAATTAATTGAGCAATCGCTGAGGTACGGACGTATGTTGGATTCTGATCACATGCCCCTGCAGCATTTCTTTATAGTATTGGAACATGTGTTACGTCACGGCTTACGTCCTAAAAAGGTATTGAAAAAATAGATCCAAACATGAATTGGTTTTAGCAGAAAAAATATTGTAAATTTCCAGGGACTTCTGGGGCCGAAAAAAGAGTTGTGGGATATATTACAAATGGTGGAAAAGTACACATCAGAAGCGCAAGATATCACAGCAAGCGTCCGTGATTTACCTACAGTTAGGTCAGCACTTTATTTTGTTAGGTGGACAAGAAAAGCGTTGAAAATTCAATTTGAACCTGACCCAGTATGAATTTTCCACCATAATTATTTTGTGGCCATTTATCTCACTCTTTACCTATCTATTATCTCTATTATTGCCTTACACCAAGTGATTCAGGTTTATGTTTCTTCACTTTGGAAAATACTCTCTTGATTGTTCTGATTCGGAAAAATGATCACCTGCTTTGTTGCAAAAATACAGGGTGTTCGACTGTTCGTCTGAGATTGGTTGTACATATTTTGATTTTCTTGAATTATAAATCTAATCGTTTTTCGATGTGTGATGTTCAAAATGAGCAGTTAAAAAACTCACCTAAGCTGCGGACGCTTGTTCCGGTATTATGTAGGTACCTCATCAGATTAGTGCTGAGGGCCGAGTGCCTTGAATTTTTGTACAGTAGGCGAGTTTTTCCTTCAAGTTGAGTACATTGAACCTGAACCACACTGTAAACTGTGGTATGTTTTAATTGGATTATATAATATTCAGGACACACATGGGGCGAGCCAGGGCTTGGTTAAGACTTGCCCTAATGCAGAAAAAACTCGCTGATTATTTGAAAGTTCTGATCGACCACAAAGACGAAGCTTTAGTTGAGTATTTTGAACCAGATGCTCTGATGTTGAGTGACGAAGCTATTGTGATAACAGGATTGTTAGTAGGGTTGAATGTTATAGACTGTAACTTGTGCGTTAAAGTATGTTGCATTCAAATACTTTCATGGTTCGATTTAAAAACACATTGATTTGACAGGAGGAAGACTTGGATTGTCCACAGGGTGTCATAGATTTCTCGTTATATTTAAAATCCTCAAGTCATGTCTCAAGCGAAACGAGCAACGATGAACAAGGTGATAACATGATAACAGTATTGGACCAAAAGAATTACATTGAAGAGCTTAACAGGCATTTAAAGTAATAATGAGCTGTGCATTTAAAATTTTTTCCTTGACTTGAAAAATTTGCAGCGCTACAGTAACTAATTTACAAAACAAAGTCGAATCACTGACAACAATGAATGCACTAATGAAGGAAGATTTAGCGATTGCTAAAAATAGTCTTATATCTTTATACGACGAAAACAGGCAACTGAAGCAAGAGCTGGGGAAAGAACCTGTCGGTGAATACGCCAGGAACCATGGGGCACAAATTACCGAAAGCGAATCTGATGGAAAGGTGGTTATTGAGGAAACAGATGAATTGAAACAGCGTTTAGAAGAAGAAAGGAGATTGAGGCAGGAAGCTGATAAAGAACTCGAATTGCAGGTTTGTACGATGTTTCATTACGGTGTTGCATTTCTTAAATGAAACCGTTTGCTTAGATGTGTTTGAAAGCTGAAATGGAAGTAGCAATGAAGCTTTTGGAGAAAGATATACATGAAAAACAAGACACGATCGTTTCTTTGAGGCGTCAGCTAGACGATATTAAACTTATCAATTTGGAAATGTATAAAAAATTGCAGGTAATGTATGACTTTTTTCAAATATGCACCAATAATATAAAAAACATATACTTTAATCACTAAAGATCTGTTGGCAAATAGCAGAAGATGCGTTTCAGCACCACTATTATGTATGAATTTGAATTAAAGCAGATTGCAAACAGGTCCCAAACGACAATATAAACACACGCACACTTTTGTACATGTAGTTTATGTGTTCGGCTGATTATAGGAATGCGAAATGGAGTTGACGCAAAAAGGTGAGGTCGTGAGTCGTCTCCAGGCGAAAGCCGGTCAGATCGGCAAGATTCTCAATAATTTAGAAAAGTACAACCACTTGTTAAAAGACGATAACAAAGGCAGGGGTGGTGGAGACAGGAGAGCCACCGAAAAAAAATTGCTTTTCCACCCGAGAGTTCCGCAAAACAGAGAAAGTGTCCCCAAAAACAGCAGTGTAACTAATAGTCCCACCACATCAGAATCGGCTGCCAAAACTCCAAAATCAGAATCTACTGAATCGTTTGTCAATCTCGAACTTGATCCAAAACAAGAAGATCACGAAGACGCCAAGTCTCCAATTTAGATTGTCGTCATTATGTACATTAATGAAAAGTGTTTTTCTTTTGTTTTGCTTTTGACTTTTTATGATCTCCAATGAAAAAATGTTGAAGCGCGTGCGCTTAAAAATGTTTCAGTAAGATATATTATGAAAGACTGAAAATCCTTAGTTGTGGCTTATTTCAGGAAAGCGAAGCATCATTAAACCATAAGGTGGAAGTTTGTACCAAACTAGAGGCTAAAGCACAGTCAATGACAGATACCATTAAAAGTCTTGAAGTTATGTAGGTATTATGCTTTGGTGGCGGCTTGCTTGAGTGTGAATTTTCTTGTAACTAAAGATAATATTATCATGTGCATGGAACTTAACCATTATAATGGGCTTACACTTCTTGATTTATTGTTATTGTACCTAAAACGATGTGACAAAAACCCTCGATGGTGATATATCATGCCTACAGATTCATACTAGGTACTCATATAGATACAATTAGAATAACATTCATCATGTGCTGTTGCCGAAACACATGCTTAAACAACGTACAAACTATTAAAAACGGTTGAACATGTCAAAAAAATCACAGGGATTTTGAATAGAAAATCCAACAAAAATTTGACATTTTCAAATCCTTTCTTAGTGTAAACGAGTATGTAGTTGGAACATTTACCATGTTTTCATAACGAAAATGTTGGCAAACCTTAACTACAGCAGCTACTACTTAGGTTACACAAAAAAAATATGTTAACTAAATACGGATTTTTTTTCTTTGTCGATGAAAACTACATACTTTTACCTATCTTTATAACATAGGAAATGTATAACATTGTAGATTAGTTAAATCCATTAAGTAGACAATTATGGAAATGTGGAAACTTCTACTTTAGGAACTTATTGATATGGAAGGTGCTATTTTAGGTGAGAAACAAAATAACTATTTTGACGTAATGCTTTTTTTTTAATAAATCTGGCTAAAACCATGCTCTGAGAAATTGAAGAGCCATTCTCATATCGTACTTATCTGAATGATTGTCGCTAAACTTTTCTAAACTATAAAAATGTATATTTTTAAGATTAACACTGACACAATTTACGAATTCGTCATATTGTAGCAAAACAGTTATGAACGTCAGCTTTAAGAATTTAGACTCAAATTTTAAAACTACAAAAGTTTACTCTTGGAAACAACTACGGCTGATTTTTAATAAGTATATAGGATGTTTCAAAATTATGTACCAATCTTTCTCCCTAGTTTCAGAATTTCAAAATATGAAGATATGTAATGCTATTTTTTTTTTTCGAAAAGTACCTGAAAAAAGTTATAGTCGGAATTCAAAATAGTTGGGAGTGCCTAATGCCTAATGCCTGATGACTCATGACTATGACTGAACTAATGACTTGAAATATAATTTTTCCGCATTTTTACATTTTTATCCCCCTTTTCATGACCCGACTATGATTTTCCTCCCCCTTCCCACGTTCCTCATCGAAACGCTCCAAATGCTCAGGTGTGAGTCACTCTCAACTATTGTGAACTCCGACTATACAGGACTACAAAGTTTCAATGTTTTAACTAGTTTTTATTTCAAAACGTTTACACGCCTGAGCGGATTTTGGTCAAATTTCAACAAGAAAGTGCTGAAATACATCTGTATCAAATGATGATGACGTGATCGATCAAAAATGACCAGTAACATAGATAGTGGGGAAGCTGCCAGTTTCTCTCTTCTCCACATTCTACTCCCCTGATGATTAAAATTGATCACTTTTCTGAATTGTTCGTTGTTCAATTTGTAAAAAAAATATAATAAAAATTAATGTTCTCCTTCTTCTCGGCACCCATACGGCCATAAGAGTTTGTTTTGGCATTTATTAATTTCATTATATATTACATAGGAAAATTCCATTTTACGTCACAACACCCAGACTTACATCACCGGGAATCGAACCCGGAGCCCCACTTCGCCGAGCAGGTGCGCATCCCACTCGACTAGTGGGCCGTCCCTTGTTCAAATTAGAAAAAAAGTTTATCTTGTTAAATTTTGATTGGAGGCTTTTTCAAGATATCCGGGTCTGAATGTTTGAAAAACATCTCACGAACACCAACATCTTGAGAGCCTAAAATGTAATTTTCTGAAAACTTACCTTACTTACTTAAAGAAACCGTTATTTCTCACGGTTTCTTGGTATGTAATTATATTGGTTTCTCGATTTGAAACGGCTATAAAACCTATTTCAGTGAAAAAAAAAACATGAATTTCGTTGTGACAATAGTAGTTTACGATACGAGTTGGCTGTTAGATAAATGGTTTTTAGACACGAAGCCGAAATTTGCAGAACGAGGGCGCAGCCCAAGTTCTGTAAGAGGCTTTGAGTGTTTGGAAAGTATCATGTGTAACCATCAACCATGAGTGTTGTACACTATTCACTTCTTTTTTTTTTCATTGCAAGTTTTAAATTTTTTGTATTTTTTGAGTTTATTTTGCAAGTGTCAAGTACATAAACTGTACCTATCCATATACAACTTATATAAAAGTCCTTACATCTTATGTATTAACACAACAAATATGTAAAAATTATGAATTGAACACTAGCTATCTAACTGCACTTTGTAGTCCTGTAACTTTTTTCGAGGACACTTTTCGAAAAAAAGGTCAATCTTGATATTTTGAAAATCTAAATCTAGGATAGAAAGATTGAAAATTGATTTTGAAACAGCCTGTAGGTGTATGTAACCTTCGTTTTATCATTGGTAAATTATATTTGTTTTGTATTGGTGTGTTGAGCAGGTGGATTTAAAACAATGTTATGTTTGGGTATTATCTTGCACAAAATTTTACTATAATTTGCAAAAACAGACAAAATGGATTTTACTCTTGTTATAATTTAAATCTTGCAATAAACTATAACTATCGTGATGTGTATTTGATTCCCTCCAGTCCAGTAAAATGAGACGATTTTTATCCTAAAGTTGAAACTAATTAGGGAATTGATGGAGAAAGTAGAGAATAAAAAACTGAATAAGAAAGACCAAAGTTACAATCCCAACCGTTCTGGGAACCATGGTAAAAAAAAGGATTAAAAAAACTTGCGCCGCGATGTTTCTTCTGGAACGGTGAGAGAACGGTGAGGCAGGAGTCGCACTTAAGCCACCCACTACCATCAACCAAAAATCAAACGCACGCAATGGCGCTGGTCACATTGCAACCACCCCTTACCACGGCCCGGTGATCACCGGCGACCATGTGTTTGAAATTTCCAACGTGGTGGTCGGCGTGACATTCCTCCTTGAATTCTGCATGAACAACAAGAGATATCTGAAAATTGTGAGTGACAAAGCTATAGAGAATTGAATGTTCCGCTAGAAAGACCTCGAGGCCAATTATTAGCTCTTCTAGTTAAGTCGTTAACCACGTCGTTGGAAGTTGCGCGACAATCCTCTTAATGAAGTAGTTCTTTTTGAAAAGTTACAAAAATCATAGATTCGATAAAAAACAATGTAAAGGAAGCCTGTAGAGGATCAAATGATCCATAAAAGAATCTCATTATGTTTGTCATATATCCATCTTTTTTGGTTTAGCTACGGGGCGCTATCAAAGTTGGGTACATGGCTCGTGACAATCAAACAATCATCGGAACGTCGTGCCAGTTTGGCCACATTTGCGGCGCGTCATGAGACCTATAATACTGGGCTTGGCTTCCATAATTCCCGAAGGGAGTCTTCCATCCATTCTAGCAAGTTTTATGGTAACACAACCGATTTTTTCATCGAGCCTAGGGTTTTTATAAGTTTTCCAAAAGAATCACTCCATCAACAGGATTGTTGCTCAACTTCGAACGTAGTTCACGGCTAAACTAGAAAAGCTAATAATTGGCCTCGAGGATTTTCTAGTGGAACGTTCAGTTTTCTACAACTTCGTCGTCCACAGTTTTCGGATATCTCTTGTTGTTCTTGCAGCATTTGAGAAGTAATGTCACGCGGAGAGTTTTTCCATTTCACCGCGCAACTTCGGCCGCTTCAACGGCTAAACTGAAGAAGTTGGACATATGCACTTCGGGATCATTTTTTTAGATTATTGAATACCCTATAACTTTGTCCCTGACAATTTTCATACATCTCTTACCGTTCTCTCACCATTCCGGCAGAAATACCAAGTTTCTCCATCTTCTTAATTTGTTGTTACCATGGTTTCCGGAACATTTGGAAATGCTTTTATTTTTTTCATTCAGTTTTTCATTCTCTGCATTGCCATGTTTTCTTCATCGAGTCCTCAATTAGTTATAAGCTAAATATCTACTTTACTGGACTATTCATGATTCTTGTTGGGTTTATTATTTTATTGTAGGTATCTAGGTTTGCCATTGATTTCTTTGTGTATGCATGCGTGTGTGTTTTTGTTTCACGATAATGTTTATTTTATATCTACTAACACACACTTTTCTTTTTCACTTTTCTTCTCGGCAAATTATTTTTATCTAAGGAAAGAGTAGGTACTCCAGCATGATATATCATCATGGTTTAGTTCGTCACTGATTTTTTTTTCAGTAAACATTAAGCATTAAAAAAAGACTAATTTCTAATTGTCAGCAGTGGGAGTACTCCTTATTCTAAAGTAGGTAGATTATTTTCATGAAGATGCGGAAAATAAACGTGAATTTTTTTATATCTAGAGAAATAATACCCCAAAAGGTGTATTTTTTTTTGTCAAACAACGTAAATTGGCACTGTTCGACTACCTACTGCAATATCAAGAGTACTTATAAGTACCTTGATCTGACTGTGAAGCGCTCTGACCTGGTCATAAGTGTATCTTTCGGCGGTGATAATTTTTGAATAATTATGATTTTTAACGAAATTATCCAGCACATACTCAGTCCATAAATTGACTGAGGAAACACTACCTACTTTGTAAGCTAGAAAAGCGCATAGCGTGCAGTACACCACTATATGATATCCCGACTACAGCAACACTGTGTGAGGCCAAAAGTTGGATGGGAGACCACCGGTAGGTAGTGCCAGTAGACGAACCACTGGGCGAGTCTCATTTGATTCCAGGCTTTCTCGGGTGGTCTTGGGGAAACCTCCCCGAGTATAACATACCTGCAACCAGCAGTACGGCAATGAGGAAAACGGACAGCGCAGTCAGGGAGGCTGACGAAGTCAGAAACATACCGACGCAGGGCGTGGGGTCACAACCGCATTCGCGTTCGGGGCTAAAGACGGAGTTCAGGTCAACTGTGCTCTTGTCGGCCGCAGTGCTTGGATGGATCGGCTGTCAAACATTCAGGTACCACATTGTGGCTCGGTGAGTCGGGTTAGTGGGGGCACAATCACAATTACAGTGCAGTGCAGGGGCAACCCAGCCCATAAAAATAATGATTAATGATCAAGAGTAAGCTAGAAGCAATCCCCCCCCCGCGCACAAAAACCCAAACCAAAGTTTACATCATACAGATTGAACACACATCCCACATCCAGAGGGTAATTACACCTATATCCAATACTTACTTGAATGGGTGCTTAATGTTTACTGAAGAACACAAATAATAATGACAATAACTAAAGCGGTAACCAAATAATGGCGAAAATTTAAATTGTAGGCTGAAAGAGAGCGAATCGAACCGCTCCGCGATCGAGCATTTGAAAAAAGAAATGGATCTACAAGCGGCTCACCACGAAGAACAATCGACGAATGTCGAAGGTGATTTGAAGGTGGAGCGTGAGTGGAGGGTTTCTTTGCAAGAGACCGTGCAGCAAGACAAGGAGCGCTTGTCCAAACAGCAGTTTGAAATATCCCAGTTGAAAATAATTGGACAAGTAAACTTTATAGTTAATTTTGTATAAACCAAATAAAAAAAATAGCTTATTCTAGAAATACGCAACGCTACAAGAAGACTATTATACGCTGAAGGAGCAGTGTCTGGAACACGAGCGTACGATGGAAGAGCTTGGCAGTCAGTTAAGTATTTCGAAGTTGCAAGTGGCCGATTTGAAGGAAGAGCTGAAGAAGAACGAAACCGGTGGTACTTGGGTCAAGGACAACGCGGCCACCAATTGCAAGGCGTGTGCTAAAGAATTCAACTTGACCAGGCGGAGGGTATGTTGAGAGTCATACTCATATTGTATACTGTAGTGAGTAGGTAAGGTATACATACAGCATACTGGCGGACAAAATTGGCGTTATACTTCTTAAAAGTATTGGAGAAGAGTGCAGACGAACCCGGCCAAGTTCAACTTTTCGTGTTTTTCTTTATATTAATAACTTAAGAATAGTTCAACGAAATTTCCCCTAATTTAGCTTAGATTAGTTTGCATGCAGACACTGGTTACCTGCTTATTGTCAAGTTTCAATGAGATCCAACCAGTGGTATCGAAATTACCAGAATTCGCGAATTAAGCCAGGAGGATTAAAGAATAGGGAGGAAAGCTAAGCCGGCTTGCAGGCGAGAGAAGTAAAGTCAAGCGCGGTAGGGGTGAGGTACTCAAACTACGCCCGATTACTAGATACAGTTATGCCAATGGTTTTTTGACAATTTTTCCTGCGCCTTGAGTTGATACAAATCAGTTGAAATTTCCTAGTTCAAGTATATACGGAAGCGCTGAAGGATCACGTAGAAAGTTTTTTTCTAACTCGACCGGTCGACATAATAACTTGTCCTGATTATCTCGACCGGTCGACTTGATATGAGCAAGATTTTTTTTTAACTCGACCGGTCGAGATAGCAAATTTTTTTTTTTAGTTAACATTATGTCGACCGGTCGAGTTAGTTGAGTCGACCGGTTGAGTTAGTATCTCGTCCGGTCGAGTTAGCTATCTCGACCGGTCGACTTAGTATCTCGACCGGTCGAGTTAGCTATCTCGACCGGTCGAGTTAGCTATCTCGACCGGTCGAGTTAGCTATCTCGACCGGTCGACTTAGTATCTCGACCGGTCGACTTAATCAACTCCACCGGTCGAGTTAGTTATCTGTACCGGTCGACTTCGTATCTCGACCGGACGAGTTAGTCAGCGCTGACTTTTTGGCGCATTTTTGTGAGAAAATGAGGCTTGTATGGCGGGCTTGTATGGCGGGTTTGTCTGTCTCTCTGTCTGTCTGTCTGTCTGTCTGTCCGTCCGTCTGTCCGTGTAGAAAGTAAGAACGTGTACTTCTCCTCGAGGAATGAAGCTAGAGCTATAACTTATTCCGATGGATAGCTAATGTCCCCAAGGGTGGCAAATGGACATTATTTTTTCCATCTATACATATTTACCATCATTATTATCAAAAAACAAATATTTCATGTGTGTTCTTCCAAGAAGTTGAGCTCCTCCTCGGGAAATGAAGCTAGAGCCCTGGAACTTTTTCCAATGGATAGCTTATGAGGTCCTCAAGGATAGCCAGTGGGCAGATTGGATTTCATAGTTGCGGCGCCATCTTGGTCGCCATATTGAAATCTCTTATTAGTGGAACGATTTTCATGTAACTTGAAACTTATCCTTCTCTCGTATAATCATCCTTATTTTCAAGCTGAATTTCATGATTTCGTCACCATCTTGGCCGCCATATTCAAATTTCTTATTAGTGGAACGATTTTCATGCGACTTGGAACTTGCCCTTGTCTCATATGATCATTCTTATTTTCAAGATAAATCTAATGATTCGGGCGCCATCTTGGCCGCCATATTGAGATCTCTTATTAGAGGAACGATTGTCAAGAAACTTGCCACTTACTCTTGTTTCGTATGAACATTTATTCCTATTTTCAAGCTTGACTTCACTCCCAGAGAACCTAATCTATCTATCGAAAAAAGTTCCAGGGCTCTAGCTTCATTCCCCGTGGAGGAGCTCACTTCTCTGAAGAACACACAGGAAATATTTGTTCTTTGATAATAATGATGGTAACTATGTATGGATGGGAAAAATAATGTACATTGGCCACCTTTGGGAACATTAGGTATCCATGGAAAAAGTTTCAAGGCTCTAGCTTCATTCCCCGAGGAGGAGTGAGTATATGTTCTTACTTTCTACACGGACAGACGGACGGACAGACAGACAGGCAGACAAACCAGCCATATAAGCGTATTTTGTTTACGAAATGCGCTAAAAAGTCAGCGCTGACTAACTCGTCCGGTCGAGATACGAAGTCGACCGGTACAGATAACTAACTCGACCGGTCGAGTTGATTAAGTCGACCGGTCGAGATACTAAGTCGACCGGTCGAGATAACTAACTCAACCGGTCGAGATACTAACTCAACCGGTCGACTTAACTAACTCGACCGGTCGACATAATGTGAACTAAAATAAATATTTTATAATCTCGACCGGTCGAGTTAAAACAAAATCTTGCTCATATTAAGTCGACCGGTCGAGATAATCAGGGTACAATTTTTTTGTACCCTGATTTTTTTTTCAAAGTCGACCGGACAAGTTATTATGTCGACCGGTCGAGTTGGAAGTATAGGTGCATGCATAATTGAAAACGTTGAATTTATAACTTTCAAAATGATAATAAATGATGGCATGGAGGCAGCATCCCTGGTGAAATAACGTCATCTTCAATGTACGGCAAACTCATCAAGAGGGTGGAACACCACTTTTAGACGTTGCATGGCAAGCCTGTCTTTGCAATGCATACCCTGAAAGGCTGATCTGGTAGTCTTACTTTGAATACTTCTCAAAACAACATTTAAAATCCAAAAACAGAGCCTGCAGCCAATAGTCCAGGAATTATAGAAAAAATAGCGAACAAAAATGATAACTAGCCGGATTTTTGTATATAAGCTCAGGTAAGCATGTAGTTCAACATAGTAAAAGTCCTCAAGAATCCGGTGTGAGCTTCGGCCGTTGTGGCCTCGAGAAGAACTTGAGAATCAGTTTTTCGTGTTTATCTCGTAAACGATGGCACTTGGAGGAAAAGCACTTGTAGCAAAATTGTTGGAAATTGTGTTGTCTACAAGAAAGGTCCTTACATATTCCATCATCAGTCCACTCCTTCTTCGTCAAAACACAAGAAAAGCTAAATAGTCCAGATGCTCGATGCCGAAGACTGTACGGACCTTGAGTTTTATGATGGCAGGGTGCCACTTGGTAGAGGTGTTGTTCGATCCATTCTCTTTTGATTGAAACTTAATGCCATCAATACCAACTATGCCGGCGGCATATACAGGGTGACATGAAAATAAAAAGTTGAACAAATGTACCTCAAGAACCAAAATAGGTTGTCACAAGATTTCCTACTCAAGAACAAAAAGACATTGTGTTCTAGGTCAGAGTTGGTCCTAGGTAATTTGGACAAAAGGTGACCGGCTAACTCGGGGGTGGTTCGAGTTTACCCTCCCAATTTAGGACCTGACTAGGGGAGAGTAAAGTAAAAAGGGCGCCAGGGTCTGTGGTCACAATTTGATGAATGTCGAACGACCCAATTCGGCAATTCTTTATATACAACTCCGGTAGAGCAAAAAAAAAAGGTGAAAAAATAAAACACAGGTGATACGTATTATTTCTACCAGCGATGGAAGTCTATTCAAATAGCAAACGACAAGTAGTGGTAGTGAAGGTAGCGGTAATAAAAATATAAAATTAAAATAAAAATAAAAACAATACAAATTTCTCGGAGCCTGAAGGGTCTCCTCAAATGCTCAGTTTCACTGGAAGAGTGAACAAAGTTAAATTGCAAAAGAAAGAACGCTTTTGATTTCAGAAAAAGGGAAGGGATCTAGAAAGAAAAAAAAAAGATTGACACACCCTAGCTAAGATTCACCGCAATACTAGCAAGACCGCGACGCAAGGAGCGAACTATCCCGCGACGCTTTCCCCAACCTGTCTGTGCACAGAAAAATCGAAGCGCCGCAACTGGGCCAAACGCCCTGACTCCGATCCTGTCGCGCCTAAAATCTCGCCTATATCACTTGTAATCCCGCTCGGTTACTTCTTTGAAAATTCCCCTTTTCAAAAACGCGCTTTACAACTTAATATACTTTGCGAATCGTAGCTTAGGGCTACAGTTTATTTTGACACGACGATCTCTAACTAGTAACACTCGATGAAAGAAAAAAATAAACAGACGGTTGCAGGCGGTTTGGAACTTCGCAATATTCGGTAGCGCGCCTAGTTTCACGGTCGCACCGCTTACAGACTAGATCCAACCTTATTGTCTCGGGTTCCCATCGAGACGGAAGACGGAAGCAATCCGGGTGCAGGGGTGGAAATGAATTAATGGGTCGACACCAGCAGCCTGTCGCGGAGCATGAATGTCTACGATGCAATTCAGGACGATAATTCCCAGTTGGGGACAGCGTACGAGAAGGCGGAGACTAGTCCAAACCAGTCCGCAGGCGAGCGCCGTGCTGTTCAAGCTGTGGTTGCGCAACTTCGGAACAAAAAGCCTAGCACAGAAGTAATTCTCAAAAAGCACCCAGAGAGTGATGACGTGGCTGACGAGATGGGTGGGTACCAGATTGTCGGTATCAAGAAACAAGGGGCCCTGTGGATAAGCGACTTGTGAAAGGGGCGATACTAACAACCAACAAGAGAACTTACGAAAGTTGTGATTTGGCCCCAAAATAGTAAAGTAGTGGTATCCTTGATAGATTTAAAATCCAGCCAAGCTGATAATCTTTCAGGTGAATTGGTGGATGCTCCTCAAAACATGAGATTTGGCTAACCAGCGCCTTTCACCAAAACACCGAGTCTATCTTTTTCGGAAACTACTGAAGAATGACCACTAGATAACAAAGAAAATCCCCACTTCACAAGAAGCATGGCCCACAAAAAAAAAACTGCCAAAAAGATGACAAGGGAAGAAAAATATCGAAAACCAGAAGAACCTGAGAAAGCTGGATGGCGATTTTCACACTTTGATAAGGGAAAATGTGATTACAACCCCTCGATGTTGAAGGATGCACGATTATATTGAATTCCACGTGGTTGATAAAAATGGAGACGTCGCTCAAGGTCGCAAGAGATCAGCACACGAAGGGCCCAAGCAGGACCGGACTTTCTGCCAAAGAATTACTGCATCTCACAACACACACGGCTTGTGGCATAAACCCATCCTTGTTCTTCACCGCCCAGGAATATTTCGGCTCTTTCCGACACCTGACCAGATCTCCGATTGCACGTGGTGGCCATACGTCAAATTATGACAGTTTTTGATTTGACGTTCACGAGGTAAACAAACCATTTTCCAAAGGAAAATCAGCATCTGGCTGCAATAAAATGGCACGGGAACATTTTTCCAGGTGAACTAGCACGACAAAGAATCGAAGAGATAAAGCCATTTATCGATAAGCGGGTAAAAACCAAAAAGGTGCATATCGTAATATAAACAAACTCCTTTGCAGGTCTGCTGTTCGAAGGAAATTGATCGAATTTAAATTGGATAATGACACAATTGGACCGCGGATGCGCTCCGTACTCGGAAAACCTTCAAAGGGAAAATCACCTCACACCAGCCGTTAACTGTGCAACCAGTGGCGGATCCAGGATTTGTGTTAGGGGGGGGCGCAACACAGTGGCGTACCTAGCATATTTGCCACCCGGGGCTAATTATCCTGTGAGACCCCCCCCACACCTAACTTTACACCTATATCTAGAGAATGAGCTGTAAACTGCAGAGACACCCCCAGTGCCGGATTAGGCAATTTTCCGCCCTAGAAATTCAGGGATCGAAAAATGGCGCCCCAGCTTATTGGTGACATGTTATTTTCAGACGCAGGAAAGCGATTTTCTGACAAAGCGGACAACACCACAAACAGCGACCAATGCCAGAAAAGAAGCGCCGCAGGCGAAATTTTTTTAGGCAATTTAACCAAGCATTTAAATCTGCAAATAGAAAATGCAGCTGTAGCAGAAATGTCTATGTTTGAGATGTTTGACTAGAAACTCTAAGTTGACCGAAAAATCACACGCAGTTGTTGTTTGAGCCGATTTCACCAAGAAAAAAAATTAAAACGTAAAAATGACTTTTCACTCTGTAAATTGAAAATCATCAGTCACAGGGATGTATCCTTTCCATATTATGTTCAACATGACATTATAAGCTTGCAAAAAAAAACTAAACCGGCTTCAATCTATATCAATTCTACCAAGAAAAATTGAAGATGGAAAATAGTTTTCATTTCACCCTGTAACTTGATGCACAGCAAACGGTCATAAAGTCTCCACAAAAAAAAGTAAAGAAAGATAACAAACTTTCACCCTATTGGCGAAAATCTTTTCCGCGTGGTGGCGCTGCACGCAATAAAACATGGTGGCCCAAGAGGCCTTGACAAATAGGTAGTAAACGCAGTGCGCATTTACATCACAACAGCTGTCAACAGTGATAGCTGTCAGTGAAAGCGTAACAGTGGGCGCCTACTCTGTGCAGTGGGCTAAGAACTGGGGCTCGTTGGGAATGGAGTTTCGTTGCAGTATCTCTAACTTATTTTTGTTTTAGAAAATGCCGATAATACAGATTCATTTGCCCAATATTTATGGTCATGTTGGTGACCAAATCAGCCCCCTCTCGACAAAGTGCGAAGAAGTGATTGAGGCAGGTCATTTAATCGTGTGTGGGGTGACTGGGGCTCACTGCGACTGAGACTCTTGTGCTTTGTTATGTCTCATAAATGGATAATTGAAAACCATTTGGAGGCTAGGTTCTGTGGCCCAGTTGTTAGAACAGTGTTGTGAACTCGTGAAGCCATCTCCGATAAGCCAGTGAGAGCAGCCGAAGAGCCTGGAGATCAACGCCAGCGGTATTGAGAGAAGATACCTGGCCTGCAAATCAGAATCCGTCACTCGCCTCATCAGTTCAGATTTAGAACAACTTAATCGATATGAAAATATTTTCCATTGTAGAAACACTAACATCAACCGATGAGCTATGATTAAACTTATGATTGAAGAATACTCAATTATTTTTGATAAACTATGATTTTTATTATTCTAGACAGCGGTAAATGCTTATTAGCTACTGAAATTTTACTTCACAGTCAATGTAATAGTCGTACGATTACTCCAAAAGAATGTTCATCTTTCTGGCCTAAACAATAATTATTGTTGGCTCATTTTCGTGATGCGTCCTGATGTACCTATGCCTTGTCTTGTGGGGGCTTTGTATTTCCACCTTGTGTACAAGGGGCTCACACAACTCAACATCTGTAACGTAAATAAGCATTTCAGAGATTGCATTTTTCGGCCAGCATTTCACCAACTTACGTATCGGCTTTTGCTGCTGCATTGTGCATTGTGTCCATCGGCGTATACTAATGCAGTAATTCAAGTCAAATTACAACACTCACTCGCTCACATTCACGACGATGTGAAAAACAAGGAAGACAAAAAAATTGATTTATTTTTCAACTGTCAAAACTGTCAATATTTTCATGATTTGGAGTGGGCACTGTCAACTGTCGAGTGCTACTGCGCTACTGCGCTGGGCTGTGCGCTGGGTACCTATTTGTCAAGGCCCCTTGGGCCACCATGTTTGACTGCGTTCAGCGCCTTCTGGTGGCCGCTGATTTTCGCCAATATACTGATTTGTAGCAGTCCCAGGGTAGCGGACTTTTGACATGTTGAAGAGGGGACTGAAAGCTTGCCGTGATGAAAAAAAAACATTTTTGTTTGAATTAATTCCAGCTAAAATCTTATTTCCAATAATTTAAGTAGGTACTACTCGTACTAGACCCGGCTTTCCACATAGGCACACCGGCCATTTTTTTCCGGGTATTGTATCTATAATTTAGGATTTAAAAGAATTATACAATTACAATAATCGAGTCTCTCCGATTATGCCGAAAGCCGATTATGCGGTACCTACCTACCTACCTACCTACCTATTGACTAGGCGTTCGTTGAAGCTATCTGTGCCGCGAAATATGATGAAGTAACAAGCAACCCTAAGTTTAATACCTATTTAAACAATCATATGTACCTGTAATTATTAAGAAGTTTTGACTGTCGTCGTTTTTGAAATCTTATGTACCATTTAGTTTGTTTTTCATCGAATATTTATTGTGTTAGGCAGGCAGGCACTCCGGCAGGTAGGTGAGTTGGTGTGTTTTATGATAGTGAGTATGGATACCAGATGTGAATTCTTTGTCGCGGGCGAGAAGAAAGGCGCAGGGGGCGCGTTTTGTGTGATGTTTTTAGAAAGTTTATTAGGGTAGTTTGATACGTTTTGTGTGAAAATAGAAGAAGGCCACCGGTCACCAGCCACTGACTCGATGGGTTGACTGAGTGGTATTTGTGTGTGTGTTTGTGTACATTGAGAGTCGAATAGTAATACGCGTAGTGAAAGATACTCGAGTAAATATTGTAACATGGAAAAGCATCCTGACAATCTAAGAGCAATAATTGCAACCCTTAGTTTAGTCCAGGGGAGGGCGCGCGCCCCCTGCGCCCCCCCTCTGGATCCGCCACTGTGTGCAACAAAAAAAACTGTCCAGGTTCACGGTCGAATGGAGTCGCGTGACCAAGGTCAAGGTCACCGCAAATTTGACCTGTAACAAGGTGAAGACATGTAAATCGCCAAAGATATTTCTAATTTCATGACCATGAAGTCGTCGTAAACTTAAATCAAATATGTTGAGTCGTTTCTGAAATATTTTCAGAAGACTGAAGTCGTTACGAAAAAAAAAATAGTTTTCCGTATATCAGTAATTCTTCTGATCTTGAATCGAAACTTGGTGTTTTGAATCGAAACAATGATAAATTACATTTAAAACGAAATTACAGTGAAAAGCCCTCTCTAGGCCAACTAATTTTAGAAAAAACACAGTCAAATTTTTTTCTGATAAGTAGATGAAAATATATATTTTTTTTGTAACAACCTCAGTCTTTTGAAGATATTTCAAGAACGGCTCAAGATATTCAATTCAAGTTTACAACGACTTCATGACCATGAAATCAGAATTATTTATGGCGATTTACATGTCTTCACCTATTTTGGTTCTCGAGGTACAAATGTTGATTTTTTTATTTTTATTTCACCCTGTATATGCCGCCGGCATAGTTCGTCTTGATGGCTGCAAGTTTCAACCAAAAGAGAGTGGATCAAACAACACCTCTACAAAGTGGCACTCCGCCATCATAAAACTCAAGGTCCATACCAGTCTTCAGCATCAAGCATCTGGACTATTTTTATTTTCTTGTGTTTTGACGAAGAAGGAGATGACTGACGATGAAATGTGTAAGGATCTTTCTTGTAGACAATAAAATTTTCAACAATTTTTTTCCGGGAACTTTTTCCCAAGTGCTGTTCATTAGATATACGCGAAAAACTGACCCTCAAGTTCTTCTCGAGGCCACAACGGCCGAAGCTCACACCGGATTCTTGAGGACTTTTACTATGTTGAACTACATGCTTAACTGAACTTATATACAAAAATCCGGCTAGTTATCATTTTTGTTCGCTATTTGCGATTTAAACAGCTAAAATTCCTGGACTACAATTACTTCAGAAAAAAATCTCAGAAATTTCAATTGACATGCGTCAGCAATTCAAGTCGCAGGAAAAATTGTTAGAAAACCATGCAACTAGTGGTGCGATTCTCTAAAAAATTACATTCCATAAAGGCTCTGGTGTTATTACGTTGTTATTACCCAGGCAACAGCCAATGGCCGACACGAATTTTTACATAACAGAGCGTTTATGGAATGCTATTTTTTACAGAATAGCACTATAGGTTCAATGATTGGGCGTAGTTCATGAGCAGATATTACAGTTGAGTGGCTACAGGATCATTCGCGCACCTTCCCTCCATAATCTTATGGCGTTTTCGACTGGGACTGCTCTGGAACCGCTCCAGTTCCGAATTTGCTTGATACCGAGCTGCTCTTGAACCGAATTGCATTCGTTCCGTTCTGTCCCCTTCGGCTCGGCTCCATCACAGACGGCTCCATTCCGTTTCTTTTCCCTCTCGCATTAATTTCAAAGCATTCATACCTTCATCACTGCTTGATTCGAATAGGATTTAATGAGAAAATTGTAAAAAGGAATGCACCGCCACAAATTCATCCCTTTTGGTATTACCACGTGTTACACAAAAGTTGCCTATCAATTAAAGGTAGCTTCAAGGGAAATGTTGAGTGAGATTTTTGTAGGCGTCATAATTTGAATTATTTGGTGGTTCTGTTGGAGGCTGGGAGGAGGCGTCGAGTATGGGAGAAAGGTCTCAATTTAAGTTTTACCGCAGAGGAACAAAGGCAGCGGAATCTTTATTAACACGCATAAGTTCATGTAAAGAGATAAGAGAGGGCATGGGCATGTCCGTTTAACTGGCGATGGTACTTTTTTTTACCGGACTGGGTTTTCTTATCGGAATTTTCGGGAGTCGCTTTTTGAGTGGTGTGTGAGACAACGGCGTAAAGTTTTAAGTCCGTGAAAATACTACAATTTTCCAGTCGGAAATTGTTATATCACCCCACGATTGAGCCGCTCCGGTGAAGTAGACGAAAGGCCCCAGTTTTTAGAAAAAGCACCCAACACCATTTTTGGAATTAAACCCCTAACATTTTGGGGTAAGTCACCCATTGCCAGTGAACGGTACAGAGTCCAACGTCATTCTCTATTTTAGTTTTTTTTTTTGGTTTTCTTCTCGACTGTTCTATACAACACCGTCTGAACCGAGTAGTACCTTCCTACCACCGATAGGTACCTACGCAGTTTTGCTGTGCCTGTTTCGACCCACGTGGTGGAAATAATTGGGAATCGCCGAGTTATAAAGATATTCCAAGAAGCTCAGACGACATCTTCCCTTACCTCCACACGGAACCACCAGCGCCTCCACCATATTTTACTGTTGCTGAACATCGCTCACTACCGGACGAAAATACCAGATAAGTGGCATGTTTACGTTTTCCAAATCTGAACGCTACTTACCTCGTCGAAATCACCAATAAATTTATTTTCCAATCTACCTTAATCTACGCCAAATTTCATTTTGTAAAACACATTAACTTCACAATTTTTATTTCCTTGTTGAACTACATTAGTTTTATCGTACTATTTCCCATTTAACTAAATTTTACTTAACCATTTCTACTCACCTGATTTGAGTAGTTTTCTCCAGGATAATTATTACTATACATTCTTTTTTTTTTAAACTCTGTAAATGACCGAATTTTGGCCAAGATTCTGACATATCTAAAAGTACACAAGTCAAACTCATAGTCGATAATAGGTTTGTTTTGGCAGCGAGTTGCGGACGGTTTGCTAACTGTGATTCAGCGCGCATACTCGACTCCAACCAGTTTTCAAGTGGTTGGAAAGTTTTTGCTGCAAGAACGCGTAGCGAGCGGTTCCAGTTGAAACTAGGGACACAACAACTTGTCAAGTTTTCCCCGCCAAGCCGAGGTCTTATTTAAGGGGTTTCTGATGCGACTAAAAAAGTTGTCGACGGAAATCGGTTTTATTTTATTTTTTTCGTCAAGTACAAACTCATCCAAAAAGAAAATGTACAGACATTGCTATCAAATTTTGAAAATTTCCAAAATATTTTGAAAATATTTGAATTTGATTTTTGAAAATTCAAGAACTAGATAGCATCGACAATGTATCTCTCCTCAAGAAAGTCGCATGCAATTTAAACTTTCTATTTTCAAAAAAAAGGTACCAAAAATGACTTCTACTAATTCACTTTTTCATGTCTACGAGAAATCATTTTTGGTGCCTTTTTTTGAAAATAAAAAGTTCATATTTGGCATGCGACTTTCTTGAGGAAAGACACATTGTCGATGCTATCTAGTTTTTGAATTTTCAAAAATCAAAATCAAAAATTTTCAAAAATTAGCAATATCCGTACATTTTCTTTTTGGAGGAGTTTCTACTTGACGGAAAAAAAAAACCGATTCCCTTCAACAACTTTGTTAGTCGCATCAGAAACCCCTTAATAAATTTACCGAATTAATGTAAATATGTAACTTTCAGCGGGTAAAACTATTTTAAATTAACCTCGAAAATGCGTCTTTATTTACCTTTCTGTCACACTGTCACATTACGCGCCACGCCATCAATCAAAGATCGCCCGATTGCGAAGAAAGGCGTACGCATGCGTCTGATCACCAGTTTCTTTTTAATTCTCAAACTCCTCTGACCGTCCACAAACTGTTTTCGAACCGTTGGAGGCACCTGCTCAAACAGCTTACCAACAGTTGGCAACTCGAAGTTTACACTGCCCGAACGGCTTAACGGAAGCGCGCAGAATCCAAACAGTTGGAAACGGTTGTGTATCGCTGCCAAAACAAACCTAATATTAGTTATTGTATCTGTAACAGTCGAATTGCGCAATCATCGTCATTGTCATAATACAATTCAAACTTTTAGCTTAACATTGTTTCTTTCTGTTCCTCTTTTTTTCAACTTCAATTTGCCAATTTGATATGGCTTTGCCAACTCACGCAGCCTAGTTATTTGTCTAGTGCTCCAAAGAAATAATCATTTACTGAGCTAGTCCACCTCTTTATCTGATGCACTAACAACGGTATCACACGACTCATCTTTAGCACCAAAATCGAGACTGATGGTGTTTTCGACTGGCCAGAACCGAGCCGGTTCCATTCCGACTGAGCATGCGCAGTTCATCAGAGCAACTTTTTGGCGTGTTCGACTGGAAGTGGCATTGCTCGCGTGCTACTTTTTGCCGTGTTCGACTGGGACTGGGAATATTCCTACGTCATTTGCACGGAACCAGCTCCGAATTTTAGAACTGTCTCGGTAGTCAGTTCTACTGTCAACTTGATGTATCAGTGTCGATTTTGGTGCGAAAGATGAGTCGTGGTAATACCAAAAGGGATGAATTTGTGGCGGTGCATTCCTTTCCACAATTTTCTCATGAATTCCTATTCGAATCAAGCAGTGATGAAGGTATGAATGCTTTGAAATTATGAGAGGGAGAGAGAAAATAAACGGAATGGAGCCGTCTGTGATGGAGCCGAGTCGATGGGGACAGAATGGAACGAATGCAGTTCGGTTCAAGAGCAGCTCGGTATCAAGCAAGTTCGGAACTGGAACGATTCCAGAGCAGTCCCAGTCGAAAACGCCATGATACATCAAGTTGACAGTAGAACTGACTACCGAGACAGTTCTAAAATTCGGAGCTGGTTCCGTGCAAATGACGTAGGAATATTCCCAGTCGAACACAGCAAAAGTGGCACGGGAGCAATGCGACTTCCAGTCGAACACGCCGAAAAGTTGCTCTGATGAACTGCGCATGCTTAGTCGGAATGGAACCGGCTCGGTTCTAGCCAGTCGAAAACGCCATTATATCCCCCTAGATATGAAGTTGACTCCATTTTTTTTTTGGCAGCCCTGGGTAACGCCGATGTCACTGGTTGGATTTTAGTGAAACTTGACAGGCAGGTAGACAGTGTTCGAAAACAACCTAGGCTTGATTATAACGAATTTCAATGAACCGTTCATGTTTTATTGAATGTGTTGTTCAAAAAACGAAAAAATGAACTTTGACACCGTGTATCTTGGTAAGTGATTGAAAGACATATTGTCATTCATTTTCCGAATCTTGTCAAAATTTTTAATAATGAATCTGAACCACCCTCAACTTATAACTTCTTCCGTTTAGCTGTTAATCGCGTTCGCGGCAGTTGAGCTGTTGCGCGACAGACCAGACCCCCATTTTACAGGACTGCCGCGCAACTTTGAACGCGATTAGCAGCTCAACGGAAGAAGTTACGACATATGCTCTCATCGACTTCTTTGTAGATCATTAAATTTCCTACAAATCTGTTTCCAACACTTTTCATATAGCTCTTACCGTTCTCTCGTCCTTCTATGAGAAAGACAGCGGCGCAAGATATCAGTTTCTTTGTTTTCAATTTTTTTCATAATTCCCGGGGAGCGGTAAAAAGTGTAATTTGGTTTTTCCATTGGGCACGTTCAGCAGGCTCTCTGGTGAGTGCTACCGGTGGATAACGCATGCGCGTTATCGAGTGGTAGCAGCTACCAGTCGCCATTTTTTCCTCCACAATTTATTTGCGGTAGCTGTGGTAGCGGTGGAATGGTGGGCTGTTTATGACAGTTTATGTCAGTTTTTCGGCGGAAATGAGTGGGGAAATAGAGAGCGATTCGACAAGCCGTTCAGCAGCTCACATATCTACCGGTAGTGTGTCGGTTGCCTGCTGAACGTACCCATTCATACTGGCATACCGGTATGAAGGTACCATGTTACTTCAAGCGGTACAATTTTACAGCCCATTAGTACGCATTGACATACTACCGGAATTTATTTCGCGCGCCTCGGTAATATATTTAATACCTTGGCTGTAACGAGACGCTTTCCACCTCGGTATGTAATATATTATTACAGGACTCGCAGGCCTCAAGGATTCGCTATAGCTCGTCTTGGAACATGCCTAGTACAAAAATGTCGTGCTGATTCATGCAACGCAAATGCAATGTCAATGTCCTATCTGAATTTAATTCTAGGAAGTATAACAAGATAGAGTGATAATTGGTAAAAATATTTTTAGCATCATTGCCGAAACTGCGGCGAGATATTCTGCAACGCCTGTTCGGATAATTCAATTTCGCTTCCATCTTCAGCGAAACCCGTTCGGGTGTGCGATCACTGTCACGGTGTATTGACAGGAGAGGATTCTATTCCGGAATTCCAGAGCTGAAGACCTTCTAGGGTTGTACTTTCACCGGTCAAATAAGTATTTGACCGTTGACCGGTCAAGTTACGGTGAATTAGTGGTCAAAAGTATCAAATAGAAACAAACATTTCAGTCATGTTTATGAACTATGAAGCTTAAATGTAACAGAAGGAACCCTAATTTGCCATGAAAATTCCTAGGTCATATAGGGTTGTCCAGTCAGTATGGCCACTTTTCACGAGGCCTATATTTATCCATTCCAAGCTTTAAAAAACCACAGTCGCTTATGATATTTTTTCTTCAAGTTGGACAATCTGATAAGTTGATGGATTAAAAAATCAATATGATGTCAATCAAATTTGTCAGTGATGTTTACTCTGCTGGATTGGGGATTGCCGTTTTAATTTAATTGTTAGGTCAGATTTTGACACTAACACAGTATTTTCATTCTTTTTTGTCTTGGCGCGTTATTTCAATAGTGAAAGTGTTGAGAGGTGCAATAGTAAGAATATACAGTTTGAAAAATGACCGAGGACGACTCAGTTCTAGCGGCGGAATGTGATTTCGTCGCAAGTGATCTCTTGACCTGAGCTCGTACTCTAGGTAAGTTAATTGACTCTGTGATCCTGGCCAAAAGAAAGCGGCTGAGGTAAGCGAGCAAACCTGCGACCTGCCGGCGACGCAGTCCCCATAATGACAATATGCGATATTCAAAGGCACGACATGCGCTGTAGGTTCGCAAAGCTAAGGGATAGAACTCATGCGTCTGCGCGAGCTAGGAAAAGTCAAAACCTGCAGATTTCCAGCCATCGATTTAACAAAGGAAAATAGATGACAAGACACTCCTGATTTCCATGCTAGATTATGCGGAATGATGTTGTCCATGTGCATTGCTGTCGAAAAAATGAATTCCGCGCGTAGTGTTCCGAAAAGAACGAAAAAGCCGTTTTCAGTGTATAACTGGTTGCCTAGAAGGTGATGTTTTTTGGGAACACACATGAAATGAAACTGTAATGTTCTTTTCGTACGGTTTTTGCAGCCAGGCACTCAACAAACTGCCCGTCATTTTTGAAAAAAAAAAACAGAAAACACAAAACCTCTGATATATTAAACATAAAACCCGATAAAATTTTAGTTACCATTCGTTTACATGCAGTTTCATGCCATTGACAGACAGGACGGCAACCGTAAGGCAGAGAAGAATACTAGAAGTAGGGTGATATTTTCAAAAACACACCAACTGATAAACACGTTACCATATTTTCGCTCCTTGTGTATCTAAAACTGATCCATAATTGCTGGTGTTGAACACAATGAAAGATCAAAAAACACTCTTTTTTCCATAGCTTATTTGAAAGTTTCATTTCCAGCCGTTTCAATAATAGACAATGTTGAAATTACGCTTTTTACATATGTTAGCATACGGCACTATTCTCAAATCCCCTAGCATGGTTGCGTCAGCGCAGAAATGGCACTGAATTTCGCCTATTAGACAACACAGCTCAGTTCAGGTGAAGGTTTCATGCCATACGGACACAAATTTTAACGTAACCTCCCTTGTATCAATAAACATCAAAAATCAGGGATACCAACAATACTCGAATTTTTCATGGTAAGCTATGATTTTTTAAGCTTGGAATGGATTATAATCGCTTATGAATTGAGCTAGAGAGATGGATCAAAAAGCAAATGAAGCTCATTTCATGTTTGTTTTTATTAATATATTCAACTCAAATTACATCGGTCAAGTGCGCATGTCGGGATTTGGTGCAATATGCATTCTAAAGTGAAAATTCCGCTCCCAAATCGCCAGAACCGATCGCTCCAATTTCGGCTCGTAATTAGTTTTTAGCTCTTTCAATGTGCGGAATTTGTCAACATAGACTCGTGCTTTCAAGAAGCCCCACAATAGCAATCTGACGGTGTAAGATTGGGTAATTTCGCCGGCCAATTTATGTCACCATTTCTCAAGATTAATTTGTCTAGGAAACAAGTGGACACATCTTGGCATGTAAAATTAAGCCTGTCAGATTTCCAAAACATTCTCGAGTCATTCGGAATTGATCAGGGTAAGTTGAAAAACGGCATATTTTGGAAGCCTTTGTATTGCATTGCAGTGTGAAATGAAAAAATACTTTTCCCCGAAACTTATATGGTAAAAAATGACATAAAATGAGCTTTCTTGTGCTTTTTGATCCATCTCTCTATCTCAATTCATTAGCTAGTATGAGCCTTGCAGAAAGTGGTCATACTGACTGAACAAGCCTGTATTCAGGACAACACAAATTTATTCTTGAAAATATGAGTGTTATTGAACATATCTAAGAAAAATTTAACCAAAAAAATCATAATTTCAATTTCTGCACAAAGAAATCAGTTTTTAGTACGACTCAGAATCAATAAAAAATTCAGTTTCATTTGTCATTTCTAACCATTGATTGTCAAATTGACCAGTCAATTGTCTTCGTACAACCCTAAATATGGCGAATACACGTATGCTAGAGGGCTTTTTATGTGGGTATATTCTGAAAGTATGAATGCGTGTTTCTACAAATTTGTCAACATTGATATTGGATTGAGAGTATTGAGACTAGAAAATGACTGTTGAGCTTGAATGGGGTGTTGCAAAGACCAACACACAGTGGCGGCGAATTTTTTTTTCTTTCAACTGAATATAATTTTGTAGAAGTCGGCTACTATATCGACAGCATTTTCAAGTGTCTTGTACAAATATTTATTTTAATAAAGTAATTTTATAAAGTACTTGTATGTTTTATAGGCGTAAGTAAGATATATAGGTACATCGGAAGCAAGAAGGCTGACTAATAGTCCAGTCAAATTAAGCAAAAATCGAGTTAAACCGGAAATAAATTCGGAAGTTGACGAAATTTGGTGGATCGATGCAGAATTCAACGTAGAATAACATACTGAAATTCCCGGGAATTCCAAGGCTTGGATTCTTTTTTAGTACCAATAAAAGAGCGCCATCCTTGAAAATTTTCGATTTTTTCTGAATAACTTGAAAACTATCACCTTTAGAACACAACTACCAGCGAAGCAAATGTAGCCTGGTTTACCCAAGAGATCAGTACTAAATTCATCACTTTGTAAGCAATAGTCTCTAAGATACAGCGGCTGCAAAAACGCAGTGAAAATTACTCAAAATTTATTTCCGAATTTTAGGTAACAATTTGCATACTGTCAGTTCAGGGGCTGTAACGTGGACAGCGATGGACGAATTTCAATGAGTTTTACATGTCTGGGAAGCCAATTTAACACTTGGTATCACATTTCTGTCTAGAAGTCGTTAACTCCAAAATGGTACTTTTCCTCGACCTTTTAAATCGATGCTTGATGTCCCAAAGAATCCCCAAAAATCATTTTTTTTTATAACCATGCCATTTGCTTCATTTTGCAAGTTGAGCAAAACCATTCAGGGAATATATGGAGACTTGAATACCAAAAAAACAACATGTTTCGGAATCTTGTTCCCAGTGATGGTTCCTGAGTTACATGGGTTGAAAGACTAAAACGACCTATTTAGACAAAAAAAGGTAGTCCGGACACTAACTGCTGATTACTATAAGACCTTTAGGTGTAAGATGCCACTTGGCAGACGTGGAAAATACATAAGTATATTGAATACGTCTGCTAAGTGGCATTTTATATCATCAGATGCAAGGTCCGTGCAGTATTCAGCAGTTGGTGTCGGGACCAGCAATCTTTTTCCAAATAGGTCGTTTTAGTCTCTCAACCCATATAACTCTGGAACCATCACTAGGAAAAAGATTCCAAAACATGTTATTTTCTGGTATTCAATTCTACATATAAACTGCTCAACAATGAAAGTGTTACAAAACAAAAATTCACCCAATTTTGAACCGCTATAACTTTTGATTGGCAAATATGATTTTGATTTTGTTCCAAGTACTGAATAGCCCAATCTTTTGGCCATCTTCCTTGTCAGTATTAAATGCATAGAGCTTTTCATAAATTTTCTACAGGGTGATGAACAGAGCAGTGCAAAATTGATGAAAGTTTAACAAACCCCCGTTTTCGCAAAAAATTTTTTTTTGGAGTATCTACACCAAATTTATGAAGAATGATGTGTTCCTTCGAAACGGCTCTTGAATTTTCGGGATTCCAGTCGAAACAGCCAAAATGTGATTTTTTTTATTGTGAATACTGCACCGAGTGATCATTTGAAAACTATCCACCTGCAATAACTCCCGATTCCTAGTGAATATTTCTTCGAGCAAAAACAGGTCAATTTTTATATCAAAGGGGACATCTAAAACATAAATTGGCCAATTTCTATCTTGAGCCCCCTCGCCCCCACTCACCCCAACTTTGAAATTTCAAATGACATGACCTACCTTGCGATACATCAAATTGAAGAGAATGTTTTCTTTCTGAAAAAAATAAACACAAAAATTTCAACCCCACCTTCCTTCGCCCTAAAAATTCTCTGACTGTCTTATTTTTAATTCTGGACTTTTCAATTGTTATTTATTCAGTTAGTGTCATCATAGAAAACATCGAAGAACAAAATTTTCGGTGGAAGAAGTGCTGCCCAAATTGACCCTTTTCAACTTTCAACTTTCAACTTTATTCACTCTTTGGACTGATGTTTACAGCATATGAGTAGGTACATAATAAAATTATAGTAAGCATTGACAAGCAATGAAAAAACAGGAAATAAACAACAAAATATCAGTAAATACACTATGGTAAATATCACAGACAGTTAGGTGCAATGTAGAAGGCTCATTCACCCAGTGTAACACAGTTCAGATATTCCTGAACACTATAGAACGTATGAGATAGTAGCAGATATTTTACATTTCTCTTGAATAGACTATAACTATTTATCACTTTATATGAAGCAGGTAACTTATTAAATAATTTCACAGCCATAACAAAGGGACCCTTAGAGGAACTACTCAACCTATGTACAGGAATGTCAACATTAAAGTTTTGTCTAAAATTATATACACTTTTGTCATTTCTGGAAGAGCTAAAATCAGGTTTATTCTTGTGAACGTACAAAACACAATTTAAGATATAAATGGACGGTACAGTTAAAATGTTGAGCCTCACAAAAAGAGGCCTGCAAGACTGGTTTTGCTTTTTGAAGCACATAGTCCGTATAATTTTTTTTTGAGCCACAAACAAATCAGATACACGTGAACTATTGCCCCAACAAACAATCCCATAGCTTAAAATAGAATGGACATATGCATAATAGTACATTTTCAAAATATCAACATTGACCCTATCACGAAGCTGCCACAAAACGAATTGGGAAACTTTAGATTTTCCAATTATTGCATCAACATGACTAGACCAAGAAAGCTGGGAATCCAAGGTAAAGCCCAAAAACTTGACAGAATAATTCTGTTCCACAGACTTGCCATCCGAACGAACCAAGAGGCTAGAGTTTGTTATTCTGTTCGAGAAGAGAAGAAAGTCAGTTTTGTCTTTATTCAGCTTTAACCCGTTCAAATCACAATAAGCCTGCATAGTCTTAATCGTCTCAGTCGCCCCCGAAGAAAGGGTACCAAGATCCGAGGCAGAAACAGCGGCGGTTGTGTCATCCGCGAACATTGTTAGGTGTGCGTTAAGACCGATATCGTTCACAAAAATTAAAAAAAGTAGAGGCCCCAGTATGCTACCTTGGGGTACTCCAGAGTCAACCACAAAAGAGTCAGAGCAATATCTAGTCCCATCATCAGTCAAAACGACACACTGCGTCCTACCCATCAGATATGTAGATAACCAATCGAGGGCAACCCCACGAACTCCAAAGCGGCTCAATTTAGATAGAAGAAGCTTATGATTAACGACGTCGAACGCCTTGGATAAATCAAAAAACATACAAGCCGCTGAGCTACCCGACTCAAGACTCTGCAAAATAAAGTTGTACAAATGCAACATTGCGTCCGTAGTAGAAGAACCTTCACGAAAACCAAACTGGCAATTAGATAACATCTTATTCTTTACAAGAAAGTCGGAGAGTCTTGAGTGGAAGCACTTCTCAAATATTTTCGAAAATGCGGAGAGCAGAGCAATGGGTCTATAATTGGCAATGGCCCCCCTGTCATTTTTCTTGTGAACGGGAACTATCTGTGCATGTTTCAGTTTGGACGGAAAAATGCCTTCTTCGAAAGAGGCATTAATCATAGTACAGGAATTTTAGCTGAAATATCACTTCAACCTCAAAAAAAATACTGTAGTCGTGAAAATCACAGGTTCTGTTCAGAATTTTGTGCTCTTTCCAAATTTTTGGGTTTCGGAAAAATCCCATCGGAGGCTTTTTTTTTAGAGCTGTCAAAAGTCTGAAGACTGATATTTCTGAACAATTTCAAATTAAGCTCAATTTTTCATGAGATTTCAAGTATACACAGTTATGTGGACACTGCAAATGTTGAGAATAAACATACGAACAATTCTGAACCAAAAACGATAGAAAATTTCATAGTTCTGTTGGAATATTCTGATTTTTTCTGTCAAATGTATATGATACAGGAGAAATAGTAAAAAAAATCACTGAAACCTTGGAAAAAGTATGGACGTCCCGAAAATTTCATATTCTGTTCAGAATTGGATGCCCTTCTACATACCTGAAATTGACAGGAATCCCACCTCGGGGTTTTGAGTTATTGGAGGGGGGGTGATCAGTTGCAACTCAAAATGGAGGGGATGAAACCCGTTAATCCATTGGATGCAAATACATCTTAATTCGACGCAACATATCTCGTTGATACCATTTTGGAACAAAAAGTGTCGATCATTGTTGAGGGGGTGGTCGTGGGAGGGGCGGAGCTCGGCTAGGAGATTCTTTTTGTTTTCCTGGTCATATACAGGGTGTCCCATAATTAGCGTGCAATACTTCACCAGCAGATTCTGCGACCCAAACTAAGAAAACAAGTTCCCATAAACATAGGTCGAAAAATGCTTCATAAGCGAGCTACAGCCCTCTAAAAGTGGTACCCTGAAGATGGTTTTTATTTAATATCTGCGAAACTGTCAACAGCAAAATCATGAAATTTTGCACATCGGTCAATCTTTTCATGTCTGATAATATGTGAGGATAATAATTCCAAAATTCTATCCAGAAATGGGTCAGACTGTGGGGGGTGGGGGGTAAAATCACCCCAACTTTTTCAAGTGCCGTTTTTTTGCAACTTCAGCATGAAATCATGAAACCCCAAAGCATTTTGCAATAAAAATGTCCCCTTGTTCAACTTCGATAGGAAGCACCGTTCTCGAGCAAAATCGATTTGAAACTTACCCTACATGTCATTAAAATTCGAAATGAAAATTACAAAATAAAATAAAAATTGAGCGTAGGCCATGGAACACCACTTCTATGTTTGGGAAAAAAATAATCGAGACAGGTGACAGGCCAGAGCACCACCATTACAGCAGCCATACACGAAGTGCATGTCTGCCAGCTCCTGATTTTTGAAACATTCCATTTTTACAAAACAGTACCCGCAATAAAACTTCTTTAATTAGCTTTAAGAGGTTTCTGATCCGACTAAAGAAGTTGTTGACGGGAACCAGTCTTATTTTATTTTTTTCGTCAAGTAGAACCTCCTCCAAAAAAAAAATGTACAGGCATTGCTATCAAATTTTGAAAATTCCAAAAAAAAATTGAAAATTTTTGATTTTGATTTTTGAAAATTAGAAAACTAGATAGCATCGACAATGCATCTTTCCCCAAGAAAGTCGCATGCCAAATTTTAATTTTCTATTTTCAAAAAAAAGTACCAAAAATGATTTCTCGTAGACTTTTTTTTTTGGCACTCTCATAGACATGAAAAAGTGAATTATTAGAAAACATTTTTGGTACCTTTTTTTTGGATAGAAAGTTCAAATTTGGCATGCGACTTTTTTGGGAAAAGATGCATTGTCGATGCTATCTAGTTTTTGAATTTTCAAAAATCAAAATCAAAAATTTCCAATTTTTTTTTTAAATTTACAAAATTTGAAAGCAATGCCCGTACATTTTTTTTCTTGGAGGAGTTTGTACTTGATGAAAAAAATTAAATAAAAAATATTCCCGTCAACAACTTTTTTAGTCGCATCAGAAACCCCTAAAACACAACTTTCAAACACACTGTCACTCATGTCAGGAATCTGTCACTCTGTCTCAATTATTTTCCCCAAGCATAGCAGTCGTGTTCGATGGCCTACGCTCAATTTTTTTCTTTTTGTAATTCATTATGAATTTTTATGACAGGTAGGGTAATTTTCAAATCGATTTTACTTGAGAACGGTGCTTCCTATCGGAGTTGAACACGAGGACCTTTTTCATGCAAAATGCTTTGACGTTTCATAACCTCATGCTAAAGTTGCAAAAAAACGACACTTGAAAAAGTTGGGGTGATTTTACCCCCCACCCCCCACAGTCTGACCCATTTCTGGATAGAATTTTGAAATTATTATTATTGCATATTATTGGACATTGAAAGATTGGCCAATGTGCAAAATTTCATGATTCTGCTGTCAACAGTTCCGAAAATATTAAATAAAAACCATCTTCAGGGTACTACTTTTAGAGGGCTGTAGCTCGCTTATGAAGCATTTTTCGACCTATGTTTATGGGAATTTTTTTTCTTATTTTCAGCCGTAGAATCTCCTGGTGAAGTATTGCACGCTAATTATGGGACACCCTGTATAACCGATCACGACAAGTTTGGTATCTTTTCCGACTAAATTGAAATTCCTGACCTCGAATCCGATGTGTAAATTTGAATAGAAACAAGTTTGAACAAGTTAACTTGAAAAAACTTGTTTTTTTCTTTGGCAATTTTGGCAGTTTTTTTTTCACTGTTGGAGGTCTGAAATCCTCAAAAATATTTCAAGAGCCATTAGATTCAAGTGTCTTTTTCACGAAAATCATTCACTCAACGTATTATTTTGTTTTTTGATAATTAAAAATCAATTTGAACCTGTGAGTCGATCCAGCGTGGTGTCTACTACTGACCAGAACACTACAACATGCACCTGCAAATATAAATACCTCAAACTCAAAACCCTGCAGAGCGCTCCATAGCAATTTTGTTTTATGTTATAGCAAATTCAATTCTGCAGAGATCCTCAAACTTTCAAAGATAAGTTATTATTTGTTCAATAGTTTGAGCTACTTTTATTTGCAAGCGCATGTTTTAGTGTTCTGGTTATTAGTAGAAAGCGCGCCGGACCGACTCACAGGTTCAAATTGATTTTTTAATATCCAGAAACAAAATAGTACATCGAGTAGATGACTTTCGTAAAGGAGACACTTCAATCTAATGGACCATGAACTATTCTCTAGGGATTCAGACCTCTAACAGTGAAAAAAAAATTGTCAAAATTGTCAAAGAAAAAAACAAGTTTTTTCAAGTTAACTTGTTCAAACTTGTTTCTATTCAAATTTACACATCGGATTCGAGGTCAGGAGTTTTAATTTAGTCGGAAAAGATACCAAACTTGTCGTGATCGGTTATATATGACCAGGAAAACAAAAAGAATCACCTAGCCGAGCTCCGCCCCTCCCACGACCCCCCCTCAACATTGATCGACACTTTTTGTTCCAAAATGGTATCAACGAGATATGATGCGTCGAATTGAGATGTATTTGCATCCAATGGATTAACGGGTTTCATCCCCTCCATTTTGAGATGCAACTGATCACCCCCCCTCCAATAACTTAAAACCCCGGGGTGGGATTCCTGTCAATTTCAGGTATGTAGAAGGGCATTCAATTCTAAACAGAATATAAAATTTTCAGGACGTCCTTTTTTTTCCAAGGTGTTAGCGGATTTTTTTACTATTTTTCCTGTATCATATACATTTGACAGAAAAAATCAGAATATTCCAACAGAACTATGAAATTTTCCATCGTTTTTGGTTCAGAATTGTTCGTATGTTCATTCTCAACATTTGCAGTCTCCACATAACTGTGTATACTTGAAATCTCATGAAAAATTGAGCTTAATTTGAAATTGTTCAGAAATATCAGTCTTCAGACTTTTGACAGCTCTAAAAAAAAAAGCCTCCGCTGGGATTTTTCTGAAAACCAAAAATTTGGGAAAAGCACAAAATTCTGAACAAAACCTGTGATTTTCACGACTACAGTATTTTTTTTGAGGTCAAAATCTATTTTTCTTGGGCTATCAGTTCAGCCAAAGGCGCACTGATGAAGTCAACAACGCATTTAAGAAGTGAACACGGCACACCGTCGAAGCCGCAGGAAGACTTATTAGATATTTCAAAAATTATTTCGGCTATCTCTGTAGGAGTCACAGGTGAAAGGAAAAGATTCCTAGAACAAACATTAGAACGAGCATTAGATGACGATCTCGTGGTGTGGTCAGGCTTGACAGAGTCAGTAATTTCTTTAACCGAATTAATAAAATATTCATTGAAACAATGAGCAGCCGTCCCTTTGTCAGGGATTTTGTTACCGTCAGTGTCAGTAAAGGACTGAGGATATCTAGGTACGCTCCTGCTAGAGTTGACATTTTCATTAATGATGCTCCAAGCTGCCTTGGAAATGTTACAATTAGGTTTTAAAAATCTGCCTTCATAAAAGACTCTTCTTGCACGAGCAATCTCAGCACGATGTTTACATTTTAAAATCTTATATCTATCAAAAAGCTCGATGTCACCAGTAGTCTTCCATTCTTTGAACATATTCCTTAAAGAAGTTCCCTGCTTAATCATGGATCCAGTAATCCAAGGCCGGGGATTAGTCTTTTGCTCTCCCCCACCTCAGCTTCACAATTTAACGAAACACCACCTACTTTGTGATACATCAAATTGAAGGGAATTGAATTCTATTTCCGAAAACAATTTTTTTTTAATTTTCAACCTCTCTTCAAATAAATTAGACATTTGGGGTGTTTTGTGAGGAAAATGGGGGTTTTGAAAAATTTGAAAAATTTTTGTTCATGTAGAGGATTTTATTTTCTTCAATTTGATGTATCACAAAGTAGGCATTGCTATTTTAGATTTTTGAGATTAGGTAGGGGGAGCGAAAGGGTGAAATTGGGGTGGTATTTTTTCCACAGAAAATTATCTCTTCCGTTGCTTTGCAGGATGACGTTGACTGCATTGAAAGGAATTGAGAGGTCAAGAATATTATGGTATACAAAAGTACCATTTTAAAGTTGGCGACTTCGAGACCAAAGTTTGATACCGAATGTTGAATTGGCTTTCCAAACATGTAAAACACATCGAAATCCGCACATTTTCTTTCCACGTTACAGCCCCTGAACTAACACTATGCAAATTGCTACGTGAAATCCGGAAACAAATTTTTAGAAATATTTACTGCGTTTTTGCAGACGCTGTATCTCAGAGACTATTAACCACAAAGTAATGAGTTCAGTACTGATCTCTTGAGAATTTCACGGGCTAGATTTGCTGTTAGGGTTTTTGTGGCCTAAAGGTAATAGTTTACAAGTTATTCAGAAAAAATCAAAAATTTTCAAGGATGGCGCTCTTTTATAGGTCCTAGAAAAAAAGCCAAGCCTTGGAATTTTCGGGAATTTTAGTATGTTATTCCACGTTAAATTCTGCACTATTCACCAAATTTCGTCAACTTCCGAATTTATTTCCGGTTAAAACCTATTTTGACTGGGCTATAAGGCTCCTATTCATAGAGCCGTATTCATTGTCAGGTCTCAAGACTAAGGGCCAAATTCAGAGACGCCACTCATCCTACACCTCACTCATTCTTCACTCAACTCACCCTAACGGTTGTTACCTGAAACCATTGTGTTGGGTCAAACTGAGTGAGAATTCAGTGTGAGTGTAGGTTGAGTGATGACTCTGAATTTGGCCCTAAGATCGTTCAAGCATTTTATTGCATAATTGACAATAAGACGACCTCATTTTATCGGAAAGAGACGACCCCAAGAAAACGTAGGTATAGTCAGTACTTACTCGTAATTCAGGCAATGCTCATTGCGACCTGCGATTTCAATTGTTCCAAGATGGAATCATAAAATATCAAGACGTTCTCAAGACACAAGACTGTCGCTGCAAAGGTGATCTCAAGACCCTCTCAAGATCCGACTATGAATATGGGCTATAGTCATACCTCAAATTTGAGGTGGCTCATTTAGACAATAGTTTGACCTAAGATGATTTTATACATAATTATACCTAATGATCATCTTGTAAATTACATCTTCTTATGGTTGTGTTTGGTGAAAATTGACTCATAAAACTTGAGTAAGGTTGTCTTAAGACATAAGATCTGACTATGAATACGGACCTAGAGTTATAAATCAGTCTTATTGGTGCAATTTTTTCAACAAGAATAGATACCCATTTTAATCTTAATCTCATTGTGGGCCTTCAAATTACGCTTCCATTGTTACTAAATTTAGTTTTTATATAATGAATTATATTACTTGTTGCCAAGTTTTTCGTTTCAATTTCTCCCAGACCCCAAAAGATTTCATACATTGATGCAGTTCCAGTGATCTTGAAATGGATTGAATGGCTAGAGGGTGGAGCTGCAAACTCAGAAAACGCTGGAAATACGGACTGGGACACTGCTTGGTAAACTGTTACCACCATTCGGTTTGAACAGAAGTGGGTGGTTGTACGCATTCAAACAGTCTGCTGGTTGATGAACTCTATGTCAGTAATTCGGAATAAAATGAAGTTGCAGGTTAAACAAAATAATATTTTATTCATATTTGTCAAAAATCAACACACATTAACTCGAACAAAAAACAACCCGTAATAGTGCTAAATTGTAACAAATGCAGCAATTTCATAATTAACTCAATTGCCTCTGGCATACCTACCTAGTACCTAGTTATTATTGTGTCTCAAAATTATTGTGATATCTCAATAAGCAAAGCACAAGTCTTTATCGTATTTAAGTTTCTCTAGGCTTGGAGTGCAAGCAAAATTGATCATTGGCGGTGGTCCACACATTAAAACAATATTATCCGGAGAGGGCGGGAACAAGTGCTGCTTGATCATTTGATCATTAATAAAACCTTTGCTGTATTTCCACCCTGGAAGTACCGGCATTATTTTTGTAGCCTTTATCAAGACTTGAAAAACTTACCCTCTGGAGGCGTGTCCAACGTATACCACAGCTTGAACTGGTTGGGATGTTTGGAAGCGACTTCTTCCAATTCCTTCCGGACCAAAATATCCTTTTCCGTCTGATTGGCGAAAATCAGTCTTAATTGTGTACCATCGGTGGGATCTTTGGTAATGTGTCTGATAAGCTGCAGCATTGGTGTGATGCCAGTGCCGCCAGCGATCATCGAAACTTGTTTGCTCTTCACGATTTGTGGCGGGTCCTTCCTTAGTTTCTTTATGGCAAACGTACCGTTGCCTTGGTACTGTAAACGACCCGAAGGTCCTCTGACTTCGATGGTGTCGCCGATTTTCATATCGTTCAAGTACTGCGACATTTTGCCTCCGTCGGGAAACCGCGGATGCGAATTTTTGAAGTACACCTTGATAACCAAATCGACGTAGCCGTATTCGTCATCGGACGATACCGGCGTGTACGATCGGATAATCAAGTCGTCACCGATTTTTGCTGATATGTGGATGTGCTGCCCAATCGGAAGACCTGTTGATGACTTGATGTGGGCAATGACTCAAGTTGTGCGTGAACAGTACTTACCAAGAACATGGTCTTTGGTGGGCAGGCCGAACCTGAAGCGTTTGGTGTCATGGCTGATGTCCTCTTTTTCAATCAATGGCAAAGAATATTTGGCTTGACTGTCTTGTAGCAAGATGAGCTTTCCTTTTCCTAAAAAAGCACCGTTTTTTATAACTCATTCCAACATATCGGGCGTAATAAGTGGCATAAACTACAATATTCAGATTCTTAAGTTCACTGGCAAACAGTTTGATATATGCGAAGGACAACGCATCAGTGTGGTTCAAAAAGCCAAGTCAATGTGCCTCACGTCTATGTCAACGCATTCAATAAAGAGGTGCATTTACGCTAATCTGCCCCGAGGTCTGCATTGCTAACACTGAATTTCAAAAACGAAGAGCTCCAGACCACTCCCAAATCTTGACTAATGGACACCAGACACCAGAAACCTCTGTTTGAATGATACCTAATGTTCATCCAGAGCAGCTTTCCATTCAACAAATCGAGTGACTGTGTAGCTCCAAATGATCTGTTACCATAGAAACACCAATTACGGCCCGAATTCACCTACCCGTAGAATGGGAAACGGTCTAGTTCTGATTATTACAGTGCAAGACGCCGAGCGTATATTGTCATTTATATACTTGGGTTCAATAATGGACACCTTCAGATACTGAAAGCGGTGTCGAAAGGAAGCATCTTGTTAAACCGCTTTGAAATCAATACAATAATATATGTACTGGAAAACTAGTGTTACAATGACGACTACTGTAATGCAAGTAAGTTTGACTAAGCATTCCTCACAAGCTCGTCGTGCCCCAAAACCAATCGGGTGACAATACATCTTATGAAACTAGTATAATAAAATATCCAGTAATTAGTAGGTAGTAAGTACTAATTTCGGTTACGACAACACAAAAAATAACAACAGAAGTTCTCAACTCAAAATTTGGACTATAAAATCCGCACCACCGTGACGTAAATACAGGGTGTTTCAGTAAACTTGAAACAGATAGGGTCACCGAAACACCCTGTGTATGTCACTTGTTCTTCAAATCTAAATGAACAGGTTAACAGGTAAATTTTAATGAATATCAATTGTTGCATAATCATTGTGTTTGTCGGTCTCAAGTCTCGGTTAAAGTACCTACAATAGATAAAAATAAAATTATCATACCTTTTGAGGATTTCGCACATTTAGAGAAGTACAAGCGGTAAACAATTACAGATGTGATGACTATACCCACACCTAGCGCGATGGGCAGTATCTATAGGGGAGAAAAAATTATTGCTTAGTAGTTCCACAAAAAAAAAATCGGTAACAAGCAAAGGTATGTATTGTTATCTAGTCATACTCTCAGCTTTGCTTGGCAAACAAACATAGGATGGGTAAAAAACCAGTTGATTATTAGAACTCATCAAACGTCATACCGTCTTTCAACACTCGTATTACATACCAACTGCTGCTGGTTTTGAAGAACAATTTTCATAGTTCTGCAGTATGTATCTTTATCTAAAATTAAACAACATTCTAAATATAATATGCCAAATTATGTGAGAACGGGTTGAAGTACAGTGAAAAGCACCGAATTTCGCACATCACATTTTTTGTCATTCCAAAAAAAGCGACAATGTCTCTGTCACTTTTTGAAATGACAAAAACTTCGACGTATATCCCGTTCACTTTTTATTTTCAGCAGAATGACTTTTTGGAGCAAAAATTGAGTGACAAGCTGGAGCGCTGGGGGGACGATACGGCTGATGGCCGCTGATAGTCTCGCTCCAGAACTTAAGGTGTCATCAGCTGTAGCCGTAGCCCTCCATAAATTCGATGCTTTTGAGTGTACTTTGGCTACAATGCAGACAACATCAGTCAAATGAGTCATTGAACTGAAAATGAATGCGGAAAAGTAATATATTTACGCTGAACAGAGTGTTCTAAAATAAAATGTTGGCCGTGTACAACAAGGTTCCTCGTGTAAAATAAGGAAGTGCGGTTTTTTAAATTGGAGATTTTTCTGGTTGCTCAAATTTTGAAAAGACATGGAGGAACATTTCGCCCTACGACTTGAAGGCACTTGATTCTTCCAAGTAAGGGGCCTTTGCCAAGGGCGCGACAACAGTAATGGGGAACTATAGTGGCAATCGCCTGAAATAATGGCGCCCGTGTTCCATGCACATGCACTCCAGCTATCATTAGTGTCATTTTAAGCGTACATAACCTCAACTTTGTAATTGTCATTTCATTTTCATTTGTCAGCACTCAGCATAATAACCAGCGGTTTGCGTTACTTCGTGAGTTGAAAAGCAGGGACAAGTAGAAAAGCCGACAAACGAAAAATCTCGGTAAAAAAAAGGTAGTGACGTGTTATGTACCAGGCCGCACCATTGCACCGGCTCATTTTTTTTCTCAGTGGGGTTCCTCTCCGCCTCAACTCTTCTTTGAGCATTAGCACTTTCCACTTTCCGTACGTTTCTTTGAGGTTATGTTCGGTAACTGTCAAGAGTGTCAATATGGGTGCATGGAACTCGTCGCCCTCTACAATTCGTTTTGCCTTTGGTTCCCCATTATTATTCATTATTCTCGAGGAACTGAAAAACCAAATTTGTACGGTTGCGGCCATTATATAAAGTGGACGACAATGTCAACGAGTTGGCTTGCTGTCATGCGACGTTCAGGCCAGAATCCTGCAAAATCTGTCAACTGTCGTCCACTTTAAAAAGGCCGCAACGGTACTTGATCTGGTTCAGGGCCACTAAATATGGTCTACAACCCAGCTACTTGTCTATATTCTATCTTCGTTCAACTGTTGAACCAAATTTGCAGGAGAAATGCGCGAAAAATGTTGTGTTTCAAAAGTTGCCCGGACGACATCGTGTTTAGTCGTGAGTTATTGTTCCGAACTCCGAATATCGCCAGTGCAGCCAACCGCAAAGTTTTCGGGATTTTCTAGGTTTCACACTTGGAAACTTATGCTGGAAATATGCAGCAAAAATTAAAACTAAACTCTAACTCCAACTAAGAATATTGGCATCAGATTGGTTGATACGGAACAGTGATGTGAGTTGGGTATTTACCGGGTAGGTAGGTAAATATAAATCGGGTATCTACCCGGTATTTTCCCGAGCGATATTTACCCACCCTACCCAGTTTGACAGAGAAGTTGACACTGTTGACAGTATTGACGGTTAAAGGTTAAATGCTTTTTTTTTCCAAGTTCCAAGGCTTTATAAACATAACCTCCAAAGAACTTATTATTATTTACTGCTGTGAGCAAAAATCATCATTGTTTATTGTTGCTTCTCCAATAGGGTCCTTGCACGATTTTTTCTATTCCTTCAATGATGCTTTGGTAGCCAAACAGCACCACAGACTGAACGGTTTTTCGAAAATCTTGATATATTACTTTATTTTGTAAATTTAAAACACAAAAACTGTTAGGCATGCAACTTCCATGCACCGATGTGTCAGCTGCGGGATGACGTCATTGTGCCCCGGGCTGGGGCTACTTGATTCTACACTAACAGATTGCAACTACAAATTTTAAATGTTTGACATAATCTCACTGTCACCGTCTCAGACGTCTGTGGGGCTGACGCTCAATTCAGGTTGAAAAGCGCGCAGCACGAGCTTGAGGATGGCCTGACACGTGAGCAAGGGCGACAACGCTGTTCGCGGCTCCAAAATTGAAATAGGTCTGTGAAATAATGAAGATCTGAATTTTCGCGGGGTTTCAGGGCTGCAACCTCGCAAAGAAAAAAACTTGCAAACGAAAAATAGAACTCTCGGGTTGACGTCATCGTGGTCATACAAGGTCATTGTAGAAGCGACCGCGTTTTTGGCGCAAAAAAATCAAACTTTGATCTTCATTTAAAGGATAGACCAATTTTTTTGAAATTTTTTCTTGAGCGGAAATTATTGTGGATAACGTTTGAATGATTTTATGAAGTAATCGTCTCAATATAAAATTCATGCAAGGACACTATTGTTAATCACAATTAATGGAAATAGATACCCTATTAGAGACCCGATTTTACCCAGGGTAACTACTCGGTATTTACCCTTCAATATAAAAACCCGGGTATTTTACATCACTGATTCGGAACAGCAAGTCAAAATCTACCAATCAGATATGGCTGGATTCTTAGTTAGAGTTGGAGTTTGGTTTTAATTTTTGCTGCATATTTCCAGCATTGGAAACAAAATCCCTTAGCTAACTAGAATCACAGTAAAGTTGAACGTACAATAGTAGGTCCATGTAGGTAGGTCTCATAGTCTTGATGAAATGTGTGTTTACTGTTTAGTATGCTAATCCAAACCATTCAAACAATAACTGCTGAAATTGACCTACTAACAGCAATATTTAAGAATCAATTTTTTTTACCTAACCTTTAGGTTTCTTAAAAAAAATGAATACAAAACAATAACACATTGACAACGAGTGAATGAATGATTTTACCTCTGAATCATCATTTGCCATTTTCTTTAACTAGTAATATCACATAAAACTGAACTAAACTCAACTGGATAAACAAGAGGAATAAGCGCCGTGATAGACTTATCATTGTTACGCAATGCGCCAAAGTCAAATAAATATTACACTCACCCCACTCAAGTTTGACATAGTCACCAGTTAAATTATCAGACAATTATTTTTTACAATACGTATTGCATTGCTGGTTTCGACTTTCGAGGTTATTTATTCCCTTCCCTTTCCACTCGCATTGTTTGCACTTCGTGGATTTATACGTCGCGACATCTGACGGAAAACTGAGAATACTGAGATTTCGTTTATTGCTGCTCCCTCTTCCTACACGCTTGATTCAAAACAGATTCAAAATCTATTTGGACCCGATGTCCTTTCTCAGTGGTTGTTTCTCAATGGGGAAACAATAAAGTTTCGTTCATAATGTCCGGTAACTTATGCCGTAGGATGTAGGATGTAGGATGTAAACTTGACAGTACGGACCACGGTCTATAAATATAAAATATTTACAGACTTGAAGGTTTTCGGGGTGGTAGTAATTACAAACTGAAGGTACTCACATGAATTCCGGTTAAATACGCAACTTTGAGCGGCTGGATTTTTTGAAATTCGGTTTAATTAACTTTTTATACGTAAATCCTGAATCCTGCTGCAACTGCAGGCCTGCTGGAATGTTCCTTGTCTTGCCAATAGTTCTTCATGATTCGTCGTGTCTTTTCGACTGCAAGAGGTGAAAGAATTGATGATTCCATGGGACCCCTTTTACCTTTCTTATAGACAATAAAATGTTCAACAATTTTTCTTGAACACTTTCTTCCTAAGTGCCATTGTTCACGAGATATACGCGAAAAACTGATCCTCAAGTTCTTCTCGAGGCCACAACGGCCGAAGCTCACACCGGATTCTTGAGGACTTTTACTATGTTAAACTACATGCTTAACTGAGCTTATATACAAAAATCCGGCTCGCTTTCATTTTTGTTCGCTATTTTTTCTAAAATTCCTGGACTATTACACGTTGACTGCGTTACAAGCCTCCGGGGGCATGTATGCGTTGTTACTCACCAGACGGCTGTGAAAACTTGCCTTTTTTAGCAAGATGCGGATGCTGTAACTTCTTCATTATTCAACCGAATTCAATCATTACAACGGCTATTCCAATGCCTCATCTTGCTCTTTCCATATGTAGAGTCAGTTTTGTACATATCTCCGGTGATATGTATCGTCCAGGAGCAGTGGCGTAACTAGAGGGGGGGGTTCGGGGTCAAAACCCCCCCCCTTAGCCATCGATTTTCCTGAAAAAATATCGAATGCGGCGCTTTTTTGTTCGCTTTGCTCGCATTATTGCATATTCTTCAGTGTTGACCCCCCCCCCCCCATTGGACACTTCTAGTTACGCCACTGTCCAGGAGTAATCCGTTATTACGGCCCGCTGCGGCTCGCTGTGAGGTACATACCCCCGGGGGCATGTTGCAAAACAGATAAAAATAGCGCATAAACTAGTGGCAAAATTATTATCAAGTGAAACAATCATATGTTTGACGTCATACTAAAGTAGTCTTCATGCGCACCAACGTTTAATCGTGTCTAACAGAACAACAGAATGTTTCATTCACTAGAGACGACACCCAACAATGGAAATGAGTGCGGTTGGTGTCCTGACTAGATAGTGACCTTAATCATTCATAACCACATTTAATAAATCAAAAAGTTGAAGTTTTATGCCCTTAATGACGATTTATTTTGGAGGTAGCATACATGCCCCCGGGGATATGTATCGCAGTGAACGGAAAGTTCTAAGAAGAAAGAAACCTAAAGGTTAGGTGAAAAAAATTGATTCTTAAATATTGCTGTTAGTAGGTCAATTTCAGCAGTTATTGTTTGAATGGTTTGGATTAGCATACTAAACAGTAAACACACATTTCATCAAGACTATGAGACCTACCTACATGGACCTACTATTGTACGTTCAACTTTACTGTGATTCTAGTTAGCTAAGAGATTTTGTTTCCAATGCTGGAAATATGCAGCAAAAATTAAAACCAAACTCCAACTCTAACTAAGAATCCAGCCATATCTGATTGGTAAATTTTGACTTGCTGTTCCGAATCAGTGATGTAAAATACCCGGGTTTTTATATTGAAGGGTAAATACCGAGTAGTTACCCTGGGTAAAATCAGGTCTCTAATAGGGTATCTATTTCCATTAATTGTGATAAACAATAGGGTCCTTGCATGAATTTTATATTGAGACGATTACTTCATAAAATCATTCAAACGTTATCCACAATAATTTCCGCTTAAGAAAAAATTTCAAAAAAATTGGTCTATCCTTTAAATGAAGATAAAAGTTTGATTTTTTTTGCGCCAAAAACGCGGTCGCTTCTACAATGACCTTGTATGACCACGATGACGTCAATCCGAGAGTTCTATTTTTCGTTTGCAAGTTTTTAGCGCATTTTCCATCTTGATGAAAATCGCTACTGCAACCGCTTTGTCCGTCCGTCCGTCCGTCCGTCCGTCCGTCCGTCCGTCCGTCCGTTCCTCGAACTCCTCCCAAACTAGACGACCTAGCTTTCTAATTTTTTCGCTGTTACATAGCTGCCACTCCCAAAGGAGGGCTAGGCTATATTGGATGTCCATATTGCGCCGCCAACATAGAGAAAACCGCCCCCGATAAACTTGAAATAACATAATATTGCACTTTCTACCAGACCTGATGCTCTGGTGTTCTCATTTTTTTAATAATACATAGTTGCCACATATAAACGTAAGCCAAGAAACATTCCGTTTTCAATATGTGCCGCCGACATGAAAAAACTGCTAAAAACCGCCCCCGATCACTTTAAAATGAAAAACATAAACCCGAAGACATAGCGATCTGATTCTTTCGGTATATAAATAGCTGACTGAAAATGGGAAAGGATAGGCTACTTTTGGTTAGTCGCCGCCCCCAGATTCCGCCCCCAAACGATAAAAAGTGCAACTTTCATAAATGTTACTGATTGAGATGTTCCCTTAAACATTTAGGAACTGCCAACTCAAATTGTGCAACATTTGCTCAGCCGAACGCTGCCGCTCCCACACGCCGCCCCCAAAGTAAGAGATAAATGAAAAACAGGAACCCGAAGACATAGCGATCTAAGTTTTTCGCTATATGGATAGCTGACTGAAAATGGAAAAGGATAGGCTACTTTTGATATGGCGCCGCCTCCAGCTTCCGCCCCCAAAAGAAAAAACGTGCAACTTTCAACAATTTTCACCGATTTAGCTGATAATGTTACCTCGAACATTCAGAAACTCTTGACTGAAACTGTGCATGAATTTCTTTGCCAAACTCTGCCGCTCCCACACGCCGCCCCCAAAGTGAAAGATAAATGTAAAACATGAACCTGAAGACATAGCGATCTAATTCTTTCACTATATTGATAGCTGACTAAAATTGGAAAAAGATAGGCCACTTTTAATTAGCCGCCGCCTCCAGCTGCCGCCTCCAAACCAAAAAAAAAATGCAACTTTCACAATTTTCATTGATTGTCATGTTTCCCTTACATTTAGAAACTCCCAACTCAAACTGTGCAACAGTTACTTTGCCGAATGCTGCCGCCCCCACACGCTGCCCTCAAAGTGAGAGATGAATGAAAAACATAAACCCAAAGACATAACGATCTAATTCTTTCGCTATATAGATAGCTAACTGAAAATGGGAAAGAGTAGGCTACTTTTAATATGGCGCCGCCTCCAACTTCCACCCCCAAAAGAAAAAGGTGCAACTTTCAATAATTTCCACTGACTTACATTTTAATGTTACCTCAAACATTCAGAAACTCCAAACTCAAACTGTGGAAGAATTTCTTTGCCAAACTCTGCCGCTCCAACACGCCGCCCCCAAAGTAAGAGATAAATGTATAACATAACCTAGCGATCTAATTGTTTCGCTATATAGATAGCTGACTAAAAATGGGAAGAGATAGGCCACTTCTGATTAGTCGCCGCCTCCAGCTCCCGCCCCCAAACAAAAAATGCAACTTTCACAATTTTCACTGATTGTCATATTTCCTTAAACATTTAGAAACTTCCAACTTAAACTGTGCAACAGTCACTTTGCCGAATGCTGCCACCCCCACACGCTGCCCTCAAAGTAAGAGATAAATGGAAAACATAAACCCGAAGTCATAGCGATCTAATTCTTTCGCTATATGGATAGCCGACTAAAAATGCGAAAGAATAGACTACTGTTGATCAGTCGCCGCTCCCAGATCCCGCCCTCAAACAAAAAAATATTGATGAGTGAAAGAATTTTCATTCAAATCTATTTCATTGGCAAGTACCCCATTCTGATAACAAAATATCACAATGAGTTTCGAATGAAGAAAGTGGGCAAGGAATGGTGTTTTTTCCTTCAACCAAATTTCTTTACGTTCATAATATGCCTCTTTGAGAAAATGCGCTGCTGAGACTCACGCACGTGAAGGCATACTCACTTGTTTTCTTTGCGAGGTTGCAGCCCTGAAACCCCGCGAAAATTCAGATCTTCATTATTTCACAGACCTATTTCAATTTTGGAGCCGCGAACAGCGTTGTCGCCCTTGCTCACGTGTCAGGCCATCCTCAAGCTCGTGCTGCGCGCTTTTCAACCTGAATTGAGCGTCAGCCCCACAGACGTCTGAGACGGTGACAGTGAGATTATGTCAAACATTTAAAATTTGTAGTTGCAATCTGTTAGTGTAGAATCAAGTAGCCCCAGCCCGGGGCACAATGACGTCATCCCGCAGCTGACACATCGGTGCATGGAAGTTGCATGCCTAACAGTTTTTGTGTTTTAAATTTACAAAATGAAGTAATATATCAAGATTTTAGAAAAACCGTTCAGTCTGTGGTGCTGTTTGGCTACCAAAGCATCATTGGAGGAATAGAAACAAGTGAGTATGCCTTCACGTGCGTGAGTCTCAGTAGCGCATTTTCTCAAAGAGGCATATTGTGGACGTAAAGAAATTTGGTTGAAGGAGAAACACCATTCCTTGCCCACTTTCTTCATTCGAAACTCATTGTGATATTTTGTTATCAGAATGGGGTACTTGCCAATGAAATAGATTTGAATGAAAATTCTTTCATTCATCAATATTTTTTTGTTTGAGGGCGGGAGCTGGGAGCGGCGACTAATCAACAGTAGTCTATTCTTTCCCATTTTTAGTCGGCCATCCAAATAGCGGAAGAATTAGATCGCTATGTCTCGGGTTTATGTTTTCCATTTATCTCTTACTTTGAGGGCAGCGTGTGGGGGTGGCAGCATTCGGCAAAGTAACTGTTACACAGTTTGAGTTAGGAGTTTCTAAATGTTCAAGGAAATATGACAATCAGTGAAAATTGTGGAAGTTGCATTTTTTCTGTTTGGGGGCGGGAGCTGGAGGCGGCGACTAATCAAAAGTGGCCTATCTCTCCCCATTTTTAGTCAGCTATTTATATAGCGGAACAATTGGATCGCTATGTCTTCAGGGTTATGTTTTACATTTATCTCTTACTTTGGGGGCGGCGTGTGGGAGCGGCAGAGTTTGGCAGAGAAATTCTTCCACAGTTTGAGTTTGGAGTTTCTGAATGTTTGAGGTAACATTAAAATGTAAATCAGTGGAAATTATTGAAAGTTGCACTTTTTCTTTTGGGGGTGGAAGTTGGAGGCGGCGCCATATCGAGAGTAGCCTATTGTTTCCCATTTTTAGTTAGCTATCCATATAGCGAAAGAATTAGATCGTTATGTCTTCGGATTTATGTTTTTCATTCATCTCTCACTTTGAGGGCAGCGTGTGGGGGCGGCAGCATTCGGCAAAGTAACTATTGCACAGTCTGAGTTGAGAGTTTCTGAATGTAAGGGAAATATGACAATCAGTGGAAATTGTGAAAGTTGCATTTTTTTTTGTTTGGAGGCGGCCGCTAATTAAAAGTGGCCTATCTTTTTCCAATTCCAATCAGCTATCAATATAGTGAAAGAATTAGATCGCTTTGTCTTCAGGTTCATGTTTTACATTCATCTCTCACTTTGGGGGCGGCGTGTGAGAGCGGCAGAGTTTGGCAAAGGAATTCTTGCACAGTTTGAGTCAAAAGTTTCTAAATGTTCGAGGTAACATTATCAGCTAAATCAGTGAAAATTGTTGAAAGTTGCACTTTTTTTCTTTTGGGGGCAGAAGCTGGAGGCGGCGCCATATCAAAAGTAGCCTATCCTTTTCCATTTTCAGTTAGCTATCCATATAGCGAAAAACTTAGATCGCTATGTCTTCGGGTTCATGTTTTTCATTTATCTCTTACTTTGGGGGCGGCGCGTGGGAGCGGCAGCGTTCGGCTGAGCAAATGTTGCATAATTTGAGTTGGCAGTTCCTAATGTTTAAGGGAACATCTCTCAATCAGTAACATTTGTGAAAGTTGCACTTTTTATCGTTTGGAGGCGGAATCTGGGGGCGGCGACTAACCAAAAGTAGCCTATCCTTTCCCATTTTTAGTCAGCTATTTATATACCGAAAGAATCAGATCGCTATGTCTTCGGGTTTATGTTTTTCATTTCAAAGTGATTAGGGGCGGTTTTTAGCAGTTTTTTCATGTCGGCGGCGCATATTGAAGACGGAATGTTTCTTGGCTTACGTTGATAAGTGGCAACTATGTATTATTAAAAAAATGAGAACACCAGAGCATCAGGTCTGGTAGAAAGTGCAATATTATGTTATTTCAAGTTTATCGGGGGCGGTTTTCTCTATGTTGGCGGCGCAATATGGACATCCAATATAGCCTAGCCCTCCTTTGGGAGTGGCAGCTATGTAACAGCGAAAAAATTAGAAAGCTAGGTCGTCTAGTTTGGGGGGAGTTCGAGGAACGGACGGACGGACGGACGGACAAAGCGGTTGCAATAGCGATTTTCATCAAGATGGAAAATGCGCTAAAAATCGTGCAAGGACCCTATTGGAGAAGCAACAATAAACAATGATGATTTTTGCTCACAGCAGTAAATAATAATAAGTTCTTTGGAGGTTATGTTTATAAAGCCTTGGAACTTGGAAAAAGAAAGCATTTAACCTTTAACCGTCAATACTGTCAACAGTGTCAACTTCTCTGTCAAACTGGGTAGGGTGGGTAAATATCGCTCGGGAAAATACCGGGTAGATACCCGTAGGGCGAAATGTTCCTCCATGTCTTTTCAAAATTTGAGCAAACAGAAAATCTCCAATTTAAAAGACCGCACTTCCTTATTTTACACGAGGAACCTTGTTGTACACGGCCAACATTTTATTTTAGAACACTCTGTTCAGCGTAAATATATTACTTTTCCGCATTCATTTTCAGTTCAATGACTCATTTGACTGATGTTGTCTGCATTGTAGCCAAAGTACACTCAAAAGCATCGAATTTATGGAGGGCTACGGCTACAGCTGATGACACCTCAAGTTCTGGAGCGAGACTATCAGCGGCCATCAGCCGTATCGTCCCCCCAGCGCTCCAGCTTGTCACTTAATTTTTGCTCCAAAAAGTCATTCTGCTGAAAATAGAATAGACCGGGAGCTGAAGGTCAAAGTTAAAATTCAAGTCGTTTCCCGTCAGAGGCCTCCTGTTAAAAAATGTCACAAGTTCCGTCTTATCAACATTCAAAAGAAGTCGATTTCTTTTTGTCCAACTCGTGAACTCGGACACCACGCGCGCAACCGCCTGACGTAATTCCTCCTCCCCGCGGGCCGATACCAGAATGGTCGAGTCATCGGCGTACAACACCGCTTTTCCCTGTGTGAGATGTTTAAATAAATCGTTAATCAACAGAACAAACAGCAATGGCCCCAGGACAGACCCCTGGACCACCCCAAGCCTCAGCCCGCGAGGGCGAGACTCCGCCATTCGTCCCCATTCGTCTGTGGATAATTTTTTCAAACAACTTTGAAAACACATTAAGCATAGAGATAGGTCTGTAATTTCCGGTACACTGCGGGTCGTTTCTCTTGTGGAGTGGTATCACTCGAGCCGTCTTGAGCCCGTCCGGAAACCGACCAACATCAACTGCCAAACTAAACACATAGGACAGGGGTGCACTGATAAGAGCACCTATCTTTTTTATCACACTGTTTGGGACGTGGTCGATTCCCGACGATCCCCCCGACGACAGGCTTCCCAGGACAACCTCGACCTCCCCCGACGTAATCGGTCCGCAGAAAAACGAACCCGTCACATAGGCGCCGCTGTGCCCGCTCTCAATATGTCCGCTGAACTCTCCAAATGTGTCCACTACCCTGTTCTTCACCGATGTAGTAAAATGCGTAGCAAACGCCTCAGCCACCGCAGCATTGTCCTCAACGCTCTCGCCGTCGACACAAAGCTTTACCGGCTTTAGTCTTCTGTCAGGCTTCCCAAGTCGTTTGTTTACTATTCTCCAGATGGCTTTGTTTTGGATTGAACTGCAACCTCATTGATGAAGCCTCCAGCAGTTACGGTTTCTATGTTGTATGGAAAAGAAGTCATTCTGCGTGAGCTCTAAGCTGAGAAAGTTTGCCAAATCTGCTTTATTCTCGGGAAGAGACATGAAAGACTTCCAGTCATTCGGCAGCGGTACAACAGAATTCTGAATGACTCTCTGGATTGGAGTCGCTTTGGCAGTTCGTTTCTTTTTAAAGACCGCCTGACCATCGATAATAAGATGCGAAGATGATCTCTCAATGTAAATACTACCGGGACAGCCAACATTTGAAATGAGCAAGGGCATAAGTGACTCCTTCTCAGGACACCAGACATTTCTGCTAAAGAGAATGACACAGGGAGGGGAAACAGCTCGTGTTTAGAAGTAGGTTTTAGATCTATCATCTATCTGGCTCCCGGCCTCGTAAGCAACGACGGGACGGCGAAGAATTTCTCTATCGGCAGTCACAATTTATGAGTGGGTCTTTTGTGGATTTGATCTTGTGCAGATCTGCGAGAGTCAGCGCATTATTCTTAGTCAGACTTGCATGAAAGAAGACTGAAGGTCTATCTGTGCCATCATGTATCAGGCGTTCTTGTACGAATTGGGGTAGTGAGACATGCCTATCTCCTTAGCACTTGAAAGTGCGTTCTCAGTTTCTTCTGTGGCTTGATCCTGTGTAGCGACGTTGCACACGCTCTGAGCAGGATTTAGCAAACCAAATGACTTCATCATAGCCACCAATGAGTCTTTGTCAACTATATCTCATCGTCGTCGTCGAGCCGTTGTTTTCCTCCTTGAAAGTTCCTGATGCGTAATACCATACATCTCAAGTATTTGAGTCTTTATTTCAGATCTCCAGTAATAAGAAAGTGCCCATCTCTGAAGAGTAACGGCGTATTGAGTGATACCAACAACACCACCTGCATCCTTGTTTATTTCTACAACCCACTCTTGAGCGTGATCAGGGTCAACTTGGGCAAATTTCTGATGAGAGCGTAGAACAACAAACGCGAAATTCAAATTTGGCGCCCTAGCTACCCTGAGCGTTCACAGCGCTGTCTTGTGACTGAAAAAAAAAAGTTTCTGTATACTTTTTCTAACCTGCCAAACCCGCTTGATTGGTCTCCTGTCCTCTACGAGTATACTCTCTATTGGTCTAAACATAAGAACTTATTTTTTTGCTTCCTAAGTAAATCGTGGAAAAACTGACCTCATGGTGGTTGCCATGTTGAAATACTCACTCCCGGTTGAGCTATGGAATGTTTTTAAAGTTGTTTATCATATTTGGCATGCCAGAAATGTATCCTTGGCGTTTTCCGCGTACTTAAAGCTCTTAGTCAATATTTCTCTTTTTTGGGACCGGATGAGCCGCCATCTTGAATACAGAGCTTCCGGTTCATATTTCGAGTTGCTAACCGCGATTTTCGCATTCGGCAAGGTCAAATTAGTCTTAAAACATTGGTTAGCAAAATGTTATACGAAATGCTTCTTGCATCGTTAAAATAATGGTTTACAGCGAAATGGGCCTAGTCTATATAGCTGGAAGTATGGAATCTGCAAATATCTATCATTGCTAGTAGCTGACACTAATGAAGCTAGTGACTGACCTAGGGCCTCAGCCTCAGGCATTGGAACCACTGAAGATATCAATATGAAACTTTTACACCAGCATAAGCTCATTGAATCTTTGTTATAGGGTCTATTACTGCGTTCATTTTTCGTTATCCAGGAGCTGACACACTTATTGTCAGGCATTGGACTTGTCTATATTTCCCAGTACCAATAGCTGACACCCCCTATTGTAATCATAAAACTCTGAAATCACCTGGAATTGATGTAACAGCATCTTTCTTCATCAATATGCAGCAATGCTATATGAATGTTTCACAAAAATTAACCAAACTCACGTTTTTACAAACTGTTTCAATTTTACAAAATCTTAGCATAAATTTAAGTGTTTCTGGTATCAATTGTTGTGCTACCCTTCAAACGGCCGCAGACATTTCAAAATTAGTATTGCTAACTCTACTGTATGAAAAATCTTGAGTAAAATGTTTGCATACCCTAACATTTGAACAGAATCCACGTTTACCATCACGTACGATTGCGGCCAAAATAAAGTGGACGACAATGTCAATGAGTTGGCTTGCTGTCATGCGACGTTCAGGCCAGAATCCTGAGAAATCTGTCAACTGTCGTCCACTTTAAAAAGGCCGCAATGGTACATCACTTCAGCGCACACATGAGAACGCATACCTGCAGAGCGCGGTAATTTCAATTTTGACGCACGAAGTGTCACTGTCAATGGCAACTGTCAATCAATAATCGAAATGTAAACAAACAACAAACATAACCTCCTAACCATTCAACATTTAATATTGTTCAGGAATGAAATGTTACGTGCCGTATGGCAGAAAGACGCAGAAAAGATTCAGGTGATACGAAACTAACGAAACACAACGAACTGCAAGGCGATCAACGAAACAAGAGCGTTATTTGGTTAGATCTGTCGAAACGTCAAATCGACGTCAAGCGCTGTCAGCTGAAATTTGCGTGACATTACACACGCACACCGTATTACAGTGTTGTCAACTTGTTGTCGTGATATAGATATGGCAACGTCCTACTTTCACAGGTATGCGCAGAAGCCTTTCGGGAAACGTGGATTCTGCCTATTTTCCATGAAATAAATAAAGGTGTCAGGTTAAGGCACAGTGTCAGGCATTGGTACGTTTACGTTATATTGTGGATATATGTGCCTACTCACGTGGATCCATCTGGTTCGGTTAATGATATACGAATTTTCCACTTTTTTTCTATACGACACCCTGTATACGGCGCCTGCATCACTTACGACTTTGGCTCGTGATCTTAAGGTGGGTTCAGTCAGCTTGGTTTTAGTTTTAGTCGTAGTCGTTGTCGTAAATTTGAAAGTAGAAAGCACGCGTCATATGCGCGGCGTTCATACAGAGTTTTAGTTTTAATTTTAGTCGTAAGAATTCCGAACTTTGTCGTATGATGCCGACTTGCAGGTTGCGTAATTACCGGTATAAGGTATGAGCATGGATAGTGATGGTAATGGATTGTATGTATCAATAAAAAAATAGCATAAGCATTTGCTTCGATTTCAGAGGAGTTGTACTTCTCATAAATGTAAGCAAATACTTATTTATGCTTTTTTTTTTCGAGTTTTTATATTGATACGACCCATTATGAACACGGACCGTATGAAGATGAAGGTTCGCGCAGTATCATTCGAGCTCCTATTGGTCAATTCTTACGACTAAATCTTGCTGTATGAACGCTCTTCTCTGTTACGACAACGACTAAAACTAAAACAGCGACTAAATAAGCTGACTGAACGCACCTTTAATCGGTCAAACATGATCTCGGCAATAGGTATGCCAAGTGGCATTGCTTGTTATAAAAGTGAAGGGTGTCCCCTAAATTTTGACCTTAGCGTCCGGACTACTACATGAAAATTAATGGTTGTTGAAATATCTATGGTTCAAATTTTCCGCCATTATTATCCTCTTTCTTTCTTCACACAACAGACGGCGCCGCAATCTTTTCGTTCAATCCAAATACGCCTGCGTGAAGCATCGATAGGATAGGCACTCTGCGGATTTGCTTCAGCGCCGAAAATTGCGATTTTTTTGTACACTTGCTGCAGGAAGTACGCGCCGCGAACTTGTGTTATTGGCCGGCTGTCCGGATGCAAAAGTATCACAAAAAAATTGGGCGCACTTGCTTTGGTCGTGTTTCATTGGCTTTCCTTGGAATCTTATGACTGACTTCTTTTGCTGAGGATCATTGGTAACGTAATTTTTGTTGCACTGAGCAAGTAGTGAGAGAGACGTTACGAGGTTGCATGGTAGAGCAGCTTATAGCTGAATGCCGCCTCGTAAAATAAGACAATTAAATAAATCAATATATAGGTATAATAAAAGTGAGGGCCAAATCTTTGTGCCGCTAAAACTCAGAAACCGCTACGATCAAGGGAGTTATATGGTATGGTAGCCCTATGTCCCCCATCGATGAAGAAGGTTTCCGTTTTTACCCAAAGGGCGTGCTTTTGAAGATATAGGGGCTGGAAATTTTTAGCTCTCTAGAAATGTCTAGAACAGTCCAGAACTTTCGAGAGTATTCGAGATCATTCAACAACATTCCAGAATGTTTCGGTATGTTCTGGAATGTTCGGAAATAGTCTTCAACGTTCGAATAATAAAAGAAAGTGTACAGAGGTGCGTGTCGGAACTCAGAAACGAGTCCCAGTAGGATCAAATAAGTTATATGGTGTGGTAGCCCTCTATGCCCCATCCATGAAGAAGGTTCTTGGTTTTATTTGAAGGGCGGTTTTTTTAAAGATAAAAGGGCTGGGAACTTTCGCCCTCTAGAATGTCTAGAACAGTCCAGAACATCCGAAAGTATTCGAGATCAATCAACAACATTCCAGAATGTTCCGGTATGTTCTACAATATCCTGGAATAGCCTGGAACGTTCGAAAACATCCCGGAACATTCCAGATCATTGTGGAACATTCGAGATCATTCCATAACATTCAAAAATGTTACGGTGTGTTGTAAAATGTTCGGGAATAGTCTGGAACGGTCGGAAACATACCGCAACATTCCAAATCATTGTGGAACATTCGAGATCATTCTACAACATTCCAAATGCTCCGGTATGTTCGGGAATGGTCGGGAATAGTTTGGGATGTTCGGAAACATCCCGTGATTATTCCACAACATTCCAGAATGTTCGGGTATATTCGAGAGTAGTCTGGAACGTTCTGAAACATTCCGATCCATTGTGATACCTACATTCGAGATTGTTCCACAACATTTTAGATTCCATAATGTTCCGGTACGTTCTAGAATGTTCGAGAATAGTCTGGAACGTTCGAAAACATCCCGGAACATTCCAGATCATTGCGGAACATTCTACAACATTCCAGAATGTTCAGGTATGTTCTGGAATGGTCGGGAATAGTCTGGAATGTTCCTAAACATCCCGAAATATACAAGATCATTGTAGAGCATTCAAAATCATTCCATAACAGTCCAAAATGTTTTGGTATGTTCTAAAATGGTCGGGATCATCTAGAACATTCAAAAACATCCCGGAACATTCCAGATCATTGTAGAGCATTCGTGATCATTTCACAACATTCCAGAATGTTCGGGTATGTTCGGGAGTAGTCTGGAACGTTCGGAAACATTCCAGAATGTTCCATTATGTTCTAGAATGATCGAAAATAGTCTGGAACGTTCGGAAACATCCTGGAACATTCCAGATCATTGTGGAACATTCGAGATCATTCTATAACATTCCAGAATGTTCTGGAATTGTCGGGAATAGTCTGGAACGTTCTGGAACATTCCAATCCATTGTGGTACCTACATTCGAGATCATTCTATAACATTCCAGAATGTTCTGGAATTGTCGGGAATAGTCTAGAACGTTCTGAAACATTCCGAAACATTCCAATCCATTGTGGTACCTACATTCGAGATCGTTCCACAACATTTCACATTCCAGAATGTTCCGGTACGTTCTAGAATGTTCGAGGATAGTCTGGAACGTTCGAAAACATCCCGAAACATTCCAGATCATTGCGGAACATTCTAAATTATTCTACAACATTCCAGAATGTTCCGGTATGTTCTGGAATGGTCGGGAATAGTCTGGAATGTTCGGAAACATCCCAAAATATTCCAGATCATTGTAGAGCATTCAAAATCATTCCATAACAGTCCAAAATGTTTTGGTATGTTCTAAAATGGTCGAGATCATCTAGAACGTTCAAAAACACCCCGGGACATTCCAAATCATTGTAGAGCATTCGTGATCATTTCACAACATTCCAGAATGTTCCGGTATGTTCGGGAGTAGTCTGGAACGTTCGAAAACATCCCAGAATGTTCCATCATGTTCCAGAATAATTGAAAATAGTCTGGAACGTTCGGAAACATCCTGGAACATTCCAGATCATTGTGGAACATTCGAGATCATTCTATAACATTCCAGAATGTTCTGGAATTGTCGGGAATAGTCTGGAACGTTCTGGAACATTCCAATCCATTGTGGTACCTACATTCGAGATCGTTCCACAACATTTCAGATTCCAGAATGTTCCGGTACGTTCTAGAATGTTCGAGAATAGTCTGGAACGTTCGAAAACATACCGGAACATTCCAAATTATTGCGGAACATTCTAGATCATTCTACAACATCCCAGAATGTTCCGGTATGTTCTGGATTGATCGGAAATAGTCTGGAATGTTCGGAAACATCCCGAAATATTCCAGATCATTGTAGAGCATTCAAAACCATTCCATAACAGTCCAAAATGTTTTGGTGTGTTCTAAAATGGTCGGGATCATCTAGAACGTTCAAAAACATCCCGGTACATTCCAGATCATTGTAGAGCATTCGTGATCATTTCACAACATTCCAGAATGTTTCGGTATGTTCTAGAATAATCGAAAGCAGTCTGGAACGTTCGGAAACATCCTGGAACATTCGAGATCATTCTATAACATTCCAGAATGTTCTGGAATTGTCGGGAACAGTCTGAAACTTTCGAAAACATCCCGGATCATTTCAGATCACTGTGGAACATTCCAGAACACCCTTGAAAGTTCCTGCAACAGTGTGGACCATTCGAAGCCTTTTTGGTGTGGAGCCACCTATTAGTAGAGGTGCAGTACAGAATAAGTACAGAATATTCGAGAGTATTCAAGATCATCCACAACATTCCAGAATGTTCCCGTATGTTTTGGAATGTTTGGGAATTGTCTGGAACGTTCGAAAAAATCTCGAAACATTCCAGATCATTGTGGAACATTCTAGGACACTCTTGAAAGTTTCTGGAACATTATGGACTATTCGAAGCCTTTTTGGTGTGGGGCCACCTATTGGTAGAGGTGCAGTACAGAATATTCGAGAGTATTCGAGATCATTCTACAACATTCCAGAACGTTCCGGTATATTCTGGAATATTCAGGAATAGTCTGGAACGCTCGACCAGGAACATTCCAGAACACTCTCGAATGTTGTGGATTCTGGAAAGTTGTGGTCCATTCGAAACTTCCTTTTGGTTTGAGTGGGGCTACCCATTAGTAGGGGTATATAAAGCAAGATCCGTCGTGGTTTTGAACACCTGTTTCTTGCCAGTTGTTAATGAAAAGTTGATATGATATACATTTTACACAATGCCCAACGTGGAAAAGGAGATCTTGCCAGTTCTGTAGCAAAATGGCGAAAGAAAAAAACGAACAGCGCAAACATGAAAAAGTCGAAGAGCGCGAAGAACGGTAGACGTTCGACGGGGCGAAGCGGCCCCGGCGAAAGCTAGTAAATAAATAAATAAATCTACATAATGGCTTCCCAAAAATGAATTCATAAAACTTAGTCTCAGGGAGAAGTCAAGCATTATTGATGAGTTGAAGAAAGAAATCACTGGAAAAGCGTTATTAGCTTTTAAGTATGGTGTAGGAACTTAAACAATCCTTCAAAATTCAAAAACCTTCAAAAACAATATGATTCGGTAATCCGGATTATTTGATAATTCGGATCGTCTTGGTTTTAATTAGTTCGGATTATTTGATAATTCGGATCGTCCTGGTTTTAATTGGTCCGGATTATTGCGACACCACTCTGTACTTATCTGCAAAAGACTCATAAAATATTTGGTACTTAAATTTTATTTCATCAATTAACATAAAATTGTAATAATATATGAATACACATAAAAATTTTTATTCAACAATTACGCACTTTTACTTCTTTGGAGAAGCTTTCAAGAGAGATTTGATCAAGTTTTCCAGCTTGTACGTGTCCGCCGCGAAATTTCGAATACCTTCAGACAGCTTATCAGTGGCCATTTTATCTTCGTTCAACATAAAACGAAATTTTGGCTCTGTCAATTCCAGTTTTTCCAAAGGTGCTTTTGCTGCAGCCTCTTTCGACAGCTTTTGGACGACCACTTCGGAAGACGCTTCCAACTCTCCCAGCAATTTCGGAGCGATTGTCAACAAGTCACAACCGGCCAAAGCTATGATTTCCCCTGAAAAAAGTTGGTTTCAAAACTTGACGTGTAGAAGGCGAGACTAAAGCAGCGTTCATAATGGCTGTTAACTCCGTTAACTTAAACTTATTCCGTAACCTTAAAACTTCAACAGTTGAAAATCAATGTTTTGGTTCACAATAGGATGTTAACTTATGCTGTTATTGCCGTTCTGTCATCCTTAACCAAGATCTTGGATGGTTCTACATTCAAGATCAAGGGACTAGTACCAACTAATACTACTAGCTACTAGTCCTACTATTGTACTACCAGTTACCAGTACCACCCACCCCGCAAACCTTTGAGTCTGTGTATATTTTATATTATAGGCCGTGGTCCGTACTGTCAATAAGGTTACATCTTACATCCTACGGCATGCGGCATAAGTTACCAGCCATTATGAACGAAACTTCATCGTTGGGAAGTGAACTTGTTGAACTTCAGCGGAACTGAAAATTGAAGCTTAGCTACCTGTATTGCGGAACGAAGCGCCCATGACGACTGTTTTGTAGCCGAATTTTTTGTAGTAGTTGTAGATTTTGGTGACGGAAACGACGCCGGGATCTTCATCTCCGGTGAAGGATTTCTTGTCCGTGTTGGCAACGTTCCAGTCGAGGATGCGACCCACGAATGGAGAGATAAGGGTGACTCCAGCTTCGGCACAAGCAACAGCTTGGGCGAAGTTGAAGAGAAGTGTCAAATTGCAGTGGATACCGTGTTTCTGTTCCAGTTCTCTGCCGGCTTGGATGCCCTCCCAGGTGGAGGCAAGTTTGATCAAGATGCGGTCCTTGTTGATGCCGTTATCCGCGTACAACTGAATCAGTTTCTGTGCCTTGGCTACGCTGGCTTCTTTGTCAAATGATAATCTAGAAAACAAATATAATTACAGGTTTTTTGCTTCACTTTTTTAGAGTCATGTATGTATTTAATAACGGTATTCATTATAAGACAAAAAAAAGTAGGTACTAATTAAACATGTACCTTAGTTCGATTGAAAATTAACTTGACTATTACTACCTAGGTCGTATATCATCATTACTTAGCTATACCTACATTATCTATTTTAGTTTTAGGTTGTCTAATTGTTTTATTAGGTACCTACAACATTATTGTCTGAATTTTTAGAGACAAAGTTCAATCAAGTTTATACTGTAGTTTGAAAAGTTGGGAGAAATTATATGGTGGATTTATGCATGGAAATTTAAAATTTAGGATTTAATTTGAGCAGATCTAAGATTTAAGTGTTCACCCCCTGATTTCCCATGTGACCATTTATACATAAAACTTGAAATTTAACATTCAATTCAATATTTTACAAGTTGGTTTACGCTTTCAACATGGGATTAAGAAAATTAAATGGCGCAGTCATGTCCCTTACTGACAGATGTCCCACAATGATAAAGGCCATATTTTATTTAACATGTAGGATGTTTCAAGTCAAATCGAGGTGTAAACCACCTTGGAAATCTGGTGTACACTCCCATGGAAATCATGTGGAAATCAGTGGAAATCTTTGGAAATCGGTGTGCAAAAATTCCGTCAGTGGTTCACCCCTCGAGTCAAATGTCCTTTTTTTCCTCACAATTATGAATGATTAGGGTGCGTACAGACCTGAGAATTTGCCTGCGGACGATCAGTGATTTCGCACACCTGCGCAAGTGTGGACGGGACGTAAGTATGCACGCATGGTGTGTGGGAACTGGGAACACACAGTGTAAAGGCATAAGTATGTAGCCCTTTTCATAAGGTGACCAACCGTCCTGATTTGGTAAAGACAGGTTTAGATTTTTACACCTTTGTCCAGTTTTACGTTTATGTACTGATTTGTCCTGATATCAAGCAAAATCCTGATTTTTCTGATTTCAAATTCGCCGCGAAAATATCAAGTGATTCACCAATTCACCCCTCTACCACCTCATCACCCTACCACTTCCCTTCTGCATACTTTCGTTCCTGTTCCTATTACACTTGACATTATATTCGCAAATAGGCTCAGATAGGCTCTACAACCTACTAGGCGTACGCCCGTGGTCACTAGAGCTCGAAAAATAGGGAACGGCCGCCCGCCTATGCCAAAGAAATAAAAAGTTTAATTTTGTTGTGGAATTTCATTTTGACGATCACACTTGAATTTTTTGTGGTACATATCAGGGTTGCCAGAAGGTCTATCTTGAATAGCACATTTGTTCTTTTTTTCGATGGCGATTTTTTAGCGCACTTCTCCAAACGGGAAGGCGCTTTTGTCCTCGCTTTGTCCGTCCGTCCGTCCGTCCGTCCGTCACAGCATCTAGTCCTAGACGAAAAGGTTTTTGCGAAAATTTTTTACTCCATTGGGTAGCTCATGACCTTGTATCCCGAACCAAGAAAAATCTCGACGAAATAATAATAAACAATGACAATAATAACAATTTAGTGTGACGCCGCATCGCCGTTGAATGCTGCATTTCAGAAGCCGGCCTGATCTCGAAAGTTATCACATGCGAGGAAGTACCCGATCTTATCATTTTACCATAATACATATGCGGAGTTATATTTAGAGGATGTTTTGGACTTCATTTTAATGAAAATTTCACATCGGTGCGAGGTGCAGGCCAATAGTTATTAATTTTTGAAAATGACTCCGAAACTACGGCTCGGTCGCAAATGATTTATTCGTTGCTTGCTGGTGCTTGATATCCTTTCCTCCGAACAAAACGAAATTCAATACAGAAAATATTTCAACTCGAATGGGTAGCTTATGGTCTTGGTACGCGAATCAAGAAAAAATTTGCCGAAATAATCATGAACAATTACAAAAATAACATTTTGGTGTAGGGCGGCTTCGCCGATCAAGTGCTGGCATTCGCGGTAAGATGTAGAAAGTTGCGATATGCAGGCAACTACAATTTCTTAATGAAATACATCACTGCATGTACGGCATTATATTCAGAGAACAGTTTGAACTTTCTTTTGACAAAAACCCCACTTCGATCCGACCGTCGGGTCAATTGTTATAAATTTTTGAAAACGACCGCAAAGCCACGGCTCGGCGCATATTACACGACCCTACAAATTTAAAATGAGACGTGCCGAAATAGGAATTGACCATTTTGAAATAGCCAATACTAGGTATACCTAAAGGATAATGGCACTCAAATTACGAAACATGTTCGCTCAATAACAGAAAAAAGTAGGTAGGTATCACTAAAAATCATGTGACAGGCTACCATTTTTTCGGTTTTTCGATAAAAAAGAAATGTTCCAATTCAAAACTGAACCCGATATTCGTGTTCAGGAGGTCGAAATCAGTTGGAGAACATTTTTTTATATAAGTAACAGAATGAGGCTTATGTGGCCGGTTTGTCTGTCTGTCTGTCTGTCTGTCTGTCTATCTGTCCGAGTCCGTGCAGAAATTAAGACGCTGTACTCCTCCTCGAGAATCGAAACAAGAGTCTTGGAACTTTTTTCCGATAAATAGCTGATGTCCCCAAGGGTGGCCAATGGGCACTATTTTTGTTATCCATACATCGTTATCATTATTCTCAAAAAACAGAGATCTCCTGTGCACTTCGATGAAGTTGAACTTCTTCTCGGGAACTAAAGCTACAGCCCTTGAAGATTGAACTTTATCCGGTGGATAGCTTAGGTTCTCAAGGACCAAATAGGCAGAATGGCTTTCATAATTCGGCCGCCATCTTGGCTGCCATATTGAAATTTCTTATTAGTGGAACGATTGTCATGAAACTTGGAACTTACCCTTGTCTAGTACGATAATTCTTATTTTCAAGCCAAATTTCATGATTGCCCCACCATCTTGGCCGCCTTATTGAAATCTCTTATAAGTGGGAGGATTTTCATGAAACTTGAGAGTTACGCTTGTCTCGTACGATCATTCCTATTTTCAAGCTGAGTTTCATAATTCTGCCGCCATCTTGGCCGCCATATTGAAATCTCTTATTAGTGGGACGATTTTCATGAAACTTGGAACTTACCCTTGTCTAGTACAATCATTCTGATTTTCAAGCCAAATTTCATGATTCTGTCGATATTTTGGCCGCCATATTGGAATTTTTTGCCCAAGACGGTAGAACCCTAATTACTTAACATCTTGCGTTCACTAATCCTCCAAAAAGGAAGTGCGCTACTGAGCCTCATGCCCATGAGGCGTATTCGCTTGTTTACTCTTTTTAGCGCACTTCTCCAAACGGGAAGGCGCTTTTGCCCTCGCTTTGTCCGTCCGTCCGTCCGACCGTCCGTCCGTCCGTCCGTCCGTCCGTCCGTCCGTCCGTCCGTCCGTCCGTCACAGCATCTAGTCCTAGACGAAAAGGTTTTTGCGAAAAATTTTTACTCCATTGGGTAGCTCATGACCTTGTATCCCGAACCAAGAAAAATCTCGACGAAATAATAATAAACAATGACAATAATAACAATTTAGTGTGACGCGGCATCGCCGTTGAATGCTGCATTTCAAAAGCCGGCCTGATCTCGAAAGTTATCACATGCGAGGAAGTACCCGATCTTATCATTTTACCATAATACATATGCGGAGTTATATTTAGAGGATGATTTGAACTTCATTTTAATGAAAATTTCACATCGGTGCGGGGTGCAGGCCAATAGTTATTAATTTTTGAAAATGACTCCGAAACTACGGCTCGGCCGCAAATGATTTATTCGTTGCTTGCTGGTGCTTGATATCCTTTCCTCCGAACAAAACGAAATTCAATACAGAAACTATTTCAACTCGAATGAGTAGCTCATGGACTTGGAACGCGAATCAAGAAAAATTTTGCCGAATCAATCATGAACAATTACAATAATAACATTTTGGTGTAGGGCGGCTTCGCCGATCAAGTGCTGGCATTCGCGGTAAGATGTAGAAAGTTGCGATATGCAGGCAACTACAATTTCTTAATGAAATACATCACTGTATGTACGGCATTATATTTAGAGAACAATTTGAACTTTCTTTTGACAAAAACCCCACTTCGATCCGACCGTCGGGTCAATTGTTATCCATTTTTGAAAACGACCGCAAAGCCACGGCTCGGCGCATATTACACGACCCTACAAATTTAAAATCAGACGTGCCGAAATAGTAATTGAACATTTTGAAATAGCCAATACTAGGTACCTGAAGGATAATGGCACTCAAATTACGAAACATGTTCGCTCAATAACAAAAAAAAAAATAGGTAGGTATCACTAAAAATCATGTGACAAGGCTACCATTTTTTCGGTTTTTCGATAAAAAAGAAATGTTCCAATTCAAAAGTGAACCCGATATTCGTGTTCAGGAGGTCGAAATCAGTTGGAGAACATTTTTTTTATATAAGTAACAGAATGACGCTAATGTGGCCGGTTTGTCTGTCTGTCTGTCTGTCTGTCTGTCTGTCTGTCTGTCCGAGTCCGTGCAGAAATTAAGACGCTGTACTCCTTCTCGAAAATTGAAACAAGAGTCTTGGAACTTTTTTCCGATTAATAGCTGATGTCCCCAAGGGTGGCCAATGGGCACTATTTTTGTTATCCATACATCGTTATCATTATTCTCAAAAAACAGAGATCTCCTGTGCACTTCGATGAAGTTGAACTTCTCCTCGGGAAATAAAGCTACAGCCCTTGAAGATTGAACTTTATCCGGTGGATAGCTTAGGTCCTCAAGGACCAAATAGGCAGGTTGGCTTTCATAATTCGGCCGCCATCTTGGCTGCCATATTGAAATTTCTTATTAGTGGAACGATTGTCATGAAACTTGAAACTTACCCTTGTCTAGTACGATCATTCTTATTTTCAAGCCAAATTTCATGATTGCCCCACCATCTTGGCCGCCATATTGAAATCTCTTATAAGTGGAAGGATTTTTCTGAAACTTGAGAGTTACGCTTGTCTCGTACGATCATTCCTATTTTCAAGCTGAGTTTCATAATTCTGCCGCCATCTTGGCCGCCATATTGAAATCTGTTGTTAGTGGAACGATTTTCATGAAACTTGGAGCTTACCCTTGTCTAGTACGATCATTTTGATTTTCAAGCCGAATTTCATGATTCTGTCGATATTTTGGCCGCCATAGTGGAATTTTTTGCCCAAGACGGTAGAACCCTAATCACTTAACATCTTGCGTTCACTAATCCTCCAAAAAGGAAGTGCGCTACTGAGCCTCATGCCCATGAGGCATATTCGCTTGTTTCTTCCAGGCACAACCCAGGGGAGTTCTCTTTTTAGCGCACTTCTCCAAACGGGAAGGCGCTTTTGTCCTCGCTTTGTCCGTCCGTCCGTCCGTCACAGCATCTAGTCCTAGACGAAAAGGTTTTTGCGAAAAAATTTTACTCCATTGGGTAGCTCATGACCTTGTATCCCGAACCAAGAAAAATCTCGACGAAATAATAATAAACAATGACAATAATAACAATTTAGTGTGACGCCGCATCGCCGTTGAATGCTGCATTTCAGAAGCCGGCCTGATCTCGAAAGTTATCACATGCGAGGAAGTACCCGATCTTATCATTTTACCATAATACATATGCGGAGTTATATTTAGAGGATGATTTGAACTTCATTTTAATGAAAATTTCACATCGGTGCGAGGTGCAGGCCAATAGTTATTAATTTTTGAAAATGACTCCGAAACTACGGCTCGGCCGCAAATGATTTATTCGTTGCTTGCTGGTGCTTGATATCCTTTCCTCCGAACAAAACGAAATTCAATACAGAAAATATTTCAACTCGAATGGGTAGCTCATGGCCTTGGTACGCGAATCAAGAAAATTTTTGCCGAAATAATCATGAACAATTACAAAAATAACATTTTGGTGTAGGGCGGCTTCGCCGATCAAGTGCTGGCATTCGCGGTAAGATGTAGAAAGTTGCGATATGCAGGCAACTACAATTTCTTAATGAAATACATCACTGTATGTACGGCATTATATTTAGAGAACAATTTGAAAAAAACCCCACTTCGATCCGACCGTCGGGTCAATTGTTATCAATTTTTGAAAACGACCGCAAAGCCACGGCTCGGCGCATATTACACGACCCTACAAATTTAAAATCAGACGTGCCGAAATAGTAATTGAACATTTTGAAATAGCCAATACTAGGTACCTGAAGGATAATGGCACTCAGATTACGAAACATGTTCGCTCAATAACAAAAAAAAAGTAGGTAGGTATCACTAAAAATCATGTGACAGGCTACCATTTTTTCGGTTTTTCGATAAAAAAGAAATGTTCCAATTCAAAAGTGAGCCCGATATTCGTGTTCAGGAGGTCGAAATCAGTCGGAGAACATTTTTTTATATAAGTAACAGAATGACGCTTATGTGGCCGGTTTGTCTGTCTGTCTGTCTGTCTGTCCGAGTCCGTGCAGAAATTGAGACGCTGTACTCCTTCTCGAGAATTGAAACAAGAGTCTTGGAACTTTTTTCCGATTAATAGCTGATGTCCCCAAGGGTGGCCAATGGGCACTATTTTTGTTATCCATACATCGTTATCATTATTCTCAAAAAACAGAGATCTCCTGTGCACTTCGATGAAGTTGAACTTCTCCTCGGGAAATAAAGCTACAGCCCTTGAAGATTGAACTTTATCCGGTGGATAGCTTAGGTCCTCAAGGACCAAATAGGCAGGTTGGCTTTCATAATTCGGCCGCCATCTTGGCTGCCATATTGAAATTTCTTATTAGTGGAACGATTGTCATGAAACTTGAAACTTACCCTTGTCTAGTACGATCATTCTTATTTTCAAGCCAAATTTCATGATTGCCCCACCATCTTGAAATCTCTTATAAGTGGAAGGATTTTCATGAAACTTGAGAATTACGCTTGTCTCGTACGATCATTCCTATTTTCAAGCTGAGTTTCATAATTCTGCCGCCATCTTGGCCGCCATATTGAAATCTCTTGTTAGCGGAACGATTTTCATGAAACTTGGAACTTACCCTTGTCTAGTACGATCATTTTGATTTTCAAGCCGAATTTCATGATTCTGTCGATATTTTGGCCGCCATATTGGAATTTTTTTGCCCAAGACGGTAGAACCCTAATCACTTAACATCTTGCGTTCACTAATCCTCCAAAAAGGAAGTGCGCTACTGAGCCTCATGCCCATGAGGCGTATTCGCTTGTTTCATTTCTCAGCAATAGTTGTATTTTTCATGTTGGTGAAAAAATTTGAAAAAAAAGGGCATTGTGCTCCGCTTCCCTAGACCCCCCTTTCCCTTTCGCGTGTTTTGTTTTCTGTTTTTTCTTTCAGTGTCTTGATTTTCATTGATTTGAAGTTGGTCACCTTACCTTTTCAGAGTAAAGAACTCATGTTCATGATGCAAAATTTGATACGAATTTTTGAAAAAAGTACTTATACCTACGTTATGCATTAGGAAATGATCAGGTCTGTGTGCACTCTGAAGAGGTAGGTGGGTCGGTAATAAGTCTAGTATATGGTTTGAGTATATGACTGCGTTTCTATCGCAGCTTTCGATCCGATCGAGTTTCGATCGGATCCAAAGTGGCTTCAGTCAAGCGCGTTTTTATCGTCACACGTTCGATCCGCTTCACTCAATCCTATTTCACTCCCTTAGAATACATCCTTTTCGTATAAGGGCCATCTTAGCGCAAGCGTCAGCAGGGTGGTACAAATTCTGACAGACGACAGTTAACGGCGAAACAACAGAAATTTTAGCTGTGTTTTGACACATATTTTCAAGGTTATGTCATTTCAGAACGTGATTTGCTTAGAAAAGCAGCTTCCTTATTAATCCTGCACTGCAGAAGAACCTTATATAGTAATTCCATGCTCTAATCGTCCTAACAAGCCCAACTGGAAAACAAATTGTCAATACATCTACTGTTCCAAATGTTCGTATAAATATTTACGAAGGAGTCAAACAGTAACCAAAGTTTGAGCTCGTAATAGAAAATATTGGCAATATTTTGTACTTTTTAGGAGCGGCACATAATGACATTTTGCTAGGTAATTGGCAGTTACCGCTAGAGACAACCAGATGTACCCAGGGTAGTGCAATTCTTCCATTTACATTTCAAGAGTGTTGTAAGTGTTCATATCATATCGCAGAGAAAGTCATTTGCAAAATCATCGCTTATGTTTTTATGTTTTGAAATTATATCGAATGTAAATAGTAATATAATGGTGGGCTAATGGGTGGGTGAATCTATCAAATACAAAAAAAAGTTTTGTACCTAACATCGTTATCAATCACTTTTGCGTATGTTCTAGTCGAATTTGTACCAACCTGTTCGAATATTCAATTACGCGCCGGGAATCTTACTCATTTGACAACCGAACGCAAGCGCACTGTAGTAGGAAAAGTGTATTAGATTAGAATTTAGGAGCGACAACAACATGGTTTAAAACGCGTCAAACTGCACCAAACCGAAAACTATTCAATAATTGAATTTTTTGGTGTATTTCAATCACAATTACTGGGAAGCATCCCTTGATATTCAGTAAAAATACGCTTTGTTTACAAGTCAGTCATCTGTCACTTCGATCCGATCCCGTTTGCATCGGCCAAAATACGAGCGGAATACGAGCTCGATCCGCTCGACTCAAGTCGGCCAAAGCACCGGATCGACTTGAACTGCTCGATCGGATTGAAATTTCAATCCTCACCGTTTATATCGGCAATTTCGAGCGGATCGACCCGATCGGATAGAGTTTCAATCGGATCCAAAGCTGCGATCGAAACGCAGTATATGGCCATTGTAACAGCCTTGAATTATTCCCGAATTATTCATACCTGCGCAGAGCTGGGCCGGGTACTGATAAATTGTACTCGAGTACCGGGTACCGGGTACTTGTTATAAATGTAGAGAGAGTACAGAGTATCGAGTACTTCACTCATTGCACATCCTGTCGAGTACAGTACTCCGAGTTCAAGTACTCGAATTACACGAGTACTTCTTCCGAGTGAACATTTTCCACCCCCACTTTTACACCAAAATTGTATACAAAGCAAGTCCAAAAACAATGTATAAGCACATGGTTTGAAAATATCATGAGCGTACTAACCAAATTTCAAGAAAAACACAAGAGACAGTCCCGATTGATTTTGTGATGATTCTTCTCGAGATTCTTCTCTTCATCACTACAGGAACATTGTAGCATAATATTCTAATTTGTATTGAGGCAAAAGAGCAACATGCTAGCGTTAACTCAGAGGGCAAAATCGCAAAAAAAAATTACTCATGCTTTTTTCAAAAACAAGTGGTTCAAATGAAGAATATAAGACCTGTTGGATGTTCCCCAAATCAGACATGATAATAGTTGATTAATTCATACCGTGTGATCATAAACTTTCTTGCTCAAGGGAGGCTGTGGCCTGGCCAAAATCAGCCTCGTTTGTCTGCCAATGACCAGGACCACAGCCTCCCTTGACCAAGAAAGTTTTTGATCATGCGGTATTTTATAGCTAACATTAGTTATTCTGTTGCATTCTACCTTCACTACTTTTGCACCATGTAAAAAAAACAAACGCACTCGCACATACATAGACAAAGCCGGACTTATGTAAAGTATTCGGAAAATGTACTTGCATGGGAGATACGAGTACCGGGTACAGAGTACCAAAAATGTACTTAGAGTACAGTGTTCGAGTACTTGTACTCGTGTACTCGAGTACTGCCCAGCTCTGTACCTGCGTCATTTTAAAATCTCAAATAAAAAAAAAATAGCATAAATATGAGCATTCTGAGAAAAATTACCTTGCATCAAGTTCAGTGGAAACACGTCCGGGGACGATTTTCAAAATTTCAACTCCAATCAAGACGCAAACCATATCCATGGCGGCTTCCACTTTTTCATCGATCGTTTGGCCAACCTTGTTTCCATATTGTACGGCCTTTTGAACGAGTGACTTGTATTGAGGTAAATTGGCGGCAGCTAATATGAGTGAAGGATTCGTAGTGGCATCGGTTGGCTTATAGCTTTTCATAGCTGGAACAATAAAGTCATATACTTAGTTACTGAATGGAGACTTCAGCAGTGGGTCAAGCTACATCCTACATCTGTCCATTTTGGCGGAGGTGCCACATACCAGAACACACGGGAAGCACGCGAAAGGTGCGTGGTTATTCGGGAGTCGTCTAGAAACCATATGCCGGGTCACTATGTAATTTGCTGGAGGATGATGGAAAGTTCGGGAACACTAATCGGAGGCATATATAAGCGCCGTCCTCAGCGCGACAGTCAGTCATGAATTGGAAGCGATCGAGTGCGATATAAGCGAAGTAGTAGGTGTGATATTTCCCAAGTAAATAATTGTTGGCGTGTATTTATTGTAGTACGCAGTAATAAACAGTGTGTTTTAAAACGATCGTCTCAATTATATTCGAACCCGTACGCGAAATACGTAACAGTATGTTGCATCGAAGCTTACCTCAACAGTTGTTGGCCGGGGGCCAATAATTGTTTTCGTAGTAGGGTGGCTTCAGTGGAGGGTGGCCGATCAAATTCATTGGCCATTGAATTTGGCCAAAACAGATTTTTGTATCAAATGTTTGCACTACGTCCGTATATTCCATCCAAAATATTCGATCAAAAAATTTGTTTAAACTAAATTTTGTTTATCCTACATGCGTGAGTTGTGAAATGTTTCAAAATTTCGGCGAAATTAGGTTGAGTGGAATAGCCTCCGGCTAGACTCCGCCCTAATAAAGTCGTATTATTATTATTATTATTATTATTATTAATAATATTAATTGATAATTATTGTCTTTGTTCAATATTTCATATAATTTTTACAAATTTTTCTATGTTGACGGTTAATTAAACATACCCAACTATTTTATCTTTATATTTTTCAACTATTGTTTATTTTCGATAAATTCATGAAAAGCAATTATTCCTAGTGTGGCAATAAAGGGTGTGACCGAGGGTGTGACCAGTGACTGTGCAAATACAGGTGTCCAGAAAATGGCGGAAAAGCTCTCCAGTAGGTAAGTCGTTGTTGAGGTTATCAAGGGTCAAGGAACGGCCCTTTGCCCTTCTAGTTTTGTGAATTCAAAAGATTTCAGTTTAGGTACTGTTGACGGCAGAGGTGTGCATTGATTTTTTTTTAATTTACAGGGTGAGTCAGAAACTAAGAAAATTATTATTATTCGAAGGATCAGTTTTTGACCCTTGAGGGCTTCAAAAATGAAAGTCGAAGATTTTGTTTCATCATATTTTTCGGAATTCCCTCAAGGGTCCTCCACAAAAACGTGCTGCAGAGCTTTTCCGCCAATTTCTGAACACCTGTACCTATATGTATAGGCCAATCACTAGTTTATTTTTGGCCGTGATTTTGGATTTTCAATTTTTTCGGATTTCAACAAGTAAGTAGTTAATATCCGCTAAGATATACTTGGCAAAAGATGCTAATATTTAGATTTAAAATTTGAATCTTTTCTGATAACTACTTAAATCTGAAACAAATTGTTCATTTTCATAAATCGAAATAGTTTAGTAATTTCAAATTGAAATTTAGCGGTTCCTTGTGGGCGGGCTTGTGGCCAATAACTCACTCATTTACCCTATTTTTCCTTTTCTTGTCGCACCACCTAAGGGAAAATCCTTATTTAGTTCACTTCTTCATGCAAAGCTTCTTGCACATTAAAACCATGTACAAGACCTGATTTTCACTTTGGCAAGATCGTGAGCTTCATTTGTTCCTAAAGTCGTGGAAGTAATATCTAATTATTTTCATGTACGGATGGAGATGTTCGTACAAAGCCTTGCAGTTTGTGATAAAAGCCTGAAAATTGACATACATAGTCTATGGACTGTCCTTCACGATATAAGAGGTGCACTCACGACGGAACCGCCGTGCAGCTGTCAGAAACGCCGCGATACCTTTGCACGCACAACTCCATTCGTACATGAACATTATTGCATATTACTTTTACAACTTTTGGAACAAATTGATCTTATCACGATCTTATCAAAATAAAAATCAGGTCTCGTACATGGTTTTCATGTGCAAGAAGCTTTGAAGAAGTGAACTGAATAAGGATTTTCACTTCGAATGCCTTGAATTAGGATATAAAAGTCATATACAGGGTGATTCAAAAATGGCGCATTTCCTTTCGGGCACGTTATAATGGACGTTGACAGAGCATGGGAAAAATAATGAAAAACATTAATCGGCTTCGATTTGCAAGTTATTAACAAAAACAAATCTGTCCAATCTGGCAGCATCGCATTAATACCTACCTGGCACCTTTAGATCAAAGAGGTACATCACAATAGCATTATTGTATTGTTGGGATTTTTACCCTGGAAACTCTGTAGAACCTGCCAGACCATACCAAACATACTTGCCAAATGCATTTTCACGGCACTTTTGAGGTGAAAGACGAATTTTGAAATATGAAAATACGACTCAAATCTCAGTTGCAAGAGAAATTTTCAATCGGGAACTACCAACGACATGTGACTCTTCGCAAGTAACAATGCTTTGCTTTGAAATCATGCAAATTGAAGAAGTTAAATTCTCAACTTCACCTCTTCATAATTCGAAGGATAAATGAGCCAAGTTTTTTTTACTATTTTTTCCGTGCTCCTTTAATGTCTCCCACAACGTACACGGGAGGAAATGCGCCATTTTTGAATCACCCTGTATAGTATACAGAGTGTCCGTTTTTCGAGGCTAAGCATGGGTATCTCGCTTATCTTTAGAGATACAGAGTCGGTTAAATTAGAAAAAAGTTGCGAATTTTCATGACGATCAATGATCCAAGAAGATATTTGACTTGTCAGTTTTAGTTTTCGAAATATCAAGAAAAAACAGAAATTTGTAATTTTTGTTTTTATTTTTTATTTGAAAAACGGTTGAAGGTAGCCTTTTCTAGTTAAGACATTGTGAAGGCACTTTTTCAAGGGGAATTCAATGTTGCCAAAATCATCATTCTAGCTTTCAAAACAACCGAGATATGACATCCAACTTTTTTTTCTCTTATGGGCGCCATATTGGATTTTGACATTTTTGAATACAATTTTATTTTCTGGTTACAACGATGTGTCACATGCCACTGTTGAATTCATGCTTTAGAGCAAAAAAAATTTTTTCAATTTTTCAAAGAGTGCTTTGGAAACAAAATCAGCATCGACAATAGAAAAAAACGTAAATGTCAAACATTTATTCAACAATGACATGTGGCACATCGTTCTAACCAGATAAGAATACCGTATTCAAAAATATCAAAATCCAATATGGCGCCCATTAGAGAAAAAAGTTGAATGTCGTATCTCGGTTGCTTTGAAAGCTAAAATAAAGATTTTGGCAGATTTGGATTCCCCTTGAAAAAGTGCCCTGACAATGTCTAGATTAGAAAAGGCCACCTTCAGCCGTTTTTTGAATAAAAAATAAAAACAAAAATCAAAATCCTGTTTTTTCACGATATCTCAAAAACGAAAATCGATACGTCAAATTTCTTTTTGGATCATTGATCGTCATGAAAATGCGCAACTTTTTCCCCATTTAACCGACTTTGTATCTCTCAAGATAAGCGAGATACCCATGCTTAGCCTCGAAAAACGGACACCCTGTATGTATAGTCAAAATAAAAAAAAAACAAGATTTTTTCAAATACATACATACAGGGTGTTTCCAAAATGGTGTTACAAACTTCTAGGGGAGATTCCCCATCAAAAATGGACCAAGGAAAATATATACCTTTGATGTCCTAAAATGCTCAGTTGAAAAGTTACAGAGTGTTCAAGTTGACTTTTTAAAACTGATTTTTTGACATAAGTTTTGAACCGTTCAACCGATTTTGTTCAAGTTCTCACCAAAGTTAACTGAAATAAGTCTCTATCGAATAATAGTAACGTGTTGGAGAAAAAAGTTCAGGGGCGTAGATAATGGGGGCTGTCCTCATATTTCCCCCCCTATTTTTTACACCCCTAGCTATTTTCCCAAATTGTTCTAATTTTTTTATTCTACGTTCAATTTAGAGAAAAAAGTTACTCCTGCAAAATTTTTATTAGAGGCTTCGTTTTTGAGATATCTGAGTTTGAAACTTTGGAAAACATCTCGAAATTGCCACTTTCCAAGGCCAAAAAATTAGAATTAAAAAAACTCATGATTTTTCAGCAGAAATAGGTTCTCTTTAATTTTCTAAGTTGATAAACCACTATTTCCTCTGAGAAACGAGAGCTTTTCAGGGAAAAAAAATTGGGCTCATTGAAATCGGTTAAACGGTTCAAAACTTATGTCAAAAAATCAGTTTTAAAAAGTCAACTTGAACACCCTGTAACTTTTCAACTGAGCATTTTAGGACATCAAAGGTATATATTTTCCTTGTCCATTTTTGATGGGGAATCTCCCCTAGAAGTTTGTAACACCATTTTGGAAACACCCTGTATACAGTCGGTTTTTTTTTCTAGGCCCCAGCTTATAGCGCCTTTATTATGGGTTTCACACCCAACATATTATATATTTTTGGAATCAGAAGAACAAAATCTTGCGATTGATGGTATATCAAATTATTTTTGACATATGTCATTTTTTGACAATTGACGGAATAGTACTTGTGACACACCATTTTAAAGCCCATAAAATTCTTAGAACTGTGTTTTCGTTTCCAGAATAGGATGTCTTTTACAGCTTCTGGAGGTCTTTGAATAGGAAAATTTGTTAAAATTCAGAAATACCTTCTCAATAATTAATAGGTATTTTTAATATCAACTGATGATAATATTCTGATTTTAAATCGTCCAAATCAGCGGGAGATTCTATAAACACCTCATCCCTCAGATAGGCTCATAAAAAAAATCGAGGGGGTCATACCTGGCCACCTCAGATACTATCGCGTTGGGCTGGCAGTTCCAATTCACCGGTCGTTGAATCTCTCATTCAAGGAACAAGGAGACGGTCATTTCAAATAACTTCTTCAGGACATTTTTCGTTTCATTGTGATTACTTATTGATTATTATCATCAGTTATTATTAAAAATACCTGTTTTGCCTACTTACGTACTTATTGAGTATTTCTGAATTCCAACAATTTTTCCTCTTTGAAGACCTCCTGAAGCTGTGAAAGACATCATATTCCAAAAAATGAAGACACAGTTTTCCTCAGAATTTAATGGGCTTTGAAATGATGTATCACAAGTACTATTCTGTCAATTGTCAAAAAATGACATCTGTCAAAAATAATTTGACATACCATCAATCGAAAGATTTTGTCCTTCTGATTTGAAAAAATATAATATGTTGGGTGTGGAACCCATAATAGAGGCGCTACGCGCTGGGGCCTAGAAAAAAAAAAACGGACGGTAGGTATATTTTTTTGAATAGAACAATTTTTTTTCAAACTGCAATCACAACATTCAATTTGAAATTAGAAGATGGACTTTAGTCGGAAACGACACCACACTTGTCAATTTGGTCCGAAATTGAAAAAAATAGAAACCGCGGCTGGAACTATCCCCTCCCATTCCCCTTCCTTTCGTAATATTGACATTTGTTGTGGTGAAGTTTTACTGTGAAGGTCTACTGCATTGATAGACGTCACTTTTGAATCAACCCGATAACCGGTTTCAGTTTTTGCCCCTGAAAGGTAGGCAATTGCCCCTGAAAGGTAGGCAAATGACAATTCTGACAGCTGCACGGCGGTTCCATCGTGGGTCCGCCTCGTATACGTATACAGGGTGTCCCGTTTTTCAACGCTCACTACTGGTATCTCGGAAACGGTAAGAGATACAAAGTCGGTTAAATTACAAAAAAGTTGCGCAATTTTATGGCTATTTCAAAAATGTCAAAATATCAAAGATATCTTTAGTAATTTTTGAAATACATACATAAAAAAAAAACTGAAAAATGCCGAATTCCAAAAATTAAAATAACTTTTTTATTATGACAGCTATCAATTTGAAAATTGAAATCCTGACATTTTTTAAGGTCCTTGATCGACTGACGTGAATAATTTTTTCCTGCACTTACTAGTTTTTGAGATATAACAGTTAACTTCATTTTTTCTTATGGATACCATATCATTTATTCACCCCATAAAACTCATCTTTTCTTTCTCTATACAAAGATATAAAACACTTGTCGCATTTTTGTCAAAATAACCTGTAAAAATTGGAAAAACCATTTCTGGGGCGAATAAATCTAGTTACCGGTTCGGTGGCCATGCTCTCGTGGCATAATAACAATGGCATTCGGTTGCCATGGTCGGTTGATTTTGGAAAAAGTTGAGTTACATTCCGTTTTCATGTATTTGATAATGATAATAAATAACAATAAAACAAATACAAAACCAAGTATAAGTATAACACAAAATAACATCGCAATAGCAATAAACATTTATAATTTACGATTACTCGAAATGGGGTCTATTTTGCGGGGAACGCTCAAAGATCGAATTTGTGGTTCATGACAGAATCCCAAAGCAACCAAGAGCTGGAAGCAAGGAGATGATGATGCGTTTCAGTCAATTAATAATCCACACGATATCAGCGCAGCCGTTGAAAACATGGCTAAAGCTAAAAGGCACACAACTCTGCATAGAGCAGAATGGACTCCAATTCGAGTAATTGTAAATTATGAATGTTTATTGCTATTGCTATGTTTTTTGTGTTATACTTGGTTCTGTATTTGTTTAATTGTTATTTATTATCATTATCAAATACAAAAAACCGGAATGTAACCCAACTTTTTCCAAAACCAACAGACCATAGCAACCTTGATAGCAACCAAATGCCATTGTTTATATGCCACAAGAGCACGACAACCGAAGCGGTAACTCGATTTTTTCGCCTCAAAAACAGTTTTTTCAATTTTTACTGATTATTTTGACAAAAATGCTACAATAAGTGTTTTCTATCTTTGTAAAGAGAAAGACAAGGTGAGTTTTATGGGATGGATAAATGATATATGGTGTCCATAAGAAAAAATTAAGTTAACTGTCATATCTCAAAAACTAGTAAGCGCAGGAAAAAATAATAAGGTCAGTCGATCAAGGACCTTAAAAAATGTCAGGATACCAATTTTCAAATTGATAGCTGTCATAATAAAGAAATGATTTGAATTTTTAAAATTCGGCATTTTTCAGTTTTTTGGGGATATTTCAGAAATGACCAAAGATATCTTGGATATCTTGACATATTTGAGATAGTCATAAAATTGCTCAACTTTTTTGTAATTCAACCGACTTTGTATCTCTTACCGTTTCCGAGATACCAATAGTGAGCGTTGAAAAATGGGACAGCCTGTATAGTAAAGGACAGTCTGTAGAGCGTATATGCCAAATTTCATGCTTTTATCACAAAATGCAAGGTGGTTCTCACTAACCGCCGCACTATGGTGGAATATTGGCTTAGTGACCACAGAAAACACAAGTTTCACGAAAGATTATGGGAAAATGTTTAGACCACAACAGTTTGTAGGTATGCATTTTCAGTGGTCATTCAACCAGCACTGACCATCCATCAGAGAAAATGTCTTAATTAGCTAACAATAATAAAATTCGCTGGTGGAACTGGATGTTATTCTTCCAAAATCCAAAATTGGTTAACGGCAAACTGGCAAATGCTAGGTTGGGTTGGGCCAAAAATACCTATTCGAGAAACACACCTGTCTAAATATTTCTGGTATGAAGACAACACTCTCTGTAACACGTCGTTATCGTTCAAGGTGTTATACTTTAATCATCAGGTGTTTTCGACTTGTCCCATCAGTTTATTCAGTTTTAAACCAATTAAATCAATTTCCCATGCAAATTTGCACTCGCAGCTTGCATTAGAAAAGGGCAAACATACCTTCAAAGTCACCGGTATCGGCGACAACGGTCGTGAAAGCCTTCAGTTGATCCAAGGTGCTCGACATCTTGCTCTTCTTACACTGAGGCTCGGACATTTTCGTAAAAAAATATAACAAATTAGTAGAGGAAACTACTTATTATCGCACAGTAATGTCCTTGCGGTCTTGCACACTGCTGGCAATATAATTATGTAGTGCTTAGGTTATCACTTTCACCTTCCATAAAGCCGCAAGTCATTCATATTCCAGTGACCAATGAAACAAGGTCTAGTTCATGGGGGAACTTCAAACGGACCAATAATAGGCAATAATTCTACTCTCGACGAATAACGGGTGGAAAGTGGACAAACACATTATGTAATGGTTATTATCTGGCATGGGAATAAAAAATTCCAGTATAATAGATTACACAGCCCTTTTCGGGTGTCAAGTCCCAGGTCAAGTCTCTGTCCTCTACACTTCTGCAGCAGTTGCTAATGTCATCTGTAGGGCTTTCTCAATAATAATAAAAAAAAGAACAAAATGACTTTATTGGAATAAACAATTATGCATTTTTAATTCATATGGTCATAGGTACAAACATACTTTTCATTTTACTCTTTCTGCATCACGCGTTTTGCCATGTTCAGTTTCATTTTCATATTCGATGATTACATGTGGCCTCTTCTTACTGGAGCTAGCTCTTGATGCTACATGCATGCTTTGTTTAGAAGGAATAGGTACGTTGATATCCTGAACATTGAAAAGGTATTAAAGCAAAAATTAATCAGTCGCTAAATAAACTTTGTAAATACCTCAATGTCTCCATCACTGTCATCATCAGATGAATCAAAATCAGCATTACTGACAAATTCTGGTATACCACTATCACTATCCTGAAATTTGAAAAAAATTCACATTATATTGATCTTCACAAATCACTTCAGGTTCAGGTAGATTATTACCTCCTCCATTTCAAACTCTTGTTCCATTTCTATTTCATTTTCTTCCTCCATTTCCATTTCTCTTTCAGATTCACTTTCTGCTTCTTCCTCTTCTAAAGCTTCAATAAACGCTCTTTGTGGGATATTGTACAAATCTTGGTACTAAAAAAGAAACAAGCACATATGAATCTATTCTTATGGTGCAACTTTCAAGTTATACTTACAACATTCTTTTTCAACCTCTCCAGCAGCTCTTTTTCAGCACCCTTTTCGATTCTTGCTGCAATCAATGCCTTGCGTTCGCGTTTCTTCTCGCGTCTCTCAATTTTTTGTTGCACAGGAACAATCAGCTTCCTACAATAATCAAAATCAAATGGGTACAGATAACTATACCACTTATAAATCTATCAACTTACTGTCTTCTCAGTTTCAATTTTCTTTCACGAATCAGAGCTTGAGTATATTTGATGAACCTCTGTTTACACTTTGCTTTGATAAACCCAGGCCACCAGAGCAGCTTCTCATTGATTTGATGAACAGCTTTCTCAAAATTTCTGGAAAGTTTCACCTTTTCCCACAGCTTGTTTGGGAATGCAGCCCTGGAAGTACGTGTTTAGACATACAAATGACTATAACATTATCACTGACCTTTCTGGGGTTTTCACGAATAAGAACAACACTCCCTTGTCTTCTCGGATTGTGGCATACTGACTGTTGGCTAAAGGACATGAAGCACGGCTGCAGAATCCCGTCAAGTTGTACTCATTTTTGCAAAACTTTTGAGATTTTGTACTGCAAATGAGGAATAAATTAAGCGGGATTGCTTAAAAACACATGGGCAAAATACTCACTTGACTTTGTAGGAACAAAACGCTTTGTTGATGATACTCCAAGTTACCTAAAAGTGAAAATAGTCAGTTCACCATTTTAAACTATTCCTGCAACTTACATCGTCGTGCTGCATTTTAATGGTTTACTCTATTACTGGTACAATGCCTTCGTTTTTTGATCACGAAACACGAAACTTCGTCTTCGATTCAACTTAACCTAACTATTTACACAATTGCATGTGTATTTTCAGTGTTGCCAGCCATCCAAGTTCAAATGTCACTAGTACATAAATGTCATGACCATGATTACGGGCAGTTAGCGCGACAGACCACAAGAGCGACAGGTTAAATAAACATGGCAACATGGCCATGTAGTTTGACGGAAATGTCAAAAACTTGAAAAAATGCAGTATTCGTATTCCCCTCGACATCCTTGGTCCCCTCCCTACAAGCTTGCTACAAGCACTTTTCCCACCCCAGAGACCCCACCCTCCAAAAGCGCTAGGCAACGTCGCACTGTCGCGTTTGTTGCTTTATTATTGTTTTAGCGTTTTCCACTGGAAGTTTTAGTGCGCACTTTTTGCACCGAGGCAGTGGAATCATTTTCCACTGGCAAGAGTGCATCGATCGTACCAAATTAAGAGTGTACGTTCCACTGGAAAGATGAACTTGCATTAAATGCGCATTTTTCACAGGATACCTGTAATACCCACATATTGACATGGAAATTTGACGAGTAGAAATAATCTGAAAAAGGGGTTTGCATTTGTGTCTCTTATTTCATGTTATGGTTAGCGTATTTAGCAGGTTTGTAGATCTAGCTCCAGAGGTACGCAGCTGAAAGACTACGCCCCCAGCAATGCACTACATTATTGCGATAAAAAAAGAACGTTTACGTCGCGAACACAGAGGTAGCTACGGCGAGCTTGTTAGAATGAAAAATGCGGATCTCCAGCTGAAGTCGAAGCAGGAAATCTTTAGAAAAAAGCGAGGAAAAAAGGTAGGTGGTGGTTGACTCTGCACGGCCAGCCCGAGGTGATTTTTTCTTGGCTGGCAGGCTGGTCGACGGGCTTGTGTGTTTCCCTCCGTGCGGGTGTGACAGAGTCTGTTGCTCTTCCTTGGGCGGAAGCTATGGATGATTTAGAGAAAGGTCTGCGACGACGCTGGTCATCAACATGGGGCCCAATAACGAGCCTATGGGGTCCCAAGGGTTCACAGGAACGAAAGTTTGCTTGTAGCGTACTGCACAAGACAGCAAAGTGACAGTTTTGACATGCCACCATTGCCACCAATTGACGTAACCACCGCCGTTGCCGGACAGCAACTTACACCAGTTCTAAAAATTAATTCCCTAAAACTTCCTCGACGAAACGGCCATTTTCCCCAATAAGGTCAATCGCCTATAGACGTCCTTGGTATTGACGACAGCATGGTGTGGCAACAGTCGGTCCTCTGAGTGACACACACTTTTTCGACCGCCGAATATCCATTTTAAATCGGAAGGCTTCACAAGTTGCTGATAAAACTGGACAAAATGTCAACGTCAAACACAGAAATCAATGTCATTGTCGAATTCTGGGCCGCTATTCTTCAATCGTGTGAGAAAAGTCCCTGGGAGTTTTATATAATCCGTACTACATTTCTGTAGCGAAAGTTGCCTAAAAACCACGATTTTAGGCAACATTCGCTACATCAGTGTACTGCGGAATGTATTTTACTCCCAGGAACTTTTCTCACACGATTTCAGAATAGCGGCCCTGAACATGCGCGATGATAACTTGTCACCGTTTTCTTAGTTCGCATGACATCCGTGTCGGAGCGCCACTTCCGCGCAATATTGTGTATTCCCTAGCAATGGCAACACTAATGCGATATTCAGCGGCACGAGTTGCGCTGTAGGTTCGCAAAGCTAGGGGATGGAACTCATGCGTCTGCGCGAGGTAGGAAAAGTCAAAACCTGCAGATTTTCAGCCATCGATTTAACAAAGGAAAATAGATGACAAGAAACTCCTGACTTCCATGCTAGATTATGTGGAATGATGTTGTCCATGTGCATTGCTGTCGAAAAAATGAATTCCGCGCGTAGTGTTCCGAAAAGAACGAAAAAGCCGTTTTCAGTGTATAACTGGTTGCCTAGAAGGTGATGTTTTTTGGGAACACACATGAAATGGAACTGTAATGTTCTTTTCGTACGGTTTTTGCAGCCAGGCACTCAACAAACTGCCCGTCATTTTTGAAAAAAAAAACAGAAAACACAAAACCTCCGATATATTATACATATAACCCGGTAAAATTTTAGTTACCATTTGTTTACATGCAGTTTCATGCCACTGACAGACAGGACGGCAACCGTAAGGCAGAGAAGAATACCAGAAGTAGGGCGGTATTTTCAAAAACACACCAACTGATAAACACGTTACCATATCTTCGCTCATTGTGTATCTAGAACTGATCCATCATTGCTGGTCTTGAACACAATGAAAGATCAAGAAACACTCTTTTTTCCATAGCTTATTTGAAAGTTTCATTTCCAGCCGTTTCAATAATAGACAATGTTGAAATTACGCTTTTTACATGTGTTAGCATACGGCACTATTCTCAAATCCCCTAGCATGGTTGCGCCAGCGCAGAAATGGCACTGAATTTCGCTTATTGTTGTTCCTAGATATTTGTAGTGCCCTCCTTGTTCGATGTTCGATAACAATAGACGGGGAAGGCTAAAACACGGAACACGGAATACGGAACGGGAAATTCCAAACCTAGAAATTTCATTCCCCCCCCCCCCAACCGACACCATACCACCATACACCATAGAGGATTTCCTCGACCCCCCCCTCACCCGTCGCCCTTCCCCACCCACCGAGCTCCATTGAGCTTTTTAATTTGAACTATATCGGAAAAGCCCGGAATGGAAAAATTGTTGGAAATTTGGATCTAATTTTTGGTACATGGGTAGGTCTCCACCACAGAAATTACCTGACACTGGTTTCATCCCGTTCGTAGGGCTCACAAAAGCACAAAGGGCCGTTCCGTATTTTATCGGGAAAACACGGAATGGAAAAACTGTTGGGAATTTGGGTCTAATTTTTGGTACATGGGTAGGTCTCCACCACAAAAATTACCTGACACTGGTTTCATCCCGTTCGTAGGGCTCACAAAAGCACAAAGGGCCGTTCCGTATTTCATCAGGAAAGCCTGGAATGGGAAAACTGTTGGAAATTTGGATCTAATTTTTGGTACATGGGTACCTCTCCACCACAGAAAGTACCTGACACTGGTTTCATCCCGTTCGTAGGGCTCACAAAAGCACAAAGGGCCGTTCCGTATTTTATCGGGAAAGCACGGATTGGGAAAACTGTTGGAAATTTGGATCTAATTTTTGGTACATGGGTACCTCTCCACCATAGAAATTATCTGACACTGGTTTCAGATTCATTGACAAAACTTGCGCGAAAAAGGACCCCGCACGATTCTTATGGAAAATGGCTTCCGGTTAAATTCTCAGCATTTTTGATATGTTGTAGCTCATGAGATACTAATCAAATACCGTGCCGTTAACCCCAAATTTGAATACTGGATAATTTTTTACCCACAGGGAGTTGAAGTTAGAGGTTCTGACGGCATAAAAATTACCTATTTATTCACCAAGGGAGTAAAGTGAATTTTTAATCCCGAGGGTGAAGTTTGATGCCCAAGGGCCCTTTGCAAAAATGTAAAATTCAACTTTAGTCCCGCAAAAGTAGGAGTAAAATGGTCGTTATCGTTACACGGTATTGCGAAAAAGTTTTTTATTAAGTACCTATCTCTTCAATAAGTCAAGTTATTGATTTTTTTTCTCTTTAGTTGTGTGTTATGCCAATTGTATTTATTTGAGAGAAGAATATCAAGCCCCTCCTCCACCCCCAACCCCTATCTACCATCATTAAGTTCAAGATTATTCTCAAAATACCAAAACTTGATCCTATGAACAGTTTTTGTTCTACAGACAACTGAAGGATATTCAAATTCACTGAAGGAAGAACCACTTCAACTAAAGAAAAATTGGGAAATCGTCGCCCCAACATTGAGGGTGGACAACTATTTTGATGTTGTTGTTGTTATTATGTTTTATGTTAAACTTGACCGCGCCTGCACATGATGGGGTGCCCGGGGGGTGCAAACGCAAAGGAATTTTCTGTATCATTAAATGCCGTATAGGAATGCCTACCAACCCCACTAGTTTTCCCATCGTCGAGGACGTTTTTGCGAGGAAAACATACTCCGACGTTCCCCAATAAGGTCAATCGCATAAAATTACACTTATTGTTGTGGAGCACGTACATTTTGACACTTCGATGCGGCATTGCCGAATGGTCAAAAGGGTGCAGGAGGAATCAGACTGACAGGTTCACATTTCGCTCTTATGGCTCTAAGATGTGACATTTTGCTTTTTGACAGCCGTGCAGCGTTGCCACGTGTAGCGGTAGGAGTATGTCGCGCTTATGGGCTGTCGCTGTCAGCTGTCGCCATAGACGCTGTCGCGGTAACTGCCTGTCACCATGACCATCTGTGGTCATGACATGTCATTTGTCAATGTCAATTAAATCTCTTATCTTAGAAGTTAGGCTAGAATTAGGATTATCTGATTTTTCTAAGTTGAAAAAATGTTACAAAGCAATATTTTACGAAAATCAGCGCAAATAGGGCGCATTAGATTGATTTTCACTAGTTCAAACAAAGCTCAGCAGAATTCTCAAGACGTAATTGAAGTTGAAACCGATGCTGGTAAGCCGAGCTTCTCCTATTCAGAAATCCCATGTTTTAGAGCCAATTTTCTTCTAGATGCAAAGACCGAGCGTGAAAATGCAATAGAACTCAAGCGTAACAAATCTAGGCTGAGGGAACATGACCGTAGAATGTTGCATGAGGAGATACCAAATCCAGGTGAACCCGTAATGTGGCACCAAGGCACCGTAAAATATATGAGACGCATGTACGGAAGATATGGCGCAGCCAGTGGAGTCCATCCCTCTTTATGCTGGCCACTCAAGCAAGAGTTGAAAGATAAACAGGAATACGAAAGTTTGAAAAATCCTTTCACCATTCAAGAAATGGCAGAAAATGCGTCCAGGAAAAAACGGGAAGCAGATGAAGTTATCAGGATAAGACAAGCTGATATTGCTAAGAAACTGGAGAAGCTCGAAGACTGGAAGGCAGATTTACAAAGAAGACTCGCCAAGAAAGAGGGTGAAGCCTTGTCAGCCAAGCTGAAGAAGGAGAGGCTTTTAGAAGAAGTCCGAATGCATTTTGGTTTCACTGTGGATCCCAAAGATGACAAATTCAAGGAGCTCCTGGAAAAGAAAGAGAAGGAACAGAAGAAGATAGAAAAGGAAGCCAGGCGCAAGGCCAAGGAGGAACAAATGGTAGCCAAAATGCTGTCGAAGAAAACAGACAGTGATAAAAATTGATTTGTATTATTTGATTTATTTTTTAAATTATAAATAAACATAGTTAACAAGAAACCAACTAGAATTACCGCCCTCCACTTGCTGCTGCAGCTTCTGGATTGGCCATTGATGAAATCATCATTAAAATCACAACTGGCAGAATGTACATCCACTGCAATGGAATAAGAACAATGAACAACATTCACCAACACAAATCATAAAACATACATATTTGGCCAAGAATGATCTGTTATCCTTAACTTCACCCCGTTCTTTGGCTTCTCTTTCTCGTTCAAGTTTTTGAATATAACTAGCTGTATCTGGGACAGGTCCTGTTTCTGTATGTCTGACGTAAACACTGGTGGTAAATTCTTCTAATTTATCTGCAGATACTTGGGCACCCTGGCATGACGATCTCGAAGCAATCACTGAGGTGACCCCTATAACTTGGCCAGTGTAGTCTAGTGAAACCGAAAGCCTATCATCCAATTCAGATTCAGCCAACATACACTGCAAATTGACTGTTGAAATAGTACAAGGCATGGTTAAAGTGAAACTCAAACCCCTTTTATTGAAGACAGAAACGTGTTTTCAAGTGCATCATTTGAGACGACTGTAGATTTCACTTGATAGTATCCATTGTTTGTTGCGAGATCTTGCAACTGCTTTTGTTCTGTTTCGTTTAAAGCGTTTTGGTCAACGGTAGCTTTGCCAGACCGTAAACTTTGGATTTTAATGTTTCCTCGTTCAGTGAACTCTGGGTTATCCACGGATGTCAGTGCATGTTGCAGTTTTATAGTCACCCAACCATCCTGTTCCAGGCCCGTCTACAAATAAACTGGGATGAGTACCAGTATCAGTCAAGTATTTAATAAATAATGCAGCTCACCACTTCCCGGGAACAAGCAAGGGAGAGTATGAACAGATAAGTTAAACCTAAAACTTGCAACATGATGCTGCTTTGCTGTGAAAAAACACTTATTTCGCCACGGATTTTTGCGAGCAGTAGGAAAATAAATCTTATTCGCAATAATTAATGATTCTAGAAAATTAAATCGATAACTAACCACCTAATTTGTGACAGATAATGAATGAATGTCAGAATTGACAGATGTCAACGCCATAGCAGAGACAAGCGATTACGGGCAGTTAGCGCGACAATTTCAAGCGCGACAGGCCACAAGAGCGACAGGTTGAATAAACATGGCAACATGGCCATCTAGTTTGACGGAAATGTCAAAAACTTGAAAAAATGCAATCCCCTCTCTACAAGCACCCTTCCCACCCTCCAAAAGCGCTAGGCAACGTCGCACTGGGCGTTTTCCATTTAGCGACACAAGTCGACTTGTGTCGACACAAACGTGTTCCATTTGATCTGTGTTCCTTTGTTTCATCGACACAAGCTAACACAAGCTGACACAAACCGACACAAATGTTTTAAATGGAAAGCGCCCAGTGTCGCGTTTGTTGCTTTATTATTGTTTGATTTGTTGTCCATGTGTCCATGTGGCCCATATAATAATGTCAGTTTATGAACAAAGGTAGGTAAAAGGTAAAACAAATAGAGTTTGGAGGGTAATTGGATTTGATTTAAATTTATGTAGGTAGATGATTTGAAGGTGTATTTTTTAGTGGCTCCGGAGAGACACAATCGAGGACACAATAGTCATTTCGGGGGAGGATATATTTCCTGCCTTGAGACTTGAGGCTGGGTTTCTTCCACCAGAAGTGGTTGATATCCTTGTCAAAGACCCTTGTGATAATCCCAGGCTCGCTCAAATCAAAGGGTGAGCAAGTCGTCACCACATCGTACCTACTTGCATCCAGGACCAGGACAGAAGATGGTCCCTTCAGGCTAAGATGGCCATCAGGTAGGGTGACAGGCAAATACCTAATTGTGGACATCGTCACTGTCTCTTATAGGTACCTACATAATTTTGTTGTCTTCAAAAGAATTTTGACCTATAAGAAAGGCCTCGCCGGCTGCTATTACTACCAAATACACTGCTCCAATAACTTGACACATCTTATCACCATTTTGCGGCCACTACTTTGTGGGTAAGATTTTTCAAATCCATCAACTCATTCAAAAGATATCGGCCGACAAAGTCGCGGTCACGAAATGGTGATGGGTCGAATTATTGGACCAGCGTAAAGGCTTTGGATTTATCTACTTGGGTGTATTTTTCAGCCCCTGAGGAGAGACACTTATTGCAATGGATGCCTGCTAGCCTCCAAGTTTTGAGGGAGACAATAAGGAGCTAAGTCATTTCCGGAGTAAGGTGGTCACCTCTTGGTCCCAGAGGACAGACCTGAAGCTGCTGAAAAAAATTCATACCTACGCGGGCGGACACCTTCCCTTCCCCATGGATTTACCAAGCTCATAAATTTGATCATCAAATTAAATATAAACTCGCAGTGCTGTTGGTCAAACAACAGTGAAATGCCCATGGTTTAGTTGGTAAATCGATAATATTATGAAGGCCTGGTACAACCGGAGGTCAATTTTTGATTTCAAGTTATCTAAGTGGTAATAATAGTTCAATAATTTATTATTATATAGATACCTACTCATTCGATTTTTGTAATTGCTGATTTTTTATTATTTTAATACATATATTTACGTTCACAAATGCTGTAGACTTTTTTGCTTTTAGTCCTTCACCATAGTTGTTTTTTACAACATACTCCTATTACATCCATACCTGATACCTCTGCCATACATTTAGCTATCATTCTTTTCAAGCATTCCCATTCACCCAACACCTATGGAGTCTGACTCTAGGATTTTTGTCTAAAGCAATGAGGCTTTCAATTTTACATGTTCTTTATCTATTTCGTCAGCTCTTCTAAATTAAGATGGGTCACAGATTCATCAATAAAAATGTCGTAGTCTCCTGCTTTTTCCGGATTTTCACAATTTATGATTCTTCCTGTATAGCAAATGAAATTTTCAACACATTCGCAATAGTTGAAAAAAATCTTTCATTCTATTCTAAACAGTTTCTTCAATTCTTCGTCTCTCACAGATAGAGATAACAAAAAAAAAGGTTTGAAATCCCACCTGTTGCGTCTATATAAACAACGAAACTTTGGATTCAGGGGTGGATGGACCCAGGCACTTTTTCCCTCTGGACTGGTGAGATTTGTGAAAAGGCCGGTAGGATAAAACCAACACTTTTGAAAATTATAAATAAAAGGCAGAGTCTTCCCAAAAACGTTTACAAAAATTTATTACTGCAGTTTCGGGAGCCTTTAGTCTCCCGTCGTTAGAGGTAAAATAGTGAAAACTTGTGAAATATTCTGGTGAAGGAGTAGGAGTCAATATTTGACATATAATTTATCCCTTACGCTCCCGAAACTGCAGTATGGAATTTCTTAGAACGTTTTGTGAGAAGGTTACCTTTTATTCATAATTTTTAGAATTTTACACCCACTGCGGTGAGCGATGGCGGATAAATCTCTGAAGACCAACACTTTTCTTCTACAATGAAAGTTTTGAGAAGAAAGATCTGGGAATGAACAAGTTTCCAATGCAGTGCATTCAGCAGCACCTCATGCATTCCAACTTTATAACATATTGTCCGTCTAAGTAGGTCTTCTCAACCTCACAGGGGCCACTCGACAGTATGGGCATTTTCATTCCATTCTCTTTGGTACTGCCACGCTTGACAGCTTGGTCATCATTCTCTTCAGTGAACACCGCTTACAATGTTCTCGCAAGATACCTAGAACTACGTTCTCTACATAAACACTGATAATAATTAATTGACTTTATTTTCAGGCGGCATTCAGCATAGAGTGCTGCTCTTCCATATCATCTAGGCAGCTCCCATTGGAGGTGGATATTTAGTGGTGAATTAGCAGACTAAGGCCAGCAGTACATTGAGCATCAAATGCTGCAGCTTTTTTTGCTGCCGAGATCTCATTGGTCAAATGTTGGTCACTGACAGCAATAACAGGCGTCAGTTCCAATCAGAATTCTGCTGCAAAGAAAGCTGCAGCATTTGCTGCTCAATGTAAGGCCAGCATAATGCCCGTATTCATAGTCGTTGTCAAGTGCACCTTCCCTGTCGGAAATTTCATATAAAAGCCTATTAAAAAAAATTATATGATTCCTATATGTTCTGTATACGGTTAGTGCATTTGCAATTTGTATATAGAAACCTACAGGAATCTTATTTGCTAATTGTATTACACAGCCTATAGAATCATATGGGGCTCCTATTTGGGAATGCTGATAGATTCGACGTGAAACGGAAAAGCCAATACATTTCTATATGGTATTACATATAAACGCCTATTATCAAATAGCACATAGGGAATTGCAAATAGGTCTCTTGCATGAATATCACATACGAATCTGTATTATGAATTCCAAATAAAGTCGGAGACAAGCTGCTTCAATGAGGGTATATACTCATCCTTTTTTTTTGTAATCAATTCCCTAATCTCCTTCTCATTTGCTAAAAACTGATAAACATGACTTAATGAAAAAGGTCCAATTGCACTAGTTTAGGTGTTACCTCCCACATGAGTAATTGTGGCTTGAAGATATTCGTTTTCGAATTTCACCATATATTTCTTGGAAAAATTAACGTTTTTCTCTCATCGAATCTCCGTATGTGGGAGATCGGAACGATGCACACGCAATTATCTTCGATAAATCTTACGTATCTACGCAAATATGACGATGACGGCCTTGACAGGACAGGACCCTCGAATAGGTCTCACTATAAAATAACATTTTGCAATGAGCATAAACCAAAGCAAACACAAAAATCAAAGATGCCAAAAAACTAACCGCAATAAAAACTGTTGCACCCTGTTGCACAGTGCACACCAACCACACACGCTGAGGAAGCACAGAGTCCACAGAGCGGAAGCACACACGTTTTGACCTGGTTTTGACTTTTGACCGTTAACAAACAAAACCCAAGGATGACAAAACCGACGAGACGCAACGGCGGCACAGATACTTGATGCGTACTTGGTACTTGGCGAAGTAGAGCCGACAGTAGGGAATCTGCATTATCGGCAGTCCTCGGCAATTCCAAAATAATTGCATTTCATTTGCATTTTGAAATAGAATTGGATAAGTATATTCCTTATAGGTATTTCCAAATACAATTCTATATATAAATTTATACGATTTCAGTGTGATGAGAATTTTTCATATAGAAACCTATTACATTTATTTTGTAATTCCAAATGAAGGATTAATATTTACTTGTTCATATAAAAGCCTGTAAGCTCAATAACATATAGAACTAACCCTTTATATAGATTCCTATAAGTTCAGATATAAACATATGGGGAGCAAATACAATTCCTATATGGCATTTCTAACAGGGTTGTTCAAGTATCACTTTTAATCAAGCTGTGACTCAAATACGATTTCTGTTTCATGGAAACATTTTTGGCTATTACCGTGAAATAGTATTTCTTGAGAAAAGCCGAAGTTGTGTCTATGAAACAGAATTCGTACTTGAGTTACAGCTTGATTAAAAGTGATACTTGATCAAGGTGCACTTGACAACGACTATGAATATACGGGCATAATAGGCGCTAGTAATTATTGCGCAAAGGGTTGGTATTGAAGCCGCTCCTACTCCTCACTGCGCAAAAAGAAGTTTCCAAAAAGTCCTGTGACGTTTTAAAGCTTGGTAAATAAATAGTTCATACCTTATTCACTTTTTATAACTTTGTTGAGCTCTACTATGTTCCTCAAATTAATAATGAACAATGAACCCCAGAAAGCTCTTTTTCCTATTGGTATCCAATAATGGGGTTCCGAAGTAGCTAGGATGAGAAACAAACAACATCGTTCCTGTCTATAGCTACCGATACCGACAAGCAGTGTCGGTGTACAGAATTGTGGTCTTGCGGTCTGATTACGCCGAGTATTTTGCGAGTCTCAATAACATCAGTGTCTATGTAAAGAACGTAGTTCAATACATTCCTGGGTCTCTTGCGGGAAAATTGTAAGCGGTGTGTTCACTGAAGAGAATGATGACCAAGCTGTCGAGTGCAGCAGTAGTGAAGAGAACGGAATGAAAATGCCCCTGTCGAGTGGCCACTGTGAGGTTGAGACTCGGGTTGAGAAAACAATAAGTTGTAAAGTTATAGTACATGAGGTGACGCTGAGTGTATTGCGTTTTCCCTTCTACCCCCTTGGCCCATCCACCCCTGCTTGGGTTCATCAGTTTTATTTTATCATCTTTTTTTAATCTTTTTTCAAATAAATAAAATTTGATTGTCTATATGTTTTTCAAAATCTTTCTATTGTTCTCCACCGCCCCCTCCGTCTCTCTGGTTAGTCTTCACAGACAAGTGAAGAACTGACAGGAGAAACCACTGACAAAATATCATGCATCCTCTTATTGGTTTGTACGCCAATCCAACACCCTTTGACCCACACCCCACACCCCACATATATTTGTTCCTAAAACACAAACAACATTTTTCTAGCACTCTTGAATAAGCATTGAGGGAACCTCTGACATTGACAGGAAGTTCAATTGCTCATGCTCCGACAAAGGTACGCAAGGTGAGCAAACCTCCGGCTCTTTGGATTACTCCGAATCGAAAACTGCGTTCATGAAGCAAAGAGATTTGATCTCTTTAAAAGTTTAAGAAGTCTCGTAATAAGGTTGCCACGGTCTGAATTTAGAGCTGGGCATAGTACGGCAATTGCTTTGGCAAAGGTTACTGATGATATTGTCAAAGCATATATGAAGAAGATTTCCAAACTGCTCTCATTTTTGTTGGATTTTTCATAAGCTCTCCATACGCTTGATCATGGTTTGATCATATCAAATCTGAAATACTTCGGTTTTGATTCAGCATCTCTCTGTCTCTTCTGCAATCCTACTTTTCACAAAGATATCAGCATATTGTCGATGACAATCCACCTTTCCCATGACCAGTTTCACGCATCACACCTGATGTGAGCGTGGAACTAGCGGTCTGTAGTAGCTGTTTGCATTAGCGGGAATCAGCGCTCAAAGGTAAGTGATTTCTCGTATGGAAAAGATGGATTTCCAATCATTGATGCCTGCTTGCTTCCTGGTCCTTGCTTTCTGGCGTTCCACAAGGATCCGTTCTTGGTCCGTTATTATTCATCATTTATTCACTAAAATTTAAAGCACGACTTCTTTTTGGCAGTAAGTGGCCCCAAAAAATCTATTTGTCATTCCATCACTTATAGGCCAGGCGGTATGTCGGTAAAATCACTACAATCTGGAAAAAACTCCGACCAAAGCTTTTATGGTGTCAAACTCTTCGTAAGATCAGTGGTTATCTACCACTGAGTTTCCGCCCAAAAACGAGTTGTGCTGATTCCTCCACATCTGCGCGAAGGTAAAGGATGCCTCAAAAATGCAAAAAGACCTGTTAAACCTTCGTACTTTTTCGCTATATTTACCTAAATGCAAACGTACAACTCTTACGCAAACATTGGAAGCATCTGTCATCATCTCTGTGCCACTCTTACTGTTGAAAAAAAAAAGATTTCTTTGTGCGGGTCAGATAAATTACATTTAATCGTTTTTCCACACAAGAAAACGATGGAGCAACATGTATTTTGTATGTTTTCAAATAAAAGGTATCCATTGAACCCATTTATGGCATTGAAATTTCAATAACAGCATTTTTGAAGATGTTGCCAGCAAAAAAGTGTATAATTTTTACCCGCCTGTTCAGCAGCAATTTTTTCAATTTTACCAAACACCGTTTGCGAAAATTTCATAAAGAATGAAAAGCTTAAACTCTTCTCTAACGATATCGTACCTGGCTCAACCGCGGCACGCACTTGAAAGTCTAAAAAACTGATTTCTTTTCGAGAGGTCATGTTTCACCCGCGTACGGCCGTGCCTACTTGACATAGACCGGACTGATTACACGAGCTTGGAAATGTACTCTTTTCCAGCTTTAAAACGCGACCATTATTATAAAGACTTTGTACATTGATTTATGAAGAAATTATATATTATTTTATCATTAATGGTCGTGTTTTAAAGCTGGAAAAGAGTACATTTCCAAGCTTGTGCAATCAGTCCGGTCTATGTCAAGTAGGCACGGCCGCACACGGGTAAAATAGAACCGCTCAAAAAGAAATCAGTTCCCTACACTTTCGAAAAGCGTGCCGCAGTTAAGCCAGATATAATATCATCAGAAAACAGTTCCAGCTTGTCATTCCCTATAAAATTTTCGAAAACGGTGTTTGGTAAAATTGAAAAAACTGCTGCTGAACAGGCGGGTAAAAATTATGCACTTCTTAGCGGGCAACATCTTCAAAAATGCTGTTATTGAAATTTTAACGCCATGAATGGGTTCAGTAAGTACAAGTCATTAGAAAACATCCAAAATACATGTTGTTCCATCGTTTTCTTGAGTGGAAAAACAATTAAATGTGATTTATCTGACCCGCACAAAGGAATCTTTTTTTTCAACAGTAAGACTGGCACAGAGATGATGACAAATGCTTCCAATGTTTGCGTTAGAATTGTACGTTTGCATTGAGGCAAAAAAAATGAGAAAGTACGGGGGTTTAACAGGTCTTTTTGCACCTTCAAGACATCCTTCACCTTTGGGCAGATGTGGAGGAATCAGCACAACTCGTTTTTGGGCGGAAACTCAGTGGTAGATACCTATTGACCTTACGAAGAGTATGACACCATAAAAGCTTTGGTCGGAATTTTTTCTATCCAGAATGACCTACCGCCTGGCCTATTATAATAAATAATAATCACAAGATCCTGATTCTCGTCTGTTTGCTTACAGTACTTTCCTTCAAATCTTGGAAATGATAGACAGTTTCAGTTCTAAGAAAACGTGTATTTAGCAACCAACGTTTCAACCTCGTTGACAGATCTTTTCCAAAGAAATGTGAATTCTAAAAAATACAATATTGAATAATAATATACCTTAAAAATGTGATAGCACAGAATAAGAGAGTAAATAAAAGAGACTGGTGAAAACGGCGTGAAAATGTTGACGAGGAGGTGGCACTCTTCATGAAGCACGAAACACAGCGAGATCAATGGTTTCTGGGTGTGGATCTAATGATCCAAATGAGCTGCCATTGTCGGCTACCACTGCTGGGAGTGATGAGGCAAGCTTTGAGAATGTTGTCTACAGTTCTGTAGGATTCTGTAAAGGTGTGTGATGGTTACCCCATGGCCAGCTCAGGTTTTCATCCAGGTCTCCTACTGTAACAAAAGAACACACTGCATTATAATTACAATAATTATACTCGACAGTGATTCCCGCGGAGTGTACCTACTGATTTGATAACTTTTGGCTTGGTGTCAGTGACAAGAAGTCCCAAATTCATCAAATCAGTACCTATATACAGTCCGAGCGAAACACTGTCCTTGTTTATTTTGCGTACGATGGTACCTATATCATTATTCTGGGTGAATATCAGTGATCACATCAGACATGAGAATTGAGCAAAAAGTGGAATATATGATGCATAACTGCGGAGAAGTTGATTCCAAAAGGTGATGTAACTTACGAGATTGATATAGCCTTGTCATTAGGACTTGGACGTGAGGAAAGCTAACACTATAGTATAGAGCCTTCAAGTGAATTTCACCTCAAGTCGCCCATGATTCTTGGAAATTCAGTGAGAAATCATGGCTAGCGACCAGGCTTACTATGAGAGGAAATTCACTTCAACTCTTGATACATTAAACAATCCTTGTGGACCGTAAGTTGGTATGAATCTAACGCAAACAATGACTTTACCTACCGATTCCTTCCATATGTACGGACATCCTTGGCTCTTCATGTTTGTTTCATGTTTCATGGATCTTACAATATCCTCCATTTGGAACATCAATTAGGTAGTAAATCCTCGAGTAAATCGTACTGCTGTAACGAAAAAAATGAATTTTTTTTTTTATTCTCTCATGCATAGTTGTTAGACCTAATAACAATAGACTCATTCACTTAATCCCAATAAGTCTTTCTACCGTTCGGTGTAAGACTAAAAGGGCCCGAATTCAGCTACTGTTTGTTCTGTTTCTCCATTGCATCCTGTTCTGGACCAACGCATCGATCTCCTCCCACCTGATGTCCTTCTCCTCCTCTGCTTGCCTCACCTCCTCTCGCCAGGTTTTTCTTGGTCTGCCTCTTCTAGCTCTTCCGAGAGTTCTTCCCTGTGCTCTCGCCTCATACACTCTAATAGGCTTCGTCTTTAGTTGCTGCTCTTTGAAAATCTTGTTCCCGATTCTGCCCCTTTATGTTTTCCCCTCCATTTTTCGTAGGGATCTCGTCTCTGCAACATGCACTCGACTCTCGTACTTTCTTGTCAGGGTCCACGAGTCGCTCCCATAAAATCAGTGTTGGAGTCACCATGCACCTTCCTTCACCATCTCAACCTTTATTTCCTTTGTAAGTTATCTCTTCCTGAAAAATGTTTTTCTCATGAAGTTGTATATTCTTCGCACTATAGCAATTCTTTCACTCACTTCTCTGTCCTGTCTTCCGTTCCCTTCAATTATTGTTCCAAGATATTTGTAGTGCTCTACTTTGTTCGATGTTCGATAACAATAGACACTAACGTAAAATTGCACTTATTGTTGTGGAGTACGTGCATTTTGACACTTTTATGCGGCATTGCCGAATGGTCAAAAGGGTACAGGGGGAATCAGATTGGCAGGTCCACATTTCGCTCTTATGTCGCCAAGATGTGACATTTTGCTTTTTGACAGCCGTGCAGCGTTGCCACGTGTCGCGGCTGGGGTCTGTCGCGCTTATGGGCTGTCGCGGTAACTGCCTGTCACCGAGACGATTTAGCAGCAGGGATCTGCTTCGGTTACGAGAGTGGTGGCGCCATCTTTCAACTCTATCCTGGATCTTGGAAGCTGTAAGATCTTGGATCGGATCCATGGACGGATCACACTGATCAGTGATCAATGGGCTACGGCTGCGCATTCTCTGGCTTATGCTATTGGCTGTAGCTGTCAGGGCCGTCTTAAGTGGGCGTGCAACTCGTGCATGGCACAAGGGCGGCCAGATTCAGGGGGCGTTTTTCTCCTATTTTTTTTTTGCTCATTATATTTCACCTCCGCGGCCGCCTGAACATTTTTGAATTTTTTATTAAAAAAGCTATACACAAAATTTCACATTAAAAAAAAATGGGAGAAGGGGATGGCCTAACAGTTTTGGCACGAGGGCGGCCAAATGTCTAGAGACGGCCCTGGTAGCTGTTACGATCCTTTACTATATGCTGCTAATATGCGATATTCAGCGGCACGAGTTGCGCTGTAGGTTCGCAAAGCTAGGGGATGGAATTCATGCGTCTGCGCGAGCTAGGAAAAGTCAAAACCTGCAGATTTTCAGCCATCGATTTACCAAAGAAAAATAGATGACAAGAAACTCTTGACTTCCATGCTAGATTATGTGGAATGATGTTGTCCATGTGCATTGCTGTCGAAAAAATGAATTCCGCGCGTAGTGTTCCGAAAATAACGAAAAAGCCGTTTTCAGTGTATAACTGGTTGCCTAGAAGGTGATGTTTTTTGGGAACACACATGAAATGGAACTGTAATGTTCTTTTTGTACGGCTTTTGCAGCCAGGCACTCAACAAACGGCCCGTCATTTTTGGAAAAAAAAACAGAAAACACAAAACCTCTGATATATTATACATATAACCGGTTCGTGATATAACCCGATAAAATTTTAGTTACCATTTGTTTACATGCAGTTTCATGCCACTGACAGACAGGACGGCAACCGTAAGGCAGAGAAGAATACCAGAAGTAGGGCGGTATTTTCAAAAACACACCAACTGATGAACACGTTACCATATTTTCGCTCATTGTGTATCTGGAACTGATCCATCATTGCTGGTCTTGAACACAATGAAAGATCAGGAAACACTCTCTCTCCCATAGCTTATTTGAGAGTTTCATTTCCAGCCGTTTCAATAATAGACAATGCTGAAATTACGCTTTTTACATGTGTTAGCATACGGCACTATTCTCAAATCCCCTAGCATGGTTGCGCCAGCGCAGAAATGGCACTGAATTTCGCCTATTAACTAATCACAAACAGCAAACAGAACAGACTGGATCAGCATTCGTCTGTGGGATCAGCCTGGATGCGACAGGCATATAAGAAAAACCACCGGCACCAATCCCGAGACCAATCCAATCATTCCAATCAGTCAATCACCATTTCAAGCAGACAAGCAGAAGAAATTTGTGGATGTGATGATGTGATGATGTGATGATGTGAAGAACTAAATATAAAGTGAAGACACGTGTTGGAACAGGTAAGCATAATGCAAAAGACAAAAGTCCTTCCTCCTCTGTACCGCTCTCTACCACATACCGGGTGATCATTTGAAAACTATCCACCTGCAATAACTCCCGATTCATAAGTGAAGAGGAGATGTCTCCGAGCAAAAATAGGTCGATTTTTATATAGAGGGGGACATCTAAAACATAAATTGGCGAATCTTCATCTTTATAGCCCCCTCGCCCCCACCCACCCCAATTTTGAAATTTCAAATGACATGTGGCGGCTCTCATATGGGTATGTGGCGGAGGAACTGTTGTCTCCCCGATAGCTTAGTGGTCAGAGTATCCATCCGGCAAATGGAAGACGCGGGTTCGAGTCCCGCTCAGGGCAGACACTTTTTCTCCGTCACATCGCGCCATAAATGGTGACCCCGAACAACAATAACACGCACGCAACACGCTACTTGAATAAACAAGTAACAGCGAACAATTGAACAGCACCGCCACTTCTCTGCCTACGTCCACCCACGTCCTATCCGTCGCCCTAGCTGGGGGGTACCGAACAACGGTTTGTAAGAACGGTGAACACGGATGACATACGAGACGATCGAACGACGTCTCTGGAGGGGGAGTACTGTGGCGGCTCTCATGTGGGCATGTGGCGGAGGAACTGTTGTCTCCTTGGTAGCTAAGTGGTAGAGTACCCATCCGGCAAATGGAAGACGCGGGTTCGAGTCCCGCTCAGGGCAGACACTTTTTCTCCGTCACATCGCGCCATAAATGGTGACCCCGAACAACAATAACACGCACGCCACACGCTACTTAAATAAACAAAGATGACTATGGCATTCAGAAATAAATAAATGGCAGCGTAAATCTTAATCGATCGAACGTTATCCCTGCAGAGAAATAAAATAAATCACGGATGCATGGATAAAACGACACAGAGAGAGACATATGACAACGGAGTGCTGGATTACAGCTGACGGTACGTCATTTGTCGCATCCGTTTCCGGTGTGCCTTCCGACGGCACAAAATTTTAGGTGATCCACCGGACGGCACAAAACCAGGTAAAAACACGTAGATGGAAAGCACCGTTTGGAACCCGCACGTGCGCAAATGGAAGGTGTACCAAACTTGGAGCTAGGTGGAAAGCACCCTGCATATTGTTATTTTCCTGACGTCGGTCATACTGGATTCAGGTCTTGGCCGCATCATGCACGAATGTAAACAACTCGGTCTAGTATTGGGTGCTTTCCACCTAGCTCCAAGCATAGCTCCAAGTTTGTACAGTTGCGGCCTTTTTAAAGTGGACGACAGTTGACAGATTTTTTAGGATTTTGGCCTGAACGTCGCATGACAGCAAGCCAACTCTTTGACATTGTCGTCCACTTTAAAATGGCCGCAACCGTACACCTTCCATTTGCCCACGTGCGGGTTCCAAACGGTGCTTTCCATCTACGTGTTCTTACCTGGTTTTGTGCCGTCCCGTGCGTGGATCACCCAAAATTTTGTGCCATCGAAAGGCACACCGGAAACGGATGCGAAAGATGACGTACCGTCAGCTGCAATCCAGCACTCCATTGTCATATGTCTCTCCTTGTGTCGTTTCATCCATGCATCGATGTTTTATTTTGTTTCTCTGCAGGAATAACGTACGATCGATTAAGATTTACGCTGCCATTTCTTCATTTCTGAATGCCAAAGTCATTTTTCGCCTCCAGACCAGAGATGTCGCGTCAGTCAACGATGCCGTAGAGAGACTCGATGCCGGTGCTTTCCATCTAGGTGTACCCAATCGTGGAACATGTTCCGTCTGGTGGTATTTGTACCGTCTAGGTGGAAAGCACCCATTAGGCAGCAGTCACACTGGAGCCATCACCACCCACTACCACCCACCACCACCCACTACCACCAAGCAAAATAATCCGGCATGGTCTCACTGAGCCACCGTCCAGCGTCCACCGTTTCCCAGACCCCGGGAGTTTTATATAATCCGTACTACAATTCTGTAGCGAAAGTTGCCTAAAAACCACGATTTTAGGCAACATTCGCTACATCAGTGTACTGCGGAATGTATTTTACTCCCAGGGACTTTTCTCACACGATTCAAGAATAGCGGCCCAGCTCATGACAAGATTGACAAGTTCTGTGATTGCAAGGATTTCGTCCGATGACTCAGATACCGACGAAGTTGTAGCTTTATGCTACATCTCGAAAAAAATCCGTAAAAAACGCCAGAACATGTGGGTGCGTCAAATGTTTCTCGATAGAGAACAACTAGGAGAATTTCATTAATTAGTGCCGCAGCTTGTTGATGATGAAGAACAATTTTACAGTTATTACTGTATGAACAAGAAATGTTACAACTTGTTAGTGACAAAAGTGAAACCTTTGTTCTCTTCGGGACATACACATTGTATGTTGTATGTATACACAAAATGTTTGTTCTGTATGCGCATCAAGATGCGCATTGTTAACCACCGACCACTGACCACCACTTTGAAAATTTCAAACACATGGCCACCGGTGGTCACTGGGCGGTGGTAAGGCAGCAGTCACACTGGAGCCATCACCACCCACTACCACCCACCACCACCACCCACTACCACCAAGCAAAATAATCCGCCATGATCTCACTGAGCCACCGTCCATCGTCCACCGTTAACCACCGTGTCCCCCTCCTGAATTTGACATAATCCTGTTTTATATAATCCGTACTACAATTCTGTAGCGAAAGTTGCCTAAAAACCACGATTTTAGGCAACAATCGCTACATCAGTGTACTGCGGAATGTATTTCATACTCCCAGGGACTTTTCTCACACGATTCAAGAATAGCGGCCCAGCTCATGACAAGATTGACAAGTTCTGTGATTGCAATGATTTCGTCTGATGACTCAGATACCGACGAAGTTGTAGCTTTATACTACATCTCGAAAAAAATCCGTAAAAAACGCCGGAACATGTGGGTGCGTCAAATGTTTCTCGATAGAGAACAACTAGGAGAATTTCATTAATTAGTGCCGCAGCTTGTTGATGATGAAGAACAATTTTACAGTTATTACGTACCGTATGAACAAGAAATGTTACAACTTGTTAGTGACAAAAGTGAAACCTTTGTTCTCTTCGGGACATACACATTGTATGTTGTATGTATACACAAAATGTTTGTTCTGTATGCGCATCAAGATGTGCATTGTTAACCACCGACCACTGACCACCACTTTGGAAATTTCAAACACATGGCCACCGGTGGTCACTGGGCGGTGGTAAGAGGTGGCTGCAGTGTGACCAGCATCATTACATTGCGTGCGTTCGATTTTTGGTTGATGGTAGTGGGTGGCGGTGGGTGGTAGTGGGTGGTGATGGCTCCAGTGTGACTGCTGCCTTAGCAAAATAATCCGCCCTGGTCTCACTGAGCCACCGTCTATCGTCCACCGTTAGCCACCGTGTCCCCCTCCTGAATTTGACATAATCCTGTTTTATATAATCCGTACTACAATTCTGTAGCGAAAGTTGCCTAAAAGCCACGATTTTAGGCAACATTCACTACATCAGTGTACTGCGGAATGTATTTCATACTCCCAGGGACTTTTCTCACACGATTCAAGAATAGCGGCCCAGCTCATGACAAGATTGACAAGTTTTCTGATTGCAATGATTTCGTCTGATGACTCAGATACCGACGAAGTTGTAGCTTTATACTACATCTCGAAAAAAATCCGTAAAAAACGCCGGAACGGCGGAACATGTGGGTGCGTCAAATGTTTCTCGATAGAGAACAACTAGGAGAATTTCATCAATTAGTGCCGCAGCTTGTTGATGATGAAGAACAATTTTACAGTTATTACCGTATGAACAAGAAATGTTACAATTTGTTAGTGACAAAAGTGAAACCTTTGTTCTCTTCGGGACATACACATTGTATGTTGTTGTATGTATGCACAAAATGTTTGTTCTGCATGCGCATCAAGATGCGTATTGTTAACCACCGACCACTGACCACCACTTGGGAAATTTCAAACACATGGCCACCGGTGGTCACTGGGCGGTGGTAAGAGGTGGCTGCAGTGTGACCAGCATCATTACATTGCGTGCGTTTGATTTTTGGTTGATGGTAGTGGGTGGTGGTGGGTGGCTCAGTGTGACTGCTGCCTTATACGTCAGTGGGTCCAGAGTGGGTCCACCACTCCAGCTGACGGTGTTGCTTCCCCTATTTCATCACACGGACTCGTTCAAAACTATTTTTGTTTTTCTGTTTAGCGCCGCCCCCGCCCACAGGTCCCAAAAGTATTTATAAAAATTTCAACCCCACCCCCTTCCTTCTCTTCCTAAAATTCTCTGATCTCGGATTCCACCAAAAGTTTTTGAGCAGATTCAGTCTATCACGCTGAGCTATATCTATAATGTTATTTTCACTAGTACGTACCTAGTGAGTGATTTCCACCAAGACGGTACAAATACCAGACGGAACATGTTCCACGATTTGGTACACCTAGATGGAAAGCACCGGCATCGTTGACCGACGCGACATCTCTGGTCTGGACGCGAAAAATGACTATGAGCATTCATTAATAAAGAAATGGTAGCGTAAATCTTAATCGATCGTACGTTATCCCTGCAGATAAATGAAATAAAACATGGATGCATGAATGAAACGACACAGAGAGAGACATATGACAACGGAGTGCTGGATAGGCTACTTCGTTTGGGCAGGTGCGCATGCTTGAAGGCTCCAAATTTTGAAAACTTTCGTACACCTGTCAGTTGAATGGCAACGCTGCATGCTCTGTCTAGCCGCCTGACCAACAACTGGTTCCTGGCTGTCACTTTCATACATACTGTAAATGCATCTCTTCGTAGCTTCTTTGAACTTCCTTCTCGGTACAGCCATTTTCAACAGGTACTGTTCTTTCGTCAAAACATGAGCAAATGAAATGTAGATCAGGTAGAAACGAGAAGTTAAGTAAGTTAACGAAACGGTTAAGTAGAGTAGCCATTGGCTAGACTTCGCCGTAACAAAGACGAAATTATTATTATTATTATTATTAAGTGTGATCATAATTGTCACAAGTGACAGTTGGCGCCGATGTCTTGTTGTTTTGAGCGCTGTTGCCATTTTCGTTGTTCCTGAACTTCCACAAATGATCATTGAACTTAATTTCAACGAAACATTTCCTTTGAATATAAAAAATGATATCTAACATTCAACCAAATTACTTGTGGAATTTTAGGTGCACTACAATATTTTTTAGTGTTCATTTTCAATATCGGTGTACGAAACTATGAAATTCGCGCCAGACATGCGCACTCAAAAAAACCGAAACGAAGGGACCTATTGGGTGCTTTCCACCTAGACGGTACAAATACCACCAGACGGCACATGTTCCACAGTGTGGCACAAAATTTTAGGTGATCCAATGAACAGCGCAGAACCGAGTAGGAACACGTAGATGGAAAGCACCGTTTGGAACCCGCACATGCGTAAATGGCAGGTGTACCGAACTTGGGGCTAGGTGGAAAGCACGCATTGCAGCTGACGCGTACGTCATTTTTCGCATCCGTTTCCGGTGTGCCTTTCGATGGTACAAAATTTTAGGTGATCCATGGGACGGCACAAAACCAGGTAAGAACACGTAGATGGAAAGCACCGTTTGGAACCCGCACGTGCGCAAATGGAAGGTGTACCAAACTTGGAGCTAGGTGGAAAGCACCCATAGTTACTTGTTAAATACAATTTTTTTTAGTTGTAAAGTTGTATATAATGAATATATAGATAATTTATTGAACAATAATTGTCGCTTTATCAAAAAAAAATTAATGTGCTAAAGTTAAGATTCAACTGAGCAATGTCAAAAACAAGCGAATCTCTACAGCGGTACTTTGGCACCCTATCAGGCGCAAGTGCGGGCAAGAAGCTGGCAAGAGGCGCTTCGTTGTGCCGGCGTGCCTGCAACGGGCGCTTTCCATTTAAAACATTTGTGTCGGTTTGTGTCAGCTTGTGTTAGCTTGTGTCGATGACACAAATGAACACAGATCAAATGGAACGCATTTGTGTCGATTTGTGTCGACACAAGTCGACTTGTGTCGGTAAATGGAAAACGCCCAACGTTGCCATAGCGGGTGCCAAGGTGACGGTTATGTTCCCGCGACCTATTATTTTGTGAAGCCAGTCATCAAATTTCATCATCATCAGCCAAGTGGTGTTATTTTGGCAAACAATTGAACTAACAGTTTGCTTCGATTTTTGTGGAAAAGGCAAAAACAGCTGGGTCACGTCGTCTCCTCAAACCCGATTGAAGAAAATCTGCCAAAAATGCTATCAATTTAATAATAAAAGAGTTGGGAGGAATGTGTTCTGTAGTTTAAAGCTAAACCGAAATTGATTGTTCCATCCCAGTTCTGCAGGAGGGACGTCGCAAATGTTGCTACAGCTTCAATTTGAACGTTTCTGGCCATAGTCAACAAAAATCTTCCAAATATAAGCTGTAGCAACACTTTCGACGTCCCTCCTGCAGAACTAGAATGGAACAATCCTATTATCGAGAATTTGGAGCACTATTCTCCAAACCCTTCCAGTATCAATTGCTGGCACTTTTGGGTACAGATTTATCGATCCAAAGTTCGATTTGGTCATGACTGTCACGTAAGTCAAGGGCAATCAAGAAAAACAAACTTGATAACGTTTCTTGGGCTAAGTGGTCATTGCCGCAATTCAGGACCTGATTTTTCATAATAATACGATCGTGTGTGTCCAATAAAGTCGTTACCTGTTGTTTTTTCAACAGTTTCACGAAGGGCAATTTGAAGATTGCGCTCACGATGGAAAAAAAAATGAAGATCTTAGTTTCGAATCTAGCAGGCTTTGCCAATGGCTCCACATCGCGTTTCATTAAAAACAGAATTGTTGGTCGGTATATCAAGTTGCAGCTCGATATGTCCAAAAACAACAGATTTATCGAAAAAAGAAAAAATAAGAAATTTCACTTCTTCCGGCGTATTTCGGAAACGCCTCAAGATATTTCAAAACTGTTTCCAGCATCTTCATGAGCATGAGATCAGTCACCAACATCCTGATTCACATAGGTCCACCGGTTATGGTTCACGACTTACGATTTTTCAACAATTTTTTTCTACTGCACCCTATACAGGGTGTTTCAAAAAGTATGTGCCATACGTGAATGGTAGATGGAGGATGTCAAGGCGAGTTGAGATCAAGAAGAGAAACATTTTTTTGGCGATCGGTCTCGAAGATACAGGGTGTCTTGTTCTTTGGTCACAATTTACAATTTGCGATATCTCTAGAGCGGTTTGATATAAATAAATGAAATTTACCTGTCACATTCCTCTGCTGGTACTCAATCAAATGCCATAGCGGGTAGAGAAAAATCAGGTCCGGATTTGAAAAAAAAAAGTTTTTGAGTTTGCCTGTCAAGAAGTACATTTTTTGAGCGGATTTCGGAAAAAACATTACCATATCTGGAAAGCTCAGGAAAAATGCTACAAGAGTGACTGTTCAATTTTCACGGCACACTTGAAATCATCCGACAAAGAAATTGAGAAACAACTCATACCAGTGTTACTATTCAGAGTGAAATTTTTATTAGGCGCAATAATGGATACAATTTGGTACGATCACTGCAGATTCTTCAGTTCTATCATATCTTTCACTAAGACTCGATCGACATGTCTCACAAGGGAAGACATTTCTAACAAAAAAATCTCGAGAAAACCAAAATTCTCGCCAGAGTTGGACTGTTACAATTTCGTTCTTTTGTTTCATTCAAATTCATTTGGATATGCAGAGTCCACAGATTTTTGTTGAAATTGTTATCACATTTAGCCGGAATAATCAGTTTTCTTAGTAGGTACCTTATTTGACAAAACAATAAATTAAATAAGAGAGAGTTCCAGCATTTCTTATACCACAAAATATTCGCTCGTTCCTACCTACCTACCTAGGGAACTTTATTTTTTTAAAACATTTATTGTTGTGTTGTCAGTTGTGTTACAAGTTGTTTGTTCAGTCCAAATAAATCCTCGCAAACATAATGGCCAACCGATTCACAAACGCTGAATTCGCTGATATTATTTTTGTGTATGGGTTCTGCGATGGCAACGGGAGAGCCGCCAAAAAGGAATACGATCTAAGATATCCAGGTCGTAGGATACCATATCGAAACACGTTTAGAAGAATTTTTCAATACAGTCGTGTACATGGGAGAATCCCCGGAACTGCTGTTGTAGCTGTATTTCCGAGAAACATCGAACGACCGAGAGTGGATGCCCAGGGAAAAATTCTGGAGATGGCAGAGGAAAATCCTTCCATAAGCACGAGGAGGATAGGACATGCCCTTGGTAATCCCCATGCTCGTGCATGGAGAAAATTGAAAAGCGAACGCTTGTATCCTCACCACCTGCAGAAGGTGCAGCGACTTGAGCCAAATGATCCAGCCCCACGCCTCAATCTGGGCCTCATCTGTGAATAAAATCCGAGGTACAGTTCGTGGATGGTTCACAATCCATCTGCAAAAGATAAAGCGTGGGGCTGAATCACTTGGCTCTAGTCGCTGCACCTTCTGCAGGTGGTAAGGATACAAGCGTTCGCTTTTTAATCCTCTCCATGCACGAGCATGGGGGATACCAAGGGCATGTCCTATCCTCCTCGTGCTTATGGAAGGATTTTCCTCTGCAATCTCCAGAATTTTTTTCTGGGCATCCACCCTTGGTCGTTTGATGTTTCTCGGAGGTACAGCTACAACAGCAGTTCCGGGGAATCTCCCATGTTCACGACTGTGTTGAAAAATTCATCCAAACGTGTTTAGAGATGATATTCTGCGACCTGGATATCTTAGCTCGTATTCTCTTTTGGCGGCTCTCCCGTTGCCATCGCAGAGCCCACACACGAATTTTTTGTATGGTCAAATAAGGTAACTACTAAGAAAACTGATTATTCCGGCCAAATGTGATAACAATTTCAACAAAAATCTGTGAACTCAGCATATCCAAATAAATTTGAATGAAACAAAAGAACGAAATTGTAACAGTCCAACTCTGGCGAGAATTTTGGTTTTCTCTAGATTTTTTTCTTAGAAATGTCTTCCCTTGTGAGACATGTCAAATCTTAGTGGAAGATATGATAGAACTGAAGAATCTGCAGTGATCGTACCAAATTGTATCCATTATTGCGCCTAATAAAAATTTCACTCTGAATAGTAACACTGGTATGAGTTGTTTCTCAATTTCTTTGTCGGATGATTTCAAGTGTGCCGTGGAAATTGAACAGTCACTCTTGTAGCATTTTTCCTGAGCTTTCCAGATATGGTAATGTTTTTTCCGAAATCCGCTCAAAAAATGTACTTTTTGACAGACAAACTCAAAAACTTTTTTTTTTCAAATCCGGACCTGATTTTTTTCTACCCGCTATGGCATTTGATCAAGTACCAGCAGAGGAATGTGACAGGTAAATTTCATTTATTTATATCAAACCGCTCTAGAGATATCGCAAATTGTAAATTGTGACCAAAGAACAAAACACCCTGTATCTTCGGGACCGATCACCAAAAAAAATTTTCTCTTCTAGATCTCAACTCGCCTTGACATCCTCCATCTGCCATTTACGTATGGCACATACTTTTTGAAACACCCTGTATAAAGTGTCTGCACGATTTGCGCAGATGGCTCTACATCCAGATTGGTCGAAGGTGGTCTCAGCAACAGGCGTACAAAGTGACAATGCTTGATTTAAAAGTGCAAGGTATTTCCCACTAACGTCCGGACTAAAAAGGCCTTATACCCATAGCTGTTCCGAGTACAAGGAAAAAGTACTCGAGTACTGAATACAAGTACTCGTATAAAAGTACTCAAGTACCGAGTACAAGTATAGAACCGCTGTACTCAAGTACCCAAATGAGTACAAAGTACCGCGAGTACATGCTAGTTACGAAATGTTGGGTTGGGAGTAACGATTAGAGAGTTATTGCAGAATGCCATTTTATTGCACGGCACTATTAAAGGAGGCGTTATTAAAATACTGCTTACCTTATTTTTGGTTGTTGAATAAGAGTTATTGCAGATCGCAAATTCCCTTACTTGCCCCGTCATTCCTAATTCCTAACCTAAATTTTTAGACTCAATTTAAAGTTAGAGTGCAAATTGCATGCGGGACACAAGGACGTCCGTAACATCAATGTTATCGTCCGCATAAACACCTCTAAACGCAAGTTTCGCAACAGCTGTTAAGCTTAGCTAAATGTGATTTTAAATTGCATTTAGTAAGCAAACAAGTGTTGGCAATCGCACGTAAACGCCCATGCACATTACGACGCATGTGCAAACCAGAAATCGGTTGGATTTATAGCAGATTTATGGGTTGGGTTGAATGTTGGATGACCCGTGAGCATCAGTTCATTAAAATTGATAATTGATGATTAACCATCTTTTGTTATGATCTCTAGAAAATGTGGTTATGATTAAATTTTGTTTTGACACTTCTTTAAAAGATGTCTCTCTGAGCCGCTATTCTTGAATCGTGTGAGAAAAGTCCCTGATTTTACCACATGAAAACCACGATTTTAGGCAACTTTCGCTACAGAAGTGTACTGCGGAATGGATTTTACTCCCAGGGACTTTTCTCACACGATTCAAGAATAGCGGCCCAGGTTAAAAGGCTGTCGGTTGTCATTTTAGTCGGCGCGCGTAAACACTCCTAACTAACAACTGTTAAAATCTTTGCTAAGCCTCGCGTAAACAAGCTCATTAACTCTCTATTAAGACTCAAGAGGCAAATTTAGAACCACTAATGCAAAACTAATTACTAACTGGCATAAATACTAGGCATGCATAATGCATAAATAAACCAACCATCGGTGATATAGGCCATCCACAATGATGTTAATGTTGACGTAATGTTATCTGAAATGGTAATGTTAGCATTTCAAAGCAACGAGTTTCAATGGTAAATGGCTCATCATTGCCACTACATGATTGTGAACGTCACCATTTGAAACTTATTGCTTTGAATGCTAACATTACCATTGCCGATAACATTATGTTAACATTAACATCATTGTGGATGGCTTATTAATCATTAGAGTAAGACTGTGAGATGCTTTTGTCGTGGGTTCGATAAAGCGGAAGTCGGAAGTTTCTGCATGCGTCTTAAACTTCTGGGTGGCATTACATTACGGTATTCGGGACTATGTAGTTTCAGTATCAGTATCACGCAAAGAAACAAAATAACTATCTCGCTCTGAGCCTATGCAATAACATTGTGCAATAATGGAAGACGAAAGGGAAAGCTCAAGCTTAGGTTACCTAACCACTTACCTTGGTGCTCTGCTTCTTCCTGCTGAAGTGCTGAAGTGCTGAAGTGCTAAACTTTGGGAACTTTGGGAACTTTGGATGCTGCCATTCGCTGGTTGATGATGACTGACTCATAGACAGACTGACTAGTGACTGGTAGGGATGCCCATCAAATCAAAACATCGATGCCAACATCGATCTTGAACATCGAAAAGTTCTTTATCGATGTCGTGAAAACATCGGAACAATGACATCAATGTTTTGAAATATCGATTTTTCTGAGATAAGTAAATAGGAAAGCCCTCGGGAAGGCCACTGTGAACCATTTTTGGGAAAAAAGAGAACTGTAACATACTAAAACACTCAAATCATAGATGTCGCTATGGCATTAATGTGTAAGGTGACCAGATTTCTCAGTGAAGAAAGGGGGAGACCTTTTTTTTTTTTTTCTTTTCAAAGGGGCGCACCTTGCTGATTCAGAACCTACCAGCTATTCCTCATTTTTTCGCGTCTGTTCATTGTTGGATTTCGCGTCGGTTCATTGTTGAATAGACCGATATTTTGGGATATTTTCTGAAACCGAGTCTGAAACTTAGTTTTTCTGATCACTCTTCTGCAACACAACAGCAGGAGGGCGGGTAAGTGCTGTCCCTTATTTGACATCTTCGCAACCAACAGTGTTCACAATAATACCAATAATAATGGAATAATGTTGTTAATGAAATTATGCTTTTTTGAAGTCATGTAGGTACCGTATGATCAAAAACTTTCTTACACAAGGAAGGCTGTGGTGCTGTGGTCCTGGTCATTGGCAGGCAAACGAGGCGATTTTGGCCAGGTCACAGCCTCCCTGCTTGAGTAAGAAATTTTGTGATCATACGGTACATTCTGCAGACAGTCGAGACCTCGGTCGAGACCCACTTGCATAGCGTGGGTACCAATCGAAATAAATTCAATCTTGTAAATAAACTACAATCTACATGAATTTCAACCAAATTCAACGAAAATATAGAAGAGGTGAGAAAAAACTGAAATATTCGTTGCTTAAATCGGAAATCGGAGCATTTACAGAACAGCTACTCAAATCGGAACATTTACGGAACAGAAAGTTGAATCGGAAAGTGTCTCCCGAAAACGGTACAGTTCCGATCAAACCGGAACGTCTGGTCACCTTATTAATGTATGAAAATGAATTGATGAAAATGTTTTATTTTGTGGTTTTGTGGTCCATGGGTTTTGTGCATAAAATTTCAATAGATGGGTATCTAAACAATAGATGCAAAAAATAAAACGTGATCGAATTTTTACTTCCGGGAGAAAAAGTTCAAATTCGGTAATTTAACTGAGTATTAAAAAATATCCTCGAAAATATCGAATGAATATCGACGAGGATATCGATATGTGAGAGTGAAACATCGATGTCTTTCGATAACATCGAAAGGTCATATCGATGTTAAAACATCGATACATCGAATGCTCAGCATCGATGTTTCTACAACATCGATTTTATTTGGGCATCCCTAGTCTGTGGTGCAGCGTGGCGCGTCACCGTGATTTGACAAGTCTGAGCTTGCATAAAAATGTACTCATTGCGTGAGACAATGTATTCGAGTACAAAGAAAAGTACTCGAGTACTTCCAGAGTACTCGAGTACTCTTACTTCGCCAGAGTACTCGAGTTTTAAGAAAAGTACTCGAGTACTTTCGAAGTACTCGAGTACACGTCAAGTACAATTATCTATGAGTACATTCGAAATAAAGTACTGGGGACTGAGTACCAATAAGTACACTGAAAGTACTTGGAGTACAGTGTTTGAGTACTTGTACTCGAGTACCGCACAGCTCTGCTTATACCTATAGTTGAAAATATCGCATTTTCCTCTAATTTCCTTCATAACTCTTTTTCAGATCGTCTTGCCAAGGAGATATTGATCAACATTCTGCTTCCACCAACTGACACCAGTGACACCTGCTTCATTATTTTCATTTCAGTCACCTTGATTATACAATTTACAATATACCTTTCCAATTTTACATGTTAGGTTTCGTCTATGGAGGCGGCATGTTTCCCACTCAGAAGTTGGCAAGTCAATACAAAATTGTCAGAAGTGACAGCTAGTGTATGAATCATGTGCAAAGTGCTCGGTAACGTCTTCCAGAGCTGTGTGCTTGTTGCTTGTTAGTTCATACGGAATCCTCAGAGTAGTCAAAAGTTCCTAATCTACCCTGAATAGGGGAGCATAGCCCGCTAGCAGGAAAAAGAGAATTGATCCACATTTAGTTTTGTGTTGAAATTGAATATTTTCAGCGTTTTAATCGATTTTGGAGCTTCCAATAGACCCAGAGACTTCCACACATAGGTACCAAAATCTTATAACACGGACACAGAACAAAATTGAACCACTGCAGTCAGAAGGGAATAACAAAAAAACGTGAGTGCGTGACCATAGTCACCCTCGGAAGAAGTGAAACTTCTATAGATATGAATCAATCAGCAAACAACATTCGAAGAGGTGTTCTTTTCGTACTCCCACTCCGCTCCCTCACGGTTTGTATCATCTTGTTCTTCTTATTATCAATCTTTTTTTATTTTTTTCCCCTGTATCAACAGCTAGGTTATTAGCAGGTTTTTGTCGTCGGGGTTTTTCTCTAACGATAACAATGAGGACGATAACAACGAAGTACTGAAAGATTTGCATCTTTGGATCAGTGGGGGATTTATCAGTGGGGTTTTGTTTCGATGGCTTTCTCGTTTCATCCCTCTTCCCGGGGCATCACCGCACGATAGTAGATGCCCCAGTACTAAGAGACGCGTGAAAAAGTCCATCTGGCCCAGTGCGGATTTGAACCCGGGACCTTCGCTTTTGAAAGCGAGGCCGAGCTCACCGTGCTACCGACTGGGTGTATTATCAATCTTATTATTATTATTATTATTAGTCACTCAAAGGGCAGAGTACTTTCGACATGATTTTTTCACGATTAGACTTCTTTTATTTCTTTTCTCGCTGCGCTCGGCGCTTAAACTCCCATTCTCCGTCTCATGAAATCTCACTCATACCCCTAATACAATAAATATCTATTTTCATCAATAATATTCTCCACAAATAATTATGCGAATGTGACATCGTGACGGATTTTCTTACTGTACGATTTTCCCGGTTATATTTACAGCACGGTGGAAACTGTGTTCTGGCAGGCACAGCATGGCAATCTAATAATCTCCACAAAGTATAAGAATGTCGTTTGGAAAACTCGATCCGGTATTGATTTTAATTGAAAAAATATAAAATACATAGGTATTTACATAGGTATGTAGGTGGGTACCTCGTGAATGTGATTTAAGGTAACTACGTGATTCTAGAGTTCGTACGATATTATCTTCTCCAATCAAAATAAAGCCATAGGTTAAATTGAAATATTGACAGAATTGATATGAGTATTTCCAGTTATGTGCTCGCCACCGTACTTATATTTAGAATGCCACATTTAATTGAGGTGAAATCAAACCATTCAAAAAATTAACAAAGAATAATGTCAAAAATCAATTTCCAAACATGAAAACTTGATTATCGAACCAGTATGATATCATCGCTATACAATCAGCTGACATCTAGAACATTAAGCAACTGTTTCAGCCTCAATTGTCGAAAATTCTTTTTCCGCTCTGGGCTTTAATCATCCACCCCTGCTTTTCTGCTTAATAGGTACGTACATAGGTACCGTTGCGGACTTTTTAAAGTGGACGACAGTTGACAGATTTCTCAGGATTCTGGCCTGAACGTCGCATGACAGCAAGCCAACTCGTTGACATTGTCGTCCACTTTATTTTGGCCGCAATCGTACCTGAAAGTTGTGTCCACATTTGGGTGTGCGGCATTCGATTTAATTTTTGAATTGTAAACGTGTTGAAGAATATACCCAGGGCCGGGCCTGGCCTATTTGCCGCCTGCGTGCTACCGAAAAATTGCCGCCCCCTCACCGGCAGTGGAGAGCCTCACCAAATGCGGGAATGAAAAGAATCCTTCAAAATTCAACTTAATTATTATATTACCGCTCCTATGACTTGCCGCCTGCCGTACTCGCCTGCGCGCCGGCGCCGGAACGCACTGCACGCCTGCTAGGCCCGGCCCTGAATATACCTCCCTATCCCTATAATAAATCACATCCGCTCGAATCTATTCAAGCCAAGTCGAGAGCCATCCTTGTCGGGCCAACACTACGACAACACGAAGAGCAGTCCAGTGTCGGCGATTAGTAAAAAATAGAACCGAACGCGGCGAACGCTGCAACAGCTTATTCTTTCATTTCCTGGGACGACGCTGGTCACTCCAAGGTCAGACAAGACAACGTTACAGCACATCGTTACAGGCGTTCGTTACAACCACTGATGCTATGAAGCAATTTCACTCCCATGTGTGCATGGTACTGCGTTAGTGGTGTGTTGTGATCTAGGCGCGAGAATAGAAGTTTCACTTAAAAAAAAACCGTTTTAATCACTGTTGGGTTGACAGCCGTTGGAATGCGAGCCAACCGGAAATGTATGGCAGCCAGTACCCAAAGCTAACAGTTCAGCTAAAATTGGGAAGGCCTATTGACTAAAATTGAAATTATAAGAAATTACAAAAATTATCTTATCTTGATCATCCCAACAAATTTCCCGTTTGAAAGGGGCTTATCAAGATACTTGTCACTAAGTCAAATGTTAATTCTTATCGATGACACATGTATCAATCAATTGTCTAAAATTGAAAATGCGCAACTTCTCTCAGTTTAAAAGGAAATGTGTGAGAATATGAGAAGAATTAATACAAGTGAGTATGCCTTCACGTGCGTGAGTCTCAGTAGCGCATTTATTCATACGCATTCATAAAATGAGGACACCAGAGCATTAGGTCTGGGAGAAATTGCAATATCATGTTATTTCAAGTTGATCGGGGGCGGTTTTTTCTATGTTGGCGGCGTAATATAGACATTCGATATAGCCTAGGCCAGGTTTGGGAGTGGCATCTATATAACAGCGAAAAAATTAGAAAGCTAGGGCGTCTAGTTTGCAAGGAATTCGAGGAACGGACGGACGGACGGGGTTGCTATATCGATTTTCATCAAGATAGAAAATGCGCTAAAAATGTATTAATTTGAGTTCTAGACAATTATTGATAGACAGGTTGTAAGGTGTATCGATCAAAATCAAAATTTGTGATTTTGGGACAACTTTTGATTGGGACATTTGTTGGAATGATCAAAGTATTTACAAGAAATTCTGCGCCATCCTATAGGGCCTCAGCTCACTTTACGAATCAGATTGGTTTGCATTCAGCTATAGACAATAATTGCGAGTCCTTGCAGTCTGTTCAGGAAAATTCAGGAAAGTCAAAAAATTCTCCAATTATTATTAGTCAAATGAGTATACCTACTTTGTAACATAATTTTTTGAGAATCTTGTTTTCTCTTCTGATGTTTAGAATAATTTTGACCATCTCTCTATCGACCACCAGATCAGATAAAAATACTCACTGATGTGACCGTGAGGTTATAATGAGATTTAGAGGCATTGAAAGGACTTAATCTTATTTATATGTTTGTGAATATACAAGGACACTGGTAATACGTCTTTTTTCACAATACTAATAAATCCAGTTCCTGTTTGAAACAGTTACGATGAGCTCGAACACCAAACACTCTTTGGTCGTCCCGAATAGCTGTGGAAATGATGAGGAAAGTGAAGAAGAGGACGAGGACGAAAGCGAAAATCACAAGTGAGTTTTTTTAAAAGAAATAAATTTTATTTTACCAATTTAGACGTCTGGAAAGTCAAGCTTTTTTCCTTCTTCTTAAAGGTAATAGGATTAGGATTTCAAAGCCAAAAAGAGAAAATGGCATGCCAGAGGTAATAGGTACATGGTAGGTGGCACTCAATTACGAACGATGTTTAATGATAAGTCGATACCTATCTCGAACGCTGGTAGTTGAATTATTGACGATGACTAGCTTGACATGTTCCACCGGGTTATTCACGTGCATTCTCTGGTGCTCCTATACCAAACCGTATCATTCATACTGCGCTGGGGGCACTAATAAGTGGACCGAAATTTTGTATACGCAAATTCTCCGCACGCTCACCTGTGAGTGCTTCGAACTCAATTTGAGGTACTCGAAATAGGTACTACGACTAGCTAGGTATAGAAATCAATAATTAGAGAGTTTTAAGCGAATCAGAAGTCGTTATTTATGACCAATTCATTATACGCATACCTCCCCTCAGCAAGGTCGCGATTATTAGGGCGATTATATGGTTTTATCAAGTGCTTGATGGGGGGTTGCTTCCAGGGCGGATAGTGGGTGGAACGTGGCTTTTTCTTTCCCAAATAGATATCGAAAACGTGTTTCCTCCTCATCGTTACTTGTTGGCATATCAAACGTTCCTGTTATCCAGACTGTAATGCTGCCGTTTAAGGCGCAGGATCAAGCCTATATTTGGGAGTTCGTCAACTGCTAGTAAACGAATCTCAGTCGTCCTGAGACCGTGACGTGTTGGCAGTAATGCACCATGATAAAATTGTTATAATTGTGACCACATTGAATTGAGAATGGATCAGGATGTCCGATCCTGATCCAACCCCGTATCATGTTTCAGTGATCAATACGATGTATTCACCCTCCTTCTGATTCATTCATGACGTATTATCTACAAGGTGGTCCTCGTAAGTCAGTTTCATTCACTCCATCACCAGATTTACTCTCAGTAGAACATAAATATTTCATTAAAACTAACGTTGTTGAGAACATCACGCTTGGGTGTTAATGAAATGTTTTTTATTTGTGTCTTGACATTTGCATTCACAAATTATTATTACATATAAACCTATATTTTTTTGTTATTATTTGCTTTTTTTTTCTTTATACGGGGTATTTATAAGAGACTGTGATCGCGGCAGGCTTGGGTCAGGCCGAAAAACGTAGTAACAGGCGCAATTGTAGTGATCGAGAGTGGTTCCAAAGGCGATGCGATCACAGACGTTTATAAACACCCGGTATTATGTTGTCAAACCTCCATAAAATTTCATATTCAAGAATTCGAAACTTGACTGTGAAATCTGAAAATCAAATATGTAAATGGAAATAAATCAGGCTGACGTTTTGGTCTCTTATTTAATTGAAGTAGTCATGCACTTAATAGTGTCCCTTCTTTGGTGTTTCGAACACAGTTTAGTAAAACAAAATCAAATTGCTTCATGCATGTTGTATGAAATTTTATCGGAAATTGTTGAAATCAAAGAAGTTTTGAAATAACATATTTTACTTCTCTATAATATTTTGCATGCAGTTACCGTATGATCAAAAACTTTTTTACTCCAGAGCACAGAGTCTCCAGAGTGCTATGATTTTGTTGCTTTTTCAATTTATGTCGGAGTACTGTACTCAACTTCAAAGTGACATCTGCATTTTGATAACCTCCTTGGCATTTTGCCAGGGGCCTTATTTCTACTTTCTAGAGAGAAGCGATCACCAGGCGATCGCGGTACAGCTTGTAGCAACTTCACATGTGAACGGATCACATTCTTTCTAGAAATAGGGTTACTGCTCGGGTTACTGTCTGTACAGTGACAATGATATTTAATAATTTATTCAGTCATTATGGCCAACCTTTGATAAATAAAATGATAATCTTATGGCACTTTAAAGTATAAAGGAAAAATGTTTTTGATTAGGTATACGGTACTTATGATGACTGTTTTATTTTTTTATAAAAATATTCCAGTTTATATGGTACAATTTAAATGAAATGACATCTTGGGCGGCTGTGAATTTTGATATTTGCACTAGATACAAAGCGTTTTCTGTGTTGAATCGGAGTCATAATGAAAGCTTTTCATCAATTTGTGAACGTTTGAATATGATATGACAATCTACCACTGACAAACTTACCCGAACTCTGAAAACACATTATTTCTAACGCCAATGTCCAATTTCACAGTCGCCCGAGATGTCTTTTCATTTGAATTGTACTATAGGTACACACTTATTGTTGGTTGTTTCAAAATTGGCTCAACTGCCTCTTGGTCTCTGCTTTAATCTCTGCTTAAAAAATTAAATCGTGGAATTGAGCATTTTGTTTGGTTGATTTCAGCGTAGTGCCTAATGAGAAAACGCAGTTTCACCAAAACTTATGATGGTGTTCAGTTCGCAACAGCTTGTATGCATTTCCTGCGGTCAGTCAACTGGCATTGCCCTAGAATTCACCAGGGAAAATCTTCATTTAGCTATTTCAATACTAATCTCTTTGGTGCAACCGGGAATAGGTCTAGGAAATCTTTGTTTCCGTATTCGCGATTTAAATTAATTTTTACCGCCACAAGATGAGTGCCAAATGCGGATTGAAATGAGTAGTGACAACCAAATTGCCAACTATGTCAAAGTAACATTAACAGGACAACCAATCATCATCATCAACGCATTCGGCTTTTGGCAGCCATCTTGTGGCGGGAAAAATTAATATAAAACGGCGAATATAATCTTGACGTCGCTACAGAGTCAAATGGAGGCTTCCGAGGAGACTTCTTTTCTAATATATTTTGATGAGAATACGGATTGTGCGCGTAAACAAAATCGTGCGATTTGTTGCAAAGAAATCAAAACTCAATCTTTTTATAATTTCAAGTGGAGAGGTGTGATACGCAGATGATAACTGTTTCTGTTGTGTATGGGGGAGTCTAAATAGAAATATCGTGCAGGCAATATACATACAATTTTTCGCGTGCGTTATTATAGTTAGAGGGTACACGTGCTGGTGATTAATTACTTCTTTATATATTTAGCGTCCTTATACGTAGCCATTATGCGAATGGCATGAATATTAATCATTTCTTATAATCAGCAATTTCACAAAAAAAGAACAGAAGAAAAGATCCCACGCAAATTATGATGGGCTTTATGTGATGCGACAAGATTTATTAAATTGAAAATAAATAATCAAGGGATAATGGTTGCTCAAATTTGGAGATTAACGATCATGGGCAACTTTTGCCATCAGTTATGGAACTGCCGGACTTCGTGAAAGATAAAAGTAAACACGGAACCTCAGTTTTCAAGTTTTTGATCGTAAATTCCTCTCACCAAAAATTGTTGAAGTTACTAAAGTTACTGCGATGGGGAAGATACAATAGAAAATCACCTATAGTATTGATCCCCTAGAACAAAATAGAGGAAGAACTCTCGGAAGAACTCTGTTTCAGGTAAAGTCATCGCCGGCAAGTGTAATAATTAGCGACTATTTACCACAAGCTAGGTAGCAGGTAGCTAGGTAGCTAGTAGCAGATGCAATATTTTACGAATCGGACTAATCGGAGCAGCGTGAAATGTACCTACCCTAAGGAGCATGGAAGGAAAGTATGAAAATTAGACAATCAAAAAATTGAAATGAATATGATGTAAGTCTTATAAATAAAATGTAGGTAGCAGATTTAGTAGAGAGCTTCAGAGCGAAGATTTTAGAGTCTGTGACGAGACTGACAGTGCAGGATAAAGTACCTATATCTCGTTCACTTTTTGTTTTCAGTAGAATGACTTTTTGAAGCAAGAATAAAGTGGCAAGCTGGGGGGCAACGGCTACGGCACCTGCCAAGTTCCGGAGCGAAACTATCAGCGGTCATCAGTCGTATCCTCCCAGCACTCCAGCTTGTCACTTTATTTTTGCTCCAAAAAGTCATTCTACTGAAAATAAAAAGTGAATGGGGTATAGGTAGTTACCAAGTATAAAGTTAGTATTTACAGGTATAACCGCAGTTTCACGTGTTTTTTTAATTAGAGTAAGCTATAAAAATGATGTGTTGATACGAATGATACGATGCTAACTTGATGGTAACGTCTTCACCAGCTGGTTATCTACATGTGCTACAGTCCAAATCAAAGCAGCTGGCGCCTGCGTAATCTGCTATTGGACAGGGAGCTGGTGCCTCAAAACTTACGTCGTAAGGTACATGATTTTAACCCTGTAAGTCTAATGTGCGTTGATAAGATTATCAAAAATTTCTTTGTCTTATACATGTTAGACCGGGGGTTTACGCTGGTATATTTAGGCTTATCAATTTTCGAAAAATGGCCAAAATTTACGTCATAAGGTACATGAATGGAATTAACGGGCTTTTGTGTGAGAACATCACGTTGATCAAAAATCGGGTCGTGAGACAACATTTTTGCGGGTTCTCGGTCTATAATCTTGGTATTGAGCCCTTCAGAAACATTTAAATTATAAATGTCCAAACTGGGATCAAAGGATGAATCTGAATCAAAAGACGGAGTATCCATTGAACTACTACCGCAACTAAACTGCTTGACAATTGAACTGCAACACCTAAAAATTAAGTGCGTTTTCAAATTGAGATTGCTCGAAAAATATTTAACGGATTCCAGAAGTTCAGGCATGTGAGGAAAGGTCATTCCTTTGACTATCGAGTGCTGGTATTGATGATAAGTTTGATTGCACAATTTGTCATATACAGGGTGCCAACGGAGAACGTGCAGATATGGGCAATATTTCACCTTGTGCAACTTATGAAAAAAAAAATCCGAGATTTTTTCTATCGCCTGCTTTTGAAAGGTTGAATCATTATGCCGAAACGGTTTTGGAATTTTCACCCTAACTTTTTTTTCAAAAAATTGTGCTCAATTTTCTGAAATATGCACTTTCTGATTAAGAAAATGAAATAGAGACATTGTTTGCTCTCAAACGGCGTCAATATTGAATTTGCTTACGAAGATTTTCATTTGAGCCTCCACATCCCCTAGAAACTACCCTTATTGGGACCCCATCTCACAACAAGATATGCAATGCTTCATTTAAAAGGCATAAGGAAATTACTCATCAATAATTGGATTGAAATAAGAATACTGCGATGACCCCACACGTACAGCTCCCTAAAAACCACCCCTTGATTTCAAGGGACAGGGTTGGTAGGATAAGACATGCAATATGTCCATGAGAATTCAAAAAAACTTCTTTTTCAACTGTTCCACTAAAAAAGTGATGCTACACGATGACCCTCTGCGTAAGTCATCCCAACAGTAGCTACCCTCTCGGAAAAGAACTACCCTTCAAAAAACCAGTACTTCCGCAATACCTCATTTGTTGGAATTTTTTCAAAATATGTGCAATAGTTTGCCGCTACGATGATTTCATTCACATATCTACCCGAAACTACCCCTTCAACTACCCCTTCAATATCGCATAGCCTTTACCTTGATGCGTGAAAGGTCATCGCGAAATCATTTTGAACTTATTCAATCGCACTTTCTCTGAGCTTCCAAATGAGGTTTGCATATACCTTTAACTAAAGTGGCGATTTCTAGGGGTAGTTTCAGGAAAGGTTTTGTACTATCATCGTAGAAAACACCATCATTTCAATGAAACGGTTAGTAGGCAAAAGTTCTTTCAACTCGTGAATAACGCATCAAGGTAGAGGCTATGCAATATTGAAGGGGTAGTTTCGGGTAGATATGTGAATGAAATCATCGTAGCGGCAAACTATTGCGACAGATTTTTAAAAAATCCTAACTAATGAGGTATTGCGGAAGTACTGGTTTTTTGAAGGGGTGTTCTTTTTCGAGAGGATAGCTACTGTTGGGATGACCTACGTAAAGGGTCATCGTGTAGCATCACTTTGTCAGTGGAACAGTTGAAAAAGACGTTTTTTGGAATTTTCATGTATTACATGTTTTATCATACCAACCCTGTCCCTTGAAGTCAAGGGGTGGTTTTTAGGGAGCTGTACGTGTGGGGTCATCGTAGTATACTCATTTCAATCCAATTATTGATGAGTACTTTTCTTAGGCCTTTTAAATGAAGCATTGCATATCTTGTTGTGAGACGGTGTCCTAAAAGGGGTAGTTTCTAGGGGATGTGGAGGCTCTAATGAAAATCTCCGTAGATAAATTCAATATGGACGCCGTTTGAAAACAAACAATGTCTCTATTTCTTTTTCTCAATCAGAAAGTGCATATTTCAGAAAATTGAGCACAATTTTTTGAAAAAAAAAGTTAGGGTCAAAATTACAAAACCGTTTCGGCATAATGATTCAACCTTTCAAAAGCACGCAATAGAAAAAATCTCGGACTTTTTTTTCGAAAGTTGCACAAGGTGAAAGATTGCCCATATCTGCACGCTCTCCGTTGGCACCCTGTATATGACAAATTGTGCAATCAAACTTATCATCAATACCAGCACTCGATAGTCAAAGAAATGATCATTCCTCACATGCTTGAATTTCTGGAATCCGTCAGATATTTCTTGAGCTATCTCAATTTGAAAACGCAACTAATTTTTAGGTGTTGCAGTTCAATTGTCAAGCAGAACTGCTTGACAATTGAACTGCAACACCTAAAAATTAGGTGCGTTTTCAAATTGAGATAGCTCAAAAAATATCTGACGGATTCTAGAAATCCAGGCATGTGAGGAAAGATCATTTCTTTGACTATCGAGTGCTGGTATTGATGGTAAGTTTGATTGCACAATTTGTCATATACAGGGTGCCAACGGAGAGCGTGCAGATATGGGCAATCTTTCACCTTGTGCAACTTTCGAAAAAAAAATCCGAGATTTTTTCTATCGCGTGCTTTTGAAAGGTTGAATCATTATGCCGAAACGGTTTTGTAATTTTGACCCTAACTTTTTTTTTCAAAAAATTGTGCTCAATTTTCTGAAATATGCACTTTCTGATTAAGAAAAAGAAATAGAGACATTGTTTGTTTTCAAACGGCGTCCATATTGAATTTACTTACGACGATTTTTATTTGAGCCTCCACATCCCTTAGAAACTACCCCTTTTGGGACACCGTCTCACAACAAGATATGCAATGCTTCATTTAAAAGGCCAAAGAAAAGTACTCATCAATAATTGGATTGAAGTAAGTATACTACGATGACCCCACACGTACAGCTTCCTAAAAACCACCCCTTGACTTCAAGGGACAGGGCTGGTATGATAAGACATGCAATACATGAAAATTCCAAAAAACGTTTTTTTCAACTGTTCCACTAAAAAAGTGATGTTACACGATGACCTTTTACGTAGGTCATCCCAACAGTAGCTACCCTCTCGAAAAAAGAACTACCCTTTGAAAAACCAGTACTTCCGCAATACCTCATTTGTTAGGATTTTTTTAAAATCTGTCACAATAGTTTGCCGCTACGATGATTTCATTCACATATCTACCCGAAACTACCCATTCAGCTACCCCTTCAACATCGCATAGCCTCTAACTTGATGCATTATTTACGAGTTGAAAGAACTTTTGCCTACTAACCGTTTCATTGAAATGATGGTGTTTTCTACGATGATAGTACAAAACTTTCCTGAAACTACCCCTAGAAATCGTCCCTTTAGTAAAAGGTATGCAATACCTCATTTGGAAGCTCAGAGAAGGTGCGATTGAATAAGTTCAAAATGATTTCGCGATGACCTTACACGCATCAAGGTCAAGGCTATACGATATTGAAGGGGTAGTTGAAGGGGTAGTTTCGGGTAGATATGTGAATGAAATCATCGTAGCGGCAAACTATTGTGACAGATTTTGAAAAAATTCCAACAAATGAGGTATTGCGGAAGTACTGGTTATTTAAAGGGTAGTTCTTTTTCCGAGAGGGTAGCTACTGTTGGGATGACCTACGCAGACGGACATCGTGTAGCATCACTTTTTCAGTGGAACAGTTAAGAAAGACGTTTTTTGGAATTTTCATGTACATATTGCATGTCTTATCATACCAACCCTGTCCCTTGAAGTCAAGAGGTGGTTTTTAGGGAGCTGTACGTGTGGGGTCATCGCAGTATCCTTATTACAATCCAATTATTGACGAGTAATTACCTTATGCCATTTAAATGAAGCATTGCATATCTTGTTGTGAGACGGTGTCCCAAATGGGGTAGTTTCTAGGGGATGTGGAGGCTCAAATAAAAATCTTCGTGAGCAAATTCAATATGGACGCCGTTTGAAAACAAACAATGTTTCTATTTCGTTTTCTTAATCAGAAAGTGCATATTTCAGAAAATTGAGCACAATTTTTTGAAAAAAAAAGTTAGGGTCAAAATTACAAAACCGTTTTGGCATAATGATTCAACCTTTCAAAAGCACAGGATAGAAAAAATCTCGGATTTTTTTTTCGAAAGTTGCATAAGGTGAAAGATTGCCCATATCTGCACGCTCTCCGTTGGCACCCTGTATATGACAAATTGTGCAATCAAACTTACCATCAATACCAGCACTCGATAGTCAAAGGAATGATCTTTTCTCACATGCCTGAATTTCTGGAATCCGTCAAATATTTTTCAAGCTATCTCAATTTGAAAACACACCTAAATTTTAGGTGTTGCAGTTCAATTGTCAAGCAGTTTAGATGAACAATATGGACATAAATTTATAGAACTCTGTGCACTGATAAGCTAAAGTGGGTAGAACTCACTACTCAATGATGGGCATCAAAAGATGGAGCCTCTAGGCGGTGCCCATTGTCATTCCATTTTCTTCAATACTGACAAAGGCCAGTGGCCGGCAAAAACCTGACAGCATTAGCGAAGAGCCACCAACCAGTGGAGACGACATCTCTCTTATCGACCACCCAGCAAATTTGCACTCCAAGAAAACTCACGATTCCTTGTGTATTCTTCAAAATTTTCACTTACGCGTATAGATCCTGCTGGCGCCTGCGTCATCAATACACAATATTGCGTGACCGCTTAGCGCATGCGCTAAAAAACGAGGTGATTCGTTCTAAGTCTTCCATATGTTACGCTGTAAAATAGGTGATTCTCAAACTAAGCTCAATGGATTATGCGTCGTTTTCAAGTAGAAGTGGTTACATAGAAAAATCAGAGTAACCCTCGCAACCTATTCATGAAAGCACGTATGTTGGGGATTATTCCCAAATGCTCCAAATTACGAAATCAAAAAACATAGAACACTTCAACCATAACATTCAAATTTACCGCGAAATTGTCTGGGGATATTTCATTTAATCAGTGCTGTATTGTATTTACGACAGCATGGTGTGCCGACAGTCGGTCCTCTGAGTGGCACACGCTTTTTCGACCGCCGAATATGCATTTTAAATCGGAAGACTTCACAAGTTGCTGATAGAACTGTACAAAACGTTAACGTCAAATACTGAAATCAATGTCATTGTCGAGTTCTGGGCCGCTATTCTTGAATCGTGTGAGAAAAGTCCCTGGGAGTTTTATATAATCCGTACTACACTTCTGTAGCGAAAGTTGCCTAAAAACCACAATTTTAGGCAACATTCGTTACATCAGTGTAGCGAAAGTTGCCTAAAATCGTGGCTTTTAGGCAACTTTCGCTACAGAAGTGTAGTACGGATTATATAAAACTCCCAGGGACTTTTCTCACACGATTCAAGAATAGCGGCCCTGAACATGCGCGATGACAACTTGTCACCGTTTTCTTAGTTCGCATGACATCCGTGTCGGAGCGCCACTTCCGCGCAATATTGTGTATTTGAAGGTCAAATTCGGATAGATGTCAGTTGGGGTTCTATATGGACAGGGAGCTGGTGCCTCAAAACTTACGTCATAAAGAACATGATTCCAACCCAGTAGGTCTAATGTGCGTTGATAAGGTTGTCAAAAATTGCTTTGTCTTACATGTCAGACCAGGAGCTTTAAGGTGCGTTCAGTCAGCTTATTTAGCCGCAAGTTTTAATTTTAGTCGTAAGCGCTGCATCGCTTATGTCCGTATTCATAGTCGTTTGTCAAGTGCATCTTGTTCAAGTATCACTTAATCAAGCTGTAACTCAAGTACGATTTCTGTTTCATGGACATATTTTGGGCTATTACCGTGAAATAGTATTCCTCGAGGAAAGCCGAAGTTATGTGAATGAAACAGAAATCGCACTTGAGTTACAGCTTGATTAAAAGTGATACTTGAACAAGGTGCACTTAACAACGACTATGAATACGGGCATTATTGGCTGTTCTGAGGAGGCTGGTTCATATGAGCCAATGGGCGTCGCTGCGCTTGCGACTAAAATTAAAACTTGCGGCTAAATAAGCTGACTGAACGCACCTTCAGGCTGGTATGATGACTTTGTTAATTTTCGACAAAATGGCCAAAAATTTACGTCATAAGGTATATGAATGGAACCAACTGGATTTTGTGTGGGAACATCCCCTTATTCGAAGATCTGGTCGTGAGACAAAATTTTTGGGGGCTTTCGGTCCATAATAGCTGTATTACACTACACAATTTCTTGTACAATCTGCCAAAATAGTGTCAAAAAACAATGAGCTTGATTGTTTAACTGACAGATTGTACAAGAAATTGTGTAGTGTAATACATCAGCTATTAGACAAGTTTGAAATTTCTAAAAAAGGACCAAAATTTATCAATTTTTCCACAGGCGTTTTATTGACTAACCCACTAAGTGAGATATAATTTTTGCAATTAGGATGAATGACTGAATCGATTTCCAGGTTGAAATACAGGAAGTACGATTTGAGAAATTTTTTTCGATGCTGCACCCTGTAAGCGATGTACCATTAAAAAAATTTGTGGACAGATTCGAAACCTACGTAAAAAATCATGTAAGAATCGTTTTTCATTCCTAAAATCATGTCAAAGGAGAAGTCTCCAGGAGAAGGTAAATTTTGGCCCACTTTGAAAATTTCTGGAAAATTTCAAACTTGTCTTGAGCCATTCCACGCCAAAACGATCACTTTTTGCAGTCATGTTGTCGGATCATGACGAATTTTTGATATGTTGTAGAGAATTGGAAATAAATCGACCCGTATCCGGCCGTTTTTTTTTATTTTGGAAATTTTTGGATTTACGATTTTTTCAAAATTTTCATTTATGGCGAGCATCCTCTTACAAAAAAATTCGTAACTTTGGAGTCCACATTCCGATTTTGACGATTCTTGTTTTGATCCAATATGTGAACAGATAGGCAATTTTGGACATTGTAAATATCATTCGATAGATAGTGAAAAAAATTATGAAAAATCACATCTTTTTCTAAAAAACTGCATACTGAAAATCGGCATCTCTCAATTTTTTTCGAAAAATTATATATTATTCTTTGAAGTTTTCTGAATCGACCTCCTATAGTGCCCAGATTGGACAAGGCCGAAAACCCCACAAAAAGAATTTTTAAAGTCGACCGCGCACGCCGAGAAAGCACGCAGACCTGTCAGTCACAGCGCACAACTCGCCTATGTGCCTATTCTACCTGCGGTTACATAGCATAAGGTGCGTTCAGTCAGCTTATGCTGAATTTATGCAACGAAAATTAACAACTCAACTCAACTAACAATTAAACTGAACTGAACTCCGACGAATTGAATGTTCGTTTTGCATGGCAGGCTTTCATGCAGACAAATTATCAACTAAGCCGACAACTAAGCCAACTAACGCCAACTACGATTTGGCCAAATCCCAAATCGGTAGTTGGCGTTAGTGGATGTGGGAGTTTTTGGGAGTTGGGCGCACTTTTCTGCGCACAATTCAAATATCCCTTCAAATTACAACGCATGTTTCGTGACTTTCATCTTGTCATGAGATTAGCAAACATGCCTTTCCTCCTCTGGGCTCTGTTGACAGGTCTCTAAACGCGAAAGCTGCACTAGGGAGCAACAAAAACAAAAATGCACACTCCTCCACCATGACGCTGCGCAGCGGCGTAATTAACAATTAAAGAGCTTGCATGAAATGCGAACATTTGTTAGTTGGAGTTGTAGTCCAGTTCAGTTTAATTGTTAGTTGAGTTGAGTTGTTAATTTTCGTTGCATAAATTCAGCATTTTATTTAGCCGCAAGTTTTAATTTTAGTCGGAAGCGCAGCGACGCCCATTGGCTCTTATGAACCAGCCTCTTCAAAACAGCCAATAAGCGATGCAGCGCTTACGACTAAAATTAAAACTTGCGACTAAATAAGCTGAATGAACGCACCTTTACACTTCAATTTTGCATTATCTACCGAATGACATCAACGTTTAAGGGCTGAGACCATGGACCTGTGCTGAGACCTAAGCGTTAGTGCCAAAAGGGCTATTCTTGTCTGATTCACGTATCTAACATCCGGTATTCTAAAGCTTAGTTTATGATGAGCGATTTTTTGCCGCGATTTGAGCTGAGCTGAGCGGAGCGGAGCGATTTTTTTGCCTAGGCCAATTACGATGCGTGGAAGTGACATCATGAATGGACAGGATTGGTCCAGACACAAAAAAAATCGCTCAGCTCAGCTCCGCTCCGCCGGGTATCGCTCATCATAAACTGAGCATAATACTCGTACTTAGGTATTTTATATTTTTCATAGATTACGTATTTTCCCTCCGTTGCAGTGGTTATAGCAGGTACCTACTCATTAGTCATTAGGTTGCGCAAATTCATCATTGTTGTTATGTAACCCCTCGTGTAACCCTCTTGACATATTTGAAAACTGGTCAATTCATTTGCAGTGGATGTTGGTTAAAAATCATGCGGAAAAGTTGTCAAAGTCGAAGCGAAGGGTGAGAAGTTCCTTTTGAAGATTCAGCTTGCTTGTCTGATGCAAGAAGCAGAAGCTATTTTCAAATATTTAGAAAGTTTTCTCAACCTCATTGATGCCTCTAGGCAGCCATTTTCTTTCCATTCGCTTTAGTGCTGCCGATATTCGTCACCATTTTCTCAGTGGCTGCCAAAAAAAAACCCTAACAGCATTAGTGAAGAGCCTAAACCAGTAAGAGTAGAGCCCCTTATCGGCCACACAGCAAATTCGCACTCCAAATAAGAAACTCACAATTCCTCGCGTATTCTCAAAAATGTTTATCTACTTCCGTGTCGTACTGGCCACTTTTCGACACGCGAACGCGTGTCGTACTGGCGCTCGACTTTTATGACACTGAACGACGTTGCTACCCCTAGAATTTTCCAATTTTTTTTCAAATATTTGAGGCAAAATAGATAAAATAGTATATTGCACTCGTTTAATAAGACGTTTCGTCACACTCCTTCCTTTGGGACCCTCCTCACTGCGTTCGTCGTGCCCCAAAACAGTCGTGTGACGAAGTTCGTCTTATTAAACTCGTATAATAATATACTATTACTTACGCGTAGATACATGACGCCGCAATACTGTGACGAGTGTCACATTATCCAAAGCACATGTAGACAACTAGCTCTCAAGACGTCTCATTGTTATCATCGTACCATTATCGTACCAACACAACACATTTTCTCCTTTAGCTCGCTCGAATAAAAATACGTAAAATTGATTATTATATAGGTAGGTACCTAGGTACATACCGGGTGATCATTTGAAAACTATCCACCTGCAATATCTCCCGATTGCTAGTGCAAATGACTTTGAGCAAAAATAGGTCGATTTTTATATCGAGGGGGACATCTAAAATATACATTAGAGAATTTATATCTTGGGCCCCCTCGCCCCCACTCACCCCAACTTTGAAATTTCAAATGACACCACCTACCTTGCGATACATCAAATCAAAGAGAAATTAATTCTCTTTCTATAAAAAAATATTTTGAAATTTTTCAATCCTACCCCCCATTCTTCCTAAGATTCTCTGAGTGTCCAAGTTAATATTCTTGACCTCCATTTCCCTTCAATACAGTCAACGTCATCCTGCACAGCATCAAAAGAGAAAATATTCTATATAAAAAGTGCCACCCAAATTCACCCCTTCGCTCCCCCCACCTGACCTTAAAAATCTAAAATGTCAATACCCACTTTGTGATACATCAAATTGGAGGAAATTGAATTCTCTTCCTGTTAAAGATTTTTCCAAATTTTTAAAGCCCCCCATTTCGAAGAGCAAAGGGGTGAATTTGGGTACCACTTTTCCAAAATTTTCTTCTTCGATGCTATCTAGGATGACGCCGACTAAATTGAGAAAAAAAGGAGGGGTCCAGAATATAAAATGGGACAGTCAGAGAATTTTTAGGGAAAAGGGGGTGGGGTTAAATTTTTTGGAAATATCTTTTCCAGAAAGAGAATTAATTTCTCTTCAATTTGATGTATCGCAAGGTAGGTAGTGTCATTTGAAATTTCAAAGTTGGGGTGAGTGGGGGCGAGGGGGGTGAATATAGAAATTTGCCGATGTATGTTTTAGATGTCCCCCCGATATAAAAATCGACCTGTTTTTGATCGAAAAAAGATTCACTAGGAATCGGGAGTCATTGCAGGTGGATAGTTTTCAAATGATCACCCGGTATAAGTATTACACCGGCGCAGGGAGCGAGGATGTATCGGACGTCCGCACCTGCGGTCCGGGAGTGAAAGACGGAGTCAAGGTCAACTGCCGTGCGCTTGTCGGCCCCAGTGCTTGGATGGACCGACCATCAAACATCCAGGCACCACATTGCGGCTCGGTGAGTCCGGCTGGTCTGGGAGAGGGGTACAGTACGATCGCACGCAAAATAAACGGAGACAGTGTTTCGCGCGGAGTGTACTGATTTAATGAATTTTAGCCTTCTTGTCACTATGACACCAAGCCAAAATTCAGTAAATCGGTACACTCCGCGCGAAACACTGTCTCCGTTTATTTTGCGTGCGATCGTACAATGGGCCCAATAATGAGGCCTACGTGCCAGGTGAAACTGTGTTCCACCGACTCCCCAAAATGGAATCCAGAATCCAGGTACAAGTAACTATTTACTTAGGTCTCGACTTAGATGCTTACTATTTCTAAGATAAAAAATACATTTTATTCGATAATAGGGTAGTGACCGATTTTTTTTTTATTATTTTTTTTTAAAGTTCACTTCTTGATAAGTGACGCTATATAGTTAACAGATTTTTTTTCGTAAGTTTTCTTGGTAAAAAAAATTCATGAAAGTTTTCGATCATTTCAAATTTGGCGCGATGACGTCGCAATCTTTCATAGGCGGAGAAGCAGGCTTGACAACATTATACAGAACTTACTACAAAAAGCACTAGCGTCAACCCGTCAACGCTCATAACAGCTGATTGTTATATTGTAAACGCTTTGTGTATCTGTGCGGTGATTCGTGTTGTTTAGTTGTTTTGCTTGAAAATATGGAAAGTTGGTATAATCTTTCATGATTTATGAATATTTCAAGACTACATCAGACTTCAATGGTTATGTTATGCTGGCAAACGTCAACGTCAACACTGACACACAGGCAACGGAGGTGTGGTCATCCCCACTACTGTCAAAAGATTGAAACGTCACAGCCCGCCTTACAGCTCGGTAGATTTGAAATCGTTCTCAAAAGTAGCCACTTTCAAGGCAGATTTTGAGACACTTGGAACTTTTTTTTCGAATTTTCACGAAACGTAGTCTTGTTATTAAGGCTCTACATTCGATTGGCATGATTTTTTTCTATATTTTTGGATGGTGGTCACTACCCTATTCTAATGAAGCACGAAAGAGTTCCGTATTGTCAGTATAACCAGGACATATGATCGCAGAAAAATAACTTGTGGAAGTAACGTTTAAGTACCTATCTACTACCTACCTACCTATCTACCTATCGTCTACCTATTATATTGCAAGAAAAGTACTCCCACCTATTTACTAACTACGAGTATGAGTAGGGAAAACGTTGGTATTTGCTAATCGGAGTAAAACCGTCAAACTATGACAGCACAGTAACTTCCCAACAATCCAACACCAGAGGGCTCCAACACTGCGTAATTGACGGTATCCAATTGCTAGTTTCGGGGATGAATAAATAGCTGTTTGAATCCTATAGAGCTGTCGGACAAGCTTTCCCCTGTCGCCCTTGAAAAAAAAAACAGCTTGTTGCTACACACACCCTTAAATTTTATGAGAACAGGAGCACCATTCTTGCAACAATAACAACAATGGCACAATTTGTGTGTAAAACACCCCTCAGGTGATCAGGTGAAACTTTTCAAGTATTTGCAGTTCCCTGAATACACCTATACAGAATGTAAAAAAAGGAAGACAGTGGAAGATAAAACAAGTGAGTATGCCTTCACGTGCGTGAGTCTCAGTAGTGCATTTTCTTGAAGAGGCATATTGTGAATGTAAAGAATGAAGGAGAAACACACCATTCTTTGCCCACTCTCTTCAATCGAAACTCATCGTGATATTTTGTTATCAGAATGGGGTACTTGCCAATGAAATAGATTTGAATGAAAATTCTTTCAATCATCAATATTTTTTGTTTAGGGGCGGGAGCTGGGAACGACTAATCAACAGTAGCCTATTCTTTCCCATTTTTAGTCTTCTTCCCATTTTACATTTATCTATTACTTTGGGGACGGCGTGTGGGAGCGGCAGAGTTTGGCCAAGAAATTCGTGCACAGTTTGAGTTGGGAGTTTCTAAATGTTTGAGGTAACATTAACATCTAAATCAGTGAAAATTGTTGAAAGTTGCACTTGTTTTTTTTTTTTGGGGGCGGAAGCTGGAGGCGGCGCCATATCAAAAGTAGCCTGTCCTTTTCCATTTTTAGTCAGCTATCCATTTAGCGAAAGAATTAGATCGTTATGTCTTCGGGTTTATGTTTTTCATTTATCTCTCACTTTGAGGACAGCGTGTGGGGGCGGCAGCATTCGGCAAAGTAACTGTTGCACAGTTTAGTTGATGGGAGTTTCTAAATTTTCAAGAAAATATGACAATCAGTGAAAATTGTGAAAGTTGCATTTTTTTTTGTTTGGGGGCGGGAGCTGGGGGCGGCGACTAATAAAGAGTGGCCTATCTTTTCTCATTTTTAGTCAGCTATCTATTTATATAGAGAAATAATTAGATCGCTATGTCTTCAGGTTTATGTTTTACACTTGTCTCTTACTGCTATCCATATAGCGAAAGAATTAGATCGTTCTGTCTTCAGGTTATATGTTTTACATTTGTCTCTTACTTTGGGGGCGGCGTGTGGGAGTGGCAGAGTTTGGCAAAGAAATTCTTGCGCAGTTTGAGTTGGGAGTTTCTAAATGTTTGAGGTAACATCAACATCTAAATTAGTGAAAATTGTTGAGTTGCACTTTTTTTCTTTTGGAGGCGGAAGCTGGAGGCGGCGCCATATCAAAAGTAGCCTATCCTTTCCCATTTTTAGTCATCTATCCATATAGCGGAAGACTTAGATCGCTATGTCTTCGGGTTTATGTTTTTCATTTATCTCTTACTTTGGGGGCGGCGTGTGGGAGCGGCAGCGTTCAGCCAAGCAAATGTTGCACAGTTTGAGTTGGCAGTTTCTAAATGTTTGATGTAACATCTCAATCAGTAACAGTTGTGAAAGTTGCACTTTTTGTCGTTTGGGGGTGGAATCTGGGGGCAGCGACTAACTAAAAGTAGCCCATCGTTTCCTATTTTTGGTCAGCTATTCATGTACCGGAAGAAATAGATCGCTTTGTCTTCGGGTTTATGTTTTTCATTTTAAAGTGATTAGGAGCGGTTTTTTAGCAATGTTTTCATGTCGGCGGCGCATATTGCAGATGGAATGTTTCTGGGCTTGAAATGGGACCCTTTGCGAACATACCTGTCGCTTTTTCGCCTCCCGCTACTGGCCATTTGGTTTACTTTTTGATTCAATCCCGCGCGAGTTCAACCCCTGCTTGTTCAAAGTTTTTGTCTTAAGACTCTCAAGTTAATTCTGATCCTAATTTTCTTACCTAACCCTACTTTTGCTTCAACAAGATTCCTTATTTTTCAAAATCAGTCAACAATGAAAGAAGTTATCAGGTAGGTACTGTAAAACCAAAAGATTACATTTTTGAGATCACCCTGTAAGTAAGGGTGATAGGCAAAAATCTGAAAAAAACGCCTCGAGCACTTGCATAAAATGGGAGCTACCTATAATATTCAAACTTCAATTTTTGCAAAACCTGATTGAGTGCGTAATTGATTTAATTCATTAAATTTATTCCTATTGAAACATTATTCTTTAAATAATTAACTCGATAATTAATTTCCTATAATTAATACGAAACACTTGCACCAAAAATGGCCTATAGCACATTTCGTGGAACTTATGCGCAAGCGTGATATCGAACATTGACGGATAAGCGAGTCTGCCGTCAACTGTCAACTGACGAATTTTGCGCGAGTTCCGTTCTCTCAGAGAGTCTTACCTGCTCTCTGTTTCGTGATGCGTGATGGCTTCATCCTCCAAGAAAGTGCGAATTCGCTTAAGTGAACATGATGTGCCCGCTGTCTGATTTGCAGCCCCCAAAAGCGCACCATTTTGTAGCGCCTTATTTTAAACGATGCACGTTCATTTCCATGTGGAAATTATCGGGTTGGAATTTCACGCTTTGTTGGTTATGTCGGTTTGTTATTGTTATTAGGTTTGTTTTGGCAGCGAGTTGCGGACGGTTTGCTAACTGTGATTCAGCGCGCATACTCGACTCCAACCAGTTTTCAAGTGGTTGGAAAGTTTTTGCTGCAAGAACGCGTAGCGAGCGGTTCCAGTTGAAACTAGGGACACAACAACTTATCAAGTTTTCCCCGCCAAGCCGAGGTCTTATTTAAGGGGTTTCTGATGCGACTAAAAAAGTTGTCGACGGAAATCGGTTTTATTTTATTTTTTTCGTCAAGTACAAACTCATCCAAAAAGAAAATGTACAGACATTGCTATCAAATTTTGAAAATTTCCAAAATATTTTGGAAATATTTGAATTTGATTTTTGAAAATTCAAGAACTAGATAGCATTGACAATGTATTTTTCCTCAAGAAAGTCGCATGCAATTTGAACTTTCTATTTTCAAAAAAAAGGTACCAAAAATGACTTCTACTAATTCACTTTTTCATGTCTACGAGAAATCATTTTTGGTGCCTTTTTTGAAAATAAAAAGTTCATATTTGGCATGCGACTTTCTTGAGGAAAGATACATTGTCGATGCTATCTAGTTTTTGAATTTTCAAAAATCAAAATCAAAAATTTTCAAAATTTGATAGCAATATCCGTACATTTTCTTTTTGGAGGAGTTTCTACTTGACGAAAAAAAAAAAATAAAACCGATTCCCGTCAACAACTTTGTTAGTCGCATCAGAAACCCCTTAATAAATTTACCGAATTAATGTATTATGCATTCAGCTTTTATTTGCAACAAAGCAAGCCTTGGAATTTTGTTTTTACGTTTTTTAAAATTAAAAATACCCAGACACTTCAGCTATTACAGCTGCCAGTCAGTGTCAGTGTTAATACTCTGTCAGCTATACCAGCTGATATGAGGCAATGTTGTCTTTCCCCTTGCCGCTTAATTTTTGTGCTCACATCAGGGTAGGTGCTCACTGTGTTTGATAAAAAAAAAGCCTCATGTTTCTGACAGTTTCTGATGTCAAAGCAGTTACACTTGGTGTGAGATGGATTTTGATCTTTGGGTGTGGTTGAAGGAAGATTGGAATAACGTGAGAAAATCTTTTTGAAGATCACCAGATGTGAAAGCTGTTATTCTGCCTACACACATTTTGTGAAACTCCTTTCTTCAGTACTTTTTGGCTAGCTACCTACAGTGCTCAGTAAAGCTAGTAGTGGAAGGAAAAAATCAATGAAGATGAAAACGGAGCGAGGACCTAGCTGATGAAAGTCCGTTCCAGACAGGATGGCTGGAAAGAAACTGAGAAGCTTGTTCGATCATGTCGCGAGCTCAAGTGATGGACAGTCCCTGCCTATTTCCACAAACTTCCGGAGTCCGAAATGTTCCGAGTTCAAGTACCTTGTTTCTAAAAGTACCTACCCCAATAAAAATTAATAGGCCAGAGCCATCATTCGTTTCAATTCAAAGGTCTTCACTTTTATTGTTATTGGTAGATGCCAGTACCAGATCGATCTCTATCGACCGAAAGAAACACGGGTTTCATGACACAGCTTCCTCCTTGTTAAATACAGCCAAATTTTAAATTTCTCTTCTCACTTTGTATAGCACCGCCTGTACAACTTCGTTTGTTCCATATGTAGAATGAGGAAGAACTTCTCCACCAGGTTCTCCACTACGCTTGAAGAATGACAAGCGGTTGATAGTCTATGTCATTCGAACATTTAATCAATCAGAAATGAACTTGCAACGCTGTTCTGGATTTTGAAGTAAAGCGATAACCCCAGAAAATAATGCATAACCTAAACTGTGGCATTCCACTGACAGCGCTTTTACAGAGTGGATTCTGTCAAACTAGGCTCGCCTGCTTTGTTGCAAATAAAAGCTGAATGCATAATAAATATGTAACTTTCAGCAGGTAAAACTATTTTAAATTAACCTCGAAAATGCGTCTTTATTTACCTTTACTGTCACACTGTCACATTACGCGCCACGCCATCAGTCAAAGATCGCCCGATTGCGAAGAAAGGCGTACGCATGCGTCTGATCACCAGTTTCTTTTTAATTCTCAAACTCCTCTGACCGTCCACAAACTGTTTTCGAACCGTTGGAGGCACCTGCCCAAACAGCTTACCAACAGTTGGCAACTCGAAGTTTACACTGCCCGAACGGCTTAACGGAAGCGCGCAGAATCCAAACGGTTGGAAACGGTTGTGTATCGCTGCCAAAACAAACCTATTGACTCGCAGAACTGTCGTTTTCTGCCAAAAATCTCGTGCATGCGCTCAGCTCCGTGCAAAAAGTGTGACCTTGAAAATTCCATGAAATGACCTATTGCATGTTGTAATACAATCCGTGAGCTAATCAGAAAACACAAGATAATTTCAAAATGGCCCACTTAGTCAGAGGAGTTATGTAACTTTGAATGCGACAAAATTTTTTGGCTGACCCATTTCCAATTTCAATTGCCGGGCAGTTTAGATCTACCATACTTATACCACAGACTCCTCTATACCTACATATTGTTGTAATATTGTCTTTCGCTGAATAGTGTTTGTGTTAAATAGTCGGGGTGCTACGATTTTGAATACCGCAAATGAATTAGACGGGATGCCCTTTGGCATGATAACTACTCATACCAAAGTGATTAATTTTCTCCAAGGATGCGTCAACATTTCCCACTCAGAAAAAAGATGGCGACGATTTTTGACAGGACCTGAATTTTTGGAAAACATAGGCATGTGGGATATGTTTTCTTACTAATTTTGATCTCCTGAACACGAATATCGAGTTTATTTTCACATTAGGAATCAAATCTATCTCATATTTCACATCTGAAAACCGCAAAAATAGCAGACTCTCGCTTATTTTCGAATTGAAAATTTTGTGTGCCATTTACAGCGATTTCCAGCCTTGAGCTTGTTGAATAGATCCCACGGAACAGGTTAACAGTGTAAGTTCTGCAAAATAACTCTACAAACATCGCCAGGGTGCGCCCCAAAACATACAAAATATGGGCCCTGGGAGCACATTTTTCAGCGGCTGATTGAGGAATGTAATTGTGAAATGGAAAATGTTTTGCAATATATTTTACTGTTTTATACAGTAAACTTACATAATACTAACCATTTATCAGCCGACAATGGCAATTTCAAATAAAAAAACCAAAAAAATAAATTTTCATGATTTGTTGATAACTTTTTTTTCAATTATACTAAAAAACGTAGCTTTGATTTTGATGATGTTTTTCATCAAGGTTAATACATCAAGAGACCTTTCTCATCTGAAACAAGCACCTTAGCTTGAAGTTCCGGTATAGCGACTCATAATTAAAACAGTTTCGTTAAAACTTTGCGGTTGCCAAACATCAGAAAAGCGTCTTCCGATTTCAAAATTTTGTCTTTAAACTTGTTCTGGAATGCAAAATACGGCTGATGGTGAATCTTTAGTTCAAAGTTTTCTATGAGTATTTCTATCTCTCCCATGAACTCATTTAGGTGTCTGGAAATTTTCAGACTGGATATGCACCAACGGCAAAGGGCAGTAGGATCTTTAGTGTTATTACTATGGCACCAATTTGAAATTTGTTGTCTTGTGTGTGTTGGAATTTGCGAGAATGGAACTATAGTATTATCAGTGAAGGCGCAAAAACACCTAGGACGTGAACAGGCATAGAAAACGGACGTGGGAAACATATGAAAAAGTGATCAGCTAGGCACCAAGACCTTTTCAACATTTCAACTCTTATTTTGCAACTATAGAACCAATAATACATGGTGGCTCTGTGGCTTGTCCACGTTCTAGATGCTTTTGAGCCTCCATTGATAGCTCATATTACTTCCATTCTGGCAAACTTCTGTCACACACAAGACAACAAATTTTAAGTTGGTGGCATAGGAATACGAATAACACTGAAGATCCTACTGACCTTTGCTGTTGGTGCCTCGGTTGGTGCATATTATCCAGTCCAGAAGTTTCTAGACACCTGAATGAGTTCACGGGCGAGACAGAAAACTTTGAGCCAAAGCTTAACCATCAGCCGTATGTTGCATTCCAGAACAAGTTCAAAGAAGGACTTTGAAATCATTAAAAGACGCTTTTCTGATGTTTGACAACCGCGGATCTGACGAAAATGTTTTATATTATATGAAACTTTGAGCTAGGGTGGTTGTTCCAGGTGACAAAGGTCTCTTTATGTATTTCTCTTGATAAAAAACATCATCAAAATCAAAGCTACGTTTTTTGGTATCAATTGTACCTACCTGCAGTGGCGGACTAAGGGAATTGGGGGCCCGGGGCGGAGTTGTGAAGTGGGGCCCCTAAGAAGTGAAAGTTGAGAATATGAAGGAGGGCCGGCAGACTTTTTGGCCCGCCCTGCCCGGCCGAAATTGAGCAAAAGCCTAAGAAACAAAAAATGAGTTGTTAACTTGACTACATATAAAAAACACAGTAGCGCAGTCAGAATTGGAGGGCGGAGAGGGCAAAGGCAACGGCGAGGGTGCAAGTCAGGGAAAAATAGCGCCGCAGGCGTAATTTTTTGGGCATAATAATAATAATGCTGATGACAATAGGTATATTTCATGCGTGTTGCGATTTCGGTTTTTGACGTTTTCACCAAAATTACTTGATAATTAAACTTCTTTTCAGAAATTTTTGCGCTTCTTGAAAATTTTCGCCAGAATTTTTTTCTGTATCGGTTTAGTGTGGGATGAAGTGCCGCGGGCGCTTGAGAGGAAGAGGGGTGGGGTCATCCGCCCACTTTCGCTATGCCACTGACCACCAGTACCTACAAGAAGTTTTCGGTTCCAACTTTGGATGTTGAATTGGATTTGGACTGTTGACTTAATGCTAAAACCTACTCGTATGTATACAGGGTGATTCAAAAATGGCGCATTTCCTTTCGGGCACGTTATAGTGGACGTTAACGGAGCATGGGAAAAAAAATAAAAAAATTAATCGGCTTCGATTTGCGAGTTATTACCAAAAACACATCTGTTCAATCTGGCAGCATCGCATTAGTACCTACCTGGCACCTTCAGATCAAAGAGGTACATTACAATAGCATAAATGTATTGTTACCCTGGATACTCCGTAGAACCTGCCATACCATACCAAGCATACTTGCCGAATGTATTTTCACGGCACCTTTGAGGTGGAAGACGAATTTTAAAATTTAAAAATACGACTCAAATCTCAATGGACCTATTTCTTTTTCACGCCCCTTTTGCCTCATATCGCCGCTCATTGGCTAGATTTGCCTCACAATCTCCCGTAGCAACTCTGTCAGTGCCACTGACTTTCTCCTTGTCATTACCCCCGACAACGATATGTTACAATTTGTCATCAGTTGTCAGTAGAACAGAACCAAAAGTCTAGCCACGCTGCAACCTGCAACCTACAGACTCGACAACGCTTTACTTCTTTACAAGAGTGTAGTGCAAGCATCAAATGAAGGGGAACCAGCGTGATAAGGGGTTGAAGTATAGTGTGAAAGGATATTTTGAAGACGTACTTGTGAATAACCTGGAGGTAAAAGCGGAGTGCTACAGGAGCCAGAAAAAGAAACAAGCTTCTCAAGAAAATGTCCGGAACAGCATTTGTTTTCAGCGTCATCTTTGTACCTATCACTGGATGAATAGAAATCTTCCACTCTGAAGTGCCGTGAGCACACCAAAACTGAAGCAAAATATTGAGGTTTTGTTGTGAAGTTGTAGTGGGTAATCGCCAAATAGGAAGGTGAGATAGCATTCCCAGCACTTTGAACGGTAATTTGGGCGACCCCGCTTTTGGTCTTGTGCAACTTGTAAAACAGCTAAAATTGTTTCGTTCGCCTTCAAATTCTTCCTGGTGCCGGTGTCTTCCAGTGGCGGCCATCCATTTATTTCGCTTATTTTCGTCGACAGGAAAACCGTAGAACGAAACATTTGAGGGAAATATTCCCTTGGACTTGTGCGGACAACTTTTCACACAATATACGAGCATTTTTAGAATTATTCGATCAGTGTAGCGACACGACACAGGTTGCAGTCATAAGTGACAGTGACAATTCTAATTCATTGTGACAGTATCGCCTTCCTCGAATTTCGCGCCTAATAATTGAAGGCCTTTAATTGGCCAGGGGTGTGGCTTAAAATTGTTCATCCTTGTCTGAACGTCTCTGTTCCCTATAAGAAATAGGTCTATTGCAAGAGAAATTTTTATTCGGGAACTACTAACGGCATGTGATTCTTTGCGACTAACGATGCCTTGCTTCAAAATCATGCAAACTGAAGAAGTGCTCCACCAACGTCTCCCATAACCTAGGAGGATATAAGAATAGGGAGGGAGTATAACCCAGCTTGTGGGCGGGGGGAAATGAAGCCGGGTGACGTAAGGGGTGAGGTAGCAACTACGCCCAAAAATTGCATCTAGTCTCAAGGGTCTTTTGACTTTTGTAATTTGAATTGACATTATTGAAATAATTTGAAACTATTTGAGGTTATCGAGATTTTTTTGACTGTCATAAAATGAGTCCTGCCCGAGGTCCTGCCTGATATCTTTTAACTTTGTGCCTGGATCTTGTTTGGGTGGTGCTTCATCTATAAGAGCTGAATAGATCAGCTTTCCCAGGTGTGAGAAAGACAGAGGCTAGGTGCGCTGGATACAATATGATGTATGAAGACTATCCCATTAATACGAGCCGAAGCTGCCGGAGAGAAGATGCCTACCTGTAGCATAAGGTCGCCCGATGTTTCAGTAGAATGTTGGACAAGGATGAGAATGACCAGCAAATTCCAAAAATAATAAGCAGAAAATGAGCAGTTCGATTCTACCCTTGTAGATTCTACCACGTATTTGTGAGGTCAGCTCACTGTTAATAGACCCAATGATGATCTACACTCTGAGATCTACACTGAACAGTGGAAGAGGTACTCTAGAAACCTTATCATCAGCCAATCTCAAGGCCTGTGTAGACTTCAAGGTCCATGGCAAAATTACAATGAAAAGTACCTAGGTACCTATCTTGGTGGAAATTCTACTGCTACGGACTATCACCTATCACGAAGTTAGTGACGAAAATGCCAATATGTAGAAGTAATTGAAATCCAACGATCATATTTAGGAAAGATGTGGCTGGATCTGGTGCAGCACAAGCGTCATAGACTGACACTGACAAGAGCGACAGCTCGCAAAAATTGACGTGGCAATATTCAGTTTCAATGGTAAAGTGATAAAAATTTTGGGCGTACAAAGATGGCGGATATGACATTTCCATGGCCTCACTTTTCATGACGGACCTTCCCTCCCTATTCTTATATCCTCCTAGCCCATAACGTATACGGGAGGAAATGCGCCATTTTTGAATCACCCTGTATATAAAATTAGGAATAATATGAATTTCTACTATCTGCAGCGCGCAGACAAGATGATTTTGTTGTTTTGTCTTTCCCCTCTTTTTTGAAAAGAAATAATAAAATACAAAATTTCAAAAGTCTTGAGGCCCCTGGCACTGTGATATCCTGGGCCAGAGCCCCTAAAGCGTAAAGTGAAAATAATTCGCAGAGATTCAGTGATACAGACACAACTATATTGCCTCTGTGTAGGCCCCCAGATCTGTTGTCATGGGGCCTGCTGCCAAGGTAACTTGAAAATGGAAAAAATACTAGGAGGAAAAAATAGGAAAACAATGTTTCTCACCGAAGTAATATGCAAAAAAAATGATCATCGAGGGGAAAAATTGAAATTTTTGGATTTTATCCCAATTTTTTTGCAGTATTTTTTACACAAACAAGAGGAATTGGAGGTCCCATCAGATGATTGAGGCCCCGAGGCCCGGGGCGGACCGCCCCTACCGCCCCCCCCTTAGTCCGCCACTGCCTACCTGTCACCTGTTATAAAAAAGTTATGAACAATAAATCATGAAAATTTGTTTTTTATATTTTGTTCTAAATTGCCATGGTATGTTGATAAATGCTTGGTATGTGTTAGCTTATTATATTAAACAGTAAAACATATTGCAAAACATTTTTACTTTCACACTTACATTCCTCAACCAGCCGCAGCAAAATGTTCCCCCAGCGCTCATTTTTGGTATGATTTGAGGCGCACCCTGGCCATGTTTGAAGGGTTATTTTGCAGAACCTACACTGGTTACTTGTTCCATGAGATCTATTTAACAAGCTCAAGGCTGGAAATCGCTGTAAATGGCACACAAAATTTTCAATTCGGAAATAAGCGAGAGTCTGCTATTTTTGCGGATTTCAGATGTGGAATAAGAGGTCGATTTGATTTCTAATGTGAAAATAAACTCAATATTCGTTTTTAGGAGGTCAAAATTAGTAAGAAAACATATCCCACATGCCTATGTTTTACAAAAATTCAGGTCCTGTCAAAAATCGTCGCCATCTTTTTTTCTGATTGGGAAATGTTGACGCATCCTTGGCGAAAATTAATCACCTTGGTATAAGTAGTCATCATACCAAAGGGCATCCCGTCTAATTCATTTGCGGTATTTTGCCATTTTATGTCGCGTCGTACCACACCGACTAAAAATGAAATCAGGATGTCTCACTAAATCTTTATTAACTCTCACAGAACATTTCTCTCTCAATACAACCGCTGTATTCGGTAGTAAGAAATTCTCTAATGGGTTCTCACACGCTGTTTCTACAAACCCCCATAAAAATATACCTGGACCTCCCTCTACATTACTCTGGGATCTCTCGACGGGTGGTGCAGGACGTGACGCCACAATGGTCAACCCTACATAGTACCCACTACCCGTCCATGATATTTTAAATTTTACTGCAATATTATTGCTTATCATACAAATAGGTAATGAATACATATAAATGCTTTGTTGCTAATGGCCCACATTGAGTTCGCATTACGAAAAATACCCAGATTCTGAGAACGGGAAAGTTTTTTATCTTCATGGCAAACACTGAATTGTATCCGAATGGAATTTTTATGTTTTCGACATTTTGCCATCGGAATGAACTGAATATGATAGTATGTATACAAAATATCTACCTAACAAAAGTTTTATAAACTTCGTCGCGTACGTCGTTCTCAACCGAGCGAACCGATAATTTTTCTTTCGCCTGTTAAACGGAAATTTGCGTTATCGATTTTACCTCGAAGGTATTTTACAATAAAACGAAGAGCGTATCCGCATACAACTACAATGAAAGTTCGATACTAAGTCTTACACTGTCTGACGCGCTTTGTTTCCCATAGCCTCTGAGAGCTAGTATGTTCTTGAGGGGAAAACTAGCGTAATATATTTTCAGTAGTAAGTAATATAAGTAAGTATACCTACTTACGAGTGTAATCTTTGAAATCTGAAAATAATACAACTAGGACGAAGAATCTCTGCCAAACTGACATCTGGCCTGATTCTGTAAGGGAATGGTTGTGGTAATCGCCGTGCTTACGATAAAATTGCTAAGGCAACGGGCCTTCCTATTGGCTGTCGCCATAGCAATTTGATTTCAAGCACGGTGATTACCGTAACGGTTGTCTCTGCCATAACTATTTTCTTAAGGTGCGTTCAGTCAGCTTATTTAGCCGCAAGTTTTAATTTTAGCCGGCTGTTCTGAGGAGGCTGGTTCATAAGAGCCAATGGGGGTCGCTGCGCTTGCGACTAAAATTAAAACTTGCGGCTAAATAAGCTAATTGTAATGGTGCAATAAACATGAATATGACAGACGATTCCAGAGGGACGATTCAGGCGAGTCTTCTTGCCACCATGGTACAAGGCTTTGGGTGGGTTTCGTCAGCTCATTTAGCCGCAAGTTTTAATTTTAGTCGCAAGCACAGCAACGCCCATTGGCTGTTACGAACCAGCCTCCTCAGAACAGCCAATAAGCGATGCAGCGCTTACGGCTAAAACTGAAACCGCGGCTAAATAAGCTGACTGAACCCACCCTTAAAACGCAATAACGGCTGTTTGGCTGTTAGTCTTGATTTGTAGGACGCTGGTTGGGTCGACTTACCCCGAATACAATGCATTGTGAATTTTATAATATACAGGGTGATTCATGACTATACCGAAATAAGATTCTTGAACACCGTGTCAAGAAAGTTTTCATTGATACAAAGTTAAAATTATTTTGTGCCTCAGAGAAGTAGTTAGGAAGTTACGATGCTTCAAAATTTAAAGAAACGCCATTGTTGTATTATAGTGGTCGTGGTAAGAAAAAACAAGTTGCAAATTATGATAAAAGCAAACCACTTGGCAGGATCGTTACTAAGACTTAAATAAACGATTTGACCCGCTGCTTTGATTTTCGTCCCTTAGGCACAGGTGTCCTCAAGTAGAAATGAGTTTAACAAAATTGTCACCAAAAACTGTTGATGGGACCTTGTAATAGAGGTTCTGGGGAGCACAGAAATGTATCTAACAAAATCGTAGCTGATCCCGAACGGCAATTATTCAATTTTCAAGATTATCAGTTGAAAATGTCGAGATAAAAATTTGGCTTCGGTTTTTTTCAAATTTTTAAAATAACTAAGATTGTCTAAACGGGTCATTTTGCATCTCTCCCAATATCTAAAATAATCTCTGTGGATAGATTCATACCCTTCTGTTCTAATGAGAGTCCAAGACATCCATTGTTGAGGAACTTCAACAAGTTTTGGAGATGACATGAATTTCCAATGCTTCTGATAACACCCTTGTCCCAAAACACTTTGATAATATATTTATGCCCTCTTCGTAAGGTCCAGCTACAACCTTTGCAGTGCTGAAACACTTTTCAACAATTTTGTTAATCGTTTTGAAGCCAGACACAAACGGAATCACGCAAAGTACTCCCACATTTTTTACGGATCATTGAGACTGTTGCTTTCCTTTGAAAGGTTCCGACACGAGTTCTCTTCAAAAATCTTATGTTGGTAACTTTTGGCGACCAATTTTAGCTCCTTGGGCCACAGCAAAACTTCATCACACCCAAGTATCGTCACAAGACCATTCCAAAGTAAATGGTTCACAAACCCTTAAAGGAGATGCTTCGAAAAGAGGAGGGTTAATTATGATGTGACAATCTTTCGCAGAGTTCTTCTTTTTTTCCTGCAGAGCTAAATTTTCAATCAATGCGCCTCAAATCTCCATAAGTCTTCATACTCGTAACATTCTCTTTCTGTTTACTTTCTTCACAAACCTTATTCAACGTAATTTCATTGAATTTCCCACTAAGTCTTCTAGAGTGATGAAGCAGTACGGACATGGAAGTAGCCGTAGTTGTTTGCTGGTCATTGATCAAAAGAAGTTTAAATTCCTGAACAAATTTTAAAGGAATTGCATTGATATTAGTCATTTCAAACATCAACTTGATTTTAATTGGTCTAGAAGATGCAGAAATAATTTTAGAGGGAGAGGAAAAGAAAAATTACACAGGCAGCAAAAAAGTCGTTACGTAGATTGAGGATCGATTGAGAAAAATGGGGGTATCAACCAGTTTCAATAGGCTTATGAATGGTTTGCATTGTACCCCAGGTGAAAAAAACCTATATAAAAATATCGAGTTGATGTTTCAAATGACCAACATCAATGGACTTGGGTTTAAATTTGTTTCGGATCTTGAACTTATTCTCTTGATCAATGGCCAGCGAATGGCTACACGACAACCATGCCCGTACTGCTTCATCACTCCAAAAGACTTACGATGGAAATTCGATAAAATGACGTTGAAATGAGGTTTGTGAAGAAAATAATAGAAAAAAAATGGTTACGAGTATGAAAACTTATGAAGATTTAAAGGCGCATTAATGAGAAATTTTGCTCTGAAGGAAGAAAGAAGTTTTCAAAAGAGTGTCACAAGCTCAATCAACCCCCCTTTTTTTTTGAAAAAGACAAAGCTTGTATGTTACCGAGAATTGCATCATTCCAGAGTTGCATCTTTTCAAGGGTTTGTAAACCATTTGTTTTGGAATGATCTTGTGCTGATACTTTGGCGTGATGAAGTTTTGCTGTGGCCCAAGAGCAAAAATGGTTACGAGAATGAAAACTTATGAAGATTTAAAGGCGCATTAATGAGAAATTTTGCTCTGAAGGAAGAAAGAAGTTTTCAAAAGAGTGTCACAAGCTCAATCAACCCCCTTTTTTTGAAAAAGACAAAGCTTGTATGTTACCGAGAATTGCATCATTCCAGAGTTGCATCTTTTCAAGGGTTTGTGAACCATTTGTTTTGGAATGATCTTGTGCTGATACTTTGGCGTGTTTTGCTGTGAACCAAGAAGTTGAACTTAGTGGGCAAAAGTTACCACGACAAGATATTCAAAAGGAACACCTGCCGGAAACTTTCAAAGGAGAGCGCCGGTCTTACTGATCCGGAAAACGTAGAAAATGTGGGAGTACTTTGAGTGATTCCGTTTGTATCTGCCTTCAAAACGATGAACAGAATAGTTGTAAAGTGTTTCAGCACTGCAAAGGTTGTAGCTGGACCTTACGAAGGGGGCATAAATATATTATCAAAGTGTTTTGGCACAAGGGTGTTATCAGAAGCTTTGGAAATTCATGTCATCTCCAAAACTTGTTGAAGTTCCTCAACAATGGAGGTCTTGGACTCTCATTAGAACAGAAGGGTATGAGTCTATTCACAGAGATTTTTTCAGATATTGGGAGATATGCAAAATTAACCGTTTAGACAATCTTAGTTATTCTAAAAATTTGAAAGAAAACAAAGCAAAATTTTTATCACGACATTTTCAACTAATAATCTTAAAAATTGAATAATTGCCGTTCGGGATCAGCTACGATTTTGTTAGATACATTTCTGTGCTCCTCAGAACCTCTATCACAAGGTCTCATTAACAGTTTTTGGTGACAATTTTGTTGAACTCATTTCTACTTGAGGACACCTTGTTGCGTCCTTGATCCGAGTGCAACTCCAGTGGTACACCGAAACGACTGATCAGGTTATCCACCAGCAGGTCTTCAGTTCCGCTCGGGTACGAGTCCTTGGTTCCTTGCTGGCCGCACAAACTTCACATTTGCGGCACCATGCTTCCACGTCGTTCCGGCAGTTCACCCAATAGAACCGCTCGCGCACCTTGGCTAACGTCTTGTTCACCCCAAGGTGTCCTCCGGTGACGCCGTCGTGCATCTCTTTTAGGACCTCCTTCACTCGTGTCTTGTAGAGCACCAATTGAACCATCTTCTTCTTTCCATCAGGGCTCTCCCACACTCGCTCCAGAAGACCGTTCTCTATTTTCAGAGATTTCCATTGGGCCCAGAGAGCTTTGAATTCGGACCCTTCGCCAGAGATTTTAGCCCACTCTGGTCTGTCCTGACCATTCTCCTTGCGTTCAGCAAGTGCACCAATAGCCGGGTCTTCTCGTTGCTCTTTCCTGAGTTCAGCTGTAGTCCAATTTCTCGGGGTCGCAACAACGATTGCTTTGACGCCAACGTTTCCATTCTGCTGGTCCACTCTTTTGCAATTCTTGCAATCCTCTTTGCACGGTCTTCGAGAAAGAGCATCTGCATTTCCGTGACTTTTCCCAGCACGGTGTTGGATTTTAAAGTCGTACTGCTGCAATTTCTCGATCCACAGTGCCAGCTGTCCTTCGGGTGTCTTGAGCTGCAGCAACCACTTCAGCGCAGCGTGGTCAGTCCTCACCAGAAATTTTCGGCCGTAGAGGTATTGGTGGAAGTGATGGACAGCTTTCACTGTGGCCAGCAGTTCCTTGCGTGTGACGCAGTAGTTTCTTTCCGGTTTGGACAACACCTTGCTGTAGTACTCCACAACCCGCTCTTGGCCCTGATGATATTGCATCAGCACTGCTCCAATTTCGGTGTTGCTGGCATCAGTGTCCAAGATGTATTGTCCATGCAGTTGAAGATACGCCAGGATGGGACTCGAACACAACGCGATCTTCAAAGTCTTGAAAGAATCCTTACATTCTTTGGTCCACAAGAATGGAGTACGGTCCTCAGTCAGTTTATGTAAGGGCTTAGCAATGTCTGCGAACTTCTCCACAAATCTCCTGTAGTATGTGCATAAGCCCAAGAAACTCCTGACTTCATGTTGATTCTTCCGGCCGGTGCGTTACAAAGCCCAAAAGGCACCACCGTAAACTGGTAAAGACCGCTGCCCGCTGAGAATGCAGTCTTTTCCTTGTCCTCATGGCGGAGTCCGACTTGCCAGTAGCCACTCTTTAGGTCCAACGTTGAGAACTATTTCGATCCGGACAGTGTGCTCAAGGTGTCATCGATCCGAGGCAGTGGATAGCTGTCTTTCTTTGTCACATCATTGAGTTTGCGATATTCGACGCAAAACCTTGTACTTCCGTCTTTCTTTTTAACCAAAACAACCGGAGAAGACCATGGGCTTGTTGACTCCTCAATCACGCCTTCATCCAGCATGTTCTTCAGAAGCTTGGACACCTCCTCTTGCTTTGCCAGTGGTAGGCGCCTGGGAGCTTGCCGAATCGGAGCAGCGTTCTCCGTGTTAATGCAATGTTGAATCACACTGGTCCTCCCAGTTGGACTGCTTTCCATCGCAAAGGCTGTAGCTTCTTCTTGAATGAATTTCGTCGCCAGTTCCCTTTCTTTGTCATTCAGGTGCTCCCACTGGGACGAGAACATCTCCTCGACCTTCTTCTCCAGAAGTTTCGGAGCTGGAGCTTCTGGCGATCCATCTTCGCAGCGTGAGATCCATTCTACGGGCTCACACTTGCCCATAGTTTCTCCTTCCTTGATCGTTTTGCATGTCTTGTCCGGGTTAATGACTCTAATCGGAATTCTTGTCTTATCCATTAGTGTCTTAGCCATGAGACAGCTGGCAGCTGCGTCGGGTTCAGCAATGCCGAAGACATGTCCTCCAGGTTGTCCACTCAGTGTTGCCCACACGATCTTCCCGGTGTTGGCGGCCACACGTACGGTTTCAGCAGAAAGTAGACGGATTCCTTCAGCAGTCTTCATGGATGTTTTAAGAGCAATTTCCTCGTTTCCAATCCTCAGTGTCCGCTGACCAACATCCAGGACAAATCTGTACTTATTCATCAGGTCAAGGCCAAGTATGAAGTCGTCAACAATGTCAGCCACCAAAACCTTCTCTCGCAGCAGGAACCGTCCGAAGCAAATGCTTACTTCAGCTTATCCGTTCAATGTTGCCGACTCTCCAGTGGCCGTAGTCAAGCGAGTGCCGTTCTTCAACGCCACGATCCGTTGTTTTCGAAGCGTTCCACGTCGAACGATCGACTTTGTGGCTCCGGTGTCAATAACCAAAACGCAATCGTCTTCATCAAGCTTCCCACTCAGAAGAAGGCTGTTAGGTGACTTCCTCAGCAACGAGACGGAGTAGCTCCTGGGGCATTGGGGGCTGCCAGCCAGCGTGCGCCCCTCAGCGCTAGCTGGAATTAGTTTTCATGGTTGCGTCTAACTGGGCTGGGAGTTCTTCGCCCCGGCGCGGAACGGTCACTTGAACTCGACCCTTGCCTGCAATCCCGGCGCAGATGTCCCGGTTTCCCACAGCCAAAGCAACGCGGCCTGCCCCCTGTCCTTGCTTCCTTATTTTCCAAAGCGATGAGAATCTTCTGGAACATCTCCTGGACTGACGGGGACTGTGAATCGCTGGCCTTCCTGACTGTTGGAGTCTCGGGTGCTTCCAATGTCGCTTCTCTGATTTTGAAGTGACGTGGAGAATCCTTGGCTGCTTAGATGCGAATCGCGTGGATTAAGGCATCGGTGAGCGTCGCTGGGTTGCTGATTGTGACCATCTGGCGCAACTCGTTGTCCCTCAGTCCATTAATGAAGGTTTCTTTCGCAATATTAGCCAGCAGACTTGATGGATAGGCTGGATAAGCAAGGTTAACCAGCCTCTGGACTTCGGCCTCGAACTCCTGCAGGCTTTCTCCGCTCTTCTGTGCCCTGGTTCTCAGACGGGTCTGGTGTATCATAGCACATGGTTGTCACCGTAGCGAAGTTCCAGCACCTTCACAAGTGTTTCGAAACACTTCTGTTCGTTCTCAGGTATTGTCTAAAGCAGCTCCAATGCCGGACACCTGAGAGCAAGAACCAGTGCAGTAGTCTTTTCCTCGTCCGTCCATCCGTTGGCTTCTGCCGCTGCGTCGAATTGCCTTTTGTAAGTGGACCATGGGCTTTGTCCATCAAAATTCGGCAGCTTCACGCGATGGATCCCGCCCGTGCCCGTCGCTGAACTGGAAATGGCAGTTCTTCCAACACGTTGTTCCAGTTGCAAGATGTTCGCCTCCATCGCTGCCACCTTCTCGTGGACAAATCCCTGGACCGTTTGTATTTGTTCGTGAACATTATCTAGAATGTCAGCTTTCAACTTCTCTTGTTTCTCCTCAAGATAATGCATTTGACCCTCCAGTACTTCTCTGAGCTCTGTTTTCTGCTCTTCGAGAACTTTCTTAAATTCTTCCTTCTCCTCAAGCCGTCTCTGCTCTTGGACTTCCAGAACATTCTTTAATTCCATCTTTTCTTCGAGCCGTCTCTGCTCCTGCTGTTCGAGAATTCTTTCTTGCTTCTGCTCCTGGGCTTCCAGAACTTTCTTCAATTCTTCTTTCTCTTCGAGACGTTCCTTTTTTTGTTCTTGCATCACCGCCATGATGCTCGCTAAAGCCTTTTCTGTTTCTTTTTGTGTCATGCTTCTGGTCGTCATCAAACGATTTCTTGAATGTTCCGACAATCGGCGCAGTCACTAATCGATTACCTCGAAATCAGCAGTTGAAATTTCCAAATTCCGAAATATCCACTTCTGCCACCAGATGTTACGGTATTCGGGTTCGCCTATCTCGAAATTAAACGCGCTGATTTACTTGTAAACAGACTGCACTTTATTAGCTAGTACCGAACAACTAAATAACACACAGAATTATAATCGCTTGGAAATTCACAATGTCGCCGAGATGTTGACGCCAGATCGCTCGATTCAAACTCTCTCGATGCCAGGTCGAGTTCCTTTCTTATAGTGGCATCGAAGGTTCTGGATGCTTCCTGATGGTGTTTACAGCACACGAGGATTTCTCTGGTATCTGCGTCGAGAATATACGCGTACCTTCTACGGCACCTCCGCCAGAAGTCTCGACGTGTCGTGACCTACCGCTGAAGTCTCTCGATGCTTCCCGAATGCAACGCGGAAATCTAGATTTCTCTAGAAAGAGCCGGGATGGTCGCGAGCTTCGTAACAATATATACAAATTATTCAAGTGCCAATAATATATATGATTAGGATGTGTGTCACATACCATATTTTCGTCAAAATCCGAAAGTCGTGGGTAACGTGAATTTGCGATTTGGAACTCTCCTCCTTGTTGGTCTTGCCTGGGTATAGGCTGTCTGATTTCAACATGATTCTAGTGGGCTGTGTTTCTGGTCGCCATCGGCCGATCGCGGCCTGAATCGCAGCCCACTAGAATCTTGTAGAAATCAGACAGCCTATATGCAATCCTTAGAGTAGAGTATCCAGCGCTGAAACAAAGCGTCTAAAAAATTGTCAACAACAATACCATAAGAAGGATCTATTTTGTCGACAAAATTGAATTTCTCGATAACTGGTCGCTAGGCATTTTTCGAAAACCAGCTGCCACAGAAAAAAACGACGAGTGCACAGCACGAGTCGTTTTTCTGTGACAGTTGGTTTGAGAGAAATGCCAAGACCAGTTTGAGAGAATAAATTCAATTTTGTAGACATAAATGGATTCTTCGAATGGTATTTAATGGACTATTTTTTTTAAACGTTTATTTCAAATCACTTGTTATAAATATCAAAGGTACAGTTGTTGTTATTCAATAAAGATTTGGAAAGGCTTCGGCCAGAGTGCAACGGCGATGCTTCTACGAGAATGGTTGGTTATTTTCATTTCAGTCAATCCAATTTTTCCGCACTGGCTGTTGTCCATTTGCTTTCCTGTTCCAAGCGCTGCATTTTTATCCCAACACGCATGTTATAATGCCCAATCTCTCAAACTATCGGCAATCTGCGGCACTGTTGTATCTCCGACAAACCATAGTCCATTCCGCGTGTTTTTCGTGTTTTTCGGGACGATCAGTCTCTTCTTATTCGGACATGGCAAATTCGCCACTCATCATTAGGAACTGTTTTGTATTTTCTACTCACAAACACTGACAGACAATCAAGCAACAATTATTAAATTTTACAATTTGACATTCACGTTATCGTTGTTATGGTGAGTGTATCAACAGCCAGTTTTGTCACCCTGCAGAGGTTTATTCAGTAGCAGCAGAAGTTTTGTCACCCCACCATTAATTTGCCATTGCAAAACTGTTGACATTGGTTGTAATGGTAACACGTGGTACTGAATACAGCGTCGCTATTGGTTTAAAACGTCAAAAAAAAATAGTCTTATAAAAAGGTCTGTTGAAGTTTTGTCACCTAGGTACATACTTACATGCAAAGGAATATCTGATCAGCTGTATTGCCCGTTGACTCGTTGTCCGTTTGTTTGTTTAAAACATGCATATCACTCAAATAACACGTACAGTAATAATTATTGGGAGCAGGGACACTGGTTTAATGAGATATTTCCACCAAACATTGATATTACAACAAAGTTAGCCGAAATACCAAAAACATGGACAAAATGGAGTGGGAACAGTGCCACGTAAACAATGAAATCGACTAATTTTCTATATGTCTCACTTTGTGCGCAGATGCAGCATCAACTGGAATCTCCCTAAAACTACTGTAATCCAGCCAAATCGATTAGAAATATAGTTTGTTAGCAAAAGTAAACAACCTGATCGTTTGAATTCAACTGGATATCTAGACACCTTATCTCTTAACTAAAACAAAATATTCAAATCTAGTCCAGCTACCGGTCGCATTTTGGACTCTTATCGAAATGCAGTCATAATAACTAGAAAACTAGGTCGAATCGCTGAAACTAGGCATATCTAGCTGACATCTAGAAAAATTTTAGTGTGTACCTGTTTCGGCTCGACACCTGCATTTGAGGGCGATCGACCGACTATAATATATAGTTTTAAACAACTAATATGAATATTGTTACGAATTTGAGTTGGATACTTCCATAATTGAGAGGCAAATGTTGAAACACTGTGTTTATCACTGCGTATCACTAATTCATACGTCAAATAAATCGTCGTACTTGGATATCGCTTTATTTAGCTTTGCTGATCTTGCTCACTGTCGCTGCGAATCCCAAATCTCCACTCCCTGGCCGTGCCGTGCCTATACTCGCGTGGTTTATTCGAGAATATTTCAGGCGTGTTTCGGTATATTCCAGCATCCACTAGTATATTCGCGGCCGCTTAAAAAAAAACGATCGGCAAACTGTCGATGCACCACTCCGCCGCCATTTGTCCAGATGTGTCTTATTCGGGTGTCGTTATATCTAACGAGTTTCCTAAGAATATTTTCCAATTTCGTTCATTCGGAACTTCGGTCGTGAATCCAGCAAGCTTGTTAACAGCTCCTCCGCCAATTATACTCACAGGATAGTTGAAAATATACTTTTGATACCCACCTTTTTATTTTAAATAGAACATGAAAATTCGCCATGCAGCTTTCTCATATCCGGCAAGCTTTTCACAGCTCCTCCGCCAATTATACTCACAGGATAGTTGAAAATATACTTTTGATACCCACCTTTTTATTTTAAATAGAATATCTAGATTCGCCATGCAGCTTACTCAAAGAGAAATGTACGGGCAATGCTATTTAATGTCCAAAATTTCGAAAAAAAAAAAGAATTCTGAACATTTAAAATTCCAATAGCATCGCCCTTTTTAATTTCTCTTCAAGGAAGTCGTATATCAAATTTGAATTCGCTATCTTCACAAAAAAGGTACCAAAAGTGTATTCATTCCACTAATCTACTTTTTCAATCGCATAAACCCCTTCAATTCATCCGGCAAGCTATCGAACGGTTTCCTCCGCCAATTATACGGGTTTGTGACTTATTCCCCAGATGGAGTTTCCAACGAATATCAGAACACTCTTCCATCGTTCAAATGGTCGGAGAGGTTTCTGATGCGATGGAAAAAGTGGATTAGTAAAATAACATTACATAAAATCGTGTCGAAAATGTGCTATTATAGCGACCAAAATCATTTCGAAAGTGCCACTTTATAGCACCAGTGTTCTAAATAGTACTAGTGCTATAAACTGTTTACACTGCAAATATATAAACTGATATCTATGATTCTATCTGGAAGCAAGTCGAGGGTTGCTTCCTTTGCAGCTAATGCAACTTCTAATGGTAGGCCTTCACTATCATCACTACCGTCACTTTCCATAATTCTCGAGATAATTCTACACAAATTAGGAGTGGAAAAAACTGGACAGAGGATATGGGGCTGACGAAAATATACCCGTCAATTTTTTTTTCAAATTTGATGTTGCCATAAACAAGATTTTCGATTCGTTTGTTTCAAACGGTGTATTGATATTAATTTATATATTTCATAGATTTTCCTCGTTCTATTTTACCTGCGTTTTCGGCACGATTTTATATAAAATAGTGTATATGCCTCGTTCCCAAAGTGCCTTTACAGGTCGATTTTTAAAAACTGTATGTCGTTTTTTCATGAAACATGCCATGATCTACCTTCAACCCCTTAACCCCCAGCCACCCTTAGTATTTTTTTTATTCGCACCCTATGGCTTGTGGGGGCTCGTTGGCAAGCGCCCAACCATTTTCAATAGTAGAATTGAATACAGTTTTCGACACGCTTGTCATGGAAAAACGGCTTGCCCTTTTTAGAAATCGACCTGTTCGAGCGTTTTTTCAAAAAAAGGATGATACAAAATTATGAATTTTGTTCCGGACTTTTGAATAACCCTGTATAACTTATTTACTAGTAGTGGGGTCGGTACAGTATTACACGGTGCATTTTTGAGTAATGCAATGTCTTTTGGCACACATGTTCTTAGCACCTGTTTGAACAATTTTGTCCATCACCGCAAGCGAAATTTTAGTTCAGATCCTGTATACAGGGTGAAGTAGAAAAACAATTTAAAAAAATTGCCACTTTTGAGCGGACAAAGGTAGAGTATTGCAGGGCATGTCATATGATGAGCAATTGGATGGTTGTTGAGGTTCACCAAACCATTTTGATACATTATTAACCGTTTTCGAGATATTTGAAAAAAACTGAGATCTGTCAAAAAAACATTATCTTCATTAGGTATATCGTTTATTTTTGAAGATATCGGAATGAAATTTTGTATTTGTTCTATAAAAGACGTCATAAATGAATAACAGCTGTAGTTATTATCTAGGCCTACTATTTTCCTAGATAAGACAGTCAACTTTTTTGAAGGGGAGCCGTTATCTTGCTGTGTGAATATCAAGCTGATGACCGAAAAAATGTCTAATAGTCATTAGGCTAGTATCATGCCATTATTCTATCATGTGGAAGATCACATTGGATGGACCATCATACCATTTTTGCTGGAAGAAACATGACGCACTGATTTTATCGGGTTCCTCAGAACTAGAGGACCTACTTTCAGCCATCGAGCCATTGCAAGTAATTGAACACCGCAATTTTGACCCCTGATCATTTCTCAGGTTGCTCACCAAGATTCATAGCCATAAGTGCAGCGGTTTGGTTTTAGCAGCTGTTTGAATAAGGACGCGTTGCCTTTTCGTGGAAAAAACAGAAAATTACGAGGTCTCTGGGTCAATTCTTAGATCATTGGAAATAGATCCTCCACGGAATGTTGATAAATTTATGCTAAATTATCAGAAAAAAGTGCATTCTATAGCATAGGTTTGAAGAAACGGCTGAAAATTGTTCGAAACGGTTTTTTTTGTCTTGTTGAGCGTTAAATTATGGATTTTTTTGGCGATTTTCATGCCTCCAGCCTATTTAGATGATGGGATGAAATTCTTCAACTTCTTATCACCCTGTGATGTCATCTGCATAGATCGCCATCATGCCATCATTTCTCAAAGCTGAAGGAGGAATCTGAATAGAATATATTCCAAAATACATTGCGGCATCAAAAATTAAAAGGTTCTCTCCATTATTAGTGTTGCCCTACCGGATAATTTGTTCGCTTCCTACCAACTGCAAAATAGTCTTTCATGTTCGTCCTACATCACATGAGTACATCCTGTGCCAGTTTTTTAAAACCTATACTGAAGAATGCACTTTTTTCTAATAATTCAGCATAAATTTATCAAAATTCCATGGAGGATCTTTTTCCAATGACCTAGGAAATGACCCAGAGACCTCGTGATTTTCTGTTTTTTTTCATGAAAAATCGACACTATTTTATTTGAATAGCTGCTAAAACCGAACCGCTGAACTTATGGCTATGAATCTTGGTAGACAACCTGAAGAATGATCAAGGGTCATAATCGCGGTGTTCAATTACTTGCAATGGCTCGATGGCTAGCAGTAGATCCTCTAGTTCTGAGGAATCCGATAAAATCCGTGCATCATCTTTCTTTCAGCAAAAATGACATGATGGTCCATCCGAGGGATCTCTCACATGATAGAGTAACGGCATGATACTAGCCTAATGACTATCAGTCATTTTTTCGGTCATCAGCTTGATATTCACAAAATAAGATGGCGGCTCCCCTCCAAAAAAGTTGACTGTCTTATTTAGGAAAATAGTAGGCCTAGAAAATAACTGCAGCTGCTATTCATTCATGACGTCTTTTATAAGGCAAATACCAAATCTCATTCCGAAATCTTCAAAAATAAGCGATGTAATGAAGATAATGTTTTTTTTGACAGATCTCAGTTTTTTTAGAATATCTCGAAAACGGTAATTGCTGTTTCAAAATGGTTTGGTGTACCTCAACAACCATCAAATTGCGCATCATATGACATGCCCTGCAATACTCTACCTTTGTCCGTTCAAAAGATGCAATTTTTTCAATTTGTTTTTCTTCTTCGCCCTGTATACAGGATCTGAACTAAAATTTTGCTTGCGGCGATGGATAGAATTGTTCAGACAGGTTCTAAGGACATGTGTGCCAAAGAGCATTCCATTACTCAAAAATGCAGTGAACAGGACTTTTTCCGAACGTGCCGACTCCACTATAGGTTATTGTACCAAATAAGCATAATATGAGAGGATTCAACCAGTTTCCATTATAGTGCAGGAAGGCAGAACTGTTAACAAGTGTGAACTGAATACTTTTATGGATTGATGTTTTTTTTTATGATTTCCATAGTACCTACCTATTTTATTCATATTGTCTGTATTTTTGTTACTGTTACTTACAACTTCTATTCTGTACACAATAATTGTCAAGAAATAGTTCTCAGATGAACTACAGAATGGAAATTTCTCAAACACACAGAACCTCCTATTTCTCTCAACCACCTTTATTTGGCCTCTGTCTCAGGTTCCTCGTTGTTTCTTTAAATAAAGCTTATTACGATGGAAGCACTTTGGCTCTGTGATGCACTGGTCTCGTGCCGTCTTGCTCGACACTACTTCACTAAACACACGAATATTGTGCAAATAAGGTATAATCATCTGCGTCAGAGCATAGAGAAGGTTACATTAAGGGTCATATTCCTGCAGTTGCAGAATGAACAACAATTTAGCAGCAGCAACAACAGCAGCAGCAGCGAGGAGCAAGGGCGGTTGTCGCAACAACAGCCCCCGATAATAGAAGAAATGCAGCGGCTCAGGACAACGTTCAAACGGTCCCGCACACCAACAGGCGCGGAAATGAAGACTCAAAGCAGTTTAGAGGTTAGATAGCTCAAATGTCTATATGAGATGCAATTTCCAGGAAGGTTTTCCTACTATAGTTCTATTAATCTGTTTACCTTATTGATTCTGAGCTGTACTTCTCCCTTTTTTTATTATATCCTAGTGTTAATCTTCTTTACCTAGGTAGGTACCTCTTGAGCTCACGTTTCTTTTTCATCTCTGTTGTCATCTTTGCTCTTTTCCTGTCTCTATTCTCGTTTTGCTCTCGGGATTTTGATTTTATCCTCATTGAACTGCCTATACTTCATCCTCTTAAGTAACTCTTTTTCAAGCTTCTTTCCGTTTTCATCTCATTTTTTCTTGACACCTATCGTCTCTTTTATTTTATTCGTCTTTATTTTCTTTATTACTGATGGTGGTACCTATCTTTTGCTCTCCACTTTGTTCTTTTATTTTGCTATATAGGAGCTCGATTAATGCAAAACCATTTTTTCACAGCTATATGCGGTCTAGCGGACTTATTGTCAAGTCCTGATAAATAGCATTCGAGTATCTGTATTATCTGTGCCAAGCAAAAACGCTCAATTTTTATTAACAATTTCCATCTTGACGGCCAAGTAAAAGATCGCGGGCCATAACGTCGCCAGATTTTGATTAGACCATAAAATATAATTGTAATAGATGCTTGGAAAATATCATTTATGTAGTCAATAATGATTCATCAAACTTTGGCATTCTAAAAGCCATGAAATATTTCCTCATAAATCAGTGTGGTTTTACGGTAGAGATTTTGTTGAAATCATTTCGCGCTAATTCCATGCCGGTCGATGTGTAGGTAAAATACGTCGACCAAATGAACTAAAAGAACATTTCAGTTACAAATCGCTCCGACAATATGTGGCGTAGATTAAAAAAGTTGCAAAAGCGCTTCTTATTTTTCGAGAGTCTCGGTTTTTCACTTCATCAGTTCAGTAAAATAGGAATTAAACTTGGAAATAATGATAAGGGACTCGATAAAAAAATATGACAATGTGTAGAATGAAAAAATGGATAAGAAAACCCAAGTTACATCTTTGACCGTCCCGAGAACCATGAAAAAAATGGAAATGTTGAAAAAACGCGGTCTTCCTGAAACGAAGAACGGTAAACGGTCGATATATAAAAATTGTCAGGAGCAAGGTTGTATAGCCATTCTCATTTACCTGAGGTCCTCGGGGCGCAGGCTCATCTATATTGGCGCCGTCGCCAACCCCAACCCTAGCCAGCCCGATCGATAAAGCGTTCTCGGTTAAACAACCAATGGGGAACTATAGGCAAAGCAGATTGTAGAGGGCGACGTGTTCCATGCACCCATATTGACAGTTATCGTACATAACCTTAAAGAAATGCTATCAAATGTACGGATAGTGGAAAGTGCTCAAAAGAAGAGTTGAGGCGGAGAGGAGCCTCACTGAGAGGGAATAAAAAAGAGCTGGTGCATACTGCAAAGGTATGGTCCTTTGGAACTGTTGCAGCCTGATACACAACGCGTCACTACCAATTTTTTCACCGTGATTTTTGGCTTGTCGGCGTTTCTACTTTCCTACTCACGAAGTGACGCAAACCGCCGATTATATGCTGAGTGCTGAGAAATGAAAATGAAATGACAATTACAAGGTTGAGGTTATGTACGCTTAAAATGACACTGATGATAGCTGGGGTGCATGGAACACGGGCGCCATTACTTCAGGCGTTTGCCACTATAGTTCCCCATTGAACCAGTGAGTTTAGTCTATGGGAAGACCTGCGCACGAGATGCGAGTGAAAAGGAACCGCCTATATGAGAAGTTCTATAAAGAGATACCTCTACAAAAATTATGGATTCGACAAAGTTGTAGGGGCCGGATTGAATATTCTGCAAGAAAATATTTTAGATACATATCAGTTGAAAAAAGTACTCACTGGGAATGATTATTTTCACAATTAGATTATTGCCTATGACCATTAGTACTAGTACCAATTGATTTCTCACTTACCCAATAATGGGCGAATTCAAGATGGTACCTAGTTCTAAGAAAAAAGTTCACTTCTGATTTCGTTATTTCGAAAGATTTTGGCAAACTGGCTATGGCAGAACTATGGGTAAACGATACCAACCACTGGGTGTATACCAGCCTAAAGCCCCCGGTTTGACATGTAAGACAAAGAAATTTTCAACAACCTTATCAACGCACATTAGACCTACAGGGTTAAAATCATGTACCTTGTAACGTAAGTTTTGAGGCATCTAGCCCAATCAAAATAGGTTTTAATCGGAAAGAAATTCGGAAGTTGACGAAATTTGGTGAATCGATGCAGAATTTAACGTAGAATAACATACTGAAATTCCCGAAAATTCCAAGGCTTGGCTTTTTTCTATAGAACCCCTAAAAGAGCGCCATCCTTGAAAATTTTCGATTTTTTCTGAATAACTTGTAAACTATTACCTTTAGGACACAAAAATCCTAGCAGCAAATGTAGCCCGTTAAATTCCCGAGAGATCAGTACTAAACTCATTACTTTGTGGTCAATAGTCTCTGAGATACAGCGTCTGCAAAAACGCAGTAAAAATTACTCAAAATTTATTTCCGGATTTCACGTAACAATTTGCATAGTGTCAGTTCAGGGGCTGTAACGTCTAAAGAAAATGTGCGGATTTCGATGTGTTTTACATGTTTGGAAAGCCAATTCAACATTTGGTATCACACTTTTGTCTAGAAGTCGCCAACTTCAAAATGGTACTTTTCCTCGACCTTTGAAATCGATACTTGATGTCCCGAAGAATCCCCAAAAATCCCCATTTGCTCAATTCTCACTTAAGGCAAAACCATCCAGGGAATATATAAATAATTAAATACCAAACAATAACATGTTTTGGAATCTTTTTCCTAGTGATGGTTCCTGAGTTATATGTAAGGTGACCAGATTTCTCAGTGAAAAAATCGGAACATGGGGAGACTTTTTTTTTTCTTTTTTCTTTTGAAAAAGTGGCGTACTTTTTATTTGCTGATTTAGAACTTCCAGGCACTTACCTATATCCCATACACTTTCTATTTTCAGTAAAATTACTTTTTGGAGCAAAAATAAAGCGACAAAGCTGGGGCGCTACGACTACGGCTGATGGAACCTACTAAGTTTGGGAGCGAAACTATCAGCGGGCATCGGCCGTATTCTCCCAGCGTTCCAGCTTGTCACTTTATTTTAGCTCCAAAAAGTCATTCTACTGAAAATAGAAAGTGTATGGGATATACCATCTATTCTCATTTTTTCGAGTCTGTTCCTTGTTGAATAGACCGATATTTGGGGATATTTTCTGAAACCGAGTCCGATACTTAGTTTTTCTGATCTTCGTTCTGATCATTTTACTGCAAAAAAAAACAGCAGGAGGGCGGGTAAGTGCTGTCCCTTATTTGCCCCCTTTCCAACCAACAGTGTTCATAATAATCCCAATAATAATGAAATAATGTTGTTAATAAAAATATGCTTTTTTGAAACAACATGTACCGTATGATCAAAAACTTTCTTACTCAAGGAAGGCTGTGGTCCTGGTCATTGGCGGGAAAACGAGGCTGATTTTGGCCAGGCCACAGCCTCCCTAGTAAGACAGAGACAGTCGAGACCTCGGTCGAGACCTCGGTCGAGACCTCGGTCGAGACCTCGGTCGAGACCTCGGTCGAGACCCATTTGCATAGCGTGGGTGCCAATCGAAATAAATTCAATATTGTGAATAAACTACTATCTACATGAATTTCAACCAAATTTACCGAAAATATAGAATGGGTGAAAATTTTTTTGAAATGTTCGTTGCTCAAATCGGAAATCGGAGCATTTACGGAACAGTTACTCAAATCGGAACATTTACGGAACAGAAAGTCCAATCGGAAAGTGTCTCCCGAAAACGGTACAGTTCCGATCAAATCGGAACGTCTGGTCACCTTAGTTATATGGGTTGAAAGACTAAAACGACGTATTTGGGAAAAAGTTAGCTGGTCCGGACTCCAACTGCTGAATACTGCACGGACCTTGCATCTGATGATACAAAATGCCACTTAGCAGACGTATTCAATATACTTGTGTATTTTCCACGTCTGCCAAGTAGCATCTTACACCTTAAATGCAAGATCCTTACAGTAATCAGCCGTTAGTGTCCGGACTACCTATCTTTTTTCCAAATAGGTCGTTTTAGTCTTTCAACCCATATAACTCAAGAACCATCACTAGGAACAAGATTCCGAAACATGTTTTTTTTTTTTGGTATTCAATTCTCCATATAATCCCTGGATGGTTTTGCCCTACTTGCAAAATAAGGCAAATGGCATGGTTAGAAAGAAATTGATTTTTTGGGATTCTTTGGGACATCAAGCATCGATTTCAAAGGTCGAGGAAAAGTACCATTTTGAAGTAAACGACTTCTAGACAGAAATGTGATACCGAATGTTGAATTGGATTTCCAGACGTGTAAAGCACATTGAAATCCGCCCATCGCTGTTTACGTTACAGCCCCTGAACTGACACTATGCAAATTGTTACGTAAAATCTTGAAATAAATTTTGAGTAATTTTCACTGCGTTTTTGCAGTCGCTGTATCTTAGAGACTATTGATTACAAAGTAATGAATTTAGTACTGATCTCTTGGGAATTTGACAGGCTACATTCGCTTTGCTGGTAGTTGTGTTCTAAAGATGATAGTTCACAAGTTATTCAAAAAAATCGAACATTTTCAAGGATGGCGCTCTTTTATTGGTCCTAAGAAAGAATCCAAGCCTTGGGATTCCCGGGAATTTCAGTATGTTATTTTACGTTAAATTCTGCATCGAACCACCAAATTTCGTCAACTTCAGGATTTATTTCCGGTTTGACTCGATTTTTGCTTTATTTGACTGGACTAATCAGCTCCCTGTCCATAATATAACAACAGCGATTTTTGTAGTCGAAGTGGTAGGCAAAAAAAAAACCGCAAATTGTGATAAAGGCAAGCAATTTTGCACAGTTGCTCTCTAGAGTATTAAGAAGGATTTGGCCCGCAGCGTTGATCGCGTAGTTCTGTCAGACTCAAGATGACGTCATTTTTTCAAAATGGCGGAAATTCGGTTCAAAAAGTACGATTTTGGCGGAAATTGTTCGAGTGAGGACTCGTTTCGGACAATTCGATGCTGCTTTTTGCATTGGTCATCACAGCACTCCAATTAAAACATGCGTTCATGCCGAATGATGCAGGAAAACGTTCTGACACGGGAACTGCCGAACCGTTAATTCGATCGACTTGAAATTTGGCATACACACAGGGTCTTGCTGTCAAATGAGCTGATTGATTTTTGGCTGTCATCTGTCAAACAGAAGTGTCACAATCAGAGAATGATCGAAGCTGTATCTCATAAAACTTGACTTGATATAATATATATAGGTTATATTATATATATATATATATATATTACTATATATATATATATATATATACTATATCTTGATATTGATATATTTTTTTTATATACGTCATTTGAAAGACCATAGAAAATGTTATTCAGAATAGTTAAAAGTTTTCCTCCAATTGTCACTTGTCAATGATTTGAAATTTTCAAAATTTAAAACTTTGACATTCAATTATTCAGAATTGATAAGCTGTATTGGAACCAAATTCGACAGGAAGCAACATAACAGAGGAATCGAATTAGGCCTGTAGTTGCAGTTCTCCATCATTTGACAGTCGGGCGTTACGAATTTTCAAATTTTCTCCCAGCCTTTATCACCCGAGAGGGCCGCTTATCGAGGTTTTGGCCAGGACGACCCGTGTTTGATGCAGCATTTTATTCACACGCTCTTTCCTGCTCGGAGATCGACTTTTTTCTAAAAATTTCAACTGATATCGAAAGTAGATTGCATTGGGCGTCGTGTAGGCCTATTTTCAAATGCAACGCGTTTCCAGTTTTCTGCCGGTGATTTTTTCAAAATGAAATAGCACATTGTGTAATTTAAAAAAACGGCAGAGCAAATTTCGACATGGGGTAAGCCCATGGTAAGCCCCACGAAATATTCATTTTAGGTGCAGACTTGCTGCAAGTTATAACTGGAGAAAAGATTAAATTGATTTCTGAGGGGAACATTTTTCAAATCGGACCAACAATTTTCGAGTTTTCCACCCTGAAAAAACTGCAAATTTTCAACCTTTTATCCCGTGAACAGATTTTCACCAATATTTTTTTGAACAAAAGATAACTGGTTCTTGAACCTTTTCCAACAATTTTCCAAATTTTCCAAGAGTTTTCCAGTTGAAAATCCAAAACCTGCTTATCGAGAACGGACTCAAATGATGGAGCTCAAAATGAAGCCCTAATTGACAATTTTTACCTTGAGATAATTTGGAAAGACTTTCTTCTTAAAACAATTTTAAATTTCTTGCATTTGTTCCAGTCTATCTCTCAAACTCCAACTATGTCCAACTTTGGATTCAACGCTATCCACACTTCCTCTCCAGCTATATTTCTTGGTCTTTCACTAACGTCCGGAACAGGTTCAATATTCTTGACTTCTCCAACCATCTCGAATGCTTCAGCTATTTCTCGTATAAACCGTTATTGTGTTCAGTAACTTTATTTTCTTAAAAATCTTTTTCGTCGATCAGATTATCCACATTTGGAGGTATATATGCGACGTTTACCGCTTCGTGATCTTTATCTAGATCCTCGTCTAGATCCAAATTTTCGATTATCTTCAAGCTCTTCCACAGTTAGAGCTTTTCTGATTCATCTCTGTAGTTACTCTGAAAATGTGTCTGTTTTTGTAAGAATGTCTCATCACATACTTACTACTTATATGATATTACGTGTCATAGTTGTATCTGACTGAGTTCAATGACTGAGTTCCGATTCAAAAGCGATTCATATGCATAACTGAGGCATAGGCACTGCCGCACTGCTACCGCATTTTGCCAAAATTGCGTTTTCGCATTCTTGACCACTGGCAACTACCAACAGATGGTCAAGTCTAATGAACTTTTGAAAACGCATGTCCACTGGAAGATCCCATAGCTGGTGAGGAAAAAATGCCCCCTCTTACATTGCGTTAACGCAATATTAGCAGAAGATGGGTTAAGGGTTAAGTCATATTCTTCTACCTTCTACCCCATCTAACACCTGGCAGCCTTCTTTCTCAACCTGCTTTATCATTTATACAATCCATCTATCAAGCTCAGAAACAATGTTGAACATAAAACTCACAAATTTTGGAACCAACCTACTTTGTAATTTTGCGTAAGTATAGTCTTATCGCACCGCAAGACATTGGGTCGCATGGGCAAGCAATACGTTTGAGAGACCTAAGGATATCCTAGTCATGTTTGAGGATCATCAGTCGACTGGAAATAGCGCCTTTGCCCTTATAACGACACACTTTCGGGTTCAAATTTGTTACTTCTGAAATAAATGAGTTTTCTTCAATTCTTTGCCTCAGTGGCATGAACGCGTATTTTGATTGTTATTCTATGATCACCAATGCATCAAGCAGCATCGAATTGTCAGAAATGAGTCCTCACCTGAACAACTTCCGCCAAAAAAATCCTTTTTTAATGAAATTTCCGCCATTTTGAAAAAATGACGCCCCCTTCAGTCTGACAGGCCTGCGCGATCAACACTGCGGGCCAAATCCTTCTATAGTATTTTATGTTACTAGCGCCGAAAACCGGGCATAGCATAACGAACGTGAATGCAGCTCGAGGCCCTAGGCCGAGAGCTGCATGTAAGAGAGTTATGCTATGCCGTTTTCAGCGCGAGTATCATACATCGTTTTTCGTGCTGCTTTTAATAAAATTACAAATAAATAAGATCATATCGCAATAATCATTGTAATAAATTTCAAGTTGGTACTTCTGCCATTCATCACCAAGGCACGAGGCATATACCTACTAGATGCAGATTTTTGTGTGTCAAATGTCAATTTAAAAAATTTCGTCCATGTTTCGAATTTTCTTGCTTAAAACCGCCCTCCCCCTCTCTAATAAGAAGGGCCATCCTCCAATAATCCCGAAATCACTAAGCTCTAGTGTCTTGTGTGACGACGAAACACAGAAAATGGCATACATTAATCACTTTTAAACTTTGGCGCCACAAAACGTCAAAAATCATTCTGCAATTGTACCAACAGCTATTAGAAAAATGACCCTAAAATATCAATTTTGAAAATGATTATTTATGATTTCAACTGATTTAACCGAAAATTTCAAGCTATAACATTGGAAACGTGGTCTCTCTTGAATTCTGCATGGTTTTGCAAAGTTAGTTTATTTTTTACGTGTACTTTTTACTTTGCCGCTCTAGATCTTTTTCTGAATAGTACAGTGCAGGACACCGAGCGCATATTGACATTTTCGGTTATGGCAGCACGAAAAATCCTTTCAAGAACAACTGTGCGAAAGTGCTTGCTTCTATCACAATTCGCTGTTTTTTTCTGATATTAGCCGTCAGTTCCACAAAAAAGATGATCAGCGATCAAGGCTGATTGCAGATTAACTGGACTTTTTTCTGCTGAATGCTAGGTGATTTACCACAAAAAATGCCTGAAATCTGTACTAGACCCATCATATTATATACATTATTGAGGGATAAACCAGCATTTCCATTGATCAGTCAGCTACAAATTGACAAACAAAAATCGCAAATCAACTAATCTCGAATCATCTGTTTTGTGGAACCCACGGTAGGAGTGTACCGCTGCTACTATTATTGTATTTAGCCAGTGGCGCAGCCAGGATTTAGCCATGGGGGGGGCTAACGAACGCGAGCAAAGCGAGCTGCGCCAAAAGCGACCCCCCCTCCCAAAAAAAAGGCGTTGTCGCTTTGTCATCCTATTTTCGAGAATAAATTATTGTGGTACCAATATTACCTACCTACCTTAAATTGAAGTAGGTATTAAATTCAATAGGTATTCCTCGGGTTTGCGGGGAAAATGACAGTAATAAATGGTAGTAATGACACTTGCAAACTGACAGCTATGTCATACACAATCGTTCGGCACATGAAAACGATACGACCGAACGCAGCTGTTCACGAAATATGGCTTTTCGTGCTCTTGTTAGATCTATCGATAGTGGCAGTCTGAACGATAATCGCTAACGAGTCGTTAGTTGGCAGTCTGAACGATAATCGTTCGCTAACGAGTCGTTAGTTGGCAGTCTGAACTATAATCGTTCGCTAACGAGTCGTTAGTTGGCAGTCTGAACGATAATCGTTCGCTAACGAGTCGTCAGTGAACGAGAAGTTACAAAATAAGCCTGATAGGTGGGTGAGTAGGTATACTTGCTCAAGGACGGAGTTATATTGGTAAAATAAGCGTAGTGGAATCAATAATCCCTGTGGGTTCATTCCTTGACAGAATCTTACCATTTAGGTCTCTCTCGAAAGCTATAGTGGCGGGGTTAACGGCCAAAAATGTAATGATCTGTGCATTTTGTGATAAAAGCATGAAATTTGGCATACGTGTTCAGAAGACCCTCCTTTGCAATTTCAGATGTGGCGCCACGCAAGATTTCGCACCAGAGGCACTGTATTGCGGTTAATATACCTGCTAGGGGTAAATTCTGCAAAAATGGTTCCTGGCCGGTCTCTGGTACCGCAGTCGGTATTATTTAGTTCTGTTCAGCTAAAACTACATGTAGAAATGAGTGAAGAGTGCATTTTCACAAGCAAAGTTCCAAATGCTGCCTTTATACGTTGTTTTAATACATTTTAAGGCCAACTTTGTTTTAGGACAGGAAACATGGTAAAAAAATTGCCAAAACCTCGGCAAAGATATGAACGTCCTGAAAATTTGATATTCTGTTCAGAATTAAGTGCCCTACTACATATCTAAAATTGTCAAAAATCGCACCCCGAGGCTTCGAGTTATTGGAGGGGGGGTAAAAAATTGCAACTCAAAATTAAAGGTATAGAACCCGATGGAACCTGTCAACCCAATGGATGCAAATACGTCGTAGTTCGACGCATCACATCCCGTTGATACAATTTTGGCACAAAAAGTGTCGATCATTGTTGTAGGGGAGTCGCGGGGGAGGGCGAAACTTGGCTGGGTGTCTTTTTTTCTTCCTGGGCCATGAAGAATCGATCACGACAAGATTGGTATCTTTTCCGACTAAATTCAATGTCCTGAACTTGAATCCGATGTATAAATTCAGACAAAAACAAGTTTAAACAAGTTAACTTGAGAAAACCTGTTTTTTCTTCGACAATTTCCACAAAACTTTTTTTTACTGTTAGAGGCATTCATCTTTGAAAATATTGTAGAGGCCATTAGATTGAACTGTATTCTTCACGAAAATCATCCATTCGATCTGTAACTTTGTTTTTCGAGATAGAAAAAATCGATTTGAACTTTGGTCGGCACAGGCCGTCGTCTACTACTGACCAGAACACTACACCATGCATCTTTAAATGAAAATAGCCCAAACTATCTGAAAAATTATAACTCATCTTTGAAAGTTCGAGGATCTGTGCAGAACTGAATTCCCTATAACATAAACAAAATCGTCATAAATCGCAATGCAGGGTATTGAGTTATTACTTGAAGGTGCATGCTGTAGTGTTCTGGTCATTAGTGGACGCCGGGCAGTGCCGACTAAAGTTCAAATCGGTTTTTTCTATGTCGGAAAACAAAATTACAGATCGAATAGATGATTTTCGTTAAGAATACAGTTCAATCTAATGATCTCTGAAATATTTTCATAGATGAATACCTCTAACAGTAAAAAACGTTTCGTGAAAATTGTCAAAGAAAAAACAGGTTTTCTCAAGTTAACTTGTTCGAACTTGTTTTTATCCAAATTTACACATCGGATTCAAGTTCAGGACGTTGAATTTAGTCGGAAAAGATACCAATCTTGTCGGGATCGATTCTTCATGGCCCAGGAAGAAAAAGAGCCACCCAGCCGAGTTTCGCCCTTCCCCACGACCCCCCTTCAACAATGATCGACACTTTTTGTGCCAAAATTGTATCAACTGGTTGTGATGCGTCGAACTACGACGTATTTGCATTCATTGGATTGACGGGTTCCATCGGGTTATATACCTTTCATTTTGAGTTGCAATTTTTTACCCCCTCTCCAATAACTCGAAGCCTCGGGGTGCGATTTTTGACAATTTTAGATATGTAGTAGGGCACTTAATTCTGAACAGAATATCAAATTTTCAGGACGTTCATATCTTTGCCGAGGTTTTGGCAATTTTTTTACCAAGTTTCCTGTACTGAAACAAAGTTGGCCTCAAAATGTATTGAAACAACGTATAAAGGCAGCATTTGGAACTTTGCTTGTGAAAATGTACTCCTCACTCATTTCTACATGTAGTTTTAACTAAACAGAACTAAAAAATACCGACTGCGGTACCAGAGACCGGCCAGGAACCATTTTTGCAGAATTTACCCCTAGCAGGTATATTAACCGCAATACAGTGTCTCTGGCGCAAAATCTCGCGTGGCGCCACATCTAGAAATGCGAAGGAGGGTCTTCTGAACAAGTGTGCCAAATTTCATGCTTTGATCACAAAATGCACAGACCATTCCGCTAACCCCCCCACTACTACAAGGATGCAGTTTGGTTTGAGCCCAGTGGCATTTCCAAAATCGAAATTTTTGAAGTGAAACTTCTATCCTCGCGCCTAGATCACAACACACCACTAACGCAGAACCACACATGGGAGTGAAATTGCTTCATAGCATCAGTGGTTGTAACGAACGCCTGTAACGATGTGCTGTAACGTTGTCTTGTCTGACCTTGGGGTGACCAGCGTCGTCCTAGGAAATGGAAGAATAAGCTGTTGCAACGTTCGCCGCGTTCGGTTCTATTTTTTACTAATCGCCAACACTGGACTGCTCTTCGTGTTGTCGTACTGTTGGCCCGACAAGAATGGCTCTCGACTTTGCTTGAATAGATTCGAGCGGATGTGATTTATTATAGGGATAGGGAGGTATATTCAGGGCCGGGCCTAGCAGGCGTGCAGTGCGTTCCGGCGCGCAAGCGAGTACGGCAGACGGCAAGTCATAGGGGCGGTAATATAATATATAAGTTGAATTTCGAAGGATTCTTTTCATTCCCGCATTTGGTGGGGCTCTCCACTGCCGAGCGCAGCGAGAAAAGAAATAAAAGAAGTCTAATCGTGAAAAAATCATGTCGAAAGTACTCTGCCCTTTGAGTGACTAATAATAATAATAATAAGATTGATAATAAGAAAAACAAGATGATACAAACCGTGAGGGAGCGGAGCGGGAGTACGAAAAGAACACCTCTTCGAACGTTGTTTGATGATTGATTCATATGTATAGAAGTTTCACTTCTTCCGAGGGTGACTATGGTCACGCACTCACGTTTTTTTTTATTATTTTTGGATGAACAATTGATTTTCAGATTTTGGAAATGCCAATGGGCTCAAACCAAAGTGCATCCTTGTAGCTTTCGGAAGAAACCTAAATGGTGAGATTCTGTCAAGAAATAAACCCACGGGGATTGATTCCGCAACGCTTATCTTACCAATTCAACTCCGTCCTTAAACCGGAAAAGATTCTCTCTCCGCACCAATTGAAAAAAAAAACGCGCAATCCAATCGCAGTGCAACTCTTACACCGAGAGACAAATGATCCATTTTCTAAATAATAAAGAAGATAACAGTCGAACACAATAATTTTTTTATTTTGTTCAAAATTTTTCATTGCTTCGGTGAAAAAGCGAGACTGTCTGGGGGGGGGGCTATAGCCCCCTAGCCCCCCCCTTGGCTGCGCCACTGTATTTAGCTATGTTCAAAAAAATATCCTAGACAGTCATGTTGCCCAACAGTTACATGAAATACTTCTTACATTCAGTTTTTTTGGAAAATGGTCGTAGTCTATTGTACGAGATGGGAAACAGTAGTTCAATAGCCGCTCTCTTTATAACCGTCCTGTGTTTTTATTTCTACTTCTTTTTTCACTTTTTTTTCACTTCTGTCTCGTGCGAGGTCTGGTGATGTTTTTCACTTCGTTCTGCACTTGATATGCGTCTTAAATCCGCATATGCAAATCTGAGAATATAACGAGACTGGGTCAAGCAGATGAAGTCGAACAGTTGAGAAACCTTCCCCGCGAGCTCTGGCCTGAGTAACTAACCTCTGTATGCCCCACTGTAGGTACCGAAGCAGGTGCGCTCCGTCTCGTTCGACGAAATCCAGTTCGAGACGAAGCGCCTGCAGAACGACGATCCCATCATGATGCTCAAAGTGCCGCAGCTGCAAGACCAACAGAAGCGCTCCCATAGCATAGACGCGTGCGGTCCCGGCGAGGAATCCGGCACTTTTCTCGAAGTCCCGACTCGAGGCCACTTCCAACGTCGCAGGTCCTCCAGCAGCAAGCCTACCGTATGCGTACACTGCCAGTGTCTGGAGGAGTACGCCAAGATGCAGTTGCAGGCCGACGAACAGCAGGACAGAAAGTCACAGCTGTCGCTGAGCATGAGTGAGTCTTCATGCAGCGAAGACGAAATCGTGGCGGAGTGCACCATCAAAGTGACTCTGTCGCCGACCACGCTGTCGCCTCCTGCCAGCCACGCTTCTCCGCCGCCGCTCGTCTCTCCCGTGAGCGAGGATCCGTTCAGCGAGTTCGTGCCGTCGCCATCGACGCCGACACGGCGGAAGTCGATTCACCGCCAGGAGGCTTTCTTCGCCGAACCATCCGGAAGCTCTTTAGAGAACGTGTCGGATGCGCCGTCGGAAGTTTGCTCGGATGCTACTTCGGAAGGGGCGCTGTCGGAAGGCGATTTCGCCAACACCATGCAGGGTCTAGTCGTTAGCGACATTTACCTCAAAGTTCCAGATCTGAAGCGGGATAGGGCCGCTTCCGTTGATTCGTGCTTCTCCAAGGTCTCCCAGGGTAAAACTGAAGAGCTTCAACATTCCAACATCAGCCTCGAGGTGCCGGTGGGGTCCAATGTGGCGTTGAGGTCGAGATCCGTTGATATAGTGCTTCCCACTGATGAGCAGGCTCGGTATAAGGCGCTGACCATGGCGGCTTCCGCCGTAATGTCGGGAACGTGCGACAAAGATAGGTAGGTTTCGTGTCTTGTTGCATGAAACTAAAATCATAGATGGTATTTAGAAGAGATGATCCGTTGACCTATTTTTTCGCGACAACAGCGACCGCAAACATCGTCTCTCTGCGAGAGATAGGTACAGACAACGAGCTTTTGTGAGAATCACCGCTTGATAAAAAATTTTCCTTTTTGACCTTTACATTATCATAATCTCTCAAGACCTGAATGTTTTATTAGTTTATTTATAGACCAGAAAATATCTTGATCGACAATGGACTGTATCAGTTTTCAGGGTATACGAGAAACTTTTTCATTTGTGCGAATTTCTTATTCTATAATCTGCGGAGCAAATGAAGCCAAAGCATTGAAGTATCTTTCGAAAGTACCACGAGTAGCACACACTATGATCAGCAAGCAACATTGCCTGAAATCTGATTAATTATTAAAAGATTACCTCAAACCGCTATTACACCATCACAAAGGTTTTTGTGTTGTGTGCTTCAATTTAAAAAGAAAACTGGACTCATAGCTAATTTAGTCCAAAGATACGATGATGTAAAGGTTAAAAAGTACCTACAATTTTACGAAAGAATCAAGCGGCGATTCTCTCCAAGCGCGAGGCTCCTTGCTATCTTGCTATATCTCTCTCTCGTAGAGAGGCGGCCACTGAAAAGTCAGGCGGTCGGATCACCTTTTCAACTAATGATGGAGTTGAATTGGTGGAATAAGGCGTTGCGGAATCAATTCTAACGGGCTATTTATTGACAGAAATGTGCCATTCAGATTTCTTCGAAAGCTACAGGCAGGTCTATGAATTGAGCCTAAAACCATTCTCAAAATCCAAAAACATCAAATTTAAAAAAGTTTTTATAAATTTAGAAAATGTTCTTAGGCTCAATTCATAGTAACTCCCTGTAGCTTTTGGAAGGTACCTGAATGGTGAATTTCTGTTGAGAAATAAGCCTACTGGAATTGATTCCGCAACGCCTTATTCCACCAATTCATCTCCAACCTTAACCAGCCATGACTAAAATAGAGTTCTATAAGGCATGCATTGATTCAGCTTAAAAATTTCTTTGCTGAATAAGTCCAGTAAACGACAATATAATGTATAGTCAAAGTCGGGTAGGTACTGGGTGCATTGGTTTTCAGAAAAGAGAGATAGACGTATGCGCGCTCACGCTGTGTGTTAAACGACAATTTTAAGCGAGGATATGATGCATTTTTTGTGAGAGTCCTACATCCATGAAGTTTGGTCAAGTGCTATAAACGTCGCACATCTGTCAATAGTCAGAGCAAAATGTTATCGCTCTCAGAAGAAAATCAGGCTGCACACAATCTGAGCGTCATCATGATTAAAAAAAAAAAAAACAGCCGTCCCAAACCGTCATAAAATCCCAAAATCCATCTCTACTTTACCCGCCACCGATCATCGAATGCAATTTGGTATCATTTTCCCCAAAACGCATTTATTTAAACTGATAGATAGATATTCATTTAAATATTTTCATTGTATGCACCTATTATTAAATCGGTTCCAAGGGCGGTCAACCACCTGTTGAGAATTTGTACAATAATTTCCAGATAATGAGATATGTAATTCCAGGAAATAATGAGAATACCTTGGAAATACGTATCAAAATTACGGGGTATTTCGAAGTATTTCCAAGAAAATGTGCGGTGATTTCCATCTAGGTGGTTTACACCTCGAGTGGTCCATACCGGCAGTTGGGACTAGGAGGTGCCACCTCTACGAACAAACTTGTTATTGTTATTGACGGTTAGTCAGGGTTTATGATTGAGTGCCAAAGTCTATATCGGGGCATATTTTCTATGTTCATTTGTCGGAGCATCCACCATAATAGCAGGTTCGTTGTTTAATCGACTAGAAGTCGCAGGGATGCACAATAATGATGATGTCGCGGATGGGGAGCCAGTGAAAATTTGCAGGGGATATTCATTATTCACATAGGCTGGCCGCTTACAAATGGTGGATGCGCCAGTAGAGCCGCCCCATGCATTCTCTGTGTGTATGTGTCTGTTCAGCGTGATTTTCTTGAATTCCTGGTATTGGTGGAGGATGGTGGTTACGCTCCTGTGCGTGGACTTTGACCATTGCGCATTAGGTACTTATTGTGTGATCAAATAAATTCTTAACTCAGGTAAGCCTGTGGCCTGTTCAAATTCAGGGGGTGACTCCTCTACTTTTGAAGCTTTCGTTTTCGGGGAGAGTGTGTAGCGTGAAGACATGTTCCTGAAGTGTGAAGCGGTTTGGAGTGTCTCCTAAAAGCTTCAACAGTCCACTTCCTTTCTACGTATGAGTAGATCCCACGGAAATCGGTGAGTCCGTTGATGCTTTGAGCACTTGGATCACGATCTGCGGCATTATCTTGCGAATATTTGAACACTTGGCATACCTGTTGCCGAGACCATGTTTGACCGATTAAGATCAGGAGCTAAAGTCGCAAGCAATGCAGGCGTCGTATACAGGGTGTCGTATAGAAAAAAAGTAAAAAAATCGTATATCATTAACCAAACCAAATGGATTCACGTGAACAGGCATATATATTCACAATATATTACCCATCAAGGAGAAGTCAACGGTTTTGGAAAATCTTGAGCGGTTCCTGAAATATTCGGGAAAACTGGATTTTCTTCTGAATATTTTATTTCGCGGTGAATCAGTGAATTTTCAAGATATCGAAGTGCAACTTGGTAGTTCTATGGCCAGTATGGTCATGAATCAAAAACAATCAGGAGCCAAATGCAAGACCTGCCATTTCCAGAAATAAGAAAGTGAACTTTTTTTTCTTCGCGACCGCCATCTTGAATCTCCGTTTTACTCAACAGTTGAAAAAGAGACAACCGAATGTGGGATAGTTGACATCCAGTCACCCCATTCTGAAAAAGATAGCCTTGAAGCAAGGTAAGGGTCTCTTCATCGAGAAAACAGTGTTACCCAAGGTTTTCATGGTAATACGCATTTGCAGCGCCTGTGATGGCTAATCAGAGATTTGAAAGAGCAGAGTGAGCTCTTTGTCACAATCCTACATTCATTATGAGCTGAATTACCAAAATTCATGATGATCGGTCTTGAGGTAAATTTTTGGTGGCTTGCTGAACCAAATATGTGGCGCTTTTTAGTGAAAAATGCAAGAAAAATCGAGCAATCATCATCATGTCATCCCTCACTAAGAAAAGGCTATTGCAAACACTGAAACTAATCAACGCTGAAATGTTTTGGGAGAGTCAACCCCATAATCTTGAACCATGAAATGTTGGACACATGCGTCCCTTTGTTAGAGAGAAGACATGAGAGACTTGCATGCAGAAAGTTTTTTCCAAGTTCTGAGCCACGTATTATTTTCAGAAAGCTACTAAAATTTTGTCTCTGGATCGATGATGATGATTTTCGGTACTAAATCTCAAAATGGATGTAATATTGTTGATCATCAACTTCTGGTGGGTTTTTGAATGAAATATGTGAATGAAAATTTTGAATTTTTCTTCTGCATGCACGCCTTCCATGTCTTCTCTCTGGCAACGGAACGCATGTGTTCAACATTTATTGGCTCAAGAATATAGGCTTTAATCTCACAAAACATTTCAACGTTAATTTGTTTCACTTTTTGCAACAGCCTTCTCTTCGTGCGGAATAACATGATAATGATAGCCAGATTTTTTTTACACATCTCACCAAAAAGCGACATTTATTTTGTTCAGCAAGCCATCAAGAGTTTACCTTTGGACCGATCATCATAAATTTTGATAATTCAGCTCAAAATGGATGTAGGATTGTGACAAAGAACTCAGTCTGCTCTTTGAAAATTCTCATTAGCCATCACAGGCGCTGCAAATGCGTATTACCATGAAAACCTTGGGTGACAATGTTTTCTCAATGAAGACACCCTAACCTTGCTTTAAGGCCATCTTTTTTGTGATAGGGTGACTGGATGCTAACATTCTCACATTCGACTGTCACTTCTTCAACTGTTGAGTAAAACGGAGATTCAAGATGACGGTGACGAAGAAAAAAAAAGTTGACTGTCTTACTTCTGGAAATAGCAGGCCCTGCATTTGGCTCCTGATCGTTTTTTATTCATGACAATACTCGCCGTAAACTTACCAAGTTGCACTTCGATATCTTGAAAATTCACTGATTTACCGAGAAATAAAATATTTAGAAGAAAATTCAGTTTTCCGGAATATTTCAGGAACCGCTCAAGATTTTCCAAAACTGTTGACTCTTCCTCGATGGGTAAAATATTGTGTATATATGTGCCTACCCACGTGAATCCATCTGGTTCGGTTAATGATATAAGGATTTTTCTTTTTTTTTTCTATACGACACCCTGTATAGTGTATACGGCGCCTGCATCACCTACGACTTTGGCTCCTGATCTTAATCGGTCAAACATGGTCTCGGCAACAGGTATGCCAAGTGGCATTGATTGTTATAAAAGTGAAGGGTGCCCCCTAAATTTTGACCTTAGCGTCCGGACTACTAGACTTCAGCTGACATATGGAAAGAAATAATCTCGTTTGGCATACATCTGGTAGCCTTCTCGGTGTCACTCCTGGTGGAGAAAAGTTGCACCCGCCTTCCCCATTGCACGTCTTTGAACTAAGTATTCAGGACCTGAACTTTATCACCTAACACCATCCTAACACCCAGTCATAATTAATTATGCCAGCTAGTTCGAAAACTAGTTCCCCGGGTCACTTGAGACGCACTCAATATTAGGTACATAAAAAAAATCGTCAGATGCACAGATTATACCGGTTACTTACCTAATAAATATCCTGAAAAATTCTCAAACCAAGGACTAACTGTAAGAAGGGTAGGATAGGCTAGACACAATAAACGAAGAAAACCTCAACCACTTATCAGTCTATGGAACCATGGAAGCTTTTGCTTTGTCGGTGTTCTTACGTATATACCTAATCGAATAAAACGCTGAAGCAGTTGTCCATTATTGAACAAAGTTAGGGAGGGATACAGGAGTGGGACTATTTTTTATCATAAGAATTATTTTTTGTTCTAAATAATTGTTGAATAGAATGGCTTCCCACATCACTTTGCACACCAGTAAGAAAAGAACGGAATGGTATAAGTTTCAATATTTTATAACCCGTCAAAATCACAGTTCTCTAACTCAGTTTTTGCTAAAAAGGGTCGTAACACAAGAATAATTTATGATGGCCACTTGAGCTATTTTAATAATGAAATAGACCTTTCGTTCTCGTGCAACATTTATTTGTAAGGTACGCTAATAGAAGCCGTTTTAATGACCTTGCATAAATAAAATTTAGGGAGGGGGGGGTGTGATTTCTCCAACAAAAAAAAAATCTCGAAAAATTAGCGCTGGTTCCAATAAAAAAATTAATTAAGCAATAGCTAATTCGAGATTTTTTTTGATGAATTCTGGTCAACTGAACAATGTAAATTTCGGTTTTAAGCAATCAATTCTTTCCCCTGCGGCTCAGCTCTTGGTGTATGCGGGTTCAGACCCCAATTTATGAGGAACAAAACATCAGTCTCCCCAGACGAAGCTGGGAAAAGAGCGTTGAAAGCTTTTGCCAAATTCTGCAATTTCTGGTAGGAAACGTCAGTGAACGTCGTTCTTCCAATTTTATATCGCACACCTCTTTGTTGCTTGAACAAGAAGACTGGTGGTGTTCGTACGTGCGGCAGGGGTAGGCAGTTCTTTACGAAGACTATGAGCAAAACTTGCATGCGCAGAATTCAAGGAAGACTTATTGACTTATTTATCTTCACACGAACTTAGAGATGAACAGTCAAGTTAGGCCGTGAAGTATGTGTTCACGCCGTAAGAACATACATGTGTAGCGGGAAATTATGGAGCTGGGTCCTTTTCAGAAAATCACCTGTATCCTGTATACGGCGTCAGCCATTGTTGCGGCGCTGGCTGTACCAATCAGACTTCATTTTATACATCACTTTTTTTATACATATATCCCGTTTATTTTCAGTAGAATGACTTTTTGGAGCAAAAATAAAGGGATAAGTTGGAGCGCTGGGAGAATACGGCCGATGGCCACTGATAGTTTCGCTCCAAAACTTTGCAGGTGTCATCAGCCGTAGCCGTAGCCCCACAGCTTGTCACTTTATTTTTGATTGAAAAAGTCATCCTCTACTGAAAATGAAAAGTTAACGGGATATACCTCAAATTTTCACCGTGCTGCATCACGATTATCTCGAAAAATCATTGAATAGTTGAGAAATTCTGAACGACGGCCATGATGAAATGAAATGTGGACATTCGCTCTCGATTGGATGATATTTCTTACATTATTTATTGTAGGTACCGATATACCAAGTGCATCACGATATCTCGGGAAGTGAGTGAACTGTACAATTTTCAGAATATTCAAGATTTCATTTTCAAGATATTTGAGAAAGTTTTGGAGATTATTCAAAATAATTCACTGCACTTTATAGGGATTCGGTCAAGCATGTATTTACAAATTTTCACAGCTTCGACTGCTTTGGTTCGTAAGATATGTATTTTCAAAACAAATTCTTTTTATCAACCTGTACCTATATGGCGTCAGGGTGCGAAGATTTAAATCAACTTGATTTAAATCATGATTTAAATCAACCGATTTTTTTTATTTTAATTATTTGATTCAAATCATTTCATCGAATTTGATTTTTCGGTACAGTTTTCTTCATGAAATACGTCCAAACTTCACCTCATTTTCGTCCCGACATTTTTCTTTAAGCGCTAAGTAAATATAAAATCTCGTATACCACCACAACCAGCCTACTAGTATATTAGAAATAGAATATCTGCTGGAATTAATTCAAACAAAAACGATTTTTTTACCATGGCTAGTTTTCAGTTCCCTCTTCAACATATCAAAAGTCCTCAACTCTGGGACTGCTACAAATTAGTATACAGGGTGAAAGTTTATTATTTTTTCTTATTTCCTTTCTTTCTCAAAAAACTGATGATTAAAAAAACGGTTTTAGGCTAGTTTGATAGGCCATAGTCTTCCAATAAACATATGAAAAATATACCACTCGGCAACTGCTGTGTATCAAGTTACAGGGTGAAAACTAGTTTTCATCTTATTTTTTTTTCCTTAGCGGAACTGATCTAGATTGGAGCCGGGTCCAGTTCTTTTGCAAGCTTATAATGTCATACTGAACATATAAGAAGGATACATTTCTGCAACTGCTGCTTTTCATTTTACAGGGTGAAAAGTTATTTTCACGTTTCAATTTTTTTCTTGGTAAAATTGGCTCACACATCAATTTCGACTGATTCTTCTGTAAACTTGAAGTTTCTAGTCAAACATATCAAAATAATACATTTCTGCTACAGCTACGTTTTTTTTTTATAAATTTAAATGTTTGGGTATATTCGGGTATATTGCATCAAAAATTCAAAAAATCTTGGAACGCAGCAAACATTTAAATTTGTTAATAAAAACGTGGCTGTAGCAGAAATGTATTATTTTGATATGTTTGACTAGAAACCTCAAATTTACAGAAAAACCAGACGCAATTGTTGTGTGAGCCGATTTCATCAAGAAAAAAATTGAAACGTGAAAATGACTTTTCACCCTGTAAATTGAAAATCAGCGGATGCAGAGATGTGTCCTTTTCATATGTTCATTATGACATTATCAGCTTGCAAAAGAACTGGAACCGGCTTCCATCTAGATCAGTTCCACCAAGAAAAAAATTGAAGTTGAAAAATTGTTTTCACCCTGTAATTTGATACGCAGCAGTTGCTGGGTGGTATATTTTTCATATGTTCATTGGAAGACTATGGCCAATCAAACTAGCCTGAAAACCTTTTTTTTCGGTCATCAGTTTTTCAAGAAAAAAAGAAAGTAAAGAAAAATAATGAACTTTCACCCTGTATACTGATTTGTAGCAGTCCCAGAGTTGAGGACTTTTGATAGGTTGAAGAATGGACTGTAAGCTTGCCATGGTACAAAAATCGTTTTTGTTTGATTTAATTCCAGCAAAGCACCTATTTTTTTCTATTTCCAATATACTATACCCCACCCCCCAACGAACGACGAACCATCCTAAGACGTGACGACACCTGTTGTTTTGACAAGTTCCTATTGTGAATTATTGCATATTGTTCAATATAGTAGGTATGGGTTACGATTAGAATCATACTGAGTTCAGTGAGTTGCCAGAGTTTCAGCTTTTCTGAGAAAAACCGAGAACTTCAAATATGTATAAAAAAAAACAAAGGATCTGGACACCGAAAGAGTATCTATATTTTTTGTACAGTATTTCAGCCTTGATTGCCACAGATTTTTTAAATTGGCAAACAATTTGACTGAAACCGGAAAAATCAAATTGAAATCAAAAAAATCTGATTTACATAAAAAAATCCAATTTAAATCAATAAAATCGATTTTTTCATTTTTTTTATTTAAATCACGATTTTTTTGCACCCTGTATGGCGTCAGCTATGGTTGCGGCGGTAGTTACCAATTTTTATCAGTTCGAAATGGGTCCATCAATACAGAGTGATTCATGAGTGACCTTACATAGGCCAATGGGAGATAGAGGACTTCAAGGCGAATTAGGATCCACAGAAGTTTTGATTTCTCCATTGGTAACGAAGATACAGTGTGTTTTGTGTGTTAAGTATGAAACTTTGATAAGCGATATTTCTGAAACGGCTGGAGATATTTTGTTAGAATTTACCAGTAATATTTCTCTGTTGTCTGAAAAAGCCAAGGTCACGCAGATACGCAACAAAATTCAAAAAGAAATGCTGTTTGCTGTAGAGTTTGTTTCTTCGGTCGTTTCAGCGGAGGAGCACTTGAAAAACCGTCACACAAATAAAATTTGAATAATAATTTTGGCACGGAACTCGTAATCGTGACTTTTTCAAGGAAAAAGATCCTCTCTAGAGATATTGTTCATAATTCAGCGTTACACGTACCTATATTCCTTCTGTGGTATAGAAGCAGGTTCAAATAATTTATAACACAGTAGATACCTACTTCTTTCATATACACAGCATCATTGTTACAGCATGTACCCGCTAAATAAGAAATGTAGCCATTTTTGCTCTCTTGACTTTAAAGCAATACCATCCCTAATAAGATATATTGTTGAAGGATTTGCAGCATTTATAAAATGAAAAGACTAGGTTCCGGCGATGTGTGTGAATGTGCGTGCGACCACTTCGAAAAGTGGTCTATATTATCTGAAAAATTTTCCCATTAAATCAACCGCAATTTCCTTTTGATAAATGATTCAGTACTAATTCATATCAGAGCACAATAGGTTCCATTAAATAAAGTAGCTGGCATGTATGGTAAATACAAAAGAATTTCCTGCTCGACGAGTTTTTTTGCAAAGTTACCGAATGAGAGGGGAGTTTGAATTTCACTTACGATCACACGGAACTTCTTGCAACTTTTTTATTAAAGTGGGACCCTCTTTTTTGGCGCATTTTTCCTCCGTCCGTTGTTATGTATCTTCTCTTAAACGAAAAATCGCAGAGAGGAGCTCGATGGCATGGCGTGTTGGGTTGGCGCGTCAGACGCCTCGAGCGCAGTACGGACGGAGTCCATGGTTCGATTTCACGTGAGGTGAGGATTTCACTATACGTGATGCTGTATAGTGCATATTCGAGTTACTTGATTTAGTTGGAATATGCTTGCTAAATTGCTGCCTCGATTGCTGGTTTCACACTGCTCTGTGATTGAGTCACCGGACCTGTTGGGCATTATCTAAATAATAATTACTATTATTATAATAAATGCAAGGGCGCGTTTTGACCAGGGCGACTCGCTTTTGATGCAGGACCCCACTCAAAGATTCATTTTTGCTCGGGAATCGACTTTTTTCGAAAAATTCCAATTGATATCGAAAGTAGATTGGATTGGGCGTCGTGTAGACCCATTTTCAAAATCGACACGGTTCCGGTTCCCCGACGGTAATTTTTTTCAAAATGAAATGCCGTATGTCGGTGAGCCCCACGAAGTAATAATTTGAGGTGCGGACATGCTGGGAATGAGAGTTAGAGAAAAGATTGAATTAATTTTTGAAGGAGAAACTTTTGAAACTGGTCCCACAGTTTTCGAGATTTCCTCTCTGGAAAAACTGCAAATCCAACTTTTTATCCCGTGAACAGATTCTCACCATGATTTTTCTTGGACAAAAAGTAACTTGAGCTAAAAGGTTCTTGAACATTTTTCAACAATTTTTTTCCAATTTCCCTGGAATTTCCGGGTTGAGAATGTAAAACCGGCTGGGGTTTCCGAGACCGGACTCCTCAATGATGCAGCTTAGAGTGATGCTTTAATTGACGATTTTTAGATGTGAGTTTTTCCCAGAAAATTCAAATTTGCCTGCAAATTATTCTCAATCTTTCTCTCTAATTCCAACTTTCCACCCGAAGGAACGTTTCGAACAAAATTTTTCATAGTTCCTGCATACTAGTCGAGAAATTTTCGGGGTGACACAACCGATTTTTAATGAGTGAACCGATTTTAATAAAATTGTATAGACAATACAAATAGAGAAGACCATATTATGTTATCACCACCGTCGTCACGGATATTGGGGCATCAAAAATCAGCCAACCTTTTTTTGAATGATGGACTCACCTGGTTCCTACGCAACCGTAAAAATCCGTGACGACATGTGTCTTTTCTATTTGTACCGGGTGTTTATAAACGTTTGTTATCATATCGCCTTTGGAATCTCCTATCACTCTTTCAAATCGTGCCTTTCACTGCGACTTTTGGCCTGACTAAAGCCTGCCGCGATCACAGACGTTTATAAACACCCGGTATTGTCTATAACATATTAAAAAAAAATACTTTCGCTTCATAGAGCGATTGATGATTTGAAGGTCGATTTGACGATGCGTCGCTATCAGTGGCCCGCCATATTGAACATTTCCTTGAATGAACCACTTTTGATGAAATTTGGAACATGGTACCTATGTATTTGTGTCTCGTATACTGGTTTAATTTTGAGGTCGGTTTCACGATTCGCCGCCGCTATTTCGGCCCGCCGTATTGACTTTTCCACAATGGTTACTCACAGTCAACTGATTCTAATAAAACTTGAAAATTATCCCTGTCTGGTTAATTACAGAACTTTTTTCAGCATTGTCTACCACTTCATCATACTAATATTTCTACTCGCGTAAAATGGGCTTCTGTAACTCATGCACCATCAGTTGTGAACTGCTCTGTTACCTTTGTTTCTCTCGCCTCAGTTGACGGTAGGATATAGGTAGTACCTATTCGGTCCAGTTGTTACCTAGAGGGCATCCACTTTAAGAAGACCACATGGAGTGGAGCGATGTGGGGCATATTAGACAAGCATCGGCATTAGTTTTTAGAACTTTCTGTTCTGTCCTACATTCAAACATAGCTCGTCTAAACTCATTTTCTCCTACTGCGAAATTTGATTGGTGTGCTGTTCTCAAAGTGGACGCACTCTATACCTTCGATAGAAGAGAGAAGCTTCTAAGTTAATTGCATTTTTTTTTTGCCGATCTCTTGTTTTGTAACGTGGAGATTCGTTACAGTCTGTTGAAAAATCGATTTTGGTATGTCTGTCTTATCTGGTTTCTTGCGTTCTTTTATTGCATAAACATTTATTTTGTTCGTATGGCCTACATTCTGCGTTCAACGCCTGGCGTTAATTATTCTCGAGATTATTCTGGACGAGCTTTGGACTAAAGGACCAGAGGATCAGAACAAAGCTACAAAGTACATTTTTCCATTACAAAAAGGAAAAAGGTTGCAGAGACATGTATCGTCAGGAGCAATAAAATACTGCACACATCAAATTTTTGTGAAAAATCATCAAAAAATTGCTTCGTTGCAGTTAAGGCATAATAGAATAAAAGGCTTGGTTTCTGACTTCATGGTGGATGTACTACGTAAGGGCCCCTTCATGGCTATCCTCGGGTTCCACCAAACTTTTACCAACGCGATAACTTTATCACTCTCATAGTAACTAAGCAACTGGTCATCCTATTGGCTGGTGCATAGCAACTATCAGCGTGATAGATTTAATCTGCTCCTAAAATTTAGGTGGAACCCGAGGTATGTCAACAAAACAACAACAACAACAACAACAACAAAAATTTTGATGTATGTAATACAATGTTCCTGACCGTACTTGCGATAAGAGATCCCTCGATGATCCACCGCAGAATCTCAGTTACAATAACAAACAAACAATAAACACCTGACCTGGACCTTACATGACCTCTGAAGACCTGGGTCCTGCCTTTGACCTGACATGATCTCTGATGACCTGTGTCCTGCCTTTGACCCGACCTGAGATCTGACGTGACGTGACCTCTTGTTCGCTCTCCCGAGAGAAGATAAATAGAGAGTTATTGCAGATGAAATAAGGGCAAGCAGTATTAAGAGCGGCACTATTTTGGCACCTACGCTTGCGCAAATTAGTGCGACGTTAAATTTCCCTTAATAAGGATAGTGCCTGCCTTTATTTGTGCACTCTTCAGGTCGACCTTATTTATACTTTATTTTGACAAGCCCCAAAAATGGCCCTGTACTTAGTGTATTGTTGGTTGCCTATATTCGTCCAATTTTGAGCAAACTTCCCTTACGTTATTAAATAGGGGGCTAATTTTTTGCAGATAGACTCTGCAGGCCTTGCAGTACACGTGTGCAAGAAATCAGGCCCGTCAGAGGGGTCCTTGTGTCCCGCATGCAATTTGCACTCTAACTTTAAATTGAGACTAAAAATGTAGGTTAGAAATTGGGAATGACGGGGCAAGTAAGGGAATTTGCGATCTGCAATAACTCTTATTCAACAACCAAGAATAAGGTAAGCAGTATTTTAATAACGCCTCCTTTAATAGTGCCGTGCAGTAAAATGGCATTCTGCAATAACTCTCTAATAATATGTAGGTATCTAACTGCTTTGCGACGCGGCGTATAGGTACGTACCAACGTATAGTACATATCGAGATATTCTGAAGTCGTAAAAAGGGTCATACATAAATTCTACCAGAAAAACTAATACCACGGGTTCCACCAAAAAATTTAAGAGCGGTTTAAGCTAAACCGAGATTAAACGGATTTTTTTCTGGTCAATGTTGGTAGATTCATTTTGAAAAATACGTTAAATCGCAAGTATACCACCCTTTAGCTAATTACTCAGCGTGAAACCTGAATTCACATTGATGATTTGGCCAAAATCCATCAAAATAAATCTCGAGTTAGCTATCAGCTGGTTAAATATTTTGGTGGAACCCACGGTAAGTATGTATAACTAAGCAATGAAGGTCCTTTATGAATTCTTGGAATGGCTATTAGTACTATTTACTACGTTTCCATGGAGAATTGAAATCGATTTGAAAACGGTATCGGGATTGAATACGGAAGTGTTCACATGAGTGGTTCGAACTCGGTATTCAAATCGATTTGAATTCTGTTTACATATCTGTCATGTAAGTCTAACCCTAACCTAAAACTATCCCAACCTAAACGTATCAAAGAAAGTGCAAGTACTCTGCAAACTGCAAGTGTGCAGAAGGCAGAAGTGCAGACAACAGGTGCAAGTATGAATGCGACCCTCGATGCGACCAGAACAGCGGTTTTACTCATTGCTATACAGGGTGTCCCGTTTTTCAACGCTCACTATGAGTATCTCGGAAACGGTAAGAGATACAAAGTCGGTTAAATCACAAAAAAGTTGCGCAATTTTATGACTATCTCAAATATGTCAAGATATCCAAGATATCTTTGGTCATTTCTGAAATATCCCAAAAGAACTGAAAAATGCCGAATTCGAAAATTTCAAATCACTTCTTTATTATGACAGCTATCAATTTCAAAATTGGTATTCTGACATTTTTGAAGGTCCTTGATCGACTGACGGTCACAATTTTTTCTTACGCCTACTAGTTTGTAAGATATGACAGTCAACTTAATTTTTTCTTATGGACACCATGCTATTTCTCCACTCCATAAAACTCGCCTTTTCTTTCTCTTTACAAAAATATAAAACACTTGTAGCATTTTTGTCAAAATAACCTATAAAAATTGGAAAAACCATTTCTGGAGCGAAAAAATCTAGTTACCGCTTCGGTTGCCATGCTCTTGTGGCATATAAACAATGGCATTTGATTGCTATGGTCTGTTGATTTTGGGAAAAGTTGAGTTACATTCCGTTTTTTTTGTATTTGATAATGATAATGAATAACAATAAAACAAATACAAAACCAAGTATAACACAAAATAACATAGCAGTAGCAATAGACATTCATAATTTACAATTGCTCGAATTTGAGTTCATTTTGCTCTGTGCAGAGTTGTGTGCCTTTTAGCCATATTTTCAACGGCTGCGCTGATATCGTGCGGGTTAATTGACTGGAACGCATCAGCAACTCCTTGCTTCCAGCTTTTGGTTGCTTTGGGATGTTCTGTCATGAACCATAAATGCGATCTTGGAGCGTTCTTCGCAAAATAGACACCATTTCGAGTTATTGTAAATTACAAATGTTTATTGCTATTGCGATGTTATTTTGTGTTATACTTGGTTTTATATTTGTTTTATTTTTATTTATTATCATTATCAAATACATAAAAACAGAATGTAACCCAACTTTTTCCAAAATCAACCGACCATGGCAACCGAATGCCATTTTATTATGTCACGAGAGCATGGCAACCGAACCGGTAACTAGATTTTTTCGCTCCAGAAATGGTTTTTCCTATTTTTATAGGTTATTTTGGCAAAAATGCTACAAGTGTTTCATATCTTTGTAAAGAGAAAGAAAAGGTGAGTTTTATGGGGTGGAGAAATGATATGGTGTCCATAAGAAAAAATGAGATTAACTGTCATATCTCAAAAACTAGTGGGCGTAGGGAAAAATTATGACCGTCAGTCGATCAAGGACCTTCAAAAATGTCAGAATACCAATTTTCAAATTGATAGCTGTCATAATAAAGAAGTGATTTGAAAATTTCGAATTCGGCATTTTTCAGTTTTTTTGGGATATTTCAGAAATGACCAAAGATATCTTGGATATCTTGACATATTTGAGATAGTCATAAAATTGCGCAACTTTTTTGTAATTTAACCGACTTTGTATCTCTTACCGTTTCCGAGATACCCATAGTGAGCGTTGAAAAACGGGACATCCTGTAGATCATTTTCTGTTTGTTGATGTTTCGATCCAATCCGATTGGGTTTCCATGAGTATTATTTCGATCCGATCCTGATACGATCCCAGAATTTGCCGAATCGACCTAAAGACTCAAATCGATTTGAATACGATGTTGCAAGCGTTTACATGCAGTTTTCAATCCCGATACCGTTTTCAAATCGATTTCAATTCTCCATGGGTTCGTAGTAATTAGTAGGTATGAAATGAAGAAAAGAAAATACATATTCATTCAGTCTTGAATTGGTCTTGAAGCAAGCAACAAGATCTTTATTTATGGCCCTTTTTACGACTTCAATACCTCGATACGTACTATACCTGACCTGCTCATAAACAGTTCTCACTCTGACCTAGACCTAATGCAATTATATCTCAATCGCCTCTTCTCCTGATAAAACATGTACTGGATAATTCAGGGCTGATCAGGTTGTGTTGGTTTGACAAACAGAAAATAACCTGAATAAGAAAACAAGATTGCAGAGAGTCAGGGACACAGGTGTCCACGGTGGGAGGTGCACGGCAGGCCTCCTGACATTTCTTTTAATTTTTGATATTAAAAACTACAACTAGACTAATATTAGAAAATAGGTAGCAAACGTCAAGTCACAGTTCTATATATACGAGCAGTAGAGGTACATCCTCATCGCGGCTTCAGTCCTCGAGCGAAACCGTTGACTTTAATAATAATTATCGGTGGTCGCAGTGTGTGGGGAAAACTGGGGAATTATGTGTAGAGATATCTAAATAAAACATGTTGCTCTCAAGCATAAAATCCGTCAGGTACCTACTTTCACAATGTAGTAGTGGTAGCCGTTGCAGAGTTCTCAATCTTACGCGTGTCATAAGTAAAAGATGTAAACATGACCAGAATGATAAATATTAGGTAAATATTGAGTAGGTACACAATTATAATGACAGGTGTGTGTGTGTATGTGTGTGTGTGTACACTGTACATATCCGGCTTTCTTGTGTGGCTCTTGAACTTGGACTTCATGCTCGACTTCATATTAATAGATAGCTGAATCTGAATCAAAATAAGCTGCTTCTACAGACATGTAAATTTTGTCCATTGTTTTCCATGGCTTTCGTATTTCATTCTAAAGATTTTCCTTCTTGGAGTTATAATTGAAATTTAAGACATCCATTTTCCTTTTCAGCGGTCTTTTAAAGTTGAACGCGTCAATTTCGAGAGTTCACCCCAACTTAATTTGGGCTATATTGGCGTGGCCCTGTAAGAATGAAGAAGAACAATTAAAATGTTCTAACTTTTAACGTACCTACTGTGCTATGCTTGTGATTGTGGAAGACGTTTCGGTTTTTTCTTGTACACCTACCTAATGCAATAAAAGGGAACATGGCGCTTGGAATTTTAGTGATATATTCTTGAATTTCCAGAGAGAGCAATACTGGAGAAAGAACAATTCGAAGCACTCCCGACTGGAGCGATTCAGCAATCAGCGGGGATCATTTATGGGTTCTTACATCCGTTTCTGGTGATTTCTGCTACACGGGAGACGTAGATTGTACGGTAAGTACCTACCTGTCTGCTCTACCTAAGGTATAATTTTAAAAACAAGCTATAAATTCACAACGTTGCCAAATAAACACTAAATTTATTTTTTGACGCCAATTTATTTTTATCTTTTACATTTTTGTCCTGTATTATTCGCGTCCTCAACAATAATCTGCTCATTGTGATGCGCCTCTCTGAATTTCGCGCACTTCAGTTTAAATCTACGTTGACAATTTTCCAGCACGTGTCAGATTCTATAGGAACCTAATATTACAAAAAGTACGTAAAATAAAGTGCCGAAAAATACATTTTGGCTTGAAACGCAGTCTATTCTCGAATTTGTGGCATCCGAGTAATTTTTCATTCGGTTAATTCAAGAGCGCGGCCGCGACGGCTATTAATTTTGCAAAGCTATCAAATTGGATATCATCATCGTCAAATTTCTTGTATTCTTTGTTTTCCAGAAACATGGACCACGGATGAAGTGTGCGGCTTGTAACGTAGTCGCCCATCAGAACTGCATTGGTATACTCTTGAACAAAATGCGATTTACGTGTAAACCCACTTTCAGGGATGTGGGCGTAAGACAATATAGGGAACAAACTTCCATTCAGCATCACTGGGTACATAGGCGTTCGGAAAAAGGCAAATGCAGACAGTGTGGCAAGGTAAATTAATATTGATGTTTGTATACACTCCGCGTCAAAATTATGTAATATCACCAAACTTTCCTCTTTTACGGATTGTTCCCAAAACTCCCCAAACGTGGGATCCCCAATTTTCCATTTTGATTCAATCAAATGTTGAAATTCACAGCAAATGTAGGTACAGTGTGATCTCGCGGAGTCCCCCCCCCCCCATATTGGAAGGTTCTTTTTGCAATAATTTTGAAAGGAAAAAACTTTTCTTGAACAACTTTTTCCGTAGTCTCAAAATGGAAACTATAATTTTTTACAACCTATTATGGAGAGTGTCCCAGAACTCGCAGTCCAGAGTCTGCAGGCAGTTTGGCAAAATGCATAAAAAATGTGTCTAAAAAAGTTTTTAAAATTAGGGTCTTCATTTTTGGAGATACGGGGGGTCGAAGGGATAAGCGTTGCCCCCTCTCTTATTTTTATATCTGATGAGATGTCAGCATACTTATTAGAAAACTGATGAAGAGGAGCTTGTGGTGTGGTAGTCAGCGCGGTCGACTACCACTCTAGAGGTCGGGGGTCGATGCCCGCCGGGGACGGATTTTCGCCTCGAAAACAAGCTTCTTGATTTAGTTGGAATGCTTGCTAAATGCACGACGCGCCGTGTGTCGCATAACACGTAAAATACGAACGATGATGCCGACCCCATGAGATTTTGGTGGTCGTTGAAAAATCCCTACCCTGTGTTGGAACACATAGGGGTTCGATAAAATTTCCGGTATAGTGGAAAGCATTCACTGGCGTCGGTGTTAGGCCTCGTTGCGAAAATAGAGGCCGACGTTAAATAAACGAATAAAAAAATGATAATGAAGGATAATACAAGTTTCCTGAATTGAGCATCTCTTTCTGGCCCGTGACGTTATGCTCGATCGCGTATGCGTAGTAAATCGTCGCAGTGGCAGTGTGCCAACATTGCCCAGATACCCAAAGCCGAACGTATGTTTTGATGGTGTTTTGATTCATACAGTTTCCATAACTTAGTTAATAAGTTAATAGTCCATAAGTTGATAGTTTTTATTGGCTAGCCAACCCGACACGCCGACAGGCAAGTTGCAAGCAGGCGACAGCATTTTGAGGTTATAGTAAAGAACTTACGGACCGCCGTAAGTGCGGTTACCATAGCAACGGCGGACACCAACCAATCAGGCCGCTGTATTCGGTTATTAATTCTAGGGCACAGAGCCAACGCAAATCGTGATCGAAAAACTAATTGCGACAGTCATTTTGTTTAGTGTTACCAGTAGCTATAGTGTTACCATCAGATCTGCTATCGGGTCAGCTTTGCATAGTGCATAGCAGTCCATATATCGTGGATATATACATTACAAAAGTAATTTTATCCGCCCATCAAATGCCTCCTTGGCAAATTTTTCTTCGCAAAATATTGATTCGCAACATTCATAGAGGAGTTCGCTATATTTTTTAGCGACTTTGCCAGCATGGATGGCTTCAAAATTCAAAAACTAAAACACACTTTCAACACGGCAGAACAACGTAAATACAAATGGCGCGATTACTCGTGGCATATACTGCGCGGGTTCTCCATCACTTTTTTGAGAAAACCTGTATTGTCGTACTTCGTCAAAAAATGTTCTATTAATAACAGCACTACTAGTTCCGGGGCTTTCCCATCTTCATAGTATGGGGGCATAGGGTCGCAAAAGGTCGTGCCGTGTGCAGCTTCGTGAGGCTATACAGGGATATGTGCCAATCGATTTTTGGACCATCAAGGAATGTGAAAAATTATGGTGGAACATTGGGATCTGCTGCAAGGACATATGGTGGAGGCGCCAAAAAGAGTCCCGCTCGTTAACAAAAAAAATGCATGTAGCTTTTCCATTTCACAACGGATCTTGACATTTGTTACGTCAATCTGTAGAGGAAAAAATCCTCTTGGTATCCCATACCATTTTTTGGGAAAAATATCCTCTGAAGCTGTCATAGTATTCAAGTTCTTTTATGCAAAAATACGGGATTTTTTCAAAGTTTTTGGATCTTTTTGATATTTGCCATTTTGATAGATTCTGATTTGACCCTCTCGAATTTCCACCTTTCAACTTTCAATTTCCATCCGTAACGCCGCCATATTGAAGATGGCGCCCGAAAAACACATTTTTGACATTATCTCGAATTTAGTCAATGTGAGGTCAAAAATGTTATAGGGATATGAAAGCTTATTCAATTATCTGTCATCTGACATCTCAACCATCTCTATGCGACTTGCGGTGCTTGAGATATAGCTTCTGGAAACATTGAATTCCGCTATTCCAACACCAATTTCACCTCCGAGTACACCCTGTGAATCTCTGAAACGATAGTGATTCATCTTCCGTAACTAATAGCGAAGAGCTGTCGACAGTGAACTTGGTTGTGAGATGTGGATGGAGCAAAGTAAGTATAGACGTGGTGTTGGAATAGCGAAATTCAATGCTTCCAGAAGCTATATCTCGAGGACCGCAAGTCGCATAGAAATGGTTGAGATGTCAAATGACAGATAATTGAATAAGCTTTCATATCCCGATAACATTTTTGATTTCACATCGACTAAATTTGAGATATTGCCAAAAATGTGTTTTTCGGACGCCATTTTTTCAATATGGCGGCGTTACGGATGGAAATTGAAAGTTGAAAGGTGGAAATTCGAGGGGGCCAAATCAGAATCTATCAAAATGCCAAATATAAAGAAGATCCAAAAACTTTGAAAAAATCTCGTATTTTTGCATAGAAGAACTCGAATACTATGACAGCTTCAAAGGATATTTTTCCCAAAAAATAGTATGGGATACCAAGAGGATTTTTTCCTCTACAGATTGACGTAACAAATGTCAAGATCCGTTGTGAAATGGAAAAGCTACATGCAGGGCCGGTCTTAGGGCAAGGCAAGCGCGGCGGTTGCCTAGGGCCTCGCGCCCTAAGCGTAACCGCGAGGCCTCGCGCTTGCTTGAAACAAAATTAATATCTAATAATTAAAATGAAATAAATGTGCTTTTTCTTAAGAAAATCAGTGTTTTTTGCACCGTGGTGCCATCTGTTAATTTGATCACAAATCAGCCGTCGGGTTGGTGACGAGTGGCAAGTGGTGCCATCTGTTAATTTTTGGATGAACTGTCTAACTGTCAGTGTGTGAAAATATCAATTAACAATTACCTGTAATCGATGTTACTGTGTTCAAATTGTTGTTACTAAAGTGTGGTGAGTAAAAATAAATAGTAGAATCAAGAAGGTCAAATGAAGACCTCACCTCATCATTTAAGCACTCAAGTGTTTCAAGTTTTATTGGCCGGGCAAATTAAAAGTTTGGCACCCCAGCCCAGAAAAATATTAGGTACCTAAAGTCTTTTCAGAGGGCTACATACGCTTTCCACACAGGAGCCTCGCGTTGTATCATTGCCTAGGGCCTCGCAAACCGTAAGGCCGGCCCTGGCTACATGCATTTTTTTGTTAACGAGCGGGACTCTTTTTGGCGCCTCCACCATATGTGCCTGGAGCAGATCCCAATGTTCCACCATAATTTTTCACATTCCTTGATGGTCCAAAAATCGATTGGCACATATCCCTATATAGCCTCACGAAGCTGCACACGGCACGACCTATGCCCCCATACTATCAAGGTGTAATCTACAAAACACATAAGGTGACATACCTACACAAAATATACATAAAGTATATGCTGTTCACGTTTCCAATTCAGTAGATTGACTTTTTGGAGCAGAAATAAAGTGACCAGCTGGAGGGCTACGGCTACGGCTGATGGCACCTGCGAAGTTTTGGAGCGAAACTATCAGCGGCCATCAACCGCATCCTCCCAGTGCTCCAGCTTGTCACTTCATTTTTGCTCCAAAAAGCCATTCCACTGAAAGTAAGAAGTGAAGGAGATATACAGGGTGATTCATGAGTGACCTTACATAGGCTGATGGGAGATAGAGGACTTCGAGGCGAGTCAGGATCCACTAAAGAAATTTAATTTTCTCCAATGGTTATGAAGATACAGGGTGTTTTGTGTGTTTCGTATGAAACTTTGATAAGCGATATTTTTGAAACGGCCAAAGGTATTTTGTTGAAATTCACCAGTAATATTTCTCTGTTGGAACTCATCCCGAAGCCATACCGGGTAAGTCAAAATCCAGGGCCGGGCTAGAAAAAAAGTGCCCCTTTTTTGTTTCATCAGAAAGTACATTTTCTGACCGCTTTTCTAAAAAACTGCTATCGGATTCAAAAAGCTAAGGAAAAATACTTTAAGAATCATTCTTCAATTTGGATGGCACACCTTAACCGTTTCGACAATAAAATTAAAAGTAAAATTTGTGGGTGAGTTCCCATTTTCGACCGGACATAATCGACTCATTGTTTGATTGAATTCATCAAAATTCATTTTTTGGCTTGTCTTTGTTGAATAGAAGAGCTTGCTTGACAGAAAAATTCCAGAGCCGACAATTTTTTTTTTATGACAAAATCGAGAGTGAAACCAAAGTTTGACTCGATTTGATCGTCAAAAAAATCTTTGGCCATGGAATTTTTCTTCCTATCAAGCCCTTCTATTTCACAGAAACAAGCTGAAAAATGAATTTGAATGAATTCAATCAAACAATGAGTCGATTATGTCCGGTCAAAAATAGAAACTTACCCATAAATTTCACTTTCAATTTTTATGTCGAAACGGTTTAGGTGTGCCATCTAAATTAAAGAGTGATTCTTGAAGCATTTTTCCTTAGCTTTTCGAATCCGATAGCAGTTTTTCAGAAAAGCGGTCAGAAACTTTTTGATCAAATAAAAAAGGGGCACATTTTTTCAATTCCGGCCCTGGATTTTGACTTACTTAGTATGGCTTCAGGGTAAGTTCCAATAGAGAAATATTACTGATGAATTTCAAGAAAATATCTCTAGCCGTTTCAGAAATATCGCTTATCAAAGTTTCATACGAAACACACAAAACACCCTGTATCTTCGTAACCAGTGGAGAAAACAAAATTTCTTCAGTGGATCCTGACTCGCCTCGAAGTCCTCTATCTCCCATTAGCCTATGTAAGGTCACTCATGAATCACCCTGTATATATTTATGTACAAACCGTCAATTACTTAGTTAAAACAGGCAAAACAACAAACTCTGCTGAATTTTCCCTAACTCGGCTCCTTCTGCAGCCAAAGTACAATTACCCTTCATTAATAATTACATTATACATCAAACTAAGCAATCATGATTTTTTCTTTTTAGAAAAAAACTAAACAGAAAAAATTGGACTTTTCAATGTGCCTTGATTTTCATATACCATACAGAGTGAGTCATAAACTCAAAACCCCCAAAGGATTTTTTTTTTCAAAAAACAATTATCACAAAAGGTTCACCTGTACACGCACATGAACAAGATGATTGTAGGTAGTAGCATAAATCCATAGTGCGGCTTGGTGCGTCCGACACCTCGACACCCAGATGGGTAAAAGGTTGCGATTATATATATATATTTTGTGTATATATATATACACAAAAGGTTCTAGACGGCCCTAACGCGATTAAGATAGGAAGTACCGTATGATCAAAAACTTTCCTCTAGACAGGCTGTGGTCTGGTCATTGGCAGGCAAACGATGCTAATTTTGGCCAGGCCACAGCCTGCCTAGAGGATGAAAGTTTTTGATCATACGGTAAATGATCCGTTTCCATAGAGTTCTTTGCGGACGGTTTTTATTAAAACTGTATATTCAGTATTTTTGAGTTACCCTGTATAGTAAATAAAAATGTTACACACACTGAAAAGTGTGTCAAAATTTACAAAAAATTCGAGTTTTTAATTAAGCAACGATTACGAAAAACGTTGTTCGACACACGAGCGCTGTGCTTTTTCAGACCTTCAGCCTCTTATGCCCTTAATTGACGATTTTTACAATGAGGTTATACTTTTGAAAAGGCTTCGAGGCTTTTCTGGAAAATTTTACAATTTTTGTTCAATTATTATGGAAGATGCTTCAAGTACTTTTGAATAGGGTTTTCAAACGAGGTATTAAGTTTGGTGTGGGTTCGTGTTTGAAAATGTTGGGTTGTTCCCCCATGCTCTGGTGTCCCCGTGGTGTGCGACTCTGATGTAACGAGTAACGAATACGCCAAAAAGTGATTCTTCTAACATACAGGTGCTCCACAATCAAGTTCCGAACAAACATGCCATGTATGTTGTAACGCAACTCTATGATGGCTAATGAACTGTTTGAGTTTGAACTCTCAACCAGAAGACAACAATCTTATTCTCATATAACAACAAACTTCACTCAGAGAAGATGAAGAGCAAGAATTTAAATCTAAACTGCTGGACAACGAAGTTGTCGGTGTCGGAAAAATGGTTCGAATGTGAAGACGAATAACTTCCGATTGCCGAATGTGATTTCCATTTTGTTTATTGTGTTGATTAGCCTGATGTTTCCGTAACCTATCCTGTAAAGGTGAATGTTGAAAAACTTCATGTAACATTTCTACAGGGTGATACGTAAAATGCTGCAAAATTGCACCGACTTCATCGTACCCCCATTTGCGAGCCCATTTGTCAAAAAAATCTTGTTTATGTCTTCTAATACAAAAATCATGAAGTGTGGTGTATTACCTCGAAACAGGTTTGGATTTACCCAGATTGGAAGTCTAACATTGAAGATATAAATTTTTACGTTGAATGTTACAGATTTGCCTTGTTGGCACGCGAGATTAGGTCACTTTTGATAAATGGATGTTGACATTAAGCAAGATTGTTCGAACAACAGTTCAGGACAATTTTATTCTCAACACAACCCAAATATTTGGTGTGGGGCCAAGCAGGGAGCATTTTTTTCAAGTGGTTGTCACTGTCTGCTTTTCGTACATTGAATTTCATCAGAATTTGATCAGAATTTTAGATGTGAAACATGTTCTATTTGCATGTTTAAGCCCCTGAACAGTGAACATGGTAACGATGTAAAACTCCAGTTTCCGAGTGAAGTAAGGCCCCCCCAGACGTTATACTTTTTGTGCTTGTGCTATGTCTGAGCTTCGCAAATCTGCAGCATTCATTATAAAAATTTATATCTTCAATGTTCGACTTCCAATCTGGGTAATTCCAAAACCGTTTCGAGACAAGACACGACTCTTCATAATTTTTGTATTAGAATATTGAAAACATATTTTTTTGGAAAATGGGGGTACGATGAAGTCGTTGCAATTTCACACCATTTTACTATCACCCTATGGAAGTGAAGTTTCTCAACATTCACTATTATAGGATGGGCTACAGAAAGATAAGACGAGTTGACGCAACAAACAAAATGGAAATGGTAATCGACAATCGGGAGATATTGGCCTCCAAAGTCGAACCATTTTTCCCATACCGACAACCAACTTCGTTGTCCAGCAGTTTTAAAGTGATGAATTAAAAACGAATTAAAAAGTAAACTTTCAACCTGCAACATTTGGGGATTTTCTATATTTGAGATTTGGAAACTTGAAAACAAAATCTCACAGCCGGCTAGAATCACGGTACAGATGAACATACTATACAAAAACGTAATTCCCAAGAAGACATATTCTCCAAATTGATAGCGTTTTCCACTACTGGAAACAAAACTGCTCACTGTCATTGTAGTTTGGTGAACACTTTTTCCTCAGTGGAAAACACTCAAGTTCCATGCTTCACAAGAATGATGTTAACACACTATACAGGGTGGTCCAGGTTTTAGTCGACAAACTTGCAGGCTGATCAAGGATGAAAAAGAAGTCGACTCACCCCAGAACAATACAATAATAATTTATAAATAAAAAAATTCGCCAAGGTCTCTTCTTGGCGGAAGAGTTCCTAGGAGGGACGCAACATTGCTGCGTTGTAGAGCGACACTCAGCCTCTGGAAGAGGAAGTACGAGGCTCTTCTCTCGCTGGTCGTGGTCGATGATTTTGTGAAATCATGAAATTATAATATACAGGATGTTTCAGTGACCTTGCATAATACTTCAGGAGGTGATTCCTCTCAAGAAAATAAGTCGACAAGTGAAAGTATCATTTTTCCCTGAAATGCTTCCTACGGGAGTTACAGCCCTTCCAAGGTACGAAGTTAAACAAAGTTTTTAATTATTTGCTAAAAAACCGTTCAAGGTAGGAACTTCAAATTTGGTATAGAGAAGTTTCTTGATAATGCAAATGTACTTGCGAAGTTCTGAACAAATCTAGCCAGTGGCAGCAAAATTAGAGGGGATTGGGACTATGTTGAAAATCATTCATGACACGTCCGTGTTTGTTCACTTTAACTTCAGAACGATGCATCCTACGGAAAAAATGCAAAAGGAATAACAGTTTTGGATTGAACGAATCTATCGAAAAAATCGAAAAAATTTTTTAAGCTCTTACCTTTGACAGTTCTTGAGCAAATAATTGAAAACTTTGTTGCATTTTGTACCTTTGAGGAGCTGTAACTCCCTCAGGGAGCACTTGGGGAAAAAAGTTTACTCTTACTTTTCGACTTATTTTTTTGAGAGGAATCACCTCCCGAAGTATTATGCAAGGTCACTGAAACACCCTGTATGATAGATATCTATTGTATTAGGAGTATAAGTGACACTTTATGTGACGGAGTATGGACGTTTAGGCGCCGAGCGCAGCGAGGCGAATTAAATCCATACGAGTCACATAAAGCCACGTATACTCCGAATACAAAACAATGTTTTATTTTCAAACAATCATTTTGTACACGGAATATTAAAGAAAAAAGAAAATTGAAAAAAGACCAAGTTGCCTGGCGTCGATCACGATGGTTTCTATAGGCGACAACCACGCTGCAATCTGCCCACTTTTACGCCGGCGGAGGTATAAGTACTTTTATGCCGCCGCCAGCGGAGTATAAGTACTTTTACGCCGCTCAATGCCGGTGTCATAGAAATGCCCCTTAAACCGTGTCAACACAGTCACAAAAGTGCCATGTTATATGACGTTTGAAAATAAAGAAATTTATTCAAAAATTCTAAAAATAAAATATCAAGAACATGAAAAGAGCATAATTAGTATAGATACATTATTTCTAAATACATCAAAATTAGTTTAGTATAGATGATTTCTCAAAATTTGAATTGAATGTTTCATAGCCAAAACTGCAATTTTAGTAGGTACAAATTTTTGTAGAGATCTTGAATTGTTTACAATTTTTTTTGAAAAATAACGGAATTGTCCCTCTTGCTCCGATAAAAATTCCATAGACTTGAATTTTGTCAACGTTGCACACTTTTTTATAATACGATATTGTTGGCTCGTATATCTCTTTTTTCTCTTTGTCCACTTTTTCTGGCTGGTCTTTCTCTATCTCGAACCGCACTGTTGAATCTACAATGATCGCCGTATTTCTTTTCCTGTCAATCGCAATAATGTCTATCCTCGTGTTTATCCTTCTTAGTCCACCGTCTTCCGCATACTCCGTAACTTCTTCGTGTACCTCCAATCCTGTCCTTTTCAATGCCTCCGCTATCATTCCTCTGATTTGATGATGGCGGTTATTTCGTAAGAGTTGCCCGAATGGGCAAGAGCCAAGAAATATGGATCAATGAATTTTGAATTGAAAAGAAAAGTTTGAAGTGAATGGACTAAAGCTTACTCGAATTTTGAAACATTTGCGTAACTCGGTGTTTTTGAGCCTTTGAACACAAATATCTCCGAAACGGCTGCTCCAAATGTATGAATGACTCTCCAATTTTTGCCTCAGAATTGAACGCGGAATTCAACACTTTCATCGGTTGTCCAAAATATCCAGTGGCGTAGAAAGTAGGGGGGTAAGAGGGTGAGTACCCCCCCCCCATTTCTACAGCACTGCGTCATTCTAACAGATTTTGTTTCTAGAAATCACTGGGGACGTGTTTCTTAACCATATGTGCAAAATTTTAGCGGAATCGGTCGTGCTATTCAAAAGTTTGAGTTGAAAGTTTCAAAAGTATTTGTTGACAATGTTGACATGTATTTTAGATATGTACTTTTTTGGAGTGAGTCGACTTCTTTTTTTATTCTCTATCAGCCTGCAAAATTTGTCGACTAAAGCCTGGACCACCCCTGTACACATACTTGATTTTGAATTGCCTGTGTCTTGTCTATAATAATGTAAATATATTTTTCTTGCAGTCATTCCAATCGAAATTATCGTTTAGTTCCAAAGAAATCGTTGCCATCAGTTGCTCATGGTGTAAGCTGGCATTTCATAACAAAGAATGTTGTTTCAATATCCAACGAATAAGTGAAGAATGTAATTTAGGTAAGTTGCTTCTTGATTGCATAATCTTTCCAGTATGCCATCCGTTCGATCCCGTAGAACAGAAACGGGGGCAGTTACTTTAACTTTCCACCTCGCTTTCCACTCTGAAAAAATTGCCGCAGAGAGAGCTATAATTTTTCATACACGTCCTTTTGATATTTAGGTATAGTTATCAATGAAATACGGAGTCGGAGTGTCCCTGAAGTTGTGGCATTTCTCTTCAGTAGGTACATTATATTATTAGGTACAATAATCATTATGTACCTTTTTATTAGGTAATTAATTATTAATTATTATTATTGCTCACACGAATATGAACACAGAAATTTAGAACGCAGCCAAAAGCTTGTCAGAACAAATGAAGAGTGCGTTTGAGTGGCTCAATCTGGTCATTTATCCCACAAAGTGAATAGAGTATTATACTTTCGGAAAAATATTTTGTTTTCGATGGAATCGGAAACTATATTGAAAAAAAGCTGACCCGTATTTTTTTATTTTGCCATAAATCGTATCGTTTGGCCACAATAAATGAACGAAAATCCTATATTCTGCCTATTTCTGACGTCATTTACACAGGCAGTATAGGCGGCGACTCGCTGTGACGTCAGAACTAGTTGATGTTATTTATTTATTGCGCCCAAACGATACGAGCTTTGACTAAATAAAAAAACACGGGTCAATTATTTTTCAATCTAGTTTCCATTTCAATCGAAATTTTTTTTTAGTATAATACTCCATTATTGACCAAGCCCTATCGAATTTAACCCTAACGATTCACTTCCAGGTGTACACAAATGTATAATAGTTCCTCCATCTTGGATCGTAAAATTACCTAGGAAAGGAAGTTTCAAGTCTAGTCTAAGAAAAACACCGAAAAAACGGGCTTCCGGTAAGAGGCGTACTTCAGATAAAGTAAGTTGCATGCGCGTATTTCTGTTTTGATGCCAGTAATTCTCGCATAATATTCCAGGATAAAGAGCACCGCGCGTTCGCCATCAAACCCATTCCTTCGGCCAACCTGACTCCGCTCTTAGTGTTTATCAATCCGAAGTCCGGCGGCAATCAGGGAGCAAAACTTCTGCAGAAATTTCAGTGGCTGCTGAATCCCAGACAAGTGTTCGACTTGACACAGGGTGGACCAAAAATGGGCCTCGAAATGTTCAAAAAAGTGCCTAACTTGAGGATTCTAGCTTGCGGAGGGGACGGCACTGCCGGCTGGGTGCTGAGTGTCATCGACCAGATTGGTATTTCACCTCCTCCGGCCGTTGCTGTCTTGCCACTGGGGACCGGAAACGACCTGGCCAGGGCACTTGGATGGGGAGGGGTAATATCACCATGCATTCAACACATTCTTCTTGTGCCTTTGCATTGTCTGTTTTTTCCGTTGTCCACAGACTGATCGAATATCTACCTACCTTTAACACATTTCCTCATATGTAGAACATCCTGCTATTTACTATATAGTAAGGGGGCATAGGTCGTGCCGTGTGCAGCTTCGTGAAGATATATAGAGTTATGTCTTAATCGATTCCTGGGGGATCAAGGACTATCAAAAATTATGGTGGAATATTGACATTTACTGCAGGCAAATATGGTGGAGGCGCCAATATGGGCTTCATCTGGTAATAAAAAACTGGCTGTAGCTCGTTTGTTTTTCAACGGATTTCAACATCTGACACGTCATTCTGTGAACAAAAAAATGCTCTTCCTACTGCATACCTAAATTTACAAATGTCATTCCGTGAAACTGTCAAAATTGTCTTTATAATATATGCTAAATTCCGTTATTTTTTGAAGGTTATGCGATATTTTTGAAACCTGGCAATATCATAGATCTTGAGGTGTTCTTTCCGAATTTCTACTTTTCCACTCCGTATCTTTGCCATTTGGCCGCCATATTGAAAAGATGGCGCCCAAAAAACAGTTTTTTGTCAATATCTTGAATTCAACTGACTCAAGATTGAAACGTGTATATGCGGAAGAAAGCGCGTTCAAATTTCTACAAATTTACGTATCAGTAATTTATGTGCTATTTACGGTTCTTGAGTTAGAGCTTTCAGAACTTCCGGAAGCATCAACTTTCGGCATTCAATTAGCATGTTAAATTGATACCACCGTCATGTAGTAGGCAAAAAACCCATCAATAGCTCTTGGCCATTAACCATAGATGATAAAAATTTAGAAAATCGATCATGGTGATGTTATTTGTGTAATTACAGGGTGAACTGTGGAAGCAAACTGACTTTAGAAAGAAATAAAGGTAATATAGCATTTGAGCTACCTATCAGATACATATCGATATCAGATACATTCAAAACTCATTATTATGATGAAATTTGGGGTCATCATTCAGAATATCCGCTTTTCCCATTCGTATCTTTGCAGTTCTGGCCATCATTTTGAAAAAATGGCGCCCATAAAAACATTTTGATTTTTTTTTTTTGAAATTCGTCATAAAATTTCAGAATTTATATCAAAAGTGAAGGTCTATTGAATTCTCTATAATTTGACATATGGATCACTCATGTGCGACTTACGGTTCTCAAGCTACACCTTCTCAAAGTCAATTTGCCCTTAGAGTTCACCCTGTAGTTGCATAGCAACCGTTACCATGATCAATTTCCTGGATATTAATGGTCTGTGGTTGACAATTTATCATTATTTATGGTTAATTTGACTGCCACGTGGAGCTAAGCTCAACTTGACATGCTGATTGGATGACAAAAGTTGATGCTTCAGAAAGCTCTGGAAGCCATAACCCAAGAACCGGAAACAGGCCAAATCGGAACATCCAATATGGCGGCCAAAACGGCAAATATATGGAGTGGAAAAGTGGAAATTCAGAAAGGGCACCTCAAGATGTATAATACTGCCAAGTTTCAAAAATATCAGATAACCTTGAAAAAAGGCCGGAATTTAGCATATCTTATGGAGACAATTTTGACAGTTTCCCGAAATGACGTTTGTAAATTTAGGCATGAAATAAGAAGAGAATTTTTTTGTCTACAAAATGATGTTTCAGATGTTGAAATCCGTTTAAAAACAAACGAGCTACAGCCAGTTTTTTATTACCAGATGAAGCCCATTTTGGCGCCTCCACCATATTTGCCTGCAGTAAATGTCAATATTCCACCATAATTTTTCATAGTCCTTGATTGCCCAGGAATCGATTAAGACATATCCCTATATATCTTCACGAAGCTGCACACGGCCAAGCCTTTTTTGACCCTATGCCCCCGGACTAATAATATAAATTGTGTAAAAAAAATTGATGTCAGCAAAAATAATAATGAACGAAGGCAATAGTTGATAACACTATACAAAGAATGTAACGGGGATGAAGATTTTATGTTTATTTACTTTTCTCAGGGTTATACCGATGAACCAATTTCAAAGATACTCACAAACATCAGCGTCAGTGACAGCGTGCTGCTGGATAGGTGGTCCTTGAATATCGAGAAGAACACTGGCGTCGAAATCCAAGACGGCGGCAAAGAAAATTTACCCTTAAACGTAGTAAATAATTATTATTCCCTGGGTGTCGATGCTCATATTGCTCTAGAGTTCCACGAAGCGAGAGGTAAAAATCATCATGAATATTTCTAGGGAAGTGTGATCGAAATGTATAAATTGGGATTCCAGAGGCCCACCCGGAAAAGTTCAATTCGCGCCTGCGAAACAAAATGTTCTACGGTCAAATGGGCGGCAAAGATTTGCTCAAAAGAAAATGGAAGGGCTTGGCCGACTTCGTCACGCTGGAATGCGACGGAAAGGACCTGACCCCCAAGCTGAAAGAACTAAAAGTTCACGCCATAGTTTTCCTCAACATTTGTAGTTACGGCGGCGGCACTCGCCCATGGAATAAGTCGATGGGCACCTCAGAACCAAGCACAGAAGACGGCCTTATCGAAGTAGTGGGTCTCACAACATATCAACTTGTGAGTAAGTTTAGAGAGGCACTGCACTTTTTGAGTAGACACACTGTTTAGATTTTCGTGTAAAGAAAATGTAAAAAGGTATACGACATTAAGAAAAAATAGCGCTAAACTATTACACATTGTCCTCAGCCACTTCTCCAAGCTGGTGGGCACGGCACATGCATAACGCAATGCAAAACGGCCAAAATAGTGACTTTTAAGACTATTCCCATGCAAGTGGATGGCGAAGCATGTCGGCTGGCCCCGTCTGTGATTAACTTGTCTCTGCTGAACCAAGCTCCCATGCTTAGCAAGAGGAAATACGGGAAACCGAGCACACGTCAAGCCGCTTTAGACAATCTAAAGGTTTCTTTGCAAAGGATCAGCATGGCGGATTACGAACAGCACCATTACGATAAAGAACTTTTAATTCAAGCTGGTAAAATCTTCTGTGAACATTGTTGCATTTTAACACGCAAAGCAAAATTATTTCAGCTATCAATTTTGGATCCATCGAAGTTAATCCAGTGTCTGATTTGGAGCAAGTCAGAGCGCTAGTTGACAAGTACATTGAAAGTTGCCCGGATCAAAGTCTATCTCCTGAATGGTGCTTCCTTGATTGTGAGTCGCTTCACCTCTTCAAGATTCAAAAAATATCAACGCTGTTGCATTTTAGGCTGCACTGCAGAAAGGTTTTTCAGAGTGGACAAAGCGCAAGAGAATCTTCACTACATTTCTGATATCGCGATCAGCAACTTGTACATCTTAGAGTGTGGTGAAGAGCCTCCTCAAACACCAGAAGACAAAACGGCGACACCATCTCCTAGTTCTAATCACCAAATTTCTTATGTAATCCCGGAAATGCGTGTTAGGTAAGTTTGCGGTGAAGTAAATAGGTCTCTAATCAAAATTATAAGCGCGGTGAAATTACAAAATATAGTCGACAAGAGTTGTGTTGTAAAAAAAAAGAAAGAGAATGAGTAGTATTGAATTGCCGTGAACGCTGTCAAATCGTCGGTTTTTCAGTGACGACATGTAATTTACTGTTTGTTTCTAAAGAAAGTTGCCAGTGCCCTACTACAATTCAATAGATTCGAGAAATGGTTCACGGCAATTGAAAGCCACCTGTCTACTTACGAAAATGTCGACTACCACGTTGTCGACGTTCATAGTGTTGAAGAGTTTATAAGCAGCATGGAATATGAGGTCCAATCAATATTGTAAATTTCAGCGACGAGGGTAGCCTAGATTCTCCCAGCGACCAGCCGCCCCTCAGCCCGAAAGTGTTGCAGTTCGGTGAGGAATTCAAGTTTTCCAAAGAAGTCATGGTGCCGCTCAACGATAGCCGACAGATTCCTTCATCACGCACCCCTACTCCCGATGCAAATATCAATATCAAAAGGTACTTGAATTTTGCTTTGGCTTTGACTTATTTTTACGCCAAGCCTTTGATAGAAATTGAATAAACTTGACGGCATGAAATCTCTATCCTTCCTACCATACTTAGCAGTAGATGATTTATTTTTGTATACCTATTCTATCTCTTTCTCAGAGTTATAAACGACTCCATTAAAAAGACACTACCTAAAATACTATTTACCTTATATTGTTACAAAATTGCCTTGACAATCCTCTGACCAAATTCTCGTTAGGATGTTACTACTATTCTCATTGCACGTTATTTTAATCTTTATCGTTAATACATATAATAGGTACATAAGATAATATATTCTGTTAGCATGTTTCTAGAATAAATTTTGTAAAAAATATATTGAATATAGTTTTCTTTATAGTGATTCCTGTGTCGACCTTCAGAATTCTAGTTGTTGTCACACAATGCTCGTTTCACAGTTCTAGTTTAGCAATATACACACTCTTTATTCACTTGTGTCAGTTTTTGTCTTTGAAACACCAATCACGTAATTATACTGATTTTTTTATTCACATGAACATCGCCATGTGGTCTGGTGTTACAGCATGGATTTTGCCTTCTATTTTTGTAGCAAAGCTAGCATATAAGATGGTTAAGGGTTTTGTTCTAAATTTTGATGAACCATGCAAAAACATGGAGAGGCTACGAAATCTCTTGAACGAAATAAGATAATTGGTTGGTCAAGTAGAAATTGGCTTTAGATGAGTAGTTTGTTGATTAGATGTGATCTGTTGGGCTAAGCAAATCGGATCTTACATGAGATAAAGGATAGCTTGTCTCTGCTGATCACAATAGTGTTAGATTAACATCTAAAATAAAATTTCAAATACTCAAAGTTGAAGTGAACGATTTTAGATTCTTCAGAGTTGGGAAAATATCGACTATAATAAAATGCAATTCTCTATTCTAGAAACGTTACATTTAAACCAAACGAAGATCTTTTGAAAGCAGCCAAAGTTGGGGACTTGAAAACGGTAAGGGCAATGTTCGTATTTCGAAACGCAGTTGAAATTCAAAATGAAATGTGGAAAATTTGATTGAGAAAAGTATTAAAGGTCAAAGAGCTGCACTCTCGAGGACATTCTCTCCTCGCAAAGGACGCGACGGGACAGACCATGTTGCACTTCGCATGTCAATACGGACACAAGGATGTGGTGAAATATTTGCTGGGACACGCACCATCTTCCCTTTTGAATATTCAAGATGCAACTTTGTGAGTATTCACTATGAAAATCTCGTAATTCGATTCGAATGACTATTTTTTTGGAAAGACGATCAGGGCCCAAGATTTCTGAAGGCTAGGAAGAAACAAAAAAGAAATGGTCCTTCGAGCCGAATTTCCAAGTTCCCGGCCTGAAAGTAACATTTTGATCATGGAAAATATATTTGTAGTGGACAAACTGCTCTCCACAAGGCAGTGAATTATAGATGGAACAACATTTGTTGTATGCTGGTGGCTGGTGGGGCCGCCCTGGATATCGCAGATAACAATGGTTCGACTCCCAGAACGGCAGCGTTGAAAACGAATAATGAGGAATTAGCTGCGTATCTGCAAGGTAAAATTCCAAAATAATTTGACATAAGGATTAAAAAAAAAACAAATACGTTTTAGGACAAGAAAATTTTCTGTTATTATCTTCAGAATTAGGTACCGAAGTATAAGCAAAAGCAATACGAGTTATGAAGTGATAACTTGATTCGATTCCCGACCCTTCCTCCAAATTTGCCTTGATAAAGTTAATGTTTCCATTATGAACGCTGTTAGATATTCATCAAAATTGTGATAAACTTGCCAGTACCAAAGAATAAAAGTTTGCTCATCAGCCCGGAAAAAAAAGCAGCTCCATTATGTCTAAATAGCTGAACTCTACAACTTTGGAAAATTGATCCAGTCTTAATTCTTCTAGTAAAACCAAATCAGAGGAATTGTAAATCATCCTTGATTGTGTATACCTACTTGATTGTATAGATTCGCATGACATCCATCGCCCTAGTACTACACTACTGTAATATCATTTTTAAATGGAATCAACGAATATTTATGGTTCATTTACGGCTAGTTCCACAAAAGTTTTTTTTTTAGCCAATAGACCCTTGCAGGCTCTGGGTCAGGTGCCTAAACGAAGTGTCATTCCAAAGATGTCAAGTTAGTGTTAAGTATACATATATTCTTTGGCTTTCATCACTTGAGCTATAAACAAAAACCTCCTTTACTGGTGTCTCACGCGTGGGGCAAAGACCTTTCATCTTTTCAAGAGTTTATTTTCGAGTTTTCCATAAGCAAACTGGGTAGGTACCTAAGAATTATCACAACAATACGGAATAGGTACTGCTCTCTAGGTACTGCAAGGTCACGACAGAATCATTTTGAACTTGGTGCTGAATGTTGAGTTCAGTCGACGTCATTGATGCTTGACATCGACTAAAATGACTTTGACTTGGCTAAAACTACCAATCAGGATCAATGACGCAGAATTCACGTGCAACCAAGGTAAAACTAAAACGGTGTATTAACTTTAACCATCCAAGTTGCTATGGAATAAGCATTAATAACATTCCCAGTTGCTTAGCTACGATGAGATGGTCAATTCGCTAATAAAACTTTTGTGGAACTGGCTGTTAATATGTTGTTACATTAGCATTTGCAGTTTCTATACTGGAAGTTGTAAAATATGTACTTACCTATTTTATTATTATCTATACTAATCATTGCTATTAATTAGGTAGATGACCAAAATGCACGTCCAAATATTTATACTTCGTAAAGTATTGTAGGTATACAAGAGTAATACAAGAGTAGTAATATATACCTACCTACCTTACACTTTTACCAACTATCCTATATTAAAATTATGTAGATATAAGAAAATTAAAAAGAAATATTAAAAACTAAACATATCTTGTTAAAAGGTCTATATGGTAAAGACCGTGTAGTATGAAGTGACAGAGGAATTATAATGGAAGTGAGTTTACAGGTGCTTAAAAAACTAGATTTTTGCAAATTTTTGTCAAGTTTTAATATTTCAATGGTTCCTGTGAAAATTGTAAGTACGATGGGACACCAGGGACCGGGTATTTCTCCCTCTTCCAAAGAGCTAATGAACAATCATTTAAGTAACTAATAAATAACTTAAGCAACTCAATAACGCGGATAATAAGTAGTTGAATAAAAATCACTTCTTTGTGATACAAATAAGTTACTCTGTAAATACGACAAGTATGAGTTGGCTTTATTCTCAACGAATATCGTATTTTCTTTACTTGTAGTTTTGCATAATAAACATATATGTATGTACTACATACATAATGTACTACTTTTTTATAAGATATCGAGAAATCTATAATTTAAGTGTTCCTGCTTTAGGAGTGAGAATCAAGCGTTTTTGCTCAATTATTCAAAATGTAGAATTAATAAATATTATTTGATGTTCCAACAAATCCATCAGCCTGGCATATGAGTTCTGAATGTTTTATTAGTAAAGTCAAAGGATAATAAACTTATTAAAGGTTGAACCTGATGGAGCTTTCCAAAATAGAACACTCAAATAATAATTCACTAAACATAGATAGGTGTGCACTCGTATTTATCTAGTGCATTTTGTTGCAAATATTCGTTCAGTTTTACGTTTTCTTTTTTAAGTCATATGCAACGAACTTTGAATTCCTCAAAAGACAATCTCTACATATTACTCTAGCTTGCCAACATTATAGAAAATGTGTCTCTAGATGAACAGATCAAAGCGCCCTAAATCTAGAAACACACGACCGCAATGATATTTACTCGATAAATGTACTCTATTTGCGATTTAAATTAATTTTTCCCGTCACAAAATGGCCGCGAAAGGCGGAATTCAACTGACAGCTCGAGGTGACATGAGATGTCATACTCACAACTCACAACCCCACTTTTATTGTATCAATCACCCACCTCTGTCAGTCTGTCACCTACCACTCAGTGTTTTCTGTTTACTCCAGTTTACTCCTTGCTTGGCTTCCTAGTGTGGTCCCAGTTAGAGATAGTGCGTCTGTTTGCTGTATTCGAGTTTTGCGAGTAAATTTTAAGTGATTGTTGTGTTTAGTAGTATTACTGTATCCCATCGTTAGTCACAGAACGTGAACGAGGAAACTTTGGTGGACAAGAGAAATGGAAAGAAGACTGGGCTCAACAAACTGTACCCGAATGAAACCAGCTCCTAAATGTCCATGAAGCACCTTCTGGATTTGAACTCCCCGGAACTTCAAGAGGGTTCGCACAGGCTCCGGACCCGGACGATGTGCTGATTCGTTTCACACAACACAACAATCACTATGAATTTACTCGCAAAACTGGAATACAGCAAACAGACGCACTATCTCTAACTGGGACCACACTAGGAAGCCAAGCAAGGAGTAAACTGGAGTAAACAGGAGACACTGAGTGGTGGGTGATTGATACAAAAAAAGTGGGGTTGTGAGTTGTGAGTGTGACATCTCATGTCACCTCAAGCTGTCAGTTGAATTCCGCCTTTCGCGGCCATTTTGTGGCGGGAAAAATTAATTTAAATCGCGAATACATTTTTTTATTGCTTATTAGTTTGGTCCATGCGTTGAGTGAAATCATATACAAAGAAGCGCCATGGTAACCTTTTGTCATAGGCCGTTAGAAAACGTCACGTTACAAGCAACTTTTGGAACCAGCTTTCCAGCTGAACGGTTTCTGATATAATAGTACTAGAAACACTTTGTTCTGGTGGTAGTTTGCCCTTCATTTCTGTTAAATTCTTCAAGATAAAGCCGCAGTTCTCACTTCACCATGTGGGTCACAGTAAGCGAATGCCTTGTCAAAACCACCATCAAATGGTCACCGGTGGCGACTGTTATAATTTTTCACTCAACAGTTTTAGGTAAATATTTTCTTGATTTTATATTCATATTTATATTTGTATTTCAAGTGCCATAGGTGTCGGTCAGTCGAGAATGAAATCAAAATATTGTTTTTATGCGAACGAAAAAGTGCCAGAAAAGATGTTCTCTCTTTTAAATTGAATTTGTTCCTGTGTTATTTACATTTTGCACTCCCATGGATGTGTCCCATGGCCAACTGATAAGCCAGAGTTTTATGAAAGTTTAATGAAACGTTATTCATTCTATACATGTGTCTTAGAAATAATCAAGAGAAAAAACCGTGAATACCTCATCTTATTTCATGACACCTTCTAATTTTTTTCCGAAATTTGACTTGTACGACCTCTCAGTGCTCTATTTTTGGAACCACTGGTTGGATTTCAGCGAAATTCGACATATTTGTCCTTTCAATTATTCACGAAAAAAAAACAATAAGACAAAATTTGAAGATTTGGAGGTACCTTACTATACTCCTACACGGAACTGCATTTTTTAACTAACTTCACAGGCAATGATATGAAATGAGGTAAATACCTAGGGTTTTTTTCTTTCGATTATTTCTAGGATACTCTTCAGCTAAAAGCTTAATTGGAATGCTCCCCAAGCTAATCTAACGTATGATCCGAAAGTTTTGGGAAATTTTTTGCAAGCTAATAACTTTTCTGGATAGTTTTAATTTTGTAATTTAGTATTGCAAAACATCATCTATATCTATAACAATAACAAATTCATATTTAACATACCAATTAAAGATGGGCCATTATCTTTGACGCCTCTCGCAGTTTTCTTCTGCCATGTTCGATCATTCTCTGGACAACAGCAGGATCAATTTCTCTGAGCTCTTGCCTGCAAAGGAAGGCCAATTACGGCGTCGCATTTTTCGAAAACATTGGAGCATTTCACATTAGAGAAATTGATCCCGCTGTTGTCCAGAGAATGATGGAACATGGCAGAAGAAAACTGAGATCTATCAAAGATAATGTTCTATTATCAATATGTTGGAGATGAATTTGTTATTGCTATATATGATGTCAATTTTTGAAATATCAAGCTAAAAAATAAAGACTATTCAGAAAAAGTTATTAGCTTTTGAACAATTCCCACAACTTTCGGACCATACATTATAAATGGTGTATAATATTCTAGCTGCATCGGAAACTCATCGATCTGCTTTATTAATATTATTATACATCTAAGGTGGTCAGTAATTAACTTCACAGCTTTAGCCTTTACCAGCATGATTTTTTAAACTGTACTACGAGCCCTATCAACTATGTTTGGCCATTAGAAAAATATATCCCTAATAAGGGGAGGGGGGCTTTTCCAAAATATTTGTTTCGAGTGTAAATTTTACTGCGTTAATCCTGAAAATTTGGTTCAAATCGACCAAACCGTCTTGAATAGCTGTGACTTCAAGACGCTTTGGCTGATTTGAACCAAATTTTGATATACCAAGGAAAAATGCTCTATAATATTATGGGATCTGAACTTACCTTTCCCCACCACAAGAAATATTGAAAATGCGGTTTTTCTTGGACCGGGTAAAATTTACCCTCGAAACAAATATTTTGAAAAATGCCGCTTGGGGATACAGAGATTCGAGACTCAAGTTTTGATTCCAGAACTGTTCCGGTCCAATATTGGGTATATAATTTCCAATGACCGAACATAATAGTTGTTAGGGCTCGTACCAGTATTTATTAATACGTTACAAAAATGAAGCCTGTCTAGAAAATACATGTGAAGCTAAGACGAGCTTGTGGTGTGGTGGTCAGCGTATTCGACTGCCACATCAGGGGTCGTGGGCTCGAGTCCCACTGCGGGCGCTCGGATTTTCGTCCCAAAACAAGCTCCTTGATTTTGTTGGAATGCTTGCTAAATGCAAGTGTCGCATAGCACGTAAAATACGAACGATGGTGCCGACCCCATGCGATGTTGATGGTCGTTAAAAGTCCCTACCCTGTGTTGGAACACACAGGGGTTCGGCCAAATTTCTGATATAGTGGAGGAAAGCATTCACCGGGCGCCGGTGTTAGGTCTTGTTGCGGGAATAGGCCGACGTAAAATAGACCAATTAAAAAAGAATAAAAATATGTGAAGCTAATTCCTGGCCTTCTATAGATAAACATATACGTGTTCGAAAGCATGAAAATCGCAACGAAATTGTGAGATTTTTGTTTGTTTTTGGACTAGTATGTTGAGAACCAATTAGGTACTTATTTAGTGCTCATACTTGAACTGAATTTTTATTTTATTATAATTTACGAAATCCTGAACACAGAATATTTTCATTTCGATATACCTACCCACTGAACTGTAAGACTTGCATAAAATAACGTAAGATTTTAAAAAGTAAGAAATTAAACCGTGTGTTTCGAGCTAAAGATGGAAATACTCTCACTTATTAGTGTTTGAAATTATGTTCGCCTATCTTATTGTAAAATTGAGGGTCCAATCACTTGTCTAGTTTTAAGGTCAAGATAACTTACCTATTGTTAAAATCCATTTTTGTATTCTCAGATAAGCAGAACAAAAACTAAAAAGTACCTACCTACTTACTTAATACCAGAATTTATACATCCTATTTGATGTCAAGGAATTTATAAAAATAATTCTTTCTTGTAATTTAAAAATTATTGAACTAATTCTTATTGTAATACACATTTTCAATAACACTTTACATGAGGCACCAGTTTATGAAACCAATTACTTACATAAGGAATTTAAAGCACCACACACATATTTTTATAATATCTAAAAGTTAATGTTTTTAATATTTTACTGTTAAATTATTCTGTAAATTAGGGAGTAAGCGTATACGTATTTTATCAGATTTTTATGAGGTCTAAGCAAAACAGCGGTCTTCAAATTTCTCTTTTTTTTTCAGAGCATTGCAAAACGTATAAAATTGTTCTAAAGCCGAAATCAGTCGTAGACACTTGCTCATTTCCAAGTACCTAAATTACAATAAAATAACTAATCACTGTATCTATTTAATGGCGACGTGATATTTCTGTGATATAGGTTAAAAGAGGACATGAAAACTGACTAGTAAGTAGGGAGATACTTACTCATTACGTTATCATTTAAATCAAGCGAAAGAATAAGTATGAAATGCTCCATCAAAGTCAAGTATCTTGTCCCCTTTTACCTATCAATAATCTCTATTAATTTTGTTTAATTTTTTATCCATTAATTTATTTATTTTTTCATTAGATAATATCATTTCTACCTATTGAGTGTATTACACATATTTATATACTCATTCTCGTTATAATCATCAATGTTATTCACGAACTGATTGAAATTGGTCAATATTGAAATGTTTTAAGTTTACTTTGAATGCATTTACCTCAACATCGACTATTTTTACTATTACTATCCGTTAGGTACGTACGTACAGGGTGTTCACGATAAAATTCACCCCCCCCTCTGGGAGATTCCCCTTTGAGAAATTTTGAAAAACTAAAAAGTTTTTCTCAACAATTTTCCCCAGGGAGCTTGAATCGATCGTCTAAAAGCTTTCAATTGGTACCGTATACAGGGTGTGACATGTAACTTTTTTATTTCAAATACAATACCCTATATTTTATTACGTCATTTGATGAAGCCTATCTTTCTGATTACAAAAATATATAACATTTATGATTTATTTTGACAAAGAAGCTGTCAAAAAAATTATAAAATAGGTAGTCAAATAAATTAAAATTTCAAAATTACGCGACACCCTGTATTGGGAACAAATTGGACCATTTATCCATGCAGAGTTGAATTCTGCAGATAAAATGCTGCGAGAATAACTTTTTTTTAAGTGAACTGTAGAAACCAAAGCCATCTTGCCGCGAAAGAAAATTATTTGACTACCTATTTTATTATTTTTTCGACAACTTACTTGTCAAAATAAATCATAAGTGTCATATATATTTGTAATCAGAAGAAAAGGCTCCATCAAATAACGGAATAAAATATAGGGTGTTGTATTCAAAATAACCAAGTTACATATCACACCCTGTATACGGTACCAATTAGAAACTTTTAGAGGATCGATTTAAGGTCCCTGGGAAAAATCGTGAGGAAAAAGTTCTCAATTCTTACTGGAGGGGGGTGAATTTTATCGTGAACACCCTGTACATCATGTCTTGCAGACTTACCTTTCGCGGAATATAACTATAAAAAAAAACATAAAAATTGAATCTGTCTTTCAATTCTGTTGTCATTTATATGCTAAGTTTTCAATCACAGCTGGAGCGTGATTCTGCACTTTTCCATCGACACTTATTTGCTTATTGGATCGGTAGCCACTGGAACACACACCTATCACTGGAGCAACCAATCAAATTCGACAAATTTGAGTTTTTACCAATTGCGGGATTGCGATACCTACATCATGTTCATGATGATGAGTGATTGACACTTTTACCTTGGTCACTAATACCGTTAGTGGGGTTGGTAGGCATTCCTATACGGCATTTGATGATACAGAAATTTCCTTCTGCATGAGTGTTCTACAAGGCCTAACGAGCGATATTAGAAGGGGAAGCACAAAAGCTTCCCCTTAGGGGGGCCGCAGGGGACCCTGTCAAGTTGACGGTCCAAGAACTCCTACCAAACCGTCTTTCAATTTCGTTGTATCACTCAAATGGGGATGATGTGACTCCATTGTGAATCTCGATGGCATTGGTCGCCATGTCTCTCCCATCCTTCATGGTTGAAAAAATAATTCCTTCAGGAGGTCAGAGAAATTACTTTTTATTTTTTTACATACACAAGAGGACGCAAAGGTGGCATGTTTTGTGTCTTAACCTGTTATATGGCATTCCCAAAATCCTGTTATGGAGTCAATTTTCCAAATTCTCAATTTTGGGCTGATTGGCAGGCTAAGAATTAGGTATTTTTCAACATCCAGTTCAGACGTACCTTATTCAATGTCCAACTGGATGTTGTGGAAATAATCGCAAGGGTGGATAGACTGAACTATTTTCTAAACATTATGTCGAGAAAATCAATCCTAAACCGCACATGAAGAGTACACAAGTTATTTTTCTACCGGTCGGTCGAATTGCGATGCCTACTACGCCCGTCAGGGAGAACGCTGAGCATCGCCAGACTAAACTAGTATGAAAACAGCCTAAAACGAGTTCAAAACTGCCTGAAACACTCATGATGTGGTTCGACATTCAATTCTGAGTCAGCACTCAGAGTTTTAAGGTGCGTTCAGTCAGCTTATTTAGTCGCTGTTTTAGTTTTAGTCGTTGTCGTAACAGAGAAGAGCGTTCATACAGCAAGATATATTTAGTCGTAAGAATTGACCAATAGGAGCTCGAATGATACTGCGCGAACCTTCATCTTCATACGGTCCGTGTTCATAATGGGTAGTATTAATATAAAAACTCGTAAAAAAATAAGCATAAATAAGTATTTGCTTACATTTATGAGGAGTACAACTCCTCTGAAATCGAAGCAAATGCTTATGCTATTTTTTTTTTTTGATACATACAACCCATTACCATCACCATCCATGCTCATACCTTGTACTGGTAATTACGCAACCTGCAAGTCGGCATCATACGACAAAGTTCGGAATTCTTACGACTAAAATTAAAACTAAAACTCTGTATGAACGCGTGCTTTCTACTTTCAAATTTACGACAACGACTACGACTAAAACTAAAACCAAGCTGACTGAACCCACCTTTAGTCAGTTTTGAATTTGTTTAGGCTGTTTCCATACTAAATCAGGCTGACGATGCTCAGCGTTCTCCCTGACGGACGTAGTAGGCATCGCAATTCGACCGACCGAAAGAAAGATAATTTGTGTACTCTCTATGCGCGGTTCAGAATTGATTTTCTCGACATAATGTTGAGAAAATAGTTCAGTGTGTCCACCTCCGATGATGATTTCAATAACCCCAGTTGGACACTGAAAAAAATACGTCTGAACCGGATGTTGAAAAATACCTACTTCTTAGCCTACCAATCAACCCAAAATTGGGAATTTAAAAAATTGACTTCGTAATAGGATTTTGAGAATGCCAAATAACAGGTTAAGATACAAAACATGCCAACTTCGCATCCTCTTGTATGTATAAAAAATAAAAAGTGATTTCTCTGACCTCCCGAAGAAATTATTTTTTCAAGCATGAAAGATGAAAGAGACATGGTGACCAATGCCATCGACATTCACATTGGAGTCACATCATCCCCATTTTAGTGATACAACGAAATTGAAAGATGGTTTGGAAGGAGTTCCTGGATCGTCAACTTGACAGGGCCCCCTGCGGCCCCATTAAGGGGAAGCTTTTGTGCTTCCCCTTCTAATATCCTTCGTTTGACCTTGTAGAACACTCATGCAAAAGGAATTTTCTGTATCATTAATTGCCGTATAGTACCGTTTTTTAATGTATACCGACCCCACTACGTGAATTTCGTGTCAATAATGTGTAGGCTTCCAGTCTAGTAGTGAAAAACATGATTTTCCTTGAATAAAATATGGACGTCCTGAAATTTTCATAATGAAATTTCATATTCTGTTCAGAATGGAGTGCCCTGCTACATATCCAAAATTGCCAAAAATCGCACTTGAGAGTTTTCAGTCATGGTAGGAAGGAAGGTAAAAAAGTGCAATTTAGAAAGAAGATGATGAAACCCGTCAATTCGTTTGATGCAAATCATGAGTAATTAATAAAAGGCGGTGATCCGAATCATACATTTTCTTCAACATTTTTCTGGCACTTTCGGAGCATTTCCGTAACTGCTAACTGCGGTTCAATTTTTTACCCCAAGTCTGCAAACACCCCGTATGTAGTAGAGACGGCACTTGATTTTGACTGGATACCAACGTTCAAGACGTCCATATTGTTTTCAAGGTTCGGGCTACTAGGTACCTACTAGTATAAATCTAGGCAATATCATAGTCAATGAAGGGAGGTGAAGTTATAGGCGAACTGAGATGAGATATAATAATTATATAAAATGAAAGCGCATATTGACTGAAGTTGATACCTGTCGTGAATAGCAGTGAATATGTTATGATGATGGATTCCTTATAGTATTATAAATAAAACATTATTCTACTCTTAAATTTTGTTTTTTTTCAACTACAGATTGAGGCGGCTGTTAAGAAGGTACCCAACAAAAAAAAAACAAATTCGATTTTTTTTTATAAATAAATTCATATAAAACAGAAGTAAACTTAATTCTGGTAATACTATATTCGACTCAACCTGACTTGGTTTTTCTTTTGATTTCAACTCTAATTTTGGAGATCACTGGAACGTCCACTTTTCTTACATTTCTAGAGGTTGTCAAAATTTTGCTGATATTTTGAAAGGGCATTTCAACAAACAATGTTAATATTATTGATACTCCTACGATCACTGCAGTTTCGAGCGGCTCCAACTGGAAAACGAATTGCTAGTACCTACTTAGAAACATGAACAAAATGAATGCTTCACACTTACCAAGAGCTTCGGCCTGTACTCATCAACGTGTCTAGTTCGTCCCACGTTGTAAAAATAAATTGGAAATTGGACTAAATATAGAGAATATGCTATTTTAGTACCGACTTGCCAATATTTCCAGCTAAGAAAATCGCCCAACAACCCTAAAATTGAATGCAAGTTGAGCTCTAGCAAATTTTCTTGTCACTTAATTTTACCGGCAACTTTTTTGTTTGTCACGTAAATTCCGAAAGCTACACTGGTTCCCCAAAATACTGGCGTTATTGCTAAAACCAATGATGAAATGAATTTTTCGTAGACGTAGTCACGTCTTGCCATTGGATAGGGGCCGAACCATGCACTGAGGAAAAGAACGAGGAAGAACAGCCACAGTGCTATCGTCTAAAAAGAAAAGAATTATATTACTTACAGCCCGTGCCCTACGTAACGCCAAAGCACCGCGCATGTGAGCAACAAGTAAGCAACTACTCTGTAAATCTGGCATAGCAATGGCGTACAAGACACCGCTTGGCATCCTACGATACGAATGCTACACAACTCAAGCGTTTTTATCTTGAGTGGGTAGGGTAAGATGTCTTTGGCATTACGTATAATCATATAGGATGTACATAATGTGTATTGTCTAATTATTATTATTATTATCATTATGGTTATTATTATCCTTAGTACTAGCGTTGATGATCGAACCTTGTTGATGTATTAGCAATAAATTGAAATTTTTTTTCTGGATTGATAGAGGGACTGTGGGCGGGGCTGAACAGAAAAACCAAAATCGTTTCGGACTGCGTACTACATACAATAAATATACGCCAACAATTACTGCTTGGAAATATCGCTGATTACTACTCGTAGGTACTCGATTACGTCCGTAGGCCGAGGGTCGGTGCTTTATATACCTGCGAGTAGTGTTCTCGAAGTTTCCACCGATCCTCCAGCAAATTCCACAATAACCCGGCATACGGTTTCTAGGCGACTCCCGAAAAATCATACACCTTCCGCGTGTATACTGATCGGCTAATCTTTCCTACTTGGCTATTGAAGTCTCCTATATGTTATTTCAATCGCCCAAGCCATTCCGTGTGTTCTGGAATGTCCAGAGCTTCGCGCTTGTACACTGCGACATGATGTCGCAGTGAGAAAGATCCGGTCTAGAAAGATCAGGTGTGCTCTAGAACGCACTAGAATCGCCGCTCGTAACAAAAATTTCTGAACAGCTTCTTCGGCTATGTCGGTTGAAGCAATGAATTAATGAAGATTAAGAATAACACTTATGCCTAAAATTACGTATTAAGAAAATTCTTGAAAATATTGATTGGGTATGCTTTTGTCGTAAGCATGATGCAATTTTAGTTTTTTTGTAAACAATCTCAGATTGAAAGAAAACACGAACACCAAATTTTTTGGTGTTCATGTTTCCTCCCAATCTAAGACGTTTACTAAAAGGATCAACTGATTTTTCAGATATACAATGTTGACAAAACTTTACTTGACCCGTAGTCCCGTTTGAAATTCTTGAAAGAGTGGTCATCCTGCCTAGAGTGGAACGAGAAGATTGAAAATACGCTAAGTGTTCCTCGGAAAGAAGATCGACTTGCGACAGCTTTTTTCCAGAAAAAAATTGTGCGGTGAAAAACTGGAGACGGGTCTCCAATGACCAATGGCACCTTGAATTTTCCCATTATTGAAAAAGTGGGAAATCAGTCGGTATAGGTACTAATAATAATAATGGTTATAGACAATAATTAAATGCAAAAGTAATCTTGCCCAGTGAGTGACTTTTAATTAACTGACCATGCCTGGTCATATAAATAAATTCCTCAAAATTCCCCCTGAAGGTAGTAAAGTCATTGTTCGTACTCCCTGCAATTGGTGCCATCGTGGCAACACTTCTTAAAAGTAAGTTATGGGTAGGTATATTACCTTTAGGGGCAATTTTGAGAAATATATTGTACTATCCGCCGCACTAACAAACTTGCCTTAGCTGTGAATGGTTTAGGTCCCGTTTTGGAGAATTTCAGAAGATAGGCCGTGTAAACTCCAATCAAATAAATCGTAGCCCTGTGTGTAGGCAATATGTAGAATAGATCAGCAGTTTGAAACATTTTGGATATCCTAAAACATATCTATGCGTTTTTGATGCTGCTAGACTCAATGCAAGAGGTTTCAAAAACTTACGAAATTCCAAAGTAGACTACGCTACTTAATTCATTGTTATACGAAACCCAGAACCGCAATAAAGTGGAGGCGATAGCAATTGAAAATAATATCCACATTCCATTTCGTTTCAATTTCCAGATTGCTACCACTAACATAGCGGTGAAGAGATATAATTGCATGTCTATGCCTAATTGGTGGGTATGCGTTAAACACTGGAATAAATCATATATCAATTCAATTATAATAATCTGTCCATATAAAGTACGTTTAACCCTAGTGTGGTGTACGTGATTCCAGTTGGCTGGAAAGTCTCGCCACGCGACGCCCTTGGAAAGGAGCAAGACATTCGGGAAATCATAGCTCACTCGAATCACACTAGGGTTGAACTTACTATACTTACATATTTTCTTACCATGTTTTCGAATCCAAAATAATTGTGGACAAACAAGAAATTCCGCCACATATATTTTTTGCATAATTCAGAATGTTGTTCGACTACTATAGGCCATAATGGTCCAGAACCTAGATCAGGCAGTATATATGTGCAGAATAAAATCAAAACCAGTAAATTCGGCACAATTCTGTAAAAAAGAGCAGTTATTAGAATTTTTCGGACACTTTTTTTAAAGGTTCACCCTTAGTTTTACTGGTTATCTACACAGCGAAACCTATTGGTCGAAGCGGTACAGGTATGGAATATTCATGATATTAAAATGAAATTTGGTACACAGAAGCTTGAGACCAATTCACCGTATTCATGACGCTGATTTTAACGTGCATGGTCTCTAAAACGAAAGCTTTGTTTTAGAGGGCAAGTCATAAACGCGCATGCGTCGATTGTTGTGTCTATAATACGCTATAATCCATTCAAAGCTTTAAAATCACAGCTTGCCTTGAAAAATAGTAATGAATATTTTATCTCGTTCTAACGTTTACTGAGCAACTGAGCAAGAAGGCGAGTATGGCGAGTTCAAGTTCAAGTCAGTTCGGTATTAGCGTCGAGCAAGCTCGGAGCTCGAACGGTTCCAGAGCAGTACCAGTCGAAAACGCTATCAGTACGGTATAGTAGGCCAAGCAAATAGTCGTCAAGTGGGCGCTATTTTTGCTGCCGAGTGTCCCTATCTTATGATGGCGAGCGCACGCGGGTCGCGGGTATGAAGTCATGTATTTACAGGATTAGCACTTTGTGAATATGAAAATTACGGGAGAGGCAACGCAACCGCGACAACAGAACCAGGGGCGAGTGCAAGCATCAGTCACAGCACAGTTATTACGTCATCAGGTACACAGCACACGAGGGGTAAATTAATGCTGAAGCCATTGTAGGTAATCTTAGAAGCTACTCTAAAACTTGGAATCATGTTCAACTTCAACGGTTTGCCAAAATTAAAATTCATCGCAAACATCAAACGTCGCATGGCATCGCAACGACCGATTGAAAGTGCGAGAGATAAAATCTCTAGATTCCCCCGGCGTCACCAAAAAGTTGGCTCTTGCCCAGCATGTAGATAGAATAAGATGAATTCATTAATTTTATCCGCAGCACCAAACTTTTTAGGTACCAAGGGGACAAAATGGTGGGCTGTCAAACTTGAGGGCGCAAGAACTCACACCAGCTCACATGAAATCATTACTCGTCATTGTTAGGTACCGTATGATCGAAAACTTTCCTCCTCTAGTCAGGCTATGGCCTGGCCAAAATCAGCTTCGTTTGCCTGCCAATGGCCAGACCACAGCCTCCCTAGAAGAGGAAAGTTTTTGATCATATCATACGGTATAAGGCAGTCTTGCACCTACGACTTCATTGCAAACCTTGAAAGCATCAGTTGCCCATAATTATGTTGCACGGTGAAAATCAGCTTCTTGATTTTGTAGAGGTGGTGCGATTTTTTCAGCCGTCACTGTATCTATCGTGTGATCAACTGAATTCCTAATTTAGGCAGGCTGTGGCCTGGTCGAATAAATCAGAAGTGCGAAGCATGGACCTGTGTGCGAAGCTGTATTTGGCTAGGACACAGCCTGCCTGAATTAGGATTAGGAATTCAATTGATCATGCGATACTAATAAAAGTTTCGAAACTCGCTGGAGATTACGACGCGCGAATAAGACACACACCTCTACAACTGGCGGAGGAGCCGTGCATCGAGAGCTTGTCAGAATATTTGCGAAGCCAATGAAACGACCAGGATGCTGGAGCTCCGCGATATCGGGACCGTCGCGGTCGGTAGGTTCTCCAAGCCCAGGAATAGTGCGGCGGTTAACGACCATTTTTCAGAGAAACCTTGCATTTTGTGATAAAAGCATGAAATTTGGCACATACGCTCTAAAGACTGTCCTTCACTATTTACGAGGCGAACCCACGATGGAACCGCCGTGCAGCTGTCAGAATTGCCATTTGCCTACCTTCCAGGGGCAAAAACTGAAGTCGGTTATCGAGTTGATTCAAAAGTGACGTCTATCAATGCAGTAGACCTTCACAGTATAACTTTACCAAAACAGATGTTAATATTACAAAAGGAGGGGAAATGGGAGGGGATAGTTCTAGCCGCGGCACAGATTTTTTTATTTGTTAATTTCGGACCAAATCGACAAGTTTGGTGTCGTTTCCAACTAAATTACATCTTCTGATTTCAAATTGAATGTTGTGATTGCTGTTTGAAGAAAAAAAGGTAATTGTTGACGACTACTACTTCTCGACTTCAGCCACCAACTTTTCACGGTAGGTAGACACCACCACATCACGTTAGTCGACCGTAGTTTCCTGGGGAAACCACTATTTCCACTGTAAAATGCCCTTTCTTTCCATTACTTGTCCTACGACGTAAGTACATGCAAGAAGGAAGCGTCCTATATAGCTGTTTAAGTGGTTGCCTAACTCTTAGAAAATGCTAGTCGAGAAGTAGTCGTCGTCAACAATTACCAAAAAAAAATTTTGTTTTGTGAGAAAAATATATATTTCAGAAAAAAATCTTAGCTTTTTTTCATTTCGACTTTTATACTAATTCAAGGCATTCGAAGTGGAAACCCTTATTTAGTTCACTTCTTCAAAGCTTCCTGCACATGAAAACCGTGTACGAGACCTGATTCTTATTTTAATAAGATCGTGAGCCTCATTTGTTCCAAAAATCGTAAAAGTAATATGCAATAATTTTCATGTACGAATGGAAGTGTGTGTGCAAAGTTATCGCGGCGATTCTGACAGCTGCACGGCGGTTCTGTCATGAGTACACCTTTTATATCGTAAAGGACAGTCCATAGACCATGTAGGTATGCCAAGTTTCAGGCTTTTATCACAAACTGCAAGGCTTTGCACGCACACCTACGTTCGTGCATGAAAATTAATAAAACTATTGAATATCACTTTTACGACTTTAGAAACAAATGAGATTCACGATCTTATTTCTTACAAAACAAAATCTTTTTTCTTTAAATTGCAATCACAACATTCAATTTGAAATCAGAAGATGTAATTTATTCGGAAACGACACCAAACTTGTCAATTTGGTCCGAAATTGACAAAAAAAAAAATCTGTGCCGCGGCTAGAACTATCCCCTCCTATTCCCCCTCCTTTTGTAATATTGACACCTGTTTTGGTAAAGTTATACTGTGAAGGTCTACTGCATTGATAGAAGTCACTTTTGAATCAGCTCGATAACCGACTTCAGTTTTTGCCCCTGGAAGGTAGGCAAATGGCAATTCTGACAGCTGCACGGCGGTTCCATCGTGGGTCCGCCTCGTAAATAGTAAAGGACAGTCTGTAGAGCGTATATGTGCCAAATTTCATGCTTTTATCACAAAATGCAAGGTGGTTCTTACTAACCACCGCACTAGAATCTGATGACTAGAAATTGGGTTTTCTAGTATATCCAACTTACACTCACCGCATTTCTTGATGCAGAGAACGCAAGAGATACCTACCTTTCATCAGTGGCGATGGCGACGCTAGCTCTTTAGCGTAGGGTGGGCCAAGATGGGACCATGAAAGTTCATGGGGTTCAGTATGTAAGGATTGTAAAGGTGCGTTCAGTCAGCTTATTTAGCCGCAATTTTAATTTTAGCCGTAAGCGCTGCATCGCTTATTGGCTGTTCCGAGGAGGCTGGTTCATAAGAGCCAATGGGCGTCGCTGCGCTTGCGACTAAAATTAAAACTTGCAGCTAAATAAGCTGACTGAACGCACCTTCAGGCGGTAAAGAGGGGCAGGGAGTTTGGCCAGGGACGGACTGGACTAGATTAGCCCCGGGAGTGAATCAAGGAAATGTGGCTCTCCAAAAAAGCCGAGCAAATAAGCGAGCTGCGCCGCAGCCGAAAATTTTTGGGAATAATAATAATAATACTATTAATAATAATAACCTTTTCCACTACGTGGAAAATACGATTATCGAATCCATGTAGAGACGCTCGTCGATGTTTGTATTTTTTTTGTGATAATATGGGGGACGCAGGATTGCGGGAGTCGGGGCGTGGAGCATAGTAAGCAAATGAAAATTTTACTCCGAAGACGCTCATACTTTGACGTGCTTGGGGAAGTTGCAGTGTGAACCGAAATTTTAGATTTACGCTCAAGAAACTGCTGCTGCTGCAGTTTTGAAATATCTTGAGACGTTTACGAAATACGCTGAAATAAGTGAAATTTCTTCATTTTTTTTTCTTTTTTTTTAGTCGTTTTTGGAGATATCGGGCTGCAACTTGATATCCCGACAAACATTCAGGTACCTATATGTTCAAAATAAAATGCGGAATGGGGACATCGAGAAAGCCTGCTTGCCTGCTAGATTCAAAACTAAGATCTCCAACTTTTTTTCCATCATCGTGAGCGCCATTTCAAACTGCCCTTCGTGAAATTTTGTTTAAAAAAAAAAAACAGATAACCACTTTATTAAAGGCACCGCTGAAAAAAGGAACTTGAAGTTTAACCAGATAATATTGAATTCTGTTTGATTTCCAGCAGCAGAGGCACAAGCTTTTTTCTTTCTCAACCAAATTGAATGTGGAATCACAATTTTTGATTTAAGGGGAACCACGCATAAAATTAACACCGAGGAACTATGCACAAGGCTGAATCTTTGCAACACAATCATGTTTTTTGAATGCCTGATTTATGAGGGTATCAGAGGGTGGAGTTTCTTGGGATGTTATGACACTTATTCGTGATGTCACTGATATTTTGAAGGCTGGATTATTAGGGAACTGAGCAAAATTACTCGCACTATCATGGTTATTATTACATGATTAATATATTTAGTATATAAACCATGGTTGTGAAGGCTATTATAGCCTTGGCGTCTTATATCCCTTATATGCTGTTTAAACTGGCGTCGCAGCTATAATAGTGTGTCGGCTCTCATATGGGCATGTGGCGGAGGAACTGTTGTCTCCTCGGTAGCTTAGTATATGGTAGAGTACCCATCCGGCAAATGGAAAACGCGGGTTCGATTCCCGCTCGGGGAAAGACACTTTTTCTCCGTCACATCGCGCCATAATAGTATTCTTCACAACCTTGGTAAACAGCGAGGTATATACAGGTGTTTCGCAATTACGGTTGCAAACTTCTAGGGGAGATTCCCCATCAAAAACGGACCAAGAAAAAATATAACTTCGATGTCCTAAAATGCTCCGTTGAAAAGTTACAGGAGGGTGTTCAAGTTGAATTTTTATAATCGATTTTTTGACATAGCTATTTGCACGGTTAAACCGATTTTGTTCAAATTTGAACCAAAGTTCACTGAAATTGGTCTCTATATCGAACAATAGTAACGTGTTCTAAAAAAAAAATTCAGGGGCGTAGATGATAGGGAATATCTCTATTTTTTCGCCCCAATTTTTCACCCCTCTATAGTTATTTTCTTCTCAAATTGTCCTTATTTTTGGATTTCACGTTCAATTAAAAGAAAAAAGTTATTCTTGGAAAATTTTTATTAGAAGCTTCATTTTTAGGATTTTTGGGTTTAAAACTTTGGAAAACATTTAAAAATCGCCACTTTCCAGAGCTCAAATAATCGCGAGGCTCAAAAATTGTTTTTTTCCGGAAAAATTCTCGTTTCTTAGCAAAAAATGGTAGTTCATCAACATAAAAAACCTATAAAACTTATTCCAGTTGAAGAATCATGGGTTTTCTTGAATTCAAATTTTCAGGCCTTCAAAAATGTCGGTTGCGAAATGTTTCCCAAAGTTTCAAATCTAAATGTCTTGAAAATGAAGCCTCCAATCAAAATTTTGCAGGAGTAACTTTTTTCTAAATGAATGATTAAACGTATAATAAAAAAAATAAGAATAATCTGAAAAATAAAGGGAGGTAAAAAGGGGCAAAAAAACTAGGGACACCCCCATTATCTACGCCCCTGAACTTTTTATTTGGACCACGTTATTATTGTTCAATACCTATTTCAGTTAACTTTGGTTCAAACTTGAACAAAATCGGTTAAACCGTTGAAAAGTTATGTTAAAAAAATCGCTTTTAAAATTCTACTTGAACACCCTGTAACTTTTCAACGGAGCATTTTAGGACATCGAAGTTATACAGGGTGCCCCAACGAAAACAGAACAGAGGGGTTTCCGGGCGTTTCACATCATATTTTCGAAAAAAGCTCAGACAGGTCGATTTTTATATCGAGGAGGACATCTGAAACATACATTGGCAAATTTCTATCTTCAGCCCCCTCACCCCTATCCACCTCAACTTCAGAATTTCAAATGACACCATCTACTTTGCGATACATCAAATCAAAGAGAATCAAATTCTTTTTCTGAAAAAAATATTTTAAAAATTTTCAACCCCACTCCCCATCTTCCTAAATTTCTCTGACTGTCCCATTTTATATCCTCGACCCCTCAATTCTCTTCAATTCAATCAGCGTCATCCTAAATAGCATTCAAGAAGAAAATTTTCGGTGGAGAAAAGTGTTACCAAAACTCACCCCTTTCCTCTCCCCCACCCCAATTTCAAAACTTAACAGACACCACCTACTTTGTGATACATCGAATAAAAGAAAATTGATTTCTCCTTCTGAAAACAATTTTTTTGAAATTTTCAACCCCTCTCCTGATGAATTGAACATTCGGAGTATTTTAGGGGGAAGGGGGGCTTTTTGAAAATTCTGAAAATATTTTATTCAGGAAGCGAATCCAATTCCCTTCGATTTGATGTATCACAAAGTAGGTAGCGTCATTTTGGATTTTGAAGTTGAGGTGAAGTGAAGGGATGAATTTGGGTGGCACTTTTCACACAAAAAATTTTCTCCCTCGATGCTGTGCAGGATGACGTTGACTGTACTGAAGAGAATTAAGAGATCAAAAATATAACATTGTGGTGGGGTTGAAAATAATAGAAATATTTTTTCAGAGAGACAATTTAATTCTCTTCAATTTGATGTATCGCAAAGTGGGTGGTGTCATTTGAAACTTCGAAGTTGGGGCGGGTGGGGCTAAAGATAGAAGTACGCCAATGTATGTTTTAGATGTCCCCCTCAATATAAAAATCGACCTGTTCGAGCTTTTTTCAAAAAAATTAGGTGAAATGCCCGAAAACCCCTCTGTTCTGTTTTCGTTGGGCCATCCTGTATATATTTTTTCCTGATCCATTTTTGATGGAGTCCCCTAAAAGTCTGTAGCCGTAATTGCGAAACACCTGTATAATATACCACTTCCGCACGATCACAATACCTACTTGCTTGCCCTTCCCATTTCCCACCCATTAGAGGGGGGTTGGGAAATTGGCGGAAAGTAAAAACTCTACCAGCTAACTTTTTGTATTACAAAATAAATCGAACTGAAGACTGTATCCAAAGGAATCAAAGGATGTAGGAACGCATCCAGATAGGTCCACCCACGACTCCACGCACTGATAATTTGATAATTTTATGATGTAATCCATAGATAATGTAATCTCCATTCCCGCCGACATATTCAAAATTAAAGACTCGTAGCAGGGTACTTTTATATTGGTTTGTTGGCAACATTGACAAGGACAACGATGGACGACGCATGTCATTGACGTCACGTCAATAAAGGTTATGTTAGTAGTTGTGTTGTTCAATTTTTAACAGGCAACAGCTTCGGTTTAAAACGCGTCAAGAAATTGATCGAACGGGAGGTGAAAACGTGTAATAATACTTGATGTATTGATTTGCCACCCAGCAAAATGCCTCCAACAATACAAAATGGGAAAAGCCCGCAGGAGAAGCGGCCTGTTAAACCTGGAGAGAAAAGGTAATGAACACTGCATTTTTAGTCGGATTTGCTGCTACTGTCCAGTTCAATTTTGTAGGTCCGACTTGATTTGCAAAGTAAAGTACTGCAACACTCTGCCAGATATACCGTTCGATTTGAAATTTATTTCTTACCCCTTTGAAGCATCAAGGTAAGTACAAAGGTTGCTCTGATGCTCCGCTACTGGAATAGCTAAAGTTGCGCTATTTTGCAGGTTTATACAATTCAATCCGACGTCGTTAGAGAGAAATTACAGATACGAAGTGTTGACTGAACATGACCTTGGGGTAGGCATCGATTTAATAAACAAAGACATTTACATGTTAGAACCGGGTGCCATGCTCGATCCGGCTGATGAAAAATTACTGGAAGAAGACATTTTGACGCCTCAAGATTCGAAACGTTCCCGCCATCATGCCAGATCAGTATCATGGTTGAGACGTACAGAATACATTTCAACGGAACAGACCCGGTTTCAGCCACAAACCATGGATAAAGTTGAAGCCAAAGTCGGCTACAGCATTAAGAAAAACCTCAAAAACGAAACGCTGTACATGGACCGCGACTCGCAAATCAAAGCGATTGAAAAAACTTTTGAAGATTCTCTTGATCAGATTGAAAAACACTACAGTAAACCCAATGTTGTGGCAGTTGAAGTGCTGCCGGTGTATCCTGATTTCAACCTCTGGAAGTACCCTTGTGCTCAGGTTATTTTCGACTCTGACCCGGCTCCAGTCGGTAAGCAAGTACCAGCTCAGATCGAGGAAATGTCGCAGGCTATGATCAGAGGTGTGATGGATGAAAGCGGGGAGCAATTTGTGGCTTACTTTTTGCCTGTGGACGAGACTTTGGCCAAGAGAAGGGAGGACTTTGTCAATCAAGTACCTTACCAAGATGATGAAGAGTATGAGTATAAGATGGCTAGGGAGTATAATTGGAATGTGAAGAGTAAGGCCAGCAAGGGATACGAAGAGAACTATTTCTTCGTGATTAGGCAAGATGGCGCCTATTATAATGAGCTAGAAACAAGAGTCAGACTTAGCAAGCGCCGACAAAAGGTTGGACAAACTGCAAGCAATACAAGGTTGGTTGTTAAGCACAGACCCATGGATGCTGCCGAATTCAGACTTCAAAGATATCGCGAAAAACAACTTGAACCCACAGGTAATTCTTGGATTGGTTGTCGGGAGATTATCGTTTTGTACAGCTGTATTATCAGGCAGGGAAATTCTAGACATCGCCAATTTTAAAATTGCAGTTGTACAAAACAATAATCTCATAACTTACTGTACCTGCATATTAATTTGAAATAAATATATTTTGAACAGGTGAAGAAGATGAGGAACCAGAACCTGAACCAATGGAACAAGAAGATAAAAACAAAAGTGACAGTGAAAGTAAGTTGATGGAAAATCGCACTTAAATTTAAACTACCTAGAGAAAGAAAAATTAGCTTGCACCTAATACTTGGTCCTTGAGAATGCCTTGAGAACAGCTTGACCAGAAAATGTGGATGTAAAATTGGCAAAATTAACAGGGCTAACAATGTTACAGCATGCTTTAATTTGAAAAATTTGATTGATGATTATTTCCTAGCGTAAGTTTGATCCAAGTTGATGTGGTGGATTATAGTACAGGAAAAATAGTAAAAAAATCGGCCAAACCTCGGAAAAAATATGGACGTTCTGAAAATTTGATATTCTGTTCAGAATTGAATGCTCTACTACATATCCAAAATCGCCAAAAATCGCACCTGGGGGTTTTGAGTTATTGGAGGGGGGGGGGGGGGGGGTAAAAAATGGCAACATGAAATAGAGGGGATGAAACCCGTCAATCCATTGGAAGCAAATACGTTATAATTCGACGCATCATATCCCGTCATCCATGTATCCCATTGATACCCCATTGTGAAATGGTATCAACGGAATATGATGCGTCGAATTATAACGTATTTGCTTCCAATGGATTGACGGGTTTTATCCCCTCCATTTTAAGTTGCAATTTTTCACCCCCCCTCCAATAGTTCAAAACCCCCGGGTGCGATTTTTGTCGATTTTGGATATGTTGAAGAGCACTCAATTCTGAACAGAATATCAAATTTTGAGGACGTCCATATTTATTCCGAGGTTGAAATCTATCTTTCTTGTACTATTATTAAGTGCGATTATTTAGTGACTGGTCGAGCTCAAATTTCTTGGAAAAAGGTGTAACCTGATCAGTGAGGAGACTAAATCTAAATGGATTTGGTTAAAATGCGGTGACAGTTTGCTAAGAAAGATTAAAACTATATCCCATGCACTTTCTATTTTCAGTAGAATGACTTTTTGGAGCAAGAAAGACGTAAAAACAAATTTCTATTTTACATCGACCAGGCGCCACCTTCTTGTATTTATTAAAGCAAACTTTTTTTACAGCCTTCGTGCGAATTCATATTTCTCTAAATTGTAGCAATTGGCGGAAAAAACCTCGTATCCCTCTTGACGTAATGCGTTTAGTCTGTCATTGTCACAATGAAAGAGAATTTCAATCACAGTCCTTTAAAGTCGACTTCAAAAGTCGATCAATCCTTTGTCATTTTTCTGTCGCCTTGATGAGTGGAATACAGTGAGTTTCAATCAAAACTGAGACGGTATTTCGCACAGAGCGTACCGATTGTATGAATTTTGGCTTTTTGTCACTGACAGCACGCCAAAATCAGTCAACTCCGTGTGAAAGACTCCAGTATTTATCGAAACTTGTAGATCAGTTAGGGTTAGACCGATTTCACGACGTTAGCCAGTGGCCATTTCGACAAAACGTCACACTGACTTTGTAAAAAGTCGAATTTCGAAAAATTAACTCCATAGGCGGTCGTGAAATAAGATGTTTTTATTTAACGCAGTGATTTCTGAGATACCTTGTATAGACGTACTGCATTTTATCAATAAGGTACCAGAAAAATGTTTGAACACTTTGATTGGAAAGTGGACTTCGTTTTCACATTGTCACTTGTTTTCACCAGAAAATACGCCACTAGAAATTCTGAGCTCCTGTTGAGATTTTCTACAGCAACTGTCACTTTATTTTGACAAGTTGTCGCTGCCTGCATGGGAACTAATGCCAAAGCTACCTTCAACCAGTGGCTTAAAGGTAAATCCCATAGTGATGAAAGCGGATCTTTTTTTGACGGATGTCATGAATTTAATTTTATTTCAATGTCACAAGTCCAAAACTTCTACAGATCAGGAAAGAACCGCAAAAAAATACGCTGTCCATCACTTTGAGGATTTACCTGTAGGTAGACGTAGCTGGACGTAAATTAATTCCAAAGCCACCTTGACTGAATGACCCTACTGAGTAACTACCAGTGGCGCCATCACTTGACGGTTGAAATCGCGAATATTATTTTGCTTTTACTTATGTAGAACGTATCTTGAACTTGTGCCCTTCCTTCCTTGCCGTTTTTTTTTTATTGCGATGCAGGCGAGAGGTGGGGCAGGAAAATGGCCTGAGGCATCCTCATGTCTTGAAAAACGGTTTCCTAATTCTCATTACGCGTTCTTTTCAGAAAGCAGCGATGGAGAACGTTCCAGGGCTTCGTCCAGGGCCTCGGCCAGATCCAAATCGGCGTCTCGCTCGAGATCGAGGTCCCGATCCAGATCTAAATCCAAATCCAGATCCAAATCGAGATCCAAGTCCAGATCCAAATCCAGATCAAGATCTAGATCAAAATCCAGATCAAAGTCAAAATCACAGTCCAGATCTCCTTCGCGATCCAAGTCGAGGTCGCGAAGCCGCTCTGGATCGCGGTCGCCTTCAAAATCGTCATCGAAATCTAGATCGGCTTCCAGATCTAAATCAAGGTCACGTTCCAAATCGGGATCGCGATCAAGGTCAGCCTCCAAGTCGCCGTCGAGGTCGGCGTCTAGATCCAAATCAAGGTCGGCTTCTAAGTCCAAATCGAGGTCGCGCTCCAAGTCCAGATCCAAATCGAGGAGTGCATCGCGCAGCAGATCGGGCTCGGCAGCTTCAGGTAACAGATCTGGTTCCGAATCGGGCGGCTCCAGATCCAGCGGTAACGAAAGTGACTAGGACTTTCAATTTTTACTTGACAGTCATTATGATGTCACATAGGTTTTATTCGAGTCTTTTCAAAGTGCGAATTATTGACTAAATTCTAGAATTTATCATCATTTCCACACAAGATTCTTCTTGACGTAATAATTTATGAACTGTAGTTTTATTTCCATGCTTCGATTTTAATATGCCAGAAATGACTGGATCAAAATTCATTTAGTATTTTATGTATTATAATAGTTGTACGTATGATTTATGTAACATTATTTTTGTAGCGCAATAATTGGCTTTATAACGTATACTTAGTTCATCCGACACTTAAACTGTGACATCATGTACTTCTAGTAAATATCAGGTGAATATATTTTGACGTGGACATTTTACTTTGTGGTTATTTCGTACCAAAGAATTTTTAAGACAGTTTTTTTAGCCAACGTTGCGTTATGTCAGGCGGTGGGTAGAGATCAGCGGTAAAGTAGTTATTTATTTGCAACAAAATACAAAATCCGGATGACCGGATGTCTCAAAGGTATCGCATTCCGAGTCTAGAGCGGTATATGAAATCCACTCAAGAACACCAATTTTTTTTTTAATTGATGACGTTGATTTTTAACATATGGGGGTTCAAAGGTTGGGACTTCGCCCCTCACTATTTCCGTTATTTAAAGTTATTTTGGGGATCTGTTTGTGATAGACTAATCAGTAAAAATTTTCAACAAGTGAGTGCGCCCTCAATTTCTGTTAACTACACAGGGGTACCCAAGTCATAAATCACAAAAATCCGGTTTTATTCATTGATGTCTGAAATATTCTGTTGCTCTCTAAAATACTTGAGAACAAGATACGACTCTTATCGTTTCCATAGAAAAAATTTTAGTGGCTTTTTTGAAAGAAAATAAATGTTTTAGATTTATGAATCACCCTGTATATTGAACAGAAGTTCATTGTTATCAACCACTGGGTTTGCAGAGAACTTATCGGAACTATGAGTATATGCCAAATTTCAACTCAATAGGATCAACGGCTCGACAGTTATCATGAGAAATCGCACGCACGCAGGATATCTAACGTAGCGGCACTACCGGTCTCCGCTAGGGCTGGAATCGTAAGTACATGACATCGACTGACAAACAAACACAACAATCACCTCTACCTATGATGGCCATCGCATACCAAATTAAACGTCAATTTGCATTTTACTTTTTTTAAACTATGAAATTTGAACCAAATAACTGGGTCGTGTAAAAAATGTTGTATGCAGCTCGATTGTAAAGCCTGTTTCAAGTCCCTGGTCTGAATGTGCCCTCGCTACGCTCGGGAACAACCTACAAACCCCCAGGCCTAAAAATGAGGCTTCACGGGCTTCCAACATAAATAGAATAGAAAAATTCATAGACGTCTATTACAGGAAAGACGCCTGTAGAATACCTATTCCATATTTTAAAACACACTGACATTTTTTAGTCTTGATAATAAAAGACTAAAGGCAGATTCTCATACGTAAATACTCACAAAATTTCAATAGGGTAGTGACCACCATCGAAAAATATAAACAAAAACCATACTAATCGAATGTAGAGCCTTAATAACAAGACTACGTTTCGTGAAAATTCGAAAAAAAAAGTTCCAAGTGTCTCAAAATCTGCCTTGAAAGTGGCTACTTTTGCGAACGATTTCAAATCTACCGAGCTGTAAGGCGGGCTGTGACGTTTCAATCTTTTGACAGTAGTGGGGATGACCCCACCTCCGTTGCCTGTGTGTCAAGTGTCAAGTGTTAACGTTGACGTTTGCCAGCATAACATAACCATTGAAGTCTGATGTAGTTTTGAAATATTCATAAATCATAAAAGATTTTACCATGGGTAAATTCTGGGAAGTCGCCTGTTCACAATCGGGCTCCCCATTTTCAAGCAAAACAACTAAACAACACAAATCACCGCACAGATACACAAAGCGTAAACAATATACAATCAGCTGTTATGAGCGTTGACGGGTTGACGCTAGTGCTTTTTGTAGTAAGTTCTGTAGTGTTGTCAAGCCTGCTTCTCTGCCTATGAAAGATTGTGACGTCATCGCGCCCGAGATCGCGCCAAATTTGAAATGATCGAAAACTTTCAGATTTTTTTTCACCAAGAAAACTTGCGAAAAAAATCTGTTAACTATATAGCGTCACTTATCAAGAAGTGAACTTAAAAAAAAAATGATAAAAAAAAAATCGGTCACTACCCTATTGTTGACTGTCAAATTTGAAAGCGGTCAGCATGAGAATCCGCCTTAATTATGTGTTTATGTGTTCTCACTTACATATGACGTTACGCAACGTGAAAATTTTCCTTGTAACTGAAAACTTGCCCTTAGTTACAAGCCAAATTTCACGTAACATTCAACGCGATGCGTTCTACAACGGCGGTGAAAAAAAATCACACCACTCTTACATTATAATCAAGATTAATTGTCCCAAAACTAGTTCTTTTTAGCGCACTTTCCCAAAAAATGGGAAAAAGGCGCTTTTAGCTTCACTTCGTCCGTCCGTCCGTCCGTACCCGGGATAACTCCTCGGGGAAGAAAGATATCGATGTGGTGTAAACGCTGATCAATAGTACATAAAATATGTCCAGGATGTCAAGTTGACTTTTGGTTTTTGTTATTCTGCCGCCATCTTTGATCGGCCATTTTGAATTTCTCTAAAAGTGATCTGATTGAAATGAAATTCGCAGGCAATGTAAACCATATCAAGATCTATCCAATTTTCGACAATTGATGTCCCGCCGCCATCTTGTATTCTCCATATTGAACATGTTCCGAAGTGATAGAACTAGGAGAATTATGCCTCAACGAAAAGAGATATCGATGTGGTGCAAAAGCCAATCGAATGCGTACGTGACCACCATATAAAGTTGACCAATGACTTTTGTCACTTGGCCGCCATCTTTGATCCGCCATTTTGAATTTCTCTGAAAGTGATCTGATTCGAGTGAAATTCGCAGGCGATGTGAACTTCAATGGGGCCTTGCACTGCCACTTTCACACACCGAGGGCGCCACGACCGTTGGGGGCAAATTCGACAATTTTGACGGCGTTGACGCTTCAGCGACCGACGTCCGTCATTTTATGTCTTGATTTGAAATTTGGATAACCTCTGTTTCTTGCTTGACTTCTCCAGTCACTGTCAGTAACTGGTCAAACTACTCAAACTCCCATGTTTTTCCCGTGGTTACGGCCGCTTCATCGAAGTAGGCGCCCCCTACAGTAGTGGCGACCTCATGTTGAGTTTTTCAATTGCAAGGCCCCATATTAGATACATCCAATTTTCGACAATTGATGCCCCGCCGCCATCTTGTATTTTCCATATTGAACATGTTTCAAAGTGATAGAACTAGGAGAATTATGCCTCAACTAAAAGAGGTATCGATGTGGTGCAAACGCCAATGAAATGCGTACGTGTCCACAATATAAAGTTGACCAATTATTTGTCACTTGGTCGCCATCTTTGATCCGCCATTTTGAAATTCTCCGAAAGTAGTCCAATTTGAATGAAATTTGCAGGCGATGTGAACTTCATTGAGATACATCCAATTTTCGACAATTGATGCCCCGCCGCCATTTTGTATTCTCCATATTGAACATGTTTCAAAGTGATAGAACTAGGAGAATGGGATGTTTTCAGCGTAGTTGAAGAAACTCTGCTAGATGTCCCTAGTGGTTCGTAAGGGGCTTGGGAACATTTGTGTTCTGTATATTGACAGCTCAACCGACTGCTTGTTGTCGTTCAAAATTGAAATGTAACCCAAAAAATTGAGCGACGTTTATCAAAAGTGTCAAAGTCTGAAGTGTTGAGTTTCGCTGGCCATTCTTTGTTCGTTGAACAATAACAACGAACGTGAACTGCAGCAAAACCATGCCTGTAAGGTCAAGGAATAAGAAAGTGCAACTGATGCTACTTAATTTTGAATTCAACACTTCGCCGAAGTGCTCGTCTGAAGATGCTCAACAGAGTTTAGTTTGGATGTTGTGGTTCTGGTCTTCTCCTGCTTCCTGCTTTGTGTGAAAGAAAAGGCGACAGGAGAATACGAGTTAGAATCATTGATAAAACCTGGTAGTTTTTACATAATCTTGTTTATTAAAAACGTTCCTAAAATAATTTGCATGACTTTCAGTGGTTGTGGCTACTCTCTGGTTGTAGTCTGCAGTCTGCACTACACCTTTTAATCTCTTCAGGCTCTCAAGCTACGAAGTTATCCACAGAACCATTTGTGGCCGCGCCTTCCACAGGGTGCATGCTTCTCTCTTCTTTGTGTAAACAGAAATTTATACCGCAATTTCGTCACATCACCCAGCAATAAGAAAATTGTGTTCGATGTTCAATCGATTTCTATTATTGTATCTTCATTTATACCAAGCTGTTCAGCACCAAGGAGCTTTCGTACAAAGGCCGTGCGTGATGATACGGGAATGGGAAATCTGGAACTGACAACAGCTGCCACATAGACAATTTAGCATTCGGCATATTTGGCAACGACTCTATGGCAACGACCGCAACCTGTTGCAGAACCGTCACATTCAAAAATCCCGCTGAAATATCATGGCAGCCGAACTGCGTCAGTGTCGCCAATTTATGATAATTGAATGTTTCTCAGCCCCTTACGAACTACCAGGGACATCTATTGAGAACCTGTCAGGAAAACATCCCATTACTTATGCCTTAACGAAAAGAGATATCAATGTGGTGCAAACGCCAATCGAATGCGTACGTGACCACCATATGAAGTTGACCAATGATTTTTGTCACTTGGCCGCCATCTTTGATCCGTCATTTTGAATTTCTCTGAAAGTGGTCCGATTTGAGTGAAATTCACAGGCGATGTGAACTTCATCAAAATACATCCGATGTTGGACAAATGATGCTCTGCCGCCATATTGAAATTTCTTATCACTTGACGATTTCCATGGAGCTTGGGACTCACCTTTGTTTCGTATGATCATTCTTATTCTCCAGTCAAATTCCAACATTCTGCCGCCATCTTGGCCGCCATATTGAAATCTCTTATTAGTGGAACGATTTTCATGAAACTTGGAACTCACCCTTGTCTGTACGATCATTTTCATTTTTAAGCCAAATTTCATGAATCTGACGTTATTTTGGCCGCCATATTGAGATTTCTGCCCAAATAACGGTAGAACCCTAATTAACATCTTGCGTTCACTAATTCTTCAAAAAGGAAGTGCGCTACTGAGCCTCATGCCCATGAGGCATATTCGCTTGTTAAAACTTGTCCCAATTATTTCCGAGGGATAAATCAATCGATAAATAATGGAAGTAGATGTTGATGTACCACAAACAATAACGAACTTCCCCTTCTTGAGCGCTTTGAAATTGGGACGGACGTTTGGCGTAGTGCGTTCTTTTTTACCGCCATTGCACTTTCCATGAGATTGCAACCTGCCTAACAGCCTCCATTGAACGTATGATTGGAACGCGTTTCTGCCCGTCCTAGGCAAAATATGTAATGTCAACTACCTACTAACCTTACTTCAACCGATATGATAATATAGGGCTACAAGTTCTATTGTTTTATATTCTCATGGTTGAGATGGAGGGAGATACCAAAACAGGTGAAAAGTTGATGCACTGCAGATTGATGGAGTGGCTTAGTGGCCATTCTACATGTAGTGCGATTGATGTGTATTGCATTGTATGAAATGTTCAGTATCTAGTAATTAAAAAAAGTTACTTACCTAAATAAGCGTGTCATTAGCTTGTCCTTGAATTTAATGGTGTTTTCTTTATATAAATCCATTATCAATGAATTCGCATTTAATAGCCCACTCAGCAACATGAAGCAGTCTGTGTAGATTATTGCATTTTTTGCAATGATCGACCAAGGTTGACCTAAAGTCTAAAACAAATGCTAAAATGTAACCATTAACTGTGTAACTGAAGGCACGATTTCAAGTAGAATTTTGTAACTGGCGCAACCGTGCAGATGAAGTGAATAGAAACGACGCATGAGAATAGCGCATTTCGCAAGTTGCGTCGGTTGCATCTCCGAAATCGACCCTTTAGAGACTACACGGTGGTTAGATATTTGGACAATTATTAGAAATTATAGTGTTCTATTATAGTTAGAACACTGTAACAACATCAGTAGTCCACTTCAGACAACAGTAATTTGTATCTCCTTTAAAAAATCACCCGAATGACACTTTTCTTGTACTTTTTTGAAAAGTTACAAAAATATAATGTGACAAGTAGGTATAGGTCATTTGAATAGAAAGAGCAGGGCTGCCAAGTTTTAACACCTCAAGAAAAAATTTGCAGAACATTTCTCTGGTCATCTGAAGTGAAAAGACGTAGATCATGATTGGACTACAGTTGCTAAAATAACGTTATTTATCGTGTTTATTGATCGAATATTGCTCAATGATCCACTTTGTATATGTTTCTTGTGTGAGTACCTACCTACAAATATCACTTTGACATGGAGAAATACATTGCTGTTCTGCAAAAAATTAGTGCTGTCATAGGGAAGCTCAAGCTGGATCACTCTTTAGTTGATTTTTTCTTTCCCTAAATGGTCTTACTTAGACTCTAGAGAATATAATAATTATTATATTAATTATTAAGGACCGAGTCATATCGGTGAAATACGGCGTTGCGGAATCAATCAGTGTGGGTTTATTCCTTGACAGAAATTTACCATTCAGGTCTTTTTGGAAAGCTACAAGGATGTACTTTGGTTTGAGCCTGTAGACATTTTCTAAATCCCAAAATTATTTTTTCAAAACTTGAATTTTTTTGGATTTTGAAAATGTCTATAGGCTCAAACCAAAGTACATCCTTGTAGCTCTCCAAAAAGACCTGAATGATGGATTTCTGTCAAGGAATAAACTCAGACGGATTGATTCCGCAACGCCTCATTTTACCAATTTAACTCCGTCCTTAATACTAGTCAAGATAATTGTTATAAAAACTGCGAAGAGCTGTTATGGTCCAGTCCAGAGCTACTCTCCAAGGACCACAGCTGTTCCTGTTGGCACCCTCGTCATTCCAGTTTGTGTATGAAACGAAACCAGAAATAATAATTGACCTACTATTACATGAAAATAATCATTGTTGGCGTAGGCTGATTGAACACTAATTTTAAAGCCGATATAAATAGTGTTTTATTTATTTTCATTAGGTAGTACGAACTTAGAATCGGCAGCCGTAATAAAATGTTCAATTAGTGATGGGCAAGTTGATTTTGATGAAAATAGATTCAGGCTGAAAGAAAAAGACATTCGACGACCTTACTAAGGCCATGTGATACCTACTACTAATAATAACAACAGTACACACCTTTACCATGTCCGTCCTGTTTATGTAAGGATTGAAAAATAAGCACATGCTCTTGTGGGACATTAGCAAAGCAAATGCTGCAAGAGAACGTATTGCATGCAAACCAGCAATCTCCTTGTCATTGTTTTCCTTCACTTCGACCAAATTTGCAAAGTTTTTCTTCAGGGAAAAGCTGATCAAAATCAGTCTTGCGGGCCCTGGAACGTTTCATTTTCTTCAACTTTTACTTTAAACCCATTGCGAATGGCTAATTGCTATGCTAATTATTGCCAAGAGTTTCTTTTATATTGTTGAAGTATACAACAAATAAGTCATATCAATAATCTACGGCAAAAAAATAGGGGATACCTATTGGCAATAATTTGTTTAAACGGAAATAACTTAAAAGATAGGTAATAGGTATTGGCAAATCAGTTACACTATTTCGATAATGAGAATATTTTCTAAAAATTCTACATAAAAAAAGGAGATCTCAGCACTGCCATCGCTTTTGAAAAGTTGAAAAGTTTTTTTTTGTTTGTTTGTTGTCGAAAATTCAACTGTTGAAATCATCTACATCATTAGTTGTTACAACCCATAACATTTTTTTTAAATAAACTTGACATTGGCAGTGCCCAAAGTGGAGATCATTGGACTCGAAGGAGCACCATATTGTTAAGTCCGTTCAAGACTGAAGATCCGTCTATGTAGGTCGATAGAGCTAGTCGTAAGCCATTGAGCTGTTACAACCTGCGACTTACGGCCAACAACCAACGAATTCTGATATTCACATTTGATGTTCATTGCCTTATATTTCAACAACGTAAAACACTCTGAACAATAATCAATTCACCTGCATCAGTTCCAGTACAGGTAAAAAAATCAATTGCAGTTGACATTGCCACTGTTATCAACAAAACTGCCAGCAATGATCTGGAATGATAAATTTAAAACATGTGATTAATTTATTTCGAAAATGCGTATATAGATACCTGGTGATAGTATCTCCATAAGTTAGGACTTTCGTTTTACTGCTACTCTGGCACATCCCTGGTCTAACATGCGACATAATTCCAAAATTTTCTTTCAGTGCAGCAACTAGGTCTTGAGAGGAACATTCTTGTGGTATACAAAACCCCCATTTTATCAAAGCGATGCCTGGGACTCTGTGAGGTGGCTAAAAAGAATTGATGCTGCAAGCATTCACAAAGTGTCGAGATAAAGCTTACATCGTTGAATTTTTCTTTAAAGGGATAGTAAGAATGCACAAGATTTTTGTATTGCTTGAACGGCTCTTGCCAGTTATTCTCCAAGTCAATTTCAGTCAGACAATATTGCACCTTTTGCAAAGACATGCATTCGTCGAAGTCGCCGTACTGATTCACGTTTCCGCTTAAGATACCGGATGGTAGTTTTGCTGTCGCATCAAACACTGTAGGTTTAAAAAAAGTATAATTGTTAGTCTCTCAAAAATTATACGAATAATTTCTTGAAGAAAAAAAGCAGACTGTGACTAAAAATATGGGGGTATCTACAGATGGTCTCAAAGCTGAGGCATTTCTTTTAACAGGGTGTACTTTACTTCTCTAGGTAGATACTAAGAGAATTAAAAGAAAACATCCGTTATAGTAAAGGCGGTACGTAACATTTATCAAAAATCCACTGCACTTTGTGATACAGAAATGCCACTTGGCACAAATATTCAACTCAGCAGTCGGTAATATTTCAGAAGGGCACCCCGGTGAAATTTCTCTGAGGACTTTTCTTGGGGAGGTCGAAGGTCCAAGAAGTTACCATTTTCAAAGTTGTTGTGAAGTTGTCGTTCACCACAATCTCGAGGTGTTAGAACTTACTTCGGTAATACAGCGAACCTGATCAGTATTGGAATTTTTCACGAGCATTTCACAAGAGGTCTTTTGCCTACATAGGCATCGGCACGCTTTTTTTTTTTGAGAGATCACCCACCGCTCCACACGGGCGTATTTTTATACAATTTCGGTGACTTGAAAACTTGCCTAACAAAAAAGTGAACACAATTCATGTAAGGGAGTTCATAAGATCGAAAAATACTGTGTTCTACAATCTACAGCCTTCGGGAGTTCGTTGCGGCTGTGCATGGTGATTATTAGGCAGCTGTTATTCTTGAAAAATTTTCATATAATTACATGTGCACCATGATGTTTAATTGTTTTGATCCGTTGTTTTTTGTTACTGTCAGTCTATTAATTACATAATAATTATCTTGTTTATGATTTTATATTATTCGATTTTGTTTTGTATTTATACTAGACCAAGTAGGTATTAGACCACCCTTTTTGACTCATTTTATACAGTCCAATGCTGTAACAAAGAATGAATAAACAAACTGAACTAAACTAATCTGTATTTAACTACCGGGTGTTTATAAATGTCTGTTATCATATCGCCTTTGGAATCTCCTATCACTCTTTCAAATCGTGCCTTTCACCGCGACTTTTGGCCTGACCAAAGCCTGCCGCGATCACAGACATTTATAAACACCCGGTATAGTGTACCTGAAATAGTCAAAAATTTATCTCTTGCTTAAAGAAAGTAGTTCTCAAACGGTTTTTTATCCATTTGGTTAGCTCATCCCCACTGTTCAACATGTTAAAAGCATACATCCCTGTGACGTGTAGGTACAATTTAGTATACAGGGTGAAAATTAAAAAAAAAAACTTGAAAATTCCTTATTCCTATTAAATCGAGTATTAAATATACCTCGAGATTAACAGTCTTTCATTATTTAGCAACCTTATAGTCTTCTATTCGCACCGTGCACGACGCCAGCGTCACCTGGCGTAGCGTCACCTGGCGTCCGCAACTTTGTAGGCGCAAAACGTCACTCATGTCATAAATTACAGATGGATGAACTGTCATAAATGACAGATCGCTGGCCTGAACTGTCATTATTTTGTGGTTAAGTGCTTTGTCAACATAGACTTTGTCATTGACAAACTGTCAGTCAACCACGTGGCATCTGTTGTGAGAGTTGGTTGTCAATTATTTCAATTATTTCCACTGTCAAATTGACATAAATGACATCAAACATCAGAAAATTGACAGCCCAATCACGCAGTGCCGAGCCATCAATGTTGCTCTTTTTGTCCACATAAAGCGCTGTGATCGGTTTCGTTACCCCCACTCTGTACTTCGCACGGGGCGAATTGAACATGTGAAAAATGTACCCCTCCACAGCCGCTGGTATTCCACGTATAGGGTATGAAATCTTTTTTTTTTTCGATGTTTTTGATGATCTTCATCGAATTAATCCAGATAAAAACCATTTCAAGCTCTGTCACAAGCCTATAATCTCTCGCCATATAAAAAAATTACATTTCTACTATCACTCCGATTTGATGTACAGAATGAATTATATTTCGCACAGAAATGTAAATTTTCGATATGTTTTGCTGAAGACTATAGGCTCTCCAATGAAGTGGATAAGATTATCATCAGAATTAATGTGACCCAAAAGAAAAAGAAAAGAAGGGTGTTTCACCCTGTATGTCATGTTTTAGCAGTTTGAGGAATGTGACTTTTATATCCTGAATGAGGGATAATGCACTTGGGACAGAGCCGGAAATGGTCTTGTCCGGACTGATTCGATCAAGAAAAAAAACATTGGAAAAAAAAGGGGTAAATTTTTCACATGTTCAATAGCAGACCATAAGGTTGCTGAATAAGGTTTGAGAACTACTTTCTTCAAGCAAAAAATCTAATTCAAATATACTAGTATATGACCAACTTTATATTATCATTTTCAACTAAATTGTGTTTTCTGCATCAAACGATGACCATAAAATTTCGATAAAGATATGTTTGGTTCGAGAAATAAAAGACAAGGTTTTTGGGAATTTCACGTTTTTAACAAGTAAGGTAAGAACGTACGATCGCGCGCAAAATAAACGGAGACAGTGTTTCGCGCGGAGTGTACTGATTTAATGAATTTTAGCCTTCTTGTCACTGTGACACCAAGCCAAAATTCAGTAAATCGGTACACTTCGCGCGAAACACTGTCTCCGTTTATTTTGCGTGCGATCGTACGTACCATTACGGACAAAAAAAAAGTAGGACAGAGCCTGTCACGGAGTGTACCAAATTTGGCCTTGTGTCACAATGAGCGCTTTCCATTTAAAACATTTGTGTCGGTTTGTGTTAGCTTGTGTCGATGAGACAAAGCAACATAGATCAAATGGAACGCATTTGTGTCGACTTGTGTCGGTAAATGGAAAGCACACATTGACACCAGGGCGAAATCAGTACACTCCGTGTCAGTCTCTGTCCTACGTTTTTTTGTCCGTAATAGGTGGTAATAGTAACCACACAGTCATCATGGTCCAAACCATTTAGGGAGAAATTTTGAACAGGAATTCTTCAGTTGGGTCATTTTATACATGAATATCACATGATGGAATTGCTTCCTGCTGTTACACTTCATTTGAAGAAATATGCATTTTCATAAGAAAAATTATATTATGATAGAAAATATTGCTCTGATTTGACAAATCCTTGATTTGGTAGTAAGAGTAAGAGTAAATTATTGTCGAAATTCGAAATTCCTATAGCTGTGATCGACTGTATACTGACGAACTTCATGCGCTGCTGCAGAATGGGGTGCTGGGGTAAATGAGAAGCTAAAATAGCAGCATTGAGTGCCGTATAATGATCCGGAAATGGCCAAAGAAAACTGACAAATCGGTATATCGCGTAACCAAAAAATGTTCATGGTTGGACTATTTATTTCTGTTAGCTATCTGTGGACTGGCACAGCTTGAATTTCAAATAAAACAAGTGCTAGATTTCAATTTTGGAGTGCTGAAGTCTATATCTAGATCTAGTACGATATGTATGGAGCAAGTGCATGCAGAGGGCGCCTTGTCATCTCTCCTTGTTGCTCCTTTCTCCTAGTTAATGTACAGTCATTTCTCATGAAAAACGCGTACAGAACTGATTTGATGAATTTCGGCTACATTGTCACTTTGACGCCAAGCCAAAATTCAAAAAATCAGTACCGTGTGTCAAAAGCTGTACGCGTTTTTATTGGGCGATCACTGCACCATTCCCCTGAATTACTACACCTTTTCCAGTTGTAGTTCAGAAAATATCAATTGTATTTCAGATATCGTCAATTGAATTTCAGAATTTATCAAGTGTAGTTCAGAAAGCGTCAATTGTATTTCGGATTAGTCACTTGTAGTTCAGAAGGCGTCAATTGTATTTCAGATTTATCAAATGTAGTTCAGAAAACTTCAACTGTACATCAGATTATGTCAATTGTATTTCAGAAAGCGTCAATTGAAGTTCAGAAGGCGTCAATTGTAGTTCAGAAGACATCAGTTGCATCTATGGTTAGTAAAATGTAGTTCAGAAAGTATCAATTTTATTCGGACTCCTGCAAATTGGGGCACTTTTGCACAGCCACAGCTTCGAACTCTTGATCTTCTTGTATGATGAACTGCAGATATTCGGCACATCTTCTGTGTAACAGATGCTTGCGGGGGTGTTAATCGCACGACCGGCTTCCGCAGCACTGAAGAACGACAAATGCTACAATTATCTTGGAGCTGCATTGATTGATAAATTATACATATAAATTATTTTCTGAACTACAAATGACATGTTCTGAAATACAAATCACGCTTTCTGATATACAAATGATGCTTTCTCAAATTCAATTTATTAATCTGAAATACAATTGACTGTTTCTGAAATACATTTGACTAATCTGAAATAAAATTGATACTTTCTGAACTACATTTTACTAATCTGAAATGCAATTGACGTCTTCTGAACTACAATTGACGATATCTGAAATACAACTGATATTTTCTGAACTACAACTGGAAAAGGTGTAGTTGCACTTGCTTGTTTTTACCTTCTTACCCGCCCAGCGTGCCAATTCGCTCTCTGACCTCATAGTTTTGTTCATTTCATAACTCATTGTGGTTAATTCTCACACATTTATCTTTTTTCTGTACTATTATCGTAGTTCCTTGAATCGGAACGATTCTTTATCCCATTGCCAGGATTTCTGAGAAATCACAGTGCGTCGACATGGCTTTGATTGCCAGTGTTGACAGAGATACAGCTTTATTGGTTCATCGGCTTCCTTGAAGTTCTCAGGGTTGCAAGAAAGTTAGTTTTTTCTACAGCACTTCATGGTGTGGCAAACGGATGATGTACAGTTAATTACACTAACCGCTCATCGGCCGCATGCGTGCTGTGTTGAAGCGTCGGTGGCTGGTCGTCTATGTATAAGTCATGCGTTTCCTCCCACTTACGTTTTGAATTAAAAATTGTTGTTTTAAAGCAGCCTGTTTCATTCACCATGCGCATTGACCAGGCTCTTCCTGAACTTTTACAGTGGCAAACCGTCTTTGAGCCTCTGTTGTATTTTAACAATTCGGATACCTACTTATGATAGTGGTAACAAATTAAAATTGATTATCCTCCGGTGGAACCTCCTGGTGGAACCGGTGGTGTGTGAGCAAGTGAGTAGAACCATATAGCTACAAAGGCAATGAACCGTTCCGTTCTATGAGGCCACGATAGTAAGTACATTTTCAGCTAAGTTTTTTAAATTTCTTGACCACTCAGAACTCCAGTTCGCTTCCTGATTGCCGACCTTTTTTTCCTTTTGTTGCTCCCTTCCCCAAGTCGTTCCCTTCCCCTAAATTACTACTTTTCGTGTTTATTTTTAGTTTCTTCCCCGTCCAGCACCCACATTGTTATGTGATCGTATTTTTGTTTATTTTGTGATTTTCACACGTATTTGCTTCTTGTCTGTACATTTTCAGTTCAGTTCAAATTTTTCTTGATTTCTTATCCGGCCAGCACCCCAATTCGCTCCGTGGTCCAGTAACTTATTATTAAATGAGGAAACAGATAAAACTAAAAACTTATTGAATGACAGATATGGCCTAATAGGTAACAAGACCCAAACATTCTTTTTCGGGGTTCTTGGACTAGTCTTTCATGCGATTTACAACTTTTTTTTGCAGTTCCCTATGTCTCTGGGTTATTGAACAGTTGGACAAAATTGACAAGTCTCCTTGCCGCGTTAATTGTGGGATGGTGACTTAGTGGAAATCACTATGAGACTAGCCAAATTTTAATTGCACTCACCATATAGTTCAGTCAAATTAAGCAAAAATCGAGTCAAACCGGAAATAAATTCGGAAGTTGACGAAATTTGGTGGATCGATGCAGAATTTAACGTAGAATAGCATACTGAAATTCCCGGAAATTCTAAGGCTTGGATTCTTTTTTACGACCAATAAAAGGGCGCCATCCTTGAAAATTTTCGATTTTTTCTGAATAACTTGTAAACTATTACCTTTAGAACACAATTACCAGCGAAGCGAATGTAGCCTGTTAAATTCTCAAGAGATCAGTACTGAATAGGTCCCTTCGTTTCGGTTTTTTTGAGTGCGCATGTCTGGCGCGAATTTCATAGTTGCGTACACCAATATTGAAAACTAACACAAAAAAATATTGTAGTGCACCTAAAATTTCACAAATAATTTGGTTGAATGTTAGATACCATTTTTTATATCCAAAGGAAATGTTTCATTGAAATTAAATTCAATGATCATTTGTGAGAGTTCAGGAACCACGAAAATGGCAACAGCGCTCAAAACAACAAGACATCGGCGCCAACTGTCACTTGTGACAATTATGATCACACTTCTCGTTTCTACCCTAGGGGGATATAAGAATAGGGAGGGAGTCAAGGAGGGAGGGAGTATAACCCAGCTTGTGGGCGGGGGGAAATGAAGCCGGGAGACGTAAGGGGTGAGGTAGCAACTACGCCCAAATATTGCATCTAGTTACAGGAGTCTTTTGACTTTTGTGAATTAATTGACGTTATTGAAATAATTTGAAACTATTTGAGGTTAGTGAGATTTTTTTGATTGACAAAAAATGAGTCCTGCCTGATATCTTTTATCTTTGTGTCTGGATCTTGTTTGGATGGTGCTTCATCTATAGGAGCTGAATAGATCAGCTTTTCCAGGTGTGGGAAAGACAGAGGCTACGTGCGCTGGATACAATATCATGTATGAAGAATACCTATCCCATCAATGCGAGCCGGAGCTGCCGAAGGGAAGATGCCTACCTGTAGTATGGGGTCGCCTGATGTTTCAGTAGAATGTTAGGCAAGGATGAGAATGACCAGCAAATTCCAAAAATAATGAGCAGAAAATGAGCAGTTCGATTCTTTCCTCCTAGATTCTACCATGTATTTGTGAGGTCAGCATTGTTAATACACCTAATGATGATCTACACTCTGTGATCTACACTGAACAGTGATAGGAGGTAGGTACTCTGGAAACCTCATCATCAGCCAATTTTAAGGCATGTGTAGACTTCGAGGTTCATGGCAAAATTACAATGAAAAGTACCCACCTAGGTATCTATCTTGGTGGAATTTCTATCTTGCTACGGACTATCACCTACCACGAAGTTGGTGATGAAAATGCTTTCAAGTAGAAGCAAGTGAAACCTGTGATGAAATTCCTTTGTGTAATCCAACGATCATATTTAGGAAGGGTGCGGCTGGATCTGGTGCAGCACAAAGCGTCATAGACTGACACTGACAAGAGCGATAGCTCGCAGAACTTGACGTGGCAATATTCAGTTTCAATAGGTTTGTTCGCGTCGCATGAACCTTCTGCACTTTTCTGCCCTAAGTGCACTTTACCGTTCGCGTCGCAGAAAAAGTACAGTTTGGTGGTGTTCGCGTCGCCGAAAAAGTTCTCAGTGCCAGAAAAAAGTGCTGCACCTTTTACACCCAGTCGGAGGGTGGTGCCAAAAGTTCAGAACCCAGAAAGTTTGCCATTTATGACATTTGGATGATTTAGCGCCTGATTTGACGTTAGCTTCTGTCTGTACGATGGACTTGTGGAAAGTTGCTGAAGAAGGAGACTTCGTATATTTTGGCGATCAAAGAAGAAAGATCCACCAAGAAGTGGAGAGACTTGTTCTACATAATTTTTATTTGCCTTCTTCATGGTGTTGAAATATAACGTCCGTCCGTAAAAATGTCCGTTTCTCTGTCATCGTCCTCGTCGGAAGAAGCTATGTTGTGTGTAATCAGTCCAAACATCATCATAAGAGCGTTTCGGTTCTGCTTGGCGATTGCTTCGCTCTTGGCAGTCTTGGCACAGCTCTTGGCTTTGCTCGACAACATTGCTCGATTTTACAAATGAATTCTGAAGCTATCACTCAGAACTCGGAAAGTATCAACACTGTCAACTATCAACTATCAAATCTGGTGCTACAAGATTTATTGCACTAAACCGTTCGCGTCGATTTGGTGTTTTAATCTGCACCAACTACACCTCGTACATGTACTTCAAGGTTCATATGAACTTTTGGGTGCCAAAGGTTCATGCGACGCGAACAAACCTAATGTAGGGATGTCCAACTTCGATTCGATTCATACTTGAATCGATTCAATGGAAACGATGCATCTGAAAAGTTGAATCGATTCAACCGTATACGATTATTTAGGGAATCGATTCAAACTAATGTGATTGTTGTTTCGATTATTACGCACGCGAAAACACTTGTTAATGTCGAAAAGTCGTTCAATTTTTTTGTCATTTGTGTCGACTATTGATGAAAAATCACTTATTATTGTCAACATTATTATTATTCTGAAATTTTTCAGCTGGGGCATCATCCATTAACACCACAAACCTAAATAAGCTGCCTCGTCGAACTGAATGCACTAAGATCGGTTCTTTCCGATGCATCGATTCATTTCATACGATTTTTTAATCGAATCAAACTATTCGCGATTTAAATTAATTTTTCCCGCCACAAAATGGCCGCGAAAGGCGGAATTCAACTGACAGCTCGAGGTGACATGAGATGTCATACTCACAACTCACAACCCCACTTTTATTGTATCAATCACCTACCTCTGTCAGTCTGTCACCCACCACTCAGTGTTTTCTGTTTACTCCAGTTTACTCCTTGCTTGGCTTCCTAGTGTGGTCCCAGTTAGAGATAGTGTGTCTGTTTGCTGTATTCGAGTTTTGCGAGTTAATTTAAAGTGATTGTTGTGTTTAGTAGTATTACTGTATCCCATCGTTAGTCACAGAACGTGAACTAGGAAACTTTAATGGAGAAAGAAATGGAAAGAAGACTGGGCTCAACAAACTGTACCCGAATGACACCAGCTCCTAAACGTCCATGAAGCACCTTCTGGATTAGAACATCTGATTACTGTAATATTAAGTGGTAGGAACTTACAACTTCCTGCCAAAATCAGTCCATTTACCTGTGGTAAGTACTTGTTCCATTATAGAACTATGTGGTTTGTATTTACTACTGCTTTACCTTCCACAAAGTTCCGGGAGCTTGGAGAGGCGGCACGCAAGTAATTGCAAATCTCTCCCAACGGCAAACGAACATCTTTCATAACAGTCGTAATAAGAACAAATAACACAACAATCACTTCGAATTTACTCGCAAAACTGGAATACAGCAAACAGACGCACTATCTCTAACTGGGACCACACTAGGAAGCCAAGCACGGAGTAAACTGGAGTAAACAGAAAACACTGAGTGAGTGGTGGGTGACAGACTGACAGAGGTGGGTGATTGATGCAATAAAAGTGGGGTTCTGAGTTGTGAGTGTGACATCTCATGTCACTTCGAGCTGTCAGTTGAATTCCGCCTTTCGCGGCCATTTTGTGGCGGGAAAAATTAATTTAAATCGCGAATTGATTACGATTCGATTCGATTAGCACGAATCGATTCATCGACAACATTTGGACATCCCTATTTCAATGGTGAAGTCATGGGGTGAAGTGATAAAAATTTTGGGCGTACAAAGATGGCGGATATGACATTTCCATGGCTTCACTTTTTATGACGAACCCTCCCTTCCTATTCTTATATCCTCCTAGTTTCTACCTGACCTACATTTCATTTGCTCATGTTTTGACGAAAGAACAGAACCTATTGAAAATGGCTGTACCGAGAAGGAAGTTCAAAGAAGCTACGAAGAGATGCATTTACGGTATGGATAAAAGTGACAGCCAGGCACGGATCAGCCAGGAACCAGTTGTTGGTCAGGCGGCTAGACAGAGCATGCAGCGTTGCCTTTCAACTGACAGGTGACAGGTGTACGAAAGTTTTCAAAATTTGGAGCCTTCAAGCATGCGCACCTGCCCAAACGAAGTAGCCTATTCATTACTTTGTGGTCTATAGTCTCTGAGATACAGCGGCTGCAATAACGCAGTGAAAATTACTCAAAATTTATTTCCGGATTTCACGTAACAATTTGCATAGTGTCAGTTCAGGGGCTGTAACGTGGACAGCAATGGGCGGATTTCAATGTGTTTTACATGTCTCGAAAGCCAATTTAACATTCGGTATCACATTTTCATCTAGAAGTCGCTAACTTCAAAATGGTACTCTCCCTCGACCTTTGAAATCGATGCTTGATGTCCCAAAGAATCCCCAAAAATCATTTTTTTTTCTAACCATGCCATCCGCTTCATTTTGCAGTAGGGCGAAACCATCCAGGGAATATATGGAGAATTGAATACCAAAAAAACCACATGTTTTGAAATCTCGTTCCTAGTGATGGTTCCTGAGTTATATGGGTTGAAAGACCAAAGCGACCTTTTTAGAAAAAAAAGGTAGTCCAGACACTAGCTGCTGATTACTGTAAGGACCTTGCATTTGAGGTGTAAGATGCCACTTGGCAGACGTGGAAAATACATCAATATATTCATAATAATAATAATAATAATAATAGTATTTATTGAACCTTGTTGCATTTGTTGAAAAAATGGTCAAGTCAGTGGTATGGTAGTTAGGTACAGGCAATTATCACAGATAAGTGAGTTCCTAATTAATAGAGACAAATATAATATTATCTAATGAAATTTTGAATGTTCGTACATTTCACAGTTAAAACAATCACACAAATCGATCAGAATTGATATATGACAAAATAATAATAATACGTAATAATAATAATAATAATAATAATACGTAATTCAATACGTCCGCTAAGTGGCATTTTGTATCATCAGATGCAAGGTCCGTACAGTATTCAGCAGTTGGTGTCCAGACCACCTATCTTTTTTTCAAATAGGTCGTTTTCAAGGAGGTTATAATTATAGCAGGAGGGAACATGAGCTCAAAAAAGTGAAGCCGTGTGACGTCACGTTCTGTGTATGCAACCCGTAAGTTATGAACCACACGAAGGCACACGACCACGAGTCACAGAGGTCCATCCCACAGAATTATGAATCTGTCACTGCGACTAGCGTAGTGACAGAATCAGTCAGTTTTTGTGTTTGTGTTTTTCGTTTGCCAATGTCTCATTTTCATAATGGCGGAATCAGTCGCTTTCATGGCTTTTGGATGCCGAGACCACCAGCGGTCACCGCTCAGAAACAAATTTTTCGAGCAGAAAAAGCAGAAGGGCATAGCGTAGCAGAAATGGAAAGCAGAACAGAAGAAACAGAGACGAACTGAAGCAGGTGCAAACGAGGGTGCAGATAAACAAGATACAAGACTCTAGATATGCCAAACCAAAAATACAAAGAGCTACAAGGCAAAGTGCACGGTTAATCCAAACGTGAAGGCTGGAAGCAGCGATTTGCAAGGTTGTGGTGTGGTGATGGGGTACAGACGAGTAGCTACTGGAAGCTACCAGGGTATATTGTGTTATGGAAGGGAGTGAGACGATGGAGCACTTGAAGTCATGTCAGGAATCGCTGAAGGAGGGCAGAATTCTTGAGGCAATTTTTGGGAGAGGGCGAAAAGGAGCTGGAATGGATGACAAAGATTAAAAGAAAACATCAGAGGTGCAACACTGATGATGACAAGATGTGGCAGTCGAATTTTGTTTTATATTTATCAACATCCTTTTATTTTGCGGCGTAGTGTGAATAATACAAATAAAAATGTAACATTCTCATAAAATATCAACAATAAAACTCAGTTCTTTCTCGACATTATCAGATTTTTCTTGATGTATGAACTTCTCAATTCTCATGGTCTCTTGTCTTCAGCGAGCGTTCTTCCCTTATTCTAGCTCAGTCAATTTTCTTTTACTATTGCATTGCGTCCCATGCTTCTTTTTGTCTTCGCTAATTTCTTATTCCTGTCATTCTCGCTTATCGTTCTACTGGTCTATCCTCGTTCATGATCTCTAGGCGTCCTCAGCAACTCAGTTGTCTCTTATCTACAAATTTTGTTGAAGGCCTCATTTTAGCTCTTTTCTTACTCGGGGTTACGAATTGTGTCTCCTTAGTATTTTTTTTTTTTACTTCGCAGGTGCATACTTCATCCCCGTTGCTTCACGCTCTGCATTTTCTTAGGTAAGACCCGAGGTAAGACCTCTATGTCTATGTCTCACCTGTGAGTCATCAGTCAGTACTGATCTCAAAATCGTTTCATACTCTCAGCTTGGTCTTCTTTTCTCTGAATTATTTGATGCACTGTGAAGATAAGGCTTTGCACGCTACCTTTTTTTCGAAGTCCACTTTGAGAATTCAGCAACGTTGGCTCTATTGTCTTTTTCAGTTTCTTTCCCATGTTTAACAAGGTGATGCATCTATGGTTTGCACACTCGTTAAGAACCCTCTTTTCTTTCCTATGCTTCATATGGTAGATTTCCAGCAGCAATCTTTTTCCCTCTTCTCCCAAAGCTATTTATTATCTCCGATGTAAATTTATCATGTCCAGGAGCTTTGCCGTTTTTCAGTTTCAGGAATGCTTTTGTTTTTTCAGATCTTCTGTTAGCGTCCCTTCATTTCTGTCTTCGATCGTATTTTCTTTGTTAATGTCGTCTTCATCAGTCTATCTTGGACTATCTATCAGTAACTCTTGGAAATATTTACTCCATCTTTCCATTACTTCTTCAGAGACCACCAGTAGTGCTCGATCCTTTCTTATTGATTATGGAATGTTCTGGTGAGGTTCAGAGATCTTGAATATGGAAAAGTTATTTTCAATTGTAAATTTTCAAAGAGATTTACTCAAGTTTCAATAATAATTGTTAGGCCAAGCGTCAAGCTTTATCGTTCTTCTGATTCATCATTATTATGTAGTTTTTGAATGTCTTTCATCATGGTGCTCTAAACTAAGATCTAGGCCTCCTAAAGCTAAGCCTCACATCATATCCATTTCATCAAATCATCACCTATGCACAAAAGAACTTGAAGGTGGACTGGGCCGAGGCGCTCATACTTCAAGTGACTTTTTTCTTTGTTCACTTTCTTCTTGAGTAAAAGGCAGTATCTTCTCTTCGATTGTGCATGTGAAATCCAAAAATAGGCATCCTTGAATTCGGAAAGATAAAACCAATATTATCAAAATTTTGTGGAATTTTTGACTTTTATTCACCTATTTGACTTGCTTCCATTTTATTATTATGAATTATCTAGTGTAGATGCACACTAGTACAACACACACGTAGGTCCGTGTCCGTACGCACAATATTGGTAACTGTACTAGGTTAAATAGATAGGTACACAGCAGCAGTGCACTGGGCAGTGCAGGAGGCATACTTTGGCTTGCTCGAGCTTTTCATTTGTTTGGTCTTCCATGAGTTTGCAAGGCGGTTATGTCCTTTTTAATTCGGCACTGGACAAGGGCACACGTTGCAGAGGATACAATCAAATCATTTGGAGCTGCAAATCTTGAATTGGGCATATTCGTAAGTTCAAAATTTATTGTTCTAAGTTCACTCACTTGTGCAACATTATTTTCTAGTTTGGATTGTTTTCTGCTTGGAAAAACTGTCTCTGAACGGCGATCGCTGTGGTTTTCACGTCCGAAAACCTCGAAAGCGATTGAAAATGCCACTTTGAAGAGCGAAACTGACAAATGAAAAAATTTAACCACAAAAACGAATGATATGCTGTCACTTTGCTGTATAATTCTGTGGGATAGACTTCTGTGATTCGTGTGCCTTCGGGTGGTTCATAACTTACGGGTTGCATACTCAAATACATGATTTCCCCTCACCCCGTTCCGCATCAAATTTCCTCGCCTACAAGCTGGGTTACGTTCCCTCCTTATATTCTAACCTCCTTGGGTCGTTTTAGTCTTTCAACCCATATAACTCAGGAACCATCACTAGGAAAAAGATTCCAAAACATGCTATTTTCCGGTACCTATTCAATTCTTCATATATTCCCTGGATGGTTTTGCTCTAGGTGAAAAATTGAGCAAATGGCATGGTTTGAAAAAAAATCGATTTTGGGGGATTCTTTGGGACATCAAGTATCGATTTCAAAGGTCGAGGAAAAGCACCATTTTAAAGTTGGCGACTTCTGGACAAAAGTGTGACACCGAATGTTGAATTGGCTTTCCAAACATGTGGAACACATTAAAATCCGCACATTTTCTTTCCACGTTACAGCCCCTGAACTGACACTATGCAAATTGTTACGTGAAATCCGGAAATAAATTTTGAGTAATTTTCACTGCGTTTTTGCAGACGCTGTATCTCAAAGACTATTGACCACAAAGTAATGAGTTCAGTACTGATCTCTTGGGAATTCAACGGGCTACATTTGCTGCTATGGTTTTCGTGTCTCAAAGGTAATAGTTTACAAGTTATCCGGAAAAAATCGAAAATTTTTAAGGATGGTGTTCTTTTATAGGTCCTAGAAAAAAAGCCAAGCCTTGGAATTTTTGGGAATTTCAGTATGTTATTCTACGTTAAATTCTGCATCGATTCACCAAATTTCGTCAACTTCCAAATTTATTTCCGGTTAAAACCTATTTTGACTGGGCTAATAATTCATCACTCTCTCCATCATCATTCATATCATTCATTCATGTGTAGGTACATTTTATCAACGTATTCATTGTCTTGATTGCTGGCCACTTAATTTAGTCATTTTTGAGACATGGGACTCTGAAACGCCGGCGCCGTAGCGCTAAAAAATAACAATAATATTGTTACAAGAAAACAACAAGAAGAAAATGCAGAATAAAATTGGTGGCCTCGAAAATGGAATAATGTTGATTTTTGTTTTGTTTTGAGTACCGTCGACAAAAAAAATGCCACTAAAATATTGCTAAAAAGTATGCGTAGTAACTTGGTACGTGTTTGAAGAAATGCTTCAACTTTTAGAACATTCTTATACTTACATAGGAAAGATACAAAAAAGTACCTATTTTTTTTTAAAGAGAACCCCGAGGAGAACCCTGTCATGCCCCAGGAAAGATCAATATCAGCTATATCAACGCTACCTGTTTTGAACTTTACATTGAATTTCAATTCAAATTTCAGTTATTAACTTTAATAAGTCATAAACTGAGGATTATGAAAACCTACAGAATATTAAAATTTAATAAAATAAATGTAGAATATAGACTGGGCATGGAAGAAGAAATAACTACTTAATAGAAAAGGAATAAATACACACTTTATTTGTTTATGAATGTCGAAACTTTTAATTTAGAAAATATACCTATATAGGTATACTCTAATTACATTCAATTAATTTAAAGGTACCTCTACCTAAGTGCGAACTTATGTCTTAACTTTTTCCATCAGATCCATCTTCTTGGACCGTCTCCCCCACCACGTTTTCATATTTCACTTTCATGAATTCGTCACTGACATCAATAAACCTTTAGAGCGTATTAGCCCAACTACTCATTGATAAAACTTCCCATCATGAAAAAAAAATGCTGAACTAGTTCCACTCTGATTTCTCTAGCGATTATGAAATGTATTAATTTGAGTTAAAATTATTTTGTTTTGAGCACACAGTAACTGGTGGTTTGTGGTTTACATTATATTACCTTTTCAGTTTCAAAAACAGAGACCGAACGTTTACACTAGGTACCTAACCACTTATTTTAAGTTAGGCACATTTTTGTTTTGGTTATGGAAACAAATGTCAGGTCAAGTCAGTATTTACCAGATTGTCTAGAATTGAACTAAAGTAGGTAGGTACCTATATCTGCCTCTTATTTTGAAATTTGAAATATAAGCTACCTACCAAATTAGTTTTCGCTTTTATTCACCCAGTTATAATAAGACCTATCACTTACTTTTGAGTGCATGCTCGTCGCCTGCTTTGATGCCCTCCAAGAAAATTTTGTAAGCTTTTTGGCATTCCGGTTGTAATCCCGTCACATTCACAGATGCAGCGTTCACGAAAAAGGAACTTTTGAAAATCGGTATGGTATCATCCGCAATCGCACAAGAAATACATTTTGTGGAATACAACAAAAGCAGTAACCAAAACTGCCCAGACATTTTAGGGGGACTGATCTGACTAATTTGAATGCAGGCTATATAACCTGAAATATTACGAAATTCCTCCTTTACATATTTGTAAATTGACAGTGACCCCAATGATTACTTACCTGCTTTGGAAGTCAGAGGTTATTGGAGTAGGTACCGGCGCTGTTGAAAGAATATCGTGAAGAATTAAAACTATTGCGGATGAGACTTTTTCCTTTTGTTTAGGAAAGGAAGTGCCGTTTTGGAAATTAAAATTGCTCAAATAACAGATAGTTACCCAGACATCATAAAACAATAGATACTTACAGGTATTTCCATGCCGTCATCGACAGAGAAGTTTAAAAAAGATGCGAGGTGGGGGGAGGGGAACAGGAAAAATCACGGAACTACCTTGAAGATTTTTCTGGTTTTGGTGTTTTAAATAATTATACAAAGGTCAAGATCTGGTAACAGAAATAGTGCTACATCTTATACTTGTTTTCACGGTATAAAGGAAATCAAATATTTTCCGGAGAGTTGTTATTTTCATTTCCCCCAATATTATCAACCAACTTTATGCGCCTTTGTTTTAAAGGGCCTTTGAGGTTTACATTTAAGTACCTATACCTCCAAATTTTCATGTGTTTCATGCTAATAACTTGAAAAAATCAAGGAGGAAAAAATATATACCGGGTGCCAGGTGGATGAGACCGCAGTAGCATATACAGAGGGGTGCATAAAAAACGGCCACCGCTGTAGCATCGTTATTCCTTATCCGATCTTCAAAATTCAAAAACGAGTTCAAATAGTTTTATGTCTTCTATGATTCGACAGTAGAAAATATTTTTTTTGTTATGATGCTTCTGAGCACTGATAGTCAACTTTGGTTTTTCAAATAGCAACAATATTTTTTTAATTTGTTTTTTGATTCCTTATGCTCATCTAAATATAATGATGCATCAATATCACACATTTTGTCATTAGACACGAAGAAAAAAAATTGAAACTGCGAAATTTTTACACATCACAGTATAGCATCACAACACCCACGATATGCACGCGATCTGGTAGACTGAGTGCAAAATGATGTTCAAAAGCACATAGTATGTCAGGCGTTTGATTTTTCAAAATGTAAATGTCAAAATGTTTTAAAAATCCAAAAGAAGCTGTCCGTCTCTGAGACGTCTTTATTCTCTATTTTCAGCTCATTATTTTACACATTTTTGAGTAGGTATTGGGACCTGTCAGGACAAAAACGTCTGTTTGATTTTTCATTTCCACAATACATACTTGAAAACATATAAAATATTAAGCTAAAAATAGAGAATAAACAAGTCTTAGAGACGGACAGCTTCTTTCGGATGTTGAAAACATTTTGACATTTACATTTTGAAAAACCAAACGCCTGACCTACTATGTGCTTTTGAACATCATTTTGCACCCAGCCTACCGGATTGCGTGCATATCGTAGGTGTTCTGACACTACTGTTGTGTGTGAAAATTTCGAGGTTTAATTTTTTTCTTTGTGTTCAATAACAAAAAGTGTGATATTAATGCATCATTATATTCAGATAATTGTAATAAATCCGAAAAAAAATAAAAAAAATATAGTTGCCATTTGAAAAACAAAAATTAACCTCAGTGCTCAGAAGCATCATAATGAAAAAAATATTTTCTACTGTAGAATCATAGGAGGTATTATACCATTCAAACTGATTCTTAAATTTTGAAGATCGGATAAGGAATAACGGTGCTACAGCGTTGGCCGTTTTTTATGCACTCCTCTGTATGTCTTTAGCACATTTTCGTAAGACAGTGACGCTTATATGGCCGGTTTGTCTGTCTGTCCGTGTATAAATTGAGAAGTTGTACTTCTCCTTTGGGGATAATGAAGATAGAGCCTTGAAACTTCTTCCGATAGATAGCTGGATGTCCCCAAGGGTGATGGCCAATATGGGCATTATTTTTGTTATCCCTACAGTTATCATCATTATTATTGGACAGGGAGCTGGTGCCTCAAAACTTACGTCATAAGGTACATGATTTTAACCCTGTAGGTCTAATGTGCGTTGATGAGGTTGTTAAAAATTTCTTTGTCTTACATGTCAGACCGGGGGCTTTAGGCTGGTATAGGCTTGTCAATTTTCGAAAAATGTCAAAAATTTATGTCATAATAAGGTACATGACTGAAACCAACGGGCTTTTGTGTGGGAACATCCCCTCAATCAAAAATCGAGTCATAAGACAAAATTTTTGGGGGCTCTCGGTCCATAAGACAAGTTTGAAGTTTTCAAAAAAGGCCAAAATTTACCTCCTCCTGGAGACTTCTCCTTTGGCATAATTTTAGGAATGAGAAACGATTCTCACATGATTTTTTACGCAGGTTTCGAATCTGTCCACAAAATTTTTTAATGGTCCATCGCTTACAGGGTGCAACATCGAAATTTTTTTCTCAAATCGTACACCCTGTATTTTAACATGGAAATTGATTCCGTTTTTCATCCTGATTACAAATATATATCACACTTGGTGGGTTACTCAACAAAACGCATGTGAAAAAATTGATGAATTTTGTTTTTTTTTTGAAAATTTCAAATTTCTCTTATGGACCAAAAGCCCCCTAAATTTTTGTCTTACGACCAGATTTTCGATCAAGGGGATGTTCCCACACAAAATCCAATTGGTTTCATTCATGTACCTTATGACGTAAATTTTTGGCCATTTTTTCGAAAATTGACAGGCTCATACCAGCCTAAAGCCCCCGGTCTGACATGTAAGACAAAGCAATTTTTAACAATCTTATCAACATGCATTAGACCTACAGGGTTAAAATCATGTACCTTATGACGTAAGTTTTGAGGCACCAGCTCCCTGTCCATATTACAATAAGTTGAACTCCTTCTCGGGGAATAAAGCTATAACGCTGTAACTTTTTCTTGGATAGCTTTATTATTAGGTCCTCAATGGTGGGCCAATAATGGGCAGATTGGATTTCATGGTTGCGCTGCCATCTTGGTGGCCAGGCCATATTGGAATCTCCGAGGGAATCTCTTATTATAATGGAACGATTTTTCATGAAACTTGGAGCTCAATAACTCCTGCCTCGAATGGTCATCCTTATTTTCAAACTAAAATTTCATGATTCCGCCCCCATATCTTGGCGTGTCTTGGCCACCATATTGAAATTTCTTATTAGCGGAACGATTTTCATGGAACTTAAAACTTATATACTTACCCTGATGCTTGTTTGTCTCGTATGATCATCCTTATTTTCAAGCTAAATTTCATGATTCCGCCGCAGTCCTGGCCGCCATATATTGAAATCTCTTATTAGTGGAACGATTTGTCATAAAACTTGGAACTTACTCTTCTCTAGTAGGTATGAATAACATTCTTATTTTCAAGCTGAGTTTCATGATTCCACCGCCGTTTTGGCCGCCATTTTGAAATTTCTGATTAGTGGAACGATTTTCACTAAACTTTCGTCTCGTATGATCATTCTTATTTTATTTTCAAGCTGAATTTCATGATTTCATTGCCATCTTGTGGCCGTCATATTGCAATTTCTTATTATAGTGGGACGATTTCCATTTAATAACTTATTGGAATAAATTACCTACCCTGGCTCGATCGTATGATTCTCATTCTCATTTTCAAGCTGAATTTCATGACTCCGCCGCCGTTTTGGTTGCCATGTTGAAATTTCTGATCAGTGGAACGATTTTCATAAAACTTGGAACTTACCCCTTATTGTCTCATAGACTGCGTTTCTATCGCAGCTTTCGATCCGATCGAGTTTCAATCAAATGCAAAGTGACTTCAGTCAAGCGCATTTTTATCGTCGCACGTTCGATCCGCTTCAGTGAATTCTATTTCACTACTTTAGAATTAGGTTAGAATTTATGAGAGACAACAACATGGTTTAAAACGCGTCAAACTACGCCAAACCGAAAAAGATTTCATTGTTGAATTTTCTTGGTGTATTTTATTTACAATTACTGAAAGGCATCCCTTGATTTCGTAAAAATTACGCTTTGTTTACAAGTTGGTCATTTGTTACTTCGATCCGATCCCGTTTACATCGGGTAAAATACGAGCGGATGCAAGCCTCGATCCGCTCGACTCAAGTCAAGCCAGCCAAAGCACCGGATCGACTGGAACTGCTCCATCCGATTGAAATCTCAATCCTGACTGTTTACATCGGCCATTTCAAGCGGATCGACCCGATTGGATAGAGTTTCGATCGGCTCCAAAGCTGCGATAGAAACGCAGTTATATATGATAATTCTTATTATTTTCAAGCTGAATTTTATGATTTCACCGGCATCACCGCCAGGATCAGGGTCGAGGGTGAGCCTAACGTATGGTCCGAAAGTTTTGGGAAATTTTTCAAAAGCTAATAAGTTTTTTTAGATAGTTTTAATTTTGCAACTTAATATTGCAAAAACTGGCATCATCTTTAACAATACTGACTTCATATCCAACATATTGAAGATGGGCCATTATCTTTGATGGCTCTCAGTTTTCTTCTGCCATGTTCGATCATTCTCTGGACAACAGCAGGATTAATTTCTTTGAGCTCCTGCCTCCCAATGTACCGCAAGCTCGACCAACATAAGATTTTTGGTAAGTACCTATACAGGGTGATTCACAACTTATGACTTTCCTTTCAAGGGGTTATGGGGCCCCAAAAACTTGACTTCATGTGCTTGAAAATAATTCAAAAAGCTATATGGTTTACGAGGAAAAAAATAATGAAAATATGCCGAACATATGTGGGACTAATGGGTTTATTTTTCTATCCTTGATGAGACATACGATTCAACAATAGTTCAACGATAAGCGAAAATGTTTCTATGTAAACACTCCTCCCTTAGCAATAATCGGAGGTAAAAATAAATAATTTGTCAGTGTCAACCTCAACTGATGATGCCTCGACTTACTCCCTTTCCTCGTCTCTTTGTCCATTACATAAGGTAAGGACCCTTAGGTTTGGTTGATGGTCGCAATTATCCACTTGAGTTACCTATCTAACTGTATTTGTACCCGCTACTTGTAAATTTTAGTTGAATAGGTAATAATAATGGTCAACTAACGTCATTCTTAACAATAATACCTTATTATCGATCAACCATTATTGAGTATGTTGTTTCCATAGTACCAGATTAGAATTATCCACGTGAGGCATTGCATCGGCGATCCCCAAAATTTTCTTCGATGTTGAGTTCTAATAAGTCAATATTTCAGGATTTTTGTTTCAACTTTTTTCTCTCAGAAATAGTTTTTCTGGCACATCCTGAGCTCACCCGTGAAAGGAAAGTCACAAGTTGTGAACCACCCTGTATAGCAGGATAGTATACGACAAGGGATGAAAAACTGGCAAATGAAGACCAATTACGGCGTCGCATTTTTCAATAACATTAGAGAATTTCGCATTGGAGAAATTGATACAGAGGATTATGGAACATGGCAAAAGAAAATTGAGATCCATCGAAGATTATGGTCCATTATCAATATGATCTTAAAAGGATGACCCAATTACAGGAAGGCGAGAAAAAAAGTTGAATGTCATATCTCGGTTGTTTTGAAAGCTAGAATGAAGATTTTGACAACATTGAATTCCCCTTAGAAAAGTGCCTCCACAATGTCTTATTGGCTACGTTTACACCGTGGCTTTGGTCCGCGACCTAAGCACTAAATTCGACCCAAATAAATTTAGTCCACGTGGTGTAAACGATCGTAGACACGGACCAAATTAGGACCAAGTAGCTTGGGTCAGGTCTCCGGTTAGCTGTGAAGTGAAGTAAATTTAGTTTTTATATTTATCTGGTTGTTCATATTTTGAAATAGGTCGGCCGCGTTAGTCTGCCGGTAAAAACGCTGGAAGAGAAAAATTACTTCAGGTGGAATTTGGGTCAGTGCTTGGGTCGGTCCAGTTTTAGTCCACCGGTGTAAACGTAGCCAATTAGAAAAGGCTACCTTCAACCGGTTTTTAAATAAAAAATAAAAACAAAAATTACAAATTTCTGTTTTTTCTCGATATCTTGAAAACTAAAGCTGACAAGTCAAATACACTTCTGAGCAAAAGTTAAGAGCCAGTTTTTCAAATGTGAATAACTCACAAACGCTTTTTTTGATTTTGACGAATTTTCGCACAGAGGTGGTCTTATGTGTTGTAAAGACAAGTGTGAAGTGGCGCACTCACCAATCCATAGGTTTGTGGTCTTCGACTGTTGCTTTGCAGAAATGCGTAATTTTTAGTGAAATCAAAGCATTGGATTTTGGACGAAATGGAGGTTTATCCAATAAAAAACGTCTAGTTTGCTTTGTTACAATGTTCTTAAGCAAGTACCATGCTAAGTTTGTTCATTGACATCATTCATCTTCAAATTTTGACCATCAATCTCTTCTTATGGCTTGAACAATGTGCGAGGCACTACTTTGCGTGATTTTGGTTGCATAAAGTTCAGTCGTGTATTTCTTGTGATTTTGCGTCAACGTTTTGTGATTTTGGCCACTCTTGAGCCTCAAAAATAATAAATCCTTCAAGCAGACTGTTACTAAAGAACAAAAACAAGAGAAAAAAGCTCACAAAAATGTCAAAATCTTGAGCATTGACAAGAAGAAGTCATAATTTTCATCACATGTCGATTAAACACCTCTACAGTGACCAAAGAAGAAATAATGAATTTCTCCAGTTCTTTTGGGAAAAGACATTTACGGGGTGTCGTCAAGAGGCTCAGCGCAAAAACTATGAGTGACAACCTTGACTGATCATTTGCCATCAATATTCAAGAGTTTAAATCACTTTAACGCCATCAGGCCCTTTCGAATGCGAAGATGTTGAAAAATTAACTTCAAGTTTGTTGCTCTGCACTGAGTGAACCCATGGACGGATATGGATGATGGCCATACTCAGAGATATGCATAAGCCTTGTGTTTGAGTGTAGAAACCACCAAGACGATCTGACGACGCAAAAAAATCAAAATCGGAGTTTGTTTTAACCTCTGCAGTGTGGAAAAAGCTCAAATCGAATGACGTTCTCAATCGGAACTGTCGTCTTCCGTAATAGTACAGGAACTGTTCAAAAAGATTCCTGCCCACACCATGATGGAGCCACCCCTAAACGGAATCCTGAGTGAAATGCAATCTGCATGAGACCGCTGTCCACGACGACATCATACACGACCCCGCCAGTCGTTTCCTGTCAGGGAGATACGTGTTTTACCTTTGTCGTTTTTGACCAGTCCCTGTACAATTACGAAAAGACGAACAATCCCGATTGAGAACTTATTCGATTTTAGCTGTTTTTCACACTGCAGAGGTTCAAACAAACCCCGATTTTCAAATGTTTGCGTCGTCATATACTCTTGGTGGTTTCTACACTAAAACACAAGGCTTATGCATATTTCTGAGTATGGCCATCATCCATTTCCGTCCCTGGGTTCACTCATGCCCGATTGCACAAACGTGGTATCAAATTTTAGTTCGGTACCAAACAGCGGATCAAATATTTAAAAGTAAAACAAAATGCAAATCCGATCACTTCAAGGAAAGAACATGATGAGAATACAAAATATAACCCCTTACGATTATTTGTATACAAAAACAAAGAAGGGGTAACACGCACTTGTCGCTTAATTTTTATTACAAAGAAAAGATCTGACAGTTCCGGCAAGATTTGTTCTACAAGCCAAAATAAATGCTGTCTCACCTGTGTTTTGGTATCCTAATAATCACTTGAAGCCATATTTTGTATTCCCATCATAATCTCTCCTTGAAGTAACTGGGTTTGCATTTTGTTCCACTTCAAAAATTTGATCCCGTGTTTAGTACCGAACTAGAATTTGATACCACCTTTGTGCAATCGGGCATCAGTGCAGCGCAACAAACTTGAAGTTAGTTTTTCAACTTCTTCGCATTCGAGAGAGCCTGATGGCGTTAGAGTGATTTAAATTCTTGAATATTGATGGCAAATGATCAATCAAGGTTGTCACTCATCGTTTTTGCGCTTGGCCTCTTGGCGATACCCCGTGAATGTCTTTTCTCCAAAAGAACTGAAGAAATTCACCATTTCTTCTTTGGTCACTGTAGAGGTGTTTTATCGGCATGTGATGAAAATTATGACTTATTTCTTGTCAATGCTCAAGATTTTGACATTTTTGTGAGTTTTTACCTCATGTTTTTGTTCTTTAGTAACAGTCTGCATGAAGGATTTATTGTTTTTGAGGCTCAAGAGTGGCCAAAATCACAAAACGTTGACGCAAAATCACAAGAAATACACGACTGAACTGTATGCAACCAAAATCACGCAAAGTAGTGCCTCACACATTGCTTAAGCCATAAGAAGAGATTGATGGTCAAAATTTGAAGATGAAAGATGTCAATGAAGAAACTTAGCATGGTAGGTACTTGCTTAGGAACATTGTAACAAAGCAAACTAGACGTTTTTTATTGGATGAACCTCCATTTTGTCCAAAATCCAATGCTTTGATTTCACTAAAAATTACGCATTTCTGCAAAGCAACAGTCGAAGACCTCTCTACCACAAACCTATGGATTGGTGAGTGCGCCACTTCACACTTGTCTTTACAACACATAAGACCACCTCTGTGCAAAAATTCGTCAAAATCAAAAGAAGCGTTTGTGAGTTATTCATATTTGAAAAAGTGGCCCTTAACTTTTGCTCAGAAGTGTATCTTCTTGGATCATTGATCGTCATGAAAATTTGCAACTTTTATCTGATTTAATCGACTCTGTATCTCTAAAGATAAGCGAGATACCCATGCTTAGCTTCGAAAAACGGACACCCTGTATAACTACACGCCAACAATTATCTACTTGGAATATCGCTGTGATTATATCGCTCGCTCATTCGCTCGCTGTCTCTTCCAATTCAATACTGACTGTCCACTGTTGGACGGTGCATGCTTTTATATGCCTCCGATTCGCGTTCCCGAGCTTTTTGTCATCTTCTAGCAATTTCCATAGTGGCCCGGCATATGCGGTTTTTAGACCACTCCTGAATAATCACACACACCTTTCGCGTGCTTTCCGTGTGATCTGGAATCTGCACCTCCGCCAAAGTGGACAGATGTGTCTCGATCGAACGTTGAAGTCTCCCAATCGCGTATACTTCTGGAATGCACCAGATCGCTCCGCACTTCTACACTGCGATCTAATGGATGAAGGAATCCAGAAACATCCCGTGTTTACCAGCATGCACGCAATAGCCGCTCGTAGCACTGCCCCCCTCTTGAGCCTGTTCGTCCCGAATAGACTCATCGTTACTCCCGGAGTAACGTGCAAAGCGATCAAGGTGGACAACTTTCATCCTAGCTCTTGGGGCTCGCTGGATTCTGTACACGACGTCATTAATCCTCTTGACTACCGTGTACGGCCTTCCCACGACGGGTACAACTTCGGAGACCTTCCTTTCTTGCGTTGAGGATTGTACAACCAGACCAGGTCACCTGCTTGAAATCCCGTGGAGTTCGCCTTCAAGTCGTAAAGGGTCTTCATTCGGTCGGTCGCGATCCGAATCCGGTTCCGAACCAACTAGTGGATGTCACCCATTCTTCGCCTCAAGTCGTCGACGTATTTGGGGATGTCTTTAGGATCATTCTCCGGCGTGCCAAATTGCAAATCGCAGGGGAGGCGAAGCTCTCGGCCAAAAAGAACACGTGTTGGTGTTTCCCCTGTGGTGTCGTGAATGGCAGCGCAATACGCCATCAGGAAAATTGGCAGATGACGATCCCAGTCTTGCTGATTCTCGTCGACGACTTTTGACAGGTGCTGCTCCATCGTCCGGTTGAACCGTTCAACCATTCCGTCGGACCGAGGGTGAAGGGGCGTCGTCCTGGTCTTCTATATTCCGAGTAGAGTACAGATACCTTGGAACACGTTGGACTCGAAGTTTCGTCCCTGGTCTGAGTGTAACTCCAGAGGTACTCCGAAGCGGCTTATCAGATTGTCCACCAGCACCCTTGCCACTGTAGAAGCCTCTTGGTTGGTTAGGGCATACGCTTCCGGCCACTTGCTGAAGTAGTCCATGGCAACCAGGATGTATTTGTTGCCATCTTCCGTTGTCGGGAACGGGCCAGCCACATCGATCGCGATGCGTTCAAAAGGCGCTCCAACATTGTGAGTCTTCAGCTCCCCTCGGCTGCGAGTTCTTGGTCCTTTGCTGGCCGCACGAACCTCGCACTGGCGACACCATGTTTCCACGTCGTTCCGACAGTTCACCCAGTAGAACCGCTCGCGCACCTTGGCCAACGTCTTGTTCACCCCAAGGTGCCCTCCAGTAGCGCCATCGTGCATTTGCTTCAGAACCTCTTTCACTTTCTTCTTGGGAAGCACCAATTGAACCATCTCCTTCTTCCCATCAGGACTCTCCCAGACCCTCTTCAGCAGCCCATTCTCTATCCTCAGAGAATTCCACTGAGCCCAAAGAGCCTTGAACTCGGGCCCTTCACCAGAGATCTCGGCCCATTGTGGTCTGTCCTGGCCAAGTTCCTTCCTTTCAGCAAGCGTACCGATGGCTGGGTCGTCACGCTGCTCCTTCTTGAGCTCAGCCGTAGTCCAATTCCTCGAAGTTTCGACAACAAGTGCTTTGACCTTGACGTTTCCACTCTGCTGGTTCACCTTCTTGTCGTGCCTGCAGTCCTCGTTGCGTGGTCTTCGAGAAAGACCATCCGTGTTGTTATTGCCATGACTCTTTCCAGGACGAAGTTGACTTTCTCGATCAGCAGCTCCCCGTTCCAGCATGAAACGATCTGCTTGACCTCCTCGGTCAGCAGCCCCCCGTTCCAGCATGAAACGGTCTGCTAAAGCGTATCGTCGCCTGCAGTCGCGTTGCAGATGTCCATCCCTTCCACATTCAAAGCAACGTGGTCTTCTTCCTCTACGATAGCTTTCTCCCGGTTGATAACTTTCTCGATCAGCAGTTATTCGTTCCGCTATAGAACGGTCTGCTGAACTCGACCATTGCCTGCAGTCCCGGCGAAGATGTCCCGATCTTCCACAGCCGAAGCAACGCGGTCTTCCTCCAGCTCTTGGCTCGCCTTGGGGTCTGTTCCGAGAAAAAGCGCTGAGAAGTTCCTCAAACATCTCCTTCACAGATTTCTCGAAAGTATGTAATGCTCCGGATTCGTCAAGCCCACCGCCTTGACTTGACGACTGCACAGATCTTTGACTGCCTCAATGCGAATCGCCTGAGTTAGTGCGTCGCTGATGTCGACTGGGTTCTTGATCATCACCATCTCACGCACGTATTGGTCTCGTATTCCATAGACAAAGGCATCTCTTATGAAGTCTGTCAAGAGGTGCGCTGGATACAGTGGGTAAGCTAGAAGAGCCAGCCTTTGGACATCAGCTGCAAATTCCTGTAGAGTTTTTCCGCTTCTCTGCGTTCTTGCCGAAAAATTAGCGTGATGAACATGCCGTCCGCGATGATCCCCATAGCGGAGTTTCATAACTTTGAGAAGCTTCTGTAAGTCCATCTGCTCGCTCTCCGAAAGCGTTTGTAGCAGCTCCAACGTTGGACCTCTCAAAGCAAGGATGAGTGCCTTAGCTTTATCTTCGTCATTCCATCCGTTCACTTCGGCAACAACGTCAAATTGTCTCTTGTATGTCGTCTATGGGCTTTGTCCATCGAAGTTTGGCAGTTTCACGCGATGAATACCTGCCAAAGCTGCCATCGGGGCCACCGTATTAGTTACGGCGGTACTCTGGAGACGTAGTTCTAGCTGCTCCATGTTTGCCTCCATTGTTGCAATTTTTTGCTAGCTCTCTCACATTGCCTTCGAGGTATCCCATGAGCTGTTCCATAGCCACCATCAGCTCTTCTTGACGCTTCTTCTCTTTTTCCTGCTCTTCTAGGGCATTTTTCAATTGCAGGACGAGAGCCGCAACGTCTTCGGCTCCTCTCTTCGACATACTTCTTGTCTCTGGCATTCACGAATAAATTCCAAATCATGAATGTTCCGAACGTCCTGTAGTCGCAGGCCGAATTACTCTCAATTATACCGCTTCCTGACACCAAATGTTACGATATCTCGCGTACGGGTTCGAATATAATTGAGACGATCGATTTAAAACACACACTGTTTATTTCTGCGCACTACAATAACTACACGCCAACAATTATCTACTTGGAATATCGCTGTGATTATCGCTCGCTTATTCGCTCGTTGTCCCTTCTAATTCAATACTGACTGTCCACTGTTGGACGGTGCATGCTTTTATATGCCTCCAATTCGCGTTCCCGAGCTTTCTGTCATCTTCTAGCAATTTCCATAGTGGCCCGGCATATGCGGTTTCTAGACCACTCCTGAATAATCACACACACCTTTCGCGTGCTTTCCGTGTGTTCTGGAATCTGCACCTCCGCCAAAGTGGACAGATGTGTCTCGATCGAACGTTGAAGTCTCCCAATCGCGTATACTTCTGGAATGCACCAGATCGCTCCGCACTTCTACACTGCGATCTAATGGATGGAGGAATCCAGAAACATCCCGTGTTTACCAGCATGCACGGAATAGCCGCTCGTAACAGTATTTACTTGATTTTAGAAGGAAAAGTACCTATCATTATAAGGTTAGAGTAGAGCAAAGAAGAGGTCACTAATTTTTGACTCACAATAATAATAGCGTTCCATATTATATATGTATAACTGGACTTTAATGAAGAAGAAACTTCCGCCTCCTTCCATCATTTTTTTTTGCTGATTTTTTGCATACTTGCTGTAAGGGTATTCACGCGAGATGGATAACCCTCCCCCCCAAAAAAACTTTCCTTTCGTGATAATTCGAAAAACAAAAAATTTTCCTTGAACAATTTTTTCTGTAGTTTTTGTATAAATGTCAAGTATAATTTTCAATTTCGTGCCATGTACCTACAGACCGTGTCACAAGCTTTTTTTGCATTTTTTTGAACACACTGTATTTCATCACCACAATCCGATGCACATTGTTATCCTACTAGAAAAAGTACTTACCTTCAAATGAATCACCCTTTATATTATCCGTTTCACCCTTATTTGCCACCCAGCAAGCTATGAAAAATTTCAGTTGCATTGGTACGCCTGAGACTCACAGGTGGTTTCACGCAGTGGAGGTTATGTAGCTCTGTCAGTCTGACACGTGGATGACGCCGCACCGTGGAAGAAAATTCGGACCGGGAGCCTAGCCCGGAAAAAGCGACGAAAAAATGGCGCGGCAGGTGCGGGGGAATGGTTTTTCAAGATTCGGGGGCGAAATTTTGACCTCCTTAACATCGAAGCCCGGGGGGAGAGGAAACTTCTTGCATCTGCAGCAAATATCACTGTGATTATTCGCAGTACTACCAGGTGTTGGATGCATAATTGGCAACAAAACTATGTGCTTTTATAGAGGTGATGGACATGAAGCAAGTAGGTATGGACAAAGTTTTAAGGGGAATTCTAAAATGCAGGTCAGCCAGCCTGCAGGTCAGCAGAAATCGTACCTATACCCCATTCACTTGCCTTGTGGAACACATACCTACCCACTCATATGCCTTCTACGTTGGCGAAATATTCTTGCAGGTCGGTATACAGGCCGTTGCTGTCACCTTCTCCGAGCACTTCCAGACCATTTTTGTGGTCCTCCAGGTCCTTGGACTTTTGCTGCTGGCGATCAAAGTGAGAAAATTTTGCAGGTCGGCAAAAAGTCTTGCAGGTCGGCCTACAGGCCGTTGCTGTCACGTTTCCCGAGCACTCCCAGACAATTTTCGTGGTCCTCCAGGTCCTTGGACTTTTGCTGCTGGCGATCAAAGTGAGAAAATTTTGCAGGTCGGCAAAATATTCTTGCAGGTCGGCATACAGGCCGTTGCTGTCACCTTCTCCGAGCACTTCCAGACAATTTTTGTGGTCCTCCAGGTCCTTGGACTTTTGCTGCTGGCAATCAAAGTGGGAAAATTTTGCAGGTCGGCTAAAATTCTTGCAGGTCGGCATACAGGCCGTTGCTGTCACCTTTCCCGAGCACTTCCAGACAATTTTCGTGGTCCTCCAGGTCCTTGGACTTTTGCTGCTGGCGATCAAAGTGGGAAAATTTTGCAGGCCAGCAAAGATTCTTGCAGGTCGGCCTACAGGCCGTTGCTGTCACCTTTCCCGAGCACTTCCAGACAATTTTCGTGGTCCTCCAGGTCCTTGGACTTTTGTTGCTGGCGATCAAAGTGGGAAAATTTTGCAGGCCGGCAAAAATTCTTGCAGGTCGGCATACAGGCCGTTGCTGTCACCTTCTCCGAGCACTTTCAGTTGATTTTTGTGGTCCTCCAGGTCCTTGGACTTTTGCTGCTGGCGATCAAAGTGAGAAAATTTTGCGGGTCGGCGAAAATTCTTGCAGGTCGGCATACAGGCCGTTGCTGTCACCTTCTCCGAGCACTTCCAGTTGATTTTCGTGGTCCTCCAGGTCCTTGGACTTTTGCTGCTGGCAATCAAAGTGGGAAAATTTTGCAAGTCGGCTAAAATTCTTGCAGGTCGGCATACAGGCCGTTGCTGTCACCTTCTCCGAGCACTTCCAGACCATTTTTGTGGTCCTCCAGGTCCTTGGACTTTTGCTGCTGGCGATCAAAGTGAGAAAATTTTGCAGGTCGGCAAAAATTCTTGCAGGTCGGCCTACAGGCCGTTGCTGTCACCTTTCCCGAGCACTTCCAGACAATTTTCGTGGTCCTCCAGGTCCTTGGACTTTTGCTGCTGGCGATTAAAGTGGAAACATTTTGCAGGCCGGCAAAAATTCTTGCAGGTCGGCATACAGGCCGTTGCTGTCAGCTTCACCGAGCACTTCCAGTTGATTTTCGTGGTCCTCCAGGTCCTTGGACTTTTGCTGCTGGCGATCAAAGTGGGAAAATTTTGTAGGCCGGCAAAAATTCTTGCAGGTCGGCCTACACGCCGTTGCTGTCACCTTTCCCTAGCACTCCCAGACAATTTTTGTGGTCCTCCAGGTCCTTGGACTTTTGCTGCTGGCGATCAAAGTGAGAAAATTTTGCGGGTCGGCAAAAATTCTTGCAGGTCGGCATACAGGCCGTTGCTGTCACCTTCTCCGAGCACTTCCAGACAATTTTTGTGGTCTTCCAGGTCCTTGGACTTTTGCTGCTGGCGATCAAAGTGAGAAAATTTTGCAGGTCGGCCTACAGACCGTAGCTGTCACCTTTCCCGAGCACTCCCAGGCAATTTTCGTGGTCCTCCAGGTCCTTGGACGTTTGCTGTCGACGACCAAAATGCGAAATTTTTGCAGGTCGGCAATGGTATACTACATACCGAGACGGGAAATACATCATTACTGCTGAGGGCACATAGAGCTAGCCCGAAGCAGGAATGATGTATTTACCGTCGAGAGTATGTATACTATTTACTCGCAACCATGTACTCAGCTTGCAGGATTACAGGCGTTAATTTTGCTGGAACGGGTTCAGGAAATACTGATTCCCTTCTAAAGCTACCATTTCTTCACTTTCTCGGGAGGTCGGCAATGGGTCACTACCCGAACTCCTACTAGGTATGTGATGAATCAATTACCATAGTGGTTGTGAGTAAATTTTTTTGCCGACTTGCGAAAATTTCGCACTTTGGTCGCCAGCAGGAAAGGTACAAGGACCTGGAGGACCACGAAAATTGTCTGGAAGTGCTCGGAGAACGTAACAGCAACGGCCTGTATGCCGACCTGCAAGAATTTTTGCCGACCTGCTAAACTTTCCAAATTTGATCGCCAGCAGCAAACGTCCAAGGACTTGCAGGACCACGAAAATTGTCTGGAAGTGCTCGGAGAAGGTGACAGCAACGGCCTGTATGCCGACCTGCAAGAATTTTCGCCGACCTGCAAAATTTTCCAACTTTGATCGCCAGCAGCAAACGTCAAAGGACCTGGAGGACCACAAAAATTGTCTGAGAGTGGTCGGGGAAGGTGACAGCAACGGCCTGTGTGCCGACCTGCAAGAATTTTTGCCGACCTGCAAAATTTTCTCACTTTGATCGCCAGTAGCAAACGTTCAAGGACCTGGAGGACCACGAAAATTGTCTGGAAGTGCTCGGAGAAGGTAACAGCAACGGCCTGTATGCCGACCTGCAAGAATTTTCGCCGACCTGCAAAATTTTCCAACTTTGATCGCCAGCAGCAAACGTCCAAGGACCTGGAGGACCACGAAAATTGTCTGGGAGTGGTCGGGGAAGGTGACAGCAACGGCCTGTATGCCAACCTGCAAGAATTTTTGCCGACCTGCAAAATTTACTCATTTTGATCGCCAGCAGCACAAGTCCAAGGACCTGGAGGACCACGAAAATCAACTGGAAGTGCTCGGAGAAGGTAACAGCAACGGCCTATATGCCGACCTGCTAGAATATTTGCCGACCTGCAAATTTTCCCCACTTGGATTGCCAGCAGCAAAAGTCCAAGGACCTGGAGGACCACGAAAATTGTCTGGAAGTGCCCGGAGAAGGTAACAGCAACGGCCTGTGTGCCGACCTGCAAGAATTTTTGCTAACCTGCAAAATTTTCCCACTTGGATTGCCAGCAGCAAAAGTCCAAGGACCTGGAGGACCACGAAAATTGTCTGGAAGTGCTCGAAGAAGGTGACAGCAACGGCTTATATGCCGACCTGCAAGAATTTCTGCCGACCTGCAAATTTTCCCCACTTGGATTGCCAGCAGCAAAAGTCCAAGGACCTGGAAGACCACGAAAATTGTCTGAAAGTGCTCGGAGAAGGTAACAGAAACGGCCTATATGCCGACCTGCAAGAATTTCTGCCGACCTGCAAATTTTCCCCACTTGGATTGCCAGCAGCAAAAGTCCAAGGACCTGGAGGACCACGAAAATTGTCTGGAAGTGCCCGGAGAAGGTGACAGCAACGGCCTGTATGCCGACCTGCAAGAACTTTCGCCGACCTGCAAAATTTTCCAACTTTGATCGCCAGCAGCAAACGTCCCAAGGACCTGGAGGACCACGAAAATTGTCTGGGAGTGGTCGGGGAAGGTGACAGCAACGGCCTGTATGCCGACCTGCAAGAATTTTTGCCGACCTGCAAAATTTTCTCACTTTGATCGCCAGCAGCAAACGTTCAAGGACCTGGAGGACCACGAAAATTGTCTGGAAGTGCTCGGAGAAGGTAACAGCAACGGCCTGTATGCCGACCTGCAAGAATTTTCTTACTATGATTGCCAGCAGTTGAGGGATTACCTTCAGGACAGGCTATTCTATGACTTGCGCGAATTTATTCAGTAGTTGTCGGGCCATATGCTGTTGTCAATTGTTGTACATATGTATATTTTGTATTTATATTTATTTCTTTGTTTGCTGTTATTTTTTGTGTGTATTTATCCATTTAATTGTAAGACTGACGTGCCACATATACCTGAGTTTGTATCTTATTGGCAAAAATATATACTCACTTACTTACTTACTTAGGTACTTACTTAGCAGCAAACGTCCAAGAACCTGGAGGACCACGAAAATTGTCTGGGAGTGCTCGGGGAAGGTGACAGCAACGGCCTGTATGCCGACCTGCAAGAATTTTCTCACTATGAATGCCAGCAGCAAACGTCCAAGAACCTGATGGAGGACCACGTAAATTGTCTGGGAGTGCTAGGGGGAGGTGACAGCAACGACCTGTATGCCGACCTGCAAGAATTCTTATCGACCTGCAAATTTTTTTCACTTTGATTGCCAGCAGCAAACGTTCAAGGACCTGGAGGACCACGAAAATTACTTGGGAGTGCTCGGGGAAGGTGACAGCAACAGCAACCTGTATGCCGGCCGGCAAGAATTTAAGCCGACCTGCAAAATTTTCTCACTTTGACCGCCAGCAGCAAAAGTCCAAGGACCTGGAGGACCACGAAAATTGACTAGAAGTGCTCGGAGAAGGTGACAGCAACGACCTGTATGCCGACCTGCAAGAATTTTTGCCGACGTAGAAGGTATATGGGTGGGTAAATATGTGTTCCACAAGGCATGTGTATGGGGTATAAAATAGGTACGATTTCTGCTGACCTGCAAAATCGGCTGACCTGCATTTTAGTGACACTCAAGTTTTAAGGCACCAGCTCCCTGTCCATGAAGCAAAACGTAAATTGCTTGGCTTATTCAAGTCAAACTTGAGCTGAGAGTAAAAGAACCGTAGGTTTTGAGGTAGTAGGTTTGTACTTACCCCTAACGCGGCTCCACCCACTGCCATGTTTTGGGCCATGTTTGGTTGCAGGCGTTTAATATACTGGATATGCCGCAGAACTTGCATTTTTGTCTTGTGCGGAAATTTTTTTTGGCATCTTGTGATTTGACGTTGTCAAAATTTGTCAATCAATTCATGAGCTGTCGTCAGTAGGTGTGCTAAACCTAACAAAACAATATCATGGCTTGCTACGTGGCAAATAAGGGTGAAACGGATAATATATACCGAGCGTTCATAAATTAAATGGGTCAAGGGTGCCTATGAATTCAAAAACGTCTGTCGAAACTAGCGTAATCCTTTTGTAATATATTTGTCAAACTTTGACAAACTACGTCCCATTTTATTGATCTCTGATCTGCCATGAGTGCACGAGAATACTTCAAGTTCGAAAATAGTCCTCGATCATGTAGGTTTTGTGCCCTGCCGTGAAAACCACATTTAAAATGTTCCAAAAACGAAAACTGCGACTGGTTTGACAAATTACGATAACCAAAAAATTACAGACATCAAATGAACGATGCTAGTTTCGACAGATGTTTTCAAAGTCACAGGCACCCTTGACCCATTTAATTAATGAACGCTCGGTACATAAGAATAGCGCTCAGTTTGTCTGTCCATAACGCGATCGTTGTCATGCTTTCGCGTGTGTCGCCAGGAGTCGGGTCGCCTTGGCAACGCATGTGTGTGCTCGCCGGCAAATGATGCACTCGCACCGCACTTCTCTCTGCAGTCTGCTCTGCTTGCGCTGCTGGGTCGGTTTGCGATAGCTCTTTCTGATGCCTCTGGAACACTTATTAATTTACCGTTCAAAAATCGGCTGCCGCCCCGACGCCAAACGGAAAGCAAGCAAATAACAGACACTGGACAAAAACTATCGTGATTCCTGTCCATTCGACATAGTAGGAAAAATAGTTTCAGCCGCCGCCGCCGCCCCGATACGCCGCCCCCGACAAAAAAACAGAACCACAAAAGTTACAAACACCGAACAAAAACTACCGTGTCTCCTGTCCATTCGGCATAGCAGGAAAAATAGTTTCAGCCGCCGCCGCCCCCATACGCCGCCCCCGACAAAAAAAACAGAACCACAAAAGTTACAAACACCGGACAAAAACTATCGTGTTTCCTGTCCATTCGACATCGCAGGAAAAATAGTTTCAGTCGCCGCCGCCGCCTCCCATACGCCGCCCCCGAGAAAAATAAACAGAACCACAAAAGTAACAAACACCGGACAAAAACTATAGTGTTTCCTGTCCATTCGACATCGCATAAGAAATAGTTTCAGCTGCCGCCGCCCCCATACGCCGCCCCCGACGAAAAAAACAGAACCACAAAAGTTACAGACATCGGAAAAAAAACCAGCATGTTTCCTGTCCATTTGCCATCGCAGGAAAAATTATTTCAGCCGTCGCCGCTCCCATACGCCGCCCCCGACAAAAAACAGAACCACAAAAACCGGACAAAAACTATCGTGTTTTCTGTCCATTCGACATCGCAGGAAAAATAGTTCCAGCCGCCACCCCTATACGCCGCCCCCGACAGAAAAAACAAAACCACAAAAGTTACAGACACCGGTCAAAATTTATCGTGTTTCCTGTCCATTCGACATCGCAGGAGCAACGGTTTCAGCCGCTGCCGCTCCCCATACGCCGCCCCCGACGCAAAAAAACAGAGCCACAGAAGTTACAGACACCGGACAAAACTTACTAACTAAAACCGGTCTTTGACTCTATGACTTGAGCTAGTTCTTCATAATCGCTCAGAAATTGGTAATTCTGGCTGCTAAAAATAAAAACCTTTGACAGGTGGACACTTCAGAACTGACGTTCGCCTACAAGGACGTTCGCCTACCTCTTCTATTGGCAACAGTAGATTGTTCGTATTGGTTAAAAACAGTTTAATAAAAATAAATGCTCCATTTGAACACTCTGTTTTCGATGTAATAATATGAATCCATTATAGTAACGCAAAGTATAGATAAAAATATTGAAATTATGTTCAAGGGTGTTGAAAAAAATAAAAAATGCGACACCTGTATATGGTGACATTTGAATAATTATGGGCAACCGCAACATATTTGATCGCCAGTCATTACTGGTCATTACCCTTATGGTCATTACTTTGAACAGCGCGCCGTGTATCAGTTCTTTATTCCAGTGGCAAGTGGCAACACTGCACCCACTGGACATCATGCAGCAGCGGGATCTAGAGCAGCGGTAATGCGAAATGCGATTAGAATACCGAATTTTGCAATTTCTAGGTATTTTAATATTTCCGTACGTGAAATCCAGTTCCACAGATGTGCCGAGCAAAAACCCGGCCGTTCAGCGCTTCCGTTCCATCGGTCTTCAAGAATAACGGAACGTCGAAACGATTAATCAACGCTGATGACGTAACCAGAGATACGTAACTCTTCGAAGCCGGGTTGAAGTTTGACGGTGGACGGTGGTTTGACGTGACCATGACGTTAGAGCAGCGCTTTGTGCGTTTTGTGGGCTGACAACACTGGCGGCTGACAGCACAAATTTTATTTTGTTGGTAGCGCAGCAGAGTGCACTGCACTGACTATTTAGGGTTTTTGCGGGAGTGGCACTTGGTGTAGGGATTGCCGATCGCACGGAACGACAGGAATCAGGATTGATGTTCGTGCGTAAGCTGCCGTGTAGTGACAACTGTTTTGGGACAATGTTCGGAAGTTGTAGGGAACCTCCGATGTTCGGTCGCTTTCTGTAAGATACAGTGGGCCGTTGGCCGCAGTGATCCTCTCACAGTGCAGTTTTCCGCATTATTATGTGTAGATTTTCACAGTAGCCGCAATGTTTCGTTGTATACCTATATTTAAGGGTTGTAACAGGCAGGTCGAGTTCGTTGATAAAAGGCACTGCTCCCTGCCGAATGTCCCGGAGGATATTCTGCGGTACTCGCGGAGTCTGGAGGAGCTCCTCCTTGACGCCAACCACATCAGGGACCTTCCTAAAGTAAGCTGTGCAAGTGTTTTAACTGAAAACATCAGAGTGTATGACATCCATTTTTTTTGTTGCTTCAGAATTTCTTCCGGTTACACCGTCTGAGGAAGCTTGGATTAAGCGACAATGAAATCCACAGATTGCCACCGGACATCCAGAATTTTGAAAATCTTGTCGAACTAGATGTTTCCAGAAATGGTAAGGATCTAGTAGGCCAGTTGGCTGTCATACTTCACTTGTTCTTGTTGGTTTGTCCACTGTCGTTTTCACAAGGAACTTTCATTTTTTGGATCCTCCAAAATGTGCTTTACAAAGCTCATGTTAGTAGAGGTAAAAGATATCTTCTGGGGTACCCTTGAAAATAGATTCTATAAAACATTCAAGTAGGTACTGAATGGGTAGCAGTAGTAGTTGGTGATTTGCAAACTCGATTGTTATTACCAGCCAGTTGGGGATAAATCAGTTGAAAACATAACTTACTAAGTAGCTCTTCACAATAATAGCCATTGATGATTGATAAAGTGCATTTTTGTATCAACTACTTGCTTGATTTCAAAAATAATACATTATTTGGCCTAATGAATTCCATGACACATTTCTTGAGTTTTCATATTAATACTGACAAATAGTTGAAAAATAAAATAAACAAGCAGGCCACTGCAAAGCACACTAAGAAGCACACTATAATCCATTTCTTTGATCATGTTGTTTGTTGTTTGACAGTTCTCTCCCAAAGCTGTCTAAACCCTGATTACTTCAATGCAAACGCCTCCTGTTTTGTGCTGTTCATATTCACAAAGGACCAAGGACGAGGCCATTTTATACAGGGTGTCCCGAAAATATACCGATAACGTTCTAGGGCAGCTTCCTCTCATCAAAACAAGAAAAAAAGTTTTTATGAACATGGGTCCGGAAATGCTTCCTAAGGGAGCTACAGGCCCCTAAAGGTGGGACCCTGAAGATGGTTTTTATTCAATAACTTCGAAACCGTTTGAGGGAAATCAATCAAACTTGACACATCCACTAATCTCATGCCCAGCAAAAAGAGGCAAGACTAGTTCAAAAATAATTTACCAGGGGTAGGTCAGGCTAAGGTGTGGGGGTAAAAATAACCCTAACGTTTTTGAATGTGAATGTTTTCCAAATTTAACAAGAAATTATGGAATGTTGGAGTTTTCTTCCAAAAAAAGGTCCTTTTGTTCAACCTCGATAGACGATAGTTTACGAGATATGTGAGTTTGAATGTATGAAAACGTGGTCAGAAATGCTGATTTTTCAATTACGATATTCAAGGCGAAAGAAGAACTATTTCAAGGCAACTTCATTTTTGTTTGGCATTTACATTTTTTTGGGCATAAGAAGGTTATTTATGTATCAAGTTTGATTAATTTCCCTTGAACATTTTCGGAAATATTAAATAAACGCACCATCTTCAGGGCCCCACCTTTGGGGGCCTGTAGCTCCCTTAGGAAGCTTTTCCAGACCCATATTTATGGGAACTGTTTTTCTTGTTTTGATGAGAGGAAGCTGCCCTGGAACGTTGTCGGTGTATTTTCGGGACACCCTGTATTGTTGATGAAGATTTCTGTAATAGTATGTTGAACAGACACTGTTCTACATCATACATTTTGATCTTTTGTTAGGGTCATACAGTAAGGGGCAAAAGTATGGAACAAATTCAATAGAAAATTCGTATTTCTTTTCTTGAAAAATTCCTCGAACCGGTCGATTTTGTTTTCCAATTTGGGACATTTTGATGTAAATTTTTCATATTTGCCGTCATTTTTGTAAAAGCTGTGACGTCATCAGCCATTTTTTTTTTAATTGAACCTCCTTCCTTTTTTGTAGATTCGAATAGAATATGAAATTCTGATTTAAGCAATATGAACATCATACTTTTTGGGCTGATAGTTTCGGGTATATTGAATGCCAAAGTTCTTGATTTAAAAATATTTATTTCTGAAAAATTATTTTTTTATTTTCTTAAAAATTGATTTGGAACTCCTTTTATTGGATAAAATGCTCAAACTGCCCCCCGTTAGTCTCTTGGCAGTACGAATTTGGTCTGTTGATGTAGACTTGTGATTTGAAGTATCCCCATGAGAAATAATCGAGGGGGTTGAGATCCGGAGATCTCGCGGGCCACTATATCGGTCCTCGTCTGCCAATCCACCTTTCAGGAAAACGGGTGTCCAAAAGAGTAAAGACAAGTCGCGCATAGTGGCCTAAAGGGAAGACTAACCTCGGGTTTCACCAAACTTTTATCAACGCGATAACTTTATCACTCTGATAGTAACTAAGCAACTGGCCATCCTATTGGCTGGTGCATAGCAACTATTAGCGTGATAGATTTAATCTGCTCTTGAAATGTTGGTGGAACCCGAGGTGAAGGTCCTAAAGGGCGACTGGAAAAGTTTGACCTTGGAGTGAAATATTTTGAGAGAATTTATAAACATTTCTACGATAAAAACGTTTTTATTTTGTCAAAACATCATCAATAAAAAACTAGAAACTTACCACCTTTGATAATTATTATCTCGGAAACTATTAGGTCAAAAGGTGTACAGTTGCGGCCTCATAAAAGTTTACACTGATGACAATCGTGTGGCCATGCTCATTCAAAATTACGTCAAAATTGAATTAGCATGGCCACTCGATCGCCGTCGGTGTAAACTGTTATGAGGCCGCAACTTTACATGTGCATATTGCTGAAATCAGAATTTCATAATCTGTTCGAATCTGCAAAAAAAGGGAGGTTGATTTTGAAAAAATTGCCGATGACGTCACAGATTCTACAAAAATGGCGGCAAATATGAAAATTTTACATCCAAATGTGCGGAATTGGTAAACAAAATCGACCTGTTCGAGGAATTTGTCGAGAGAAAAATGCAAATTTTCTAGTGAATTTGTTCCATACTTTTGCCCCTCACTGTAGAGTTAGTCAAAAGTCAAAGGCTTCAGGTTGGAAAACTAACCATAGACCAGATGTTATAGTACGTTCACTCTTACTGTGATTCTAGTCGGCTGTGAGATTTTGTTCCTAAGTTTCCAAATCTGAAATTTGGTGGCGGGGTTAACGGCCAAAAATGGAATGATCTGTGCATTTTGTGATAAAAGCATGAAATTTGGCATACGTGTTCAGAAGACCCTCCTTTGCAATTCCAGATGTGGCGCCACAAAAGATTTTGCACCAGAGGCACTGTATTGCGGTTAATATACCTGCTAGGGGTAAATTCTGCAAAAATGGTTCCTGGCCGGTCTCTGGTACCGCAGTCGGTATTTTTTAGTTCTGTTTAGCTAAAACTACATGTAGAAATGAGTGAGGAGTGCATTTTCACAAGCAAAGTTCCAAATGCTGCCTTTATACGTTGTTTTAATACATTTTAAGGCCAACTTTGTTTTAGTACAGGAAACATGGTGAAAAAATTGCCAAAACCTCGGCAAAGATATGAACGTCCTGAAAATTTGATATTCTGTTCAGAATTATGTGCCCCACTACATATCTGAAATTGTCAAAAATCGCACCCCGGGGCTTGAGAGTTATTAGAGGGGGGGTAAAAAATTGCAACTCAAAATTAAAGGTATGGAACCCGATGGAACCCGTCAATCCAATGGATGCAAATACGTTGTAGTTCGACGCATCACATCCCGTTGATACAATTTTGGCACAAAAAGTGTCGATCATTGTTGAAGGGAGGTCGCGGGGGAGGGCGAAACTCGACTGGGTGGCTCTTTTTCTTCCTGGGCCATGAAGAATCGATCACGACAAGATTGGTATCTTTTCTGACTGAATTCAATGTCCTGAACTTGAATCCGATGTATAAATTTGGATAAAAACAAGTTCAAACAAGTTAACTTGAGAAAACCTGTTTTTTTTTGACAATTTTCACAAAACTTTTTTTTACTGCTAGAGGCATTCATTTTTGAAAATATTCCAGAGGCCATTAGATTGAACTGTATTCTTCACGAAAATCATCCATTCGATCTGTAACTTTGTTTTTCGAGATAGAAAAAATCGATTTGAACTTTAGTCGGCACAGCCCGTCGTCTACTACTGACCAGAAACACTACACCATGCATCTTCAAATGAGAATAGCCCAAACTATCTGAAAAATTATAACTTATCTTTGAAAGTTTCAGGATCTGTGCAGAACTGAATTCCCTATAACTAAAACAAAATCGTCATAAATCGCAATGCAGGGTATTGAGTTATTACTTGAAGGTGCATGGTGTAGTGTTCTGGTCAGTAGTAGACGACGGGCTGTGCCGACTAAAGTTCAAATCGATTTTTCCTACCTCGAAAAACAAAGTTACAGATCAAATAGATGATTTTCGTGAAGAATACAGTTTAGTCTAATGGCCTCTGAGATATTTTCAAAGATGAATACCTCTAACAGTAAAAAAAAGTTTTGTGAAAATTGTCAACGAAAAAACAGGTTTTCTCAAGTCAACTTGTTCGAACTTGTTTTTATCCAAATTTACACATCGAATTCAAGCTCAGGACATTGAATTTAGTCGGAAAAGATACCAATCTTGTCGTGATCGATTCTTCATGGCCCAGAAAGAAAAAGAGCCACCCAGCCGAGTTTCGCCCTTCCCCACGACCCCCCTCCAACAATGATCGAGACTTTTTGTGCCAAAACTGTATCAACTGGTTGTGATGCGTCGAACTACGACGTATTTGCATCTATTGTATTGACGGGTTCCATCGGGTTCTATACCTTTCATTTTGAGTTTCAATTTTTTACCCCCCCCCTCCAATAACTTGAAGCTTCGAGGTGCGATTTTTGGCAATTTCAGATATGTAGTAGGGCACATAATTCTGGACAGAATATAAAATTTTCAGGACGTTCATATCTTTGCCGAGGTTTTGGCAATTTTTTTACCATGTTTCTTGTACTAAAACAAAGTTGGCCTCAAAATGTATTAAAACAACGTATAAAGGCAGCATTTGGAACTTGGCTTGTGAAAATGTACTCCTCACTCATTTCTACATGTAGTTTTAACTAAACAGAACTAAAACATACCGACTGTGGTACCAGAGACCGGCCAGGAACCATTTTTGCAGAATTTACCCCTAGCAGGTATATTAACCGCGATACAGTGTCTCTGGCGCAAAATCTCGCGTGGCGCCACATCTGGAATTGCGAAGGAGGGTCTTCTGAACAAGTATGCCAAATTTCATGCTTTGATCACAAAATGCACAGACCATTCCGCTAACCCCCCCACCAAGTTGGTTGCACTGCTGTTTGACAACTCAAGTTTGGCAATACATTCCTCGAGGAGCTTGTGGTGTGGTGGTCAGCGCGTTCGACTACCACATTGGGGATCGTGGATTCGAGTCCCACTGTCAGCGCTCGAATTTTCGTCCCAAAACAAGTTCTTTGGTTTAGTTATAATGCTTGCTAAATGCAAGACGCCGTGTGTCGCATAGCACGTAAAATACGAACGATGGTGCCGACCCCATGCGATGTTGGTGGTCGTTAAAAATCCCTATCCTGTGTTGGAACACACAGGGGTTCGGCAAAATTTCCGGTATAGTGGAAGAATGCATTCACCGGCATCGGTATTAGACCTCGTTGCGGAAATAGTATAAAATAGGAGGGTACAGCTACATTTCTTCCCTCGTTTTTTCCCATTCTTTTTTCAAGTCTTCTCAGATCCGGAGGTGAAACATCCGTCAGCACAGATAACCCCCACATAATTTCAATAACCTATTGCCAGATGCACACTTGGCAGTTAAACGTCAAGTCTACAATGCCAAACTGTAAAATTTACCCAGCCGACTAGAATCACGGTAGGAGTGAACCTACTATAGTGTATGATACCCACAGAAAATGATACACCATTACTTTCATAACAAGTAATGCCATTTGGCCCCACATTTGACTTACCTGTTGGTTTCCGAGACCATTTTGAAGCGATTAAGATCAGTTGGCAAAGTCGCAAATTCTGCAGGCGTCGTATACAGGGTGCCATATTGAAAAGTAGTGAACTTTTTTTTGTCATTGATCAAACCGGATGGATTCACTCGAATAGGCACATATATTCATATTAATTTACCCATTAGGGGACAGTCGACAGCTCTGGAAAATCATGAGCAGGTCATAAAATATTCCGGATAGAGATGAAGAAATTACGGCTGTCTATCTCAAAAGAACGGATATAGGTCTGATTCTGATTCGGTGTGATTCCAGACAGCCTATACCAGAACCGAATCTCAATGGCCGGAACCATAGAACACGCCGGACCCGCCACTGGACCGGATCAAAACTCAGAATGGGTTCAACATTTCCTGATGGCCAAGTGAAAAAAGTTATTCACTGAAAACGAATATTTTTGCATTTAAATTATTGACTATGACCATTACTAGTAGTTCCAAGTGATTTCCCACTTATTCCAGCTGAAAATATTCAGACGCGGCTTGTTCTAGCTCGATTTTAGCTTAATAAGCATTGAATATGCGATATTCAGCGGCACGACATGCGCTGTAGGTTGGCAAAGCTAGGGGATGGAACTCATGCGTCTGCGCGAGCTAGGAAAAGTCAAAACCTGCAAATTTTCAGCCACCAATTTAATGCTGAATTTATGCAACAAAAATTAACAACTCAACTAACAATTAAACTGAACTGAACTACAACTCCAACTAACAAATGTTCGCATTTCATGCAAGCTCTTTAATTGTTAATTACACCGCTGCGCAGCGTCATGGTGGAGGAGTGTTTATTTTTGTTTTTGTTGCTCGCTAGTGCAGCTTTCACGTTTATTAAAGAAAAAACCGCTGCCGCAAATATCCTGTGAGACCTGTCAACAGAGCCCGGAGGAGGAAAGGCATGTTTGCTAATCTCATGACAAGATAAAAGTCACTGCCGTCTTTTGAACAAATGGGGCCCCGGGCACAAGGTAATGAGGGGGTCCTCTGATAAAGGTATGCGAAAAAAAACGAGTGAGACGAGCAGCACCGTAGGCTGGAATCCCCCGCGAAAACGACGAGGGTGCGAGGGATATAATAATGGTGCTCGAAATAAAGTTGAAAATAAAAAAAAATAAAAAAAAGGAAATTCATAGGGCCTCGGGGGCCCCCAAAGAAGCCGGGGCCCTGGGCTCAGGCCCTTCAGGCCCATGCCTAAAGACGGCACTGAATAAAAGTCACGAAACATGTGTTATTGTAATTTAAAGGGATATTTACATTGTGCGCAGAAAAGTGCGCCGAAAAGTGCGCCCAACTCCCAAAAACTCTTACATCCACTAACGCCAACTACCGATTTGGGATTTGGCCAAATCGTAGTTGGCGTTAGTTGGCTTAGTTGTCGGCTTAGTTGATAATTTGTCTGCATGAAAGCCTGCCATGCAAAACGAACATTCAATTCGTTGGAGTTCAGTTCAGTTTAATTGTTAGTCGAGTTGAGTTGTTAATTTTCGTTGCATAAATTCAGCATAACAAAGGAAAATAGATGACAAGAAACTCCTGATTTCCATGTAGGCCAGGCGGTAGGTCATTCTGGATAGAAAAAATTCCGACCAAAGCTTTTATGCTGTCAAACTCTCCGTAAGGTCAGTAGGTATCTACCACTGAGTTTCCGCCCAAAAACGAAATGTGCTGATTCCTCCACATCTGCCCAAAGGTAAAGGATGTCTTGAATGTGCAAAAAGACATGTTAAACCCCCGTACTTTTTCATTTTATTTGCCTCAAGGCAAACGTACAAGTATGTACAACTCTAACGCAAACATTGGAAGCATTTGTCATCATCTCTGTGCCAGTCTTACTGTTGAAAAAAAAGATTTCTTCGTGCGGGTCAGACAAATCACATTTTATTATTTTTTCACACAAGAAAACAATGAAGCAACATGTATTTTGGATGTTTTCTGATAACTTGTACTCACTGAACCCATTTATGGCGTTAAAATTTCAATAACAGCTAGGATAACATCATTTTTGAAGATGTTGCCTGCTAAGAAGTGAATAATTTTTACCCGCCTGTTAAGCAGCAGTTTTTTTTAATGTTACCAAACACCGTTCCCAAAAATTTTATAGGGAATGACAAGCTGGGACTGTTTTCTAAACACATTATATCTGGCTCAACCGCGGCACGCTTTTTTAAAGTGTAGGAAACTGATTTTTTCTCGAGCGGTTTTATTTTACCCGCGTGCGGCTGAAAATTTGAAACGACACGACCTACCTTGTGATACATCAAATTGAAGAGAATGGGGCCTTGCACTGCCACTTTCACACACCGAGGGCGCCACGACCGTTGGGGGCAAATTCGACAATTTTGACGGCGTTGACGCTTCAGCGACCGACGTCCGTCATTTTATGTCTTGATTTGAAATTTGGTTAACCTCTGTTTCTTGCTTGACGTCTCCAGTCACTGTCAGTTACTGGTCAAACTACTCAAACTCCTCTGTTTTTCCCGTGGTTACGGCCGCTTCATCGAAGTAGGCGCCCCCTACAGTAGTGGCGACCTCACGTTGAGTTTTTCAATTGCAAGGCCCCATTGAGGTCTCCAATTTTCCGTTGTCTCTCTTTACTGTGATGTCATGCGTATAAGAGACGGTTAATCGAGGTCATTGGGCGCTTCCCAATAAGGCGTATAAGGACACAATTCGACACATATGGACACAATTTGACACAGCTAGCGTTCCAATAGCAGTAATAGCACCACATGTCGACACAATCGAAACATTGGCGAGGCTGAGTTTAGAATTGAGCTGGCAAGTGCACTTTGACATTGTGTATCCGTCTTGTCGCAGTTATTGGAAAGCGCCCTATGTTTCTTGAGATATGACATTTCGTTTCTGACAATGGGAAATTTTTCGAATGTGACAAGCGCTCTGTCGTGTATTTATTTGATTTCAGCATGGATTTCATTATTTCACTTGTTCTTACCCTCGTTCTTACCAATAAGTGTGTTATATGTAGTGGAAAACTGAGAAGATACAGAAATGGTTCAAGGGTGTTGTGTCGCTCTATGCGAGTCGAGAATAAGACGAATACACCCAGCATAACCATGCACCGGTTCACGAAAGACCCAAACTTGATGGAAGTGTGGCTGCACCAGCACCAGCACCAGCAGGAATCACGCTGCACCAGACACGTGCATCTTACTACGAAAAAACTCTATTACTTCGTCCATTAAAAACTCCCTTATGGGCTCTAGTGACTTTCCCCACATGATAATGGGAACAGTATAGCTATCCGATTCAAAAGTCCCGCAAAAGTCAGAAACGAAACGTCCAAACGTCATAAACGTCAAAACGTCAAAGGTAACCTCGAAAAACCATGTATTTTCTATCTCCTAAAATTGGAAAGGTCTATTACTGCTATTAGAACGCTAGCTGTGTCGAATTGTGTCCATATGTATCCAATTGTGTCCTTATACGCCTTATTGGGAAGCGCCCAATGACCTCGATTGACCGTATCTTATACGCATGACGTCACAGTAAAGAGAGACAACGGAAAATTGGAGACCTCAATTGAATTTTTTTTCTGGAAAAAAATATTTTCAAAATTTCCACCCCCCCCCCCCCCTTCCTTCTCCCTAAAAATTCTCTGACTGTCTTATTTTTAATTCTGGACCCCTCAATTCTTTTCAATTCAGTCAGTGTCATCGTAGAAAACATTGCAGAAAAGAATTTTTGGTGGAAAAAGTGCTACCCAAATTGACCCCTTTTCTCTCCCCCACCTCTACTTCAAAATTAACCGAAAAACCACCTACTTTGTGATACATCAAATTGAAGGGAATTGAATGGGGCCTTGCAACTGAAAAACTCAACGTGAGGTCGCCACTACTGTATGGGGCGTCTATTTCGATGAAGTCGCCCTAAATGACGGGAAAACACGGGAGTTTGAGTAGTTTGACCAGTAATTGACAGTGACTGGAAACGTCAAGCACGAAACATATCCCAAGGATCAAAATTCAAATCAAGACATAAAATGACGGACGCCGGTCGTTGAAGCGTCAACGCCGCCAAAATTGTCGAATTGGCCCCCAACGGTTACGGCGCCCTCGGTGTGTAAAAGTGGCAGTGCAAGGCCCCATTCTCTTTCCGAAAACAATTTTTTTGAAATTTTCAACCCCTCTTCAATAAAATTAGACATTTGGAGTATTTTGTGAGGAAAATGGGGGGGAGGGGGGGTTAAAAATTTTGAAAAAAATTTATTCATGAAGAGAATTTAATTTCCTCCAATTTGATGTATAGTTGCAGCGGTACGCTAGCAAAATGACCCTGATTCTGCATTTTGTGATACTGCAATAAAATTTGGCATATGCAAACTACGTAGAATTTCAAGTGATTTGACCCGCAGCACTCAAAAATTTGTCCATTAGGGGGCGACTGGGGGCCCCTCCAAATTTCAAGATGTCAGAATTTTTACCATGCACCATTCAGTACCGCCTTATCTACCGTACAGGACCTGAACAACTTTGTTCTTGACCATCATAACATTTTTCGTCATGTCAATTCCATTCTTCTTACAGAAAAAAATTATTTCTTTGTCTGGTCAACAAGTCGAGAAATATATTTTTTTTTGGACCACAAATAGATAGTTGAGTCGTTTTTGTGTGATCATCGATAAATCCGCATCCCCTTGATTCATTTATGGAAACAAAAGTTTTGCTGTTCTATTCTCCAACGAAGGGGTGACCTCAACTTACCATTATTTTCAACATCACCTATTTCAATGTTTTATCCCTAAAAATATGATTATTATTGTACTAATATATAGCTTGAAGATTTCTTCAACGGTGTGGATGATGAAACGGCCTCAGATTCCACCTGGAAGCCGTGCATATTAATTTTTCTGCAAGGCCGTCAAATTTGGCATTTTTGATTTTCTACCGGGAGCGGCCAAAATGTCAATACACACCACTCCGCCCAAGAGCACCGGTTGCGGTACTTTCGCACTAACTCTCATTTCAGTATAACAAAATGCAAAATTGTTAGGCGTGAATCTCGTTTTCCGCTAGAGCAAACCGGTGCTCTTGGGCGGAGTGGTGTGTATTGACATTTTGGCCGCTCCCGCTAGAAAATCAAAAATGCCAAATTTCACGGTCTTGCAGAAAAATTATTATGTACAGCTTCCAGGTGGAATCTGAGGCCGTTTCATCATCCACATCGTTTAAGAGAACTTCAAGCTGTATATTAGTATAACAATAATCAAACTTACCGGGGTAAAACATTGAAAAAGGTAATGTTGAAAATAATGGTAAGTTGAAGTCACTTCTTTGTTGAAAAATAACACTGCAAAAGTTTTCTTTCCATAAATGAATTAAGGGGATGCGGATTTATCGATGGTTGCACAAAAACTATCTAACAATCTATTGTGGGTCCAAAAAAAAAATATTTTTAAATTTGTTGACCAGGCAAAAAAATAATTTTTTTTCTATAAGAAGAATGGAATTGACATGACGAAAAATGTTATGATGATCAAGAACAAAGTTGTTTAGGTCCTGTACGGTAGATAGGGCGGTACTGAATGGCGCATGGGAAAAATTCAGACATCTTGAAATTTTGAGGGGCCCCCAGTCGCCCCCTAATAGACAAATTTTTGAGTGCTGCGGGTCAAATCACTTGAAATTTTATGTAGTCTGCATCTGCCAAATTTCATTGCAGTATCACAAAATGCAGAATCAAAAAGCGTACCGCTGCAACTAGTATGTATCACTAATAGCCCAGGCGGTGGGTCATTCTGGATAGAAAAAATTCCGACCAAAGCTTTTATGGTGTCAAACTCTTCGTAAAGTCAGTAGGTATCTACCACTGAGTTTCCGCCCAAAAACGAGTTGTGCTGATTCCTCCACATCTGCCCAAAGGTGAAGGATGTCTTGAAGGTGCAAAAAGACCTGTTAAACCCCCGTACTTTTTCATTTTATTTGCCTCAATGGAAACTTACAACTCTAACGCAAACATTGAAAGCATTTGTCATAATCTCTGTGCCACTCTTACTGTTGAAAAAAAAGATTTCTTTGTGCGGGTCAGATAAATCACATTTAATTGTTTTTCCACACAAGAAAACGATGGAACAACATGTATTTTGGATGTTTTCCAATAACTTGTACTCATTTAACCCATTTATGGCGTTGAAATTTCAATAACAGCATTTTTGAAGATGTTGCCCGCTAAGAAGTGAATAATTTTCACCCACCTGTTCAGCAGCAGTTATTTCAATTTTACCAAACACCGTTCTCAAAAATTTTACAAGAAATGGCAAGCTGGAACTGTTTTCTAATGATATTATATCTGGCTTAACCGCGGCACGCTTTTTGAAAGTGTAGGAAACTAATTTTTTTCCGAGCGGTTATATTTTACCCGCGTGCGGCCGTGCCTACTTGACATAGACCGGACTGATTACACAATCTTGGAAATGTACTCTCTTTCAGCTTTAAAACACGACCATTAATGATTAAATAATATATAATTTCTTCATAAATCAATGTACAAACTCTTAATAATAATGGTGGCGTTTTAAAGCTGGAAAAGAGTACATTTCCAAGCTCGTGTAATCAGTCCGGTCTATGTCAAGTAGGCACGGCCGCACGCGGGTGAAACAGGACCTCTCGAAAAGAGATCAGTTTCTTAGACTTTCAAGTGCGTGCCGCGGTTAAGCCAGGCACGATATCGTTGGAGGAGAGTTCGAGCTTCTCATTCCTTATGAAATTTTCGCAAACGGTGTTTGGTAAAATTGGAAAAATTGCAGCTGAACAGGCGGGTAAAAATCATTCACTTTTTTGCTGGCAACATCTTCAAAAATGCTGTTAATGAAACTTTAATGCCATAAATGGGTTCAATGGATACGAGTTATTAGAAAACATATAAAATACATGTTGCTCCATCGTTTTCTTGTGTGGAAAAACGATTAAATGTAATTTATCTGACCCGCACGAAGAAATCTTTTTTTTCAACAGTAAGACTGGCACAGAGATGATGACAGATGCTTCCAATGTTTGCGTAAGAGTTGTACGTTTGCATTTAGGCAAATATAACGAAAAAGTACGAAGGTTTAACAGGTCTTTTTGCACTTTCGAGGCATCCTTTACCTTCGCGCAGATGTGGAGGAATCAGCACAACTCGTTTTTGGGCGGAAACTCAGTGGTAGATAACTACTGACCTTACGAAGAGTTTGACACCATAAAATCTTTGGTCGGAGTTTTTTCCACATTGTAGTGATTTTACCGACATACCGCCTGGCCTATAAGTAGGTATTGCCATTTTAGATTTTTGAGATGAGGTGGGGGGAGCGAAAGGGTGAAGTTTGGGTGGCATTTTTTCCACAGAAAACTATCCATACCGATGCACAGTGGGCGAAGTAGCTCAGCTAGCTGGACATGAACTCCCATGCGTGAGATCCTGGGTTCAAATCCTGGTGGAGAGCAGTTCTTTTTTTTCTTTTTTTTTCCATTAGGGAGAGGTGATCATTGAATATTATCACCTTAATTTACCATAATTACCATAGCCCATGATTTTTTCAAGTTTAACCTGATTTATTACCTATTATATTCAAAAAAGTTACAGCAAAATTATTGAAAATACTCTTGAAAAAAAATTGACCAACTGCAGAGTCGCGCATAGTCGCAGGATATTTCAATGTTTCTGTAAGGATAAATGGTCCACTGACACAATGTCATCAGAAACTTTGATGGCAATTGAAGGCAACCACCACTTTCACACCAACGAAAATTACTTATTCACAAGAAAAACAGCATTTTTCAGTCATCTTTATGTAATTTTTTTTAGAGCTTATTCAAACACCCTGTAGTAAAACAATCTTCATATTTTGATTCTACATTGGCGAGGCTACAAGAGCTATCCATTGAAGTCGAAATAAAAGTTTATATGACTGTGTTACCCTGATCTGAAAATGCACCATATTATTGGAACGTTTTTTTTTGTTTCGAACTGTGGTAATGACCCGAACTTTGAGACTTGATTACTCAATAAGAGAAGAGTTGGAACAACATATTTACAATGAAATGAGATCGTGGACTAATTGGCTACACCCCTGGAATAAAATCATCGCTGAATTCTCAAAATCATTTTTCAGACTTATGTCCGGCTACGAACGCGATTCCGCCCAGTGTGCGATGCTATGCAGGATGACGTTGACTGCATTGAAAAGAATTGAGAGGTCAAGAATATTAAATTGGACACTCAGAGAATTGACCTTTCCAATTTTAGGAGAGAGAAAATACATGGATTTTCGAGGTCATCTTTGACGTTTTGACGTTTATGACGTTTGGACGTTTCGTTTCTGACTTTTGCGGGAATTTTGAATCGGATAGCTATATTGTTCCCATTATCATGTGGGGAAAGTCACTAGAGCCCATAAGGGAGTTTTTAATGGACGAAGTAATAGAGTTTTTTCGTAGTAAGATGCACGTGTCTGGTGCAGCGTGATCTCTGCTGGTGCTGGTGCAGCCACACTTCACACACATCAAGTTTGGGTCTTTCGTGAACCGGTGCATGGTTATGCTGGGTGTATTCGTCTTATTCTCGACTCGCATAGAGCGACACAACACCCTTGAACCATTTCTGTATCTTCTCAGTTTTCCACTACATATAACACACTTATTGGTAAGAACGAGGGTGAGAACAAGTGAAATCATGAAATCTATGCTGAAATCAAATAAATACACGACAGAGCGCTTGTCAGATTCGAAAAATTTCCCATTGTCAGAAACGAAATGTCATATCTCAAGAAACATAGGGCGCTTTCCAATAACTGCGACAAGACGGATACACAATGTCAAAGTGCACTTGCCAGCTCAATTCTAAACTTAGCCTCGCCAATGTTTCGATTGTGTCGACATGTGGTGCTATTACTGCTATTAGAACGCTAGCTGTGTCGAATTGTGTCCATATGTGTCCAATTGTGTCCTTATACGCCTTATTGGGAAGCGCCCAATGACCTCGATTAACCGTATCTTATACGCATGACGTCACAGTAAAGAGAGACAACGGAAAATTGGAGACCTCAATTTCAGGAAGAGGAGGGGCAGGAGTTTGAATTTTTATAAATATTTTTTCGGGAAGAGATAGACTGATAAACGAACAGATGGACAGATCTCATTGAGAGAATCCAATTTAGGGGACCAACATTTCAAGAAATAATACCAAACATGCCTATGTTTTGAAATTTAAGGTTAAGGCAAGAAATTCCAAAATGGCGGAAATGTGGTAATTCCAATTCTAATGACGTAGTCTCATGTTGACTAAAGAGAGTATAAATTAACCTTTTTCAATGCTAAAAACCCGAATTTTAGGAGTAGTACGAGGAGTAGTACCAGAAAGTACGCTGCCCATTGGGCTTTTCTTTACCCCTACACTGGACAATAAGAACGTGTTGCAAGTCAAATTGCTCAGAATTGTTCAGTGAACAAGCCTACCAAGTGGCGTCATCTTGATATGAAAAGTTCTTAAGTTTTTGCGTTGCTACAGGAATAACATACAGTATTCACAGAAAAAAATCACATTTTGGCTGTTTCGACTGGAATTCCGAAAATTCAAAAACGGTTCCGAGGGAATACATCATTATTCATAAATTTGGTGTTGATACTCCCGAAAAAATTTTTTAACGAAAACGGGGGTATGTTGAACTTTCATCAATTTTGCACTGCTCTGTTCACCACCCTGTAGGAATTTTGTGAGAGACTCTACGGATTTCATATTCACAAAAAAGATGGCCAAAAGAATGGGCAATTCAGTACAACAGAATCAGAATCGTTTGTGCCAATCAAAAGTTCAAAGCGGTTCAAAATTGGGTGAATTTTTGCTTTGTAACACTTTCATTGTTGAGCAGTTTAGTTCTTTCGCTATATAGATAGCCGACTAAAAATGGAAAAGCATAGACTACTGTTGATTAGTCGCCGCCCCCAGCTCCCGCCCCCAAACAAAAAATATTGATGATTTAAAGAATTTTCATTAAAATCTATTTCATTGGCAAGTACCCCATTCCGATAACAAAATATCACAATGAGTTTCGATTGAAAAGAGTGGGCAAAGAATGGTGTTTCTCCTTCAACCAAATGTCTCTTCATTCATAATATGTCTCTTTTAGAAAATGCGCTACTTACTTGTTGAAAGCTGAATCTGAGGACATATAGCTAGGTACTTATTTCAGAAACACCCTTCATCTACTAGATCATGATTATCAAGTACCAAGTTTTACATAAAATATAAAAATTATCTTCAATGACGTTGCAGGGAAGATGCTACGATGAGAGGTTCCTCGACAGACATGACGACGATTTTTTCCTGTAACGTTGCTATATTATCTGAGTTGATTAATAAGCCAGATATGTACTTGAATACTCTCTTGATTGTGAAATTGAATTTATAAGAGCGTCACGTTTTTCCTGTTCCCGTCTAATATCCCTGCAATTTGAACGAAATACTGGTTGGACAGCAAATTCCATTTCACCTGTCTTGATTTCGAAGGGACTATAATTGAAGTTCCACGTGGAATAGTCAATTATTATTCGTCTCCCTTCAGCTCACATTTCTATTATAATACTAGCATTGTGTTCTGTTACATGTATGCGGACCCAGATCATCTATTCATGAAGTGGCAGCGGACCCATAAATAAAAGCCGCACTTTTTTAAGGACCGAGGGTCATTTAAAATCGAAATGCAAATAATTTTGAACTCCATTCGAAATACTGATGAGGCTTATTGTTGAGTTGAGCAAAAATCGCATTGGGAAGAGAATCGAATTGTTCTAATATTAATTAACGTTCTTTTCCTGTTAATACTACACTTGAATCTAGCGTGCGACTCGGAATTATTTCGAATTTCCCTTGTGTTTAGGCCAGACGCCTAAACAAATAAATAAACGGAAATAGCGCGTCGACTGATTAAAGTGACACACCCTGTGTTTGTATACTAACCATTATTGGTATTTTCAGATATTCCCGACATTCCGGAAAGTATCGGTTCCCTCCGGGCCCTACAAGTAGCTGATTTTAGCTCGAATCCAATCCCAAGACTGCCGCCTGCCTTTAGTCAACTGAAGTCGCTAACAGTTCTTGGTCTTAATGATATGTCACTCACATCATTGCCAGCTGACTTTGGCATGCTCACTGCGCTAACTTCTCTAGAATTAAGAGAAAATTTGCTCAAGGAATTGCCACCGTCACTCTCTTCCTTGGCGCGTTTGGAACGGCTGGATTTGGGTGATAATGAAATCGAGGAATTGGTAAGTAACAGCTTAAATTCGAATTTTCAAGATTGTTTTTCAATCTAAGCGAATTGCAGCCACCTCATATCGGAAGGCTACCCGCGTTGCAAGAGCTCTGGCTGGACCACAACCAGCTGCAGGATTTACCTCCAGAAATCGGGCAGTTGAGCAACTTAACTTGCTTGGATCTCTCAGAGAACCGTTTGGAAAACTTGCCGGAAGAGATCGCCGGCTTGGAAAGCCTGACTGACCTGCACCTGTCCCAGAACGTGCTGGAGACCATCCCTAATGGCATAGGGAAGCTAGAGAAACTCACAATTTTAAAAGTGGACCAAAACCGATTGACTTCGCTTAACCATAACATAGGACACTGTTGCAACTTACAAGAGCTGATTTTGACTGAAAACTTCCTAACTGAGTTGCCGAAGGAAATCGGCGAACTGATTAAGCTAACAAATTTGAATGCCGATCGCAACACGCTGACCATGATACCGGAGGAACTGGGGAATCTCCATGAACTGGGCGTGCTCAGTTTGCGTGACAACAGATTGACCATCATACCTGACACTTTAGGGGACTGCAAGAGGCTCCACGTGCTGGACGTCTCTGGCAATAGATTGCCCTATTTACCTTGCAGCTTGCTTCAGCTCGATCTAAAGGCCGTTTGGCTGAGCGAAAACCAGGCACAACCTCTGCTCACTTTTCAGACAGACACCGATCCAGAAACCGGAAAGACCGTTCTCACTTGTTTCCTGCTGCCACAGCAGGAGTATCAGCCCTCCATAGGTAAACTTTTTACTTGCAGTTTTTTGTTTACTGTGATCGCTTTTGTTGCTTCATATTTTTGCTTGGTTGTAATACGCATTTTATGTTCCTTGAAGTCAGACCTCAGATTGTTGACTATCGGAAGAAACTTACTGATATTATCAAGATTGAAATGATTTCATTAGCTTAGAGATAAAAAGAGGAAGTTATAAATCACAGTTAAATGCGAAGTGTACCTTGTATGGCACGGAATGTTGACTGATTCACCTCCCATGAATTTTATAATTTATTATAATTACAATAGTTGCAGCGGTACGCTTTTTGATTCTGCATTTTGTGATACTGCAATGAAATTTGGCATATGCAAACTACATAAAATTTCAAGTGATTTGACCCGCAGCACTTAAAAATTTGTTCATTAGGGGGCGACTGGGGGCCCCTCAAAATTTCAAGATGTCTGAATTTTTCCCATGCGCCATTCAGTACCGCCCTATCTACCGTACAGGACCTAAACAACTTTGTTCTTGACCATCATAGCATTTTTCGTCATGTCAATTCCATTCTTCTTATAGAAAAAAAAAATTTCTTTGCCTGGTCAACAAATTGGAAAATAATTTTTTTTTGGACCGACAATAGATTGTTGATTAGTTTTTGTGGGATCATCGATGAATCCGCATCCCCTTGATTCATTTATGGAAAGAAAACTTTTGCAGTGCTATTTTTCAACAAAGGAGTGACTTCAACTTACCATTATTTTCATCATCACCTTTTTCAATGTTTTATCCCGGTAAGTATGATTACTGTTATACTAATATACAGCTTGAAGTTCTCTTTACGATATATGGATGATGAAACTGCCTCAGATTCCACCTGGAAGCCGTACATAATAATTTTTCTGCAAGGCCGTCAAATTTTGCATTTTTGATTTTCTAGCGGGAGCGGCCAAAATGTCAATACACACCACTCCGCCCAAGAGCACCGGTTTGCTCTAGCGGAAAACGATATTCACGCCTAACAATTTTGCATTTTGTGATACTGAAATGAGAGTTGGTGCGAAAGTACCGTAACCGGTGCTCTTGGATGGAGTGGTGTGTATTGACATTTTGGCCGCTCCCGGTAGAAAATCAAAAATGCCAAATTTGACGGCCTTGCAGAAAAATTAATATGCACGGCTTCCAGGTGGAATCTGAGGCCGTTTCATCATCCACACCGATGAAGTAAACTTCTAGCTATATATTAGTACAATAATAATCATATTTTTAGGGATAAAACATTCAAATAGGTAATGTTGAAAATATTGGTAAGTTGAGGTCACTCCTTCGTTAAAGAATAGAACAGCAAAACTTTTGTTCTCATAAATGAATCGAGGGGATGCGGATTTATCGATGATCACACAAAAACGACTCAACAATCTATTTGTGGTTCAAAAAAATATTTATTACTCGACTTGTTGACCAGACAAAGAAATAATTTTTTTCTGTAAGAAGAATGGAATTGACATGACGAAAAATGTTATGATGGTCAAGAACAAAGTTGTTTACGTCCTGTACGGTAGATAGGGCGGTACTGAATGGTGCATGGTAAAAACTCTGACATCTTGAAATTTGGAGGGGCCCCCTAATGGACAAATTTTTGAGTGCTGCGGGTCAAATCACTTGAAATTCTACGTAGTTTGCATATGCCAAATTTCATTGCAGTATCACAAAATGCAGAATCAGGGTCATTTTGCTAGCGTACCGCTGCAACTACAAACATTTGGACCAGATTTTGTAATAGATTTTGTTTGTTGTGCCGAAAATGTCACTTTTATTTTCAAGTCAAGTTGCCAGTCAAGAGAGAAACCAACGCTATAATCCATTCCAAGCTTAAAAAAACCACAGCTGGCCATGAAAAATTCGAGTTTTGTTGGTGTCTCTGATTTTTGATGTTTGATGTCATCTTGATACAGGAGAGGTTACGTTAAAATTTGTGTCCGTATGACATGGAACCTTCACCTGAACTAGGCTGTGTTGTCAAATTGTCATTCTGGGGACTGCGTCGCCGGCAGACCGCAGGTTTGCTCACTGACCTTAGCCGCTTTCTTTCGGCCAGGATCACAGATCATGATCCTAGAACACAGGGTGAATTAACATACCTAGGGTCTCTCAGGGCGCGACGAGCTCAGGTCGCGGATTACTTGCGACGAAAACACACTATACGGCGCTGGAACTGGGTTCGCCTTGATGATTTTTAAACTGTATATTTATACTATTGCACCTTTCAACACTCACTATTAAAATGACGTGCCTAACGGCATTTTCAAGACAAAACATAATGAAAATATTGTGTCAGTGTCACAATCTGAGCTAACAATTAAATTAAAATGGCAATCCAGCAAAGCAAACATCACTTTGACAAATTTGATTAAATCATCTTGACTTTTTCAATCCATCAACTTTATCAGATTGTCCAACTTGAAGACAAAATATCATAGGCAACTGTGGTTTTTTTAAGCTTGGAATGGATAATATTTTCGTCTTCAGTCCAGATTTTATGGTTCAAAACTAAATTTTTGGAGTATACGTACAGTACAAGAAAGATGATTTTCAACTTAAAAAAAAATATGGACGTGCTGAAAAGGACCCCGCACGATTCTTATGGAAAATGGCTCCCGGTTAAATTCTCTGAATTTTTGATATTTTGTAGCTCATAAGATACTAATCAAATACCGTGAACCCCAAACTCAAATAATGGACAGTTTTTTACCCACAGGGGGTTGAAGTTGGAGGTTTTGACGGCTTCAAAATGATATTATGACGTTAATAAAAGCTTTTTATTTGGTTTCTCTTCAAGTTGTGTTTCATGCTAAATGTATTTATTTGACAAAAAAATATCAACCCCCTCCTCCACCCCCAACCCCTATCTACCATCATAAAATTCGAGATTACTCCCAAAAGCCATGCGGATGGCTTCTGTGATTTGAATTATGGATTTTGACATGAAAATCATTTTCCACCCCTAATGTTGGGGTGCCGATTTTCAAATTTTCCTTGGTTAATTTGGCTGAATTTTTGGTATTGTGTACTTCTAATTCTGCTGAACAAAAAGTTCCCATGCCAAAACTTATTCCTATGGACAGTTTTTGTTCTACAGAGGACTGAAGTTGAAGATTTGAGAGCATAAATATTGAACTCCAGTCCCCTGCAGAACAAAAACTGTTCATAGGAATAAGTTTTGGTATAAGAACTTTTTGTCAGCAGAATTAGAAGTACACAATACCAAAAATTCAGCCAAACTAACCGAGGAAAATTGGAAAATCGGCACCCCAACATTAGGGGTGGGAAATAATGGGTGGATCCCTCCGCCAAAGTTGGAATTATAAAGCAATTTTTCCCAATGCCCAAAATGTTATTGTCTACAGATTTAAAACGTCCATTGTCCCTCAGGCTCTTTTATACCTTTTTGTGTCATTACTAGTGTAGTGTAGATAGTCATCATATTTTGTGCTTTTGCGCTCCATTTTGCTATTCTGAATTCCTTTCATTTACTTATTTCTGGAAGGTGTCTTTACAAAGTGTCCTCTCTCGAATGATAACTCCTTCTTGAGGGGCATTGGTGTCTTCGGATTATTCTTATACTTACTAACCCATTTTTTATGTATATCAGGCCGTTTCTCCATCAGATCAGATAGCCACTTTTTATCCTTTAGTAGGAGTGGTAGGGCCGATAGTGTCTTCAGATGGTTCATTCAAATAACGGACGACCATTACCTTCTAGCCTGTAGCACTGTAGCTTTGATTTTAAATGTAACACTGATCAGCTCCCTGGCTCGTCGTCTATATCTTCGTCTTGTAATGGAGAATATTCCAGCTTTACTCAGAAAGGCCTGGTTCTCGTCGCTCCTAATGTCGCGGTGAAGTCGATCCGCTCCGCGAATATTCTGGCAAGTTTCAGATGCACGGCTGCTCCGCCATTATTGTGTAAGTGCGTCTCTTATTCTGATTCTCTTATTTTGATGGTCTCCAACAAGATTCGTAACAATATTAACATTGTTGTCATGTCTGCTTGTCTTGGGATGGTCTTCAACTACCTACTTTTGAGTGATATTTCTCATTTCCATAATATCGTTTCATGGCCGTTTGGGAGGAGGCGATCAAAGACCTTATTTTTTTCTACAGATCCGTTCGTTGGCGTCTTTGGGTTGTCGAAATAATTGCCAATGACTTATTACTGGCCTATTCATCATCAACAGTGGCTCCACGGCCCTTTACGGGCCTTGGCCTTCTCAATAACGCCTCTCCATCCATCTCTATCTCTCGCTCTATCTCTCCAGTTTGCTATTCCCATGTCTCGCAAGTCTTGCTTCACTTGGTCCATGTATCGGTTTCTGGGTCTTCCTACCGCTCTCCGTCCCTCGGGTTTTGCTCTTGCACTGCCTTTGCTGGGTCCGCATCCTTCATCCTCTCCACGTGTCCGATCCCTGGATCTTCGTACAATTGGTAGAGTTCAAAATTATACCGCCTACGCCACATTCCACTTGCCTGGATTCCTCGGTATATAATATATTCCTCAGAATTTTTCTTTCAAAGCCACCAAGAAGTTACTTGACGTTTCTGTTAAGTGTCCATGTTTCAGAACCGTACAGAACCACGGGTCGAATGAGCGTTTTATAAATGCGACACTTGACCATCCTGGATATAAGATGAGATTTGAGATGTTTCATAATAAGTCCACGTGAGGCTCTTTGTGCTATAGTTATTCTTCGCTTGATCTCTTCACTCCCATCGTGTGTGTTCGTGATTAGAGATCCCAGACACACAAACTCCGTCACTTCCTCGAAATTATATTCATCAATTCTGATACTTCGCTTGTTACGGAATCTGCTTTGGTCTATGTCTCTCTATATGTATCCACATATATTTTGTCTTTTCTGAGTTCACCATTAAACCCACCTCTTTTGCTGTCTGCTATATGCTTCAGATGGTCTAGGAGGATACAAAATACCGTTTCTGATGTTCTTCTTCAGATGGTCTTTCAATCATTTAAAATTTTTTGGACGGCACTCGTGTAATATTTCCAAGTACATACGTGTCGATCACCCCATGCTGAGTTCTGCATGTCCTATTTCCTCCGCAGATGGCTTTTTTATGGTTACTTCTTCTTTTTCACAGCCGTTGGCATTTTCGGAAGGTTCAATTGATGAAACCACTCTGGTTCTGTTTCCTTGATGGTTATGTGCACTGACTCGTTGCAAATCTGGAAGACGCCAGGTATTATTAAGACTAGCGCTGGGCAATATATTCGATTAATCGATTATAATAATCGATTAATCGATTAATCGATCATTTTAGCATGCAGAAAAATAATCGATTAATCGAAAATTCCGATTAATCGATTATTCAATTAATCGATTAATCGATTACGAACAATCGATTATTCAATCGATTAATCGATTGTAATCATCGATTATTTAATCAAATAATCGATTATTGGGATGAAATCGCTAATCAATAAATTAAATTGATTCACTTTTCGATTAATGGAATAATCGCTGATCACCTAATCGAATAACTGGTAATCAATTATTAATCGATTATTCAAATTTCGATTATTTTCTAGCTACTTGGTCTGGTGACGTTGTTATGGAAGGTAGAGAAATTTTGAGTAATGAATAATGAATACGTTATAGGTACCTACTAATCACCCTAGTGTAAAATACGTATAGCAAATTTCTTTCTTTTTTGGAATTGCATTGTTTTGCGTCTTGCGTCAAGGTCAAGGGAAGGGAATGAAACCTATCCATAACTAGAGTGAAACTCGGGCGAAACGTAATATGAGCTTCATGTAAACACGACCATCGAATTGGTAATAATAAATGAGAAGCTGCACGCTTTAGGCTAGGTCCCACTCAGCATAGCATGTCATGTTTCATAAATGAGATGATCTCAATCATGTCACAAAATAACATCACAATGAACGTTACTTCTACATCTATGAGATGTTCATCTGCGATGTTATACGATGTAATGTCTGAGAGATGTTTCGAAATGATCTTGAATTGAACACCACACATGAGACATCTACCGGACGTAACAATGTTACTTCTTTCAACTGATCGAAGTGTAACATCTCACTGACGTCAATGAGACGTAGTCTGAGAGATTTTTCAAATTTCGCGGGCTGTCATCGTTAAGCTTCGTGTGTCGGAAAATATTTAATTAATAGTTTTGCCCCCCATTCCATGTGTGTGATTCCAGAACAGCCTTTATGTCTACATGTGTCGTTTGGACGGCCCCGTGGCGCAGGTGGTTGTGTGGCTGCCTGCGGCCGCGAGAGCCCCGGGTTCGATTCCCGGAAGAAGTCTGGATGTTTGTGTTTGTCCAATTTGCAATTTTTCATGTAAATATAATATGATAATGAAGGGCAAAAACTCCTATGGCCGGGGCAGGCCGATAAGGAGGAAAACATCTATCTATCTTTATGTCTACATGTGTCGTTTGGAACCATTTTTGTGTCTTTTTGTGCTTGTGGCTTTTGGAACTTGTGTGTCCCGTTTGTGTCTCCTTGTGTTCTTCGAAAGCCTACTGGGCCTTCTTGCATTTTGTCGTGGCCTTAGCACCTCTGGTGAACCCTTATTGTGTCTGCTCTTGTGTTATTCGGAATCCCAAAATGGGCCCCTTTTGTCTTATTGTGCTTTCGAATACTTTGATGACTCCCGTTTATGTCTTATTGTAACGTACGGGGCCCCAACGGAGCCCCTTGTGTCTTGCTGTAACGTTTCGAGCCCCAGCGAGGCTCTTTGGGTTCGGTGTATCATTTGGAGTCCTAATGAAATATCCCGAGAAATATCTCTGAACATCAAGTGCGCTGTTTAAATATACTGTGTTAGACAAGTTGGTAGCTTAGACGAATCGGCAGCAGTGTCTCCAACTATCAGCTGTGGGGATCCAGGTTCGAATCCTCCGGAGTACGCCAATAGAAGAGCAACTTTTCTTGGGAAAAAACGTGCTGTATGGATTGTGAAAATTAGTAAAAATAGGTGCGGAACCTCCTATGACACAAAACTATGTTGAAAAGTGATGAAAAATTAATTTTTATTTGAAAATACACATCCAAAATGCGACGTTGTATGTACGTCAAAAAGTGATATCTACGAGATGTGGAATAGCGATGTAGATAGTATGTCACATTTGGACATCTTTGAGATATCTCATTCATGTTCTGATTACCCGGACATAAGAGGTAAACAGAGATGTCCACTTAACATATCGCATAGACTTTTTTTTTGTTAACATCGCAGTTGTGACTTGAACATCTAAGTGATGTCACAGAGATGTTTTCTTGCTGAGTGGGGTGGCGCCGGTTCATTCTCATTTATTCAGTTCTTTCTTGACTTAGTGTTTGGTTTGATTGGGTCTTTCCGTAAACCACTATGGTTACTAAGATAAAAAGCATTGTTTGGAACTATTTTTAAAAAATCGACCAAAATGCGAGTGCATGCAATAATTGCAGAAAAACTGATAACCAAAAGAGATCGATTCATCAATTTTTGATTAATCGATAATCGAATTTATGGTTTTTGAAATAATCGATTAATCGATTTTGAAATAATCGATTTATTGATTTTGAAATATGTAATCGATTAATCGATTTTTTAATAATCGATTAATCGATTTTTTAATGATCGATCAATCGATTTTTGATGATCGATTAATCGATTTTTTAATAATCGATTAATTGAGAAAATCGATTAATCGGAGTAATCGATTATTTTCTTATAATCGATTATCGATTATAAAATCTTATAATCGCCCAGCCCTAATTAAGACCCATCAATAACACCTGACCTCCCACAATTGAGTTTAATCGAAATACTTAATTACTGAAATTCGGCATAAATTGAACGCACATACAGCGTTCGCACGCACACGGAATGTGTGTTTTTTTCCCACTCCACGGAATGTCCGCCGCGAACAGTGTTCGTGCGCGTTGAAACTCCGTATTTACATGTCCAGACTTGAGCATTTGTGCGCGCACGAACACTGTTCGCACGGACGTTCGTCCGCAAAAAAGTGCCGCAAAAAAGTGCTCAGGTCTGGACGCACCTCGAGGTCATTTCGTTAGGAATTTTTTTGAGTGCGCATGTGTGGGCCAATTTCATAATTTCTTACACTGACATTGAAAATTAGCACTAGAAAACATTCTAGTGCACCCGAAATTTCACAAATAGTTTAGTTGAATGTTAGATACCATTTTGGTATCCAAAGAAAATGTTCCATTGCCTCTAATCAAAATTTCACAAGAGCAACTTTTTTTTTAATCGAACAAGGAATTCAAAAAAATTACAATTTTTCAAAAATATCCAGTGGCATAGAAAATACGGTGGGATAAGTTGGAACAATTCCCCTGTATCTACGCCACTGGACAATTTTGACAAAAGTTATACGTTGTTTCAGAAATATTGCTATCCCAGTAGGTCATGAAAATCTAAATGCAGCTTTAGATTTAGTTACAAAAACCGTCAAATCAAAAGTGTCAATCTCATGGAAACTTCATTATTTATTTTCAGGTTATAAGTCAGATCTTTCACTCCTTTCAGTCAGAAAGTATTTCTTCAATTTTTTATCGAGTATCACGTGCGGCACCTTATTCAAGGTGCACTTGAAGAAAGATACATGCAGCTTTGCTGTCAAACCGTATGTTTCCGATCTCAGGACTAAAAAAAAAATGGGTACCTGGGGAGTCAGTAGATTTCCTTCTTGCCACAGTCTCAATCAACATTGTGCACATATCTTACAGGTAGATAGTAAAGCAGTAAAACAAACTCCATGGCCTTGAGAGGAATCAGATATCAAGAAAGATCTGCTTCTAAAGCCGAGTTACGCTGTTCTATTTCAACTGAGCCTTTCAGTGTTACTGTAGTCCAGAGGTTAGTGACATGGACCCTGCACATGGTGACAGAAGCACGAAATAGCTGGTAGGATGGCACAACAGACTGTACTATACCTCAACGACTATACCTACTCTTTTGATTGAGAACGGGCGCCTGGCAGCTTTTTTTCTCGACTGGGCTCAGGGATCCACGGCCACTTTTTGGTTGTAGTGACACACCTTGGATTCTTTTTGCCAGTATGCGTTTGACCGTGCAGTACGTTACTAAAGATCAAAGCAACGCGCTGAATGCTGGCAGCTGCATTGTTGGAATCTCTGAAGTATTCTTCGTAACAGCGGCAAAGTATTTCACGTTCTCTTGCAGACAAACGAGCTGGATCCCCACACATGGCGTGAAAATTATCAGGTAATCAAAACCAATGAAGGAACAACAAACACATCAATACCAGTAGGTATAACGTAACAGGAACAACAGTAACTGTATAAGTAACACGTTCAGATTCTTAAAACTTGCGTTGATAGGTGCTTATTACGATTTTCTTTCCAAAAGCTATCCCAGGTGGACAGAAACATGACAGTTTGGACGACAGTAAAAAACTTCCCAGGTGATTTTGATTGACATGTCACACTGACTTGGGACTAAAACAATAAACGTTTTAGAACTAGACAAAGCTAAAGCGACTTTCACCATATACTTCCATTGCCTACTGAGATAGCAATCAATCTGAAACAACGTATAAGTTCAATGATCATTTGTGGAGGTCAAGGAGGTTAGAATATAAGGAGGGAACGTAACCCAGCTTGTAGGCGAGGAAATTTGATGCGGAACGGGGTGAGGGGAAATCATGTATTTGAGTATGCAACCCGTAAGTTATGAACCACCCGAAGGCACACGAATCACAGAAGTCTATCCCACAGAATTATACAGCAAACTGACAGCATATCATTCGTTTTTGTGGTTAAATTTTTTCATTTGTCAGTTTCGCTCTTCAATGTGGCATTTTCAATCGCTTTTGAGGTTTTCGAACGTGAAAACCACAGCGATCGCCGTTCAGAGACAGTTTTTCCAAGCAGAAGACAATCCAAACTAGAAAATACTGTTCGTAAGTAGTGAACCTAGAACAATAAATTTTGAAGTTACGAATATGCCCAATTCAAGTTTTGCAGCTCCAAATGATTTGATTGTATCCTCTACGACGTGTGCCCTTGTCCAGTGCCAAATTAAAAAAGACGTAACCGCCTTGCAAACTCATGGAAGACCAAATAAATGAAAAGCTCGAGCAAGCCAAAGTATGCCCCCTGTACTGCCCAGTGCACTGCTGCTGTGTACCTACCTATTTAACCTAGTACAGTTACCAATATTGTGCGTACGGACATGTGGTACGGACACGGACCTACGTGTGTGTTGTACTAGTGTGCATCTACACTGGATAATTCATAATAATAAAATGGAAGCAAGTCAAAGAGGTAATTAAGAGTCAAAAATGCCACAAAATTTTGATAATTCTGGTTTTATCTTTCCAAATTCAAGGATGCCTATTTTTGGATTTCACATGCACGATCGAAGAGAAGATACTGCCTTTTACCCAAGAAGAAAGTGAACAAAGAAAAAAGTCACTTGAAGTATGAGCGCCTCGGCCCAGTCCACCTTCAAGTTCTTTTGTGCATAGGTGATGATTTGATGAAATGGATATGATGTGAGGCTTAGCTTTGGGAGGCCTCTCGGGAGGCCTAGATCTTAGTTTAGAGCACCATGATGAAAGGCATTCAAAAACCACAGAATATTGATGAATCAGAAGAACGATAATGCTTGGCCTAAGAATTATTATTGAAACTTAAGTGAATCTCTTTGAAAATTTACAATTGAAAATAACTTTTCCATATTCAAGATCTATCAATAAGGAAGGATCGAGCACTACTGGTGGTCTCTGAAGAAGTAATGGAAAGATGGAGTGAATATTTCCAAGAGTTACTGAGTGCACAACCAAGATAGACTGATGAAGACGACATTAACAAAGAAAATACGATCGAAGACAGAAATGAAGGGACGCTAACAGAAGACCTGGAAAAACAAAAGCATTCCTGAAACTGAAAAACGGCAAAGCTCCTGAACATGATAAATTTACATAAGAGATAATAAATAGCTTTGGGAGAAGAGGGGAAAAGATTGCTGCTGGAAATCTACAATATAAAGCATAGGAAAGAAAAGGGGGTTCTTAACGAGTGTGCAAACCATAGGTGCATCACCTTGTTAAACATGCCAATGAAAATATACAACTACTGGGAAAGAAACTGAAAAAGACAATAGAGCCAACGTTGCTGAACACTCAAAGTAGACTTCGAAAAAAAGGTAGCGTGCGAAGCCTCATCTTCACAGTGCATCAAATAATTTAGAGCAAAGAAGACCAAGCTGAAAGTATGAAACGATTTTCAGATCAGTACTGACTAATGACTCACAGGTGAGACATGAAGGTCTCACCTAAGAGAATGTAGAGTGTGAAGCAACGGGGATGAAGTATGCACCTGCGGAGTAGAAAAAAATACTGAGGAGACACAATTCGTAACCCCAAGTAAGAAAAGAGCTAAGATGAGGCCTGCAACAAAATTTGTAGATAAGAAACAACTGAGTTGCTGAGGACGCCTAGAGATCATGAACGAGGATAGACCAGTAGAACGATAAGCGAGAATGACAGGAATAAAAAATCAGGGAAGACAAAAGGAAGCATGGGACGCAACGCAATAGTAACAGAAAATTGACTGAGCTGGAATAAAGGAAGAACTCTCGCTGAAGACAAGAGACGATGAGAAGTTCATACATCAAGAAAAATTTGATGATGCCGAGAAAGAACTGAGTTTTATTGTTGATATTTCATGAGAATGTTACATTTTTATTTGTATTATTCACACTACGCCGCAAAATAAAAGGATGTTGATAAATATGAAACAAAATTCGACTGCCACATCTTGTCATCATCAGTGTTGCACCTCTTCTGTTTTTTTTTTTCAATCTTTGTCATCCATTCCAGCTCCTTTTCGCCCTCTCCCAACAATTGCCTTAGAGTTCTGCCCTTCTTCAGCGATTCCTGACATGACCTCAAGTGCTCCATCGTCTCACTCCCTTCCACAACACGATATACCCTGGTAGCTTCCAGTAGCTACTCGTCTGTACCCCATCACCACACCACAACCTTGCAAATCGCTGCTTCCAGCCTTCACGTTTGGATTAAGCGTGCATCTAGCCACTTTGCCTTGTAGCTCTTTGTATTTTTGGTTTGGCATATCTAGAGTCTTGTATCTTATTTATCTGCACCCTCGTCTGCACCTGCTTCTGTTCGTCTCTGTTTCTTCTGTTCTGCTTTCCATTTCTGCTACGCTATGCCCTTCTGCTTTTTCTGCTCGAAAAATTTGTTCCTGAGTGGTGACCGCTGGTGGTCTCGGCATCCAAAAGCCATGAAAGCGACTGATTCCGCCATTATGAAAATGAGAAATTGCCAAACGAAAAACACAAACACAAAAACTGACTGATTCTGTCACTACGCTAGTCACAGTGACAGATTCATGATTCTGTGGGATGGACCTCTGTGACTCGTGGTCGTGTGCCTTCGTGTGGTTCATAACTTACGGGTTGCATACACAGAACGTGACGTCACACGGCTTCACTTTTTTGAGCTCATGTTCCCTCCTGCTATAATTATAACCTCCTTGGTGGAGGTGCATGAACAACGAAAATGGCAACAGCGCCCGAAGCGAGCAAGCGATCGCTGTCAACTGTCACATGTGACGTGCACTTTGTTGTTTCCAATAAAGGCAAGTAGAGACCGAAACTATCGCTTGTCAAAATAAATAATTTGTCTTAGAAGCTGCTAAACTGCCATTTGTATTGCTAATGCCCGGTTGCACGAACATGGTATCTAATTTTGCGACGTAGCAAATTGAATCGGGTTGCAGGAACAGGGTATCAAACGAGGTAGCAAACAGGCTGTGGCTAAGGTTATCACGCATTTGAACTACTTGCATCTTTTTATGCGTATGCACGTACCTAAAAGCGCTAAAAGGTCTGATTCGACACTTTATTTTGAATTTTCCAACGTCTCCGATTTTTATTCTTCTGAAGAAGAACAAGAAGTAGAAGATGCAGTTCGTTGTGTCATTGCCGATAAAAAAAAAACCGTCTCGTAGATAAGATGTACCTACCTCGCGTCGCGAGCTGTCAAAGTCAAAGAAGCGTCAGGAATTTCAGAGGTTAACAGCATTATTTATTTCTTCGAGTTTTGAAGAATAATATGCAAATCATTGCGCCGAATTAAGGCATAAATCCATGCACAGGCTATCGATCAGGTGAATATGACAAACTGCCTCCGTAAATGCTATTATGTCGATCAACAATTCCAGGTTCAGGCGATGGGAGTTACCGACTGAAATTGCGAACACTTGCTGGGTGCCTCCACGAGCCCTGTACCTGTACGGCGGAAACAAAGCTGTTGTTTACACCAAGAACGCGGAGCTCTTTATTGCAAAGTATTGCTTAGTCAAAGTATGAGTGCTTCGGTGACAACGATGAGTTACAGGAGTACTGGGACTGTGATCCCGTGACGAAACTTGAACAATTTTGGGCCGCTAGTGACACTGTATCAAGCATGTGTCAAGGTGATATCCAGTGCTGATTCAGTAGCTCCAGAACAGCTTTTGACGACAGGAAATACTGCAGGAGTCGTTGGCATGAGCAACAGCAAAGAAATTGAGAGAAAGGAATGAAACTGAATTCTGGATTTGTCAAGTTTTTCTTTGGTACAAAAATAGACCTCACACACTGAAAATGGCTGCCTCTTTTCTCTTGTCTTATTGTCTCTTGCCCTAACCCTTAGATGTGCACATTTAGGTAGTTTAGGTCCCTTGCCCATCAGGTCCCAACACGACCCACGACTCGGCAACTACAATAAAGAGTTAACCGGATCGAAACGTGTGGTGGACGGTTTGTTGTTGACCGGGCCGTCACAATATGTCACGCTGTATGCGTATCTAAAATGTCTAACTCGGCGCTTTCAGAATTTTCGGAAGTCTCCGAATTTTCCTCTTCTGAAGAAGAGCAAGACGTTGCAGGTGCAGTTCGTCGTGTAAATGCTGAGCGGAAAAACCTCTTCGAGTTTCACAACGACAAGGAATTTAAGGAGCGATATAGGTTCACGAAGGACAATGTGTTGCGGATCGTGGATCTCATCGGAGTTGAAGACCTAGAGCTATCTTCTTCGGTGTATTTCTTTCCGCGCACCATTTCCACTCTTCAAATTTGCTTGACTCTTGACAGCTAGACTTCAACTGTTTCAAATGTCCTCATACAAACAAACCTGTATAACTGATTGCCTGCACCCATCAGCCAAAATTCTCTATTTATGAGCACAAAATGTAAACCCAAACGTATACTCGGTTTGAATTAGGCACACCAGTGCTTTTCTCACTCACAATATCAGCTCAGCTTTCCATTCCCATATTTTATTCAATTTTTTGTTTGACATATTATGTCAGTCGTCACCCTAGACACTCCTTTTTTTTACGCCTACAAATAGCCTACCATTTGATACCGAGTTTGGTACCGAAGCTAATTTGCGACGGAGCAAATTTTAGTTTCTTGCAACCGGGGGTAAGAGCAACAAAACAACAACGAAACCAACAAAAGCACTAGAAACACCGAGAAAACAGCCGAGAGCACTAATGACAGTGACAGCCAGGAACCAGTATCTAGTCAGGAGGCTAGACAGAGTATGCAGCGTTGTCATTCAAATTGACAGGTGTACGAATTTCTTTGAAATTTGGCATACCCACGCATGCGCACCTGCCCAAACGAAATAGCTTATTGACGGAACAGAAGTGACAAGAAAAACTTGAGTCCATAGCTTCGCCGTTTTAGCCGCCATAGGGCGTCCCGACTTTTGAAATCGCGCAATTATATGAGGCCTGATTGAAATACGTCAGACTATAGCGTTTTCTGCTGGGTGTTCTCGTCGTGAGGAATAGTCTTCTAGTAGAAATCGGTTCGTATTGGGTAGGCGTTACCATACGAACGCACTACTACTTAAGCAGCGTTCATAATGGCTGTTAACTTCAACTTATTCCGTAACCGTAAAACTTCAACAGTTGGAAATCAATGTTTTGGTTCACAATAGGATATTAACTTAGGCCGTTATTGCCGTTCTGTCAAACTTGTCCAAGATTCAAGTTCTACATCCAAGATCGAGGGACTAGTACGAACTAATACCACTAGCTACTACTCCGCTACTATTGTTCTACCAGTTACCAGTACCACCCACCTCGCAAACCTTCAAGTCTGTGTATATTTTATATTATAGACCGTGGTCCGTACTGTCAAGGTTACATCTTACATCCTACATCCTACGGCATGCGGCATAAGTTACCGGCCATTATGAACGAAACTTTACACTTCGGAGTTCCGCCACAAAACTTTGCAGGTGCTATCAGCCGTAACCCCCCCTCCCTCAACTTGTCACTTTATTTTTGCTCCAAAAAGTCAATCTTCTGAAAATAAAAAGTGAACGAAATATTATACCTTATCATTGTGATAGTTCATCATTGTCTTGGCGACATCGACAACTAGACCTCTCTGAGCTTGTTTACGCGAGGCTTAGCAGAGATTTTAACAGTGGTTAGTTAAGAGTGTTTACGCGCGTCGACCAAAATGACAGCCGACAACCCCTTAACCTGGGCCGCTATTCTTGAATCGTGTAAGAAAAGTCCCTGGGAGTAAAATCCATTCCGCAGTACACTTCTGTAGCGAAAGTTGCCTAAATACCACGATTTTAGGCAACATTCGCTACATCAGTGTACTGCGGAATGTATTTTACTCCCAGGGACTTTTCTCACACGATTCAAGAATAGCGACCCAGGGAGACATCTTTTAAAGAAGATGGTTAATCATCAATTATCAATTTTAATAAACTGGTGCTCACAGGTCATCCAACATCCAACCCAACCCATAAATCTGCTATAAATCCAACCGATTTCTGGTTTGCACATGCGTCGTAATGTGCATGGGCGTTTACGTGCGATTGCCAACACTTGTTTGCTTACTAAATGCAATAGGGCATTTTCCTGGCCATACTGCACATATGCGAGGTGCAAGAAATGGCGGGATATTGAAAACAACCGGACAAACTAATGCATTTACGCAGATTTGTCATAAACAAAATTTCTGCACAGATGAAATATTATAGCATATTTTGTCTCAAAAATAGACTAGCCTTGGGAGTCTACCGCGTTATATTACATTACAGGTGCATTAGAGTAGGATTCAAAGGCTTTTGTCCGGTTTTTTTCATAAAGCCCGCCTAAAATTTAGCGCATGTCCCTGAAATGATTGCTCAGGACAAGCCCCTATTTAAAATCACATTTAGCTAAGCTTAACAGCTGTTGCGAAACTTGCGTTTAGAGGTGTTTCTGCGGATTTTAAACCTCGCGTAAACAAGGCCTCTGTGAGCTTGTTTACGCGAGGCTTAGCAGAGATTTTAACAGTGGTTAGTTAGGAGTGTTTACGCGCGCCGACTAAAATGACAGCCGACAGCCCCTTAACCTAGGCCGCTATTCTTGAATCGTGTGAGAAAAGTCCCTGGCAGTACAATACATTCCGCAGTACACTTCTGTAGTGAAAGTTGCCTAAAAACCACGATTTTAGGCAACATTCGCTACATCAGTGTACTGCGGATGGGCATGGGCGTTTACGTGCGATTGCCAACACTTGTTTGCTTACTAAATGCAATTTAAAATCACATTTAGCTAAGCTTAACAGCTGTTGCGAAACTTGCGTTTAGAGGTGTTTATGCGGACGATAACATTGATGTTACGGACCTTAACACCAGTTTTAAACCTCGCGTAAACAAGGCCTGTGCGCATTTACTTGACCAGCAGAAAACACACGAAGAACGAAGAACCTTTATTCGCTAGAAGGATAAAAGGGGATCTTCAGTACATGAACATAATAATCTCGGAGCATGTTGTTTTTGTTTCACAGTTAGGTTTCGTAAATAATTCATCTACATCCAAAGGTGTACCAAGCTTGCAAAAGTCCGGGGTAGACGTGTCTAGTGCTGCACTGCAGAGTGCAGTAGTGCGCCTTATGGTGGCCTTACATTGAGCATCAAATGCTGCAGCTTTTTTTGCTGCCGAGCTCTCATTGGTCAAATGTTGGTCACTGACAGCAATAACAGGCGTCAGTTCCAATCAGAACTCTGCTGCAAAGAAAGCTGCAGCATTTGCTGCTCAATGTAAGACCAGCATTATATACGCAGTAGGGTCGAGCCTCTATGTATTTGGCATATTTCCCGCGGCTTTTGTAAACTGGGCAGCACCGAGGGAAAAAATTATTTCCTTGTTTGTTTTTTTATTTTGTTTCACGCCAGCTTTGAGAGGACTAGTCTTCTCGGAGTTTCTGCATGCTTTCACCATCTTTCATGTCTTGTTTTTTGTCTGTGTCGCACTTGCTATAGTCTCTGATGGTGGGCGCTTGTTCCGGTGTGACGTAAATTCCACCCTTTCTAACGGTGGTCTGGCCGCAGATGATAACGTCAGCGATGACGATTGGAAGGAACACGAAGCGAGCAGGACGCACTCTGTGAAATTCTCAGATCCTCAAGACCAAGACAGCAAGGAAGTGAGTAATCAAAAATGCGTCATGAGTTGTGTTTTGTAACTTATTGATTTTTTTATGTGTTTCCAGACTCCGTTTGTCCGACAAAACACGCCCCATCCGCGGGAGCTCAAAGCCAAAGCACACAAGCTGTTCAACAAAGGCCAAAATTCCATAGAAGACAGCGAGCTGCAATCCGACTCGGTGATGCTGAAAAATTCTCCAGCTCCAGCTCTTGCGGACAATTCACCTGTGCAACTTCCGACTCTGGCTGTACCAGAAAGGATGGACAACGGTACAGGGGACAACAGCGAACCTAGTGGGGAAGATGAAGCGCTTGATGTAAGTCTTTTAGTCTGTCATTTTGCTTTCTTCATTGGATATTTTTCTTATTTTGCGTTGCAATTTCTGTGTCAAGCTATTGCTTACTATCAACTCGGCACTGTTGATTTTTTGTCGACATTTTTTTTAGCAGCCATCATTTTAAAAACATTTTCACAGGTAAGTAAATATTTCATCAAGAGAAGTAAGACTTTGAGTCATATAAATATCAAAATGGAGTGCTTGTAATGTTCGTATCCCCATACTCCGGTTTTGAAGGGGTTGCTAAGAATCATTTTACTTATAAACTCTGGCAAAATAGGAGCATGGGTTGATACTCAGTTTTATGCATACTATGACCCTTTGTGTATAACTTTTTGTTACATCATTATGTTATTTTAAGTTAGCTCTATTACGCTTTCTTATGATATTAATATTTTAATGTTTGATGTAATTTGAAAAATACCTACTGATGAAGGTATTTATTTATTGTGATGGATGCCCAGGACATGGTGTTTAAACACGTGGGTTTCACGTCTGGTATCCCGCCTGCCGATGAGGCCGACTCCGTTTCACGACCCAGCCGATTACATCGTCGCGACACGCCTCACCATCTTAAGAACAAGCGCATCACCCCAACAGTAGACAAAGATAAAGTGGCTTCCATCATAGCACAGGTCTTTGATACATTTTTAATGCTTTATTCGTTGTTGTGTTGGTGAACTTGGGACAGTAGTAATGTCCTTGAGTGTTTATTTTGTTATTCTTTTCCACAAGTAGCTTTTGTTAATGATATCTTATTTTAGTCCGGACGTTAGTGGCAAATACCTTGCACTTTTATTATACCAAGCATTGTCATTTTGCATGTCTGTTCTGAGACCATTCTGGACCAATCTGGATGTGGGGACATCGGCGCAAATCGTGCAGACACTTTATACAGGGTGATGTAGAAAAGATCTGTTCAAAAATCGTGAATCTTGAACCATAACCGATGGACGTATGTAAATCAGGATATTGATAAAGGATTTCATGCTCATGAAGGTGCTGCAAACAGTTTTGGAATACCTTGAGGCGTTTCCGAAATACGCTGGAAAAAGTGAATTTTTTTTCTTTTTTTAATAAATCAGTTGTTTTTGGAGATATCGAGCTGCAACTCCTCCTAAACGAAAAGTCGTAGCGGATTTCGGATTTTTTGCAAATTGATGCTGATTGTCTGTGGATGGGAATAGGCACAAAAAATATTTAGTCAGACCGCACGATTGCAGCAAAAAAATTAAAATGTTCAAAAAGTCGGTATTCAACGCTACTCTACCTACGGTGTGAACTTCTACATCGAGGAATCTTGCGAACCGTTCTAGATACATGCATACATGCAGCGAACGAAATATGCGGAAATTGATGGATATATTTTTAATGAAAGAATCACTTTGATTCCTTTATTGCAACAGAAGATATAATTTTTTTAAGAAAAGGTTTCGCCCCGCGATTTCCCATTTGTCGGTATTTAACGCTACAGTGTGAATTTCTACATCGAGAAATCTTGCAAACTGTTCTAGATACATGCATACATCCAGCGAACGAAAGATGCTGAAGGAAACAAAGAAATTTTTCGTGAAAAAATCAACCTGATTGATTCATTCTCAAGGAAGATATCTCTATTTTTATGCAGAATCTATACTTGTGCACTTATTAAAAAAATATATATGCGGATGCAATTTTCAAGTCGCGGCGCTGTGGCTCAACAAGCTGGCTTCGTGCTTGTGATCGATATAGGTATAATTCTCACTCATTCAGGATATTTTCTAGTTTTGGTTCATGCCATTCTGTTGTTTTAATTTTTTATTGACTACTCGTGTTTTCATAAAGTTTGATGATTTCTTGTGGTAGTTTTGAGACAATCTGTTTACAGGAACAGTGAACAGTGTACTTATCTGCACTCCGAAAATGCGCTCATGAGACTCACCCCCGTGAGGACTTTGCTACTTGTTTTAATGGAACGCGATGTGGGGACATCGACAAAGCCTGCTAGATTCAAAACTGAGATCTTCAACTTTTTTTCCATCGTGAGCGCCATCTTCAAATTGCCCTTCATGGAGTTGTTGAAAAAAACAGGTGACGACTTTGGTGGACACACCCGATTGTTTTATAATGAAAAACCAGGTCCTGAATTGCGCCAATGACGTCTTCGTCGAAGAAACGTTATCAAGTTCGTTTTTCTTCATTTCTCTCCACTTACGTGACAGTCATGACCAAATGGAACTTTGGATCGATGACATATTTGTGATAGTATAATCCACATTATTTTGTGAAGCCAGTCACTAAATTTCATCATCATCAGCCAAGTGGAGTCCATTTGGCGAACAGCTGAACAAAAATTTTGCTTCGATTTTTGTGAAAAATGCAAAAACGACAGGGTCACGTCGTCCTCTCAGACCCGATTCAAGAAAATCTGTTACCAAAAATGCTACCAATTCATACTGAAAGAGTTTGGAGGAATGTGTTCTGTAGTTTGAAGCTAAACCAAAATGGATTGTTCCATCCTAGTTCTGCAGGGGGGACGTCAAAAATGTTGCTACAGCTTTGAAACGTTTTTTGTTGAATATGGCCAGAAACGCTTCAAAGATAAGCTGTAGCCACATTTTAGTTTTGAACCTAGCAGGCTTTATCGATGTCCCTACCTCGCATTCCATTAAAAACATGATTGTTCATCGGAATATTAAGTTGCAGCTCGATATCTCCAAAAACAACTGATATATTGGAGAAAGAAAAAAATGAAGAAGTTTCACTTTTTCCAGCGTATTTCGGAAACGCCTCGAGTTTCTGATGTAAACATATTTTTACACAGAATAAAAGATACTTACTTACTTATTATATACCAAAACTGATTGCAGCATCTTCATAAGCATGAAATCAATCATCAATATCTTGATTTACGTACGTCCATTATAGTGGACGTGGTAGGAAAAAACAAGTTGCCAATGATGATAAAGGCTAACCACTTTGCAGGATCGTAACTAAGACTTAAATAAACGATTTGACCCGCAGTGCTTTTATTTTCGTCCCTTAGGATTTGAATGGCGCCCCTTTTTCGAAATGGCGGATTTTATCTAGGGGCAGAAGGTATCGAATAGCCTGGTGATGTCCAGATTTGTTAAAATTTATGAAGCTATGTCTCGATCAGTTTCTGGGCCATCAAACACTTAAAAAAAAATGGTGGAACATTGACATCTGTCGCAGGCAACATTGGTGGAGGCGCCAAAATGAATATGGTACGGTAATAAGAAAATTGCTGTAACATTTTTATTTTTCAACCGATTTCAACACAAAGTATGTCATTTTGTAGAGAAGTAAATTCTCCTTGTAAGCTTGTACCTTCCATAAAAAAGACGTTGAGCAATGTTGAGGAAAAAAATCGAGAAAAAAATTTAAAACAATTTAAAAAAAAGATTTTTTTCATTTTTTATTTTCATGAAAATTGTATTATTTGTAGATTTTGATGTACCCTTTCCAAATTTGTCCTTTTCTGATTTATATCTTTGCAGTGCGCACCGCCATGTTGAAAACATGATATCTGAAAAGAAGTTTTTGAGAATATCTAAATTTGAGTCCATGCGAGATTGAGATGTTTATATACGTATAAAAGTACATTCAATTCTCCACAATTTGACATCTAAACTATCTCTGTGCGACTCGGAGTTCTTGAGCTAGAGCTTCCGGAAGTATCAATTTTCGGTGTTAAATAGTGACCGCGCCTACCGGATTTCACCACTGGATCACCACCATGTCTTGATCAACTTACCCATCAATACCGCGTCGTCATTTATCTCAAATCACGAACATTGGTGGACCTGGCACAGCCCCAAGGGGTGATTTTTAATTCTTTTGGAACCGAAAATTGATACTTCCAGAAGGTCTAGCTCAAGTACCGTTGGTCGCACAGAGCTGGTTCAGATGTAGAACTGTAGAAGACTGAATGTGTGCTTTCATATGTACAGGGTGTTTCAGTTTTAATCGAGCAAACTTTGGGATTAAATTCTCCTCATCCTCCTGATTCAGAAAAATATAACATACATGCCTTTCACTCGTTTCCTAAGAAAGATACAGGGTGTCAGAGTTAATTTTTTTCGGTTTTCAAAATTTTGGAACTTGAGAACCGTGCAACCATAGTAGCTGAAATTTAGCATAGACTGGTTTGTCGGAACCGTCTACCTACCTGCCAAATTTTGAAAGAATCCAATCAGTGGCGTAGGAGTTATGGAGGGTCATTATTTATCAAGGTTCTACAGATGCTTCCAAAATAATGACCTCTCATAGCTTCTACGCCACTGGTTGGATTCTTTCAAAATTTGGCAGGTAGGTAGACGGTTTCGACAAACCAGTCTATGCTAAATTTCAGCTACTATGGTTGAACGGTTCTCAAGTTTCAAAATCTTGAAAACCGAAAAAAATTAACTTTGACACCCTGTATCTTTCTTAGGAAATGAGTGAAAGGCATGTATGCTATATTTTTTTGAATCAGGAGGATGAGGAAAATTGTATCCCAAAGTTTGCTCGATTAAAACTGAAACACCCTGTATATGAACAATTCAATGTCATAAGGACCAAAATTTAGATATTGTCAAAAACTTCTTTTCAGGCATAATTTTTTTGATATGGCGGCGCGTACTGCAAAGATATAAATCGGAAAAGTGCAAATTTAGAAAGGGCAGAGAATTTGAGATTTTTTTTTTTCAAATTATTTTTTTTTTTTTAACATTCCTCGACTTTTTTTTTTTGATGGAAGATATAAGGTAACAAGAAGAATTCACTTTTTCACAAAATGAAATGTCTTGTTTTAAAATCCGTTTAAAAATAAAAATGTTACAGCAATTTTCTTATGACCGTACTAAAATCCTTTTATATCCTCCACCAAATTTGCCAGCGGTAGATGGGAATGTTCCATTATTTTTTTTAATAGTGTTTGATGTCCCAGAAACCGATTGAGACATAGCCCTATATATTTTTACTAAGCTGGACATCACCAGGCTATTCGATACCTTCTGCCCCTAGATAATATCCACCATTTTAAAAAAGGGGCGCTATTCAAATCTTGAGGGACGAAAAGAAAAGCACTGCGGGTCAAATCGTTTATTTGGGTCTCAGTTGTAATCCTGCCAAGTGGTTTGCCTTTATCATCATTTGCAACTTATATTCCCTATTTCGGTTGTACCACGTCCACTATTAGTTATGGTTCAAGATTTACGATTTTTCAACCAACTTTTTCTACTTCATCCTGTATAAAGTGTCTGCACGATTTGAGCCGATGTCCCCACATCCAGATTGATCCAGGGTGGTCTCAGAAACAGGCATGCAAAGTGACAATGCTTGGCATAAAAGTGCAAGGTACCTCTAATTTTTTTCCCTTGACGTCCGGACTATTTGCAACCCCGAAGTAAATATAGTTATTGTCACGTTTAGTGTTTGTAGATAATACGTGCTGTAGCAGGCTAGCGTCAGTCGTATCTATACTTCACTTAGTATACTGGATTATTCATAATTAGACCAAAAGAATTGAACCATGTATCAAGAAAAAAGAGGTGTGAGTACGGCACTGAAATTCTTTCAGGAAATTTTAGCATTCTTTCCATTTTATTCATTTTTTACGCTCCTAACGTTACAATCCGAGAGTATTGGCGATTTACATATAAAAACCGCCACTTGCGGTAGTGCTCGGTACTTAATCGTGCAGGAGTTTTTCAAGACGGATTCACACCGGGACGTCTAGTTGCCTGGTAGGCACTACTAATAGATACCTGCAATACCTACATCATTGACATGGAAATTTGACAAGTAGACAAGAATTTGAGAAGTGGAAGTAGACAAGTAGACAAGTAATGTAAAAGGGGTCTTGCTAATGCTTTTGTGTCTTCTATTTGATGTTATGATTAACTTACCTGTTTAGCAGGCCACTAGTAGATTTAGTTCCAGAGGTGAGTGACTGAAAGACTACGCTACCGCCAATGTATTGCATTGCAGTTGCGGTGAAGAAAATGTGACTGGTGCAACTGCATGGTGGCAACTTGAACCTCCTGAAATAACTAATTCCCTGAAGCTTCCTATACGAATGGGCCATTCCCAATAGGGTAAATCGCCCTTGGCTCAAACATTGTACAAATTATACCTTTAAAGCTTAAAAATGAATGACGAGCCAAAAAAAAACCAAAACTTGAGAAAATGTAGGTATAGGTTTTTTATAGGTTTCTTATTTTGACATGGTAGTTCATTATTTTGATTTAATTATGAATCACCCTGTAAACAACCAAGCAAAATTTGAAGAAAAAAAAACAGCAATTCAGTTTTATGCAGCATTTTGCCTTCTTCTCAGTAACAAGACTTGTTATTTGATATTTGTGTTGCCATTTGGAGTTCGCCAGGGAAACATGGAGAGAAGTTGAGCGAATTTAAGCTAATTAATGGTGGATTCATGCATAGAAATTTAAGATTTGAAATTTAACATTTAATTTTATTTCCATAAGAAACCAATGGGTGAACACTTGAATGTTAAGTCTTAAATTTTAAATTTCCATGCATGAATCCACCATAACACAATTGTTCCTCTGGCGAATTCCAAATGGCCGCACAGATATCAAATAGCGTTTCTTATTATTGTAAAATTGGAAATTTATTTTTGACCGATAAGCCGGCGTGAGCAGGCGAAATGTTGCATGAAACCTAGTTGATTCAATTTACAAATTTTGAAATTCCCCTGCAAGACCAACGAAGCTGATACTAACTTGAGGACACAAACCAAGTCAGAAGCTTGTTTCCTTTAGGTCCTAACATGGTACTGAGTCGTTACTGGCTAGTCAGGACTCAAAACAGCTCGCGCTGTGAGAAGCTTAGGACAGGTTGAACAGATAACACGATAAAGGGTGGAACTCACCGGTTGGATGAGACACAAAAATAAGAGAAATAAGACCTATTGAAGTGTCCCTGTCAATAGTGCGTTCTCCTAACCCGACGGCGCAGATGCAACATGGACGCAACTGTCGCTATTTAGTGCCAAATTTGAAACATCCAGACAAATATCGATTTTTCTATGGAACACCAGGCTATTTCATGAATAAGCCTCCAGATAGATACAAAAAAGTTACTAGAAATGTGAAGGAGAACCAGTCGCAAGCCAAATTTCTATTTTGTATAGTTCTTTTTTACAAAATAATGGAAATATTGGAAGTTCGTTGCTTACTTCGCAAATGATCCACAGTCTGTTGATCGCGATGTTGTCAGATTTGGCATGGCCGCCGTTACCAATAATAATTTATATTGCAATTACTGTCACCTGAAATAGTCACTATAAAATCAATTAATTTTGCAAGATGTTTCCTTGCGCATTTCTAGTTTAGAAATCTGACACCATACTGCATGAAAATTCAAAATTTGAAAATTGCTATATCGAAATAATTGAAATTTATATTTCTTGTTCACTTGGCAACCCCGAACAAGGCTTCTGCCGTTCTCCCGCCTGGCTTCTGGGCCGGAAAGTTTTATGCAATCCGCAGTACATTGATGTAGCAAAGATTGCCTAAAACGTACCGTGTGAGAGTGGCTCTTGCGGCTCGCCTACCTTTGGCCCCAGAGGCTTTCAGTTAGAGGAGAGTCAGAGGGGGCCCTGATCAAAACTTCCACTCCACGTGTTCGCGGAAACGGAATAAAATGAAACCTTTTTCTTCATCGTATCGACTCTCGGTTCTACACTTGTTATGAGGCAGTGTTTATTTCCATTTTTTCTTGTAAGAACCGGAAGCGTACCTTCCTATTCCACCTTCAAAATGATTGTTTTTAATTTTTAAAAGATTAAAATAACATCAGACTCACAACTCACAAACAGTGAGCATCAATATTTGAAAATTTCACTTACACAAACGATTATTGATAGGTTTTCTAATCATGTTACGTGTTAACAGACGCTATTTGTCTGGAAGTTTCATATCAAGCGCCTAAATAGTACGCGCATGGGCCCGGATAACACGTAAGATACACAGTCCTATTGCAACTAACCTAGCGTAATGTCACTTTACAGCTTACAGGCTTATATCACCCCACCATAAATACGTGGAAAGACACGTTCCCAGGGACGACGTGCTGTAAAGAACAAAAGAAAAAAACGCGTTATACACCCGACTATTTCCAGCAGTGCTTTTCAAGAATGTGACAGATGATCTCAGTTATAGCTGTATTAAATCTGTATTACACTAAACAATTTCTGATACAATTTCTTGAACAATCTGCCAAAATAGTGTCAAAAAACAATGAGCTTGATTGTTTAATTGACAGATTGTTCAAGAAACTGTGTAGAAATTGTGTAGTACACAATTTCTTGTACCGTCTTGTATAGTGTGGAGCCCTATTTGATCTCCAGGAGGCAGTTTGTCTTTTTTTTTGTTTAGTGCAGGTACCAGTGCCGCCTTGAGTATTTAGATGCCATTTCTGTTTAATTGGGGGGGGGGACACCAAAGTGGTTTTCTGTGAGCAAGCCACTTCTTCAAGGACCCTGTTTGGCTCCCGGAAATCTTCAGGGGCATTTCTGTTTAGTTAGGCCGCCAGCGCCGCCTTGTATGATGTGGATCCCAGCTTGGCCTCCAGGAGTCTTTTGGTGTCATATGTATTCAGTGTGGTCCACCAGAGTTGTCTCACGTTGTCAGGAGCCTTATTTGGCCCCCGGAAGTCTCTGAGTGCCATTTTTGTTTAGCCCTCCGGAATACTAGCGCCGTCTTGTACTGTACAGTGTAGAGCCAGCCCTATTTGGCGTGACCGGACAATTCGTCCCGCGGACAATTCGTAGCGGACAATTCGTCGCGGACAATTCGTCCCGCGGACAATTCGTCTCGCGGACAATTCGTCCCGCGGACAATTCGTCCCGCGGACAATTCGTCTCACGGACAATTCGTCGCAAAATAATGTTTTGCACTTTAACAAGTCCCTTTGTCTTTCCTTGTTGCTTTTCGAACTTTAGTAAGCCCCCTTATTCCTTTTTGTAGTATTTGGAGCCCTACTGCGCACCCTGGTTTCTTCATGTCTTTGGAGCTCTGCTTAGTCCTCTTGCATCATTCCGAGAATTTTTGCTAGTACACCAAGCTTTGGGAGCACCCACTGACGGGAGCACCAGTAAGCCCCCTTATACTTTCATGAGATATTTGGCCCCTATCGAGCCCCTTATCTTCTCTAGTGTAATTTTTGAGCTCTAATGAGTTCTCTTATGTTTTTCATTGCTTTCAGATTTCCATACGGCCGGGCCCCTTTTGCAGTCTTGTGTTATCAAGAGCTTCACTGGGCCCCCTTATTCTATATTCAACGTAACTTGAAGCCCTGCTGAGCCCCCTCGAATTTTCCATGAATTCCGGAGCAGCAAGCAGCGTTATGCCGCCATGGCATGTTGAAGCCCTATCGGGCCCCATTGTGCCTTCAGGTGTAGTTGGAGCCCCGTTGAGCCTCCTTATGTTTTTCATGACTTTCGGAGTAGGTACCAGTAAGCCCCATTTCGCGTTATTTTGTTATACAGAGCTCCATGGGTCTCCCTTGTCTCTTCAATACCGTTTAAAGTTCTGTTGGGCCTCCTTGCACTTTTCCTATAGGCTTTTGGAGCGTAGTAAGTCCCTTGTGCCTTTATGTTATATTCGACCCCTTATCCCTTGTTTCTTATATAAATATAATTTGGAGCCCTAATGAACCCCCTTAGAGCCCCTTGAGCCCCCTTGTGTCACCAATATCATTTGAAGCCCTACTGAGCCCCCTTGCATTTTTCCGTGACTTTCTGATTTTTATTGAGCCCTGCGTCATTTAGAGCCCTAAAGAGCCCCCTTGTGTGTTTTCGTGGCTTGTGCGTTCTTGCATTGCTGGAAGCCCCAGTGTACCTGGGTCTCTTGTGCCTTCATGTGATATACGGAGCCCTATCGGACCCCCTTGTGTCCGCAAGTGTATCGTTTGGCGCCTAGTGAGCCCTCTTGTTTTTTGTCTGGCTATCAGAATTCCAGTAAGCCCCTGTTGCCTTCTTGTGTTATTCGGAACTCCATTGGGCCCCCTTATTTCCTCAACGTTTTTTGAAGCCCTGCTGAGCCCCCTTACATCTTTCCGCGACTTTCGGAGCAGTAGCAAGCACTTTCTGCCTTCAGGTGATATTCGGAGCCCTATCGGGCCCCATTGTGCAAGCAGATAAGCTTGATTATAAAGAGCTTCATTGGGCCCCCTTGTCGTATTTCCGTGGCTTTCGGAGCTCTATCGGATCCCCTTGTACCCTTGTGTGTAGTTTGGAGCCCTAAGCAGTCCATTTTTGTTTTTATTGGCTTTCAGCACTATGCAGTAAGTCCCCTTTTGCCTTTTCTCGTTATAAAGAGCCCTTTGTGTCACCAATATCAGATGAAGTTCTACGGAGCTCCCTTGCACTTTCCCGTGATTTCTGGATTTTCCATAGGCCCCTTCTGCCCTATGTGTCCATTGGAGCCCTAACGAGCCCCCTCATGTGTTTTCGTGGCTTTCAGAATTCCAGTAAGCCATCTTGTGCGCTTTTGCATTTCTGGAAGCCTTAGTGTAAGTCCCTTGTGCCTCCATGTGATATAAGGAGCCCTATCGGACCCTCTTGTGTCTGCAACTGTAGTTTGGAGCCCTAGTGAGCCTCCTTGGGTCCATAAGTATAGCTTGGAGCCCTAGTAAGCCCCCTTGTGTCCATAAGTATAGCTTGGAGCCCTAGTGAGCCCCCTTGTATTTTTCCATGACTATCAGAATTCCAGTAAGCCCCTTGTTGCCGTCTTATGTCATCAGGAGCGTCAGTGGGCCCCCTTGTTTCTTCACACGTGTTTTGAAGCCGTGCTGAGCCCCCTTACATCTTTTCGTGGCTTCCGGAGCAGCAGTAAGCACCTTGTGCTTTCATGTGATATTCAGAGCCCTATCGAGCCCCCTTGTGTCTTCAAGTGTAGTATGGAGCCCTAATGAGCCCCCTTGTGTTTTTTCGTAGCTTACGGAATTCCAGTGAGCCCCTTTTGCCTTCTGTTGTTATATAAAGCTCTTTGGGTTCCCTTGTGCCTTTATGTGATATGCGGAGCCCTATCGGACCCCCTTGTGCCGGTTAGTGTAGTTTGGAGTCCTAGTGAGCCCCTTTGGTTTTTTAATGGCTTCCAGAAACCCAGTCACCCCCCTTTTGCCTTTTTTTATTATACAGAGCTCCATTGGGCCCCCTTGTTGTATTTCCATGGTTTTTGGAGCTCTATCGGGTCCCCTTTGTACCCTTATGTGTAGTTTGGAGCCCCAATCAGTCCACTTGTGTTGGCTTTCCGAGTATCATACAGTGAGCCCCCTTTTGCCTTTTCTTGTTGTGAAGAGCCCCTCGGGCCCCCTTGTGTAACCAATATTATATGAAGTTCTACGGAGCTCCCTTGCATTTTCCCGTGATTTCCAGATTCTTGTTAAGCCCCTTGTGCCCTATGTGTCGTTAAGAGCCTTAATGAGCCCCATTATATGTTTTCAGAATTCCAGTAAGCCATCTTGTGCGCTTTTACATTGCTGGAAGCCCTAGTGTAAGTCCCTTGTGCCTTCATGTGATATACGGAGCTTTATCGGGCCCCCTTGTGCCCGCAAAAGTAGTTTGGAGCCCTAGTGAGCCCCCTTGTGTCCATACGTGTAGCTTGGAACCCTAGTGAGCCCCGTCGTTCCCATGAGTGTAGTTTGGAGCCCTAGTGGCCCCCCTTATGTTCTTCAATGCGACCATCAGAATTCCAGTGAGCCTCCTGTTGCCTTCTTGTGTCATCCGTAGCTGCCGTGGGCCCCCTTGTTTCTTCAACGTCTTTTGAGCCCTGCATGCTAAGCCCCCTTACATCTTCCCGTGGCTTTCGAAGCAGTAGTAAGCACCTTGTGCCTCTATGTGATATTCGGAGCCCTCTCGAAGCTCCATAAGGCCCCTTCATGTTTTCAATATCGTTTGAAGCCTTGCTGAGCCCCGTTGCATTTTTTCGTGGCTTTCGGATCTCTGTCGGAGTCCCTTGTGTTTGCTCATGATTTTTAGATCTTTTTATTGAGCCCCCTTGTGTCTTCATGTGTAATATAACCCCCTTACCTTCCGAAGCCTTCACTTGCGACGAATTGTCCGCGGGACGAATTGTCCGTGAGACGAATTGTCCGCGGGACGAACTGTCCGCGGGACGAATTGTCCGCGGGACGAATTGTCCGCGGGACGAATTGTCCGCGACGAATTGTCCGCTACGAATTGTCCGCGGGACGAATTGTCCTAGCACCCTATTTGGCCCCCGGAGAGTCTTTGAGTTTTTTTTTGTAAGTGTGATTAGCTGTTTAGGCTCCCAGAAGTCTTCAGGTGTCATTTGTGTTGAATGTTTTTTGAGTTATTGCGGCGATGTTCTTTCTCGGGACGTTCTTTCCTGGGAACTGATTTTTCGGGGATACACAATTTTCTGGCGAAATTCATTCCGGAGAAATTATTCCCTGGCTCTTATCACGGCCATAGGAGTTTTTGTTGCCTTTATTAGATCTGAATACACTTGGAAAATTCCATTTCACGTACAACACCCAGACTTGAATCACAGGGAATCGAACCCGAAGCCTTACTTCGCCGAGCAGGTGCGCATCCCACCCGACTAGTGGGCCGTCTATTTTATATAAAAATACTACCTACTTATTTAGATGCTTTGCTTAGGTACTGGAACAAGCGATTTCTTCTCTGCGTTTTTATAACATTGCATGCCACTACTTGACTGTAAAGTCGTGGCATTGTTTATAGAATAACGTGCCTATTTGATTGTCGCGATCAAGATCTCAAAACAAATCTTCGTATGATCTCTTTGTTTCCATAAATGGTCTTGTGTGTCCTTTGAATAACAAAGCACCAAAATGGTGGCGCTGATGGTGATATCATCATATTATGACAGCTGACCAATATGATTTCACTTTGCAATCTTCACTTCGTATTTTGTGCAAAGTATGTACATACTATTGATAACAAAATTAACTCATACAGCTATATTTTGGCTGCGTGAATTGAACATTTCTGTCAGTGCCAAGGTGACAAAGCTCAATCAATCTGATTTCCGTCAATCATGCCTCGATTTAGCATGAACGAAATAACAGAATTGTTAAACAGCTGGAAGAAGGTCTTTCTAGACAGGTTACGTTGATGTTTGGCATCGACAAAATGACTGTACTGTCTGTGCCAGAAGCAATGGGCAGAACATGGGAACTTTGCTATAGAAGAGGTGGTGCCGAAAGGTCAAGATTTTCCACTGTGGACCAAGACCAAGCGCTGCTCGATCAACTACGACATGATATCTTCAGTACGGCACGAAAAGCGATAAACGAAACTGCCTTTCCAGGCTGCTCGATGACTGCGAACCGCCGAGTTCGAGAGTCTGAATTGCGCTGCAGGGTGGCTGCTAGGAAGACGTTCTCAGCAGACTTGAGGAAGCAAACTCATCTGCTAGTTTCGCTCACCCACATTTATCGAGAGTAGGCTTTTGGTATCGGAATGCAGCATCCAAGGCAGATTCAGTTCAAAAACTACACCAATATTTTCAAATTTCAACTTGACTTTGATAGCTAGATCTTTCAGAAATGACGACTCTGGGAGGCATGACGACGAAATCGTCAAAAAGTCAAATCCACCCCAACCAAATGATGAATAATAACGGCGACTGGATTTAGACGCTGTATGAGTTCATTTTGTTACCAATAGTACATATAGACAATGGGGCCTTGCACTGCCACTTTCACACACCGAGGGCGCCACGACCGTTGGGGGCAAATTCGACAATTTTGACTGCGTTGACGCTTCAGCGACCGACGTCCGTCATTTTATGTCTTGATTTGAAATTTGGATAACCTCTGTTTCTTGCTTGACGTCTCCAGTCACTGTCAGTTACTGGTCAAACTACTCAAACTCCCATGTTTTTCCCGTGGTTACGGCCGCTTCATCGAAGTAGGCGCCCCCTACAGTAGTGGCGACCTCACGTTGAGTTTTTCAATTGCAAGGCCCCATTTGTTCAGCATAATAATATGAACGAAACATGAAATGAAGCAAAGCACCATTCGATGGTGCGATTTTCTAAAAAATAACATTTCATAAAGGCTCTGTTACATCTCTGTTACGCTGTTATTACCTAGGCAACAGCCAATGGCTGGCAGGATTTTTTACATAACAAAGCGTCGTTTGTGGAATGTTATTTTTTCACAGAATCACACTATAAATACTCATAAATTGAAAACTGTAATGATATATTGAGTAGAGGGTGAGGGTATAGATTCCAGAATTATTATTGTGATTCAATGGACCATTTTCAGATTTTTTCTCGATTGTTAGCTAGTTTCTCGCATATTGGGAAAACCACTATGATGTGTGAAAGAGCCAAGTGTACTCTTTCAGGTATTGGTTGAATGAAAATTAAATTGCATTGGCGACATATTATGAACCAAGCGGTTCAAATTTTTTATGTAAGATAGTTATGCCACTTCTTTTCTCTTGGTAACGTCTTTACACATGTAGGGGCGTGGATCCCAATGCGTTTGAGTACCGATTTCTTTTATTTTCTTTCTTTTCTCTTGAACTACCAATTGTTTCGTATTTGATTCGCAAGACAAAAATTCATTTTAGATGAATTCAATGTCAGCTTCGTGCAATGTAGGTATTCAAGGTAAACTTTTTCTGTTACTATATTCTGCAAAATGAATAAGTAGTGGTTCCAAGTGACGTGGAGTAAAACCACAAGTATTTCTGGTGGCGAATTATACATAAATTTTTTTGAATAAAAGAGTAATTATTCTCAAATCCGGTGCTTATAAAAGCACAAAGTTTTGTCAAAGTAGATACTCGTATAGGAATTAATTTTCAAGATTTATATTTTCATAATTATTAACATTGAGACTTCACGAACTCCAGTTTACATATTTTTTCCAGACCTCAATGCTGAGCTTCTTGAAGAGTAGAAGAGTATTACAGTTTTGTGCACAGCACTACCTACAAGACATGGTATAGAAAATGGAAGGCTTTAAGCAGTGCTAAGCCTCGCGTGAACATGGCCGATATCTCCTTCTAGTGGGGGGGTTAGCGGAATGGTCTGTGCATTTTGTGATCAAAGCATGAAATTTGGCATACTTGTTCAGAAGACCCTTCTTCGCAATTTCAGATGTGGCGCCAGAGACACTGTATTACGGTTAATTTACCTGCTAGGGGTAAATTCTGCAAAAATGGTTCCTGGCCGGTCTCTGGTAACGCAGTCGGTATTTTTTAGTTCTGTTTAGGTAAAACTACATGTAGAAATGAGTGAGGAGTACATTTTCACAAGCAAAGTTTCAAATGCTGCCTTTATACGTTGTTTCAATACATTTTAAGGCCAACTTTGTTTTAGTACAGGAAACATGGTGAAAAAATTGACAATACCTCGGCAAAGATATGAACGTCCTGAAAATTTGATATTCTGTCCAGAATTATGTGCCCTACTACATATCTAAAATTTCCAAAAATTGCACCCCCAGGCTTCGAGTTATTGGAGGGGGGGTAAAAGACTGCAACTCAAAATGAAAGGCATAGAACCCGATGGAACACGTCAATCCAATGGATGCAAATACGTCGTAGTTCGACGCATCACAAACAGTTGATACAATTTTGGCACAAAAAGTGTCGATCATGGTTAAAGGGGGGTCGTGGGGAAGGGCGAAACTCGGCTGGGTGGCTCTTTTTGTTCCTGAGCCATGACGAATTGATCACGACAAGATTGGTATCTTTTCCGACTAAATTCAATGTCCTGAACTTGAATCCGATGTGTGAATTTGGATAAAAACAAGTTTGAACAAGTGAACTTGAGAAAACCTGTTTTTTCTTTGACAGTTTTCACGAAACTTTTTTTTACTGTTAGAGGTATTCATCTATGAAAATATTTCAGAGGCCATCAGATTGAACTGTATTCTTAACGGAAATCATTCATTCGATCTGTAATTTTGTTTTTCGACATAGAAAAAACCGATTTGAACTTTAGTCGGCACTGCCCGGCGTCTACTAATGACCAGAACACACAGCATGCACTTTCAAGTAATAACTCAATACCCTGCATTGCGATTTATGACGATTTTGTTTATGTTATAGGGAATTCAGTTCTGCACAGATCCTCGAACTTTCAAAGATGAGTTATAATTTTTCAGATAGTTTGGGCTATTTTCATTTAAAGATGCATGGTGTAGTGTTCTGGTCAGAGTAGACGACGGGCTGTGCCGACTAAAGTTCAAATCGATTTTTTCTATCTCGAAAAACAAAATTACAGATCGAATGGATGATTTTCGTGAAGAATACAGTTCAATCTAATGGCCTCTGAAATATTTTCAAAGATGAATGCCTCTAACAGTAAAAAAAAGTTTTGTGAAAATTGTCAAAGAAAAAACAGGTTTTCTCAAGTTGACTTGTTTGAACTTGTTTTTGTCCAAATTTATACATCGAATTCAAGTTCGGGACATTGAATTTAGTCGGAAAAGATGCCAATCTTGTCGTGATCGATTCTTCATGGCCCAGGAAGAAAAAGAGCCACCCAGCCGAGTTTCGCCCTCCCCCGCGACCCCCCTTCAACAATGATCGACACTTTTTGTGCCAAAATTGTATCAACGGGATGTGATGCGTCGAACTACGACGTATTTGCATCCATTGGATTGACGGGTTCCATCGGGTTCTATACCTTTAATTTTAATTTGCAATTTTTTACCCCCCCTCCAATATCTCGAAGCCCCGGGGTGCGATATTTGGCAATTTTAGATATGTAGTAGGGCACGTAATTCTGAACAGAATATCAAATTTTCAGGACGTTCATATCTTTGTCGAGGTTTTGGCGATTTTTTTACCATGTTTCCTGGACTAAAACAAAGTTGGCCTTAAAATGTATTAAAACAACGTATAAAGGCAGCATTTGGAACTTTGCATGTGAAAATGCACTTCTCACTCATTTCTACATGTAGTTTCAGCTAAACAGAACTAAAAAATACCGACTGCGGTACCAGAGACCGGCCAGGAACCATTTTTGCAGAATTTACCCCTAGCATGTATATTAACCGCAATACAGTGCCTCTGGTGCGAAATCTTGCGTGGCGCCACATCTGGAATTGCAAAGGAGGGTCTTCTGAACACGTGTGCCAAATTTCATGCTTTGATCACAAAATGCACAGATCATTCCATTTTTGGCCGTTAACCCCGCCACTATTAAAAAAAATCCAACCCCTTCCGCCATCCTATCTCTGTTTATAAACATCATTGTTATTAAAAATCGACTTTGATGCCGTGGAAAGGGTCTACTTATATAGGCTCTCTACATTTATTCTCATTGTGAATCCTATCTCAAATGGCGTTACCACCATGAGCGTAATATAATGGAACTGGATTTGAGATAAAGAGAAACCTATGATTGTAGACCCTCCCCGCGGCATCAAGATTAATTTTGAATATGATGTTCATAAACAGGTACAGGGGATGATGGACGGGGTTGTTATTTACTTACTCTTACCGGGTGGATTCTGTCACACTATACTCGCCTACTGTGTTGAAAATAAAAGCTGAACGCATTATAATGTGTACCTAGGGTAATTTTTTGGAAATTTCTTTGATTTCGAAGAGTGCACCAGTGGCATGGAATAGGGTCACTTCGAAATGAAGTCATTTGAAAAATTAACTCTTCGGAAGTGATCCTGTTGCACGCCACTAGGGCAACCAATCCCGAGACTTTATCCAAATCCCGGGCGTTTTCGGGATTTCTCAAATGTTGCAGTTTCCACCTCAGTTGAGTGAAAAACAGAGTCAATGCAAGAAACACAGATTATTCAAGTAAGTACATCATCGTTTGACACCAATATTAGTATTTTACTCGGTATTTTATTGTCTTTATTTTGCATAAAATAAACATCGCAGTTGCATTGCAATAATGCGTATTTTCTTCGAGAAAGCAAAAATTACTTGCTGAAAAAAAAAGATTTTTTTTTTTCGATTTAGTTCATACAGTTTTGTTTTATTTCATGAGTTTGGACATGTTCTTTGGTTTCCAAGGGTCGGTGTTTTCATTTCCATAACTTTGCCTGGAAGATACCATAGATATCCATGGTTTTTGGTGATATGGTAACCCGAAGGTATCTGATGTGAAATTACCGGCCCTAAGTGTAATGTACCTCACCTAATAATAAGTATCAATATGTACTATTAATAATGGTATCGAATCAAGGTGTGCTCACTTGAATAGTCTGTGTTTCTTACATTGACTGAGGTAAAAAGATGCATAATTTGATCCTGAAAATCCCGGGGTCTCGGTGGAAAAATCTCGGGATTTTCTGTACTGGAAACCTAACGGGATCCCGGGATTGGATGCCCTACACACACGTCACTGATGTCAAAATCGAAAATATTCCCAAAAAACTACCCTACAAAGGTTAACCGTGAATACGAATTGTTGTTTCAATCAAAGCCCTCGTCTCAAAGTTGCCACACAAGAAAATTATTTTTTGTGAACTTTTAGTCTTTCTTAGGAAGCGAATGAAATGCGTATAACGTTACATTTTTCTGAATCAGAAGGACTAGAAGAATCTTTTCTGAAGGTTTGCTCGGTTAAAACTGGGACAGCCTGTGTGCAAATCACTTTTAATAGTGCGTCAAGTGACCTGTGATTTCCCGGATTTCTCCTTTCGGAGCGCATCGCGCGGTCAGACTCCTAGCCGCGTGAAAGTAATTTATTTATATTGATGGGGGTTCCAGTTTTACCTGTTGGTGCCATTCACAGATTCCGTTCTTTCTATAGTTGGACCAAAATTTGTATTATTATTTTGGTCCAATATCTTATTTTCAAAGCCGAAACAAAATCTTTTTAAAACAGAATGGAGAAGACTTAATATTTATTGATTCTATATCATGAATTATTACACAAAAATGTAGCTTGGTATACGAGTACATACCCGCATGGTTATACACCATGATTAGTCGTAGAACCCAGAACGGGATTATTAATCATTTCAAGAAACTTTTACGAGTGTCGTAAAAATATGCCAAATTGAAACAGATATGTAGGTATGGAAGATATTTTGTTGTGTATTTGGTTAGCTGCTGTGGTAGGTACTTAACGACTAAAAAAATTAATTGTACCTTCTGTACGAGTATGGTACCAAGGTCATTGTCACTGGCCGTTTTATTTCGCAATTCAAACATCATTGAAATTCTTCTTGCGCCATCGCATTGTACGTGATCGATTGTGCACTAATTATTCTAATAATAACAATAAATATGGAATCAAGCTTTTATAATTTATATTGATATAGTGGTAATATGCTGCTGGAAATTGTTGTTCTCTGTAAACAACAACTGTAACAATAACCTGATGTTGAATGTCGGTTCAACGGAGCGCATATTGTCCTCCAGGTGAAAGTAAAACGCCGCGGCTTGATTTATTGATATTCTTAGCGGAGCAATAAAATAAAAACAATGGCAGACGAAAAACCGAGGCGCGCATATTTGATGGACGCCCGATTTCTTCTAGGTCCTAAAACGTAAAGAGGACAGCACCAGCGAGAGGATGAGCGGCTCGACGCCGCCCGGATCAATTAGCGGGCGCAGTGCAGCAAGCAGTCAAGGTAAGTATGTAGGAGGAGACGCAAAATGTTACCTCAGAGTAGTCGTAGTAGAAAATTCATAACAACAAGGAGCCCAGCTGACTGTTGCGATGATCTCAGTAGTAGCTTGTAATAAAACGGTGTTCGACGCACGTTGCGCTGACCAGGTTTCGACAGAGTTTACCTTGATAACGCGGCATTATCTGTAGATAACGCCATTCAATTTAATGTGTAAGTATATAGCACACACATTCTCTCATACAGTATACCTTGTACCATGAGCAGCACATTGCCGCGAATTCGAATCAAAACTGTGAATCAGAAGGGCAGGGTCGTATCGACTCTGCCCCGCAAGAAGGGATTGAGATTCACAAGCAGTCAACGGGCAGTGCCTCCTGTGCGGCAGCATGTGAGCGTAAAGCACCCGACGAAGTCGGTGTTGTTGAAGTATTCAGGTAGAGATGATTGAGGCGTCCCCCGGTGTCGAAAACGTGCTAATATAATTTTTTTGTCTAGCTGGTGAAACAGATGGAAATGTGGAGCTTCGCGAGGAGAAGTACGAGATCCACATCGAAAGATCGCATACGGGCCTCGGACTGTCGATTGCTGGCGGCAGGGGCTCGACCCCGTTCCGCGGCGACGATGAGGGCATTTTCATATCGCGGGTGACCGAAAACGGCCCTGCGGACTTGGCGGGGCTGCGTGTTGGTGATAAACTGTTGGCGGTTAATGGCACATCAGTGGTGGATGTCAGTCACTATGATGCGGTGGAGGTGAGTTTTGAAACGGGTCATCTGTTCTGCTCGCATTACGGAAACCGTTTGTCCTGAAAATCGTCTTTCATTGAGTGCTAAAGAACATACTTAACGTAATGAACTTTTCAGGTACTAAAAGAATCTGGCGCTGTTCTGATATTGGAAGTGTCGCGCGAGGTGACCAAATTCATCCCGGGCGATAACAGTTCCACAGGTTTGGCACCGTTGTCGAACAATTCGTTGTCGGAAGAAGTGCCCTTGGCCAAAGTTCAGGTGCACACCACGCTCATCCGGGACTCGCGCGGCTTGGGTTTCAGCATTGCTGGCGGAAAGGGATCGCAGCCCTTCAGGGCGGACTCGGACGCCGTGTACGTGTCCCGCATAACCGACGGCGGCGTCGCTCACAAAGACGGAAAACTGTGCGTCGGCGACCGCGTCCTCTCCATCAACGGCGTCGACTTGACGGGGGCCAGCCACGACCAAGCCGTCGGCATGCTGACGGGCCTGGAGCGGTTCGTGCGGCTGACGGTCGAACGGGACGTGCCGCTGTCTTCACTGACGACGCCCGGTCAGTCGCCGTCCCCAGGGCCGCAGCAGTCCCCGAAAGTGTTCAGTCTTCCCAAGCCGTACACCGGATTATACACGCCAAACAGCTACGTCGCTAGGTCCGGCGGCGGCGGATACACCGGCAATTACAAAAGGACGCCGGAAGCCGATAAAAAGGTAATAATAATTTATAGATACATTTGAAAAAAGTTACATTCTCGATTTTCGTCTAGATTTATGATCTGATGTTAGCGGTCGGTGTTTTAAATGACAGAGGTTAACGGAATCAAGTGATCATTCGTAAATTTAGAAATTCCATTTCCTCATAACTAAATTACAATACTTGAACACTTTACCCAATTAAATGCTTTAAAGTCATATTCCTCTAAAGCCCGACGTCCTGTGCAGAAGATTATAGTTGGGAGCACATCCTGTTACTTCATTAACACTTGTGCAGCCGGAATCTGGTGTAATGGTATGTTGTTGTAATTCATGATATGGTAAATTATTAATAATACGATAATACGTTGATATTCTTGAAAAGTTGGCGGTTCTTGGATAATAATATGAATTATACCTGACGAGTAATCGAATAAATTTCTCCTCAAGTCGCCATGATTCCTGAAAATCTGGCGGAAAAACCTGGCTACCAAGGAGACCGAGGCCTACTTTGAGGAGAAATTTATTCGATCACTCTTTACTTCAAAAAATGTAACTGTAACTGTAAGTAGATCTCGTCAAAATATGACGAAAACCTATATACCATTTTGCAAAATTCGGCCTAATGACGAAGATACAGCCTTTCAAAGTTCGCTTTTTTCGGATTTCAAAAATTTGTAACTCAGGAACGTTTTAACAAATTTAGCTTTAATTGAGCATAAGCTGGTTTGTCATAGTTATCTATCAACCTGCCAAATTTTGAAGGAATCCAATCAGTGGCGTAGAAGTTATGAGGGGTCACCTTAAGTCAACTTTTCTTCGGATATTTCCAAATTATTGACGCTCATAACTCCTACACCACTGGTTGAATTCTTTCAAAATTTGGCAGGTTGGTAGATAGTTTCGACAAATCAGTGTATGCTGAATTTGAGCTATTTTCGTCAAAACGTCACTGAGCAACAAAAAAGTCAACTTTGAAGGGCTGTATCTACGTTGTTGGGCCGAACTTTGTAAAATGGTATATAGGTTTCCGTCATATTTTGACAAGATATACCCACAGTTAATTTTTTTGCTGTCATCGCTGAAACTCCCTGTATGTAGCATGCATAATATGTATATCATCGCTGGTGAAGGTATACGCGAAAATATTACACCGTTAATACATACACTGGGGGCGAGAATTGGTACCACCCCAAAACTGTGCCTCGGTTAAAATGAGGATATGTCGAGAAAAACTTGGGAAATTATTGTGCTTCCTGATAGAGAATTTTTTTACCACAAGGTACCATTTTAAATCACTTGATTGTCGACCTGTTGTACAATATACAAGGTGACAATGAGAGGGGTGCAAAAATGATCTGACTTTGGTAAGGTCTTGTTTCGAGAAAAATGAGTCATAGAATTTTTGTGTCATATGTTTTTGGGAAGCCTATATCAATATCTTCAAGGAATTGTGAATCTTTGATCTTATTTTGTTTTTTTTTCGAAGATTTATTGATTTTTTTATGCAACTTTTCTAATGGCATGAAACTCGACAGGAACGTACATATAAGTGTATCAAATGTACCATTAAACAATTTGATCCCATTGGTCCTCAGAATTGGTAAGGGCCTAGACCCCTTTTGGGACTGTATGGCAAATCAAGCATGCTGTGACATTGCATCACAATGTTGAATGGCCTAGGATGGTTCAGAATGCACCAATGACAAGTATCCATTCCATCAAGATTTTTTTCCACTTCCCCCTACTTTTTCCCTTTGGAAAAGCTATTAATGAAATTCCTTACATAAACTTCGAGTTTGAATCACCATGAAGAAACGTGAACTTGCAAGATTACCTACCTTTTAATTTTTTTAAAAGCTGCTTGCAGGAGAAAAGTATGATTCACGCTTTATTTCCACGTCTACGATAGATTAATTAATTTAGTGGGGTCAGTTCGATGTTACATGCGTGCTTGAATTATTTAATTACCTTGGTAAATGCCGCAGGATGACTCTTCAAACAGCTGACTTTAGTGGTGTGTAAGCCAAACTAGGTACGGTACCTACACCGTATGTTGTTCTACGTGCATAAACCGATATTCCAATAGACCATAAAATATAAGATTAAATTTATAATTTATATTATACATATTATCACTACACGGTGGCCGAAAGATTGTGTTTGTTGGATGCAAATATTTTGTTACAAATATACACACCCAAATGGTCTATGGATACCCCGAAATTTGGACTCGATTAAAATGACAATTTCTCGATAAAACATCAACAGATTTTGGAAATTTTTGCGATGTTCGATAAAGTGATCCTCTGACTACAAAGTAACACCTTAGGTCACCTGATTGTTGGCCCTCTGTACTACATACAGGGATTACAGGGTGACAATGAAACTAATGAAAGGAGCGCAAAAATGACCTGACTTCAGCAAGGTCCCGTTTTGGTAAAACAAGTCGCAGAATTTTCTAGGTGATATTCTCGGAAATAGTACACCAATATCCCGAAATGGTTCTAGACTTGTAATCGTATTTTGTTTTTTCAAAGTTATTTTTTTTTGTGATTTTTGGATTTTTTCGTGCAGACTCTGCCCTTGCTTCTTGCTTCTTGCTAACCCTTGAAATTGGACAGGAACGTACACAAAAGCCTTGTCAAATGTATCCTGAAATAATGTGATCCCATCGACCCTCAGAAGTGGTTAGGACCTGCACCTCTTTTGGGACTATGACAAATCAAGCATGCTGCGACGTTGCATTACATGTTAACCCATATTTTACCAATGGTGCGTAAACGCACCACTAGGTTCTCGATTTTTTTTTCGAAAATCCCGATCAATATTTTAGAGATCTCATCGAGATGAGGTCCTTTGCAAAGCTCCAAACATTACTTTCAAACAGCTAACTATTAAAAATTGAGACTTTTCTTCTTCAAGATTTGGGTCATAAATCATCAAAAATTCGAGGTTCTTGCGAGTTCGTCTATGATCCCATTTTGTGAATAACATTTAGAATAAAATGAAAATTGGATTCCTGGATAATGATAACATGGGATGTAGAATAATAAAGCCGTTCATGAAATTTGATTATTTTCATGAAAATCTAAAAAATAAGCTGCATAAAGTTGGATGGTGCGTATACGCACCATTGGTAAAATCCACTACCTGAATCCCAAACTTGTGTTCAGCAATGAACTCACACTGTATGATGGCAATATAAGACGAACGTGACTATACATTGAAATGTTTTGCTTTTTCTAGAAGACCGTCAGTAAAATCAGCCAATAAAAATGTTTGCGATCAAATGGCCTAACGGTGTATGGTTTAGTGGGTGGGTAAAAACACACAAATTTTACTCTCAGTGGTGACTCGAGGTAAGACGTTTTGTGTTTTTTGCCAAAAAAAGGGATACCTATCTATGACGCTGCTTACGATGAAAGCACCGAAATTTCGCTAGTCAGGTGAAAAATAATTCAGTGGTTACCATAATCAGTAATCAATTTATAGTTCAGCCAGTCTCCACAGCTAAAAGGTATAAAAGATAGGTAGGTACAACAGAAAAGAAAGAAGGCAGGTAAACATTGATCAACTCAATGTTATTGAAATTTATAATAAACACATGGGAGGTGGGAATTTATACGATAACGGGGTTGCCAACTACAGAATAGACATAACTAAAAAAAAAATGGTGGAGACTTCTATTTGTCAATACGATCGATAATATCATAGTGAATGTTTGTAAAATTCTCAACATGGTCAACAGCAAAAAATGTCGCAACTTGACTTCAAGTCATAGATAGGTAGTGATTTATTACTTATTAGGTTACTGAAATGTGAAAACTCAGGTCATAAACCACAAGCTCCAACTATCTCCAACGAAATTCGAAGAAACAACTTCGGACAAGTAATCATTAAAAATGAGAATAAAGTGAGACGCCTATGCAAAGTATGTCATATAGTCATAGTATATTTTTATGTAAGCGCTTCAACGTTCATCTACATGTTGATTGTTTCGAAAAATTTCATTAGTAATAAAATATCAGTTCCACATTTTTCCACCCCATATTTGACCAATGGTGCGTTTACGCACCATCAATTTTTTTGAAAACCAGGATATTTATATTTTTTTTGTCAATGTAAATGTCTTATTATATGTATAGGGAATGTTACTAAACAGCAGAAAAAACTTTTTTTTGTTAATTTCTATCCTTGGTAAAATATGGGTTAAATAGCCCGAAGTGGTTCAGAATGAGCCAGTGGCAAGTTTCCGTTGCATTGTGATTGCTATAGTAACCAATTTTTCCCACCATAAATGCTTCTTTACAGCCTAATTCTCGGTCCATAAATCATAAAAAAATCAATAACTCTATGAAAAAACAAAATACGTTCAAAAATTCAAAACTTTTTCGGCTAGAAAATACTGCGACTTGTTTTCTCAAAACGGGACCTTGCTGAATTCAGGTCATTTTTGCACCTCTTCCACTGTCACCTTGTATATCGTACATAGGGTCAACAATAGGGTGACGTAAGGTGTTACCTTGTAGTCAATGGATCACTTGATCGAACATTAACAAAAATTTCCAAAATCGGTTACTGTTTTCTCGAGAAATTGTCATTTTAGCCGAAACAAAATTTCTGGGTGATCCCTGGACCATTTGGGTGTGTATAGTTGTGTAGTTGAAAGAAAAACGGCAAAAACGTCACAAATAAGAACAAATTTTATTTTTTATAAATTTGTATCTGTATCCCAATCATACCCTATACACACCAAAGAGCTTAATGATCATTAAAAAGGTAACGGAAATTTTTTTCTAGCTGTCTACAAGACAGCAGGCCAAATTAAATGACGATCCATAGTTGATGATCATTGAGATTAAGCTCTCTAGTGTGTTTGGAGCATTACCTTTTAAATTCAGAAATGGAACCTTTTGAAGCAAAAATAAAATGACAACCGGGGGATGGGGCTACTGCTACCGGTATATGGCACCTGCAACATCAACCAGACCAACAGCTCTACAACGCTCCAGCTTGTCACTTTATTTTTTATTCAAAAAAGTCCTAGCTCTAAATTTACAACGTAAACGAGATCGAGATGTAAGTAATGCAAATCCAGTGTTGCCAAAAAAAAGCAAACGGCAGTAAGTGACAAAACAATCGTGTTTAATTAAGCTAGTCTTTATCGTTAGCTTCGTTAGTCTTAGTTCGCAAATTTTCTAACAGGGTGCTTAATTGAAAATGTTTGAAATTGATATCGGAAACGAGCAGACGCAGACGTAGAGAAAAAATCTTTTTTGCCTTGTATCGTTGCACGAACTGCCGAACCTCACGTGGCATTTGGCGGAGGCGGGTTACTGTATGGGCAGGGGCAACCTCAAACGACAGGACAGAATTGGTGATTTAAGAGAACAAATTAATTAATGCAGTGCGATACAGAGATCTATGCATCCTCTCTCATGTTGCCCTTTATGCCAAAAACTACGGGCGTATTTCCATTTAGTCGATGATAATGCTCGCCCACATCGAGCCTTTCTGGTTAACGCGGTGTTACGAGACCACCGGATCACTAGAATGATATGGCCGCAAATTGTTCATCAATGTCTCAATGCAATTAGTTTTCTTCATTAAATTTTCATTGATTTCGAAAATTGAAAAAAGTGTTTCATCAAATTAACGGCAGATTTCACGATCAAAACTGCAACAGATCTAAGGCAAAACAGATTTTTGCTCCACGTCAGCTCGTTTCTGATATCAATTTTCAAAATTTCAATGAAGCACCCTGTAAAAATATTTTGCGAAATAAGACTTATGCACGAGCTAATGCAGTAATTGTTTTATAGTTGTTATACAGTACTGGAAAAAGAAGTGTTTATTAGGACCGCAACAACATGCCCAAATGTTCCTGCCTTGTGAAAGGTTTCAGACGTTCGAAGGAAGTGGCAGCCCTGAGTGTCATTCACGTCAAGTTTTTTCAGCCACATAATGCATTCCTTTCAAATTTGAATGCAGTACATGAGCACTGGAAGAATCGGCGTGAAAAAATGCGGTAGTACAAGAAAAAGTTCACAACTTTAAAAAAAACGCACTACGATCAAAATTCGAAAACGGTTTAGAGATATCGATGTGCTTTTCAAAACTGCACTCAGAAAAATCTGAGAATAATGTGGACCGGTTTTGCACTTCTTCTGTTTCACCCTGTATAGCCACTTAACGTCGTTGAACCTCTGTACCATATAAGTATGTTACAGACAAAAGAACACGCTATCCAGCATGACTACGATTTTCAAAATCGGTCCATTTTTTCCCGATATATCCACATTTGAAGTGAGGCAAAATTTTCGAGTGAATCACTTAAATTGTTGCCCAGTATATTATATGACGTATGATTAGCATGAATTCAGTGTTACAAAGGCGTTCCAAAAATACATAAAAAGCACCACATCTATGTCACACCCAGTATATAACCAAAATTTGTTTTCCAAAAAGAAATTTTCAGTTTCATTCTTGGAGTATGAATCTACAATTCAGATTCAGAAAAAAAAAATCGGACAAAGCGTTCAGAAAAAAATTGACATCAAATGCAGGCCAAAATTTTGGGGGTCAATGTTTATTGATAATACCTTCTCACTTTATCAGAGTACATCTTTCCTTAATTATCATGGTATCCTTTAAGCAGCAGCATTGAACTTATTATTTTCTCTTTCTCATTAATTTCATAATTTGCATAAGAATAAGACTTGTTGAACTGTTGATTCACCACCCATCATAATGCTGTAAAAAAAATAGTAAAAGTAAAAAGCTTCTGAGTTGAAATTTCAGGCTCAAAGTGAAAACAGCCAGCGATGCTCCAAGTACTTGCCTCGCATTTCCGTGTAGGTACCTATATCAACTTCAAGCAAGGTGGTCATTCTTAAAAATGAATCTTCAGGATGACATCACTACTAAAATAACATTAGAGTAAATTATTACATAAATAACACATATTCAAAAAACAACCGTTAAAAACCATATACCCAATTAGCATACCCACCTACGATTTTAACACAATATTTGCATTATTTACGCAAGGTCCATAACATCACCAAAGAAAGTTACGACACTTTTCTTAACAGAACCTGTAAATATTATGATTGCAGCTTAAGTACCGAAAACAAAACATAAACAAACTGCTCTGGAATTTAAAGCCTTGAATTAGCTAGAATACTACTTTTGCATTGTTTCTGTGATTCAAAGCAGATGATAAAGATCAGTAGTAATAGAGGGCCTTATAATTATCCAGTTAGATTTGCTGTAGTGAATTAAAATTTTAGACTAACGTTATTTTTCTTTTTCAGATACCTGAATCATATCCCTCCAAAACCGTACAACGGGACGTACCAAAAACAAATGGTATCAGCCCCGTTCCAAATGCCACCGTGCCCAAACCAATGCCTCGCCGTACTTCGAGCTTAAATTCCACTTCCGCCAATACTACCACCACCACTGTTGATGCGCCGCCCTCACAGCCATCAACACAAGAACAAAAATCCAAGAACGTGCAACAACCGCCAAATAACCAACATCAGAACTCCACCACCAACACCGACAATAAGAAAAATTCTGTTCCGTCATCCACCCTGTCTCAGGATGGAGACGACGCACAGGTACTGCCGAAGGCCATCACCAATGAGGAATTCCAAGCAATGATCCCTGCCCATTTCCTCAAAAACAATACGAATTCCATAAACAAAACAAACAATTCAGAACCCGTAAATTCAGCCGTCACTGTTACCGTTAAGAAGCCAGATCCGATCGAATTGCCGCCTTCGCCTACCGGTCCTGGTCGCGTGACGGAAACCATCACCAAGAGTACCTTCACAGAGACTGTAGTTACACGCATCACCGATAATCAGCTGAAACTGCCTCTTATCATCGAGGTATGCTCAACTCGTTGGTGCTGATGTCAATCACAGTTATCCGACACACCACTACTACTACTACTGCATGAACAGCTCTATACTGTTGTTTTTCATTTTAGGTGCGCACTGATGCTAAATAATATGAAGACGACTTCATTTGTTCTTTTATAAACATAAAGTTTTTGTCCCTCTCGTTTCCAAATGAGCTTTTATTGGCAACTGTTGTGGCAACGCCCTTAGGTTCAAGTTCTAGTGAACAACGCGCGCACTAACATACAGCGAATAACTATATCAGTCATCGTCATTCTCTGAAACTTAATTCTTCTGCATCAGAATTTCACATGTATGTCCAGTTGACCGCTATTAATCATCACAATAAAGCTTCTTTCCACGCTTTTCCAAGAGCACTTCATTTTTTTTTGCTGCGTTACAGACATGCTTTGCTAAATTTAACGCTTTGAGCTCACGTACTTGCCTTTTTGAAGGTTTGTTCTAGGAGGAAGGTGTTTAGTAAACAACGGATTTGAAATTAAACTATGTAAACCTGTTGTCTGTACATAAATCATTGTATACTAGCATAGAAATTGGAATGATTCCCAATATTGTGCTATTGTTTCCAAAATAGTAACAGATTCAATACTGCTGTGGTTGTGACGTCATCAATCCATCAAAGAAGAGCAATTCTATATTTCTGAGAGAGATCTATTAATGCAAGAGGTACACACATCTAAAAACACACTGATATAATGGTTTTGGGGTAAATCAGTGAAATTTGGCCACAATATTCGCTTTTCTTTTCCCACACGTGGGCCTCGCTAGTCCGCTAGCGGGGAAACATTGGTTTACGTGTGGATTCGCGTTGGAATCGGAACATTTTCAACGTTTTAGTAGATTTTGGAGCTTCCAATGGTCCAGAGACATTGGACAGAGCTGAATGACCTACATACAAAAGCCTTACAACACAGGCACAGAACAAAATTGAACCACTGTCATTGCCCAAACCTAACAGCTCAGGTAAAATTAGGAAGGTCTATTACAAGGAACGAGTGAGACACAGCTATCAACTGAGGTGAGAATATCTGAGATTGATATCAAAAGGAATGCAGCTAATGTAGTAAGAAGACATGACCTGACATAGCTTGATAACTGTTATAATCTAATCTGACAGGATCTAAATAACTCTGACCATGACTTGACGGATTAAAAAACCATTTTCGCCTTGACAAGATCAAGCCTGCCTGAATCTGACCTGACGGAATTAAAACCTATTCCTTGGAATAATTTATTCCGATTACTTCAGTCAGGTCAACAATATTATTTCAATTCCGTCAAGTTAGGTATACCTAAGATAGTTCAGATTTTGTCAAATTCTGGTAGTTTTAGGGTGATCCATAGCTAGATTAAAAACTCTTATCAAGAAAGACACCTCGACACCCAGATGGGTAGAAGAGGTTACGATTATACAGGGTGTCCCGAAAATACACTGACAACGCTCTAGGGCAGCTTCCTCTCATCAAAACAAGTAAAAAGTCTCCATAAATATGGGTCCGGAAACGCTTCCTAAGGGAGCGATAGGCCCCTGAAGGTGGGACCCTGAAGATGGTGTTTATTTAATATTTCCGAAACCGTTCAAGGGAAATCAATCAAACTTGACGCATTTAATAACCTTCTTATGCCTAACAAAGTTTGAATGCCTAACAAAAATAAAGTTGCTTTGGAATGGTTTTTCTTTCGCCTTGAATATCGTAATTAAAAAATCAGCATTTCTGACCACGTTTTCATACATCCAAACTCAAATATCTCGTGAACGCGCGTCTGTCGAGGTTGAACAGGGGGACCTTTTTTGATAGAAAACTCCAATATTCCATAATTTTTGTTGAATTTGGAAACAATCGACGTTCGAAAAAGAAAGGGCTATTTCACCCCCATACCTCAACCTGACCCACCCGTGGTAAATTTTTTTGGAATTACTCTTGCCTCATTTTGTTGGGCATAAGAAGGTTAGTGGATGTGTCAAGTTTGATTGATTTTGCTTGAACGGTTTCGGAGATATTGAATAAAAACCATCTTCAGGGTCCCACCTTTAGAGGCCTGTAGCTCCCTTAGGGAGCGTTTCCGGACCCATGTTTATAGGAATTTTCTTTCTTGTTTTGATGAGAGGAAGCTGCCCTAGAACGTTGTCGGTATGTTTTCGGGACACCTGTATACAGCTGGTGTCGAAACGCTGAATTAGTCGAAACGTTCCTGAGTTACAAATTTTTGAAATCCGAAAAAAGTGAACTTTGGAGGGCTGTATCTTGATACCGAACTTTGCAAAATGGTATATGTATAGGTTTTCGTCATATTTTGACGAGATCTACCCACAGTTAATTTTTTTGCTATCATCCCTGAAACACCCTGTATACCTAAATATGTACGTTTTTTTGCTTGTGGGCGTAATTTAGAAGTTTTGGTCCTTCAAAGTTGAAAAAAGTTGTTTTTTTCATTGTATTCATATTTTTGCTTTATTACAGTACTTATCCGAGAGTGCAGGCAATGAAAAGTGGTCATAAGTTGTACCATTGTATAACTACTCCTAGTAAGCCAGCCGCCGTTCAAATTTTGCAATTTTCGGAAAGCACGGGCAGGTGGCGTGTTCAGCATTTGTCGTTTGGTCGCTCAAATTGGTTATAAATCACGCTGTCTTCAAATGTCAACGTGGCACCCAACTTACTGATAGATGTTGATGGTTTGGTACAGAAATTTTATTTTTTCTCATATGCTCTGATGATTTATTGCGAGCTAATTGCTCTAGGCGACATCTAGCGACAAAATCCCAAATTCGAGGCTGACCTACTAGTAATAGTTATACAATGGTTGTACCATTCGAGTAAGCACTATGAATAGAATTTCACAAAAAAAAAACCAGTTTTGTATTTCCTCACTCTGCCTTGGCGCGGTAGTTGATTATTTCTATCTACTAGTAATTTTAATTCAACGTATATACAGGTGTCCGTTTTTCGAGACTAAGCATGAGTATCTCGAGATACAGAGTCGGTTAAATTAGGAAAAAGTGGCGCATTTTCATGACGATCAATGACCCTAAAAGATATTTGACCTATCAGTTTTAGTTTTCAAGATATCGTGAAATTTTTGTTTCAATTTTTTATTTGAAAAACGGTTGAAGGTGGCCTATTCTGATTGAAACAATAGGTGCTTTCCTTTTACCACAAAACTCACTGATCTGGTCTAAGTTAGAGAGAGAAAAAGCCAGAAATCACATGCGCGAAAGTGAGATGCCACTAACAACTTAGGTCAAAATACTTGGTTTAGGTTGTTGTTATTGGTGGTACTTATTGTTAGGGCTCTTTTCCAAGGGAAATTCAAAGCTGCCAAAATCTTTATTCTAGCTTTCAAAACAGCCGAGATACGACATTCAACTTTTTAGCGCATTTTCCATCTTGATGAAAATCGCTATTGCAACCGCTTTGTCCGTCCGTCCGTCCATCCGTTCCTCGAACTCCTCCCAAACTAGACGACCTAGCTTTCTAATTTTTTCGCTGTTACATAGCTGCCACTCTCAAAGGAGGGCTAGGCTATATTGGATGTCTATATTGCGCCGCCAACATAGAGAAAACCGCCCCCGATAAACTTGAAATACATAACATAATATTGCACTTTCTACCAGACCTGATGCTCTGGTGCTCTCATTTTTTGAATAATACATAGTTGCCACTTATAAGCGTAAGCCAAAAAACATTCCGTCTTCAATATGCGCCGCCGACATGAAAAAACTGCTAAAAACCGCCCCCAATCACTTTAAAATGAAAAACATGAACCTGAAGACATAGCAATCTGATTCTTTCACTATATTGATAGCTGACTGAAATTGGAAAAAGATAGGCCACTTTTGATTAGCCACCGCCTCCAGCTGCCGCCTCCAAACCAAAAAAATGCAACTTTCACAATTTTCACTGATTGTCATATTTTCCTTACATTTAGAAACTCCCAACTCAAACTGTGCAACAGTTACTTTGCCGAATGCTGCCGCCCCCACATGCTGCCCTCAAAGTGAGAGATGAATGAAAAACATAAACCCGAAAACATAACGATCTAATTCTTTTGCTATATGGATAGCTAACTAAAAATGGGAAAGAATTGGCTACTTTTGATATAGCGCCGCCTCCAACGTCCACCCCCAAAAGAAAAAAAGTGCAACTCAATAATTTCCACTGATTTACATTTTAATGTTACCTCAAACATTCAGAAACTCCCAACTCAAACTGTGGAAGAATTTCTTTGCCAAACTCTGCCGCTCCCACACGCCGCCCTCAAAGTAAGAGATAAATGTAAAACATAACCCTGAAGACATAGCGATCTAATTGTTCCGCTATATAGATAGCTGACTAAAAATGGGAAGAGATAGGCCACTTTTGATTAGTTGCCGCCTCCAGCTCCCGCCCCCAAACAAAAAATGCAACTTTCACAATTTTCACTGATTGTCATATTTCCTTAAACATTTAGAAACTCCTAACTCAAACTGTGCAAATAGTTACTTTGCCGAATGCTGCCACCCCCACACGCTGCCCTCAAAGTAAGAGATAAATGGAAAACATAAACCCGAAGACATAGCGATCTAATTCTTTCGCTATATGGAAAGCCGACTAAAAATGGGAAAGAATAGACTACTGTTCATTAGTCGCCGCTCCCAGCTCCCGCCCTCAAACAAAAAAATATTGATGAGTGAAAGAATTTTCATTCAAATCTATTTCATTGGCAAAAACCCCATTCTGATAACAAAATATCATAATGAGTTTCGAATGAAGAAAGTGGGCAAGGAATGGTGTTTCACCTTCAACCAAATTTCTTTACGTTCACAATATGCCTCTTTGAGAAAATGCGCTACTGAGACTCACGCACGTGAAGGCATACTCACTTGTTTTTTCTTACGAGCGCTATATTGGATTTTGACATTTTTGAATACAGTATTTTTTTCTGGTTACAATGGGTTACAACGATGGTGTCACATGCCACTTTTGAATAAATGTTTTTTGGCGATTTTTTTTTTCGAAGAGAGCTTTGGAAACAATCAGCACCGACAATAAAAAAGAACATAAATGTTAAACATTTATTGAACAGTGACATTTGACACATCATTGTAACCGTTGTTGTAACAGAAAAGAGTACTGTTCTCAAAAATGTCAAAATCCAATATAATTTAATGCACCCATAAGATGAAGAAAGTTGAATGTCGTATCACGGTTGTTTTGCAAGCTAGAATAAAGATTTTAGCAGCCTTGAATTCCCCTTGGAAAAGTGCCCTGACAATAGGTGCTTTCCTTCTACCACAAAACTCACTGATCTGATCTAAGTTAGAGAGAGAAAGAGCGAGAAATCACATGCGCGAAAGTGAGATACCACCAACAACTTAGGTCAGAATACTTAGTTCAAGTTTTAAAAGGAAAGCACCAAATGTCTTGACAAGAAAAGGCCACCTTGCACCGGTTTTTAATTAAAAATAGAAACAGAAATTATAAATTCTTGTTTTTTCACGATATTTCTAAGACTAAAACTGATAGGTCAAATAGCTTTTTGGATCATTGATCGTCATGAAAATGCGCAACTTTTTCCCAATTTAACCGACTTTGTATCTCTAAGGATAAGTGAGATACCCATGCTTAGCCTCGAAAAACGGACACCTGTATATGTATTAGGTAATAATTTTGTAAATGTTAAAAACAGTTGCGTCGGGTATTGCACGTTTCATTTGCTCATTCTGTACATTGGAACTTATTGTTTTCGGATAATAATTTAATTCGGATATTGAGAGTAACATACCTACGTGCTATCAACAACAAAAAGAGATTGACTGCATTGGCTGGATGCTGAGTGTCCCGAGTTTTTCGATACCAAAGTCAACCCTACATGAATTTTTGAACGCATGCTATACGCGGATCATAGTTGAGAATATGAGGAATAGGCTTAGGGAATAGGTAGAATGTTAGGACAGCTCATGAGATTCGAAGAATTAGTTTGCCTCTTACTAAATAAAAATTCCTTAGGTTTAATATTACTTATTATTATCTATTACACCCTAAAATCATTAGTTATGTTTCTTTTTATTGGTAGAGGTACCTTCAAGTTGAACATATCTGGTCATTGATGAAAATAATCTCCTCATGTTTTATTCAAACACTTTTTTCTCTTTGTTTATTTTAACCGAATTTACGTTGACATCATTAACGCATTAATCAAAGGCATTTCAACGTATATCCCGTTCACTTTCTATTTTCAGTAGAATGACTTCTTGGAACAAAAATAAAGTGACAAGCTGGAGTGCTGGAAGGATACGGCTGATGGCTGCTGATAGTTTCGCTCCAAAACTTTGCAGGTGCATCAGCTGTAGCCTTAGCCCCCCAGCTTGTCACTTTATTTTTGTTCTGAAAAGTCATTCTACTGAAAATAAAAAGTGAACGAGATAGACATTATGCATAGTCTTCATAGTCTTTAATTTTGACACATCTTTAATCATGTCATTCAAAGCTAATAGGACCTTGAATAAAGCGACGCATTTGGTGACGGTAAATACAATATGTAATGCTAAATTACACGTTTGCACGAACGCTAAGTGCTAATCAATGATGCCATACCAAAATAAATACTTTGGTTTTGACGAAAAATGTACGAAACAAAAGTTACACAAAGTGATTCTAATAAAAAGAAACTAACAAAATTTGGGAATGAAAGGGATCTAAACTGGTTCAATTTTATGTTGCTGTAATTTACTACAAATATATTTATTTCGCATCAACATTTCTGATTCTAGCTATTCTTTCGCTAATTATTCTCTTCACTTGCAAAATGGGAAAGGTTTTTTCTGTTTATGGATACGGTAAAAAAATGTCAGTTTATAAAAATAAAACTAATTTGCACCAACATTCGTCATAAATTATATGTATATATGCACCAAACCAATTAATTTTGTAAGGTATGGTATGGTGTCGGTTTTTAATGCTCATTTCTATTGCAAATTTGAAAATGCATTTTATGAATACTCCACGTGTTTCTGACAACCGGAGTTTATGTTAATGTTGTAAATGTCGCGTAAACTAAGTAAGTGCAGTACTTTGGTTAAATAATCAACCAATGAATTGAGTTAGGGTGGGTTTAATCAGCACATTTAGCCATATGGTTTCAATTTTAGCGGTGAGCGTAGCATGGATTATTGGTTCTTGTGGCACAACGCATGCCATGATGCCAATGAGCGATGCTGCGCTTACGGTAAAATGGAAACAACAGCTAAATAAACTGACCAAACCGAACCTTTAACACGTTCACTGCCACGCTCTTCCGATGGGCCCAGCATCGATGTTCGTTAACGCTGGGACCCATGGAACCAGCATTCTTTGTGGCTTGGTGTGTCCGTATGCGCCGCTGGTCCAACTGAGACAGTCGCCGTGCATTACATGGGACCAGCTGACCAGCATGACCCACAGATCATGCTCGACGGTCAGTATTGTTTTCTTGAGCGACCTGGGGGTACTTTATATGCTTGGCAGTGAACGTGTTAATAAAATGAAATGATAAAATTTGCGTTTTTCCAGCTGAATAATATGTAAAAGGGGGTTGTATTGTCCTCTCCAACAGTAAATTAAACTTCTTGTCAACTTAAAAGAACAGTACAACCCCCTTTTATTATTATTCACTCCAACTATAAGATATGGATCCCTACAAGAAAAATAATATGTAATAATTTATTGAACATGCAGGATGAACTATGTACTTAGATATAAGTTAGCATAGTATCGGTAGCTGCTTACAATGTTATTATGTTATATCTTATGGCTCCGCTCTGTTAGTATTGTGGTGAGGTCTATTATTTGATTTGTAGATCCAAGCTGTTTCTATAGACAGAAGTTTTGTTTTCCATGTTGTTTCGTTGCTTCCGAAATTTGATTATCAGTGGCAGCAAAACACAAACACTTCTGTAAAATATTTCTACTCTTTTTCGGTATGTGGTTTCATCAGTTTATACTCTAGAATGCTTCTCCATAGTTGATCAAAGCGCGGGTGTATTTTCAGCCAAGGACTTGAAAAGATTTATAAAATTCGATTCCCACCTCCTTCCAACCATATCCCTTTCTTTTTGTGCTTGTTCGTATTGTAGTTTGTTTTGACACGTTTGTATTTTTTTGGAATAGGGTTTTTCAACTTACTAAAAGCAACCGATTCCAAAGGAATATAGAATGGACCAGGACAATTAAGAGAAAGAAAAAAAAGGAGGAACTCAATTAATTCTATCAAAAATATTTTTCATTTCTGTTCTGTGTAGAGTGTATTTCAATCTTGACTTTCTTGTTCAGGAAGCACAAGGCTTTAAAGGTAAAAAAAAATAGTTAATCCTTTCTGTGGAGATTAAGAAATCTTAGTGGACTTTAGAAATTGAACAATCTTAAGTTTTCATTGCACGATAGTCTTTGTCTCCATGTGAAACAGGTTCCTTCATAAAACCTTTTCTATAGGTTTCATATTATCACATACTTTGCATTTTAACTTTGTTGCTTCAGCACTCTACTTTTAAATATGTAGTTTCGTAGACCATGCATTATGTTTACTGGTTGAAATTCCATAGTAAGTCTGAAATTATTTACTGTTCATGTACCCTCACAAAAAAACTTATTATGGGAAACGTAACCAAAGAGGTGCATACATTTTCTCAAAGCGATAGATTAGAACAAAATGTATAATACGTACTGGACAGGTGGTTGATTCTTGGCTTTTTTTTCAGGATGTCAGTCTAAGCAAATGTACGGGTTCGTTGGGATTTAGTATTATAGGAGGAACAGATCATTCCAGTATACCTTTCGGTTCAATTGAGCCGGGTATTTTCATATCTCATGTAAGTTTTGTATTTTGAAACAGACGAGAAAAGAAGAAACTGTTTTGTTTCGTTTGTACAGATGGTTCCGGGCGGTACGGCCGCTAGTTCGGGTAAATTACGGGTGGGTGATAGAATATTGAAAGTCAATGGAATTGATGTAACTCAAGCCACGCATCAAGAGGCCGTCATGGAACTGCTGAGGCCTGGCGATAATATCGTGTTAACCATCAGGCATGATCCTCTACCTGAAGGATACCAGGTTTGTACCTCCACTATTTGTTTCGTTATTTGTTCTAACACTTTGTTATCATAACTTGGTATACTAACTTGTTTCACGTCGGTTTGATTTCAAGCAACTAGTTATTACATACTTAGAATTAGAGGTGAGTTTGCACAGGCTTCTTGAGTTTACAATGTAGACTTCGATGAAAACAAAATAAATAGAAAGTCGCTTTTTCACGAGTGCTAATAATTATTTCTTGGCTTGTCGCAGGAACTTATCATAGAAAAGGACTCAATCGAGAAACTCGGAATGCATATCAAAGGTGGCCTTCAGGGTCAGCGTGGTAACCCCCTAGACAAGACGGACGAAGGGGTGTTTGTCTCGAAAATCAACTCGAATGGAGCGGCCAAACGTGACGGCCGCTTGCGAGCAGGCATGCGATTGTTAGAGGTTAACGGCAAATCTTTGCTGGGCGCGACGCATCAAGAAGCCGTCAACATTTTGCGGTCGTGTGGTAACACGATACACCTCGTTGTGTGCAAGGGCTACGACCGAGCAGACATTGAAAAAGCCATAGCCGAAGGCAGGATGTCCAAAGGAGGTTCTGTCAGCAGTCGATCTCAAAGTGTCAGCTCGCTGGACGTTCCCGATGAAGAAAGCCAGCAAGTAAGTAAAGTCCTTGTAGATATCATGCATCCCTACTTGGGAACAACTTCTTCTGTCCGCTTCTATCATTGGCCACAGTTTGCAGTCGTATAGGCGGTTCTTCATGGCTAGCTACGTTTTTGTTGTAACATTTCGAATAATTAAACGTTTCTTTTCGAGGAACATCATATCAAATCCGAATTGGTGCAGTTCGAAAAGGAGGATGCAGAGAGGCGACTGAAGGTCGTCGAAGATTCTCCCGAGGAAGATGAGATGTCTTTGGTTGTCGCCAAGCCGACATCTTCCGCCGAAGAAGTTTTGAATGTGGTGAGAGCAGTGGACACTTTGATACATCCCTCCGGCGGCGACCATCCGACGGCTCCCAAGTCACCAGGCGGTCCGAATTCCGAACTGAAGACCACCACGATCGTCATGAGCAAGCACACATTGGCACAGCAGAACGTCACGCCGCCTCAATCTCCAAAGAACAACACTGCGAAATATTCTGTGAGTGATAAAAAGAAGTTCTTTGAATCGGCGATGGAAGAAAGCCAAAAACCTCAAAAGCCAGGTTCGGATTGACATGAAGGAATTGCGTATGAGAAGAACTAATGAGTTTGTCTATTTTCAGATAAAGTGTTCAGTTATTTGAGTGCGGATGAAATTGAGAAACTGAAAGCGGAAGAGGAGAGGAAAATCGCGAATCTCTCGCCTAGTGATCTGAATGCACTGAACCCGCAAGGCCATTCTGATAGTGAGTCAGTCGAGACTCAGCCTTCGAGGTATGTTCTCGCAGTTTTTGGGGTTTGTGGGTAACTCTTGAGCCCAAGATCCTCAAAGTGAACAGATAAATATATTAAAAAAAAAAATAGACTAGGAAATAAGCTTCCTATGTGAAAATCTTTCAATTTTATTACTTACAGGCCTTCGAGTACAATAGGAGTTGTAAGAACGGTAAAAGCCGAAAAGCGGCTGAAAGAAAGATTACGCGATGAAGGCTTGTTGACGGACGAGGAAGAACCTCTATCGCCTGCCGAAGAACGGGCCCTAAGGGCAGAAAAACGGGCGGCTTGGAGGGCGGCGCGTCTGAAGTCCCTGGAGCAGGACGCCATCCAAGCCCAAATGGTGATAAAATCAATGACAGATATGGTCGGTGTCGGAACAATACCACAATCGCCCATCATCGAAACGGTGGAAAAGGACGACAAGGTAAATCTCGTTTTTTTCCCTTGAAGCTACGATGTTTTTGTTGCTTTTATCGTTTGGCATAACCATCTAATCATGACTAATCATAACAATAATTAATTTTTGTTTTGTTCGTGATTTTAATTTACTGATGAATTGTGACTAACAAATTACTAACCCCTTTTTTTGGAATTCTCTGGTACGTGCTCAGGGCGACGGTACTAACAACATTGCATGTGTTCAGCTGAAGCCCTCTAGCGCTGATTTCCCCAAGTTGGCGGTGCGCAGTAAACCTGGAAATACTACTACTGTAAGGGAGAGCGAAAAAGTGCTTGGAGAAACTGTCACTCAACGAACTGAAGAGTATGTTGATGATATGACAGGAGAAAAGCGAGTTCGCACCGTTGAATATGTAGAGAAGCTAATAGAAAGAGAGGTATAAAACAGACAAACACCACTCAGCATGATAATGTACACTTTCACCTGGTTAGTCTAACACGTTTACTATGCTTTTTTAATCATCACGCTGTCCATCTTGTTTTTTTTTTATTTTTTGAGACAATAAGCAACGTGGCATGTGAAGACGTGAGTTCTAATTACATGCTGTAATTCTGGATCATGTTCTGCTCTGCTGTTTTCTTCACTGCTGTCTTGTCATAACAAATTCTTCATGTTGTAACATCAGTAGCTATATAATTACGTTAAGTTTAAGTACATAAGGGGGCGTGTTAAACGCACGTTAAGTTTTCAACAAACCTAAACCGCTTTTACCTCTGAACTGTAGTCTAGATGTGAAAACGTGTTTTGAATTTCATTCTTTGTTACTGTTTTGGTTGTTAAGAAGAAATTCCACCTGAAGTGCCAAACTAATTAAGAAGATGTAAAAAGTAAAAAAAAATCTTTGTTTAAATGATTAAATGTTAAAGCTTAAGAGAGATGTTACTACGGGTGTTCTATGTAACTTACCACTGTCAGATGCGAAAATACATGAGTAAAAAATCTGTTGAAAACTTGAAACCTATCTAAATAAAGCCATGATCTGTGACACAAGGCTGTGGGTAGAGTAGGTAAGGTGAGGCTTTGTAGTGTTTCATCAGCTGTTTTACTTTATGGCGTGGATTTGTTGTTTTTTGTGCTGTTTTAAAAAAATCAATTGTACATATTACGGGTTTTTCAAATTTCAAAAAAAAATCTTGAAGCACTTTGCTACCTACTATCACGATTTTTCTGAGGGACTTGTAAAGCATTCTCCATCTCGCCTCATTCCATGTTCCATGGAGGATGGATTACAAGAAACGGTGGCACTTGATTTTGCGGGCGCTTAAATTTCTGTATTTATGCACTTCATTGATGATAATCTTTGTAATACTTTTGTTTGTAATTACTGTTTCTCCAATGTAGGTAGAAACATTACAGGAGAAAATTATATCATTGGAATTGACAAAACCTGATGAACTGAATGTGAGTGCATCCGGAAACGGTAACAGCTCCGTAAAAGATAGCGAGTTTGACGATAAACCTACGTCCGAACCTGCCACTCCGAATACCGGAGACGAGAGAACTATAGACGAAGAGATCTCTTCAGTGACTAACAAACAAAAAAAGAAACGGAAACGTTCCAAAAAGGGGAAATGAACAAAATGAAGATGTTGTTTTTATTATGTATTTTTAATAACATCACAAGTTTCTACAGGGTGGATGGGTTTTTATAATAATACGTTTATAAAACTTTATTTATAGATCATTAGGTATTCTTGTACAAAGTATTTATGTTTAGAGACTTATATATTTGTAATGTATTATTATTATTATCATTTCCAGAGATTTTTGAATTTGACCAAGTATTTTTATTATTCTAATAATTTGTGGTGGTTATATGTTGAATAATATTATTTACGCAATAAGAGACCTATTATATTACAACATATAAATTTTAATAAATTTAATTTTAATAAATGTGCACACGGCCTTTCATTTTTATTACTTCTTAGGTGCAATAATTCCTTCCAGTTGCGTCTGAAAGCAACAAAATCAAAACTAAGCTTACTCTAAATATTCATTACCTTACCTTGAGTTGTTGGTTGGTTTTCATCAAGAACGCAATTTCTTCAGTGTGTTTGCGTTCCTCTGCTAATCTAGTTTCGGCTGCTCGCCTGTCTGCTTGTTCCGCTTTCTGTTTCAGTTCGATAATTTGATGTTCCAGTTCGACCTTTTCGTCTTTGAGTAGGTCAACGTCTTGTTGAAGATCGGACTTTCCTTGTTCCGCCTGCAGTGCTTTTCTCATGCCGAAAGCTATGCTACTGCAATACAGCGCTTGGAAGGCCTCTATGGTCATCCGCATCTCATCTCTGACTCTCAAAAGAAGCAGACCTCTTTCAGCGCAATTTATGGTTACTTGTCTTATAAGCTCATCAAAACATTGAGTGTACAACTCCCTTCTGACCAAACAAATTCCGGTTTCTCTAGCCTAAAACACGGGCCACTTGAAAAATGATGGACCAACACTGGGATCTTAGATAGGTACTTGTTGTTGCTGCAAACGCATGTCTAATTGCTCCTGGAGGTTAATGACGTCTAACCTTGTGGCTGGTGTGGTTGAAACGTGTTGTCTCCACAGCTGTCCTTCGTGTTCCCATTCTCGAGGTGGCAGAATTGCGTTCAGGATTTCTTCAGTTTCTTTGCGTTCGTCGCTCGTTGGAGGAGGTGCTTTCGCTTTGGCGCCTTCCTCTAGCGCTTTTTCCTGTAATTTTATTCTTAGAAAGTTGGGCGCTGATATCAACGGAGGTGTACCTTGGCTTTTTTGCTTTCATGTTTAGTCACTAGAACTGGATTGTTATATTTGACGAGGTTGTTTGCAGCGGCCAAATCTCTTTCAGCCATTTATTAGGTAATTAATCTTTGTACAAAATTGCGAATAAAATGTTATCACTCTAATGTGACTTTGACAATGAAAGCCGGATCATAGAAAGCTGGATTTTCAGCCCTGATTTTCAGATTGATGCGGTTGTTTTGATAACCGCACGGTTGTTGGATATGGTCTCCCTGCCAACCACCACACAATCGCTTGGTCGATTGTTCGCTGGTAGATTGGTTTCAGCCCAGTCAATCTAGACGCGTGATCCCTGATCCCTGATCTAGACTTTATAGGTGCTTTCCTTTTACCACATAAACTAAGTATTTTGACCTAAGTTGTTAGTGGTATCTCACTTTCGCGCATGTGATTTCTCGCTTTGTTTCTCTCTCTAACTTTAAGATTAACACGAAGATTCGAGATAAATAGTTGGGAGGTATAAATAAGCACCATGGATCGCCCACGAGTAGTATTGAATTGGAAGTGATTGAAAGCGATAGAAGCGAGTAGTACCAGCGATATTCCCAAGTAATAGTTGTTGGCGTAGATTTATTGTAGTACGCAGTAATGAACAGTGTGTTTTAAAACGATCGTCTCAATTATAAACGAACCCGTACGCGAAATACGTAACATTTGGTGTTAGAAAGCGGTATAATTGAGAGTAATTCGGCCTGCGACTACAGGAAGTTCTGAAATACCGGAATTGATTGGTAAATGTCGGACACGAGAAGCGTGTCGAAGACAAATTGGCGAGCATCATGGCAATAATGCAGCAGCAGAAAAGTCTTCAAAAACAAACAAGAAGAGTGTAACAGTTTGAAAATTTAAAAAGAAAGTGGGGAGTTATATCACCCTATAAATGTAGGGAATGTAAGTTTAGCAGTTTTCTCATATCGAGCCGTTTCTTTGCTAGATAAGAAGTTGGGTGATAGGAGTTTTTGTCCGGGCAGTTCATTTTTGTTGGGCACGGAAGACACTACTCGAACGGCCGCGTGCTGTAGGATTTATCCAGCGCAAGTAGTAATTCCGCTAAAATTCCTGTCTCTGGTATCGTTGACGCCTGAAGGGCAATACCTATCGTCAAAATTTCGAGCACAGGAACCGCCGCAACAGTGAACTCGCCGGCCGATTATTCTCGTCGTCCTACAAATTTCTTGGGGTAACGTAAAGCGCAGCATAATTTAATACTACTTCCCACTAATTCACGTTCTTTTAGGAGAAGGTTTAATACCATAATACACACTTCCGCGCCATAGGCACCGATTTTCGAAATCTATAGTACCTACTGGTATTGTTTTGTCGAGGTTTTATTCAAACCTGAGAGAAGTCCAAAGAGGTATACTTTCAAATTTTTGTTAGCAACAACAGCGAATGCATTCATTTTTCTAGGCGTGCATGGGCTTCTGACTTCGGGCTTCATGCTATATTCTTCAGACTTCAGACTTTACGCTTCATTCTTCATGCTTCATGTTGGGAACTTCAGGGTGACGTCATTCATGCTCACAGGACGTACTTCCGATCTACGTCAATTACGTGCGTACGCTTTTTTACGCTAAACCGCTACGCTAATCAAAGCACCATTCATCACTGCGTTGCTGGACCGGAAGCGACACCGTTGAGCACTAGAATCTATCTAGTAGTTACCTCAAGAGTACCTACGCACCGAGTTACCCTAACGCTTCGACTATCGTCAATTGATTGTCTACCTCATCATGTATATTTGTGAGTCTCTCTTTTAGAATTTAAGGTTTATGTTATTTTGTATCACCTATTGCCATTTTGTTTCATTATTAAACTATTCAAATTTTTGCTGTTGTGTTAACACTTATCTAATCTTCACATTCAACCGCCCGCAATAACTGTCATTGCCCTGTGCCGATTAAGGTAGTGTATTCGCACAGGTGGCGCCCTTTGTTTTTGTAAAATATATTTAACTTATAACCCCGACCCACTCTCCGAGCTGTGGCCTACCTTATGGGCAGTTGTTTTAATATCCGTGGGATTCAGTCATTTTGGTTTCAAGTTTAATTACTAGCAAGTATTAAATTTGTGACAAGAGGTGTCCAAGCTCTTGAAAAACATATTGGATGAAGGCGTGATAGAACAATCGACAAGACCATGGTCATCACCGGTTGTTTTGGTTACGAAAAAGGACTTAGCGGAATTGGAGCAGTTCTGTCATAACACCAGCAGGGCCAGGAGCGAGTAGTGGAGTTATGGCGCGAAGTGACGGAGAAAAAGTCCACCCTGACCGGGACTCGAACCCGGATCTTCCATTTGCCGGATGGATACTCTGACCACTAAGCTATCGGGGGAGACAACAGTTCCTCCGTCACATGCCCACATGAGAGCCGCCACAGTACTCCCCCTCCAGAGACGTCGTTCGTCTCGTATGTACCCCTGCGTTCGCCGTACTTATGGACCGTTGACCGTTGTTCAGTACCCCCCACCTAGGGCGACGGATAGGACGTGGGTGGACGTAGGACAGGGAAGTGGCGGTGCTGTTTATTTGTTCGTTGCTTGCTTTGTACCTCTTTGCCTGAGTTGCATGTTGCGTGCGTGCTGCTTTTGTTCGGGGTCATCATTTATGGCGCGAAGTGACGGAGAAAAAGTGTCCACCCTGACCGGGACTTGAACCCGGGTCTTCCATTTGCCGGATGGATACTCTGACCACTAAGCTATCGGGGGAGACAACAGTTCCTCCGTCACATGCCCACATGAGAGCCGCCACAGAGTACTACAAAAAAGTGTTGTCCAAACCTGAAAGAAACTACTACGTGACGCGTAGTGAGCTACTGGCCATAGTGAAACTTCGTGCCTTCAAACTTTCCTTTAATAACGAGTGCTATATCAGCGTATCCGTAGCTGCTGTAGCCCTGTTCCGTCACCCTTTTGAGCAGTTCATCCACGACAAGACACCACTGGAGGGGCGATAAGACTCCACCTTGTGGACACCCTTTTTCCAGTGGTGGATTACTGATTGTCACAAACTCTCCTCCAAGAGGTCTGCCGTTACCTTCCGGTCCACGAGCATGGATTGAATCCATTTTATGGTAGGGGTATCAATCCTCTTCCTCTTAGCGACTCTTTCAATGGGTTATCGAAAGCACCCTCCACCATCCACGAATGTGTGCCAATCGCAATTTCTTTTGCTTCCACTGCTTTCTCTATTTCTAACACTAGCTTATGTAGAGCATTCACTGTGGATTTTCCAGGCTGATATGCGAATTGCCATATGGAGTGGGTTCTTTTCCAGGGGAACATTTCACCACACCTTTGATTTTGATACCTTCAATAGCTGCAATCCTTTGATACTATGATACTGTCCTTGGATACATACGATCTTTTGATACGTTCATTACCTGTGATACTTTGATACCTGCGATACTTCAATACCTCTGATACCTTCAATACTTATAATACCGGTGCTTGAGTCATGAGGGCAACGGAAACCGCACATTTTACAGTAACTTGTAATAACACTCCCGCGAATAGAGCAGCTGCTGGCAAACGCCGCGCCACGCACCTGGCTGGCCTCTCGGCTTCACTCCGCCAAGAACCTAGCCCGAGAACTACTCCGCTCAACGCACTGGTGGATAACCTCTGCGAGCTTCTCCCTCGCCCACTGCCCCACGTATCGCTGATAAGAACCGCACAGGCAATTCTCTGGCACTCAACGTACTGGTGGACAACCTCTGCGAGCGTCTTCCTCACCTACTGACCCACGTGCCGGTGAAAAGAACCGCACAGGCAATTCTCTAGCGCTCAACGCACTAGTGGACAACCTCTGCGAGCGTCTTCCTCACCTATAGCCCCACGTGCCGGTGATATAAGAACCACACGGGCTATCCTCTAACTACTCCGCTCAAACGCACCAGGTGACAAACCTATGCGAGCTCCCCTCTATCCAAATACTTAAAACTCTACGTTAGGTAGGTACCTACTACTGATCGACTGAAACAGAGTCTTCTCGACTCAATCGTCTAGACGTGCAAATAACGCACATTCACGAAACCCTCGCCCATATGCCCTGAGCAGATGATCTGAATTTCTACGGCTGCGCTTCATAAGCTCTAAATATATGCCTGTCGTACGAAATCTTGCGTTTTATTTTTCCACGTTTTACACAAAACGCGGTGGCGTCCGAGCACATTTTATAAAAAAGCCATACCTACCCTCACTCGAGACGAGGAGAGTGCACGCCGAGTGCCGACCAAACCAACGGCGTCACAATCTATTCTACAACCATTCTCTTATTCCTTATGCAACTGGTGGGTCGATTTAAATACGAACAAATGCGGTTCGGTTTACCTACTTACATTAGATATTCCATTTCGGCACTAGAACTTGAACGTTTTTACGTAAGAGTCGCCATGGCGGGAGCCTACTCAGCGGTCCACAAGTCCACAGCGAAATCATCAGTGCACAGCTCAAACGTCCCTCCGGAAAAAAGTCCACGACTCATTTATCCCCGAGCTCTCCCACCGCGAAGACATCCGCTGATGCTAAAACGATCCACCGGAAAAAAGTCCAGCACGCGTTTATCCCCGAATTCTGACACCGCAAAGACATCCACTGCTCAAACGGTCCACCGGAAAAACATCCACCACGCATTTATCCCCGAGTCTTCACACCGATAAATCATCCCACGGCTCAAATGTCCCCCCGGAAAAAAGTCCACCGCTCATTTAGCCATTGTCATAAATGCCGCCTACACCCATAAACATTTTAAAACTAGAGTAGATGGTCTGTTGAATGTATGTTTGTGGTTCTGTCTGTCTGTCTGTCTTTGCAAAAGTTACAAAAGTTTCAAATCTAGTATACAGGGTGTTTCAAATTTAAATCGCGTCCTTTCAGAAAATGATGGGAAACTTCAAAAGAAGTAGCCTTTCTCAAAAAAATATATGTCAGAAACGAGTTATAACGGAGATATAGGCGTTCAAAGTTAAACTTTAAAAATCGTTTTTTCGTCATAGCTTTGGAATTTCCCAACCGATTTTGTTCAAATTTGAATCAAAGCTTACTGAAATAAGTCGATATCAAACATCCAATAACGCGTTCCATCAAAATTTTTCAGGGGGTTGGATAATGGTGGGTGCCTCTCCGCTTTTTTTACCCCTAGTTTTTACCGAGGTTTTTACCATCTCACGTAATTTTGTGAATTGTTGATATTTTTGAACTTGACGTTCAGTTTGGGAGAAAAAGTTGCTCTTGCAAAAATTTGATAAGAGGCTTCGTTTCTCGAGATATTTGAGGTTGGAACTTCGGAAAACATCTCGGAAAACACCATCATCGCACTTTCAAAGGCCAAAAAATTAAAATCCAAGATAACTAATTATTCCTTTATTGAAATAGGTTTTCTAGGTGTTTTAATGAGTTGATGAACAATGAGTTTTTCTAAGAAACGGGAAGTTTTTAGGAAAAAACATTTTTTGGGCTCTTGAAAGTGGATATTTTGATGTGTCTTTCGTAGTTTCAAGCCCAAATATCTTGAAAACAAAGCATTCAATCTAAATTTTGCAAGAGTAATTTTTCTTCCAAATTGAACGCAGAAGTTAAAAGTATGGACAATCTACAAAATTACTTGAAGGGGTGAAAAATAGTGGTGAAAAAGCGGAGACATTCCTCATTATCCACGCCCCTGAAAAATTTTGATGGAACGCGTGATTATTGTTAGATACCGACTTATTTCAGTAATCTTCAGTTCAAATTTAAACAAAATCGGTTGAGAAGTTTCTTCAACGTCATGACGAAAAATCGATTTTTAAAGTTCAACTTTGAACGTCTATATCTCCGTTATTATTTGTTTCTGATATATATTTTTTTGAGAAAGTCTACTTCTTTTGACGTTTCCCATCATTTCCTGGAAGGACGCGATTTAAATTTGAAACACATTGTATACAGGTGTCCCGTGTTTAATCGCAAAGATTTTGCCAGTCGATAGAGCATCAGAAAAGAATGAGATATGCATATAAAAATTTTGTTCAAAAACCCGTAATAACGGAGATACAGCTCTTCAAAGTTGGAAAACAAATACCAGTTCTTTTCACCTAACTTTTATACTGGTCAACCGATTCGCGTCAAATTTCTTACACATATTTACTGAACAAATGCCTATGAACTTCAAATAACACATTTGGTGAGAACAGCCCTATGGCGTAGATAGGGGTGATTGCGCCCCTTTAATCATTCCTAGTTTTTTCCCCACTGCAAATTTTTTAAAATCAGTACCATTTTTGAGTTGTTCATTCAATTTTGAGCGGAAAAGTTGCTTTTGCAAAATTTCGATAGGAGGCATACTTTCTGAGATAATTCAGTTTGAAGATTCCTAGTCAATCTTGCAACTTCTCATAATAATTTTAGTTGCTTAAAACTTGCATTGCTACATCATTGGAGATAATCAGTTCCAAATTCACACAAGTGATGTTGAGATCATCAAGTATCATAGCGTAAGATCGATTTTGATCAAAACAATCCAGTGGCGTAGAATTAGGGGGCTTTACTTACATCCACTTATCTGCTACACCACTGGATATTTTTCAAAATCAATAATTTTTGTGAATTTGTCGCTTGATCCAGAAAAAAAAGTTGCTCTTGTGAAACTTTGATTGGAGGCTTCGTTTTCGAGTTATTCGAACTTTAAAGTTCTGAGTCGAAAAAATGGCTGGCATATCGAGGAAAACAGCAAACCCTTCAATCAATCTTGTTTTCAATTATTACTTTTTTTTGTTCTCCAGTCGTGTACCTATACCTATCTGCTTCTAAATAGCAGGAACTTGAATTTTACGGGTTTTCTTTATTGATCTCAAACTTTGAAATTTGAATAACTCGAAAACGAGGCCTCCAATCAAAATTTCACAAAAGCAACTTTTTTTTTCTGAATCGAAAGACAAATTCAAAAAAATTATTAATTTCAAAAAATATCCAGTGGCGTAGCAGATAAGTGGATGTAAGATAGAAAATCCCCTGATTCTACGCCACTGGATTGTTCAGATCAAAATCGTTCTTACGTTATGATGGGTGCTTTCCACCTAGCTCCGAGTTTGGTACACCTTCCATTTGCGCACGTGCGGGTTCCAAACGGTGCTTTCCATCTATGTGTTCTTACCTGGTTTTGTGCCGTCCGGTGGATCACCTAAAATTTTGTGCCGTCGGAAGGCACACCGGAAACGGATGCGACAAATGACGTACCGTCAGCTGTAATTCAGCACTCCGTTGTCATATATCTCTCTCTGTGTCGTTTCATCCATGCATCCGTGTTTTATTTTATTTCTCTGCAGGGATAACGTACGATCGATTAAGATTTACGCTGCCATTTATTTATTTCTGAATGCCATAGTCATCTTTCGCCTCCAGACCAGAGATGTCGCGTCGGTCAACGATGCCGGTGCTTTCCATCTAGGTGTACCCAATCGTGGAACATGTTCCGTCTGGTGGTATTTGTACCGTCTGGTGGTATTTGTACCGTCTAGGTGGAAAGCACCCATTACTTGACGATCTTAACACCACTTGCACTTCAAACTGCATTGTCTCAAAAAGTAAGCCTCCTCTCGAAATTTTGCAAGAGCAACTTTTTGCTCAAAAATGAATGAACAACTCGAGAATGGTACTAATTTTGGAAAATTTGCAGTGGGGAAAAAATTAGCGATGATAAAAGGGGCGCAATCACCCCTATCTACGCCATGGGGTTGTTCTCACCAAATGTGTTATTCGAAGTTTATAGGCATATGGTTAGTGAATACGTGTGAGAAATTTGACGCAAATCGGTTGAACAATATGAAAGTTATGTGGAAAGAACTGTATTTGTTTTCCAACTTTGAAGAGCTGTATCTCCGTTATTACGGGTTTTTGAACAAAATTTTCACAGGCATGTCTCATTCTTTTCTGGTGCTCTATCGACTGGCAAAATCTTTGCGATTAAACACGGGAGTCACGGGACACCTGTATATTTTTCCCTCCCAGTCTAGTACTATTTAATTTTTCCCAGTGGCAACACTGGTCACTGGTGCGCACTGCGCTTTAGATTTCGATTCTCTGGTCTCTGGTTCGATTGTTGGTGTTGGGCAAAATTTACGAAAAGAGATGCGGTTTTGTTTTGCGTCCGTGCTTGAGGTAGCAATAATGGTTATAAAACCGTGAAAATCCTTCGACATTCGCTTCGCAACGACTATTTTTGTGTGTGCAGCGCCGCTGACAGAGACAGATAACCTTTCGCAGGATTGCAGGCCGATAACAACGGTCTTCCAACTTCCGACAACTGTTTCGCGGTGATATAGGTTAGGTTGCTCCAAGCGTCAAGCGATAAGCGTTGCGTATTTTACAGATCTGATCTCTTATCAAAGCAGTTATCGCTAAGAATTGTTCATTCAAAGAGTATTTAGCTGTAAACCAAATTTGCGACTGCTAAACTAGTCCTTTGAGACAACATGATGCCTCTGGGAGGGACACCCCAAGTGCACTCAGCTGGAAGCGTGCCGTCATCCAATCAGTCCAACTCCCTCACCCCCACTGGAAGTGCGAATAAAACTGGCAGCAGTTTAGTAAGCAACTCGCCGAATTCACCTGTAATCGTGTTCTAACGAGACTGTTTTGCAGAAGCCGAACTACACATTGAAGTTCACGCTAGCCGGACATACCAAAGCCGTGTCTTCTGTAAAGTTCAGTCCGAACGGCGAATGGCTGGCCAGTTCCTGTAAGTTTCAGACTTCGTTACGTTTTCAATTGCTATGTTTTGTTTTTCTTGTAGCTGCCGATAAGCTGATTAAAATTTGGGGCGCCTACGATGGCAAATTCGAGAAAACCATCTCGGGACACAAACTGGGAATCAGCGACGTCGCTTGGTCGAGCGACAGCAGGTTGTTGGTGTCTGCGAGCGATGATAAGACTTTGAAAATTTGGGAGTTGTCATCTGGCAAATGCTTGAAGACTTTGAAGGGGCACAGCAACTACGTATTCTGTTGCAATTTCAATCCTCAGTCCAACTTGATTGTGTCTGGCTCATTTGACGAGTCCGTTCGCATATGGGACGTGAGGACCGGTAAATGTTTGAAAACGCTACCAGCTCACTCCGACCCTGTTAGCGCTGTTCATTTCAACAGAGATGGGTCATTAATCGTCAGCAGCAGTTACGATGGACTGTGGTAAATTTTTTAAACATCTTTTTCAAACCATTTTTGTTGTATCTAGGCAATAGCACAGCTATTCTGTGGCTAGGCGCACACAGTTTTCACTGTTGATGCACTCAAAGTAAAAATCTATGGCAAAAATCTAATAGGGTTTTTGAGTCACTAGAACTAAGCTAGTTCAACTCAAAAATCGCTATCTCAGATTGGCCAGGGATTTTCCAGATTCAACAAATCCCCTCATTGCAAAAAACGATTTTCAAAACCGAACTTTGAAGAGTTCTATCTCCCTTTAGTCCGGATGTTGAGGTATAATACCCTTCACTTTTATAACAAGCAATGCCACTTGGCATACCTATTGCCGAGACCATGTTTGACTGATTAGGATCAGGAGCCAAAGTCGCAAGCAATGCAGGCGTCGTATACAGGGTGTCGTATAGAAAAAAAGTAAAAAATTCGTATACAATTAACCAAACCAGATTAACCCACGTGAATAGGCATATATATTCACAATATATTACCCATTAAGGAAGAGTCGACGGTTTTGAAAAATCTTGAGCGGTTCCTGAAATATTCAGGAAAAACTGAATTTTCTTCTGAATGTTTTATTTCTCGGTGAATGAGTGAATTTTCAAGATATCGAAGTGCAACTTGGTATAGTTCTATGGTCAGTGTGGTCATGAATCAAAAACGATCAGGAGCCAAATGCAAGGCCTACCATTTCCAGAAATAAGACAGTGAACTTTTTTTTCTTCACGACCACCATCTTGAATCTCCGTTTTACTCAACAGTTGAAAAAGTGACAACTGAATGTGAGATAATTGACATTCAGTCACCCCATTATGAAAAAGATAGCCTTGAAGCAAGGTAAGGGTCTCTTCTTCGAGAAAACAGTGTTACCCAAGGTTTTCATGGTAATACGCATTTGCAGCACCTGTGATGGCTCATCAAAGATTTCAAAGAGCAGAGTGAGCTCTTTGTCACAATCCTACATTCATTATGAACTGAATTATCAAAATTCATGATAATCGGTCCAAAGGTAAATTTTTGGCGGCTTGCTGAACCAAATATGTGGCGCTTTTTGGTGAAAAATGCAAAAAAAAATCGAGCAATCATCATCATGTCATCCCTCACTAAGAGAAGGCTACTGCAAAAACTGAAACTAATCAGCGCTGAAATGTTTTGGGAGAGTCAGCCCTATAACATTGAGCCATAAAATGTTGGACACATGCGGCCCTTTGTTAGAGAGAAGACATGAGAGACTTGCATACAGAAAGTTTTTTCCAAGTTCTGAGCCACGTATTATTTTCAGAAAGCTTCCAAAATTGTGTCTTTGGATCGATGATGATGAATTTTGGTACTCAATCTCAAAATGGATGTAACATTGTTAGTCATCAACTTTTGGTGGGTTTCTGAATGAAATATGTGAATAAGAATTTTGAATTTTTTTTCTGCATGCACGCCTTCCATGTCTTCTCTCTGGTAACCGGACGCATGTGTCCAACATTTATTGCCTCAAGAATATAGACTTCAATCATACAAAACATCCCAGTGTTGATTTGTTTCAGTTTTTGCAACAGCCTTCTCTTCGTGAGGGATAACATGATAATGATAGCCCGATTTTTCTTGCATTTCTCACCAAAAAGCGCCACCTATTTTGTTCAGCAAGCCATCTAGAGTTTACCTTTGGACCGATCATCATGAATTTTGGTAATTCAGCTTAAAATGAATGTAGGATTGTGACAAAGAACTCACTCTGCTCTTTCAAATCTCTCATTAGCCATCACAGGCGCTGCAAATGCGTATTACCATGAAAATCTTGGGTGACAATGTTTTCTTGATGAAGACACCCTCACCTTGCTACAAGGCCATCTTTTTCATAATAGGGTGACTGGATGCCAACATTCTCACATTCGACTGTCACTTTTCCAACTGTTGAGTGAAACGGAGATTCAAGATGGCGGTCACGAAGAAAAAAAAAAAGTTGACTGTCTTACTTCTGGAAATAGCAGGCCCTGCATTTGGCTCCTGATCGTTTTTTAATCATGACAATACTCGCCGTAAACTTACCAAGTTGCACTTCGATATCTTGAAAATTCACTGATTTACCGACAAATAAAATATTTAGAATAAAATTTAGTTTTTCCAGAATATTTCAGGAACCGCTCAAGGTTTTCCAAAACCGTTGACTGTTCCTTGATGGGTAATTTATTGTGGATATATGTGCCTCCTCACGTGAATTCATCTGGTTCGGTTACTGATATACGAATTTTTGCCTTTTTTTTTTCTATACGACACCCTGTATACGGCGCCTGCATCACTTACGACTTTGGCTCCTGATCTCAGTCGGTCAAGCATGGTCCCGGCAACAGGTATGCCAAGTGGCATTGCTTGTTATAAAAGTAAACGGTCGCCCCTAAATTTTGACCTTTGACCGGTCCGGACTACTTGGGAAGTGTTTTGTAAAAAATTAAATTATGCATGTCGACCTAGTTTTTGATGGACCATCAAATGGTGAATTGTTGCTACTATAACCTGAACCACCCTATATACAGGGTGACCCAACGAAAACAAAACAGAGGGGTTTCCGGGCATTTCACCTCATTTTTTTGGAAAAAGCTCGGACAGGTCGATTTTTATACCAAGGAAGACATCTGAAACATACATTGGCGAAATTCTATCTTTAGCCCCCTCACCCCCACCCACTCCAACTTCGAAGTTTCAAATGACACCACCTACCTTGCGATACATCAAATTAAAAAGAATTAAATTCTCTTTCTGAATAAAATATTTCTATAACTTCCAACCCCACTCCCCTTCTTCCCAAAATTGTCTGAGTTTCCAATGTAATATTCTTGACCTCTTAATTCTCTACAGTGCAGTCAACGCGTCATCCTGCACAGCATCGAGGGTGAAGATTTTCTGTGTAAAAAGTTCCACCCAAATTCACCCCTTCACTCCCCCACCCCAACTTCAAAATCTAAAATGACACTTCCTACTTTGTGATACATCGAATTGAAGGGAATTGAATTCTCTTCCTGAATAAAATATTTCCAGAATTTTCAAAAAGCCATTTTTCCCCTAAAATGAACTGGTTCTGACTTTATGATTTTTTTCTCTTGTAAGATGCTGATTTATCCTATCGGTACAAAGAACACTATGTTATTCTGATGATGGGAGGTTGCAATTCACGAATATTGTTGCTTGAACGGTTCTCAGAAACTTGACTTACAGACCATCTGGAATGCCTTGATCAAGACTTCAAAAAAGAGGCCTATTCGAAATGGGCGACACAGCTGTTTTTCTTAAAAATTGAATTTGATCAGATTTCCACAACTGAAACAAACTTTCCTTGTGATTTTGACCTTCTGAACATGATGCTGATTTTAGTTTTTGATGATGACAGGCTCCCTGGGCTAACATAGTCTTTCTTGTAGCGATAGAATAACTCAGCATCCTCCAAGAGAAGAAAAATCATAAAGTCAGAACCACAGCTCCGATTCCAAAAATTCCAAAACTGGACGCAAGCCAAAACATCACGCCTTATGATCCTTTCATTTGCATTTGTGAAAAAAAATTATTCTGAAAATGGGGGTCCGTTTAATTTGCTAAAATTAAACTGCACCGTTTAATTTTAGTGCACTGTTGCACTGTTTTATATTTCACCCTGTAAATATTTTACATGAAGCTTCCTGATCTTCACCTCTTGAAGGTGAATAACGGAAAGACTGATCTCACTAACCGTGAAAACGAAATCGAAATAGTTTGTGTCATTCAAAAGTTATTGTGGTCCAAAGTCGGACCAATTTTTCCCTTGCGACAACATATTTGTTGCGCAGTTTAATTTAGAACAAGATAATATGACTCTTTTCTTTTCCGTAGAATTTTTTCTAGCAGTTTTGAAGAAAAATGAATTTTTTGAGATTTATGAATCATCTTTTATTTTAAATAGAAGTTCAGTGCACAGTGGTTGATAATTTTCACTGAATAATCTATCATAAACATTTTCCAAAAATCATTTCAAATAATGGAAATAGTGAAGGGCTAAGTTCCAACCTTTGACGCCTCTTATCTTCAAAAATAAACGTCAATAATTTTTTCATATTTTTCTCGTGTTCTTGAGTGGATTCTATTCACCGTATATATAGCCTGTGGTTCTTACAGTATGACAAAAGCATACTTACAAAGTTGATTTTGTAAGTTATGAAAATATTCTCGCTAAGTTGAGCTCATTGACATTACCGGAAAGCGACATCTTTACCAACCGCCGAAGCCTGTCCCCACCTTTCTAACTTATCCGAGCACTGCACAATATTTTTTTTTAATAATCAACTTTTGCTATGCGTTAATGCTTGATACCGAAATAAACCATTGTCATTGCAAATGGGAGGCCAAAGTACAGTTTGTAAAATTATTTTGACCTGTTTTTGCAGAGCAGCCTTGAAGCAAGTATTGAAGGCTGCTCTTTAAAAATGGGGCATTCTGTATAGGACAAAATAATTTTACAAACTGCACTTTGTCCTCCAATTTGCAATTGCATTTGGTTCATTTCCGTATCATTAACGGCGTAGGTGCAATCGGGCTTTCCCATAGTAATGACTCACCATGTATATTTCACACCAAACAATTTTTGAAAAATCTTCAATTTCAGTCGAATTTGGGATACCGCATCTGGCCAGTGCTTGAAGACTTTGATAGATGACGACAATCCACCGGTTTCATTCGTGAAGTTTTCACCCAATGGAAAATATATTCTTGCCGCCACTTTGGACAACACCCTGAAGTTGTGGGATTATGCCAAAGGCAAATGTTTGAAGACGTACTCGGGACATAAAAACGAAAAGTATTGCATTTTTGCGAATTTTTCCGTCACTGGCGGAAAATGGATAGTCAGCGGATCGGAAGATAATTTGGTTTACATTTGGAATCTGCAGACGAAAGAAATAGTACAAAAACTTCAGGGCCACACAGGTACGTGTCAAACTCCTTACTATTATTTCTACCGTGGGTTTCTCTTAAGTTAAAGTGTTAACGCTAATCCTACGCTGTTGTATGGATTCTATTCTTACCAATGCTAGTTGTGATATTGAGAAAATAACTGATTCTTTCATTTCGTTCTGTTCTGTGAAATTGAGAGTTCTGTCGCCAGTTAACCTGGAATTGACTCAACGAAATTTCACTGACCGTGTGTTGAACTAACAGAGCTTTGGTGGAACCTGAGGCTAGTTTATATACCCCTGATTGCACCAAAAAATTTAATCATGAAATAGTTGATTGAGCTTTTTCATTGGTGAATTTTAGCGTAGTGCCCAATGAAAAACGCAGTTTTACAAGAAAATATGGAAAAATTGTCAATTCACAACAGCTTCTATGCATTTTCTGTGATCAGTCAACTAAAATTCACTACAGAAAATCCTCAATTAACTATTTCATGATAATAAACTGTTGAAGAATGTCAAAATTCAATGGCAAAGATCAAAAGAACTAGATTTGTTGATCTTATCACTACTTTTAATGTAAGCTGGCTAATGGACCCGAATCCAAGGCCAAGAGCACAAAGGAAAAAAAAACTACTTTTTAATACGCTTCCATAATCTGATAGTGCCAAAATCGGGATGAACCTTGCAAATGGTGATGAAAGCATGAAATTCGGTACACATACTCAGAATGAGCCCCTCTTTCAGATAAGAGGTGGAGCCACGCCGAATTTTCTTCGGAAGGGGGCTCGGGGGGCTCCTGAAAGTTCAAGGTGGTAGGACTCCCACTAAATCGCTTATCAGTTCGTTTTAATAATTTAAAAGGATACTTATGAGTATATCGTAAACATTGACGGCGTTTATCGCCTTGTCCCGGGAATTTTTCATTATGAAAAAAAATAAGTTCTTCGGCAGATCACAGAAATTGGTTTTATTTTATTTTCACCTACAAAGAATTAATAAGAAGATGTGCAACACGTTGATTCCCACAAATTCGTATCCTCTGAATTCGTTTGTGGAGTCAAAATTTTTATGGGGTATCTTCTTGAAGAGGGGCATTCCAGAGAGTAAGCTATTTTCAACACTGAGTTCAAACAGGATTTTTTCAATGTTCTGAATCGAAATTACTGAATTCCTCCCAGCAAAACATACCCTGAACCATTCTTTGGAAGTACCGCGTGCGATTGAACGTGGAGTGGGTCTTGAAACACCTTCAGAATTTTTCTTCTGTGATGCTGCGCTCCACTATCGACCGGGACAATTAGGTTCTTACATAGCATGCGCGGAGTGTATACACATAATTTCAATATTATGACACAATTTCAATTATGGAAAATTTGACTGAACCGAGAAAATACCCTGCATCGTGTATACACTCCGCGCATGCTATGTAGGAACCTAATTGCCCCGGTCGAGAGTGGAGCGCAGCATCACAGAAGAAAAACTCCCATGGTGTTTCAGGACCTACTCCACATTCAGTCGCACGCGGTACTTCCAAAGAACGGTTCAAGGTATGTTTTGCTGGGAGGAATTCAGTAATTTCGATTCAAAACATTGGAAAAATCCTGTTTGAACTTGGTGTTGAAAATAGCTTACTCTTTGGAATGCCCCTCTTCAAGAAGATACACCATCAAAATTTTGACTCCACAAACGAATTCAGAGGATACGAATTTGTGGGAATCAACGTGTTGCACATCTTCTTATTAATTCTTTGTAGGTGAAAATAGAATAAAACCAATTTTTGTGATCTGCCGAAGAACTAATTTTTTTTCATTATAAAAAGTTCCCGGGATAAGGCGATAAACGCCGTCAATGTTTATGATATATTCATAAGTTCCCAATTTAATTATTAAAACGAACTGATAAGCGGTTTAGTGGGAGTCCTAGCACCTTGAACTTTCAGGAGCCCCCCGAGCCCCCTTCCGGTGAAAATTCGGCGTGGCTCCACCTCTTATCTGAAAGAGGAGCTCATTCTGAGGATGTATACCGAATTTCATGCTTTCATCACCATTTTCAAGGTTCATCCACCTAGTGTCCCCACTATGACCGTTTTAACCTGATAAGCTAAAATGCTGCTTAGTAGTGATCCTAGATACAGATAATTACTTTCAATTCGTCGCATCGTTTGGGAAGCTTACCGTAACGGCTAATTTCCAATTCGAATTATAAAGTCCACTTTACCAAAAGTGCTTTTAGATTGTTACACTTGGGTCAGGTAAATGAAAGTGAAATCTGAAGTCACAGCCTAAACGCAATTTTGGTGAAGTCGAGTTTGTCGTTTATGAAATAGGCTATTTCGTTTGGGCAGGTGCGCATGCGTAAAGGCGCCAAATTTTGAAAACTTTTCGTACACCTGTCAGTTGAATGGCAACGCTGCATGCTCTGTCTATCCCCCTGACCAGCTACTGGTTCCTGGCTGTCACTTTTACACACACCACAAATGATTTGTGGAATTTTAGGTGCACTACAAGATTTTTCGTGCCGCTATAACCGAAAATGACAATATGCGCTCGGTGTCCTGCACTGTAATAATCAGAAAAAGATCTAGAGCGGCAAAGTTAAAAGTACACTTAAAAAATAAACTGACCTTGCAAAACCATGCAGAATTCAAGAGAGACCACGTTTCCAATGTTATAGCTTGAAATTTTCGGCTTGAATCAGTTGAAATCATAAATAATCATTTTCAAAATTGATATCTTAGGGTCATTTTTCTAATAGCTGTTGGTACAATTGCAGAATGATTTTTGACGTTTTGTGGCGCCAAGGTTCAGAAGTGATTATTGTATGCCATTTTCTGTGTTTCGTCGTCACACAAGACACTAGAGCTCAGTGATTTCGGGATTATTGGAGGATGGCCCTTCTAATTGGGGAGGGGGAGGGCGGTTTTAAGCAAGAAAATTCAAACATAGGACGCAATTTTTCAACTCGACATTTGACACACAAAAATCTACATCTAGTAGGTATATGCCTCGTGCCTTGGTGATGAATGGCAGAAGTACCAACTTGAAATTTATTACAATGATTATTGCGATATGATCTTATTTATTTGTAATTTTATTAAAAGCAGCACGAAAAACGATGTATGATACTCGCGCTGAAAACGGCATAGCATAACTCTCTTACATGCAGCTCTCGGCCTAGGGCCTCGAGCTGCATTCACGTTCGTTATGCTATGCCCGGTTTTCGGCGCTAGTAACATAAAATACTATTTCAGTGTTAATTTTCAATATCGGTGTACGAAACTATGAAATTCGCGCCACATATGCGCACCCAAACGAAACGACCTATTGGCCGTAACGTATGAGGTGCAAAATGACTTGTTCGCTGATAATACAGGTTAGGGCTGCCCGATTGAATTCTGAATTCACAATGATTTTCCAGATGTTGTTCTCTGCACCACTTGTCATCCAACAGAAAACATCATCGCATCAGCTGCTTTAGAGAGCGACAAAACAATCAAGCTGTGGAAAAGTGACACCTAAGTCCCTTCTTGTTTCATGAAAATAATTAAGATTCTGTTATATTTGAGAGTTGTACATAATTAATTAGTGTCCAAGAGTTTTTTAGGACTTTCCGATTTTGCACAATTATTATACTGTATTAAAAACTGAGTGTGTACCAGTGTACAGTACTGGGTGCAGTTTCTAATATAGTGTATTAAGCAAAAACTTATTTTCAAGCAATCGCATCTTTAGCCTGACAAGTTTTCTCTATTTTACAATAAAATTCAAACTAAATTCTGTTCAATGTTTCATTTATTTTTAGTTCCAGCAGATTTGTACCATTTAATACAGATGGGTAGAGTGAAGGATTACAACAGTTTTTTTTTAAATACATAATGACATTTCATTCCACCAAAATACTAATACCAATTTTTATAAAACATCAACAAGGTCATTTGGCCTTATTCTGTATTCCACTGAAAATTTTCAGTATTGAAAATGGGATTTTGGAGAGCTGAAATTACTCCTTTGACTGGGTAAGCAGGTACTACGTCAATTCAGGCACAGGTTCAGGTCTAATTTCAATCCATACTTGGGATCCCTGCTTATTATGCCTACGTTTCAAAGTAAATCAGGGTGAAAAATTAAAAATTCTCAATTTTGCAGTTCAGTGACTTAGAGAATAAAGCCAGTTACTGATATAAAAACATTTAATTGATGATCTTGCTTGAATAATGCCTTTAACGTACAGTAAAAGTTACAATCAAATTGTATTTCAAAACGTGTTTGAGTGCCGGTTCCACAAAATTACGCTTATAAACCAAAAGTTAACACCTTGAATAATTTCAATAAAAAAAATTCTGAACGCTAAATTAAATTGCATCGAGTTAAATCCTAATTTTTGCTCCTCTTGGTTAAACACATTTATTTATCAATGAAGTGGGCGGTTTGGTGGTTAATTCGAGCCAAAAATTTACTTGAGCGTCCAGGAACGGAAGGTTAATCTAGTAAATTTTCCTATATTATGTTACTAAGATATTCAACAAGAGATGAGCTCCTTGGTACATTTAAATACTGTTTTTAATTGAAACTTTTATTTTAAATTCTGTTCTTGCCAATACTGTCACATTTATCTTGCAATCCATAATAAATAGTAATAACCATTTCCATTCATAATTTTACTGTCAGCTTAGCTCATTTCAAGTTGAATCCATATGGTCTGAAAGCTAGATTAATTTCAAAAGTATTACAACAATCAAAGTTTACACTTATTTCCTTTACGTGTTATATTAATGTACGGTTGAACAAGTGGGTACATCTCGTGAGCACTTTTGAACACAGTTACATCCTGTATCGACGACGACGAGTCTTTGAGTTTCACCTTGTCGCTGGAAATAATCTCATTTGACATTTCCTTTTCAGAGGCTTTACCGGCGCCTCCTTCGGCCATGGAAACTACATGCACGGAAAGCTTCTTCCTAAAGTCTGCGTTGTCCTGTAGCAAACCCTGCAAGAAATCGGGCCTTTGAAAAATTTTGTTTGTTAATGCTAAAGCTTAGGCAAGTCGATCCTAACACTAAGTGATAGTCCTTCACTGAGACATGCGTAATTCAGTTAGGCCGAGCTGGATCAAAATGGCTTTGGAGTCCATTTTCTCATTGAATTTTTCATCTATCTAGAAACTAGACTGGAAATCCCGAGTTCTTCATTGCCCTTAGCAACAGTCACCAATTCTGCCGTCTCATTTTGACCAGTTATCGGTACCGGTACAGAAATCGGATACCAAATTCACCCTGATTCAGTGGCCTTAGTAAGGCGAAGCCACTAAATCGGGATCCGAAAAATATGTCCATACAACAGTCGTATACAACAGGGAAATTATTGTTAGAGTTGACGGCATACCACAGGGACCTGTGGGCGGAGCTGAACAGAAAAACAAAAATCGTTTTGGACGAGTCCGTGCGTTGAAATAGGGGGAGCAACACCGTCAGCTGGAGTGGCGAACCCAAAATCCCACTGCAAATCTAGGTGCCCACTGCAAATCTAGGTGCACCACTAGATGAACTCAGTTCGCGCAGTTAGGCTCCGCCCACAGGTCCCTCTGGTATTCCGAGTACTCTTCTGCAGAACTATTGTAGGGGAAAGAGGCACATTGATGTAGGTGGCACTTTGATAGTTTAAAATTTTTCGCCAAAAGTTGAATATGGCAAAGGTCAGAATGCTGTCAAAAGATGTCGCTGGGGTGATGACTCTTGATAACAACATGCTGACCTTTGCCATTCAACTTTTGGCGGAAATTTTTCAACTGTATCAAAGTGCCCCCTGTACCAATGTGCCTCTCTCCCCTATCTGGACAATGGGGTACTTGCCAATGGAATAGATTTAGCTGGAAATACTTTTGATTGCTAGTACAAGTGGTTAGAAGACTCTACTGAGAATTTTACAAAAATACCGTCATTTTCTACAGAGAAAAACGAATTTAAAAATTCCTCCTAAAAGCTTCGCGCCACATCAGAAAAGAAAATTAAGCATAACATTTTACTTTCTATGCACTCAAGTGACTGTCACAAGTATTCGGTCGGTATGGCTAAAGTTTGAGGAGAAAAAAATGGAACCTAGATTTACTACTGAGAACTTGTGAACTTCAAAAAAACCGGCTCCTGTCAGATCACGTTCACTCTCGAATTACTCCAAGTACGGAAGGCAGTTCTTGCTATACAGGTACCGCCAACTTTGGTCGCAAAAGATTGCAATTGTCAAATTGGTACGTTGACGATGATGCGTTTTTTTTTTAATTCATCCATACTGACCAATACAGTGACCCATCCTTGATGCAAATACACACGAATGGGATACGAGCACAGCCCGACCCCTGTCCAAACTGCTGTCGCCGTATTATTTCTTGAAGAATTTTCTGGTAGCGATCCGCAGCAACTTAGGAGTCCTTAAAAAATGACCAGAAAGTATACTGCGTTCAACCTCTGTGATTCTCGTTGGCTGGGAGTCTCGCCACGCGACGCCTTTGGAAAGGAGAAATTCGGGAAATTACAGCTTACTAGAATCACACTAGGGCTGGACGAAGTATATAATGTACGTCTTTTGCAGAAGAAAAGCCGAAAACCTTGAACGTTTACAATTTGGTGACAGTGATAGTTTGTCAGAAATTTAATAACCTCGCATACCTTTTTTCCGACTCTCCAAGTTGCTGATGCGGATTGCCACCAGAAAAGTCTGCAAGAAATAATAAGGGGGCGGCAGTTTGGGCAGGAATCGGACCGTGTTCGTATCCCATTCTAGTGTATTTGCATAAAGGAGGATTCACTGCACTGTTTTTTTTTTTTAAAGAAAGTCACTATGAGTTTAACATGGTTCAAGTTTCCGAAAAACCACTGCGCACGTGATCGACTTGAGTTGGGAAGGCCCAACCTGACCCATTTGATTTAAACCTAGAGATTCAAAACTTCCATCACACCTCTCACCTTATAAAATTCAATCAAGTCATTCTTGGTAAGGGATTTCAAATAAGCCACTTCAATATTAGCCCTGTCAAAATGGTACTGTTGCGACGTGATTTCGCTCCAATAAATGTTGGTCTGCGTCGATAGCTGCTTGGGCTTCTCCAATCTCTGAAGCGCCAGAGCCTCCCGATGTCGCATAAACTCCTCATCTGACATTTCAGTAATGTGCGTCAGCATGCTCTGCAAAAACTCTTCGATCCGGTCGTCCAAATACAAAGGATGCCTGTCCGATTGGACTATGATCCTCAAACCCTGAACGCCATTGGAGCGTCGGATTCCGCTGAACACAATGTACCCCAGCTGTTCTTTGGTTCTCAGAGTGTTGAAGCACGGTTCCTGGATGATTTGAGCAAACAATTCCAGTTTCATGTTGTTCTCTTTCGACTGCAATCCGCACTGATAGTACAATTCGATGCACGAGTCCTTGTGGACATCGTTTTGGACTTCGTACATGTAGTTGCAGCCGTCTTCCAGTTTCAGTTCCCTGTTGAGTAGGAGCTGTCTGGGTAGAAGCGGAGACATGTTCAGAGACGACAGAAGACTATCCTCCACGATGCGGACCAACTGCAGAGCTTTTTCTTTGTTGGCGTTTCCGTGGACCAGACATTCAATGTGCATTTTCGAAAGAATTTGCGGTATGAACGCTTCCAGCTTATCGATCGTCAGTTCTAAAAAGGAAAATTATCAAGGTGGATATAAAATATATTTAACAGTGAATTACGATTGGTCGCTGCCAGCAGTTCCTGTTTCGTCCAAGAATGTTCAGTCAGCAACACAGCCAAATAATAAACGGCATGCTGATAGGGCTGTTCCGCAGCGAAATTTTTCAAATTTCTGATGTACTGCAAATTTTCAATTTTTAAAAGTGTTTTCTTTCAACTCTGTCCTTACTTACGGTCTCTTTGAAAATTTCAAATCTCTTGGGGTCAATTTTAAAATTTGTCAGTTTCTCCATAATTTTGCTTAAAAGTATATGTTGTTTGTTGTTATATCCGCCAATACCGAGCTAAAATGTTGAAATATTAATAAGAGCATTTGACTTGTCGTGAAAAAATTACAATCAATCCGTATTTTGTGTTGACCAGTTCCCATTTCAGACCGGCCAATTCGGCAGCGTAAGCATACTCATTCAATGCGTCACGAAACAATTGAACAAGCATGTGTGTTAGGTTACAACTCAGCGGGTCTAGATACGCTAAGGGACTAGAAAAATACAAAGTTCAAAATTCGGCGGATAATCGAATGCACGTAACAGGGGAACCTCGTTATAATTCGTATTCGTGATCCACTGCAGCTTGGAGCATGAAAGGGGTAAGTGTAAGATTTGGGTTAAGTATCAATTTGATTGTGAGTTGGAGTCAGTACGGCCAGGTAAATAGGATTACCATGGTAACGGAGCAACAATCTTTGTATGAACGAATCAGATTTTTGTACTTAGCAAGTTACGGCGGTCCTAGCTCTATGCGTGACGTCACAAGATACCCTCCGGAAACTTGATTTTGGTTGAAACTGATGTCGTCTTTTTCAGTTTGACATTTCGAGTATTTATGGACAAAAATCCACCAAAATTCTCAACTTCACGAAAAATGGAATGGGGTACTTGCCAATGAGATCAATTTGACGCTTAGTTATGACGAGGTGGAGCGAACCGGGAAACATCAACCGAGTAGCACAATGGAAACGAACCTGACTTTCAACCAGAACCGCGGGTTCAAAGAGCAGCCATGGCAACTTTTTCTCCAGAAACACCCAAATTGTGATTTTTTAATTAGAATAACCTCTTTTACCCATCTGAGTATCGAGCGCACCGAGCCGCACTATGGATTTATGCTACTACCTACATGTCGTTCATGTGCGTGTTCAGGTAATGGAGCCCTTGGGCAAGTACACTACGCTATGTCTTATCTGTTCGCGCGCAGCTATCCACCGGTCACCCATCCAGGTTCTGGCTTCAGCCAGCGATACTTGACTTTCGTTATCGTAGCCTGTATGCATATCCACCCATGCCGTACAGCCGACCCCACTCGTACATAATTTTAGAATTCACAATTTATGCGTTTTTGAAAAAAAAAAAACATTCGGCACGGCTGCACTTCGAACCCTCGATCCTTGGGTTGAAAGTCGTGTTCGTTTCCATTGTGATACTTGGTTGATAGATTCGGGTTCGCTCTACCTCGTCATAACTAAGCGGCTTGTTTTTAGTTTGAGAGTTTGGCGTTTCAAGTCGTGTCAAGATGAAACATGCAAAATTCTTTGCAAAACCACCAATCGTTGAATGCTCATCAACCATTTCTCGTCCAGTTCAGAATTTTGATCAATTTTGCTCCAAATAAGACTCGAAATGTCAAACGAAAAAAGCGACATCAGTTTCTGCCAAAATCAAGTTTTCGGAGGGTTTCTTGTGACGTCAGGACGTCACGCATAAACTGGATGAGGCAACCTAATAACCTATAGTAAAAAATAACGTCGACCAGCCTTGGTCCTAGCTTACGTCTTCAACTTGAAATTGAGCCGTGAAATATGCCTGTTTGACGGTGAAAATATTGCAATCAAATCATGAACATCAGATATTGTCCAAACTATACTACCACAGAGCAGGGCCCAAGATTTCCTATTTAGGTAAGCAAAAGTGGAAATGCTCAACATTATGTAACATCAGCTGTTTGTTATTAAAGGTGGATATTCTCTGTGGACCTTAAAAACTTATTTTGTAACTTGTGAAAAATCGCTTACACGCAAACCATTATATTGTCAATGGTTCACACTCTCTGTGTCGATCTGCATACAATTTGCACCAGTTTCTTTATACTCTTTGCCAAGAAATTGGCGTAGAGACAACAGCGAAATAAAAAAAAAACGCACTGTAGTATACAGCGATTCTCTTTTGAGGTTTAGGAGACATCTAAAATAAACTTACCTCACAAAATCAAACATTACATTAGCCTTTGGCAACAAAAACATATCGTCTTGTTTGAACCAAACTCTAGTAAATGCAGTATCTTCTATAATAATGGGATGCTCCGTGGTCTGAAAATAATAATAATAATAATAATAATAGAATGATTTTGAAACACCAGGTACAAACTTTTTTATCTGGAGGATAGACGTGGAAATCAGTGGGAATAAATTCGTTTTTCTCAGGCATTTTCAAATCTGTTAATGAGCCTGCTTGATTCCATCTCTGTAATAATAATTAAAAAAAAAAAACAGTAAAAACCTTCCCAAGTACAAAACTGGAGATCTCACGTTTAAAGTTTCCTGTGGTATTTTCTTCACTTGGTACTTCGTCCCGTACCACGGCTCGACTTGATCCAGTTCTTTTTCGAATTTTTTAGCCAACACTAGAACCCTGCAATTTTCAATTAATTAATGAAACACCTCACGATTTTCGTTGCAGATCGGAGCTTACCTGATTTTTTCAGGCACAAAATTAGACCAAACTTCCTTAATGATTTCTGGTTCCCATTCAGAGAACAAATACATACAGCTCAATACATCTTCCATATCATAGTCCTAGAAGATTTTTTTTACAAATAATTCAAAAATCTTAACGCTAAAGTTACCTGTAGAGTGTGAACTAAGCCAGAAATATAGCCTCTCGGCGATTCTTTATCTTTAAATCTAAACAGCATATTACCTATGTCTTTGTTTTCATCTTGAACCCATTTTTGTGGTTTGATACTTTTGAGCATGTTCAAATACTAAAAAAAAAAGATTTTCACATAAGGAATCATGTCAATATAAGAAATAAAACCTGAAATATCAATTCAATGATGTCATCGACGTGATCCATTCCTTCTTCAGTGAGATCTACAGTGACGCCAAAGAATCCTATTCCTCGAGGAGCCGGTCGGCTGCCAGCCACAAGGTTATTGGACCAGCCACGTGCTTTTAGTGTTGACAGGATGCTTCCTGGACCTTCGTGGCCCATCAAATGGCTGATGTAATGAGACGGCTGAAAATTCCGTGTTGTAGAATTCAAGTGGGTCAAATTTAAATTTACCGCGCTAAATTAAATTTTGACATTACTTGTCAAAGTGACAACGACAACAGTGACAACTGCCATAACCCAACTTTTCTCAAATTTTGCACATTTCCGAAGCTGCTTCTTCAACATTATTATTGCAAATAGTAGATTGAAATGGAATTCTGGGACGACTACAAACACGCGAATATCAAATCCATGTACATTTTTGAAAGCATCAAATTCAAAGAAATGGAAGAAGTTGCGCAAGAACTGCCAGGGTGCACCTGTGAAAACGAATGCACGATTCAAAAGTGCTTTTGCATGCAAAGAAGCGGAGGAAAGTACCGATTTGATGACAAATCAAATTTGAAAAATTACAGTTTGACATGTACAAGTGCAGAAAAACCAGTCTACGAATGTAACAAAGAATGTGCCTGCAAGCAAATTTGTGGCAACAGGCTGGTTCAACTTGGGCCTAGAAGATTTCTGGAAATAACAGGGCATCAGAATTTCGTGAATTCACAACTGGTATCAGGAACCAAAGGTTACAGTTTACACACAAGCGAAGCCATTTCAAAAGGTAATTTTATATGTGAATATGCAGGGGAAATAATCACAGAAAATGAAGCACAGAAGAGATTTAAAAAGAACAATGAAATGAACTACATATTTTGCTTGAAAGAGGTCTTCGGAGACCGAACCAGGAAAACTTTTGTTGATCCTACTTTTTATGGAAATATAGGAAAGTATATCAACCACAGTTGCGAACCTAACTGTATGGTAGTGCCGATACGAATACATGATGCGATACCTAGTTTGTTTATATTTGCCTCCGAAGACATAAAGAGAAATTCAGAAGTAACTTTTAGCTATGGAAATGAGCTTGGAAGTGAGAAGCTTTGTTTATGTGCATCAAAGAATTGCAGAAAATTTTTGCCTTGCAACATCAACATTTGGTAATACTGAAAATGCAATGTCAAGTCTTACTGATGATTTATAGTGCTTTTGTAGATCTTTGCATGGGAAAACCATGTTTAGATTCCTGACATCTTTGATGGGGTGCATGTAGACGCAAGTGCCGAAATGTTCATCTTTGAACGGATGCTCTTCCCATTTGGGCGACTCCACTGATTTATTTGCAACTTCAGAGAACAGCTCCACTACCATGTCCTCCAACTGATCCAAACTCTCTGCAAATTTGAAATTGAATTACAAACAATCAAATAAACTTGATTCAGTACCTTTTCCTAAAATTGCCAGGCACATAATGTTTGATGAGTACCATTTGTCATGGAATTTCAGCAGCTCATCTCTAACATTTATATTTTTTTCTTTCGGCTGAGTATCCAGTGTTAGTCTATTTCCTGTAATTATGATAATTTTTATAAAGAAAAAAAAAGTTTTATTTCACAACCTGTCCCAAAAGTGTGGTAAGCATGGTTCGGATCTGCCAAGTGTTTATCTAATTGATCTTTACGCCAAACATCACTGGGTATGTTTTTTTCATGCTCAGAGTTCACAGCATTCATTTCCCTGTCTGTAGCACTTTCAGTGAACAGAGGTGCAATAAAAAACTGGGAAAATCGGTCTAGTGCATGACCCAACTCGTCAGGAATAATATCAAAGTAATATGTGGTGTGATCTGGGTATGTGGCTGCATTACTACTCCCTCCATGTTCGCTCAAATACTTGCTGTAGTCATTTTCATTTGGATACTTTTTAGTGCCAAGGAAAAGCATGTGCTCACAAAAATGTGCTAAGCCATACACTTCTTTGGGATCACTCATGTACCCTACAAATTGCACCATTATAGTACATAAAAAAAAATGTAAAATGAAGAATTGCAGTTCTTACCAACATTGACATCTAAGGCAGCAGCAGACTTATCTGTAGTTGGATCGCTTACCAAAAGCACCTTCATGTGATTGGACAGAATAAGACCTCGATAGACTCGTTTGTCTTCCTGAGACTTGATGATATTCTCAAATCGCTTGATGACATGATTTTGATTCTTGTCCATTTTGATGGTCGTTGATGACTTTTTCGCGGCCAAACTCGCTGTACTGGAATCGGCACGGTTAACGGTTTATAATTAATAGAAGCATTGAACATACCCGTACAGATAAATGGACCTAAAGGGGGTGTCGCTTAATTTTTTAATAATGAGCACGCTCTGTTTTATGAACTGCATCCAAAATGAATATTGTAACTTAAAACTGTGTTAAATTAAACGTTAAAAAATTAAAAACCTTCATTTTGTCGTCTTGGGAGGGATACGAGAACATCGACGATTATACCATTTCTTTCTGTTGCTTTTTGCTGACCGTCCACAAAGTTAATTTGACGCAAGTGACGTAACGTGAACGTCACATTTGACATTTGGCATGGTTGCCAGTTGCTTGAGAAAAATAAATACCAAATTTGCTTTCGAGTTTATCCTCTTAAAAACGAATGAACGATAGCTTACATAATTATTAAAACGACTATATAATACATTGAACAAGAACCAATCAAAACTCTTGAAATGCGCATAGGCAGCCAATCAGCACGTCTCTACGCTTACCACCCCGGCAATACAGGCGTCCTCCTTGACGTAAATATTATCGCTGTGGTACCGTGGTCCTTCCCCCTCTCCCAGACCAGGGCAGTGACTGTCATTCAGAGCGCATTTACGCAATGTCAGTGCTGTCAGTTGTCACTGGTTGTCACAATCAAAATATATGAAACTGAACATTGCAAGAACGTTTTCCATGCATTATAGAGCATTTTCTACCATTTAAAGGTATAAGTATTCCCACTTTCCTAGTAAATTTTCATTCCACACCGTTAGTTGTTAAATTTTGTGCTTTTTGATTTATAGGAGAAGAAAAAAAGAAGCCCAAGTTTTGTTGAACTGGGAACAGGACACACGCTGTTTAATTTTCCAAGAGGAATCTCAATTTTATCTACTCACGGCCTTCACCAAAAATGGCTTATACAACGGCTTTCAAATTACAAGCAGACGCTTCTGCTACATCAAAGAAAAATGTCCTTCGGTTTCATTAAAAACATTGAATCAAGATACAACTTTGCATGTGAAGACTCTCCCCAGCCTGTTACAATATTTGAGTGAATTGTGATAACTTAAAGTGTAGGCAATAGTTTTTTCTCTATCCATGCATGCTTTACTGGAGTATGTGTCTTGAATCTCAACTTCGTGTCACTAACTTACCGTTCATGCAATAATCATGTTTTTTCAAGTATGTTCCTCGACTCTCAACTTTGTCTTACTTCCGTATTGTTTCATTAAATTATTTAAACAAATTCAGTACAAATATAACGCATTTTACTCAATTGCCTTTTACAAATAATTTGTATTGAGAAAAATTTTATGCTACAAAGTGTTAATCGATCGAAACGTTCCATCTCCATTGCTTCATTTAGAGAATTTCTTGAAGCTTCTGCACTTTCCAAGATCAGTCTTAGGTTCCCTTTATGCTGAAGAAGAAAAAAACCTTCAAGTATTTCAATAAAATCAATCATAACATTGTATAACCTGTCGCCCTCTTGTCCATTCTCTGGTATAATATCCTCTGATTTGTCCATTTCGCAGTAGCACCCTGAATTTGGTGAGAAATTCCAGTGTAGCTGGATATATGGCATGAGAGCCACTTCTGATTCTGAATAGGTCTACTGCACTTTTTGTTTGAAAGCGTTTTTTATCTTCCGATTTCCAACTGCAACTAACCTACAAACTCGAACGTCAAACAATGACGTTTCCAACTTTTGACTTTTACCGACGCAGCATTTCGAGATGTTCCGTTGCCAACGTTAAGAAAAAAGCGCTATTGCGCTAATAAGAACGCAGTTTATTATGATGATGAAGTGAATATTAAAAACCATTTTGAGTAAAGAATGAGATTACCCTGATTAATCAGTGTATACCACAGAGTTCTTTGTAAAATTTCAACCATTTGAACAACACTGGTAGAACCCAGAATCTTGGGTAGCGCTCTGTCAATTCATTATATAGTCTTATCAAATACAATGCGTTGTACGCTTAATCGTCAGATAATTTTTTAATAATATCATTTCGTTATAATCCCAATGCAAGAAAATACAACTCGCCCTATGGGCTCGTTGTATTTTCAGCTTTGGGATTATAACCAGAGATGTGGGTTAAAAAAAACGTGTTCGTTTTTTTTGTTTCTTATTACGTTTTTTTTGTATTAAAACAAAGCCCCTTGTTTTTTTTGTTTTAATTGTTTTTTTTTTCCTTTTGTTTTGTGTGATATTCCAACAATTTCCAGCTTCCTCCTCTAACAACAACATTTCCATGCCACGATTGCAACGCTCGAAGCTTGGGGTATGTAAGTTATGTTACAAACGCACAAACAAAAACAGCCGAGCTGTCAATTATGCCATGCATATGTCAGTTATGTCATGTGAGTGATATGTCATTCGCAATTCAAGTGCAAAGTTGCGATTTATTACTATCTGTTTTATGCTAGGTATGTTATCAATACATGAAATAATATCAGAAAAATAGTTCAATACGATTTGGGTACGTAGATCACCATTTAATGAGAAAAAAACAAAAAAAACATTAAAAACAAAAAAAACCGGTTTTTATTTCTTAAAAAACGCCAATTAAAAAAAACCGTTTTTTAACATCTCTGATTATAACTCATAATATTACTAAAAAATTATCGACAATAATCGTACCACTCATTGTATTACTACTGACTATATAATACATTGAACAAGAACCAATCAAAACTCTTGAAATGCGCATAGGCAGCCAATCAGCACGTCTCTACGCTTACCACCCCGGCAATACAGGCGATACAGGCGTCCTCCTTGACGTAAATATTATCGGGTATAATACCACGAGTGCAATGAAAATTACCGATAATTCTGGAAAATGCGTGTTGCCTGAAAACTGCATGAGTTTGTTTTCTCTGTTGTTCGAAAGCTAAAAGAGCCCGACCCCGCAGGGGGAGGGCTCTTCTTTCGAACAACAGAAGAAAACAAACGAATGCGGTTTTCTTATGGCAACACGCATTTCCAGAATTATCTGGTTCATTTTCATTGCAAGAGTGGTATTCGGAAGAATATTTCCCGAATCATTCTACAAATTATTCACATATTATTTCACACGACAATAAAATTGATGATACATGAATAGCCACCTAACTGTACTGAGCCGTAGAACAGGAAAGAGAACCAGAGGCTGACGTAAAAAGTGTGAAATCATTATGACTGCACAATCCCAAATCGTTTCAATTTCTTGCACATTCCTCTGGGTCCTTGAGTACTCGCTTGAGTATGAGCATCCCCATACAGTGTCCAGAGTCCAACGCTAACACTGGACACGCATCATGCTTGTTTGACAGTAGGTGTTCAAACAATGACAGATCGATTGAATTATCGATATGGTCTTTCGGATTATCGCTTATTAATCCTCAAAATTTGTGTCCGAATTATCGCGTTTTTGACGTATGAGTGAAATATTCGCTGTAGTACCGTGGTCCTTCCCCCTCTCCCAGACCAGGGCAGTGGCTGTCATTCAGAGCGCATTTACGCAATGCCAGTGCTGTCAGTTGTCACAATCAAAATATATGAAACTGAACATTGCAAGAACGTTTTCCATGCATTATAGAGCATTTTCTACCATTTAAAGGTATAAGTATTCCCACTTTCCTAGTAAATTTTCATTCCACACCGTTAGTTGTTGAATTTTGTGCTTTTTGATTTATAGGAGAAGAAAAAAAGAAGCCCAAGTTTTGTTGAACTGAGAACAGGACACACGCTGTTTAATTTTCCAAGAGGAATCTCAATTTTATCTACTCACGGCCTTCACCAAAAATGGCTTATACAACGGCTTTCAAATTACAAGCAGACGCTTCTGCTACATCAAAGAAAAATGTCCTTCGGTTTCATTAAAAACATTGAATCAAGATACAACTTTGCATGTGAAGACTCTCCCCAGCCTGTTACAATATTTGAGTGAATTGTGATAACATAAAGTGTAGGCAATAGTTTTTTTATCTATCCATGCATGCTTTACTGGAGTATGTGTCTTGAATCTCAACTTTGTGTCACTAACTTACCGTTCATGCAATAATCATGTTTTTTTAAGTATGTTCCTCGACTCTCAACTTTGTCTTACTTCCGTATTGTTTCATTAAATTATTTAAACAAATTCAATACAAATATAACGCATTTTACTCAATTGCCTTTTACAAATAATTTGTATTGAGAAAAATTGTATGCTACAAAGTGTCAATCGATCGAAACGTTCCATCTCCATTGCTTCATTTAGAGAATTTCTTGAAGCTTCTGCACTTTCCAAGATCAGTCCAAGGTTCCCTTTATGCTGAAGAAGAAAAAACCTTCAAGTATTTCAATAAAATCAATCATAACATTGTATAACCTGTCGCCCTCTTGTCCATTCTCTGGTATAATATCCTCTGATTTGTCCATTTCGCAGTAGCACCCTGAATTTGGTGAGAAATTCCAGTGTAGCTGGATATATGGCATGAAAGCCACTTCTGATTCTGAATAGGTCTACTGCACTTTTTCATAGCACTTTTTGTTTGAAAGCGTTTTTCATCTTCCGATTTCCAACTGCAACTAACCTACAAACTCGAACGTCAAACAATGACGTTTCCAACTTTTGACTTTTACCGACGCAGCATCTCGAGATCTTCCGTTGCCAACGTTAAGAAAAAAGCACTATTGCGCTAATAAGAACGCAGTTTATTATGATGATGAAGTGAATATTAAAAACCATTTTGAGTAAAGAATAAGATTACCCTGATTAATCAGTGTATACCACAAAGTTCTTTGTAAAATTTCAACCATTTGAACAACACTGGTAGAACCCAGAATCTTGGGTAGCGCTCTGTCAATTCATTATATAGTCTTATCAAATACAATGCGTTGTACGCTTAATCGTCAGATAATTTTTTAATAATATCATTTCGTTATAATCCCAATGCAAGAAAATACAACTCGCCCTATGGGCTCGTTGTATTTTCAGCTTTGGGATTATAACTCATAATATTACTAAAAAATTATCGACAATAATCGTACCACTCATTGTATTACTACTGACTATACAATCTATCAAAATACCATACCGGCAATACGCTGCCGTCCTAAAATATTTTCGCTGTGTTAGAAACTGGAGAAGCCTCACAGGCGCGAACGTAAGTAGGTATAAACAAGAAAGTGGTTTGAGCGACACACACGCGAAAAAAACGTGAGTGCGTGACCATAGTCACCCTCGGAAGAAGTGAAACTTCTATACATATGAATCAATCAGCAAACAACGTTCGAAGAGGTGTTCTTTTCGTACTCCCGCTCCGCTCCCTCACGGTTTGTATCATCTTGTTTTTCTTATTATCAATCTTATTATTATTATTATTATTATTAGTCACTCAAAGGGCAGAGTAGGGCTTTCGACATGATTTTTTCACGATTAGACTTCTTTTATTTCTTTCTCGCTGCGCTCGGCAGTGGAGAGCCCCACCAAATGCGGGAATGAAAAGAATCCTTCGAAATTCAACTTAATTATTATAAACTGCTCGTCAAAAGTTAAGCATAGACCAAAATTTGCTCCAATTTCAAGCATAGATTTCTTCGGGGGAAGATATTCAATTAAAAAAAATGTATGGTGCCTAGTAGAGCTTTTCTTCAGCTACAAGACGCTTTGTCGACTTACGGCACCATTGACTTTGTCTATGATACAGGGTGCTTTCCACCTAGACGGTACAAATACCACCAGACGGCACATGTTCCATAGTGTGGCACAAAATTTTAGGTCATCCAATGAACGGCGCAGAACCGAGTAGGAACACGTAGATGGAAAGCACCGTTTGGAACCCGCACATGCGTAAATGGCAGATGTACCGAACTTGGGGCTAGGTGGAAAGCACGCACAGGATGCCAAAGGAAGAAGTGTCAAAAGTGTTAATTTTTGAAGTCGTGGAACTTTTTTAGGAAAAATTTCGGATTTTTTTTCTCTTCAGTTTTGGAAAGCGGATATCAATATCTCGAAACAGTTTTTGACTTTTGATCGTATTTTGTTTCTCCAAAGAGTTCTTGATTTTTTAGTGGAATTTGGATTTTTCTATGCAGAATTTGCTAAATTCTTGGTCGTTGGTCGTTGGTCGTTTTTACTTTGGACTCTGTAACTCTCTCATCTCGTACGCTACACTCGCGTGGGGTAACGGTTCGGGTGCACATAGAGTTTTTCGGCTGCAACGCAGAGCGGTACGGATAGTTGGCGGCCTTGGTTACAGACAAAACTGTAGGGATGCCTTTATAAGTCTGGGAATACTCACTCTTCCGTGTATTTACATCCTGCACAGCCTTTTGTACGCGTTTTTCGCGTTGTTAATTCACAGAAACGTACACAATTGCTGGATGAATTATACCATGACAAAATTTGACCTCATGGGCCCTCAGAAGAGGTTACTCTCTGGACCTCTTTAGGGGATATACCCAATGAAGTATGCTGCGACATCACATTGACACTTATTGACTCCAGCGTAGATGAAAATGCAAGACTTGGAACCATACGTTGCATCAAAATTACCATGGTTACCAATTAGTCCCATCATGGGTGATTTTGTTACAGCCCAAGTCACCGGAAATTTCCAGAAGTGATATCTTCTAGACGAGTAGAGATAGTGCCATAATTCTTTTTTTGATTCCAATCGGACACATCATGGGCCATTCGAGCATGGTGTTCAAATTTTTCACGTTTATACTTTTTCAGTAGTGGGGAGTAATTTTGACGTTTGTCATGTCGGAACTTTCTTCTTGTACTTGTCATGATTGAAATGTCAACATGGATGTATACTGTCAGTTTCAGCTGATAAATTTCAAGTTTGCGTTCGGTGTTTTTCTTCCTCTAAGTCCAGGTTTCCTGAGAAAACCTATGTTGGTCTTTTGTTTCCATTACTGATGTAGAAGTGGTAGATTACATTCACGCTGACATTTCAATGATGACAAGTACAAAAAAATAGTTCTGACATCCCATATAGCACAAGTACATCCAATGGACGTCCATAGGCTATCCTGAAATGGACATACGGAGATCCATTGGACGTCCATAAAAGGTCCAGTGGATGTCTTATGGACAGCTTATGGACGTCCATTTGGCACTAAGTTGTACGTTCCTAAAACGTCCTTTATGGGATGTCCATAAGATGACCATTTGTGATAAATTTGGACATTCAAAAGACGTTTCTCAAAAAAAAGCGTTTCAATCATTGAAAATATTTATTCTCAAAAAAATGAAAGTTTCAAATAACAATATAGCAAACCAGCATAGCTTGGGTTGTTGTTGCCTTCGGCACAGCTTGACTTGCTGACGATTCTGGCATAGCTTGGTTGTTGATGCTTTCAACATAACTTGGCTTGTTGTTGTTGTTGGAGCTTCTGGGATAGCTTGATTGTCTAAAGCTACTGGAATAGGTCTCGGCCTCGGGGTAGGCAAATTAAGTGAAGGAATTACATTTGGTTTCAGTTTCTTAAGCAATCCAATTCGCTCGTAGTCATCATCCAAGAAATGATCTGAACGAACATGCTCTGCTGAATAATGAATGTTTGTTGATCCCTGGCCTAGGGATGGCTACTCCACTTTAAGTCGTTTCGGAAACCTGAAACGATTCTTTTGTAATAAATAAAAAATGGAATAAAAACATCCGAATCGTACATAGTAGGTTATGTCGGGTTTCTCCGTTTGTCGAAATGTTTGCAACTGGGCACAGAACAGGACGGCATTGTCAATTTTCAATAAACACTATAAAGTCTTCTTGGTCAAAAAATCACTGGAAAGCACGGAGAAAACTTTGCACAAAGAAATGCGGGTTTGAGGAAAACGACGCGACGCTATCACAGTGACAGTACTGATAGTAGTGACACTGAGTGACACTCAGGGATGACAAGTATTCGCAGCTCTGCCAACCGACAAGAATCAAAGTTACTAAAAGGAGTAAAAGGTACTGTTGATGTACGTAAATTATGTTAATTGAGAAAAATGGCTTTTCTTCCAAATTACCGCAATAATAATGATAATAATATGATATTAGGCCCGGTGGCCTAATTTTTGAATTGTGAGTCAACTCTCAACTTGTTTTTGTTGCTGAAAAATAATAGCTGTAGGTACCTTGTCACATATTTTTACACTTTTTTTTCATGGCAATGGACTCTATATGTTTAGATGTTGAAAATAAAGAATGTCCATAAAGTGGTCCATGAAAGACGTCCATGGGTCGTCGTTTCTGTACATCCATAGAATGTTCCCTAAATGGATGTCTTATGGATGTCCAAATCAAGTCCATGGACATGAGGACTTGATATGTACTTGAAATGGACGTCCATAAGATATCCTGTGCTATATGGGATGACAAACGTCAAAATCACCCCTTACTACTGAAAAAGTATAAACGTGAAAAATTTGCACATCATGCTCGAATGCCCCATAATGTGTCCGATTGAAATCAAAAAAAGAATTATGGCTCTATCTCTACTCGTCCAGGAGATATCACTTTTGGAAATTTCCAGTTACTTGGGCAGTAACCAAATCACCCATGATGGGACTAATTGGTAACCATGGTGATTTTGATGCAACGTATGGTTACAAGTCTTGCATTTTTAATGTCAATGTGATGTCGCAGCATGCTTGATTGGGTATCTCCCCTGAAGAGGTCCAGAGAATAACCTCTTCTAGGGACCCATGAGGTCAAATTTTGTCATGGTATAATTCATCCAGCATTTGTGTACGCTTTTGTGAATTTTCAATGAAAAGCAACAGCTCCAGCAAATTCTGTATAGAAAAATTCAAATCCCACAAAAAAATCAAGAACTCTTTGAAGAAACAAAATACGATCAAAAGTCAAAAACCGTTTCAAGATATTGATATCCGCTTTTTAAAACTGAAGAGAAAAAAAACCCGAAATTTTTTCTAAAAAAGTTCCACGACTTCAAAAATTAACACTTTTGACAATCCTTCCTTTAGCATCCTGTGTATCATGGACAAAGTCGATGGTGCCGGAGTCGACATAAAGTCTTGCAGCTGAAGAAAAGCTCTACCAGGCGCCACAAACTTTTTCAAAATCGGATATTTTTTCCTTAAGATATCCTTGCTTGAAATTGGAGCAAATTTTGCTCTATGCTTAACTTTTGACAAGCAGTTTATTACCGCCCCTATGACTTGCCGCCTGCCGTACTCGTACTCGCCTGCGCGCCGGAACGCACTGCACGCCTGCTAGGCCCGGCCCTGAATATACCTCCCTATCCCTATAATAAATCACATCCGCTCGAATCTATTCAAGCCAAGTCGAGAGCCATTCTTGTCGGGCCAACAGTACGACAACACGAAGAGCAGTCCAGTGTCGGCGATTAGTGAAAAATAGAACCGAACGCGGCGAACGCTGCAACAGCTTATTCTTTCATTTCCTGGGACGACGCTGGTCACCCCAAGGTCAGACAAGACAACGTTACAGCACATCGTTACAGGCGTTCGTTACAACCACTGATGCTATGAAGCAATTTCACTCCCATGTGTGGTTCTGCGTTAGTGGTGTGTTGTGATCTAGGCGCGTGAATAGAAGTTTCACTTCAAAATGTTCGCCGGAAATCTCTTCCGGAAAGATCTAGTGGCCCAATTTGGCAACGTCGGCATCCCTATATGTGCATTGCGTGCTTTCCACCTAGCCCCAAGCTCGGTACACCTATGGGTACACCTGATATTTACGCATGTGCGGGTGCCAAACAGTGCTTTCCATTTAAAACATCTGTGTCGGTTTGTGTCAGCTTGTGTTAGCTTGTGTCAATGAGACAAAGGAACACAGATCAAATGGAACGCATTTGTGTCGACACAAGTCGACTTGTGTCGGTAAATGGAAAACGCCCATTTACGTGTTCCTACTTTCCTCCAAGGTTCCTACTCGGTTCTGCGCCGTTCATTGGATCACCTAAAATTTGTGCCACACCATGGAACATGTGCCGTCTGGTGGTATTTGTACCGTCTAGGTGGAAAGCACCCATTGTGCACGAGTGCCACGAGTGGGAACTGGGGAATCACTCACGCGAAAGTGCTTTTAGGAACACACGCCACTACTGTAAAAATTGAGACTCAAGTAAAAACTGATGATAACAAGAATATACAGGTCATTCAAAAAAGATGTCCACCCCCATTTTTCTCAGGATCCGTTGAAGCTAGCGAGTTGCGGTAAAGACCGTTAGATTCAGCTCGTTTTTCTGGTCAAATTTGATATGTGAACAAGACTGCTTTGAGGAGCTTGTGGTGTGGTCGTTAGCGCGTTCGACTATCACTCCAGAGGTCGCGGGTTCGATCTCCGCCGGGGAACGGATTTTCGCCTCGAAAACAAGCTTCTTGGTTTAGTTGGAATGTTGGAATGCTTTCTAAATGCAAGACCCGCCGTGTGTCGCATAGCTTCACACAATCCGTGCTTCACACACATCAAAAAAGCTAACTTTACTTCAAAAGCCGTCAAGGTAGGTGAAGGTTATGTTTACTTAAAAACGGGATCGCCAATCTTTGGTGGGGACATTGACATTCCAGCTAGAGTTGTGAGACCCGGAAATTTTCCTTTGGAAATATTTCCAACATGGAATTTTTCCGGAAATATTTCCAAGCAAAAAAGTGGAAATTTTCCATTTTTCGAAATTCCCGCGAATAGTCTGGGGAATTAGTTTTATTAAGGTACTGACAAAGAAGACAACTGACATTTTGCTCGTCGCTCATAACCAAATTAACATAAACAAATTTTTGTCAAACAGTGAAAATTGATTTTGTCGAAAAGAAAAGTGTGATATCCAAAAGTGTTGCAATATGTTTTTTACAAGTAAAATATTGAGCACTAATGATTTTCCTATGTTAATTGAAATGTGTAGTTTATTTTCAGGTGCGTTAATGTTGAACACTGACAGTATTAATGTTTTTTTCAGATTTATTCTGTCAAGAATTTGTAATTTTTTTAATATTTTTGTGAGTTTATTTTTTGTTTATTCAATGAAATAAAAATATTTTGAGAAAATAAATGGTACTTAACCTAATTACCGGGGCATGTTTTTTATTTATTTTGTGCAACTTGAGTAATTTCAATTTCATAATTACATAATTTGCTAGTGAATGGTGATATTTGATAGTTTCACTCAAATTCACTGACAATCTTGAGGGATAAGGGTCGGGTGCGACTGGGGCGGGAACTGGGTGCATCTAGGAATAGGAGGTATCGTAATTTAGTAATTTTTACAAATATTTTTCTGAAAATCTGTACTTTAAACCTTAAAACTAACTACTATTTGGTGTTTTTAGGTTCATTAAGCCATAATAATGACAACGATCACAATTAATTACAAAACCAAACGTTTCAATTTTTCCCAGAAATATTTCCGGAAAATTTCCGGAAATATTTCCGAAATTTATTTTTCCGGAAATTTTGCAACTCTAATTCCAGCACAGAAAAAATCGTTTGGAAAGTGATAGTTACTTTGCCTTACTTGATACCCCCACCCCAAAACGTAATAATTACTGAAGAAGTGTAGTTCTCGAACACAACCCAGACCTAGCTCAAACATGCGAAGGTAGCACTACTTTCGCGCGACATTCCATTCCACCTTCCACCTAAGGATATTCCACCTTGCGTTGTTTCCGCCTCTTGCAGTAGTGGTTACATGTTTTCAATCCACCTTTCCCATGAGACCATCACGCATACCTGTGAGGATACAACTGGCGGTCTGTAGTAGCTGAATGTATTAAGAGGAATCTGCGCTCACAGGTATGCGCGCAAGTAATTGCTTGCATGGGAAAGGTGGATTTTCCGCTAAATTTTGGCTCAAAATCACGCAGTACTACACCAATAGTCTAACCGTAATCACTGTGTCGCACGAAGGCAGTGTCGGACTGAAAGCACCCTACCCATCCGGATCGTCTTGGGTAAGCGCCTTGACACAGATCTGTCTTAAGTGCGATTTATAACTCGATTTTAATTTTAGTCGCAATTTTAATCGCAATTTTAACGAAGTTCAAAGATACGATTTCCTCTATACCTTTTATAACCCGATTTTAATCGCAAGCCGCAATCGCAACGATTTTAAGGATTTTAAGAAGTTGGCCAATATCCAACTCTTGCGATCCGATCCTTACGATCGACCAATGAAATTCAAGATAATATCAAGATTAGCGAAAATGAACACAGTAGTCTTCTTGATTAGCAGTGTTGTTATAGCGAATTCACTTGGCGGCACTGGCACGGAACTGGCTCTAACTGCACATGTGCAGTTGGACGGTGCTATTTTCAAGGCGTATTCACTTGACATCGCACGGTATCCGTGCAACTTTATAAATGTATTCACTTGAGACGCACCGAACCCGAACAGTTCCGAAAAATGGAACCGTCTCTTGAGATCCGTGCTCTTGAGTCAGTGCAAGGGCTAGAATGGTAAGGCCTGCCAACCTTACAATGTGAAATACCCTCTTCTTTTGGCAACATTTCCTCCTGTTTTGTTTTATTGGTTATGTTAGCAAATAAATAACGCGCCGCGCAATGCATGCCCAGAAAAAACTTATTTTGGGATACAAGTTTCTGCAAATCGCTTCAGACCTGCTAAGTAGCAGTAGCAGCAGCAGTTCTGACGAAGAGGTGGAGAAATTGAGAAATGAATTCCCGCAAACCGTCCCCAAGGTTCCTCACTTTTGTGACTTGGTCGAAACATTCACCAATGATCAGGTAAAAATTTTTTTGGTGACCTTTGGATATTTAATTATATCAATAGTCCCTACGTCATTTAAAATTTACGCGCCATTTCTACAACGCTAGCAGTCGCTCGGCACCGAGTCGGATCAGTTGCTTGACAAGTACCATCCGTGCAAGTACCGCCCTAGTTCGGTTCGGTTCGGATTTTCAGTCGGAACTGTATGAGTGCGGTGCGCACTCAAGTGAATTCGTCATTAGTGGATTTTCTGGGCGCACTGTTTTCACGCGACATTGCTCTGGAGCGACGTGGTCTCCGCGCGTCAGATTTTTCAATGCTACGGATTTGGTATCACTGATTTGACTTTTCAAGAAATTGTTAAGGAGTAGGCTGCAACACCGCATCACCCCATCAGTCTAGACTCTAGACATCTAACCTGAAAATTCGTCATGTTACGGCATCAAAATAAAGAGTTTGGATTTATAGATAGATAGATAGATATAGATAGATATACTTTATTCTTTCCCGTTTCATAGGTTTCAATACAAAACAATTAGCCAGTAGCTGTGGAAGTCGTCATAAATAAATAAACTATATAAGCATAACAATAATAATAATAATAAATAACAATATAAACAGTAGGTAATAAACACAAATAACAAAAGCAACAACGAAGCCATCACAGATGGGGTCTCACCAGTTACATGATATTTCCATTCACAAAACAATTTGGAATTATAGAACAGAGGATAAGTGAGAGGACGGGATTTTCAGGGGGCGAGTAGCAACTTACTGCTAGAAATAGGCTGCCTGGTGTAGTGGAATCTTGAAAATGAAGATCATTATCCAGCTATGAGATTCCCAATTTCATAAATTTCTGCTTTAGTCAAAAACTGCATTATAAAATTTTGACGTCTATTTTTAATAATAAAATTATATTTATTTTCGGTTCTTGGCGATGAAAAGGTCGACTGAAATCGCACATTTTACAGTAACCATTCTACCACCATTCTCTGCCTTATGGAATTGTAAGAGTGGATCTAGTTTCTAGTTTTCTAGGAAGGCAGTATATGACGAAAACCTGGTATGTATACCATTTTGCAAAGTTCGGTCTAATGACGAAGTTACAGCCCTTCAAAGTTATTCACTTTTTTCGGATTTCAATAATTCGTAACTCAGGAAGGCTCTGACAAAATTAACTCGAATTTACTCGATTGGTTTGTCGGATCTATCTACCGACCTGCCAAATTTTGAAAGAACCCAGCCAGTGGCGTCGGAGCTACGGGGGTCAATAATTTAGAAGCAATATCTGAAGAAAAGTTGCCTTAGCGTGACCCCCCATAATGTCTACGCTACTGGTTGGATTCTTTGGAAATTTGGCAAGTTGATAGATGATGTTGATGAACCAGAGCTCATGCTGAATTAAGGCTGCCGTCAACAGTAAACTGAAATCTTTTGTATTAACAAAACTAGAAAAAGATCGTAGAATTTTTCTAACATTTCTTCGGAATTCCCTTAAGGGTCGCTTACGACGTACTGGAGAGGCTTTCCGTCATTTTCTGGACATTCTGTTACTTATCGCTGAAATTTGGTGATATATACGATGCCGCTCTTTTTGAAAACGGCAATGATAATAATGAAATTTCAGCTATTTATCGCCAAATTTCTGCGAATATGCCCCCCGTGCAGACCTAGCTCAAACATGCGAAGGTAGCAATGCTTTCGCGCGACATTCCATTCCACCTAAGCATATTCCACCTTGCGTTGTTGCCGCCTCTTGCAATAGTGATTACATGTTTAAATTTCCCGCTAAATTTCGGCCCAAAACCACGCAGGGGTGGGACTCTGGGTTGCGTTCGAGAACTACACTATTCTGCGATTGTTGCAGAAATGACCGTTCGAGATTTCTTCTGTGCGCACTATCGGTAACGCAGTAAACCGTTCGAGAACTCAAAACGTGTCGCGTTGAAGTGACAAAATTCGCAGCACCTCCGAGCGCCGTGAAAGTTACTCGTCATGCGCACCTCAGCACCCCACATATTTCTCTGTCAGACTTATTTTATTTTTACCATAATCGTTCGATTGGGTATTTACGTGGTAGGCAGTACCTATAAAAATGGATACTTTATCAGAAAAGTTTACTTTACTTCGAAACTGGAACAGCACTGCGATCATCAATCAGTGAGATTGACAGTGACATTTCCAGCACAGCGAAAATCGTTCGGAAAGTGGTAAAGCGGCTTCACAGAGCTTCGACGTGTCGCCAGCGACACTTCATCAACCAATAGGGAGCCAGAATCGGATGTATTCCCCTCTGTCGCCCACCCCTTCCATTTGGTGTCGCTGTGTAGTTAGGATTTTCCAACTACACAAACCGTGTCGCGTGTCGCTGGGTGGTTATGGACCGCATGCAGTCATCAGTCAATCATCGGCCGGTAAAGATTGCGTCAAGTTATTGACACGGACAGAAAATAATTGTGCACGATGGCACAGAACGACGGTTTAGGGTTCGCCTTCGGTCGCATTGCTCAAACTGCTCACCACGTTCACATGCTTCCTTTCCACGATAGCCTGTGCTGTACTTCTACGTTGCCTGCTAATCATGTTCCCACGAGACCAGAGATAAAGAAGCAGGCGAAAAGCACCCATTTAACAACCACACTTTCCGAAGCAAATCGCCTTTCAACATGGCACTTCCAAGGAAAAGACAATCAGATGAAACAATTTTTTGGGGGACATTGGAAATTGCTTGACATTTTCGAGCACGTGCGTTGTCAGCTTGGCAAATGGATTTCTACCAATCTATCAAATCCCGCCAACTCGTTCGAGGTTGCGAGCGACACCAATTTTCGCAGTCTTCTGTCGCCGGCGACAGCTGTGGTGTCATGGTGGGGGAATGTCGCCAGCGACACGTCGAAGCTCTGTGAAGCCGCTTGTAGTTACTTTGCCTTACTTGATACCCCCACTCCAAAAATGTTAGAATCGCAGAATAGTGTAGTTCTCGAACGCAATCCTGTGTTAGTGTCGCTAGCTACTTATCGTGTGCTTTCCATTTACCGACACAAGTCGACTTGTGTTGACACAAATCGACACAAATGCGTTCCATTTGATCTGTTTTCCTTTGTCTCATCGACGCAAGCTAACACAAGCTGACACAAACCGACACAAATGTTTTAAATGGAAAGCGCCCATCGCCACGAAGCGATAGTTTCGTAATCGTACTACGCGCAGTAGTAAGCGACCTCCCACCACACCTCATCATCGCTAAGAAAGTCGCCAGAAAGCGACACCACCTCGAGACGTGTAGAGAACGGTGTTTACGGTCGCTTGTGGGGTTGTTTTGTTTTGTTGTTGTTGTTGTTGTTTTACATCATCAATTTTGTCATCACAAGGTCGACAAACAGTACAAACACCACTACCACTATCCAGCTAGCATTATCATTATTATAATAATTATCATATGTATAGGTGCTGTTGTAAAAATTAGCCCAGATTAACGTTTAAAAGCTATATTTTGTTTTTGTGTTGAATAATGAATAATATTCTCATATTTACATTCATTTAATTGTTTATACGGATTTTTATTTTTGATGTTGTTTTCAATAAATAACAAATTTAATTTTTATCATTTTCATGCAATTAGCCACGCTTATACATATATTTGGCGTTGGTTAAATCACACTAAATAATTTTAAAAGATTTATAAACACTTTATGCACCATCTTGGTTGAAAGTTGAAACTCTAAAAATGCCCACCGTGCCCACCCAAGTTTCAAAAACGACGTTTTAACCAGAACTGCCAACATTAGGCCAACAACTTCTCTACAAAGTTACTGTGATAAATGCCTACTTTCGCAGAATGGCTAATACAAAGCCGAACTGTTCCGAAGCGTACGCGATAGGTGCACAGAGTGCAAGTTCTAGCGACTATTGCTATCGCCAATGGTTATCGACTATCGCTTCGAAGCGACTGTCGCCGGAACAACACAGAGTCCCACCCCAGTACTACCATAGACAGTACTACCAATAGTCTAACCGTAAAAACTGTGTCGCGCGAAGGCAGTGTCGGCTGAAAGCACTCTACCCGATTTTCTGAGGACTTTTAGCGACAAGTTGACGGGTGAGCAGTGGCGCAACAAAGGGGAGGTCAGCCGGGTACCCGCACCCACCTGTACAAATATTTGACCGCAACGGTGCCTTTTCAACGTTTACAATTCACACGAACATACATTGATTATGCTCATTTTCCCGAAAAATGTTCACTTGCGGCGCCTTCTTGGTCTGTATAGGTGCCTGTTTGTTCAAATGGGCTAGTTACGCCACTGCACTGCACCCTAGGTTTCCTCCCACCATCAGCCTTGCTTCCGATCGATGCGATCGTTGCGATCAAGTTATAAATTGGCGAGGTGAATATGCTTATACGATCGATCCGACTAAAATTGCAATTAAAATTGCGACTAAAATTAAAATCGAGTTATAAATCGCACTTAAATGGTGTTTTCTGTTCTCCGGTGCCAACTGAACATGAAGCACGACCATGGATGAGCACGACGAATTCCAGCCGTTCAATGATAACCGGCAAATTTAAATTACGCGCTGATCGGTGAAACTTCAAATTGGCAAGCTGTCAGTTGGTCACTATCAGCAGGGGAATTTCAATTTCAAGTGACACAGTTGGCGACAGAGACGACGGCAACAAGATGGTCCCCATCTAAATTGTCACTAGCGGTCCATGTTCTCATGGTTGTTTATTTGTTGAAACGTTATTGATGCGTGTATTTCAGCCAAAGTCAGTGCGTTCATATCCATTAATTTCTCTATTATTGACCTCACGATTTCTGCCCCGTTCCCTCTAGTACTAACTCGGTAAAATGTCTAAAAGGCGAATTGAAGTGCTGGACCCATTTATCAAGAAAAAACGGTAGGTGGTTTTTATAGTTTAGCCCGCCACTGCGGTGCTTGTGCTTGGGGTACCAGTGTGCTTGAGTGCTTGCCAAAGCTTTACACTTTTACTTCTTTTTTTTTTTTTAGAGAAGAACGAGGTATAAGCACCGCTATTGCCTACACTCCGCAAGTGGCGAACGCGTCTCTGAACCCTTACACAGGACTGCCCTACACACAAAAGTACCATGAGTTGTACCGCAAGCGCATCACCCTTCCGGTTTTCGAGTACCGTGCGGATTTCATGCGGTTACTCGCCGAAAATCAATGCATCGTTCTTGTCGGTGAGACCGGTTCCGGTAAGACAACACAGATTCCACAGTGGTGCGTTGAGTATGCACGGTCGATGGGCAAGAAAGCCGTTAGCTGTACGCAACCGAGACGAGTGGCTGCCATGTCGGTGGCACAGAGAGTTTCTGAAGAAATGGACGTGGCGCTTGGACAAGAAGTCGGTTACAGTATTCGATTTGAGGATTGTTCTTCTGCCAAAACCATTTTAAAGTAAGAATAATAATTGATCACCTTCCAGGAGTGAAACTGTTATGATGAACCCTGCATTTGTTTGATTGGTCATGTGAGCCAATGGAAGTAGTTTTATGTAGCCAGAGCTTGACGACTGCAAGTTGTTGAGTTGATGGCACACCACAGGGACCTGTGGACGGGGCTTGACAGAAAAACAAAAATCGTTTCGGACGAGTCCGTGTGTTGAAATAGGGGAAGCAACACCGTCAGCTGGAGTGGTGGACCATCACCAGGTCACAGGCGAACCTAAAAACTCAGTTTGCGCTGTGAGGCTCCGCCCACAAGTCCCTGTGGTGTGCCGTCAACTCTATTTGTGTGTGGCAAGAATGCGGGTGGACAACCTAGACCAAAGCTGTTTTAGGTAGTTGTTCCTGTTGAAATATGTATGCTGCGTTCTTTTTGTCAATAATCTCAGATATTCTCACCTCAGTTGGTAGTTGTGTCTCACTCGCTCCTTGACAATTCCTCGTTTTTCTCTCTCTAACTGAGATGAGACGAAGTGAGATTTTGGTAAAAAGAAAGCGCCTGTATTTGAATATTTGTATTCATTTTAGTGTGAATTGCTCAAATAGAATATTTCTCAAGTTCATGACGTAAACAGTGTCATCAGATCAGTTGATGACTTTTTATTTGATAATAGTGGCGATTCTGTATCAAACCTGTTGAAATTTAAAGGCCGTTAATAGTCCAGTGGATTAGCGCCAAAAAATGCCTAAACTATGCATTTTGTGATAAAGCAAAGGGCTTCTGGATTACGTCCTTGAGATTCAACTTGACAATTCCAGAATTGGCGCCAACGAGTTTAGTGTGGCAGGCGACCTCAGGGGCCATCCGTAAGTATGGAATGACAAAAATTTCGTTGCCGTTATTTAAAAGCTCGAAAACGATCACAAATTATTAATTTGTATCGTGTATCGCGCCTTTCTTGCTGGAAGCAGTCCTAATTGTGTTGCTTGTGGAGTTAGTATAGAAATCAAACATGCTGATGGCCTGTTCTTGAGGAAGCATTGATTTTTCTTTTAGTTTGATAAAGCAGTGAGCATTTTACACATTCCGCGAGACTTTTATTTTGATTTCTGTTCTTGTTCATTGGCGTTCTTGTAACAACCTTTTTCTTGGGGCATTTCTCTTCGCAATGATTTCAAAAAAACTTTCCATTGTCGATTTTCATGAATATTCCAAAATATTAGTTACTTATCTATAATTTTCTGCCTCTTTTCATGTGAAGGGTGTTATAGATCGATCACAGCCTGTAGGTTACAGGGTGTTACAGATTGTTGACAGCTTCCGCAGGTAGGCTATAACATATACCTAATACCTTGGGGGTGCTATTTGATGTAGATGTGATGATGACTCATGTGCACTATGAGGATGTGCTCAATGTACTTATCGATGTGCACCATAGGGATGTGCTCAATGTATTCATGGGGATGTGACTATGGTTGGTGCACATGAGCACGTTAAGCAGATCCTGCTGTATTTTGAGCACATCCTCATGCTGTACATGGGAACGTTGAGCACATCTGAATGATGCACATGGGTACATTGGGCACATCCCAATGTGCATGGCATGGTAAGCAATGCCATGGTGCACATGTGTTCCAAAATGTGTCTATGGGCACTTTTCTACCAAGGAATTAGACTTACGGAATGTGATTTGGTTGATTACTCAATAGAACATCATGAATTTATCGTTTCCTTGTCAAAAAAGAAACAGGTTTCTAAACCTCAACAAAAGAATGTTTTTTTTTTCAAGTTTGGAGAATGGAACGAACACGGTGACAGTTGCTACCAACATTTCTAATAGACTCATAAGCTTCCTTCATGACACATGACGATACTCAATGGTCGTTTTGTGAGAGTTCTTTTATCTTCAAAGTTTTGAAGGGCCCCAATTCGCCTCCTTATTGATAAAATTTCAAGTGCTGCGGGTCAAATCATGTCTATTGGTATAAGGTTCGCATATGAAAAAATTCGTTGCCCTAACCCAAAATGCAGTATCGATGTGTCCTTGGATCGCATTACTCGGTATTTCGATTTAGAAAAAAAATTATGGAAAATATCAAAGTTTTTACTTCAGGTTTATTAATTTCCGAAGACATCTGGAATCGAAATTGTTATAATATAATGTCAGTCTCAGGTCTCTTAATGATGAAAAACATACACTGGATATGTTTTTTTTTTACAAGATGATTAGAAAGATTTGTTCCGAAAGCTATTTCATGTCAACTTTGAACACTGTAATTGACGCACCTTCACACAAAAAGTCATATTGTGCCTGCGATACAGCTCCGATATCATGTTTGTTGCTTTTAGAAGGAGGAACAATTCTTCCTGTGTAAGACAAAGTTGAAAACCGTACAATAGAGCCTTTATTTATGAGGTAACACGTTTTTAAAGTGAAGCATGCGTCACTTATCAGGTGCCGTGTTGACGCAAAACCGCCTTCGCGACCAGACACTTCTATGAGCTTGTAAAGATGAGAAGCATATCTAATGCATCTTTTTCAATCGAAGAAAAGTTGAAAGTAACTGAATATGCAATAATAAATGGAATGCCTGTGGTGAGGAGTGGAAACTATGGGGTAAAAGTTGAATATCAAAAAAGTGTGTTTTTTGAGACAAACTTGTTTAAACATGTTTTTAACGTAATTTTAACCCTATATTCGAACTCAGAACGTCGATTTTAGTCGAAAATGATACCAAACTTCTTCATATTCATTCAGGATTGATGGAAACCATAAATCGCCTTCAAAGACAAAAATGCCTTCTCCTCAGCCCCCTTACGTGATTAGCATCGACATATTTTGTCAATTTCGCCCAATAGGGTATCAGCGCATCGGAGTATGATGTATTTGGGTGTATTCGAGGAACATGGAAGATTTTGGTTCTTTTTCAGCTCTGGATGGCTCCTGAGGTCACCTGCCACACCAAACTTGTTGGCGCCATTTCTGGAATTGTCAAGTTCAGTCTCAAGAATGTAAATCCAGAAGCCCTTTGCTTTATCACAAAATGCAAAGTTCAGGCGCTAATCCACCGGACTATAAGGGTCCATGACACTTGAGGGACACACGCAAATCGAAACGAAAAAAAATTGGGAAATCACTCAGAATGGCGTGTGGAATGATAATCTTGAAAAAAATTTGCGGACTATCCAGAAATTTTGGCAAAAAAAAATGAAGGAACAACGCGTTCAAAGAGAACAGTTTGTTTTTGGATGTTGTTGTATTGTTGGTTGCCTACATCACTTCAGTGGAAAATTAGAGAAAGTACGGGGTACAGTGACTCATGACTTACAACAAAACAATGTTGTCGTTCTTAATTATAACCGTAGCGCCCGCCACGAGCTAAGTTATATTACAAGACCCTATGCAATCGTTCTAGTTTTTTCAACTCTTTCATCTGCGAGTTCTGAGACCAACTTGTATTTTGTGTTGTGGTCTCTTTCAAGTGTCATGGACCCGCCGTTAACAAAAAATCAGCCAATCGAAAAGTCGATTTCTGATCGTTCATAGGTGAACAGCTCCTTTTAAAATTTTATTGGCCGTTCAATATGACCGAGAAAAAAAATACTGCTAGGCCGACTCGGTCTATATGACCGAGATAAATTTTGAAAATATTGACAACTCGAAAACGACCGTAAAGGAAATATACGTCTCTTGCAGAAGTAAAACCGAAAATAATGTTGAAGAATGTTTATAACTTGATGGTACTGACTTTACCCTGACGCAATTTGTCAGAAACTGGATAATTATACTTTGTTTCAGATAGTACAGGAATTTTAGCTGAAATATCACTTCAACCTCAAAAAAAATACTGTAGTCGTGAAAATCACAGGTTCTGTTCAGAATTTTGTGCTCTTTCCAGATTTTTGAGTTTCAGAAAAATCCCAGCGGAGGCTTTTTTTTTAGAGCTGTCAAAAGTCTGAAGACTGATAATTCTGAACAATTTCAATTTAAGCTCAATTTTTCATGAGATTTCAAGTATACACAGTTATGTGGAGACTGCAAATGTTGAGAATGAACATATGAACAATTCTGAACCAAATGGAAACACGATGGAAAAATTCATAGTTCTGTTGGAATATTTTGATTTCTTTTGTCAAATGTGTATGATACAGGAAAAAAGTAAAGAAATTGCTAAAACCTTGGAAAAAATATGGACGTCTTGAAAATTTGATGTTCTGTTCAGACTTGAATGCCCTACTACATACTTAGAATTGACAGAAATCCCACTCCGGGGCTTTGAGTTATTGGAGGGGGGGTGATCAGTTGCAACTCAAAATGGAGGGGATGAAACCCGTTAATTCATTGGATGCAAATACATCGCAATCTAACGCATCATATCTCGTTGATATCATTTTGGCACAAAAAGTGTCGATCATTGTTGAGGGGGGGGTCGTGGGAGGGGCGGAGCTCAGCTAGGTGATTCTTTTTCTTTTCCTGGTCATTACAACCAATCACCACAAGTTTGATATCTTTTCCGACTAAATTGAAATTCCTGACCTCGAATCCGATGTGTAAATTTGAATAGAAACAAGTTTGAACAGGTTAACTTGAAAAAACTTGTTTTTTTTCTTTGACAATTTTGACAGTTTTTTTTCACTGTTAGAGGTCTGAATCCCTCGGAAATAGTTCATGGTCCATTAGATTGAAGTGTCTTATTCATGAAAATCATCCACTCGATGTACTATTTTCTTTCTGGATATTAAAAAATCAATTTGAACCTGTGAGTCGGTCCGGCGCGGTTTCTATCAATAGCCAGAACACTACAACATGCACCTGCAAATAAAACTAGCTGAAACTATTGAACAAATGATGACTTATCTTTGAAAGTTCGAGGATCTCTGCAGAATTAAATTTGCTATAACATTAAACAAAATCGCTATGGATCGCTCTGCAGGGTTTTGAGTTTGAGCTATTTATATTTGCAGGTGCATGTTGTAGTGTTCTGGTCAGTAGTAGACACCGCGCCAGATCGACTCACAGGTTCAAATTTATTTTTTAATATAAAAAAACCAAATAATACGTTGAGTGAATGATTTTCGTGAAAAAGACACTTGGATCTAATGGCTTTTGAAATATTTTCGAGGATTTCAAACCTCTAACAGTGAAAAATAAAATGTCAAAATTGCCAAAGAAAATAACAAGTTTTCTCAAGTTAACTTGTTCAAACTTGTTTTTATTATAATTTACACATCGGATTCGAGGTCAGAATTTTGAATTTAGTCGGAAAAGATACCAAACTTGTCGTGATCGGTTCCATACGACCAGGAAAACAAAAAGAACCACCCAGCTGAGCTTCGCCCCTCCCACGACCCCCCCTCAACAATGATCGACACTTTTGGTGCCAAAATGGTATCAACGAGATATGATGCGTCGAATTGCGATGTATTTGCATCCAGTGGATTAACAGGTTTCATCCCCTCCATTCTGAATTGCAATTGATTACCCCCCCTCCGATAACTCAAGATCCCGGGGTGGGATTTCTGTCAATTTTGGGTATGTAGTAGGGCATTCAATTCTGAACAGAATGTCAAATTTTCAGGACGTCTATATTTTTTCCAAGGTTCTAGCGATTTTTTTACTATTTCTCCTATATCATATACATTTGACAAATCAAATCGAAATATTCCAATAGAACTATGAAATTTTTCATCGTGTTTGGTTCAGAATTGTTCAAATGTTCATTCTCAACATTTGCAGTCTCCACATAACTGTGTGTACTTGAAATCTCATGAAAAATTTAACTTAATTTGAAATTGTTCGGAATTATAGGTTTTCAAATTTTTGACAGCTCTAAAAAAAAAGCCTCCGCTGGGATTTTTCTGAAACCCAAAAATTTGGAAAGAGCACAAAATTCTGAACAAAACCTGTGATTTTCACGACTACAGTATTTTTTTTGAGGTCAAAATCTATTTTTCTTGGGCTAAGATTGAAGTGCGATTTATAACTCGATTTTAATTTCAGTCGCAATTTTAACGAAGTTCAAAGATACGATTTCCTCTATACCTTTTATAACCCGATTTTAATCGCAAGACGCAATGGGTGCTTTCCACCTAGACGGTACAAATACCACCAGACGGCACATGTTCCATAGTGTGGCACAAAATTTTAGGTGATCCAATGAACGGCGCAGAACCGAGTAGGAACACGTAGATGGAAAGCACCGTTTGGAACCCGCACATGCGTAAATGGCAGGCATGGCAGGTGTACCGAACTTGGGGCTAGGTGGAAAGCACGCAATCGTAACGATTTTAAGGATTTTAAGAAGTTGGCCAACATCCAACTCTTGCGATCCGATCCTTACGATCGACCAATAAAAATCAAGATAATATCAAGATTAGCGAAAATGAACACAGCAAGTAGTCTTCTTGATTAGCAACGTTAGGTTAGGGGATTTTCTGGGGACTTTGTGCAGAGGTTCAGTGGCGCAGCTAGGGGGAGGTCAGCCGGGTACCCGCACCCACCTGTACAAATATTTGACCGCAACGGCGCCTTTTCAACGTTTACAATTCACACGAACACACATTGATTATGCTGATTTTCCCGAAAAATGTTCACTTGCGGCGCCTTTTTGGTCTGAAGGTGTACCTGCCTGTCCAAATGGGCTAGTTACGCCACTGCACTGCACCCAGGTTTTCTCCCTCCATCACGTTTTGCTTCCGACCGATGCGATCGTTACGATCGAGTTATAATTATAAATATGCGATATTCAGCGGCACGAGTTGCGCTGTAGGTTCGCAAAGCTAGGGGATGGAACTCATGCGTGGTTGCGCCAGCGCAGAAATGGCACTGAATTTCGCCTATTGACAAGAGGAATATGCTTACAATCGATCCGACTAAAATTGCGATTAAAATTGCGACTAAAATTAAAATCGAGTTATAAATCGCACTTGATTGCTATCTCAGTAGGCATTGGAAGTATATGGTAAAAGTCGCTTTAGCTTTGTCTAGTTCTAAAACGTTTATTGTTTTAGTCCCAAGTCAGTGTGACATGTCAATCAAAATCAACCGCGAAGTTTTTTACTGTCGTCCAAACTGTCATGTTTCTGTCCACCTAGATAGCTTTTGGAAAGAAAATCGTAATAAGCACCTATCGACGCAAGTTTTAAGAATCTGTACGTGTTACTTATACAATTACTGTTGTTCCTGTTACGTTATACCTACTGTTACTGTTGTGTTGTTCCTTCATTGGTTTTGATTACCTGATAATTTTCACGCCATGTGTGGGGATCCAGTTCGTTTATCTGCGAGAGAACGTGAAATACTTTGACGCTGTTATGAAGAATTCTTCAGAGATTCCAACAATGCAGCTACCAGCATTCAGCGCGTTGCTTTGATTTTTAGTAACGTACTGCACGGTCAAACGCATACTGGCAAAAAGAAGCAACCAACTGTTCAAATCAAAATCATAGTTGGAAATACATTGGATACTGATGGAACTAGAGCTAGAAAGTCTCAAATTTGAGGGTAAAAAAATCATGTTTCTTTTTGATATAACTGGTTTGAACACGTCTCTATCAGAATTTCACACCTACTTGTGGAATCGGAATATGCGATTTGATAAAAAAATGATACTAAACATGTCAAAAAAGCTGTTAGTCACGGTTTACGATACGACTTTATGAAAAATCGCACCTCGGCCACTTCGCAGCCGTCTGGTACGCCACTGATGCATTACACTTTCTGGTAACCATTGCATTGGGTTCTTCGACCTTGAAAATATGAAGTCCAATGAAAAAATCACAAAAAAAATACCAAATTCGAAAGTGGTAACTTCTTGTACCTTCGACCTCCCACAAAAGAAATGCCAAGCCTCGGACAGATGGGGACTTTTAGTATGTTGTTTCCCATCAAATTCTGAAGGGCTCCTCAAGTTTTCAGATTTCCCTCATTTATTCCGGGTTTCATCAAAATTTTGCATTTCTTTCCTGGGCTACTATTTACGAAACATGAAAGTGGCGTGCTAGCAAAAATTTGTATACGAACACGAATTTCGTAACCGATTGACGGCGTGCTTCCACCACAGGGATGAGTTACTTCACCGGTTCAACAAATTCCACTACAATAGGATGATTGCATGAAATCCGTTCACCTGATCACCGGCATGCAGCGCAAGGATCGAGTTATGTTTTGACGTTTGTTAGGGAATTGCATTGGGGCACATGAAAGGTATAAGGCATTGTTAGAAATATTAGAATGATTAGAAATCACAATCAGCATAATCTCGACCTCGTAAACGTCAAACAAAATAGTAGGTGAACAAAACAAGTAAAAATGAGAGTATTTAGTTAGGTTAGTCCGGTTGACGTTGCTCCGACATGGATGAAACTTGACACATGACAATGACACTATTGACATTTTGCCATAAACTCCCTCTACATGCAATCACCCTATATTATCCGTTTCACCCTTATTTGCCACACAGCAAGCCATGATATTGTTTTGTTAGGTTTAGCATACCTACCCTACTGACGACAGCCCAAGAATTGATTGACAAATTTTGACAACGTCAAATCACAAGACGCTGAAAATTATTCCGCACAAGACAAAAATGCAAGTTCTGCGGCATATCCAGTATATTAAACGCCTGCAACCAGACATGGCCCAAAACATGACAATGGGTGGAGCCGCGTTAGGGGGTAAATACAAACCTACCTCAAAACCTACGGTTCCTTTACTCTCAGCTCAAGTTTGACTTGGTATTTGCTGCAGATGCAAGGAGTTTCCTCTCTCCCCGGGCTTGGATGTTTAGGGGGTCAAGATTTCGCCCCCGAATCTTGAAAAACCATTCACCTGCACCTGCCGCGCCATTTTTTCCTCGCTTTTTCCGGGCTAGGCTCCCGGTCCGAATTTTCTTCCACGGTGCGACGTCAACCACGTGTCAGACTGTCAGAGCTACATAACCTCCACTGCGTGAAACCACCTGTGAGTTTCAGGCATACCAATGTAACTGAAAATTTTCATAGCTTGCTGGGTGGCAAATAAGGGTGAAACCTAGGAGGGTGAAACATAATAGTTCTCACTCAGGAAGAAAAAGTCAGTTCCAAGTAATTTCATTCATTCATTCGCTAAAATAATTGGCATCCCCATAATGCGGGTTAGAAAACGAACACCCTACACACCATTTATACAAATGAAAGACATTAACCAACACACTAAATCGATAGGTACATGACGGACGGTATGTTACTGCGAGAAGGTATGAGCGACCCCATGCTGGACAACTACCAATGCATTCTGCTCGATGAAGCTCACGAACGTACCCTGGCCACGGACATTCTGATGGGCGTCCTCAAAGAGGTCATCAAACAGCGTTCCGATCTCAAACTGGTCATCATGTCGGCTACCCTGGATGCCGGCAAGTTCCAGCAGTACTTCGACAATGCACCATTAATGAGCGTCCCCGGACGCACCCACCCGGTCGAGATTTTCTACACGCCTGAACCAGAGCGAGACTATCTAGAGGCCGCTATCCGTACCGTCATCCAGATTCACATGTGCGAGGAGATCGCCGGCGATATCCTCCTCTTCCTGACTGGTCAGGAAGAAATCGAGGTGGCATGCAAACGGATCAAGCGGGAAATCGACAATCTCGGACCGGAAGTGGGCGAGCTCAAGTGCATTCCGTTGTACTCTACACTACCGCCGAATCTGCAGCAACGTATCTTCGAGGAACCCCCTCCGAACAAACCCAACGGGGCTATCGGCCGCAAGGTGGTCGTTTCGACTAACATTGCTGAAACTTCACTGACCATTGACGGCGTCGTTTTCGTAATAGATCCCGGTTTTGCCAAGCAAAAGGTTTGTATGTATTGCTCAAATTCACAGTCATTGTCTCACAGCTCACTGTTCCAAGCTTCCACTTTGTACAAAGTCCGGCGTTTCCGACTATCGTATCCGCTAAATCCATTTAATGAAGTCAAGATTTAGATATTGGCGTCATCTTGGCTAAAAATGGCTTCTCCTTGCCACAAACTGTAGGGCTGAAACCGAGTTTGTCGCTTGCCGCCAGCGCCGGGACTATGGCAGTTCAACCAACCCTAACTGTCGTGATTTTATCCAATGCAGGTGTACAATCCCAGAATTCGAGTCGAGTCGCTTTTGGTGTCGCCGATCAGCAAAGCTTCAGCGCAGCAAAGAGCGGGTCGTGCCGGTCGTACCAAGCCCGGCAAATGTTTCAGATTGTACACGGAAAAGGCGTACAAAAATGAAATGCAGGACAACACCTATCCGGAAATTCTGCGTTCCAATTTGGGTTCGGTGGTGTTGCAGCTAAAAAAATTGGGAATCGACGATCTGGTGCATTTTGATTTCATGGACCCGCCTGCTCCGGAGACCCTGATGCGCGCCCTGGAGCTCCTCAACTATCTGGCGGCCCTGGACGACGACGGCAATCTGACGGATCTGGGAGCCGTCATGGCGGAATTTCCGCTCGATCCGCAGCTGGCCAAGATGCTCATAGCCAGCTGCAACCACAATTGCTCCAATGAAATCTTGTCCATCACAGCCATGCTGTCAGGTATTTAAATTAGGGTGTAGTTTTATGCATGCTCTTCGAAAACATGTTGAGTTGTCTCTGGTGTTTAAACAGTAGATGAACATTCTTCTTTTCTGTGTACATATTTGTTGTGTGAGCATCATGTGTGTGCGGAAATTTTTTTGACGCTACTGCTGTGGCATTGTTGGAACTAATAGACCATATTAATTAGTCTCACTTTCCCCTTCCACTAGTCATTTGTAAGTTAGGTATGTGCCTGTGACCATGCGCACTGCAGTAGAAGATCTCGCGCGCCACAGCATACATAGAAAACGGAACTTTGCTGTCGCTGTCAGAATTTACGATTTCAAGGTGTTTTCTTGATTCTTGGGACGTTTTAACCTTTTTAACCATACTTTTACGTGACGGCTGACGCTCGGTTCGCTTTCAAGCGCTGTCAAAATTCTCGTTAGCGGAAGTTGTGCAATAAAATAAGGCGGGTAATTTGAAATTGTTTTGGATTCACAAACCCTATTCTAACTTGCTTCGCATAAACTTCACAGCAAGATTTTCCATTTCATTATGGTGAAAAGTAGATCAGGTATTCCTTTTTACACACTTGCTATGTTATACATTCGTTGAAATTGTCAATTTGCACCTTGAATTGATCATTTTACAAAGTCATTCAACATGCATATTCTTATGGGAGTTTCAACCCAGCACATGTGGTTGTCTCTCTCCCCGATCTGCGACTGCGCTCTGAATAATTAATATGGTCAATTACAACCCTATTACCTGATACGTAGGTAACGAATGCATGAATGTAGTACTTACATGTTGAATTTAGATTTATTCAATAGGCGCTTTCCTTTGACAACAAAACTAACTGACCGAAACGAAGTTAGAGAAGAAGCGACAAATCGCATGGGATTTATCGAGCCATCACCAGCAATCTAAGTAGAATACTTTGTTCGGATAGTAAAAGGAAAGCAGCTAATGTTGCTGTTAGACAGAAGCGCAAGCCAGGGTTTGGTTCTATTGGTGAATAGTTGAATGTATGCTGGTGGGTGCCTTTTGCTCATGATTAGATTAGATCAGTATTATCCATTCACTTCTTATTTTCTGTAGAAGGGCTGGAACTCTGTTTCTTAGGATGTCACAAAGTAAGAATACCCAAATATAAAAGATAGCAGATTTCTCAACTATCAGCTGCTTGAGATATCAATCGGTTTCAGCGGCAGTATTCGCGATTTTCAAGCCACCTAGCGAAAGAAAGGTGAAATTTGCGAGATCATACCCGGAGATGACGATCATCCATTTTTCCTGTAGTTAGCGTAGAGAATAATGGTGTCACTGTCAACATGAACAAAATTATCAATTGATAGGTCCTCTGTTTTTTGCAATAAAAAATAATCCGAATATTATAAATCCTTCCAAAGCAGCCGTGATTCGAGTGACCTGAGCAAATTTTCAAGTTTAGGTTGCCTTACCTGACGTGAAACAGGCTTGTCCGAAAGTTATGTTGCCTGTCAAACTTACGTCGTACATCAAAATGTTGAAATCTTAATATGTAAAACTGATCGTGCCATGTTACCGTGGTATATACAGGTGTCTCAAAAGTATCGCATTCCGAGTCTAGAGCGGTATATAGAATTCGTACAAGAGCACGAGAAAAATATTTGAAAAAATTATGACGTTTATTTTTGAAGATATGGGGGTTCAACGGTTGGAAATTCGCCTCCCTATTGCCGTTATTCAAAGTCTTTGGGAAACTGTAGAAGACTAATCAGTAAACTATCAACCACTGGGTGTGTGCTGAACTTCACTTTAACATACAGGGTGATTCATAAATCTCAAATATTCATTTCATTTCAAAAACGCCACTCAATTTTTTCTATGAAAACGAGGGGAAGATGCCTTGTTCTGAATTATTTTAGGGTCCAATGAAATATTTTACAGGCATCAGTGCAGAAAACTTGAGTTTTTGTGGTTTATGACTCACCCTGCATCGTAAGCAGAAATTCAGTGCACACTAACTAATTGATAATTTTTACTGACAAGTCTGTCACAAAGAGTTCCACAAAATAACTTTGAATAGCGAAAATAGAGGGGGGCGAGTCCCACCCTTTGATCCTCCATACCCATAAGCTTAAAAAATAAACGACATTAATTTCTTTGGATATTTTTCTCGTGCTCTTGAGTGGATTCCATATACCGCTCTGGACTCAAAATGCGATACTTTTGAGACATCCTCTATAGGTACGATCGCACGCAAAATAAACGGAGACAGTGTTTCGCGCGGAGTGTACCGATTTACTGAATTTTGGCTTGGTGTCACAGTGACAAGAAGGCTAAAATTCATTAAATCGGTACACTCCGCGCGAAACACTGTCTCCGTTTATTTTGCGTGCGATCGTACTTACTCCTTTGAATTTCAGAGCAATAGGGGTTCGTCTTGACGACCAGGCAGCTCCCGACACAAATTTGTCTCGCGCGAGCCCCAAAACAGGAACAAATGGCAAATTTAATTTAATCACAATAATTTTGGTCCAATACGCAACTTTGAACGGCTGGGCTTTTGCAATTTAGGTTATTAAACTTTTCACACTTGAATCCTGCTGCAAGTGCAGACCTGCCGGAATGTTCTTTGTGTTGTCAATAATCCTTCAGAGCTTGGCGCGTCTGTTTGACTGGAGCAGGCCAAAGGGTCGGTGTTTCCATTGTGACACTTTTTTTTTGCGATGGCATCGCATTTTTTTAGATTGAACTTAAAAAAATCGAACTCGCTTAAAGAAGTTTTCATATTTTTCTCAGCTGTCAAAAATGTCACAGCTACTTAAAATTCTTTGTTCATTGACGAAAATTAAAAACAGGTCAAAAAATTACTTCACTTCGAAAATGGAAGTCGAAGACTTATTTACTATTTATTGTGAGCTTCATCAGATATCCCCTATACCGTAGTGCTGTTTTGATCCGATCTTCCGCGATCATTGCAGTTCAGATTCCAAAAATCAAAAATTTATAGCGTTTTTCACGTTGAAAAAAGTGCGCACTCCGCTCTCGTTGCGGGTTTGGTATAACTCATCGACACCCAACTCATCGACAGGATTACTTGCCGACAACCAACTTATCAATAAGACAACTCACCGACAAGACAACTGACTTACAAGACAACTCGTCGACAGGACAACTCGCCGACAGGACAATTCATCGACATGATAAGTTGCCGACACCCAACTCATCGACAGGATAACTTGCCGACCCTCAACTCATCGCCAGGATAACCTGCCGACCCTCTATACTCATCGACAGGAAAACTAGGAAAACTTACCGACAGCACCAGACCCTGTCCTGTTGTTTTCAAATCAAAGAACTCAATTGCCTGACTTGAGGAGCTTGTGGTGTGGTGGTCAGCGCGTTCGACTACCACACCAGAGGTCGTGGATTAAAGTCCCACTCTTGGCGCTCGGATTCTCGTCTCAAAAACAAACAAATAATAATTGCTGAATGCAAGACGCACGAGCACGTGTGTCGCATAGTACGAACGATGGTGCCGACCCCATGCAATGTTACACAACTCATGTCCAAGCTGTCTTCGAATCAAATAACTTAATTGCCCGACTTGATCTGACCGGGTCTACAAAAAAAAAACTGGGACCTGACGAGGTCCATGTACACTGCTTCAACATGTCCAAGTTGTCTTTTCTTGTCTTTTGTCTTTGAGTTGGCGATTCACTTTCCATTTTGTGTTGAAGGAATGCCACCTGACAGAGTTGTAGTATGGACTCAGACATACCAAATCAGCTTTCTAGCCAAATTTGCATCCCGTGTAGGGTGGTGCGGGGGTTCAGTTAGAGGTGTAAGAGTTTTTTCAAACCATGCTACAATATTTTGATTATTTTCGTTAGTTGTAAGGTGTTATCGTATAAGTTCTCTTGTTGATGAATTGTCCTGTCGGCGAGTTGTCCTGTCGACGAGTTGTCTCGTCGGTAAGTTGTCATGTCGATGAGTTGTCTTGTCGATGAGTTGTCTTGTCAGTGAGTTGTCTTGTCGATAAGTTGTCTTGTCGGTGAGTTGTCTTGTCAGTGAGTCGTCTTGTCGATGAGTTGGGTGTCAGCAAGTTATCCTGTCGATGAGTTGGGTGTCGACGAGTTTTCCCGACTCCCGTCGTCGCAGTGGAAACTCACTATGATATCCTGCTATTGGCCTATGCCTAGTGTCAGGGTGGTTGAGGTCGCACTTTAATTCCAAGTGAAAAACGCTATTAGAAACAAAATCTCAGGTCACTCGAATCACGGTTCCACTGGAAGGACTTAATTAGGTGCGTTGAAATCTCAAGCAGTAATAAAAGCAAACAATAAATTGTCATCCTAGCATCTTCCATTATTAAAAATTGAAGGTGAATGGATAATACGGCTTCTTTTTAGTGATGGAACGATTACGATTAATATTAATCGTAATCGCCGATTATTGGATTTTCACGTTTAATCGTAATCGACGAATATGGACCTATTAATCGTCAACCTTAAATTGGTTAATTTTTGTCTTTGTACCCGTTACATTATCCAGATTATCGTAATTTATTTCTTTATATTGAGAAATGATGTTTTGTTTTCAGTTTATTTGAAAAATACTTGCTGATTTTTGTTATATTATTTTGGGTTCCTACTGATACATACAGGTGATTTTTTGAAAAGGACCCACCTCCGATTTTTTGCAGCACAATTTTTTCTTGAAAAAAACAAACAAGTCGATTTTTTTTCAGGGGGGCATAATTAGCGTATTTTCACTCTTGCCAGTCCACCCTCTAGGTAGGGTGACTACCCTTTAAACAAGTGAGTATGCCTTCACGTGCGTGAGTCTCAGTAGCGCATTTTCTTGAAGAGGCATATTGTGAATTTTAAGAAATTTGGTTGAAGGAGAAACACCATTCTTTGCCCACTCTCTTCAATCGAAACTCATTGTGATATTATGTTATCAGAATGGGGTACTTGCAAATGAAATAGATTTGAATGAAAATTCTTTCAATCATCAATATTTTTTGTCTGGGGGCGGGAGCTGGGAGCGGCGACTAATCAACATCAGCCTTTTCTTTCCCATTTTTAGTCGGCTATCCATATAGCGAAAAAATTAGATCGTTATGTCTTCAGGTTTATGTTATTCATTTATCTCTTATTTTGAGGGCAGCGTGTGGGGGCGGCAGCAGTCGGCAAAGTAACTGTTGCACAGTTATAGAGTTGGGAGTTTCTAAATGTTTAAGGAAATACGACAATCAGTGAAAATTGTGAAAGTTGCATTTTTGTTTGTTTGGGGGCGGGAGTTGGAGGCGGTGATTACTGAAAAGTGGCCCATCTTTTCTCATTTTTAGTCAGCTATCTATACAGGCGGTGTTTCAGCGATGATAGCAAAAAAATTAACTGTGGGTAGATCTCGTCAAAATATAACGGAAACCTATATACCATTTCGAAAAGTTCGGCCTTATAACAAAGGTACAGTACCCCAGGTACCCTTCAAAGTTGACTTTTTTCGGATTCAAAAAAATTGTAGCTCAGTGACGTTTTTTCCCATTTTTAGTCAGCTATTCATATACCGAAAGAATTAGATCGCTACGTCTTTGGGTTTATGTTTTTCATGATTGGGGGCGGTTTTTAGCAATTTCTTCATGTCGGCGGCGCATATTGAAGATGGAATGTTTCTGGGCTTACGTTTATAAGTGGCAACTATGTATTAGTCATAAATGAGAACACCAGACATTAGGTCTGGGAGAAATTGCAGTATCATGTTATTTCAAGTTGATTGGGGGCGGTTTTCTCTATGATGGCGGCGCAATATTGACATTCAATATAGCCTAGCCCAGCTTTGGAAGTGGCGGCTATGTAACAGCGAAAAAATTAGAAAGCTAGGGCGTCTAGTTTGCGAGGAGTTCGAGGAACGGACGGACGGGCGGACGGACAAAGCGGTTGCAATAGGCGAAATTCAGTGCCATTTCTGCGCTGGCGCAACCATGCTAGGGGATTTGAGAATAGTGCCGTATGCTAACACATGTAAAAAGCGTAATTTCAACATTGTATATTATTGAAACGACTGGAAATGAAACTTTCAAATAAGCTATGGAAAAAAGAGTGTTTCACGATCTTTCATTGTGTTCAACACCAGCAATGATGGATCAGTTTTAGATACACAAGGAGCGAAAATATGGTAACGTGTTCATCAGTTGGTGTGTTTTTGAAAATACCGCCCTACTTCTAGTATTCTTCTCTGCCTTACGGTTGCCGTCCTGTCCGTCAATGGCATGAAACTGCATGTAAACAAATGGTAAGTAAAATTTTATCGGGTTATAGTGGCAATTCTGTAAAATTTAAAGGCCCCTTAAAATTTTTAAAGGCGTCGGTCACCTAGGAACGATCAGAAATGGGCTTCACGATTGGCTGATTCTCTTTTAACGGCCTTTAAATTTAAACGGGTTTGATACAGAATTGGCTTTTATATGTATAATATATCAGAGGTTTTGTGTTTTCTGTTTTTTTTTCCTTCAAAAATGACGGGCAGTTTGTTGAGTGCCTGGCTGCAGAAACCGTACGAAAAGAACATTACAGTTTCATTTCATGTGTGTTCCCAAAAAACATCACCTTTTAGGCAACCAGTTATACACTGAAAACGGCTTTTTCGTTCTTTTCGGAACACTACGCGCGGAATTAATTTTGGACAACATGGACAACATCATTCCGCATAATCTAGCATGGAAATCAGGAGTTTCTTGTCATCTATTTTCCTTTGTTAAATCGATGGCTGAAAATATGCAGGTTTTGACTTTTCCTAGCTCGCGCAGACGCATGAGTTCCATCCCCTAGCTTTGCGAACCTACAGCGCATGTCGTGCCTTTGAATATCGCATATAGCGATTTTCATCAAGATGGAAAATGCGCTAAAAAGTTCAAGTGGGAATAGGGGTTTAATTGTTGATTGTTTTGAAGGTGTTTCAATTCTCTTCACAGCAGTTTGAATAAAAAAAATGAAAATCTATCAACCCATTCTGAAGTTACAAATTTTTCCAAAATCGAGATTCTTTTTTTCGTCAACATTCCATCTGAAAAATAAGTTGATCCCTAGATTGGAAGAAAACACGAACACCAAATTTAAGCACTTATTTTTCACTCCACAGTTGGAACTCAGCTAGGGTAGGGATTGAAATCACGCTTCCAAAATTATCAATTTAATTTAGAATAAGGGATTAAAAATTTGCTCCCAACTCCTTCACTCCCTACCCCAACTTGTTCCAATCATGGGGTGAAAAATGATCATTTAAATTTTGAATTTGGTGTTGGTTTTTTCTTATAATCTAAAATGTTTATTAAAGGGATCAACTGGTTTTTCATATGCAGTGTTTGTTGACGGAAAAGGGAAAAGTATCCGATTTTGAAAAATTCGTAACTTCTGAATGGGTTGTTGTATTTCCATTTTTTTCTAAACTGTTGTGAAGAGAATCAAAAGACCGTTAAAATTATGTGCAATTTGAACCCTTTTCCCATTTAAATTTTTCAAAAGGTAGTCACCCCACCTAGGGGGGTTGAACGGCAAGATTGAGTATACGCTACTTATATGTCCCTCTCAAGAAGAAAATCGACATGTTTTGACTTTTTTTTCGGAAAATTGTGCACCGAAAAATCGGAGGTGAGTCCTTTTAAAAAAATCGTCCTGTATATTGTTTGTTTACTAAGTTGTGTTTTTTAATTTCATATTACTTCTGTTCCTCGTTTGTTTCATTCATATCTTTCTTTTCATAAAAAAATTAAAACATAACTTTTCTACTTTTTAGCGCATTTTCCATCTTGATGAAAATCGCTATTGCAACCGCTTTGTCCGTCCGTCCGTCCGTCCGTCCGTTCCTCGAACTCCTCCCAAACTAGACGACCTAGCTTTCTAATTTTTTCGCTGTTACATAGCTGCCACTCCCAAAGGAGGGCTAGGCTATATTGGATGTCTATATTGCGCCGCCAACATAGAGAAAACCGCCCCCGATAAACTTGAAGTAACATAATGTTGCACTTTCTACCAGACCTGATGCTCTGGTGTTCTCATTTTTTGAATAATACATAGTTGCCACTTATAAACGTAAGCCAAGAAACATTCCGTCATTAATATGCGCCGCCGACATGAAAAAACTGCTAAAAACCGCCCCCAATCACTTTAAAATGAAAAACATAAACCCGAAGACATAGCGATCTGATTCTTTCGGTATATAAATAGCTGACTAAAAATGGGAAAGGATAGGCTACTTTTGGTTAGTCGCCGCCCCCAGATTCCGCCCCCAAAAGAAAGAAAGTGCAACTTTCAACAATTTTCACTGATTTAGCTGATACTGTTACCTCGAACATTTAGAAACTCTTGACTCAAACTGTGCAAGAATTTCTTTGCCAAACTCTGCCGCTCCCACACGCCGCCCCCAAAGTGAGAGATGAATGTAAAACATGAACCTGAAGACATAGCGATCTAATTCTTTCACTATATTGATAGCTGACTGAAATTGGAAAATATAGGCCACTTTTAATTAGCCGCCGCCTCCAGCTGCCGCCTCCAAACAAACAAAAAATGCAACTTTCACAATTTTCACTGATTGTCATATTTCCCTCACATTTAGAAACTCCCAACTCAAACTGTGCAACAGTTACTTTGCCGAATGCTGCCGCCCCCACACGCTGCCCTCAAAGTGAGAGATGAATGAAAAACATAAACCCGAAGACATAACGATCTAATTCTCTCGCTATATGGATAGCTAACTAAAAATGGGAAAGAATAGGCTACCTTTGATATGGCGCCGCCTCCAACTTCCACCCCCAAAAGAGAAAAAGTGCTACTTTCAATAATTTCCACTGAATTACATTTTAATGTTACCCCAAACACTCAGAAACTCCCAAGTCAAACTGTGGAAGAATTTCTTTGCCAAACTCTGCCGCTCCCACACGCCGCCCCCAAAGTAAGAGATGAATGTAAAACATAACCCTGAAGACATAGCGATTAAATTGTTCCGCTATATAGATAGCTGACTAAAAATGGGAAGAGATAGGCCACTTTTGATTAGTCGCCGCCTCCAGCTCCCGCCCCCAAACAAAAAATGCAACTTTTACAATTTCATTGATTGTCATATTTCCTTAAACATTCAGAAACTCTCAACTCAAACAAGAATGCTGCCACCCCCACACGCTGCCCTTAAAGTAAGAGATAAATGGAAAACATGAACCCGAAGACATAGCGATCCAATTCTTTCGCTATATGGATAGCCGACTAAAAATGGGAAAGAATAGACTACTGTTGATTAGTCGCCGCTCCCAGCTCCCGCCCTCAAACAAAAAAATATATTGATGAGTAAAAGAATTTTCATTCAAATATATTTCGTTACGTTCACAATATGCCTCTTTGAGAAAATGCGCTACTGAGACTCACGCACGTGAAGGCATACTCACTTGTTTCCATATTTTGCCAGAAATTTCGATTAATCGTAATCGCACGATTATCATATTCCTAATCGCAGTCGTAAAGCAAATAATCGTTCCATCACTACTTTTTTCACACTGGAAAATGTCAGAGTACTCAACATCTGTTGACTGAATAATTTGAAGGCACGCAACTGCTGACATTTCTCAAACTGACATTAGTTTTTGACTAAAACTTGAAAAATACTTCGAGTCTTATTTTAGTAAAATGTTTCGATGCAAAGCTGAAATCGAAAACTGCGTAAAACCCAAGATACAAACCTTATTGTGCCGTCACCTGACCGGCCGATCACTAAACGTCCTGTTGCGCATCTTCAGAAATATTCAATCAACGTACATAGCCACCACGTAAATGTCTGTTCTCTATTGTCTGATCCATGTAAAGAAAAAGGAAGTTCTTGACCTACCTACCAAAAAAATAGATTCAATTTACAAAATTAAATTTTAAACCATTTTGAATAATAGAAAATTGGTTAGATTTTCAAAGTGAACTTTCCAAATTACTGTGGCTCATAATGATACTTGCATTTGATCACAGCAATTGAACTTTTACTCTGTTAAAAATGATGCACAGGTGTTGCTAAGCTTTTTTTGTGGTGAAGTAAATTAGTACAATCACTAACTATTTCGCTACCTCCCCTCCTTCCTCACAGCTCCTTTGTTTTTCTGCATACATTCAAAATTTGTCCAAATTGTTCAGAATGACTTCATGAGCAAAACAACAAAATTAAATGCGAATTGAACACTACAGAACAGCAACAACAACAAAAAAAGTTCTGCCATGTTTTGTTCAGGTCGTTCTGACTAAGGTAGCTCTGTAGGATACGCTTGAGAGCGCAACTATATTGGTTGGATACGGGCAACTGCCCTGCTCCAATGTTTAGTCCCACAGTGCTTCATCCGTCCGAATGAGGCCAAGAAAGCTGCGGATGATGCGAAAATGAGGTTTGCTCACATCGATGGGGACCATTTAACACTCCTCAATGTCTATCACGCCTTCAAACAAAGTAAGTATGCTTTTTTTCTAATGTATATAAAGAAGTCAAAAAAAAAGTCAGAAACGAATGATAACGGAGATATAGGCGTTTAAACTTGAACTTTGAAAATCGATTTTCCATCATAACTTTGAAACTTCTCAACTGATTTTGTTCAAATTTTAACCAAAGCTTACCGAAATAAGTCTGTATCGAACAATGATAACGCGTTCCATCGAAATTCTTCAGGGACGTGGATAATGAGGGGTGTCCCCGCTTTTTTACCCCCAAAACCCTTCGAAAACACTACTCTCAGAGGCCTAAAAATTAAAATCCAAGAAAATTCATTATTCTTCAAGTGTTTCAAGTTGATAAACCACCATTTTTTTTCATAACAAGAAGTTTTCAGGGGAAACATTTTTTGGGTTCTTGAATCTGGAGATTTTAAGATGTTTTCCGAAGTATCGTCTATAAAACTAAATTATTTTTGTCTGCCTAATATCAGTTGCGGAACCCTTCTGAAAACTCAAAAGTTTTCCAATTGAATTCCATTGAAATCCAGAAACAATAATATGATTTATTTTACAGGTATGGAGGACCCGCAATGGTGCTATGATAATTTTGTCAATTACCGCTCATTGAAATCTGCAGACAATGTCAGACAACAGCTATCAAGAATAATGGATAGGTTTAATTTGAAGAGAACTTCAACCGATTTCACGAGTAAAGACTACTACATAAATATACGCAAGGCTTTGGTCAATGGATTCTTCATGCAGGTAAGGTTTTGTATGACTACAGAGTTTTTATATATATTTTTTTTCATTCATTCAACGTCGGCTCATTTCCGCCACGAGGCCTAACACCGACGCCGGTGAATGCTTTCCTCCACTATACCGGTAATTTTGCCGAACCCCTGTGTGTTTCAACACATGGTGGACATTTTTAACGACCCCAAGATCGCATGGGGTCGGCACCATCGTTCGTATTTTACGTGCTATGCAGCACACTTGCATTTAGCAGGCATTCCAACTAAATGGAGACGCTTATTTTCGAGGCCAAAATGAAAATCCGACTGTCCCCAGCGGAGATCGAACCCGCGACCTCTGGCATGGCAGTCGAACGCGCTGACCATCACACCACAAGTTCCTCTAGACTACAAAGTAAAAACTAAACAATCAAGCTAATATTACTGAGTGACCCAGTTGTCATTTTTGACAATGACATAGTGAAGTCGAACCTGATCTTATTAGCTGTATTCCTTTTATACGAAATCTCAGATAATCTCACCTCAGTTAGAGATAGAAAAAGCGATAAAAGGAACGCAGCTATTGTGTGGCGTAATGTAAGTAGGTCTGTGGGTGTTCTTGGTCAATTTATTTGGAAAAGAACAGTGCCATATTTCTCCCGAAACCTCGCAGTAAATAACTTTGACTGCTAGTCAAGCTTGGAATATGAGTTTCTTCTGGTTGACTCTCAAAATCGCAGTGGATAGCATTTTGTGCTTCAGGTTCCATTATAATGTCTGGTTGACCACCGGTCGAGTTTCAACCGGAGGTTGACGGATATGTGAGCCAATGACAGCGCTCACATTTACTCTTAACTGGAGGTTGAAATTCGTTATACTACTGGGTCTTATTATAGTATATTGGAAATAGAATATCTGCTGGAATTAATTCAAACAAAAACGATTTTTTTACCATGGCTAGCTTTCAGTTCCCTCTTCAACATATCAAAAGTCCTCAACTCTAGGACTGCTACAAATTAGTATACAGGGTGAAAGTTTATTATTTTTCTTTATTTCCTTTCTTTCTCAAAAAACTGATTACTGAAAAAACCGGTTCTAGGCTAGTTTGATAGGCCATAGTCTTCCAATAAACATATAAGAAATATACTACTTAGCAACTGCTGTATATCAAGTTACAGGGTGAAAACTATTTTTCATCTTCAATTTTTTTTCTTAGTAGAACTGATCTAGATTGGAGCCGGTTCCAGTTCTTTTGCAAGCTTATAATGTCATACTGAACATATAAAAAGTGTACATTTCTGCAACTGCTGCTTTTCTATTTACAGGGTGAAAAGTCATTTTCACGTTTCAATTTTTTTCTTGGTGAAATTGGCTCACATCAATTTCGACTGATTCTTCTGTAAACTTGAAGTTTCTAGTCAAACATATCAAAATAATACATTTCTGCTACAGCTTTGTTTTGTTTTTACAAATTTAAATGTTTGGGTATATTCGGGTATATTGCATCAAAAATTCAAAAAATCTTGGAACGCAACCAAACATTTAAATTTGTAAATAAAAACGTAGCTGTAGCAGAAATGTATTATTTTGATATGATTGACTAGAAACTCCAAATTTACAGAAAAACCAGTCGCAATTGTTGTGTGAGCCGATTTCATCAAGAAAAAAATTGAAACGTGAAAATGACTTTTCACCCTGTAAATTGAAAAGCAGCAGATGCAGAGATGTGTCCTTTTTATATGTTCAGTATGACATTATAAGCTTGCAAAAGAACTGGAACCGGCTTCAATCTAGATCAGTTCCACTAAGAAAAAAAAATTGAAAATGAAAAATAGTTTTCACCCTGTAACTTGATACGCAGCAGTTGCTGGGTGGTATATTTTTTATCTGTTTATTGGAAGACTATGGCCTATCAAACTACCCTGAAACCGTTTTTTTTGGTCATCAGTTTTTCAAGAAAAAAAGAAAGTAAAGAAAAATAATAAACTTTCACCCTGTATACTGACTTGTAGCAGTCCTAGAGTTGAGGACTTTTGATATGTTGAAGAAGGGACTGTAAGCTTGCCATGGTAAAAAAATCGTTTTTGTTTGAATTAATTCCAGCGAAGCACCTATTTTTTTCTATTTCCAATATACTATTATGCCGACATAAGCACATCGAAAATACCCGAGTAGTATATATTTTACAATTTTTTATTAAGTGAGTTGAAATCGACAAAGTAGTATGAGAAACACGTGTAACAATTCCGTTTTGTAATACTCGTCATTGTAACACTAGTTTTATATTATACTGTTGTTTCATTCAGGTGGCACATTTAGAACGCACCGGACATTATCTGACTATCAAGGATAATCAAAACGTCCAGCTGCATCCGTCGACCTGTTTAGACCACAAACCGGAATGGGTTATCTACAATGAATTCGTGTTGACCACAAAAAATTACATCAGGACTGTTACGGATATTAAACGTAAGTATAATACTCACTGCAATAAAATTTGAGGTGCGTTTTTTTTCCAAGTGCCACCGTTTTGTTTGGTGTTGTGCTGAAAAAAAAAAGTGGGGCGTTTTGTGTCAAAATCTAGTTGACATGGAATATATTGAAAATGAATAAAATATTGATGTTTTACGTAACTACTATCTATATTCATCTATCAGTTAACAAGAGCTCTGTGTAAAAAGAACGCTTTTAAAAAATAGCGTTTGGAGAAAAAAAAAGCCTAGAAAAAATAGCGTGTCTGAAAAAAAACTTATCACAAAATGGCGCTTGGTAAGAGTAATGCGTCGTGCACTGTTGATATGACAAGAGTGATTATTACATACAATACTCTTGATTATTACATACAACGCCCTTGATTATTAGACCTACAAGGATAATATTCACTTATCTAAATCCCACTGTCAATAGCAACGGAATAAAATTCATGTAAACAACAAAATCTGACAGCTGTCACTTTGGACTTCTTTTATGTAATAATCCTCAAAATATCACTCGTGCTCTAGATTTTCCCAGATAATTTTGGCCAGGCGTTTCCCTCGGGCTGATTGTCCCTGGATAAATGCCCTCCTTCTACGGAGTCGGGCATTTATCGCTACAATCAGCACTCGCGATCGCCTGACCAAAATTATCGTGAAAATCTAAGCACTTGTGATATTACTGTTGATTATTACATACAACACCCTTGATTATTAGACCTACAAGGATAATATTCACTCATCTAAATCCCACTGTCAATAGCAACGGAATAAAATTCATGTAAACAACAAAATCTGACAGCTGTCACTTCGGACTTCTTTTATGTAATAATCTTCAAAATATCACTCGTGCTCGAGATTTTCCAAGACTATTCCACACAACATACTTCTGGCCAATCAATACGTTTGAAACCTTTGACTTGAACCAATGAAATCAGTTTTATACTGATAAAACAGGACCTTCGTACAGTTTTATACTGATAAAACTGTGCCTTCCTTTTTATAAATAAACAATAATACTGGATTTAAAAAGTTCCTCAAAATCGTGCCAGCTATAAGCCTTTCAAGCGTCACACAGTGGTCCATTTCACGAATCTAGCTGGACAAAAATTAAAAAAACTTTTTTTTTTCAAATTGATCACGACCAATGTTTTTTGATAACCAATGATCCAAAATAACTTAATTGATTGAAAAGCTCCCGAAATACTTTGCCACCTACTTTTTGCGCGGGTTCTAAAATAAGATAAAACAAGGTACCTTAAGTGGAAAAAGTCCTATCTGTTGCGTTCTTTCTACTATCAAACTACGGTAGTGTTTGAGTACAGGCAAAGTTTCTGTTTTCAAGAATATCCAGACACAGGTAAATACTTTCAAATAATATACTTGTTTTCCATCCTAACCCACTTTACCCTATATTGGCAGCGATTTCTGTCTTACCCTGCAAGTTTTCGAATGGCTAAATTTTTGCGTGGACGTACACTTCGATTGCTGTGGATTTCTGTGATGAGTTTTCATTTATTTTAAAGCTTGTTTCTTGCTCTGTCAAACTGCACAAAGTTTGGGTGCGTCGAGCTGCGTCTGAGTTTTGTATCTCAATTTTCAGACATGCATGTAATTTCTCGGCGTTACTTTTTCGAAGTGTGGTGAACGAAAAAAATTAAGAAGCGAAATATTTGTAAGTGTATCTACATAAGCTTTAGTTTTTCGGACAAGATGATGTCGAAAAGGTTATTGAAGTGGCTGTCATAAAAAGAATTGAAGATTTTGCTTCAAGATAAGACTTCTTAAAAATTTCATTTTGTCTCTGGAACATTAATTTGTTCCATTTTTCATTTCAGAAGATTTACATGCAAAATCTTCAATTCGTTTTATACCAGCTACTTCAATAGCCACTCCGACACCATCTTGTTGAGAAAACTGAAGTAGGTACATGTAAATACACCCGCAAATACTTTGCCCCTTTGTACTTTTCGTTCACCCACACTTCGAAAAGATCACGCCGAGAAATTACATGCATGTCTAAAAATTGAAATACGAAACTCGGACGCAGCTCGACGCACCCAAACGTCATGCAGTTTGACAGAGCAAGAAACAAGCTTTCAAAAGAATACAAACTTATCACAGGAATCCACAGGAATCGAAGTGTACGTCTACGCAAAAATGTAGCTGTTCGAAAACTTGCAGGGTAAAACAGAAATCGCTGTCAGTATAGGGTAAAGTAGGTTAGGATGGAAAACAAGTATACTATTTGAAAGTACTTACCTGTGTCTGGATATTCTTGAGAACAGAAATTTTGACAATACTCAAACACTGCCGTAGGTTGGTAGTGAAATGAAGTCAACTGATAAGACTTTTTTATTTACCTTGTTTTGTCTTGGCTTCGAGCCCGCGCAAAAAGTAAGTGGCGAAGTATCCAGGAAACTTTCCAATCGATTTAGTTGCTTTGGTTTATTGCTCATTGAAAAACATTGGTCGCGAACAATTTTGAATAAGTGTATTTTTCCATTTTTGTCCAGCTAGGTCCGTGAAATGGACCACTGCGCGTCACCTACACACAGTGACACCGCTTCCAAAAGTTGTAGTATTGCAATCGGTATATATACTCATCCCTTGTGTCCAACTAGAGGTGAGATGTAGTTTACTAGATTTGTGAAATACCACATTTAGGCAGTTCCTAATTCAAATAAGTAACAATAATTTTGATCTGCAATGATTATCCATGGAACATTATGTAATTTCTATTTGTTATAATTGCCGCATTATTATTATTTTTGCCACAACGGCACCGTACGTCGCCGTATGTAAGGCAGGCCAGGCCACCCTCCTGCACAGCAGTTGTCACATTGACAATGAATGACATCCGCAATCCGCACGGGGCACAAAATTGCAGATCTAGCCACAAAGAGGACCAGTTCATCACTTTGTAAGGTTATGGTTATATTTTGCGGCCAATGTGGTCTCGTTTTTTGAATGGCAAAGCATTGGAAGACGTTTTTACGTTGAGAAGCACAATAATAATTGAATGATTAGCTATTTGTTAGATTGTAAGTGCACTTGATTTCCAAAGCAACTTGATTGAATTAGCATGACCGCATGACAGTCTCACAACGCCAAAAAACAATTCCATTTTTGGATATGGGGTGGATTTGGAATCAAAACGTTTTTATATTTTGATTTTCACGTTTTGTGGAATATTCTCCGCAAATACCACTCGAGCTAATACGAGTTTTATCAAAATTTTCGAACTGTTTCTCAAGCTTTGTTTTCATGAAGCAATTCAACTCGTGGAAATGGTCACTTTATTATCAAAGACAAAAACCCTCCAGCTACGCTGTCGGGTTTTTTTCAGATAATAAAGTGACCATTTCACACTAGGTGAATTTCTTGAAAACAAAGCTTTCGAGATAGTTCGAAAATTTTATCGATAAAACTCATAGCTCTTGTGGTATTACATACGATAATTTTGGCCAGGCGTTGCCCTCGGGCTGATTGTCCCTGGATAAATGCCCTCCTCCTACGGAGTCGGGCATTTATCGCTACAATCAGCACTCGCGATCGCCTGACCAAAATTATCGTGAAAATCGAAGCACTTGTGATATTACTGTTGATTATTAGAGCTACAAGGACGATAATCACTTATCTATTTCCCACTGTCAAGAGCAACCGAATAAAATGGATGTAGCAACAAAATCTGACGGCTGTCACCAGCTGTCACTTCGGACCTTTTTATTCCAATAATTACTCGTGTTTGCGATTTTCCCAGATAATTTATCAAGCGATAATCCCAGATAATCTGCCAAGCGTGTCCCTCGGGCAGATAATCCCTAGAAAAATGCCCTTCTCCTACGGAGTCGGGAATTTATTGTTACAGTCAGCATTCGCAATCGCTAGGCCAAAATTATCGTGAAAATCTAAGCACTTGTGATATTACTTATCGGGTATAATACCACGAGTGCAATGAAAATTACCGATAATTCTGAAAAATGCGTGTTGCCTGAAAACTGCATGAGTTTGTTTTCTTTGTTGTTCGAAAGCTAAAAGAGCCCGACCCCGCAGGGGGAGGGCTCTTCTTTCGAACAACAGAAGAAAACAAACGAATGCGGTTTTCTTATGGCAACACGCATTTTCAGAATTATCCGGTTCATTTTCATTGCAAGAGTGGTATTCGAAAGAATATTTCCCGAATCATTCTACAAATTATTCACATATTATTTCACACGACAATAAAATTGATGACACATGGATAGCCACCTAACTGTACTGAGCCGCAGAACAGAAAAGAGAACCGGAGGCTGACGTAAAAAGTGTGAAATCATTATGACTGCGCAATCCCAAATCGTTTCAATTTCTTTCACATTCCTCTGGGTCCTTGAGTATTCGCTTGAGCATGAGCATCCCCATACAGTGTCCAGAGTCCAACGCTAACACTGGGCACGCATCATGTTTGTTTGACAGTAGGTGTTTAAACAATGACATATCGATTGAATTATCGATATGGTCTTTCGGATTATCGCTTATTAATCCTCAAAATTTGTGTCCGAATTATCGCGTTTTTGACGTATGAGTGAAATATTCATTATAATTTCATCGTTACTTCAATGATTTGGTTTTGAAAGAGCGTCTTTATTATATTACGCGCTTTTTGGACGCCCTGGACAATATAGCGCTGAGAAAACATAGCACCGGATAAAAAAGCGTGGTTTCCTCTTCCTCAGCTCACCAGATAAGAAGTTGTTTTTTGCACGGATTGTTTTAAAGGAAGTGGAGACTTCAGTCAAAAATGAACTCTTACCTGGTGCATCCGAAAACAAGGAGGAAGCTTGAGTCAAAAATCAACCCGTTACAGGAGGTAGCTGCCTGTTTCAATAAAGCGCTGTTGTATCAAACGCTGCTTATTCTCGGCACCATTTCCTAACGCCTTTTTTACACAGAGCCGTTAACAAGTTATTCACACCCTGTATAGTGGAGCGAAATCGGCCTGAAAAGTCGTCGTTTTTTTTTTGAAGGTATAACAGCACCAAACCTTATAGGTCTTATAGAGAATCAAATTCCACGTATGTATGGTCATTTTGGGGATGATCTTGTGGTAGGGACCTTTTTTATGGGCAAAAAAACCTCAAAAATTGAAAATGAGCAGTTCAGCATTCACAACGTTATATTTCTGGATCCAGTTGAGCTATCGGTCTGTTCTTTTTATAGATCTTCTTTACCAGAAAAGACAAGTGGAAATGCTCGTCCAGCATTATTATTGAAAATACCTAAATACAATTTCGCAATGGACAGGTAACTACATTCTATGAGTTGAAAAATGTGATGAAAAAGCCAGGATGGCATCACAGTTTATTGTTTATTATGTTTATTTTCTCGAGAAAAAAGTCGAAAATGCTTCAGAATAAGCACTCTCATCCTTTGGATAATTCTTAAGAGAAGGAAAAAATCACTTCCACGAAAAAAAAAGTTGTGTCTTGAACGAGGTTCAAACCAGCGATCCATCAATCGGAAATCAAAGCCTTTGCCACTGAGCTATTCCGGGTGACAGGCGCGCGTCCTAATATCTGTGTGTTATACTTATAACGTAACTGTCATATTTCAGAAAAACGCCCCAAAAAGGGGGACGCCGACACGGGATCTTAGGGGACTTTTAGTATGTTATAGCAGACACTCTTTACTGTCGTTTTATGAAAAATTTGGCCGACCATAAATTAGTTCACGCTTTGACTTGAATAGCACCTAAAATACCTGGGCTATAAGGTTTGGTGCTGTTATACCTTCAAAAAAAAAAACGACGACTTTTCAGGCCGATTTCGCTCCACTAGTATATTTTTATTATTAGTAGATAAGTAAGTTGTATTGTGTGAAAAAATACGTAATCAGTAACGTCAATCTGAAATGTACAGGCGATTTTTTTGAAAAGGACCCATTCCAGATTTCTCGCTGCAAAATTTTTTCCCAGCAAAACGCTGGAACAGGTCGATTTTTATTTTGAGGGGGACATCTAAGACACATTGTCAAATTTTTATCTTCAACCCCTCCGCCCCCACCCTACCCTACTTTAGAATTTCAAATCTTTCTCTTTCTGTCAAACATACTTTGAATTCTTTTAAACCACCCCAAATCTCTCAAAAAATTTTCGTTATCAAATGACCTGTTTTCGCTGAAAAATCTACTTTCCAAGAATCGGGAGTTGATAGGGGGAAAGTTTTCTTTCAATTAATAATGAGATAATTTTGAGAAGGGTTGAGGGGTGATTGAAAAAAAATTAAAATGTGTTTGAGAAAAAGATAATTTTATCACCTTCAGTTTGATGTATCGTCACATAGGTAGTGCTATTTGAAATTATTTTAAGTGGGGTAGGATGGGGGCGAAGGGGTTGAAGATGAATATTTGACAATGTGTGTACTAGATGTCCCCCTCAAAATAAAAATCGACCTGTTCCGGCGTTATCCTGGAAAAAATTTTGGCAGCGAGAAATCTGGGGTGGGTCCTTTTCAAAAAATCACCTGTACAGGGTGGTCCATTCTAGCGTAATTATCCCATAGCGGTCTTACCGTTCAAGATAGAGAAAAAGATGTAAGAAAGAAGTTATATGGTTTGATGAGACCTATAACCTAAAATTATTTTCAGCTATACAGGGTGTCCCATTTTGACGGGATCAACAAAACGTCAATTTTTTTAAATGGGACAGCCCACCCATATTTTTTTGCATTTTCGGATTCAATTTTTTCAACTGTCTTATGCCTGTATTTTTGTTTTCCAATTGTGTGGCAGTGCTACCAACTAAAAATTAAAAACTGAAAAAAATCGCATTTCCACAGTTATCTTGAAAAAATCGTAGCGGCCTTGCTTTTCAAAACTAAGAGATGAAACTTGACATGGTGATAGTCAAGTCAAAGACCAATATCCCAATGTCAAAAAATTGCGATTTCTTGATACAGGGCGTTCACAAAAAAAATCAAACTTTATAATTTTCAAAGTCTCATAACTCATTTTTTTCAAATAGCATGCCCCTAATTTTATAACGTTATCTGATAGCTTTTTTTATCCTCTTTCATTTTTACTAGGGATACCCTACCCTTAAACTTCATTTTTTTCGAGATAATCGGAAATTTTCACAAAATTTGTGATTTTTTAATTTTTTTTCACAAATTGAGTTGGCCGTGATGAATGACAGACAAGCCAAATAGTACGCAACTCTCAGTTAGTCAGTCTGAATATTGTCGAACAAAGAAAAATGACTTTACGCGAGAGAAAATGATTAATATGATATTCTGGTAATGATCCCGATATCCAGGATCCCAATTTGTTTTTTTCTGCGTTGAAGCCATTTTTTTTGTTCGACAATATCCAGACTGACTAATTGAGCGTTGCGTACTATTTGGCTTGTCTGTCATTCATCACGGCCAACTCAATTTGTGAAAAAAAATTAAAAAATCACAAATTTTGTGAAAGTTTCCGATTATCTCGAAAAAAACGAAGTTTAAGAGTAGGGTACCCCTAGTAAAAATGAAAGAGGATAAAAAAAGCTATCAGATAACGTTATAAAATTAGGGGCATGCTATTTGAAAAAAATGAGTTATGAGACTTTGAAAATTATAAAGTTTGATTTTTTTTTGTGAACGCCCTGTATCAAGAAATCGCAAATTCTCAACATTGGTATATTGGTCTGTGACTTGACTATCATCATGTCAAGTTTCATCTCTTAGTTTTGAAAAGCAAGGCCGCTACAATTTTTTCAAGATAACTGTGGAAATGCGATTTTTTTCAGTTTTTAATTTTTAGTTGGTAGCACTGCCACACAATACAAAAACAAAAATACAGGGATAAGACAGTTGAAGAAGCTGAATCCAAAAATGCAAAAAAATATAGGGTGTTCCATTTAAAAAAATTGACGTTTTGTTGATCCCGTCAAAATGGGACATCCTGTATAGCTGAAAATAATTTTAGGTTATAGGTCTCATCAAACCATATAACTTCTTCCTTACATCTTTATCTCTATCTTGAAGGGTAAGACCGCTATGGGATAATTACGCTAGGATGGACCACCCTGTATATACAGGGTATACAGAAAATATGGCGGAAAAGCTCTCCACTACGTTGTAAGGGACCCTTCAAGAATGGGGTACTTGCCAATGAACTAGATTTGACTCGAAATACTTTCAATCATCAACAAAAGTGATAGAGAGTATTTTCTGAAAATTTCCGGAAAAAATATCCATTAGTTACCAAAAAAAAATTTCGATTTTTTTTTTAATGGTTGGTAACAGTTGAGAAACTTCAGTGGGATTTTCATGTCTGTACCTACTTTTCAAATATGGTTATGCCACTCTAACAGTTTTTTGAGTTTTCAATCCAACAATGCTGTTTGTTTACTTTTTTGTATATTTGTGACGTCACAAATATATTTATAAAACACGGATCACGGCCGCAGTTTTGGGAATTTAGGAGAAAGAAAAAATACGGGTACATTATTTTTCGCCATACTATCCATTGAGCCAATAAAAAAAAGTTGTGCAAGTACCCCATTTCCGAAAAAATTGATGAAAACATTCAAAACTGAAAGTCAAAGATTTATCATTTTTCCGGAATTCCCTGAAGGGTCCTCCACAACGTGCTGCAGAAAATGTTCCCGTTATTTTCTGGACACCTGTATATATAAATAAAATAAATAAGGAAACTTTGATGAGATAATTGATGATTTTAAAAACACTGTTTTGTTTCTAGCTGATTGGCTGTTGAAAATTGCACCTCAGTACTATGATCTACAAAATTTCCCACAATGCGAAGCAAAACGTCAGTTAGAAATCTTGCAGAATCGATTAGATTCTAAACAATTTCAACATGGATTTTAAACAATTACATTATTTATAATAATTGTAACTGATAATTACATTACTATTGATTATTGTCTTTAATTTAATAATCACTGGCTTGTGTTTCGGTAATTTCGGTTGTTAAAATCAATTTGTATTTATAATAGATTCCATTCCACCAATAAAGTATGAAATATTGTGATTTATTTGTCCTGATCATTTCCAAAACCTCAACTAGAAAATAAAAGAGATTTTAGAGAAGTTTCATAGCATAAGTAGGTAATCCTAAAAAAAAATTAAGCAAACAGACTCCTTTATCAAGTTTTGCTTGAAAGAGGAGCAAGTGACTTGATTTTTACAAAGTACCTTCAAAAAATAATGTGAGCTTGAAAATTTGTAAATGGATTGCTGTCAAGAAGCTAATAAAATATCAATAGTCTTTTGAAATCCCATATCGGGTTTTTGTCCAAAAAGGGTGTAAGTGACATGATTTTCTGAAGTTCACACTGCAAAGTGGTGTTGGGATATTTCAACTTTTTCGTTTTGAAATGATGAAAGAGACACAAATGAACTGAAAATGATGCATTTTCACGTAGAATTTTGTTGCTAGAGTATGTCCAACCCTAGTGTGATTGGAATTCCCAATTCTAGTTGGCTGGGAGTCTCGCCATACGACGCATTTTGAAAAATCATAGCTCACTAGAATCACACTGAAAATGTCCGTAACCAACAATCAGAACAATGGGTAACCTAAACTGGTTTGTCTGTTACTCATTGTTCTGATTTTGGTAGTGTTGGTTACGATTATTTTCAGATGTTTAGATGCGCCTTTGCAGATTTACGCGCGGTCTGAAAAAATCCGGGGTACAGACTCACCCTGTACAATGATTGGCTTGTTTTTTTGCACCTTGTATCATAAATGAATCACTCATAATTCCTTCCAAAAATGTTTTCAAAATTTTCTCAAATAACCGAAATATTAGAGGTTCAATTTTTTCCCTTTGACCTCCCCATATTTTTTGAAGTGAGGGGCAATTTTTTTTTTCATTATATCATTCATTAACGAAGATTAACTAACAGCACTGCATTGTAGTTTTTTGTGATTCATCAAAAACATCGTGAGAAATCAAATATCTCCTCCACGACTCACACCTGACGCTCACAGGCCAATTTCTCCAAAGTTATGACAGATACGTGAAAGTGATACGCAACTTTTTTGTAGACAATTTGATTGTCTTTCATTTGAACCAAGCCGTTTTTTGATGGTATCGCCTTTAATCGAGATAATTGCAAAAAACACTTCAAATGTACCAATAATCCAAGATGGCGGCGATTCCACACCCCCTATCGATTGGGACTTTCTACACAGTAATCAACAAGCTTTCGAAAACATCTCTACCAATTTTCAGAACTACATTATTTATTTCCGCTATTCTCCTAAATTATGCTTTCATTGACTGGGCTATGTCGAAAACACCATTTTCTAGAGAATAAAAATTAAAATCCAAAAAGAAACATGATTTCTCCATTGACATAGATTTAGTTATTAGTAGTTGCAGCGGTACGCTAGCGAAATGACCCGGATTCTGCATTTTGTGATACTGCAATGAAATTTAGCATATGCAAACTACGTAGAATTTCAAGTGATTTGACTCGCAGCACTCAAAAATTTGTCCATTAGGGGGCGACTGGGGGCCCCTCAAAATCTCAAGTTGTCAGAACTTTTACCACGCACCATTCAGTACCGCCCTATCTACCGTACAGGACCTGAACAACTTCTTGACCATCATAACATTTTTCGTCATGTCAATTTCATTCTTATAGAAAAAAAAAACATTTCTTTGTCAGGTCAACAAATTGAAAAATATATATTTTTTGGACCACAAATAAACTACTCAACAATTGAAGTAGCCCACCCAAAATTATGAAGTTCAAAGTGCCCTAGCTCCCGAAAAAATAGGACTAATTCCAATTTTTTTCTTTTCTCACATACCTGCGCTCTTTGTCTATCAGAGGATGGATACAGAATCAAGTTCAAATTCTTCCGTGTTGGTTGTACAGGGCATCGCGTAAAACCCTGGAAAAATTAAAAAGTTTGAGTAACTCCCAATTTGAAAAAACAAGTTGTTGAATATTTTCAACTGGTCCAGGGAGGGATGGTACACCCATATCTCGAAACGGTTTTTCAATTCTCCGATTATCTTTCTTCACTACAGGGTGATTCGAGAAAAACAACTTATTCTTGGTTTTTTGGTCATATAGCTTTTTTCCTTACTGACCGATTTTTATCATGTAGCTCATGTTAAAGCTAAAGCTTCAGGGAACAAGAATATGTCTTCGAAATTGGTGCAGAAGAAAACTTGAAACTAAGACTCTGCATAAAAAATTACGCAGATCTGAATAACCCCCGAAATCAGATCTGGAGATGGAACTCGTCGGAAATCAATTTGCTTTGAAGTGAACTATGCACTAAATTGAACGAATTCAATTACCAGCTCTGTTGTTCGTAACGTAGGTTAGATTAGTTTTCAGGTAAGAGGGACACTGATTTTTTTCAGGAAATATGCGGCCATAATTTAATTCCCTCGTTGAGAAATCTTCTTATATACAGGAAGAGGTATATCTTAAAATGATCATTTTGAATGGTTGACCTTGAAGCAAATTGATTTCGGACGAGTTCCATCTCCAGATCTGATTTTGGGGGTTATTCAGATCTGTGTCATTTTTGATACCGAGTCTCAATTTCAAGTTTTCTTCTGCATCAATTTCGAAGACATATTCTTGTTCCCTAAAGTTTTAGCTTTAACATGAGCTACAAATGATAAAAATCGGTCAACAAGGAAAAAAGCTATGACCAAAAAACCAAGAATAAGTTGTTTTTCTCGAATCACCCTGTAGTGAAGAAAGATAATCGGAGAATTGAAAAACCGTTTCGAGATATGGATGTACCATCCTCCCTGGACCAGTTGAAAATATCCAAAAACATATTTTTTCGAATTGGGAGTTGCTCAAACTTTTTAGTTTTTGAAGGGTTTTATGCGACGCCCTGTATACAGGGTGTTACAGAAGTCCCGTACAATATGTATAACACGTTGTTGCTGACATGTCAAGGGATCAGGGAAAAATGCTGAAAAAAATCCCGGTGCCATATTCCTCGATCTACGAAGACTTGAAGTCTGATTTTCAACATTTCCATCTCCAATGATATTTGTGAAAGGGAGCTTCGGGGATACAATGAATAATTTATATTTTCAACTTCAAATAGAAATTTATGTATTAGAGCAACATTTCACGTTAAATTTGCAAAACAAAGTTCATAATTTTCTATCGAGGTGCGGTGAACGAGGAGCTGGCAGCGCTACAGATTGATTATTGTCAATGACTGGTTCTCAGCCATCACGATGACGACAGCTTGAAACACATTCTTGTACTTCTGTTGCCATAAGTCAGTTTGGCACTCGGTTTGGCAGTTTGCGTGCAAAATGTTTACAAACGATGAATATGTAGACATGTTACTCATCTTAGGAGAATGTCATCGGGACAGAAACGCAGCCGCAGGAGAAAATTTTGAACACCTTCTTTGAACTGTAAAATAATAAAAGTTCTTTCTTCACTTTTAAGTTTTCTCTCGTTTCAGAATCATCAAAACCACGAACTCTTCGCCATGACTCACGACAAGATCGTACCTACACCTTATTTTCAGGAAATGTCAAAATGTCCTTAGGTAATAAATTGTCTAAAGGTAAAAGTTTCCATAACAACAGTGAACGTGGATATTTTATTTACCATACATAAAGCCGGCCACCGGCAAATTAGATAGGTGCCATGTTGCCAAATTGCACCAACTTCTTTATGCCTATAGCTCAGAGAATAGAGCAGCCTAATTTTTTTCAGCATTTTTCCCTGATCCCTTGACATGTCAGCAACAACGTGTTATACATATTGTACGGGACTTCTCTAACACCCTGTATAACCAACAAGGAAAATTTGAACTTAATTCTGTATCCGTCCTCTCTGATAGACAAAGGGCACAGGTATGTGGGAAAAGAAAAAAATTGGAATTAGTCCTATTATTTCGGAAGCTAGGGCACTTTGAACTTCATTAAAAATTTTGGGTGGGCCACTTCAATTGTTGAGTAGTTTAGATTGTTGAGTGGTTTTTGTGTAATCATCGATAAATCCGCAACCCCTTGATTCATTTATGAAAACAAAACTTTTGCTGTTCTATTTTCCAACGAAGGAGTGATTTCAACTTACCATTATTTTCAACATTACCTATTTCAATGTTTTATCCCAATAAATATGATTATTGTTGTACTGGTATACAGGGTGTTTCAGGGATGATAGCAAAAAATTCAACTGTGGGTAGATCTCGTCAAAATATGACGAAAACCTATGTACTATTTTGCAAAGATCGGCCTAATGACGAAGATACAGCCCTCCAAAGTTCACTTTTTTTTTATTTCTAAAATTTGTAACTCAAGAACGTTTCGACAAATTTAGCTTTAATTTAGCATGAGCTGGTTTGTCATAATTATCTATCAACCTGCTAAATTTGGAAAGAATCCAATCAGTGGCGTAGAAGTTATGGAGGGTCACCTTAAGTCAACTTTTCTTCGGATGCTTCTAAATTATTGACCCTCATAACTCCCACACCACTGGTTGGATTCTTTCCAAATTTGGCAGGTTGATAGATAATTATGACAAACTAGCTTTTGCTGAATTAAAGCTAAATATGTCGAAACGTTCCTGAGTTGCAAATTTTTGAAATCCGAAAAAAGTGAACTTTGGAGGGTTGTATCTCCGTCATTAGGCCGAACTTTGCAAAATGATACATAGGTTTTTGTCATATTTTGACGAGATCTATAGATCTACCTACAGTTAATTTTTTGCTATCATCCCTGAAACACCCTGTATAGCTTGAAGTTTTCTTCAACGGTGTGGATGATGAACGGCCTCAGATTCCACCTAGAAGCCGTGCATACCAATTTTTCTGCAAGGCCGTCAAATTTGGCATTTTTGACTTTCTACCGGGAGCGGCCAAAATGTCAAAACACACTACTCCGCCCAAGAGCACCGCACAAACTTTCATTTCAGTATCACAAAATGCAAAATTCTTGGGCGTGAATATCGTTTCCCGATAGAGCAAACCGGTGCTCTCGGACGAAGTGGTGTATTTTGGCCGCTCGCCCGCTAGAAAATCAAAAATGCGAAATTTGACGGCCTTGCAGAAAAATTATTATGTACGGCTTCCAGGTGGAATCTGCGAGGAAATCTGAGGCCGTTTCATGATCCACATCGTTGAAGAAAACCTCAAGCTATATATTAGTATAACAATAATCATACTTACCGGGATAATAGGTAGGTACGTACATTGAAAAAAGGTAATGTTGAAAATAATGGTAAGTTGAGGTCACTCCTTTGTTGAAAAATAGCACTGCAAAAGTTTTCTATTTATAATCGAATCTATATGCCGTTCACGTTTAAAATTCAGTAGAATGACTTTTTGGAGCTAAAATAAAGTGACAAGCTGGAGGGGTACGGCTACGGCTGATGGCATTTGTAAACTTTTGGAGCGAAACTATCAGCAGCCATCAACCGTATCCTCCTAGTGCTCCAGCTTGTCACTTTATTTTTGCTTCAAAAAGTCATTCTACTGAAAATAAAAAGTGTACAGAATATAGGGGATGCGGATTTATCGATGATCACACAAAAACTATTTAACAATCTGAAGCCACCCGCATTTGGCGGGCCGAAAATAATCCGGAGGAAAACAATTCAAAGCCATGGAATCGAGGTATAAGTATGTGAATATTCAGAGTCGAAGCATCATTAAAAGATGTCGCTAGCTATTTAATTCATTCGTGTAAATCCCGCGAAGCTCTACAACATAATTTACTTGCTCCTCATCGAAATGGAATAACCGTCCCTGCCCGACATCCGATGAAATGGTAAATTTGTGCATATGAAGTAGAGCACCTGCACCTCAACCCAGCCAGTTGCTGGGCTGGGTTACGTAATGGTACTTGAGAGAACTGGATCGCTATCGTAAAATTGCAAAAGGTTTGATCAGTTTCACGGCCCTTAAGACCTTTTGTGGTAGCTATGTAGCTCGGTATTTTGAGATACACTGGAAATTAACCATCAAAATGGCGTCATTCTCTAACTCCTTCTGTTACGCGGCGCGGCAGAATGCGCAATAGGTTCATAAGCGGTATAGCTATTTAAGTATGTGGATGAGTCCCAGCCCACTTGGAAAATGACGAGTCGATTCCCCGGCTGATGTGTCTCAAAGGCCCCCTGGAGAAAGTCGAGTTGGAACCCTTCGGAGACGTGTTTTGGTCCCCTTGGGGGCACGCTGAGTCGAGAACGGTTGAGTTTTGACCCTCCGAGAGACTGATGAGTTGCTTCCCCCGTTGAGTTGCAACCCGTCTCTAGGATGTCGTGTCAGAGCCCTTGGACGTTGAGACTTGACCCGCCTCCAGGTGTCGAGTCAGAGCCCTCCGACGATGAGTTCCAGCCCTTCGCCAGGTCGATGTGCCAAGGCCCTTCCGGTGTTGAGTTTCGACTCTTCTCCAAGTCGTAGAGTTGGGACCCGTTGACGAAGTGTTTCGAACCCCCTCCAGGATGCTGAGTCGCGTTCCCTCAACGATGAGTTCTAGCCCACCTCGAGGATGTCGAGTTAAAACCCCTAAATGATCCAGGCCCGATAGAAATGAGGTCTCTCGTTTCGGTATCTCGTGTGGCGGAGTGATGACCTCGACGAGCGAGAGGGTTAGTCTTGGGGAGTTGGGGTAGTTGCTTACGGTTAGGCTTTGTCGTGAAAAATGTATGATGGGGCTCACGCGTGCGTTCTGAATCTGCCTGCACGTGCTGGTATCTGCGCTACTGTCTGCCGTCAGGTACAGCCACTTTCAAGCCTCGTCCTTTGTTGGATACCTTCATAGAAAGGTATTCGCGCTCTTGGGCCCTCTGGACTTGGCTTTGTGACTGCGGTACTCAGAGCACCCGGACCTAGTGGGTTAGATCTGGAAACTCGCGGGTGAGCTTCCTCTGCGTTTCTGAAGCTCCTAGTTATTCGGAAAAAGTAAATTTTGAGAACTACGTGGAAAATCAAGTAATTGAAATAAAATAGAATCGCCTTGAGATCGGGGTTCGGACCCTGCCGTAGAGTCGTAATTGTTGATCGGATTGATGGACCCCCCCCCCCTCCTTGAAACTACTGATTTTGTTTTAGCGCCACGACAGTTCCGGATATTTCCATGTAGAGCTTGTTACGGGAATGAAAACGTTCTTATTCGAAACTGATGAATTCAATCCGGTACCCAACGACGCCATCGTTCAGATAGGGACTTTGTAATAATGCATTGTTATTAGGGCTCGATCAGGTATAGTGTAGACGGCGATTATTTCGTGTTAGGGCAAAGATTATTTCGACGCCTCTCCGCATCGGCTTTTCGGCGAACACCCTGTATAGTCAATTCTCTGCGTTTTGTTTCTCCTGACTGCGGTCTTCTTTCACAAACTGCTAAACAACAACGGCGCGTATACTGGGCGTGCTTAAAACGTTCTCCACATTAAATTTGTACCTTGACTTGAGTAATTGTTTCGCGTACACCATCGGTTCAAAAGTTTTTGGAAGGGGGAAATTTGGTTTAACATTTCTAGCTATAGGCACTTTCGATCATGGGAATCTTTCTGAGCGTTGGGGGCAATTCACGGCGAAAACAGGTTTAAAGCCCCCACAAAGGCCAGCCATATCCAATCCCTTCCAAACGGGCAAAAGAGAACCATAGCCCAAAAAGAGCGTTAGCCTTTGAAAAGAGGCTCCACAAAAAGGGGGCCACCGCACACACCGGCCCACAAATCTTAGATTGCATTCGTGGTCGAAGTCACTCTTCTCTTTGCAGTGTCTAGAAGCCGGGCCTAACCCTAACATAACCTCTAACACTAACATAAATGTTGGATCTGATTTGACCACAAAAAGAACTTTGAACCGCGAAAACCAGTCAGAATTTAAATGTCGGTCAAGGTGTAGAGTCAGGTGTTCGTCGGAGGGTTGGGGTGCTGGGACGTCTAAAATAATTAGGGGAAAGTTATCTCTTCAGGAATAGGTTAGATCTTTTAGATAATTTAGCCTGCGTGGTGATGGTAGGACTAGGTATAGGAGCGAGCCATTATTTGAACATTTTAAATTGTACATAGAAGTCAATAGATTGCTGTTATGTTAAAAATTTGTACTGTGTCTTATTGTGTTCAAACTCGTAGTCAGACCTATCTCAACAATCTCGAGAACTCTATCATCGAACAACAAGAAGAGAGGCACAACGGGATGTCGTCCTGATGCTAGATGATCATCGGCCAAGCGGTTCCAAAAGCGGGAAACGGGATTTAATTCAAATAAGTTTAATTAAATCGAAGTATAATGGGTTGTCTACCCATTCAGGGGTTAAGAAGATAGCTGGGGTCGTTTCAAATCTTTTTGTGGTCAAGAAATTTTTGAAGTGAAACTTCTATTCTCGCGCCTAGATCACAACACACAACTAACGCAGAACCACACATGGGAGTGAAATCGGCTCATGGCATCAGAGGCTGTAACGAACGCCTTTTACGTTGTCTGACCTTGGGGCGACCAGCGTCGTCCCAGGAAATGGAAGAATAAGCTGTTGCGGCGTTCGCCGCGTTCGGTTCTATTTTATATTTTTTACAGTTAGTATTCTTTTACCGCTTGCATTGTGTTTTAGGTACAACAGCTTCCATCATAAACAAAAATTTGATTTGATCGATATATTATAATTCACGGTAGCGTCATTTGCAATCGAAAATGATTAATTTATTTTCGTAATGCGTATATCGCCGACACTGGACTGCTTTTCTTGGTGTTGTGGAGCTGGTGGCCCGACAGGAATGGTTCTCGACTTGGCTTGAATAGATTCGAGCGGATGTATTTTATTATAGGGATAGGGAGGTATATTCAGGGCCGGGCTCAACGACCGGGCCTAGCAGGCGTGCAGTGCATGCCGGCACGCAGGCGGGTATGGCAGGAGTTTGTGATGGCAGTGTATGGCAGGAGTATGTGATGGCAGGCGGCAAGTCATAGGAGCGGCAATATAATGATAAAGTTGAATTTCGCAGGATTCTTTTCATTCCCGCATTTGGATGGGTGGGGGTCTCCACTGCCGGTGAGGGGGGCGGCAATTTTTCGGTGGCACGCAGGCGGCAAATAGGTCAGGTCAGGCCCGGCCCTGGGTATATTCTTCAACGGACGTTTACGATTCAAAAATAAAATCGAATGCCGCACACCCAAATGTAGACACAACGTTCAGGTACCTATGTACCTATTAAGCAGGGGTGGATGAGTCAAGCCCAAGAGGGAAAAAAGAATTTTCGACTATGGACCTTTCAGAAAAGAGAGACAGATGCATGCGAGTTTGTACCGCGCAGTTGGAGGTGTATAGCTATAACGGCGCCTAATATCTCCAAGAGAAACTGCGTTCGTTATGAAGTGTGCGGCACCACACTGCGGTACTGTATGGGCTGTGATGTAAATCGTGCGAGAGAGACTGCCTTTATTGAAAAGGTCCATTAAGGCTGAAACAGTTGCTTAATGTTCTAGATGTCAGCTGATTGTAGCGATGATAGACTGGTTTGATAATCAAATTTTCATGTTTGAAATTGATTTTCGACATTATTCTTAGTTAATTTTTTGAATGATTTGATTTCGCCTCATTAAATGTGACATTCTAAATATGAGTACGGTGGCGAGCACATAAATGGAAATACTCATCAATTCTGTCAATATTTCAATTTAACCTACGGCCTCATTGTGATTGGAGAAGATAATATCGTAGGAACTCTAGAACCACGTAGTATCCTCAAATCACATTCACGAGGTACATACCTATGTAAATACCTATATATTTTATATTTTTTCATTAAAAATTAATACCGGAGTTTTCCAAACGACATTCTTATACTTTGTGGAGATTATTAGATTGCCATGCTGTGCCTGCCAGACACAGTTTCCACCGTGCTGTAATATAACGGGGAAAATCGTACAGTAAGAAAATCCGTCACGATGTCATATTCGCATAATTATAATGTGTACCTTGGACGAACGGACCTCGTCGGGTCATCGGCACCGCAGGAAGATAAAATAAAATAATAATAAAAATTATTATTATATTTTTTTCCAATTTGTTGACCAAGAAATTTTTTTTTCTATAAGAAGAATGGAATTGACATGACGAAAAATGTTATGATGGTCAGGAACAAAGTTGTTGAGGTCCTGTACGGTAGATAGGGCAGTACTGAATGGTGCATGGAAAAAATTCTGAAATTTTGAAATTTTGAGGGGCCCCCAGTCGCCCCCTAATAGACAAACTTGAAATTTTATGTAAGTAGTTTGCATATGCCAAATTTCATCGGAGTATCACAAAATGCAGAATCAACAAGTGAGTATGCCTTCACGTGCGTGAGTCTCAGTAGCGCATTTTCTTAAAGAGGCATATTGTGAATGTCAAGAAATTTGGTTGAAGGAGAAACACCATTTTTTGCCCACTCTCTTCAGTCGAAACTCAATGTGATATTTTGTTATCAGAATGGGGTACTTGGCAATGAAATAGATTTGAATGAAAATTCTTTCAATCATCAATATTTTTAGCGCACTTTCCCAAAAAATGGGAAAAGGCGCTTTTAGCTTCACTTTGTCTGTCCGTCCGTCCGTCCGTCTGTATACCCGGGATAACTCCTCGGGGAAGAAAGATATTGATGTGGTGTAAACGCTGATCAATAGTACATATGTCAAGTTGACTTTTAGTTTTTTGTTATTCTGCCGCCATCTTTGATCCGCCATTTTGAATTTCTCTAAAAGTGATCCGATTGAAATGAAATTTGCAGGCAATGTGAACCACATCAAGATCTATCCCATTTTTGACAATTGATGCCTCGCCGCCATCTTGTATTCTCACTATTGAACATGTTTCGAAGTGAAAGAACTAGGAGAATTATGCCTCAACAAAAAGAGATATGAATGTAGTGCCAACGCCAATCAAATGCGTACGTGACGGTGGCCGGACAATTCTTCGCGCGGACAATTCTTCGCGGACAATTCTTCGCACGGACAATTCTTCGCCGGACAATTCTTCGCCGGACAATTCTTCGCGCGGACAATTCTTCGCGCGGACAATTCTTCGCCGGACAATTCTTCGCGGGGAACTTTGGAGCTCTTATTATAAGGCCTAGTGTAATTGTGATATTCAGAGCCCTATCCCCCACTAAGTTTTTACGTAGAGTTTCAAGCCTTGCTGGGCCCCCTTGTCTCTTCAAGTGTCGTTTGGGGTCTTGATGAACCCCCTTGGGTATCTCCAAATTTTCTGGATATTTGCTTCGTCATTACTCCTTGTACGGCTTTTCAGTCTTTATGTGTTGGTTGAAGTCCTATAGGGCCCCCTTTGTGTCTCTTAGTGTCATTTGGAGGCCTAGTGAGCCCCACCAGGCCTTCTTGCGATTTTCAGAGCCCTATTCTCACTTGTGTTCTACATTAAAGCATTTCAAGCCCTGCTGAGCCCCCTTGTGTCTTAAATACCGTTTGGAGCCGTATTGCGCCCCCTTGCGTCTTCAATCATCGTTTGCAGCCCAGGTGACCTGCTTCTGATTTCTCGAAGATTCTGGAAGCTTAGAGAACACCCTAGTGCTCCTTTTTAAGTTTCTCGGAGCCCTATATGTGCCCCCCTAGTGTCTTCGTGTTTCATTTGTAGCCCTGCTGAGCCCCTTTTCCATTGCTTCAGTCTCCGAAGCTCTGGTTAGCTTCTGTGAGTCTTTATGTGTTGGTTGAAGTCCTACAGGGCCCCCTTTGTGTCTCTAAGTGTCATTTAGAGCCCTAGTGAGCCCCGCCAGGCCTTCTTGCAATTTTCAGAGCTCTATTCTCCCTTGTGCTCTACATCAAAGCATTTTAAGCCCTCCTGAGCCCCTTTGTGTCTTCAAGATCATTTGGAGCCCTATTGCGCCCCCTTGTGTCTTCAATTATCGTTTGCAGCCCAGGTGACCCCCTTCAGATTTCTTGAATATTCTGGAACCTTAGAAAGCTCTCTTTCACTTCTTTTTAGGTTTCTCGGAGCCCTATGTGGCCCCCTTGTGTTTTCATGTTTCATTTGTAGCCCTGCTGAGCCACTTCTTCATTACTCCAGTTTCCGAAGCTCTAGTTAGCTCTTGTGAGTCATAATGTGTTGGTTGAAGTCCTACAGGGCCCCCTTTGTGTCTTCAAGTGTCATTTGGAGCCCTAGTGAGCCCCGCCAGGCCTTCTTGCGATTTACAGAGCCCCCTCCTCCCTTGCGCTCTACATCAGAGCATTTCAAGCCCTGCTGAGCCCCCTTGTGTCTTAAAGTATCTTTTGGAGCCCTATTGAGCCCCCTTGTGTCTTCAATTATTGTTTACAGTCCATGTGACTCCTTTTGTTTTCTCGAGTTTCTGGAATTTTCTGGAAACTCCCTTGTGCCCCTTCTCAGGTTTCTTGGAGCCCTATGTGAGCCCCCTGTGTTTCCATGTTTCATATAGCCCTGCAGAGCCCCTTTGTATATTGTGTCATTTTTCAAAGCTGTAGCTAGCTCTTGTGAGTCATAATGTGTTGGTTGAAGTCCTACAGGGCCCCCTTTGTGTCTTCAAGTGTCATTTGGAGCCCTAGTGAGCCCCGCCAGGCCTTCTTGCGATTTACAGAGCCCCCTCCTCCCTTGCGCTCTACATCAGAGCATTTCAAGCCCTGCTGAGCCCCCTTGTGTCTTAAAGTATCTTTTGGAGCCCTATTGAGCCCCCTTGTGTCTTCAATTATCGTTTGCAGCCCAGGTGACTCCCTCTGTTTTCTCGAGTTTCTGGAATTTTTGGAAGCTCCCTTGAGCCCCTTCTCAGGTTTTTTTGGAGCCCTATGTGGCCCCCTGTGTTTCCATGTTTCATTTACAGCCCTGCAGAGCCCCTTTGTATATTGTGTAGTTTTTCAAAGCTCTTGTTAGCTCCTGTGAGTCTTTATGTATTGGTTGAAGCTCTACAGGGCCCCCTTGTGTCTTCAAGTATCGTTTGGAGCCCTATCGAGCCCCCTTGTGTCTTCAATTATCGTTTGCAGCCCCAGTGAGCCCCCCCAGGCCTCCGTCCGATTTTTAGCGGCTTCTGCTCTCTTGTGTCTACATTGAAGCGTTTCAAGCCCTACTGAGCCCCCTTGTATCTTTAAGTATTGTTTGGAGCCCTATTGAGCCCCCTTGTGTCCTCAATTGTTGTTTGTAGCCCCGGTGATCCCCTTCTGACTTAGCGATATGTCTGGCATCTAAGAAAACTCCCTTGTGCCTTCTCAGATTTCTCAGAGCCCTATTAGGCCCCCTTATGTTTTTGTGTGTCATCTGTGGCCCTGTTGAGCCCCTTTTCAACCTGTCTTTGTTTCTGTGTTCTAGTAAGCTCCTGTTGTCTTCATGTGTTGATCGGAACCCTATAGGCCCCCCTTGTGCCTTAAAGTGTCGTTTGGAGCTTCATTGAGCCCCTAATGCCTTTTTGTGTTACTTGAAGCCTTATCTATTTTTTTTTAATAGCCTTGTGTCTACATTGTGGCGATTTGAGCTCCGCAAGCCTCCTTGTGTCTTAAGTATTGTTGGGGGCCCTAGTGAGCCCTGCCAGGTCTTCTTGTGATATTAAGAGCCCTATCCTCCTTTGTGTCTACGTTGTAGGATTTCAAGTCCTGCTGAGCCCCCTTGTGTCTCAAAGTGTCTTTCAGAGCCCCAATAAGCCCGGTTATGCGCGGGCGCAATGCTTGCGAAGAATTGTCCGGCGAAGAATTGTCCTGCGAAGAATTGTCCGCGCAAAGAATTGTCCGCGAAGAATTGTCCGCGAAGAATTGTCCGCGCGAAGAATTGTCCTAGCACCTACGTGACCACCATATAAAGTTGACCAATAATTTTTGTCACTTGGCCGCCATCTTTGATCCGCCATTTTGAATTTCTCTGAAAGTGATGGTCCGATTTGAGTGAAATTCACAGGCGATGTGAACTTCATCAAAATACATCCGATTTTGGACAAATGATGCTCTGCCACCATCTTGGCCGCCATATTGAAATCTCTTATTACCCATCATTGATCATTAGTACGATCATTTTGATTTTTAAGCCAAATTTCATGATTCTGACGCTATTTTGGCCGCTAGATTGGAATTTGTGCCCAAATAACGGTAGAACCCTAATTAACATCTTGCGTCCACTAATCCTTCAAAAAGAAAGTGCGCTACTGAGCCTCATGCCCATGAGGCATATTCGCTTGTTTTGTTTGGGGGCGGGAGATGGGAGCGGCGACTAATCAACAGTAGCCTATTCTTTCTCATTTTCAGTCGGCTATCCATATAGCGGAAGAATTAGATCGTTATGTCTTCCGGTTTATCTTTTTCGTTTATCTCTTTACTTTGAGGGCAGCGTGTGGGGGCGGCAGCATTCGGCAAAGTAACTGTTGCACAGTTTGAGCTGGGAGTTTCTGGATGTTCAAGGAAATATGACAATCAGTGAAAATTGTGAAAGTTGCATTTTGTTGTTTTGGGGCGGGAGCTGGAGGCGGCGACTAATCAAAAGTGGCCTATCTCTTCCCATTCTTAGTCAGCTAGCTATCTATATAGCAAAAGAATTAGATCGCTATGTCTTCAGGCGGCTTATGTTTTACATTTATCTCCAACTTTGGGGGCGGCATGTGGGAGCGGCCGAGTTTGGCAAAGAAATTCTTGCACAGTTTGATTGAGAGTTTATAATTGTTTGAGGTAACATTTACATCTAAATCAGTGAAAATTGTTGGAAGTTGAACTTTTTTTTCTTTTGGGGGCGGAAGCTGGAGACGGCACCATATCAAAAGTAGCCTATCCTTTCCCGTTTTTAGTCAGCTATCCATATAGCGGAAGAATTAGATCGTTATGTCTTCCGGTTTATGTTTTTCGTTTATCTCTTACTTTGAAGGCAGCGTTCGGGGGCGGCAGCATTCGGCAAAGTAACTGTTGCACAGTTTGAGTTGGAAGTTTCTGAATGTTTAAGAAAATATGACATCAGTTAAAATTGTGAAAGTTGCATTTTTTTTTTGGTTGGGGGCGGGCGGGCGGTAGCTGGAGGTGGCGACTTATCAAAAGTGGCATATCTTTTCCCATTTTTAGTCAGCTATCTATACAACGAAAGAATTAGATCGCTATATCTCCAGGTTTATGTTTTACATTTATTTTTTACTTTGGGGGCGGCGTGTGGGAGCGGCAGAGTTTGGCAAAGAAATTCTTGCACAGTTTGAGTTGAGAGTTTCTAAAATGTTTGAGGTAACATCAACATCTGAATCAGTGAAAATTGTTAAAAGGTGCACTTTCCTCCTTTTGGGGGCGGAAGCTGGAGGCGGCGCCATATCAAAAGTAGCCTATCCTTTCCAATTTTTAGTCAGCTATCCATATAGCGAAAGACTTGAATCGCTATGTCTTCGGGTTCATGTTTTTCATTTATCTCTTACTTTGAGGGCGGAATCTGGGGGCGGAATCTGGGGGCGCTGTTTATATAGTACCGTCAAACGAGGTTAAGTGAATCATAGGGGGATCGTTCGCACTCTTTTTCAAATCTGACAGTTTAAAACAGACAGCAAACCTTGCAGAGGTATGCGCAATTCACTTTTGGGCACATAGATGGCGCCAGCTTTTAGGCAGATGGGTTTGAGAGTTGGAACGTTGGTGAGTTGTTTTCTAAAAATTATAGAATAAAGCTTGGTTCCCAGTTGCGAATATTCGGACAGAAAATGCGATTTTGTATGTCAAATTTTGAATTGGAGGGCTCTGATTGGCCAATATGACGACTTTGACGTAAAATTTCGCATTTTCTGTCCGATTATTCGCATCTGGGAATCCAGCTTAAGTTGGTGAAAATTCATGGTTTTGCGGTAACTCGACAACAAACTGTCGTGCAGGAGAAACTGTATGAATTGAATGTTCAAATGCACTTTATTCACAATAGATGTACGTCCAAGACAACACGACTTTTGGCGGTTTCTTTTTTAGGTTATAATGTGACTAGATATAAGCAAATTGTGTGAAAGTCAGCTTTTGCGGGGTAAAATGGATCAACACTGAAATCATATCGAAATTCAAAATAAAGCAATGTAACTTATCATGTGTTCTATTTTGTTGGCTCCAATTATTGTATTATCTATAAAACCAGTTTTCTGTTCTCAGGAAAAATGCCACGGGTATACAAAACAAAACTCGGTGCATATGGGAAGCGAAATTATGAGACAGTTTACCTCGAAAGGGCCGTGATTGCTGTGAAAAGCGGCCGACTGAGCATGCGTCAAACCTCTGAACAGTATGCGGTTCCCTATACTACCGTGAATAGGTCGCGGGAACATAACCGTCACCTTGGCACTCGCTATGGCTGCAAGTATGCTTGATGTGGCAACTGCGCAATGCGCATCCTTTTCGACGTGGAATTGACATAAAAAGTTCGCAAGCGCAGACAGGGTGCCAACTGCCAAGGTATCGCTGTAGAGATCGTTTGTTTGTAACATTACTTAGACAAATGTTGAGTTTAGCACAATTATTTTTTTGATGAAGTGGCAATTGTTCAATAAATCATCTATATAATAATTTATCACAACTAAAGAAAATGATATTCACAAGTACTAGTGAAAATAACATTATACCATATACCCATATTTAGCACGCCATTTTTGTTCCCGCGACCCGGAAAGAACCCTTTGAAGTTATGAAAGGCAGCCGGCCGTACAGGTAAAAGAAGAACGTTTTTTGGTTCAAGCTCTTGTGACCTGTGCGGAGTGGGGTTTTTGCCCTAAAAAGTTATAATGTCTGATACATCACTCAACAATTTCTGAATAAGGCTGAAGTGAATAAAGAAAAAGATTCACTGATAACATGCCAGGCTAGACTGGTTCAAATCGTTTATGTTACGCCATAAAAAGCGTTTTTTTCCTATTATTAATGAGTTTTTACAGTTACTGCTTCACTTTTTTTATCAGAATTTTTTTTAACAAGTTAATTACTGATCCACTTTACCCCTGAATAAGTATAAAATAGTTTTAGTGCATGAATAAGTAGGTGATCCATTTTACCCTTTTCATGGGGTAAAGTGGATCAGCTTTCAAACTAAAAAAAAAAGAAAACAGTTGACTTGTCATTTCTTATTTTCATTCCATTCGATGAAACAGATATTGAGTGTCCTTTCTTGATTTTTTCATAATTTTTTGACCTACTTTTCAAGCCAAAATCCAAAGAAAACGTCATTTCTTGATGCACTTAACCCCGTTTGACGGTACCGAAAGAATTAGATCGCTATGTCTTCGGGTTTATGTTTTTCATTTTAAAGTGATTTGGGGGCGGTTTTTAGCAATTTTTTCATGTCGGCGGCGCATATTGAAGACGGAATGTTTCTGGGCTTACGTATACAGGGTGTCTCGAAACTCGCGCCCCAGAGAAAATGAGGCAAAACTAGACGGCAGTCGGATGTGTAATACCAAGGAAAAAAGAACCTACCTCAAATGGTATTCGAGAAAAGACAAGGTTGAGTTTACCAATCAGACTTGCACCTTTGAGGTGTGTTACCTTAATTTCAAGTTGCTAGGTTTCCTTGTATCAACAGTGAGCTAAACATTTATTGCAAAATAACAGGCAGCTGGTATTACTGTTGAAACTTAGCAAACGGTTAAATTTTGCAAATTTACCTCGAATTGACCCTCCGGGATTGATGAATCCAAAAGACTCATGACTCATCCTTTATGCAAGCAGCAATAAAAAAATTCTCCCGTTTTCTGGGAACCTATTGTCGTCGGCACATGTCAGTGTTCTCTGCATGGGGCGCGAGTTTTGAGACACCGGTATAAGTGACAACTATGTATTATTCATAAAATGAGAATACCAGAGCATTAGGAAATTGCAATATCATGTTATTTCAAGCTTATCGGGGGCGGTTTTCTCTAGACCAAGAGCTAGCAACGTTTTATTTACCTCATAAGCAAAATGCGGTTTGACTTCTGGGGCATATAGACATTATGATGGGCTTCTATAAAATCTTTGTCTTATGAAAAACACCCCTTGCTTTCTTACAAGACAAGCAAAGAAATGTGCCATTTGACAGCAGTATTCAACAGCGGATTTTCTGGGGTTCTTAATCGATATAAATATCAATTTTATCAAGAATGTATAGGTTGAACTATCTTTCAACTAAATTGAATGAAAAAGAACATCGACATGTATTAGAAACTACCAAAAACCAGAATTTCTCAACTGGCATGTTCAAGCTAGTGCTAGTAGGCTAGGCCGAGCTATTTGGATCGCTTTTGATGGCCGATTCTCGAATTACGCCTACTAGAAAAACCGGTGCCAACTTCCATCCGCTTGGAAATCTGGTTTTTGGTAGTTTCTGATACATTTCGGTGTTCTTTTTCATTCAATTTAGTTGAAAGATAGTTCAACCTATCTATTCCTGATAATGGATATTTATATCGATTAAGAACCCCAGAAAATCCGCTGTTGAATACTGCTGTCAAATGGCACATTTCTTTGCTTGTCTTGTGAGAAAGCAAGGGGTGTTTTTCATAAGACAAAGATTTTATGGGAGCCCATCATAATCTCTACATGCCCCAGAAGTCAAACCGCATTTTGTTTATGAGGTAAATAAAACATTGCTAGCTCTTGGTCTATCTATGTTGGCGGTGCAATACGCGATATTAGTGTGACGTCAGGATCGCCATTTTTAAATGCCGGGTCCAACAATGGTCCGAGAACAAAGGAAATTTCAGAAATTATTTTTTGGTAACATTACCTTGCATATTCAACTATATTGGGGTACGAAGTGACAAACTACAGAACCTAGAGGTCATTTTGGAGCATATTCCAATGTTTTATCTTTTTCTAAAAGATTTTATCAGCAAAAGAACTTTGAAAGTGACAGCGTATGTTGGCGCGACATAACCTCAAACCGCAAACAACACTGCACCTGCACCAAACAACGAAAACCAGTCAACCACACAGCAAAGTGCAGAGCTGCGGACGTGTTGGAGATGTTGAGAGTTGAAATTTACCAACATCTAGAGGTAGGTATATCTCAAAAGATTCTTCGATTTGTTTTTCTTTCCGTTTCGTCTTTTGGAAATGTGAGAAATTTACATTTTCGTCGCTCATTGTAGTGTTTACAATCTGATTATGCCCAACACATTACTTACCATTTTCACCGTAAAATGATCAACTAAAAATCACAAAAAAGCTTCTCCACACGTCCGCAGCTCTGCACTTTGCTGTGTGGTCGACTGGTTCTCGTTGTTGTCTAGTTTGCGCTTTGAGGTTATGTCGCGCCAACATTCGCTGTCACTTTCAAAGTTCTTTTGCTGATAAAATCTTTTAGAAAAAAGATAAAAAATTGGAATATACTCCAAAATGACCTCTAGGCTCTGTAGTTTGTCACTTCGTACCCCAATATAGCTAAATATGCAAGGTAATGCCACCAAAAATAAATTTCTGAAATTTCCTTTGTTCTCGGATTATTGTTGGATCCGGCATTTAAAAATGGCGACTCTGACGTCACCACTAATATCGCGTATATAGACATTCAATATAGCCTAGCCCAGCTTTGGGAGCGGCAGCTCTGTAATTGAGGTCCCCAATTTTCCGTTGTCTCTCTTTACTGTGACGTCATGCGTATAAGAGACGGTTAATCGAGGTCATTGGGCGCTTCCCAATAAGGCGTATAAGGACACAATAGGCGAAATTCAGTGCCATTTCTGCGCTGGCGCAACCATGCTAGGGGATTTGAGAATAGTGCCGTATGCTGACACATGTAAAAAGCGTAATTTCAACATTGTCTATTATTGAAACGGCTGGAAATGAAACTTTCAAATAAGCTATGGAAAAAAGAGTGTTTCTTGATCTTTCATTGTGTTCAAGACCAGCAATGATGGATCAGTTCTAGATACACAATGAGCGAAAATATGGTAACGTGTTTATCAGTTGGTGTGTTTTTGAAAATACCGCCCTACTTCTGGTATTCTTCTCTGCCTTACGGTTGCCGTCCTGTCTGTCAGTGGCATGAAACTGCATGTAAACAAATGGTAACTAAAATTTTACCGGGTTATATGTATAATATATCAGAGGTTTTGTGTTTTCTGTTTTTTTTTTCAAAAATGACGGGCAGTTTGTTGAGTGCCTGGCTGCAAAAACCGTACGAAAAGAACATTACAGTTCCATTTCATGTGTGTTCCCAAAAAACATCACCTTCTAGGCAACCAGTTATACACTGAAAACGGCCTTTTCGTTCTTTTCGGAACACTACGCGCGACAATGGGAAATTTTTCGAATCTGACAAGCGCTCTGTCGTGTATTTATCAAGGAGGGTATTTATTTGATTTCAGCATGGATTTCATGATTTCACTTGTTCTTACCCTCGTTCTTACCAATAAGTGTGTTATGTAGTGGAAAACTCGAGGGAAAACTTGAGTAGATACTTACAGAAATGGTTCAAGGGTGTTGTGTCGCTCTATGCGAGTGCGAGAATAAGACGAATACACCCGACATAACCATGCACCGGTTCACGAAAGACCCAAACTTGATGGAAGTGTGGCTGCACCAGCACGGATCACGCTGCACCAGATAATGCTTGGGTTGACAAAAAATCATCAATGCCATTTGAATCACTTCGTAATTTGTAGCCTCTTGTGAAATTGGCTTCCACGTGCATCTTACTACGAAAAAACTTTCTTGCTTCGTCCATTAAAAACTCCCTTATAGTCCGGCGGCAAGCTGTAACAATGGGGAACTATAGGCAAAACGGATTGTAGAGGGCGACGTTGTTCCATGCACCCATATTGACACTCTTGATCTTGACAGTTATCGTACATAACCTCTGTTGGGGTTGCAGGGTGTTGTAGATGCTCGGAAGAAGTGGGTTTTGGCAGATAAGCTTCGTTTATTCTAACGAAATAGTGTATAACATAAAAGTGTAAAAGTGGACGTCGTAACAATAAAATATGGTTGCTCTTCAGTCTTCTAATCTGCTCTCTGGTCGAGTGTGCGTGTTAATCATACGCAGATGGAAGAAGCTTCTGAGCGCATGTGTAGGTACACTGTCGTGTATCCAACAACCTCCCTCAAAGAAATGTACGGAAAGGGGAAAAGTGCTAGTGCTCAAAGAAGAGTCGAGGCGAAGCGGTACTCCACTGAGAGGAAAAAAAGAGCTGGTGCAAAGATGCAGCCTGGTACATAACACGGCACTATTTTTTTTTCACCGCTATTTTTCGCTTGTCGACTTTTCGACTTTTCTCAGCTTTTTAAGTCACGAAGTGACGCAAACCGCTGGTTATACCCATATAGCACAGGATATCTTATGGACGTCCATTTCAAGTACATATCAAGTCCTCATGTCCATGGACTTGATTTGGACATCCATAAGACATCCATTTAGGGAACATTCTATGGATGTACAGAAACGACGACCCATGGACGTCTTTCATGGACCACTTTATGGACATTCTTTATTTTCAACATCTAAACATAGAGTCCATTGCCATAAAAAAGTGTAAAAATATGTGACAAGGTACAGCTATTATTTTTCAGCAACAAAAACAAATTGAGAGTTGACTCACAATTCAAAAATTAGGCCACCGGGCCTAATATCATATTATTATCATTATTATTGCGGTAATTTACATCAACAGTACCTTTTACTCCTTTTAGTAACTTTAATTCTTGTCGGTTGGCAGAGCTGCGAATACTTGTCATCCCTGACTGTCACTCAGTGTCACTACTATCAGTACTGTCACTGTGATAGCGTCGCGTCGTTTTCCTCAAACCCGCATTTCTTTATGCAAAGTTTTCTCCGTGCTTTCCAGTGATTTTTTGACCAAGAAGACTTTATAGTGTTAATTGAAAATTGACAATGCCGTCCTGTGCTGTGCCCAGTTGCAAACGTTTCGACAAACGGAAATATCCGACATAACCTATTATGTACGATTCCGATGTTTTTATTCCATTTTTTATTTATTACAAAAGAATCGTTTCAGGTTTCCGAAACGACTTAAAGTGGAGTAGCCATCCCTAGGCCAGGGATCAACAAACATTCATTATTCAGCAGCGCATGTTCGTTCAGATCATTTCTTGGATGATGACTACGAGCGAATTGGATTGCTTAAGAAACTGAAACCTAATGTAATTCCTTCACCTAATTTGCCTACACCGAGGCCGAGACCTATTCCAGTAGCTTTAGACAACAACAACAACAACAACAACAACAAGCCAAGTTATGTTGAAAGCATCAACAACCAAGCTATGCCAGAGTCGTCGGCAAGTCAAGCTGGGCCGAAGGCAACAACAACCCAAGCTATGCTGGTTTGCTTTATTGTTATCTGAAACTTTGATTTTTTTTAAGAATAAATATTTTCAATGATTGAAACGCTTTTTTTTTGAGAAACGTCTTTTGAATGTCCAAATTTATCACAAATGGTCATCTTATGGACATCCCATAAAGGACGTTTTAGGGACGTACAACTTAGTGCCAAATGGACGTCCATAAGCTGTCCATAAGACATCCACTGGACTTTTTATGGACGTCCACTGGATCTCCGTATGTCCATTTCAGGATAGCCTATGGACGTCCAATGGATGTACTTGTGCTATATGGGTATGCTGAGTGCTGACAAATGAAAATGAAATTACACTTCCAAAGTTGAAGTTATGTACGCTTAAAATGACAGTTATGATAGCTAGGGTGCATGGAACACGAGCGCCATTACTTCGGGCGTTTGCCACTATAGTTCCCCATTGTGCACAATCCACGTTTACTATCACGTACATCACTTCAGCGCATACATGAGAACGCATACCTGCAGAGCGCGGTAATTTCAATTTTGACGCACGAAGTGTCACTGTCAATGGCAACTGTCAATCAATAATCGAAATGTAAACAAACAACAAACATAACCTCCTAACCATTCAACATTTAATATTGTTGAGAATGAAATGTTACCGTATGGCAGAAAGACGCAGAGAAGATTCAGCTGATACGAAACACAACGATCTGCAAGGCGATCGACGAAACAAGAGCGTTATTTGGTTAGATCGGTCGAAACGTCAAATTGACGTCAAGCGCTGTCAGCTGAAATTTGCGTGATATTACACACGCACACCGTATTACAGTGTTGTCAACTTGTTGTCGTGATATAGATATGGCAACGTCCTACTTTCACAGGTATGCGCAGAAGCCTTTCGGGAAACGTGGATGGGCACTTGATAATGAAATTTGATACTTTTTTCTTCTTTTATTTGCTGTATACCATTCTTGCTTTTGAACTCTACGAAATATATATACCAGTTTATGGCACACCATGGTTTGAAATAAATTACGGAATGCCTTTTTTCAATTCGTTCTGTAAATATTGGCCGGACGCTCCAGCGCCTCTTCCTTTGTGGTCTCTTCTTGTTTTGTTCTTCAGCTGCTGCGCTGGCGGCACCGGCAGCTATAATGAGTAACATGGCGGAATCGCAAATGGCAAAATCTTCGGTATCGTTACTGCATGTTCGTATTCATTTTTAATATTGTACTGTAACTCTACTGCAGACTTGGAAGGAAATAGTTAACAAAACAAACAAGTTATTCAAATTAATCTGACAGTTTGATATGTGTAACTCTCACTGTCACATGTAGAACAAGTGTCTTCCCTGTCAAGGCACTGTCAGCTGAAATGCTTGTACGGTAAATATAAACCACAGCGCTAAAGTTTAAAGAATAAAGAATACGGTTAAGGATAACGGCATAAGTTAACATCCAATATAAACCAGCCTTTAGTGAGAACATTCATGTCGTCTCGTCTCTAGCTTCTTCTCCAATACAGTGAGAACTGCCACTCTTTCAGCACAGCACGCACAGCACAGTTCGACTCGTGTAATCCACGCCTCTTCTTGCTAATGCATGCGTCTCTGGTGTGGATTAGTTATGTTTTTGTTCACTTTGCTGTCCTCTCGTTGCCCTTCAGCCATGTGATTCAACTTGGGTCTGCACAGGTACCAATTTTTCTTCCGTCTTCCTCTAGGTCTTCCTCTTAAAAATCAACAATTAAGTAACAAGGACAAGCTTTCCGTCAGCAGCGTAGGTCTTCATGTCGGAACTGTGTCATGTCTAGGACTCAGAATTAAGACTGACTGACATTCGTGCATATCACAATGACACTGACTGAATTTGCCGTGGCCATATGGTGACACTTAAAATCCGCATGACTTTGTCTGCTTCAGCGCGCAAGCGCACCTTGGGCTGAAATAGTCTATTTTCGATGAACTAATCAGTTGTAGAACGTCAGATTATGACCCTAGATCACTCGTTAGACTTTCAATCTGAATTATTTTTGAAGATTGTCAGGCAGCTTTTTCAATATTCTTAAACCAATGAGGTACCAGTGACCCTCTAATAGCTCACTCTCACTGATCACTGCTTTGAAAGCTTCAGGACAATCATATTTGAATTTGAAGTTGTTGTTGGCGTCGCCTTGGGGGGCCAAATAAGGTCTAACCGGTTGGGGTCTCTATCTAGAAATACTCTTTAGGGCTCGCTTTAGGGTCCAAATAACAACTTGAAGAAATAAAATTGCTTTTAGCCCATTTTGCACAATTATTATAGGCGATTGACCTTATTGGGGAAAATGGCCGTTTCGTCGAGGAAGTTTTAGAGAATTAATTTTTAGAACTGGTGTAAGTTGCCGTCCGGCAACGGCGGTGGTTACGTCAATTGGTGGCATGTCAAAACTGTCACTTTGCTGTCTTGTGCAGTACGGTACGCTACAAGCAAACTTTCGTTCCTGTGAACCCTTGGGACCCCATAGGCTCGTTATTGGGCCCATGTTGATGACCAGCGTCGTCACAGACCTTTCTCTAAATCATCCATAGCTTCCGCCCAAGGAAGAGCAACAGACTCTGTCACACCCGCACGGAGGGAAACACACAAGCCCGTCGACCAGCCTGCCAGCCAAGAAAAAATCACCTCGGGCTGACCGTGCAGAGTCAACCACCACCTACCTTTTTTCCTCGCTTTTTTCTAAAGATTTCCTGCTTTGACTTGAGCTGGAGATCCGCATTTTTCATTCTAACAAGCTCGCCGTAGCTACCTTTGTGTTCGCGACGTAAACGTTGTCTTTTTTACCGCAATAATGTAGTGCATTGCTGGGGGCGTAGTCTTTCAGCTGCGCACCTCTGGAGCTAGATCTACTACAAACCTGCTAAATACGCTAACCATAACATGAAATAAGAGACACAAATGCAAACCCCTTTTTCAGATTATTTCTACTTGTCAAATTTCCATGTCAATATGTGGGTATTACAGGTATCCACTAGTGCCCACCTAGGCTACTAGACGTCGGAGTGTGTTTTCCTCGCAAAAACGTCCTCGACGATCAAGTACCGAGCTCTACACCAGGTAGCGTTTTTTAAATGTAAATCGCCTATTATGGGCTCTAGTGACTTTCCCCACATCGCAAAAGTCAGAAACGAAACGTTCAAACGTCATAAACGTCAAAGGTGACCTCGAAAAACTATCTATTTTCTATCTCCTAAAATTGGAAAGGTGAATACAGGTTTTCTAAATTGAGCGTCTCTTTCTGGCCCGTGGTGTCACGTTCGATTGCGCAGTAAATCGTCGCAGTACTAGTGTGTCAACATTGCCCTGATTCCATAAGCCGAACGTGTGTTTTGATGGTGTTATTAGTAGTATTTATACAGTTTTCACAAGTAGTTATGGAAAATAAATGTTGTGGGCCACTATGCAAGTCCACAAGTTATACAGCGAATGTGTCCCTAAGCATGGATTCATAAAATACGACGTGACACTCGAAGAAGCAAAAAGAACCACAAGCCCTTCAGCGTACTAATAGGGAGCTTCCTGCTTAGTTCATCAAGTATCATCAATTCAAGGGTACACTTGGCCACATTTTTGCATCAAACACTTCAAATTTATAGTGATGGCCATAATACACCATAAAAAATATTAAAAGTGGGACATGGGACACGCATTTACCTGGGCCGCTATTCAGAATCGTGTGAGAAAAGTCACTGGGAGTAAAGCACATTCCGCAGTACACTGATGTAGCGAATGTTTTCCTAAAATCGTAGTTTTCAGGCAACTTTCGCTACAGAAGTGTAGTACGGATTATATAAAACTCCAGGGACTTTTCTCACACGATTCAAGAATAGCGGCTCTGTGCTTCCTGCGCACGTTCATATATCGTTGATATATCCATCACAAAAATAGTTGTATACGCGCATCAAATGCCTCTCTGGCAAATTCTTCTCTGCGGAATATTCATTTGCAATATTCATTGAGAAGTTCTTTATATTTTTTAGCGACTTTCCCAGCATGGTTGGCTTCAAAATTCAAAAAATAAAATGCACTTTTAACACGGCGGAGCAATGTAAATACAAATGGCGTGATAACTCATGGCACACTTTGCGCAGAACGTGCCGAAAACAGCTGCGCGGAATCGCGGATTCTCCATCTCTTTTTTGAGGAAACCTGTATTGGAAAGCTAGGGCGTCTAGTTTGGAAGGAGTTCGAAAATGCGCTAAAAAGCGTATACCGCTGCAACTATAGGGGTTTTAAATTAGGAGGCCAATATTTCAGATAAAAAACAAAAAGTTTCCAGGAAATTAAATTTGTATTCCCTTGCCGGTACCGCCGAAGTACCGCAGAATTTTCTCCGTCAATTAAATTCACTGTTTTCCCGCCAAATGCTGATAACCAAAGTTATAACCGCAACCCTGCCGCAACGTTTTAGCGAGAAATGTCAGATGTCAAAAAAATGACAGTATCTGTCAATCTAATGTCAACCGTGTCAACCGCTAATAACCAACCGGTTAGAAAAAGTTATTCGCCCGAAAAAGACTATAGAAAAATAAGTACCAAACAGATTTACTTAACATAAAACAATGTTGAAATTAGAAGGGCAGGTTCTACTGAGTAAGTTCAGAGGTTCAATGTTGGGTTCCCTGCTTGGTGATTGCTTAGGATCACCTTTTGAAGGAGACATCATTAGTCCTGGCGAAAAGATCGTCATCCAAAAGTACTTCGATAAGTTGGAAGACCCGAATTTGAAAGGTATTAGGGACGATTTTATACCACCACAGGTTTAAGCTTTTGTAATTTCAAGCTCCCCGGAGGCCCTATACAGATGACACTGCAATGATGAAGAATGTGGCCAAAGCACTGGTGGAAAAGCCAGAAATCGACTTTGTTCACATGGCCAAGCTGTTTGTAAAAGAATTCTTTAAAGAGCCTGATCGCGGGTACGGCCAAAACGTCGTCGATGTGTTCAGAAGTCTAAGGAAAAACAAATTTGAAGACATCTTCAAACCTGCTGCTGAACAATTCAATGGCAGTGGCTCGTACGGAAATGGCGGGGCGATGAGGATAGCACCTATTGCTCTGTATTATCACGACAGTTACGATAACATGATTGATGTGGCCAGAAAATGCACTCAAGTTACACACACAAATCCCTTGGGGGTTCACGGAGCGCTGTTGCAGTGTATCGCAATCCAGCAAGCCCTTTACTGTGATCCGAAAGACAAGCCTATAAACCCACAAGGTTTTTGTGATGAGCTCAGTAAAAAGATGCAAGAAATTGAAAAAGAAAATGATGATGGGTGAGTGTGAGGTGTATAAATTAAAATCTTTCCATTTTCAAATTGGGTAAGGTCAAGTCAGGTAACTGGGACCATAGGGTAAGTGGGGAAGACCGATCCACTAAATTTACAACGATGAGATTTTATGCAAATTGTTGAAACTATGATGGAAGCAGTGTTGCTTAACTTGGCAAAATTACAACTACTGCTGTGATGGCGGTTGGCAACCCTGAGAAAGTATAATGAAAAAAGTAGTATTTCACAATATAAAAGATGAAAAATAGTATATTATTCAACAGGCGGGTATTGATTGTTTCTTACTCATGAGGATGCAGTTTGCCGACACGAGCCCTGGCGAGTGTCGTAAAGCATCCGAATCAGTAATAGCCATTACCCGCGAGTAGAATACACTATGCTTTATCCAGTCTTATTGTAAGATGCAGGCATGTATGCGCGTGTTAATGCGTGCATTGTTCAATAGGATTGGATAAAATAAATATCTGAAGTGCTCTTGCAACTGCAGCTGTGTAACTTTAAGGATATTGTATTAAGGACGGCATTTCCTATTATTTATTCTTTAAACGTGAGTTTAATGAAAACCAGTGAAGTAGGAGAATTGAAAAAAAGAAGGGGATTCTATTATAATATTGAAGAAGGGGATATTCTGTTCAAAATTGTATGCTCTACTACATACCCAAAATCGCCAAAAATCGCACTAGGGGGGGGGGATGAAACCCGTCAATCCATTGGATGCAAATACATCGTAATTCGACGCATTGTATCTCGTTGATATCATTTTGGTACAAAAAGTGTCGATCATTGTTGAAGGGGGCTCATGGGGATGCGAACCTCGGCTAGGTGGTTCTTTTTTTTCCTGCGCCATATTGAACCGATCACGACAAGCTTGGCATCTTTTCCGACTAAATTCAATCTCCTGAAATTGAATCCGATGTGTGAATTGGGATGACAACAAGTTCGAACAAGTTAACTTGGAAAAACTTGTGTTTTCTTTGACAATTTCGACAATTTTTTTTATTGTTAGAGGTCTTCATCTTTGAAAATATCTCAGGGGCCATTAGATTGAAGTGTGTTCTCCACGAGAATCATCCACTCTATGTATAATTTTGTTTCTCGAGTTTGAAAAATCCGATTTGAACCTGAGCCGGCGCGGCGCGTCGTCTACTACTGACGTTGTATGGACCAGAACACTACAGCATGCACCTTTGAATGAAAATAGCTCAAACTATTGAAGAAATAACAACTCCTCTTTGAAAATTCGAGGATCTGTGCAAAATTGAATTCCCTATAACATAAAACCAAATCGCCACGAATCGCACTGCAGGGTCTTGAGTTATTTGAGGGGAGAGGTAACAGTTTATAGAGTATGAATCTTGCCAAAATGTTATCCTCCTCCTCGATTAACTCAAAATCCTGCAGTGCGATTCATGGCGACTTTGTTTATGTGATAGGGAATTCAGTTCTCCACAAATCCTCGAATTTTCAAAGCTGAGTTATTATTTTTTTAATGGTTTGAGCTACTTTCTTTTAAGGGTGCATGTTGTAGTGCTCGAGTCATTAGTAGAAGCCGCGCCGAGCCGGCTCAGGTTCAAATCGATTTTTTAAACTCGAGAAACAAAATTATACATCGAGTGGATGATTTTCGTGAAGAATACACTTCAATTGAATGGCCCCTGGAAATTTTTCAGAGAAACAAGTTTTCTCAAGTTAACTTGTTCAAACTTGTTTGAAAATACTAAACTTGTCGTGATCGGTTCTACATGGCCAGAAGAACAAAATGGACCACCTAGCAGAGCTTCGCCCCCTCCCCCCACGACCCCTCTTCAACAATGATCGACACTTTTTGTGCCAAAATGGTATCTATCAACGGGATATGATGCGTCGAATTATACCTTATTTGCTTCCAATGGATTGACGGGTTTCATCCCCTCAATTTCAAGTTGCAATTCCTCCTCCACCCCCCCCCCCCTTCTCCAATAACTCAAAACCCCCGGGTGCGATTTTGGATATGTTGTAGAGAAGTTCGTGGTTGTAGAGCACTCAATAGGCTACTTCGTTTGGGCAGGTGCGCATGCTTGAAGGCTCTAAATTTTAAAAACTTCCGTACGATCGCGCGCAAAATAAACGGAGACAGTGTTTCGCGCGGAGTGTACTGATTTATTGAATTTTAGCCTTCTTGTCACTGTGACACCAAGCCAAAATTCATAAAATCGGTACACTCCGCGCGAAACACTGTCTCCGTTTATTTTGCGTGCGATCGTACACATGTGTCGCACACCTGTTAGTTGAATGGCAACGCTGCATACTCTGCTCTGTCTAGCCCAAGGTCTAGCCGCCTGACCAGCTACTTGTTCCTGGCTGTCACTTTTACACATACCGCAAATACATCTCTTCGTAGCTTCTTTGAACTTCCTTCTCGGTACAGCCATTTCCAACAAGTTGTTTTTTCGTCAAAACATGAGCAAATAAAATGTAGGTCAGATAGAAACGAGAAGTGTGATCATAATAATTGTCACAAGTGACAGTTGGCCCCGATGTCTTGTTGTTTTGAGCGCTGTTGCCATTTTCGTTCTTCCTGAACTTCCACAAAAAATGATCATTGAACTCAATTTCAATGAAACATTTCCTTTGAATATAAAAAATGGTAACTAACATTCAACAAATTATTTGTGGAATTTTAGGTGAACTACAATATTTTTTAGTGTTAATTTTCAATATCGGTGTACGAAACTATGAAATTCGCGCGTACTAATTTTACTTATTATCAATTATTTTTTCAGTTTGGATGATGATTATCCAAAGCCTTACCAGGAAAAGATTGACTCAATAAAGCGATTATTGAAAACGACATATCATGATGAGTTGGATGACGAAGTGATATTGCACCTTGGAAATTCATTGTGTGCTTTAGAATCCGTCCCTACTGCCATCTACTGTTTCTTGAGGTCTTTAGGAGATGAATATCCTACAGTAAAGGTATGCTTATTGCGATTATAGGCAGTGTGCATATTAGTCAGCGTTAGAAGCATTTTCATGTATTGAACATCCCTGCCAACAACATCAACATGCGCTTTGACCGCATTGTAACCAGTGTGCGGACGTAAGGCTTGAAATTTAAATATGCACACCTCATATTGAGCCAACTCAAATCATATGCGGTTGTTTATCTGTTTAGACAAGCAAACGGGCTAATGAATGGACTTTTTCCATGGCCATGAAAAAGCAAACTGACTAGGTGGAATAGTCCGTTAAATGGTCAACAACTACACTTGTAAGGTTTTTAGCTCAAAGTTGTGACAAACTATTAGGGTAGAGCAGACAATTAAAAAAACATATCTCATAAGGGCAGAAAGCAATAACAGTTGTTGATGGATCAATGGAAAATTACCTTTTGTTGAGTTTGTTATAATAACCATTTAACTGGGAGTTTTGTTCTTACCTCAACACCACTTCATATGAGGAAGACAATAACCAACTGAAAGAAAGTTCGTCTTCAAATATGTAGATTACTGTAACTTGATCGATCTACTCATATTTCTTACCTTTTACCTGAAATGCGCTATTTTAAGCTCAATGGTAAAAGCATAAGTAGTGTTTATACAGTCGAATTTTTCAGACCGACAACATATTCAGAAGAACAATTCAATATGCAATTACACTTGGAGGAGACACTGACACCATTGCGTGCATGGCGGGTGCAATAGCTGGAGCTTACACAGGAGAAAGTGTGATAAATCGAAACACGATAAAGCAGTGCGAATTTCAGGAAGAGATTCTCAAATTAGCAGAAGATTTGTATAAAGCCTTGTGTAAATAGATTTTTTCAATAAAAGTTTTATGTATCAGCGAGCTTATATTTTTATCGATCGCATTTGATTATCTGACAATTTATTAAATTGAAACTACCATGAGCATATCACGAAGTTTGTACGTGCTAAAGGGCATAGCGACGATCATGCCTTGCAACTGGAGTCCTTGGCTCTTGATTTCACCACTCTCATTCAGAACCAGACCTCTTCACATTAGAAAACAGCCAAGTGAGCAAAATATTCATGTCTGTATTGTTTAGTTTCGTTGTAAATAGTGTGAAAGTGATGTTAATTGAATGGGGGCAAATCCAAATTTTTCGCTCGCCAGACGGCGCTGAAGTGGCTGTAGTGCGGGCGCTAAGAGCCAAAATCGGGATGAACCTTGCAAATGGTGATGAAAGCATGAAATTCGGTACACGTACTCAGAATGAGCACCTCTCTTAGATAAGAGGTGGAGCCACGCCGAATTTTTACCGGAAGGGGGCTCGGGGGGCTCCTGAAAGTTTAAGGTGCTAGGGCTCCCACCAAACCGCTTATTAGTTTGTTTTATCAATTAAAAAGGAAACTCATGAATATATCGTAAAAATTGACGACGTTTATCGCCTTGTCCCGGGAATTTTTCATGATGAAAAAAAATAAGTTCTTCGGCAGAACACACAAATTGGTTTTATTTTATTTTCACCTACAAAGAATTAATAAAGAGATGTGCAACACGTTGTTTCCCACAAATTCGTATCCTCTGAATTCGTTTGGGGAGTCAAAATTTTGATGGTGTATCTTCTTGAAGAGGGGCATTCCAAAGAGTAAGCTATTTCCAACACTAAGTTCAAACAGAATTTTTTCAATGTTCTGAATCGAAATTACTGAATTCCTTCCAGCAATGCATACCCTGAACCCTTCTTTGAGAGTACCGCGTGCGATTGAACGTGGAGTAAGTCCTGAAACACTATCAGAATTTTTCTTCTGTGATGCTACTATCCACTCTCGACCGGGGCAATTAGGTTCCTACACAGCATGCGCGGAGTGTATACACGTTATTTCAATATTATGACACAATTTCAATCATCAAAAATTTGACTGAACCGAGAAAATACCCTGCATCGTGTATACACTCCGCGCATGCTGTGTAGGAACCTAATTGCCCCGGTCGAGAGTGGATAGTAGCATCACAGAAGAAAAATTCTGATAGTGTTTCAGGACTTACTCCACGTTCAATCGCACGCGGCACTTCCAAAGAAGGGTTCAGGGTATGCATTCCTGGAAGGAATTCAGTAATTTCGATTCAGAACATTGAAAAAATTCTGTTTGAACTTAGTGTTGAAAATAGCTTACTCTTTGGAATGCCCCTCTTCAAGAAGATACACCATCAAAATTTTGACTCCACAAACGAATTCAGAGGATACGAATTTGTGGGAATCAACGTGTTGCACATCTCCTTATTAATTCTTTGTAGGTGAAAATAAAATAAAACCAATTTGTGTGTTCTGCCGAAGAACTTATTTTTTTTCATCATGAAAAATTCCCGGGACAAGGCGATAAACTTTGTCAATTTTTACGATATATTCATGAGTTTCCTTTTTAATTGATAAAACGAACTGATAAGCGGTTTGGTGGGAGCCCTAGCACCTCAAACTTTCAGGAGCCCCCCAAGCCCCCTTCCGGCGAAAGTTCGGCGTGGCTCCACCTCTTATCTAAGAGAGGTGCTCATTTTGAGTATGTGTACCGAATTTCATGCTTTCATCACCATTTGCAAGGTTCATTCACCTAGTGCCCCCACTACTGGAGTATTTTGCATTTAGAAGCATTATCTAGCGGTTGAAATTCCTTGTGATTTCAACCGCATGATAAAGCAGAGGCATTATAAGGCAGAGGCGCATGGCGCATGTTACTGCTGTGATCCTCTGGTTGTGATGTCGTTTTGAAACGACGGAAATAGTCCCAGCAAAATCTCAGGGAAAACATCGCCAATATGTTTTGAGCTGGTCCCCTCTCAGCACCCTTCTCGATAATCATCACACCGTTACACCGTCCGATGCAGAAGTCTACTGTCTCCTGCGAAAATTCCCACTGATTTGGGGAGGCCATGCAGCATCCTACTTGAGAATCATCCTACCGATAAAACGTCCCATAGAAATCAGACAGCCTATACCATTTTAGTATGCTACTGATAACGCAGTAGGCTACTGTGCAAAAACCCACGAATTCGCTGCCGTCTACGCTACCACTGCAGAAATCTACTCCAAAATATCCTACTACTCAAATAGCCCAGGAATATTAGGTTTCAACCCGTAACAAATATGCGATATTCAGCGGCACGAGTTGCGCTGTAGGTTCGCAAAGCTAGGGGATGGAACTCATGCGTCTGCGCGAGCTAGGAAAAGTCAAAACCTGCAGATTTTCAGCCATCGATTTAACAAAGGAAAGTAGATGACAAGAAACTCCTGACTTCCATGCTAGATTATGTGGAATGATGTTGTCCATGTGCATTGCTGTCGAAAAAATGAATTCCGCGCGTAGTGTTCCGAAAAGAACGAAAAAGCCGTTTTCGTGCTGCCATAACCGAAAATGACAATATACGCTCGCTGTCCTGCACTGTAATATTCAGAAAAAGATCTAGAGCGGCAAAGTAAAAAGTACACGTAAAAAATAAACTAACCTCGCAAAATCATCCACAATGCAAGAGAGATCACGTTTCCAATGTTATAGCTTGAAATTTTCGGTTTAAATCAGTTAAAATTATAAATAATTACTTTGAAAATTGACAATTTAGGGTCATTTTTCTAATATCTGTTGGTACAATTGCAGAATGATTTTTGACGTTTTGTGGCGCGAAGGTTTAAAAGTGATTATTTTTATGCCATTTCCTGTGTTTCGTCGTCACACAAGACACTAGAGCTCAGTGATTTCGGGATTTCTGAGGGATGGCCCTTCTAATTGGGGAGGGGAAGGGCGGTTTTAAGCAAGAAAATTCAAACATAGGACGCAATTTTTCAAATCGACATTTGACACACAAAAATCTGCATCTAGTAGGTATATGCCTCGTGCCTTGGTGATGAATGGCAGAAGTACCAACTTGAAATGATTATTGCGATATGATCTTATTTATTTGTAATTTCATTAAAAGCAGCACGAAAAACGATGTATGCTACTCGCGCTGAAAACGGCATAGCATAACTCTCTGACATGCAGCTCTCGGCCTAGGGCCTCGAGCTGCATTCACGTTCGTTATGCTATGCCCGGTTTTCGGCGCTAGTAACATAAACCGAGCATAGCATAACGAACGTGAATGCAGCTCGAGGCCCTAGGCCGAGAGCTGCATGTAAGAGAGTTATGCTATGCCGTTTTCAGCGCGAGTAGCATACATCGTTTTTCGAGCTGCTTTAAATAAAATTACAAATAAATAAGATCATATCGCAATAATCATTGGAATAAATTTCAAGTTGGTACTTCTGCCATTTATCACCAAGGCAAGAGGCATATACCTACTAGATGCAGGTTTTTGTGTGTCAAATGTCGATTTGAAAAATTGCGTCCCATGTTTGAATTTTCTAGCTTACAACCGCCCTCCCCCTCCAATTAGAAGGGCCATCCCCCAAAAATCCCGAAATCACTGAGCTCTAGTGTATTGTGTGACGACGAAACACAGAAAATGGCATAAATTAATCACTTTTAAACCTTGGCGTCACAAAACGTCAGAAATCATTCTGCAATTGTGCCAACAGCTATCAGAAAAATGACCCTAGAATATCAATTTTAAAAATGATTATTTATGATTTTAACTGATTCAAACCGAAAATTTCACGCTATAACATTGGAAACGTGGTCTCCCTTGAATTTTGCATGATTTTGCAAGGTTAGTTTATTTTTTACGTGTACTTTTTACTTTGCCGCTCTAGATCTTTTTCTGAACATTACAGTGCATTACGCAATTTTGGTGAAGTCGAGTTTGTCGTTTATGGAATAGGCTATTTCGTTTGGGCAGGTGCGCATGCGTAAAGGCGCCAAATTTTGAAAACTTTTCGTACACCTGTCAGTTGAATGGCAACGCTGCATGCTCTGTCTACCCCCCTGACCAGCTACTGGTTCCTGGCTGTCACTTTTACACACACCACAAATGATTTGTGGAATTTTAGGTGCACTACAAGATTTTTCGTGCCGCTATAACCGAAAATGACAATATACGCTCGGTGTCCTGCACTGTAATATTCAGAAAAAGATCTAGAGCGGCAAAGTAAAAAATGGACGTGAAAAATAAACTAACCTCGCAAAATCATTCACAATTCAAGAGAGATCACGTTTCCAATGTTAGAGCTTGAAATTTTCGGTTCAAATCAGTTAAAATTATAAATAATCACTTTGACAATTGATATTTTAGGGTCATTTTTCTAATAGCTGTTGATACAATGGGATGTTTTCCTGACAGGTTCTCAATAGATGTCCCTGGTAGTTCGTAAGGGGCTGAGAAACATTCAATTATCATAAATTGGCGACACTGACGCAGTTCGGCTCAAGGACGTCTATGGGCCGTTTTAATAAGTCGAACAAAATGAGATGCATTCTGGGTATATTGGTGCAGTCAGTCATCGGTCGGTAAAACTACGTCAAGTTGACATGGACAGAAAATGATTGTACGTTGTACGATGGTTTGGGGTTCGCCTTCGGTCACATTGCTCGAACTGCTTACCACGTTCACGTGCTTTCTTTCCACGCTAGTTTGTGCTTCTACGTTCGGCTTAGGTGTGCCTGCTTATGGCACATTCATGTTCCCACAAGACCATTGATAGAGAGGTAGGTGAAAAACACCCATGTAACCACATTTCCCGAAGCAAATCGCCTTTCTTACACAATCTGCGATTTTGCCGCTCGATTTTAACACGACACTTGTAAGGAAAACACAAATTATCACCTAGATATCCTCCTAGAACGGGCAAAACAATTTTTTTAGGGAAATTGGCAATTGTTTGACATTTTGAAGCACGTGAGTTGTCAACTTGGCAACTGAATTTCTTTATCAATCTATCAAATCCCCAACTCCCGCCAACTCGAAGCTGAAGCATGGCAACGTCTCTACTGTACCGACCGATGACTGACTGTACCAATATACCCATAATGCACTTATTAAAACGGTCCATACTGACTGGACAAGAAGCTTCGCCGGTCTTGACGTAGAAAGGTGAAGCCGAGATTTGACAATCCCGACGGTCGAAGTGTTATTGTCCGCGACTGGTCCGCCACCCGTAACCATAGTCACGTTCAGTCGGAGCACGCTCGAAACTGTCGTTCAGAAGTTTGCTGCCAGGCCCGGTATGGGCCCGGTCTTGTAAAATGATAGCAATTAGTCAATTACCTGCAACAAAAAGTGTGTTACGTTGCGGGGTCCGCTTGTTGCGAACACTATTGGGCTTGCGCGGCATAATCAACGATAATTCGCCATGGATGCACAAGAGGCTGGCGGCGTCCATCACGAATGTCACGATGACAATCCCGACGGTCACAGATTCAAATCAAGCTTCAAGATGGCGGCGAAGTTTCTTATCCAGACATCCTTGGTTCGGCTGCCCTGATATTTCAGCGGGATTTTTGAATGTGACGGTTCTGCAACAGGTTGCGGTCGTTGCCATAGAGTCGTTGCCAAATATGCCGAATACTAAATTGTCTATGTGGCAGCTGTTGTCAGTTCCAGATTTTCCATTCCCGTATCATCACGCACGGCCTTTGTACGAAAGCTCCTTGGTGCTGAACAGCTTGGTATAAATGAAGATACAATAATAGAAATCGATTGAACATCGAACACAATTTTCTTATTGCTGGGTGATGTGACGAAATTGCGGTATAAATTTATGTTCACACATCCTTGGTTCACACAAAGAAGAGAGAAGCACGCACCCTGTGGAAGGCGCGGCCACAAATGGTTCTGTGGATAACTTCGTAGCTTGAGAGCCTGAAGAGACTAGAAGGTGTAGTGCAGACTGCAGACTACAACCAGAGAGTAGCCACAACCACTGAATTGAACGTAAACTTCAGCGCGCTATGCGAGGAGGTCGAGTGAAAGCCATGCAAATTATTTTAGGAACGTTTTTAATAAACAAGATTATGTAAAAACTACCAGGTTTTATCAATGATTCTAACTCGTATTCTCATGTCGCCTTTTCTTTCACACAAAGCAGGAAGCAGGAGGAGATCAGAACCATAACACCCAAACTAAACTCTGTTGAGCATCTTCAGACGAGCACTTCGGCGAAGTGTTGAATTCAAAATTAAGTAGCGTCAGTTGCACTTTCGGTAACAGTTCCGTATGCGGTGAAACGCCAAAAAGTCGGTTTTTTTCGGGAAAAAAGACTCTAACAGATAGATTTCACTCCAAAGAAGACGATTCCGCTGTCGGAGCCGGGTTTTTTCAACTATTTCTTCTGATTTTCTAACCTCAAAAGTTTCACTGTATACGGAACAATTACCGCGGGGATATTATTCCGTATACGGTGAAACACCAAAAAGGCAACAATTTTGGTGGGAAATGACACTCATAGTTAGATTTCACTTTAAAGAACGTGATACCAATGTCGGAAAGATGCATTTCTCAACAAGTTTTTTTTTTAGTTTAAACGTTCACTTTTTACAACTCATAATAATTACCCCGCGCCGCCACTGAATATGTGTCGTATGTCAACAAAACAAAAGCAGAATCAAGGCAACTCCAACTCCCTACCCACTGGCGCAGGTCTAAAAAGAAGGAGCATACTTGAGACGACGGGGAGAGTTCAACAAAAATAATGAATTCTTGTTTAATATAACAATAAAAGACCATTTATCACATAATTCACGATTTTTTTTGCAATTTCAGCCATTCTGTCAACTATCATCTGTCAGACTTTGACGTATGGCCTCGCGTAAAACAGTGGCGCACTATTTAACAGATTTCATAACTTATAAAATGAAATTCGATGGAAAGCGAATGAGAAGTGCCGCTCCGACAACAGAACTGTGTTTTTGAAAGTAAAATCTACAAATGAGTGTCGTTTCCTACCAAAATTGATGCATTTTTAGCGTTTCACCGTATACGGAATAATATCCCCGCGGTAATTGTTCCGTATGCGGTGAAACTTTTGAGGTTAGAAAATCAAAAGAAATAGTTATAAAAACCCGGCTCCGACAGCGGAATCGTGTTCTTTGGAGTGGAATCTATCTGTTAGAGTCTTTTTTCCCGAAAAAAAACAAATTTTTGGCGTTTCACCGCATACGGAACAATTACCGCACTTTCTTATTCCTTGACCTTACCGGCATGGTTTTGCTGCAGTTCACGTTCGTTGTTATGGTTCAACGAACAAAGAATGGCCAGCGAAACTCAACACTTCAGACTTTGACACTTTTGATAAACGTCGCTCAATTTTTTGGGTTACATTTCAATTTTGAACGACAACAAGCAGTCGGTTGAGCTGTCAACATACAGAACACAAATGTTCCCAAGCCCCTTACGAACCACTAGGGACATCTAGCAGAGTTTCTTCAACTACGCTGAAAACATCCCATTGCAGAATGATTTTTGACGTGTTGTGGCGCGAAGGTTTAAAAGTGATTAATTTATGCTATTTTTTGTGTTTCGTCGTCACACAATCAGTGATTTCGGAATTTTTGAGGGATGGCCCTATCTTTTGATTGGGGAGGAGGAGGGCGGTTTTAAGCAAGAAAATTAAAATATAGGACGCAATTTTCCAAATCGACATTTGACACGCAAAAATCTGCATCTAGTAGGTATATGCCTCGTGCCTTGGTGATGAATGGCAGAGGTACCAACTTGAAATTTATTCCAATGATTATAGGCGATTGACCTTATTGGGGAAAATGGCCGTTTCGTCCAGGGGTGGTGCACTCCGGTAGTAGGTTTGAATCACAGTTGCGTTGATCGGCAGAAATGACAGATGGCGCTGGCGAGCAACTTCTGAACAAAAATCTCTGCCGGGGGCCGAAAAAATCGCGGAGCCGTATGTCATTTTGACTTTACTTTTTTGCGCATCATCAAAAAAGGACGCTTTGGCGTTTTTCGTATTAATTTGGGTTTATTCTGCATTTTGGTTTTATTTGTGGAATACAAGGCCGGTGCTACGTCTCTCATTATGAAGAAAGAACCTCGAGGAGGTGAATAAGGTAATTTCCAACATGTATGCATGAGTTTTATTATTCTCAAATACCTATTGGCCTTATTGCTACTTCACTTTAATTCGTTCCAGGTTTTATAAAAAGGCCACGTTCCCACACTTTATATGGATAAAACTGGATAACACAGCCTTGAGCACAGCTTTCCAAACGATGAAAAAAGAACGAAAGACATACCATTTTTTTGGAAGACCAAATCAAAGGTACCTATTAGTCTCAAATAATTTGCAATAACTACAGTAATGATTCCATAGACAGGAACAAGATGCAGCCGAAAGAAAATGTGCGTTGAAGTTATTACGACTAATGCTCACAATGAACAATACATGAACTGTCCATGACTCACGGGTGATGACTGTATGGAGACAATGAGACTGAAAATCAAAACTGACTCCCCGGTAGCATCTCCAAGAGGTCCACAACTGACTATAGCAAGAAAATCAGAGCATATAGATATGAAATTCGATTGGAGCAATGATTTTCTGAAGAATGAACATGATTTTTGGTCGGATTTTTGATGGAAAAGGCAATGCATGAGAGACCAAATGCAACGTGACCAGCAAGGGTCGTTTTGGATTCATTTGGAACATCACCAGTGAGCTGATGAGGATGTCACCTTATGGCATATTCTTCAAAGAAGAGTTGTACGACAAGGCTCTTCATACTACCGACTTCAAATGGCTTCAAGCAGTTTCTACCCTAAGATATTGAAGAGACCAGTGCAATTTAATTTTAAGTAGAATAGCTACCCACTCAACTACGCTGCAAAGCTGATGATGTAAAATTTAGATCAAACATCGTTGATATTCTTTGTTGAAAAAAAACTGTCATCTTTAGAACTATTGTTGAAAACCAAATTCCATCCTAACTTATTGAACAACTATAACTCTACCAATTATGCGATTATGTGTAGACAATTATTTTATGGGATACCACCCTCTTACAGCAAACGGTATAGGTATATTGATCTGGGATATAGGGTCATATTTTTTTTATACATATGACATGACTATCAATTATCTAGACACCTAATATGTACCTACATTTTCATTGTAAATTAACCACTGTTTTCTGGTAAATATATATGGTCACAAAACTATATCAATAAGTTGACGAATTTTTCATTGGTAAGAATTTTTATAGAAGTATCTACCTCTGTAATTTTTATGTATCATATTTACGTCTTTCTTGTGGTGTGAACCGTCGTATTACACAAACAATGAAAATTCCGCTTCATGGCTATTTTTGACTCTTTTGAGATACATAATAGCTGTAATGCGAAATTTGCATTTTTTGTGTACCTACGGCCAGCCACGTATCACCATCCAGGCGATTTAAAAAAAGATTTGAATTTCCCGCCCCCGAAATTCGGTTCAAAAGTAAAACAGGAATCTACATTTTTTTGTTGTCGTACTTGGCAGAAAATAGAGAGGGCGCTCGGAACTGTTCTTCAATAGAGAGACTGTACATAGAGTGACGAAGCTATGAAAGGGATATATCGGTATTCTCTGTCAGCGTCTCGGCATTTCCTGGCCTCGTCAAAATTTTAAACATAGTTAGCTGGGGTGGGCGTGGTTGCTATTGACATTTGTCATTTCCCCGATTTGTTTACAAATTTGAATTGTCATTATTTTGCATGCCGAAATAAGGCCGAAATCGCCGAAATCCGGGCTAAAAATGCCAAAACCAAAAAGGTGCACCGTGAAGCAGTACAAGAGCCGGGAAGATGTGATGTTTTCCTTGCCGAAGAAACCATCAGGTATAGAATCTTGCAAAATTGATGAACTTCTATTATTGTACTTTTTGGGTTTTTCAGCTGTTCGGGGCCAGTACCTACTGAAATACATAATATACCTACTGCGCTTACGGCAATCACAAATCTATCTTCACGATGGGGTCACCACGTCGACGGTTACTGCATTCAACGATCAACGGAATTTGTGTTCGAGGGAATGAGTTGGATGATGAAACCTACGTTCGACGAAATGCCAGCAGTACTTGAAATACGGTGTACGAAAGCATCTGCTATGTATGGAATACAATATACATGCCTAAAACAGTTTTTAAGAGTTTCTGTTAAATTTAGTGACAAAATCTGTGTTGAAAGATGAAACGGTCGACTTAATAACCTCAACAAAAATATTGACAGCTCATGTCATGCATTTTGACTGTGACGCAGGGTGGTTTAGTAACAAGCAATTGCACCACACCCTGACGTGCAAATACCCTAGTGCTCTAGCTTTCTCTCTCTCTATACCCTCTCGCTCAATGACTTGGCTTACGTCTCTCTCTGGGTGACCAGATCCCAGGTCTCTCTATTCTTCAAAGCCTACTGAGGGAGTCGGCTATCTATTGCTTGCCTTATCTATGGTTTCGTCGAGGAAGTTTTAGAGAATTAATTTTTAGAACTGGTGTAAGTTGCCGTTCGGCAACGGCGGTGGTTACGTCAATTGGTGGCATGTCAAAACTGTCACTTTGCTGTCTTGTGCAGTACGCTACAAGCAAACTTTCGTTCCTGTGAACCCTTGGGACCCCATAGGCTCGTTATTGGGCCCCATGTTGATGACCAGCGTCGTCGCAGACCTTTCTCTAAATCATCCATAGCTTCCGCCCAAGGAAGAGCAACAGACTCTGTCACACCCGCACGGAGGGAAACACACAAGCCCGTCGACCAGCCTGCCAGCCAAGAAAAAATCACCTCGGGCTGGCCGTGCAGAGTCAACCACCACCTACCTTTTTTCCTCGCTTTTTTCTAAAGATTTCCTGCTTCGACTTCAGCTGGAGATCCGCATTTTTCATTCCAACAAGCTCGCCGTAGCTACCTCTGTGTTCGCGACGTAAACGTTGTCTTTTTTTATCGCAATAATGTAGTGCATTGCTGGGGGCGTAGTCTTTCAGCTGCGCACCTCTGGAGCTAGATCTAAAAACCTGCTAAATACGCTAACCATAACATGAAATAAGAGACACAAATGCAAACCCCTTTTTCAGATTATTTCTACTTGTCAAATTTCCATGTCAATATGTGGGTATTACAGGTATCCACTAGTGCCCACCTAGGCTACTAGACGTCGGAGTAGGTTTTCCTCGTAAAAACGTCCTCGACGATCAAGTACCGAGCTCTAAACCAGGTGGCGTTTTTCTAATGTAAATCGCCTATTGCGATATGATCTCATTTATTTGTAATTTTATTTAAAGCAGCACGAAAAACGATGTATGCTACTCGCGCTGAAAACGGCATAGCATAACTCTCTTACATGCAGCTCTCGGCCTAGGGCCTCGAGCTGCATTCACGTTCGTTATGCTATGCCCGGTTTTCGGCGCTAGTAACATAAAATACTATTTCGGTGTGTAACTGGTTGCCTAGAAGGTGATGTTTTTTGGGAACACACATGAAATGAAACTGTAAAGTTCTTTTCGTACGGTTTTTGCAGCCAGGCACTCAACAAACTGCCCGTCATTTTTGAAGAAAAAACAAACAGAAAACACAAAATCTCTGATATATTATTATTATACATATAACCCGATAAAATTTTAGTTATAGTAGGTTCACTTGTACCGTGATTCTAGTAGGCTGGGCAAATTTTACAGTTTGGCATTGTAGACTTCACGTCCAACTGCCTAGTGTGCGCCTGAGCGTCTGGCTTCGAAAGATAGGTTATGTTGGTGTGTTGACTGTTGACTGTTGCTGTCAAAAATGGAAAAAATACCGAAATCAACTTTGCAAATTGCAAGTATGGAGTGGATGTAGTTCACCTTTCACAAGTTCCGCAAATTTCTTGTTCCAGTACGATGTCCTGATCACTGAAATCAAGTATTAACGCCGATGAATCCCATCCAAACAAAAATTCGCAGGATGTAGCGGTGTAGCTTCCCACAGTTCCCAGTCTTCCTGAGTGTGAATACTTCTTTTAAAAACCAAGAATAGTTCACAATGCTTCCATATTATGTGGTTTTTGAAAATAAATTCACGTCTTCTCCGCAAAGCTGAACGTTATGGGGTACATGCCCGGGACCTTTACTCCGCCAATTTTCTCCCAGAAGCGAGTTCTTGATGACACCCTCGAGGGCTTCAAAATGGGCACTGGACGTTATTGTTCAAGACACAAGCTGAGGCGCAAACACAGTTTTCACAGTAATGAGCACAATTCCACCACAATTTCCGTGAAACTCGTGATTCTCAGTCTATTTGACATAAACGGTAATGTTGTTGATGTTGTCAAGCTTGAACTTTCAAATATCAATGGCAACCAACTGCCAAGTTCTAGGGAGTTTTCAGATATCAGATTTGGAAACTTAAAAACAAAATCTCACAGCCAACTAGAATCACGGTACAAGTGAACCTACTATAGGCGATTTACATTAGAAAAACGCCACCTGGTGTAGAGCTCGGTACTTGATCGTCGAGGACGTTTTTGCGAGGAAAACATACTCCGACGTCTAGTAGCCTAGGTGGGCACTAGTGGATACCTGTAATACCCACATATTGACATGGAAATTTGACAAGTAGAAATAATCTGAATAAGGGGTTTGCATTTGTGTCTCTTATTTCATGTTATGGTTAGCGTATTTAGCAGGTTTGTAGATCTAGCTCCAGAGGTGCGCAGCTGAAAGACTACGCCCCCAGCAATGCACTACATTATTGCGATAAAAAAAGACAACGTTTACGTCGCGAACACAGAGGTAGCTACGGCGAGCTTGTTAGAATGAAAAATGCGGATCTCCAGCTGAAGTCAAAGCAGGAAATCTTTAGAAAAAAGCGAGAAAAAAAGGTAGGTGGTGGTTGACTCTGCACGGCCAGCTCGAGGTGATTTTTTCTTGGCTGGCAGGCTGGTCGACGGGCTTGTGTGTTTCCCTCCGTGCGGGTGTGACAGTCTGTTGCTCTTCCTTGGGCGGAAGCTATGGATGATTTAGAGAAAGGTCTGCGACGACGCTGGTCATCAACATGGGGCCCAATAACGAGCCTATGGGGTCCCAAGGGCTCACAGGAACGAAAGTTTGCTTGCAGCGTACTGCACAAGACAGCAAAGTGACAGTTTTGACATGCCACCAATTGACGTAACCACCGCCGTTGCCGGACGGCAACTTACACCAGTTCTAAAAATTAATTCCCTAGAACTTCCTCGACGAAACGGCCATTTTCCCCAATAAGGTCAATCGCCTATTCACCTTATTCTAGAGAGACTGTACATAGAGTGACGAAGCTATGAAAGGGATATATCGGTATTCTCTGTCAGCGTCTCGGCATTTCCTGGCCTCGTCAAAATTTTAAACATAGTTAGCTGGGGTGGGCGTGGTTGCTATTGACATTTGTCATTTCCCCGATTTGTTTACAAATTTGAATTGTCATTATTTTGCATGCCGAAATAAGGCCGAAATCGCCGAAATCCGGGCTAAAAATGCCAAAACGAAAAAGGTGCACCGTGAAGCAGTACAAGAGCCGGGAAGATGTGATGTTTTCCTTGCCGAAGAAACCATCAGGTATAGAATCTTGCAAAATTGATGAACTTCTATTATTGTACTTTTTGGGTTTTTCAGCTGTTCGGGGCCAGTACCTACTGAAATACATAATATACCTACTGCGCTTACGGCAATCACAAATCTATCTTCACGATGGGGTCACCACGTCGACGGTTACTGCATTCAACGATCAACGGAATTTGTGTTCGAGGGAATGAGTTGGATGATGAAACCTACGTTCGACGAAATGCCAGCAGTACTTGAAATACGGTGTACGAAAGCATCTGCTATGTATGGAATACAATATACATGCCTAAAACAGTTTTTAAGAGTTTCTGTTAAATTTAGTGACAAAATCTGTGTTGAAAGATGAAACGGTCGACTTAATAACCTCAACAAAAATATTGACAGCTCATGTCATGCATTTTGACTGTGACGCAGGGTGGTTTAGTAACAAGCAATTGCACCACACCCTGACGTGCAAATACCCTAGTGCTCTAGCTTTCTCTCTCTCTATACCCTCTCGCTCAATGACTTGGCTTACGTCTCTCTCTGGGTGACCAGATCCCAGGTCTCTCTACCTTATTCGAAATTCCTCTGCCATCTTTTGACGATATGTTGAAGTGGAGATATCTGGGGGGATTGAGTCCCAAACCAAAATGCACCAGATTTTCTCATGTCAACTTTATTTATAATGTCAACACAACAAAAGCGCGCCCGTCGCCAGTGACATAGAAACAAAATTATATTTATCATCACTATGGTATTATTCAAGTGTTTGTAATTTGTGGTTTCTTCAGTCATTCCCATGTCATTCTCCAGTGGAATGGCTCTCCAGTGCTTGAATCAGCTTGGATTGTGCGATTATACCCTTATGAAACGCTGAAGTGGTGCAATGTGGAAGCCAGCAAGACGACGGACCTTGGCAGTTTATCGTCGCAACTTTTCTTCCCCGATGTAATGAAGTGTACGCCGCAAATCTTGTGGCATTTTGTAGCCTGGCATGAGGCCTTTTCATAACTCTTTTTCCTACGCGCTTTACCCAGACCTCTCACTTCTTTCGTCCTTGGTGAACGCGTGAATTGAAACATTTCGACTTTCGGCTGTGTCCGACTTGCAGCCAGGTCCTTGATCCAGGTACACAGCACCTTGTATACCCCTTTGCTGATTGCGACTTCCCACCATTAGTAGGTCGGTATTTCACAACATGGATTAACAAATCAAACTCAGTAATTTAGCAGTAGCCACAAACGATAACAATAACCGGTTACAACAGCAGCAGCAATAACAAGACAAAATAACGAAGATGAGAGAGAATTCGGAAAGCTGCGTGTACTTGTAACGTAAACGATCCCTGCTCGTAATGACAAATTAAAATACGACACTTGACTTGACTGGAAGAAGTCAAACTGACATCTATGCAGTATAGTAGTTATCTACTTTACCTACTCTGTGAGGACCCGTTTCCCATGATGCATTTCATTTACGAATAAGGTGAATACCATTTGTTTACATGCAGTTTCATGCCACTGACAGACAGGACGGCAACCGTAAGGCAGAGAAGAATACTAGAAGTAGGGCGGTATTTTTAAAAACACACCAACTGATGAACACGTTACCATATTTTCGCTCATTGTGTATATAAAACTGATCCATCATTGCTGGTCTTGAACACAATGAAAGATCAAGAAACATTTTTTTTTCCATAGCTCATTTGAAAGTTTTATTTCCAGCCGTTTCAATAATAGACAATGTTGAAATTACGCTTTTTACATGTGTTAGCATACGGCATTATTCTCAAATCCCCTAGCATGGTTGCGCCAGCGCAGAAATGGCACTGAATTTCGCCTATTCCCACAAAGCTGAAATTTGGTACAAGGTCCTGTAAGACCTAAGGAATAATATATCAAAATACTCGGTGGCACACCCTTGTGCGTTATTGGTTGTGGGGGAGGGGGCTAATTAAGCTGCAGGGTGCCATTTTAAATGCGTAAATGGCACCCTGCAGCTTATATACAGGTGTCCCGGAATTAGTGTTACAAAACTCACAGGGAGATAGAAAATTGAAAAATAAGGGGACTTTTGTTAATAAACATACCCTCCCAAACGTATAATAACGGAGATACAGGCCTTCAAAGTTGTTTTTTGAAAACAGTTTTTTTTGCATACTTTTTGAACCGTTCAGCCGATTTTATTCAAATTTGAAGTAAAGTTCATTAACACAGGTCTTCATTGAACAGTGATAACGAATTTCATCAGACATTTCTAGGGGCGAAGATATTAAGGGGCACCCTTCCCCCTTTCCCCCTATTTTAACCCCCCTGAATATTTTTGGAAACGGTTTCAATTTTTCAATTTTGCGTTCGATTTAAAGAAAAAAGTTACTCATGCAAAATTTTGATTAGGGGCTTCATTTTCAAGATATTTGGTTTTAAAACATTAGAAAACATCACGAAATCGCCAATTTCCAGAGCCCAAATTGTTTTTTTTCTTCTGAATTTCTGAAAAACTTCATGTTTATTAGCGAAAATGATGGCTTATCGACTTAAAACACCCAAAAAACTCATTCCAGTTGACGAATCATCGGTTTTCTTGAATTTTAATTTTTAGGCCCAGGAAAGTAGCGATTTCGAGATGTTTTGCAATGGTTGCATCGAGTGGATGATTTTCGTGAAGAATACACTTCAATTAAATGGCCCCTGGAAATTTTTCAGAGAAACAAGTTTTCTCAAGTTAACTTGTTCAAACTTGTTTGAAAATACTAAACTTGTCGTGATCGGTTCTACATGGCCAGAAGAACAAAATGGACCACCTAGCAGAGCTTCGCTCCCTCCCCCCACAACCCCTCTTCAAGAATGATCGACACTTTGTGCCAAAATGGTACCTATCAACGGGATATGATGCGTCGAATTATACCTTATTTGCTTCCAATGGATTGACGGGTTTCATCCCCTCAATTTCAAGTTGCAATTCCTCCCCCCCCCTTCTCCAATAACTCAAAACCCCCGGGTGCGATTTTGGATATGTTGTAGAGAAGTTCGTGGTTGTAGAGCACTCAATAGACGAATCTAGTTTACCTTTTCTCCTAACGCATGTGCGAAGTGTGGAGGGCTTGCCATTGGTACACTCCGGTCACGTGATAGAATTCGTGCAAATTCCGAAAATTAACACAGTAAAATTGAGTGATTACTAATTTTCGCTATAGATTCATAAGTTTTAGTTACTTATGCATTATACAATTACACTAAAAAGTATAATGGAGTATTATACTAAAAATTTTTTTGATTGTAATGGAAACTACATTGAAAAATAATTGACCCGTGTTTTTTTATTCAGTCAAAAACCGTATCGTTTGGGCGTAATAAATAAATAACATCAACTAGTTCTGACGTCACAGCGAGTCACCGCCTATACTGCCTGTGTAAATGACGTCAGAAATAGGCAGAATATAGAGATTTCGTTTATTTATTGCGGCCAAACGATACGATTTTTGCCTGAATAAAAAAATACGGGTCAGTTATTTTTTAATATAGTTTCTGATTCCATCGAAAGAAAAATATTTTTTCAAAAGTATAATACTCCATTGAACAATATGGTGTGTTTTTAGTAATCACGTAGTGATTACTGCACAATGGAAATCGGGCAAAATAGTAGTGGATCCAATAAACATTTCTGTTACTGGAACTGCAGAAGTGATAGCCGCTACAATGAGCAAAACTTGTTTTATTTTGAAAGATTTCCAAAAACATGCTTAAAATACCGTGAAGGTGATATCCCCAAACGTCAATTTCGAGGTCATTAATAATATAATATAATAATATAATATAATATAATATAATATAATAATATAATACTTTATTCACTCTTTGTCGCCACGAATAACAATGGATAGAGCAAGTCACTTTTAGGTATATCTATACAGTAAACATACCTATTACAATAACATAAACAAACATGTACAAAAAAAGACTATAAAATAGGATAGATGATGATTAGAATATGATGGCAATATACAACAAATACAACAAAAGAATACAATTATTTATCTTTCGGCTGCGACAGCGTCTTTGTCATTAAGAAATTCCTTTACACTGTAAAAGGCTTTTCCAATTAGAAACTTTTTAAATTCTGTTTTAAACTCTTTGTTCTTTTCAACGTTTTTTATACGTCTCGGCAGTTTATTGTAAATGGTAATGCAGGCGTTCCTAGGGCTCCTAGAGCACAGTGAAGTCCTGTGTTGGTCGACCCTCAGGGTGTTTGAGCTCCGCGTCAGGTATGAATGATCGGCCACGCTGTCCTCAAAGTAATGACAGTTGTTCCTAACATAATTCGAGCATTTTTATATGTAGATAGATGGCAGTGTTAGTATACGTGAGGATCTGAATGTTTCTCTACATGATTCTCTCCATCGGAGGTTAAAAATAAGTCTCAAGATTTTTTGTTGTTGTACAAATACACGGTGGACTTTTGATGCTTGTCCCCACGCAATGATGTTGTATGACAACGTCGACTCGTCGAGTGAACCAATCCGTAATACATCTGCATTAAGGAAGGCAGCCGAACATCTGACTTCAGTTGTAAAATCGCGAAGAAAGAACTATTTAGTTTTTTACATAACCTATCGATGTGCTGATCCCAGCACAGCCGACCATCCACACGCAAACCCAGGAACGCCGCACCATTCTCGAAAGGATCAGCGACAACACCCTCACCTGCCTTACCGAAGTAGATACATTTAGTTTTGTTGACATTGAGTAACAATTTGTTACGTTCGCACCATGCGGACATTTCATTAATCACACTGGCAAGCCTTTCCTGCAACTCTTCCGGAGTGTTAGCCGTTACTGCAACCGAGGTATCGTCGGCAAAAAGGACAGGGAAGCCCGACTTAATGTACAGTGGTAAGTCATTTATGAAGAGCAAGAAAATCAATGGTCCGAGTACTGATCCCTGTGCTACTCCGTACTCGACGCCAAATTCCTTTGACAGGAATTCTCCGAGTCTGACCGATATTTTTCTATCAGTCAAAAATGAGATAACCCACTTTAGGATATTTCCACGTATTCCTAACTTATATAATTTGCGATGAACAAAGTCGCTGTCGATGCTGTCAAAAGCAAGGGACAGATCAAAGAACAAGCCAGCTACATATTGTCTCTTATCAAGCTTAGAATTAATGAAATCGAGGAAACGTACCGCCGCGGTTTCGGTCGACCTACACTGCCTAAAGCCATGTTGAGCGTCTGTTAAAATTCTATATTTTTCAAGAAAGGCGGATAGTCTAGTGTAAACAACTCTTTCGAACACTTTTGAAAATATGCTTATCAAAGATATGGGCCGATAGTTTTTTACGTTTTTTACATCATCTTTTTTGTGCACTGGAATCACAATTGAAGACTTCAGAATTTGAGGAAACACGCCCGAACCAACAGACGCATTAATCATAAATGTCAGCGGGCCGACCACTCCCTCACAAACCGCTTTCAGAACCTTTGCCGTCACTCCGTCCTGGCCCGAAGATCTACAGTTCTTAAGGTGAGCAACAGCCGACCGCACCTCGTCACAAGTCACCTCGGCAAAAAACATTGAATGTTCGACCCCATCCGAGGTCGTACAATCCTTCGGAAGTTGGCCTCGAAAGCACTCCGCAACCCTTGTCGCCGCAACCGTTGAAAAATACTCGCCGAAACCATTCGCCACCTCCTCCGGATCGCTTCTCGCGGAGCCGTCGATGTTGAGAGTTATATCTTTTCTTTTTTTGGATTTGCCAGTCTTTCTGTTGATTATGCTCCAAGAGGTGAAGATTTTATTGCTGGAGTTCTCTATTAGCTGGTCGTTGTAAGCTCGTTTCGTGTCGTTGATCAATTTTTTGTGACATTTCTTCTGTTCTCTATATTCAATTCTGGACTGGTGGCAATTTGTGATTCTGCTGATCCAAAATAAAGATTTTAACCTTGCACTACTTTGCCTTATTTCATCGCTGATCCATGCCTTATCAGTTGTACTATTTAAAACAGTTTTTCTTTGAGGACATATATAGTTGTATACGTTTTGGAAGTCATTTATAAAATTCGCAAACGTTTCGTCAACTGTTCGTCGTTCGTGCAAACCCCAATCCATTTCAGACAGTCTCTGAGAAAGTCTCGACAGGGAGCTCGGTGTTACAGTACGTCCATACCTGGCTTCAGATTTCTCGGTGTTTCCAGAATTGTTTTCTGTTTCTATGTTGATGATTTGTCCCAGATGATCTGATAGGTGTGGCTCGACGATATGGCAACGATATTTGGTTTGTTCCAAGTTGGTGACGACATAATCCAGTCCGCTCTGCGAAGTGTGTCCATTTCTATTAGTAAACACCCTAGTCGGCGCAGTCAAGACGTTACACATCCCGTATGATGCGAAGATGCCATAAAGTTGTTCACGATCTTGAGTTTTCCGAAGAAAATCAATATTTAGATCTCCGACAAGTAAGATTGTTGGACAGATGTTGTATGCGAAGTTCAGCACCTCTTGTAGACAATTCATGAACACTTGGATGTCTCCCTGCGGTGGTCGATAGATGTTTAGTACGATAATCTTTGCTTTTTGGCTGGCCGATAATAGTGCGGCACAGCACTCGAACTCTGTGTCAATTGTGTAGGCGTCTGGCAGTTTTACTGATTTTGCCGCATATCCTGCTTTCATAAGAATTAAACTTCCTCCGTGCGCTCTCTCGCTTCTACAATAGCTAGAGATAAGGTTGTACCCTGGTACCGAAATCAAAGGGAGTGTTGTGTGACTCAACCAATGTTCGGTTAGGCACACCATCGCTGGAGAGGTGTCTATGCAGTATGCCTCAAGCTCATTTACTTTGTTGGCCAATGACTGGATGTTGATGTGCATGACTGACACTGCGTTGTTGTTGAAAAGAGGCGTTCTTTGTGTTGTCTTCTGGTTGGAGTTGTTGCATGTAGCTTCTTTATGTCTTATGGTGATGTTTTGAGTGTGGCCACTCTGCGAAAATTTTTGTATGGCCTTACAACTGTATTGCTCGGCCACGTATTGCCGTCAAACATTACGCTTGCTTTGCTGGCTTCTATAGCAATTTTGAAAGCAGATACATTCTTGCTTTGTATTTCGAGACGCTCGCAATGTGAGACGCCGGTAATTCCGTTGTCATCGAGATATTTCTTGATGTCATCGCAGGTAGTCGTATATTGTAGTTGGGAAACAAAAATCCAGGTTCTGTTTTCCATCGCTGTCAGCGTTGTAGTTTCTCTCGTTCCTCTGATGGTTCTTCTTCTCGTAACCGTTTTAAAGTCATCGCCCTGTTGTGCAATGCTGTTAGTCTTATCACGGCTCGGCGGAGTCCCGTTGTTTTTGCCTTGGCTGATGTTTTCTTTGGCTTTATCTATATTGTTTTTCTGTTTCGACAGTTTCGTTGGGGGTTTTTGCTTCACTGCCTCGGCCGGAGCGCTCACCTCTCCTACGTCCTCACCGTCGCCATCTCTCGGTGTCGCCGTCTGCTCCCCTTCTTGCAGATCTCGTCTTCATTCGGCAGTTTTCCTTCGTTTCTTCTTTCTCTTCGATTACGACTTCGTTTGTGGTTAGGTTCCTTATAACATTGGTCAATTCCTCTATTTTGCTTTCTTTCTCTTCGTACCTTTTCTCTCGTTCTTCCATTCGTCGGACAGTGTCATCTAGTTTTGCTTCTAGACTCCTCACCACGGTTAGAACATCGTGCAAAAGTCCCGTGTCCGTCGACAGGGTCGTCAGGTTGTTGTCACACTCATCGCAGAACCACCTAACGTTCTTGGCGTGTTCGAAAATTTTCAATTCTGCTGGCTTGAACTCACTGCAGGCAACGTGGATGCCGTAAGTTTTACAATTTCCACACTTTAAAATTCGTTCACTTTCATCAGCTTTTGCTTTGCAGTATGCGCACTGTCGCGCCATGTTGACCATCGTTAAAAGAACTGTGCGCGATGCAACAAGTCAGAAAAATGGATAAGGTTATGTGAACCTTTTGGTGGTGACACTGGTCGATTCCAAAGTATCGCAGACATTACAAAAGACACATATTTATGTTCCCTGGGCCGCTATTCTTGAATCGTGTGAGAGAAGTCCCTGGGAGTTTTATATAATCCGTACTACACTTCTGTAGCGAAAGTTGCCTAAAAACGACGATTTCGACGACGACGACGTTCAACGAGAGTTTCCGGATCCAGTACAAGCTACTGTTGGTACTGTTGGTAGCACCGCTATTGTCACGTGATAGCCGCTCGCCCGCTCGATCGATGTTGTTTTCGGTGTTTTCACACTTTTCATTTGTAAAATACTGACTTTTAGAGAAAAGAAAACGATCGTATATAACGTTAGTATTTGAAAATTGTATTCAATTTCATGCTCTATAAATTTAGTACACGTAGAACAATTCCTTGCATGAAAAAAGTATCGATTTGGCCAATATCCCATGTAAAAATAAAAACTTGCACGAATCGTTTGAATTGCTGCCTTTTCAGCAAACTTGCTGCTGCGCACTTTCGACCATTCCATATACTAGAATCCCCTATTGGCTACTTCGTTTGGGCAGGTGCGCATGCTTGAAGGCTCTAAATTTTAAAAACTTCCGTACACATGTGTCGCACACCTAATAGTTGAATGGCAACGCTGCATACTCTGCTCTGTCTAGCCCAAGGTCTAGCCGCCTGAAAATGATGGCTTATCAACTTTTTTTTTTTTTTTTTTTTTGGCTTCAGGCCTGGATTGTCCTATTAGCCATTACACTAATTAAAACTTGAAGAAAATATAGGACTCAAAAACAAACGAAAACAAATTCAGACCTACAGAATTAAAAACGTTACATGTTGAACGACGCTTCCTCGTCGTTCTTCTTCTTCTTCTTCTTCTCAACTTAAAACACCCAAAAAAACTCATTCCAGTTGACGAATCATGGGTTTTCTTGAATTTTAATTTTTAGGCCCAGGAAAGTGGCGATTTCGAGATGTTTTGCAATGGTTCAATCCCAAATATCCCAGAAACTAAGCCTCTAATCAAAATTTTGCAAGAGAAACTTTTTTCTTTAAATTAAACGTTAAATTCAAAAATTGGAACAATTTCTAAAAATATTTGGAGAGGTCAAATATAGGGGGGAAAGGGAGAGGGCACCCCCTATTATCTTTGCCCCTAAAAATGTTTGATGGAATGCATTATTATTGTTCAATAGAGATCTGTTTCAGTAAACTTGAGTTCAAATTTGACTAAAATCGGTTGAACGGTTCAAAAGTTATGCAAAAAAAACAACTTTGAAGGCCTGTATCTCCGTTATTATACGTTTGGGAGGGTAGGTTTATCAACAAAAGTCCCCTTATTTTTCAATTTCCTATCTCCCTGTGAGTTTTGAAACACTAATTCCGGGACACCTGTATATGAAAAAGAATCATAATTAGGTGCCCCAAGGCTTAAAAAAATATTTGACTGACATTTGAATAGTTGATAAGTAGCTTTAGTTGCCTGGCATTAAAAAAAAGATCGGCAAAATTAGTTTTGTTTTTCTCAAAAACCTTGAATTGATATCGGCAAGGTTGGTATCGTTTCCAACTGAATCTTATAGCGTTTTCGAGTCACTAGAACCGAATCGGTTCTAAAATCAGGGGATTCGATTGGTTTTCAAAAATTCTTGCCCAATCAGTGATGGCGATTTTCGAGCTGAACTGGTTCCGCTCTGGCCAGTCGAAAACGCCATTAGCTTCTGATATCAAATTTGATGTTTAAAAATGAATTGAAACACGATTGAACAAGTTCTACTGAGAAAACGACGATTTTTGCCATCTGAAATTGTCGTTTTGTAATTTCGGTTTCCGTATGGTTAGAATCATCTCAATTGAATATGTCCAACAGAATTTATTATTCTTTACCATTTTATATACTTACCTAAGAACTATAAAAACTATGTGTCTGTATTCATTACAATAAGATCAGAAAATTGGTCTGTTGTGAAAGTGTTTATACTATGCCCAATTTTCTCCCGAAAATATACAGGATGTTCCGCAATTACGGTTACAAACTTCTAGGGGAGATTCTCCATCAAAAATGGACCAGGAAAAATATAACTTCGATGTCTTAAAATGCTCCGTTAAAAAGATACAGGGTGTTCAAGTTGACTCTTTAAAATCGATTTTTTGACATAACTTTTGAACCGTTGAACTGATTTTGTTCAAATTTGGAACAAAGTTAACCAGAATTGGTCTCTATCGAATAATAGCAACGTGTTTAGAAAACAAAATTTAGGGGCGTAGATAATGGGGGGTGTTTTCATATTCCCCCCCCCCTATTTTTTACCCCTCTAGCTATCTTCCCAAATTGTTCTAATTTTTGGATTCTACGTCCAATTTAGAAAAAAAAGTTACTCTTGCAAAATTTTGATTGGAGGCTTTATTTTTGAGAAATTTGGGTTTGAAACTTTGGAAAACATCTCGAAATCGCCACTTTCAATGAGCCCAATTTTTTTTCCCCTGAAAACTTCCCGTTTTTCAGGAAAAATGATAGTTTATCAACTTAGAAATTCTAGAGAACCTATTTCTGCTGAGAAATCATGAGTTTTTTTGGATTCTAATTTTTAGGCCTTTGAAAGTGGCAATTTCGAGATGTTTTCCAAAGTTTCAAACCCAGATAGTTATCTCGTAAACGAAGCCTCTAATCAAAATTTTGCAAGAGTAACTTTATTCTCCAAATTGGACGTAGAATCCAAAAATTAGAACAATTTCAGCTAGGAAGGTGAAAAATAGGGGGGGGAAATATGAAGACCCCCTCCATTATCTACGCCCCTGAATTTTGTTTTCTAAACACGTTGCTAGTATTCGATAGAGACCTATTCTGGTTAACTTTGTTTCAAATTTGAACAAAACCAGTTGAACGGTTGAAAAGTTATGTCAAAAAATTGATTTAAAAAAGTCAACTTGAACACCCTGTATCTTTGTAACGGAGCATTTTAGGATATCGATGTTATATTTTTTCCTGGTCCATTTTTGATGGAGAATCTCCCCTATAAGTTTGTAACCGTAATTGCAAAACACCCTGTATACAATTTTTGTATTTCATTTTTTTGCCAAAATAAATGATGAAGCAGTTCCACTGTTTTTGTGTTAAACTAAGTAAAGTTCCTTCCTCTATCAGAAAATATCAAAAGCTATTGTACCTATCAGTCAATAGAAACATAAAACAATCTTTTCTGTAGCAGCCGTTATTCCATTTTCAGGTAAAAAGTAGGTGTAAAACTTGTTTAATAAAAGATTGATACTCTGACTTTCTAATATAAATAGGCGTAAGTAATACATGCTGTTTTTGTCCAAGATAAACATAAATATGGGATTGTTGGTAATTTTTATTTTAGACAGCTTTGGACAATGATGAATGAATGAAAAAAAAAACAGAAACTTTTTTGCAGAAAATTTATTATTTTCGGGATGAGCACTGTGAATATCAACTGTTCACCCGTCAGTCTCATCACTTGGGCCTGTTTCGAAGATGGGAAAAAGAACCTATCACCAATGCACAGCTTTATTGGCCATCGCAAAATATTCTTACATGTTTCTCATTTAAAGATCCAGGCGAGAAATTCCACCTTGCGCGCAACTATTCACGCCACTTTCAAACAGAAATGTTTCATGACTACCGGAGCTCACTTCATAGGTAACAACATACCTACCGTGTTTCATTTGAGATCCATCTTATATTGTTAAAATGATTGGTTTGTCCACAGAAACAGTTCAAGAGAAAGGTGTCTGGGTGTGAATTTTTTGACTAGATATTTATTAAAGCCCCAAAATCGTAGGTCGCACGAGGGTGTAAGTCTGAGTATTTTGATTTGTTGTTCCGTAGGTCCAATAGAACACAGGTATATACCAAAATTCAGCTTTGCGCGCATTTGTTACGGGTAACCACGATTTTTCTACTAAAATGCCTGGGCCAAAAGCAGCCCACCGACAAGGCGGTGGATTTGCCGACGATTTGAAACAGAAATTTACATATGGTCAATTGACCAGAACCACCAGAACCCATCGAAGAGAATCGCGAATTAGCTATTCCCGGAGCTATTCCTAATCAACTTTTTTGGTGGAACCCGCGCCTAACCAACACCCAGTCACACAAACTCAGACATAAGGACATCTGCATAAGGTACCTACATGTTTGCATTTTAGTTGAGTATAGGTACCTAACTACCTACCACGACTACCTACCTTATTTCTTAAGATTTAGAAACAGCAACAACATTTAAGTAGGTTTTTATTTCGATATAAAAACAATGTTTCTTTTATTACTCAAGAGAGATCATATTTATCAGACATCCATTAAATTATCACCTAAAATAGAAAAACAATGGAATTATAACGTCGTTGGTTGAAAATACTCTAAAAGTGTTGATAAAAAATAAACATCTATTATGCAAATAGTTTTAATTCGGGATTGAGGTAGTCTAAAAGAAAAGTGTGAACGAATCTCCAACTTATGTAGGCCAGCGCTTGCTTGATCTATTACTTCTGCATCTAGGCGATGTTCGGTATAGATTACAATTTGAAAAAAGCAGCACGTATCGCCATATTGCATGCTGACGCGGCGCTACCCAGGTCTACCTTGGAAAAGACGGCAGATAAACATTTAGATATTTCGGAAAAATAGTGTATTGTTCGGGGTGTGTAGCATAAATTATAGTTGAACCCTATACATCACTCTCGCAATACTTTGGCCTTATCTAACTAAAATTCGATAGGTACAAGTTAAATAATGTCCTACATCACCACAACAGAAACATATCCCATTGAATAAAAAAATTTAAATACTTTTTCCTAGATGCTATTTTATCGAAGATGACACCCAGAAAACAGTCAAAACTATAAGTAAATCCATTATTACATCGTCGATAGAGCGTCCATCGTTTTAATTTAAACATTGTTAACAACTACTCAGTTCAAGGTTGGTTCTTAGTTAGCGTCGTTGATAGACGTCGACCCGTGGTACTTCCAGTAGCTTTAAAATTGTTTTATTAAAGCGTAAGTTTCAAAAGGAAACCATTTAACTAAGTTGACATCGATTTGTTTGTCTGTCCCAGTACTGCACTGCTTAAGAAAACGAACGGAAGTGGAACCGAAAATGAATGGACGTTGGTTCTCTAGCATTGCAGCAGTAGCGTGGAATTCCACTCAAGTCAGAGAGCCGGATCCGCAGATGGAAATGTTCCTGTCATTGCTATTTTACTTTACACAAAACATGATTTCTTATTATTTTAATTATTATTTATATGGCGCACAGTCTCTTCTTTTTCTTCGTCTTTAGCCGGAACTGCAGAATTGTCGGCGGAGGTATCATACCGTCGCGTCGAACATCTGCAGGGACCTAGTGATAACTTCATCTTTGAGGCACGATTCCATGAACTCCTCTATGGTGATGACCCCGTCCTGGTTCAGGTCCAGCTTCCGGAAGACTCTGTCGATTTGTTCGCGGCATTTGCGATCGTCCTCCACTTGGTGGGCGCGTCTGCCCATCAGTTCGTGCACAGCCACCACAACTTCGCCTAGCTCACTCCGGCTGATGCAGCCGTCGCCGTTGACGTCGTATAGCTTGAATGTCCATCGCAAACGTTCGTACACCGAACCCCGCAGTAACGTCGAGAGGGTGATTAGTAAATCCTGAAACGTTCAAGAAGCATGTCAGTACAGTGCAAGCAGTCAGTGTGAATGTCTTGAATTAGGATAAAAGTCAAAATGAGAAAAGCCTAAAATTTTTTCCCGAAATATATTTTTTTGTTAACAAAACAAAATCTTTTTTTTTCAAACTGCAATTACAACATTCAATTTGAATTCAGAAGATGTAATTTAGTCGAAAACGACACCAAACTTATCAATTTGGTCCGAAATTGACAAATAAAAAAAATCTGTGCCGCAGCTTGAATTATCCCCTCCCATTACCCTTCCTTTTGTAATATATATTTTTTTTTTCTTTTTATTTTTATTAACACCAATGAAATTTTACAATCTGCCCGTACAGGCAATAAGTAAAAGGTACAAAAAACAAAATAAATCAGCGTTGGTTAGAACATTACAATAAATGCCTAACATAATGACAAACATTCCAAAATAAAAAAGTTATTCAGAATTGTACAAACTAAATTAAAATTAACACTCATTTAATGGACTTTCACCTATAAAACAGTTCCAAAGGGGTACATCTCTTCAGACGGTATGTCGTCTGACTGTTATCGAGCAGTCCCACCGCCAGTGGGTTGGGGTGTTGTGCTAGCCTGGCAAGGTACTTTGAGCTGGTGCTGCGCGCCTCTTGGAGCACTGTCGGAATTTTCAAATCGTTATATAATGTGTTGTTCGAAACAAACCACGGGGCATCAGCTATTGTTCGGAGTGCTTTTGACTGGAATCGTTGAAGGATGTCGAGATTTGAGGCGCTTGCCGTTCCCCAAAGTTGAACACCGTACATCCAAACTGGCTTCAGGATGGTCTTGTACACAGTCAGTTTACTGCTTAACGAGAGCTTCGAGTTTCTTCCGATCAGCCAGGACAGCTTCGAAAACTTGATGCCCAACTGTTTTCTCTTGGTGAAAATATGATCTCTCCAGTTAAGACGCCGGTCAAGATGCATGCCCAGGTACTTGGCTTTTTCGGTTTGAGGGAGCTGAGATCCGTTCAGCGTGACAACAGGACAAGTCTCTTTTCGAAGTGTGAATGTTACGTGCTGGGATTTAACCTCGTTGGCTTTGATACGCCATCGCTTAAGCCATGCTTGTAGACTGTTCAGCGCTTCTTGGAGTTTCATACTGGCATTGTCTGGGGCGTCACTGACAGCCAAAATGGCTGTATCATCGGCGAACGTGGTCATTGTCGAGTCTGCCGTAGTTGGGATATCGGCGGTGAATATAAGATATAATGCAGGGCCCAGGACACTGCCCTGTGGGACACCAGCTTCAACAGGATACAGCTCCGTGACTTCCCCTCGATATTTCACCATAAAATATCTGTTCGATAGATACGATCGCAGTACCTGGTAAAATGTTGCAGGAAGCTGATTTTTCAATTTGTAGAGTAGCCCCTGATGCCATACTCTATCGAAAGCTTGCGTCACGTCGAGGAAAGCAGCGGAGCAGTACTTTTTCTTTTCGAAAGTCTCGTTAACCACTTGAACTACCCGATGGATTTGTTCGATGGTGGCATGTTGTTCACGGAAACCGAATTGATGTTCTGGGATGATATTGAATTTGTCAAGTTGTGTCTTCAACCTCCCAAAAAACAATTTTTCGAACAGCTTGGACAGCACGGGCAAAAGGCTGATGGGGCGATAGGATGTTGCTTCTTCGGCTGGTTTTCCAGGTTTCAGGATCATTATGATTTGGGCCACTTTCCACTGGGATGGAAAGTGGCCAGTTCTCAAGATGGCGTTGTATATGTGAGTGAGCACGGTGATGGCTGTACTTGGAAGTTGTTTGATTATTGTCCCTGTCACAAGATCGTAACCTGGCGCTTTTTTTGGTTTGAGCTTCCTTGCGATGTCAATTACCTCTTGCTTTTTTATTGGTTTAATGGGCAATGCCATTTGGTACGGTGCATCAAGAAACGACGTTATAGCTGCCTCTTCGATTTGGGAACTTTCAGAAGGAAACGGTTTGAAGACATCTGCCAGGTGTTCAGCAAAAACTTTTGCTTTCTCAGGATCAGTTCTTGCCCAAGTTCTGTCCTTTTTTCTGATAGGAGGTATGTTGGACTGTGGAGAATTCTTGAGCTTCGCAGTGGCTTTCCATAACGAGTATTCAGTTGCCTTGGTAGGAGTAAGACTTTCCAGGTAAACTTGAAATTCCCGATTTCTTTCTTCGTATAGTAACTTTTTAATATGTCTCGTTGCCTTGTTCAGATTTTCTTTGTCCTGGCCATGTCTGGTGATCATCCATGTTTTCCGTAATTTCCTCTTTTCAGCAATGGCTTCTCTGATAAACTTGGAACAGTGTTGCTGTTTGACAGTTGTTTTTTGTTCTGGTGTCGAGTTCCAGGCGGCCTGTTGGATGGTTCTCGTGAAGTTTTCAACAGCGACGTCTATCTCTTCGGCTGATTTCAATGACATGTTGGTGGTGATAGTTTCTTCGATTAAGTCTCGGAATAGTCCCCAGTCCGTCTGCTTGTTCGTGAGGATAGCTTGTCTTTGTCTGTTCACTATTTTGGAGCTCAGTGTGACCATCACTGGCGAATGATCTGAAGATAAGTCATAGTTTTGCTCTGCATGTAGATGATCTGCCTGAATGTTTTTTATGACGCAAAAATCAATAACATCCGGAATTTTGTTGTTGTCACTCGGCCAATAGGTAGGTTGTCCTGTTGATAGGATATGGTAGTTATTTCTGGTGATGCATTTTTCCAGCTCTCGGCCTTTTGGAGTTGTCAGTCTTGAGCCCCACCTCGGGTGTTTGGCGTTATAATCTCCACCAGCCAGAAATCTGTTTCCCAGTGTGGCATAAAACTCCGTATACTGATGTTCTTTTATGGAATGTCGAGGTGGGCTGTAAATGGCAGAAATAAAAAGTGGTCCCCTTGAATCTTCACAAACAATGGTGGTTGCTTGGATGTAGTTTGTTTGGTATTTGCAAGCTTCGTAGTGTTTGATGGAATTCTTGATGATTACAGCACTACCGCCGTGTGCTGTACCGTCTGGGTGGTTGGTGTTATATATGATGTAGTTGTGTATTTTTAGATAGCTGCGATTGGTAAAATGGGATTCTGATATCAACATGATATCAATGTTGTGCTCTCTCAAAAAGGCTGATATCTCTGGTCCATGGTTTACCAGGCCATTAGCATTCCACACAGCTATTTTAAGTTTGTCTTCCATTAATTTAATTTATCAAGCAGCTTGGATACAATATTCATCATAGTATCCATTCTTTGAACCATTTGTTCAATCATTTTTTCTAGCTTGGAGACTATATTGCTAGATTGTGAGCTGGTATCTGATGTTGTTGGGTTGCTTGTATCATCGTTTTTTACTGCTGATGCAAATGATTTTCCTTCTCTTCGATCGCTTGATTTGTCTTGGCTTTTAACTTGGATTTGTTGAGGGGCCGTCTTGAGTCTCAAAGCAGGGAACTTTTTCTGCTGTAGCTCTTTGTATACTCTACATCCGCGGTAGTTGGCCGGATGGTTTTGTTCACATAAGGCGCATTTTAGATCTTTGCGCTGATTTACCTCACAAGTTTTGCTACTGTGAAAGCCTCCACATTTTACGCATCTGGTTTGTCTTTTGCAAAAGTTTTTTGTGTGTCCAAGACGTAGGCAATTGGCACATTGTGGTATTTGCCTTGTCTGGCGTACTGGTTCAATAGTTATTTTGCAATGAAGCAAGTCTTTCACTTCGTAAATTTCTTTATTGTTCTCCTTAGGTTCTATGTCCAAGAAAAACATTGGCAGTGGTTGTTTATCCCTTCTGCTTTTTGCGTTGTAAATGTTTCTTACGCAATGACCCCTGGTAGTTATGGCTTCTTTCAATTCATCCACGTTGGTAGAGTAGTGTAATCCTTTGATCACCACTCGAAAACAGCGCTCTGACTTGAGTTGGTAGGTGTAGTATCTAACGTCTTTCTTGGTAAGCTCTTGCACTGCATTTCGGTATGCGTCTTCATCTTCGGTTTGCAGTTTCACTTCGTTGTCCCTGCTAACGACTTTTAAACTGTATTTGTTGGCAATTTTTAAATTTGAGTTCAGCATGGCTGTTAACCCATTCACGTCTTCTATTCTGGCAAGAAACAGAGGAGGAGGCTTTGCTTTGGATTTGGAACCTTTGTCAGGTTTATCTGCTGTGTCTTCATCGAAGCTGTCTGGTGCATTCTCTAAAAGTTGGAATTTGTTGGCTGGATTCAGTATCTTTTTGTAATCTGTTATTGATGTTTGGTGTGGAATGGTGGGCTTTAGGTGTTTTGGCTGTCTTTGTGATTCTGGGCTCAACTGGTTGCGTCCTCTTTTCTTGTATTGTACGTCTTGCCATGGCTGTTTAGTTTCTTTTTCGCTATTCGCTGGCAGTGCCAGTAAATTTTCATCAAGCATCGTGACGAGCGCCCGCTGTCGCAGAGGCCCCAGTGGCCTCTACTGGAAGGGCCCCGAAGCGCCGCAAATTCAAGTACGGCACTGTGCGATATCACCGCCAGAACAAAAAGTTAGCGATAAGGAAAAATTATTCACATGTGTAATATTGACATCTGTTTTGGTGAAGTCATACTGTGAAGGTCTACTGCATTGATAGACGTCACTTTTATAGTCTTTTTTTTTCATTTGTTCACTTTTTAGTCGCTGGATAACCGACTTCAGTTTATGCCCCTGGAAGGTAGGCAAATGACAATTCTGACAGCTGCACGGCGGTTCCATCGTGGGTCCGCCTCGCAAATTGTAAAGGAGAGTCTGTAGAGCGTATATGCCAAATTTAATGCTTTTATCACAAAATGCAAGGTTTCCCTGAAAAATGGTCGTTAACCGCCGCACTAAAATAATGTAATGGATGCAGACTTTTGTCCCCAATACAAATATATACAGAGTTATTCAAAAGTCTGGAATAAAATTAATAATTTTTTACCATATTATTTTTTTCGGAAAAACGCTCGAACAGGTCGATTTCTAAAAAGGACAAGCTGTTTTTCCATGACCTGTGTCGTGATCTACCGTCAACCCCTTGACCCCTAGCCATCCTTAGTATTTTTTTAATGACACCCTATGACTTAGAGGGGCTCGTTGAAAAGCTTGTCAAAAACTGTATTCAGATCTACCATTGAAAATTAGCTCGAACGCTTCACCATGAAGTTTTGAGGAACCCCAGGGTTATTCAAAAGTCCGGAACAAAATTAATAATTTCTAACCATATTTTTTCCGAAAAAACGCTCGAACAGGTCGATTTTTGAAAAGTGTAAGTCGTTTTTCCATGATACGCATCATGACCTACCGGCAACCCTTCAACTCCCAGCCACCCTTAGTACTTTTTTAATCGCACCCTATGACTTGTGGGCTTGTTTGAAAGCTTGTCAAAAACTGTATTTAGATCTACCATTGAAAATGGTTGGACGATGAATGGTCGGTGATAAACTTACGGGTTTATTTAAAAAAAAAGATAGGTTGTTGAAAAAAATCCTCAAAATCGGTCTGATTGTGATTTTTCTATATTTTACGTGTTTGTTGTTAGTACATATGATGTTATGATTATGTAATTTCAATTTCAAAAGTTATTGAGAAATAAAATTTAAGTGCGCCGGTCAAGAATGCATATATATGTACTCGGCAGGTCCCTGTTGCATTTCTATGCCCTTTACGTTCATTCATTACTCCGCCCATAGAACAAGAAAAATACAAATTGCTGAAGTGAGAAAATCAGGTGAACTAATGGATGACAAAATAAAGTAAAACTGTAGGTACTGTACTACAAACAAAAACTCACCCTGAAACTAATTGCCCCGTTGCAGTTAACATCGAAGGCCTTGAACACGTAATGAGCATACAAACTTGAATCTGGAATTAAAACACATCTCTTTTAAAACTTAACCCTTCTGAAACTGATGTAGATTCTATCTATATCTAAGCGTGGGTTTCACCAGAAAGATGTAGGTAAGTATATCTGGAGAATAAGCTAACTCGAGATTACTTTTTCCTTTTTGTGATCATCGCATGCATAAAATTTCTATTTACCTACCGGAGCCAATCATGATTTATTCATTATAGGCACGTAGGCATCTTTGGCGCAACCGGAATTTTTATTGGTCAGTTGAACACTAGACAGGGTAAGGTATGGGACAAAAAGAAATTTTTCGGTCAAGAGACTAAGTGGCATGATAACAAAAATCTCGAAATAGAGCTGATGCCGCCATAATAACTCCCTGGTCCGATAAATACCACTTGACGAAGTCATAATCCATCTATACCAATTCATACAGAGAGCCTGTTAAGTTTCGAAACCTGGGTTCCTTTTTTCTCCTGCAGGAATTTTTGAAAAACTTCCTTCCTGTTTTCAAATAGTGACGTCGTCAGCGCGTTTTTTTTCTTCAAATTGCAGCCCCCTATTGTCGACAGATTTGGATAGTTTGTGAAATTCTTATTTCAGAATAATGCTCATGATGTCGGCTTGGGTGATATTAATTTTCAAATGCTGAAAACTAGGTGGAATTGTCATTGGTTCATGTTTTCACCAAATAATAGTTTATTTTTGATGCTGGAACACCAGAAATCATCTGAACCCTTTTGAAAGTGATCTTTCAAACGGTTTTAATTTCTGTTTTTCAAATTTATTTAAGTAAAAAGATTTTGTAAAAATACTTTCAAAATGGTCTACAGAATTTCCCATGAGTTTCACTATCAATAATAAACTATTTCAGCGCCATTTCTTTGACAAAAACTCTTCATTTGATAAAAAAAAAACCAACAACTTCAACTATTTTTCCACATTGAAAAATTGATATCACCTAAACTATCAGTCCAAAAGGCATACAACTATCAGTCCAAAAGGCATACATGTGCATTATTCTGAAATCAGAATTTTATATTCTATCCAAATCTGTCAAAAAATAGGGAGTACAATTTAAAGTGTCGTACAATCAGTCTGCCACGAAAAGAGTAATCTCAACATTGAGAACTGCCTCCTTGTAAACATTGTCATTCGAGTTGTTCTTGATTTTACAGACTTCCTTTGCTCATGATGGCTAATGTGGTTTTTAAAAGGATGAATCAGGTCAAGCATCCTTATGCCTCACATTTTTCCAAGTTAGTTACCAAAATTTATCATCATCAATGGAGAGGTTTTTCCCTGGCAGCTGGTTACAAACAAAATACGCACCATTTTTGTGTGAAAATACAAAATCAAAAAGGTTTCGTCGCCATCATCATGCTCCTTGAGGAGAGTATTTGCCATAAGATGTACGAATTAACCCGGAAATAATCTGATGGGATTTGGGGTTGACACTGTTAACTACAATGCTTGGTGTCTTGGTGAGATGTATCAAACGAGGTAGAAAACTAGAAGATGATGACTCTTTTTTTTTGGGTTTGAAGTTACAGCTTCTCGTGGCTTTTCCACTTTTTCTTCCTATATACAGGGTCTGCAGGATTGGCGCAAATGGGTTGGACCTTGCAAGGGTCTGCGTCGGCGACTAACTTGAAGTGTGGCGTTAAGGGGTTTCTGATGTGACTAAAAATGTTGTTGACGGGAATTGGTTTTATTTAATTTTTTTCGTCAAGTAGAAACTCCTCCAAAAAGAAAATGTACGGGCAATGTCATCAAATTTTGAAAAATTTTTATTTTGATTTTGGAAAATTCAAAAACTAGATAGCATCGACATTACATCTTTCCTCAAGAAAGTCACATGCCAAATTGGAACGTTCTATTTAAAAAAAAAGGTACCAAAAATGATTTCTCGTAGACATGAAAAAGTGAATTAGTAGAAATCATTTTTGGTACCTTTTTTTTGAAAATAAAAAGTTCTTTGGCATGCGACTTCTTGAGGAAAGATGTATTGTCGATGCTATCTAGTTTTTGAATTTTCAAAAATCAAAATAAAAAATTTCAAAATTTTTTTTTTTGGAAATTTTCAAAATTTGATGGCAATGCCTGTGCATTTTCTTTATGGAAGAGTTTCTACTTGACGAAAAAAATAAAATTGAGCCGATTCCCGTCAACAACTTTTTTAGTCGCATCAGAAACCCCTCAAGTACTAATTCGGCCGTTGTGAACGCCTCTATGAAACTACATATTATATTATGCCGTACTGCTGTTACGGTAAATTTGCAATTAAAACTGAAACGTAATTTATACTATTTTTAAGGTTGTTACGATTGGTCGTCGTTGGAGAATCCGACTCGGGGATAAGCCACAAACCCGTACAATTGGCGGAGGAGCTGTGCGCGAGACCTTGCCGGATTCATAGCGAAGAGCTCCAAGATTAATATTTTGGTAGAGATGTCCCAGTTAGACGAAACTTGGAGATATACATATTTGTAGTTGAAAACTGTTTGCAGTTGACCGATAAACAACGAAAAAAGAAAATCGATAATTATTATGATGCATCGATAGGGAAGATTTGGCTACCTAGAAAAAAGAATAAAAAATTACGGAGAAAAAGCGACCACCAATAGCCTCCGCTACTCCTTACCTAGGTAGCTATATGGTGAGGCTCAAAAATTGCAGATACGCCAGTTAGTCTCGAGGGCGACAAATTGATTTAATCTCGAGATAGCTTTATTCGGTGAAACCCACGCTAAGTAAAATGTTCTATTTTTGAACTTCAATTAAAATTAGTATCTCATAAAACTTACTTCCATGAGGGAAAAACTTTGAATATATATCTTTAAAGCTATCTTCGTGGACTACCCCCTCTGGACATTCCTGAAACATGAACATGTTTTAATTAGAATCATGAGAAACGAATGTAGTAAAAATGCTACCTACTTAAAAAACAACATGATTTTATATAAAGCGGAAGGTATAGTAGCGCATAATAGAAAACCCTTTTCATTCTTAGATGTAAGTTTGTAATACGTTTTTCATGAATAGAAACTCTTCTAAACGTAACTAATAGAGCAATGCTAGATTTCTTGAAAAATGACCTCTGAAAGCAACACTATTTTCTAAGTAATAATAATAATAGTTTATCCTAAATGTCTATAGATCTACGACAACTTATTAGGTAGGTATGTATTATTTTTACCATCTAAATATTACACCTACCATACTTTCTAAAGAATACAAAAAATCCAATTCCAGAACAGTTCTTCTATGAATAACTTCTGTTACGAAGATTGGGTGTAATAAGTCAATACTCACGTCAGCACGTAACGAGTAAAAACATTGTTTCTCGGAAGTCATTACGTTTCGGTAAGATATCCTGATTTAGACTTTGATTCTCTATAAAAAGAAATATTATTGCAGGGAGCGCACAGAACAATAATTTATATCGATGTGGGTTAGGTATAGATAGAGATAAGTAAGCAATAATTAGGTTGAGTGGTTGGTAATGGGTGATGGTTAGTGCGTTTCTACGGTTAAGAACTCAATTTCAAGTCCGACTTGCAACCGATGCAAAGTTGCACTCTGTCAAAATGCAAAACGTTGACATTCACATTACCTACCCGTGAGCTCAAAATTTTGACCAGATGTTGAAAAGGTTTCCACTTCCCTTTTCGTTGTCCATTTGCCATGGAGCTGTTTTACGTTTAGAGTCAGCAAAGGCTGCAAATCGACGTGAAACTTTTGCATTTTTTAGCGCATTTTCCATCTTGATGAAAATCGCTATTGCAACCGCTTTGTCCGTCCGTCCGTCCGTTCCTCGAACTCCTCCCAAACTAGACGACCTAGCTTTCTAATTTTTTCTCTGTTACATAGCTGCCACTCCCAAAGGAGGGCTAGGCTATATTAGATGTCTATATTGCGCCGCCAACATAGAGAAAACCGCCCCCGATAAACTTGAAATAACATAATATTGCACTTTCTACCAGACCTGATGCTCTGGTGTTCTCATTTTTTTAATAATACATAGTTGCCACTTATAAACGTAAGCCAAGAAACATTCCGTCATCAATATGCGCCGCCGACAGGAAAAAACTGCTAAAAACCGCCCCCAATCACTTTAAAATGAAAAACATAAACCCGAAGACTTAGCGATCTGATTCTTTCGGTATATGAATATCTGACTAAAAATGGGAAAGGATAGGCTACTTTTGGTTAGTCGCCGCCCCCAGATTCCGCCCCCAAACGATAAAAAGCCCAAACTTTCACAAATGTTACTGATTGAGATGTTCCCTTAAACATTTAGGGCCTGCCAACTTAAATTGTGCAACATTTGCTCAGCCGAACGCTGCCGCTCCCACACGCCGCCCCCAAAGTAAGAGATAAATGAAAAACATGAACCCAAAGACATAGCGATCTAAGTTTTTCGCTATATGGATAGTTCACTAAAAATGGAAAAGGATAGGCTACTTTTGATACGGCGCCGCCTTCAGCTTCCGCCCCCAGAAAAAAAAAGTGCAACTTTCAACAATTTTCACTGATTTAGCTGATACTGTTACCTCGAACATTTAGAAACTCTTGACTCAAACTGTGCAAGAATTTCTTTGCCAAACTCTGCCGCTCCCACACGCCGCCCCCAAAGTGAGAGATAAGATCTACGACAACTTATTAGGTAGGTATGTATTATTTTTACCATCTAAATATTACACCTACCATACTTTCTAAAGAATACAAAAAATCCAATTCCAGAACAGTTCTTCTATGAATAACTTCTGTTACGAAGATTGGGTGTAATAAGTCAATACTCACGTCAGCACGTAACGAGTAAAAACATTGTTTCTCGGAAGTCATTACGTTTCGGTAAGATATCCTGATTTAGACTTTGATTCTCTATAAAAAGAAATATTATTGCAGGGAGCGCACAGAACAATAATTTATATCGATGTGGGTTAGGTATAGATAGAGATAAGTAAGCAATAATTAGGTTGAGTGGTTGGTAATGGGTGATGGTTAGTGCGTTTCTACGGTTAAGAACTCAATTTCAAGTCCGACTTGCAACCGATGCAAAGTTGCACTCTGTCAAAATGCAAAACGTTGACATTCACATTACCTACCCGTGAGCTCAAAATTTTGACCAGATGTTGAAAAGGTTTCCACTTCCCTTTTCGTTGTCCATTTGCCATGGAGCTGTTTTACGTTTAGAGTCAGCAAAGGCTGCAAATCGACGTGAAACTTTTGCATTTTTTAGCGCATTTTCCATCTTGATGAAAATCGCTATTGCAACCGCTTTGTCCGTCCGTCCGTCCGTTCCTCGAACTCCTCCCAAACTAGACGACCTAGCTTTCTAATTTTTTCTCTGTTACATAGCTGCCACTCCCAAAGGAGGGCTAGGCTATATTAGATGTCTATATTGCGCCGCCAACATAGAGAAAACCGCCCCCGATAAACTTGAAATAACATAATATTGCACTTTCTACCAGACCTGATGCTCTGGTGTTCTCATTTTTTTAATAATACATAGTTGCCACTTATAAACGTAAGCCAAGAAACATTCCGTCATCAATATGCGCCGCCGACAGGAAAAAACTGCTAAAAACCGCCCCCAATCACTTTAAAATGAAAAACATAAACCCGAAGACTTAGCGATCTGATTCTTTCGGTATATGAATATCTGACTAAAAATGGGAAAGGATAGGCTACTTTTGGTTAGTCGCCGCCCCCAGATTCCGCCCCCAAACGATAAAAAGCCCAAACTTTCACAAATGTTACTGATTGAGATGTTCCCTTAAACATTTAGGGCCTGCCAACTTAAATTGTGCAACATTTGCTCAGCCGAACGCTGCCGCTCCCACACGCCGCCCCCAAAGTAAGAGATAAATGAAAAACATGAACCCAAAGACATAGCGATCTAAGTTTTTCGCTATATGGATAGTTCACTAAAAATGGAAAAGGATAGGCTACTTTTGATACGGCGCCGCCTTCAGCTTCCGCCCCCAGAAAAAAAAAGTGCAACTTTCAACAATTTTCACTGATTTAGCTGATACTGTTACCTCGAACATTTAGAAACTCTTGACTCAAACTGTGCAAGAATTTCTTTGCCAAACTCTGCCGCTCCCACACGCCGCCCCCAAAGTGAGAGATAAATGTAAAACATGAACCTGAAGACAAACCGATCTAATTCTTTCACTATATTGATAGCTGACTGAAATTAGAAAAATATAGGCCACTTTTAATTAGCCGCCGCCTCCAAACAAAAAAAATGCAACTTTCACAATTTTCACTGATTGTCATATTTCCCTCACATTTAGAAACTCCCAACTCAAACTGTGCAACAGTTACTTTTCCGAATGCTGCCGCCCCCACACGCTGCCCTCAAAGTGAGAGATAAATGAAAAACATTAACCCGAAGACATAACGATCTAATTATTTCGCTATATGGATAGCTAACTAAAAATGGGAAAGAATAGGCTACCTTTGACATGGCGCCGCCTCCAACTTCCACCCCCAAAAGAGAAAAAGTGCAACTTTCAATAATTTCCACTGAATTACATTTCAATGTTACCTCAATCATTCAGAAACTCTCAACTCAAACTGTGGAAGAATTTCTTTGCCAAACTCTGTCGCTCCCACACGCCGCCCCCAAAGTAAGAGATGAATGTAAAACATAACCCTGAAGACATAGCGATCAAATTGTTCCGCTATATAGATAGCTGACTAGAAATGGGAAGAGATAGGCCACTTTTGATTAGTCGCCGCCTCCAGCTCCCGCCCCCAAACAAAAAACTTCCACAATTTTCACTGATTGTCATATTTCCTTAAAAAAATATATTGATGTGTGAAAGAATTTTCATTCAAATCTGTTTCATTGGCAAGTACCCCATTCTGATAACACAATATCACAATGAGTTTCGAATTAAGAAAGTGAGCAAGGAATGGTGTTTCTCCTTCAACCAAATTTCTTTACGTTCACAATATGCCTCTTTAAGAAAATGTGCTACTGAGACTCACGCACGTGAAGGCATACTCACTTGTTTTAATGTTTGACGGCGCAACTTCATATCGGTTGCAAGTCGGACTTGAAATTAAGCCCTTAAGCTGGTAAATCATTTGTCATTTAGAACACAGGACGTTTTGTTAGAGAATGAAAATCGTAAGGCGGGTAAGGTAGATAGATATATGCGCTGACAGGCAATAACTGTCAAAATCTGGTTATCCTGAAAGTAAACGGTTTTTAATTAATTCTATATCAAGTGCTGACTGTTGAGAATTAATTTTTTTTTTTGTACCATGGTTTAGTATTTTTTTATATATTTTTTTTTACATTTTATTCAATAGTCAATTATTATTCTACAGGGTGTTTCAGCGATGATAGCACAAAATTCAACAGTGGGTAGATCTAGTCAAAATATGACGAAAACCTATATACCATTTTGCAAAGTTCGGCCTAATAACGAAGATCGATACAGCCAGCCCTTCAAAGTTGACTTTTTCGGATTTCAAAAATTTGTAACTCAGTGACGTTTTGACCAAAATAACCTAAATTTAGCATAGAATGATTAGTTGAAACTATCTACCGACCTGCAAAATTTTGAAAGAATCCAACCAATGGTGTAGGACTTATGAGGGTCAATAATTTAGAAGCATCCGAAGAAAAGCTGACTTAAGGTGACCCCTTCAACTTCTACGCTACTGATTGGATTCTTTCAAAATTTGGCAGGTTGATGAATAATTACGACAAACCAGCTAAGTTTTAATCGTAAGCGGTGCATCGCTTATTGGCTGTTCTGAAGAGGCTGGTTCATAAGATAGAGCCAATGGGCGTCGCTGCGCTTGCGACTAAAATTGAAACTCGCGGCTGAATAAGCTGACTGAACACGCACCTTTATGATAAATTAAAGGTAAATTTGTCAAAACGTTCCGAGTTACAAATTTTTGAAATCCGAAAAAAGTGAACTTTGAAGGGCTGTATCTTTGTCATAAGGCCGAACTTTGCAAAATGGGATGTAGGTTTTCGTCATATTTTGACGAGATCTACTCACAGTTGATTTTTTTGCTATTATCGCTGAAACACATACCGGGTGATCATTTGAAAACTATCCACCTGCAATAACTCCTGATTCCTAGTCAATAGTTCTTCGAGCAAAAACAGGTCGATTTTTATATCGAGGGGGACATCCAAAACATGCATTAGCAAATTTCTATCTTCAGCCCCCTTGCCCCCACCCATCCAAAAAATAAAATTTCAAATAACACTGCCTACCTTGCGATACATCAAATTGAAGAAGATTGAATTCTCTTTTTGAAAAAGATATTTCCAAAAATTTTAACTCTACTTTTTCTCCCTAAAAATTCTTTCAGTGTCCCTTTCAATATTCTGGACCCCTGAATTCTCTTCAGTTTAGTCAGCATCATCCTGAGTAGCTTCAAAGAAGAGAATTTTCGGTGGAAAAAATGCCACCCAAATTGACCCCGTTGCCCTCCCCCACCTCAACTTCAAAATTTAACAAAATACCACCCACTTTGTGATACATCAAAATTGAGGAAATTAAATTCTCTTTTTAAAAACAATTTTTTGGAAATTTTCAACCCCTCCCCCATTTAACTGGACATTTGGAGTGTTTTAGTAGGAAAACGGGGGTTTTAAAAATTTCGAAAAAATTGTGTTCAGGGGGAGAATTTAATCCCCTTCAATTTGATGTATCACGTATATGTATGTTTGATTGGTGAAAATACGGGCGAGAGGCTAGGAGAAATTTTGAAAATTCATAACGCGCAACTGGGAAATGGTGGAAGATTGCAACTGCAGACTTTATTTGACTCTTTTGTTTTGTGGCTTCTAGTCCGGCGGCTTAAAGCCATATTTAAAATGAATTCTGCATTTTGTGCCGAAGCCAATTTCATTTTATTTTTGTGGAATATGATTAAGAATGAAAGTTTTGAGGGGTGGAGCCATTCTCAATTTTCACCAGGGGGGGAGGGGGAGGGGGTTGTTCTGGCTTTTTGGGGGCTTTTTGGACCTTTTCTTTTGCACTCGATGTTGTAAGCGGAAGCAAGGTGTTTTCTAGATCAGTGATATATCTGGATTTTTTTAGGTGGTGTAGCCACCCCCTTCCCCTTTTGGGAGGGGGCTGGGAGGCTTAAGTTGGCACATGTGGCCGATTTTCACTTTTTCTTTGATTTCGAACCAATATCGGCAAGTTTGGTATCGTTTCCGACTAAATCACATCTTCTGAACTCAACCATGACTCAAAAAAATCGATAGCGACAAGTTCAAACAAGTTGTGGAGAGAAGATCATGTTTTTTGTGCTCCTGTTTGAAAACATTTTTTGGAGGTGTTTTAGACATTTGTGGTTGAATTCCATTTCAGGTCTATAATTTTAAACTATTTTGAGCCTAAGGAACGTATTTTAGCATAGTCTTTTGTTTTGGAAAAAATTATAAAAAATGTTTTGTAAACTCGATTTGAGCAAATTTTTTGATAATTCACCAACAACGCCTGAAAGGTTATGAAAGTTCATAGTTGTGATCTGTGGTCTTCTTGAAGGGTCCCGCGGGGGTGGAAAGAAACCGTAATCCCAAAGGGCGGGAGCCGCCCTTGATGGGGGTGTAGAATCTTAGGGGGAGGGGGGTGAAATATTTTATTCATAATTTATGAACGGGCTAGAAACAATCTTTTCACGGTTTCTGTTTCTCTTTATTTTCGTGAAATTGGTCTTAAACCAAACTTGAAAAGGGGAATTCAATTTTGGGCTTGGTGACTATTTGAAAATGGCTACTGCAACAGCGGCAACCCAAGTTTTGCGAGGGTGATGGGACATTCTTCCACCAGGTGTGTACCATCGATCGTTCAAGCAGGGACTCATAATTTATGAAGAGGCAATTTATGAAGTGACAATTTTTTCATGATTTCTGATTTTATGATCTTATTGGAGTATGTTAGTGAAATTGGGCTCACATAAATCTCAAGGGAAGGGGATTACTTTCGGGCTTGCTAGCTGTTTTTGTTGTAATCACTCTCATCGTTTTGAAGGGGGGTAGTAGGGGGAGAGATTTTCTGATTTCGACCTTAATGGCTACTTTTGCTGTAACGTATATCAACATAGGAGGCAAAAGGTTTGTATGATACGTAATCTAGTAGAAGGATTTTGATAGGGGGGGGGGGCATTCCCATTCCTCATTGATTGGGAGAGGTGAGAGGTTCAGATGAGAGGTTTGGCAGTTTTTTTTTTAATCCAGAGCCCAATTCTCGCCTCCTGATCAAGCATCCTTGCTTGGAGATTCTTCTCTCACTGATGAGGCCTAAAAGGCTGAACCACGTATCTGAGGGTTCTTAACTTACTCCCCTGCTCGAGGGTTCGATGGTGCACAGACCTAGTGGAAATGTCAAATCATCCCTGCAAAACCCACGCAAAATTCAAGCTACTGCCGCTAGTGCTGCTGCAGTAGCGATCTCTGAATAGTCACTAAGCTCAAAATTGAAAGTTCCCCCCCCCCCCCCTTCCCTTTGAGTTTTGTTCAAGATCAATTTTAGCGAAATAAAACAAAAACAGAACAAAGATTGTTTCTAGCCCGTTCATAAATTTTGAGTGAACATTTTCACCCCTCCCGCCCCCCAGTTTCTACACCACCATCAAGGTTCCCGCCCTTTGGGATTATGGTTTCTTTTCAACCCGCAGAACTCCTTAAGAACACTACAGACCACAATTATGAACTTTTATAACCTTTCAGACATTGTTGAATTATGAAAAAAATTGCTCAAAACAAGTTTAAAAATTTATTTTTTTATTTTTTTACAAAAACAAAAGACTTTGCTGAGATACGTTTCTTAGGTGCAAAATAGTTCAAAATAATAGACCTAAAATGGAATTCAACCACAAATGTCTAAAACACCCCCAAAAAATGTTTTCAAATAGGAGCACAAAAAACCATGATATTCTCTGCACAACTTGGTTAAACTTGTCGCTATCGATTTTTTTGAGTCATGGTTGAGTTCAGAAGATGTGATTTAGTCGGAAACGATACCAAACTTGCCGGTATTGGTTCGAAATCTAAGAAAAAGTGGAAATCGGCCACATGTATCAACTTGAGCCCCCCCAGCCCCCTCCCAAAAGGAGAAGGGGGTGCCCACACCACTTGAAAAAATCTGGATATATCACAGATCAAGAAAACACTTTGCTTCCGCTTACAACATCAAGTGCAAAAGAAAAGGTCCCAAAAGCCCCCAAAAATCCAGAACAACCCCCTCCCCCTCCCCCCCCTGGTAAAAGTTGAGGATGGCTCCACCCCTCAAAACTTTCATTATTAACCATATTTCACAAAAATAAAATAAAATTAGCTTCGGCACAAAGTGCATGATCCATCTACTAAGCCGCCGGACTAAAAGTAGGTATTGTCATTTTAGATTTTCAAGGTGAAAAGGGGGGAGCAAAGGGGTGAATTTTGGTGGCACTTTTTCCATGGAAATTTTTTTCTTCCGATGCTGTGCAGGATGACGTTGACTGCATTGAAGAGGACTGAGAGGTCAAGAATATTCAATTGGACACTCAGAGAATTTAGGGGGGAAGAGGGGTGAGGTTAAAAATTTTAGAATAATTTTCTCAAAAAGAGAATTTAATTCTGTTGAATTCAATGTATCGCAAAATAGGTATTGTCATTTGAAATTTCAAATTTGGGGTAGGTGGGGGCGAGGGGGCTAAATATAGAAAATCGCTAATGTATTGTTACGAGCGGCGATCTTGTACATATAGGTAAACACTCGATGTTTCTCGATCTTTCCACCATTAGATCGCAGTGTAGGAGTCTGGAGCAATCTCGTGCATTCCAGAGCGTTCTTGTATGTGAACCCAATGGGGACTTGAACGTTCGATCAAGGCACATCAGTCCACTTTGGCGGAGGCGCAGATTTCAGAACACATGGAAAGCATACAGGTAACGTGTGCGATTATTCAGGAATGATCTAGAAACCGCATATGCCAGACCCTCATGGAATTTGCTGGAAGCAGACAGAAACTTCGGGAACATTATTCGGAGGCCTTATATAAGGCGTCAGCCGGGAGCTCGCGGCAGTAATGAATTAGATAGCGAGTATTAACAAGCGAAGTACCTGCGACATAATTCCAAGCGATAATTGTTGGCATTTATTGTGGTAGTAGTACGCAGAAATAAACAGTGTGTGTTTTAAAAGTTCGTCTCAATTATATTCGAACCCGTACGCGAAATATCGTAACATTTGGTGTCAGTAAGCGGTATAATTGAGAGTAATTGGGCCTGCGACTACAGGACGTTCGGAACATTCGTGATTTGGTAAATGCCGGAGACGAGAAGCATGTCGAAGACGCTTTGGCGAACATCATGGCGATGATGCAGCAGCAGAAAAGTCTTCTAGAAGAACAGGAAAAGAAACGCGTCGTGGAGCGTTTAGAGGACAAGGCAGAACTGAAGAATCTTCTAGAAGGGCAAGAACAGGAATTGAGAAATCTGTTAGAAGAACAGGAAAGGAAACGCCTGGAGGAAAGAGAAGAAATATTAGCCGTTGTGGAACAACAAACGCGGTATTTCGACGGCAGTGTAAACAAACTGGAGGAGAAAATGGTTGCGATGGTAGAAAAAGAAGTGGAAGCGGTGAAGGCCAACCTGACAAAGCTGGAGCAACAGGTTCAGAAAACCGCCGCCAGTGCTGCGATGGTTAGTTCAGCGGGTGCCCAACGTGTGAAGCTGCCGAACTTCGATGGGAAAAGCCCATGGACTACCTATAAGAGGCAGTTCGATGCCGCTGCCGAAGCAAACGGATGGAGCGACGATGAGAGAGCCACAGCTTTAGTCCTGGCTCTCAGAGGCCCAGCATTGGAGCTGCTCCAGACGATTCCTGAAAGTGAGCAGAAGGACTTTGCCAAGCTGACGAGGGTCCTTGAGCTTCGGTATGGGGACAATCATGTGCGGCAGATCCATCAAACCCAGCTGAAGGCCAGGACACAAAAGAGCGGAGAAAGCCTTCAGGAATTCGAATCCGAAGTCCTGAGGCTGGTTCACCTGGCCTATCCAGCCCATCCAGCGGATGTTTTGGCCGACATCGCCAAGGAAACTTTCATGGGCGGAATAAGAGATCCAGATCTGCGTCAGATGGTCATGATCAGCAATCCAGCCAACATCAGCGACGCACTCATCCAAGCTATTCGCATCGAGGCTGCTAAAGATGCATCGCGCCCTCATCGTCTTAGAGAGGTGAACTTTGATGAATCCGGAGCATCACATCCTTCCGAGAAATCGGTGAAGGAGATGTTTGAGGAACTTCTTAGCGCCATGTCTCGGAACAGACCCCAAGGCGAGCCAAGAGCTGGAGGAAGACCGCGTTGCTTCGGCTGTAGAAAACCGGGACATCTGCTTCGAGACTGCAGGCAAAGGTCGAGTTCAAGTGACCGTTCCACACCGGGATGGAGAACTATCAGCCCAGGAAAACTAATTCCAGCTAGCGCTAAGGGGCGCACGCTGGCTGGCAGTCCTCAAGGCCCCAGGAGTTACTCCGTCTCACTGCTGCGGAAGTCACCCAATAGCCTTCTCCTTAGTGGAAAGATTGACGAGGACGATTGCGTGTTCGTAATCGATACGGGAGCCACGAAGTCAATCGTTCGACGAGGAATTCTTCGACAGCAACACATTGTGCCAGTGAGGGACGGCGCTCGTTTGACTACAGCTACCGGAGAGTCTGCTACATTGCACGGAGAAGCTGAAGTAAGCATTCGCTTCGGACGATTTCTTCTGCGAGAAAAGTTCCTGGTCGCTGACATTGTTGACGACTTCATACTTGGCCTGGACTTAATGGATAAGTACGGATTCATCCTGGATGTTGGACAGCGGACGTTGAAAATCGGGAACAAGGAATTGGCGCTTAGAACATCCATGAAGGCCGCTGAAGAAATCCGCCTACTTTCGGCTGAAACCGTTCGTGTAGCCGCCAACTCCGAGAAAATCGTGTGGGCAACATTAAGCGGACAACCTGGAGGACATGTCGCCGGCATTGCTGAACCCGACACAGCTGCCAGCTGCATCATGGCTAAGACATTAATCAACATGGACAAGACAAAAATCCTGATCAGAGTCATTAACCCGAACAAGACGAGCAAAACAATCAAGGAAGGAGAGACCCTGGGCAAGTGTGAACCCGTAGAGTGGATCTCACGTTGTGAAGACATATCGACAAAGGCTGCGACTCCCAAGCTCTTAGAGAAAAAGCTAGTGGAGATGTTCTCGCCTGACTGGAAACATCTGAGTGGCAAGGAGAAGGAGCTTGCGACGCAATTCATCCAGGAAGAAGCTGCAGCCTTTGCCATGGAAGGTAACCCTACCGGAAGGACCAACGTGATCCAACATCGGATTAACACTGAGAACGCCGCACCGATCCGACAGGCTCCCCGGCGCCTACCATTGGCGAAGCAAGAAGAGGTGTCGAAGCTCTTGAAAAACATGTTGGATGAAGGCGTGATCGAAGAATCGACGAGCCCATGGTCTTCACCGGTTGTTTTGGTCACGAAGAAAGACGGTAGTACACGATTTTGCGTAGACTACCGCAAACTCAATGATGTGACGAAGAAAGACAGCTATCCACTTCCTCGGATTGACGACACTTTGAGCACGCTGTCTGGATCGAGATGGTTTTCGACGCTTGACCTGAAGAGTGGTTACTGGCAAGTGGGACTCCACAACGACGACAAAGAGAAGACGGCGTTTTCCGCTGGGAGCGGCCTTTATCAGTTTACTGTGATGCCGTTTGGACTTTGCAACGCACCTGCCACGTTTGAACGTCTAATGGAGTGCGTCATGCGAGGTCTTACGTGGGAAACTTGCCTAGTCTACCTCGACGACGTGATGGTCATCGGTCGAACCTTCGAGGAGCACCTGAAGAACCTCCGGGAAGTAATTCGACGTCTTCAAGGTGCACATCTCAAGCTCAACCCAAAGAAATGCGTGCTCTTCCAGAAGCAAGTCAAATTTTTGGGGCACGTAGTGTCGTCGGAAGGAATCGAAACCGATCCAGCGAAATTGGATGCTGTCCGAGAATGGCCGCGACCAAGAAATCAGCATGAAGTCAGAAGTTTCTTGGGCTTATGCACATACTACCGGCGATTTGTGGAGAAGTTCGCTGACATTGCTAAGCCCTTGCACAAACTGACTGAAGACCGTGCGCCATTCCTGTGGACCAAGGAGTGCGAAAACTCATTCAAGACTCTGAAGATTGCATTGTGTTCGAGTCCCATCCTGGCATATCCTCAACTGCATGGACAATACATCTTGGACACTGATGCCAGCAACACCGGAATTGGACCAGTGCTGTCACAACACCAGCAGGGTCAAGAGCGAGTAGTGGAGTACTACAGCAAGGTGTTGTCCAAGCCTGAAAGGAACTACTGCGTGACGCGTAGGGAGCTACTGGCCATAGTGAAAGCTGTCGATCACTTTCACCAGTACCTCTATGGCCGGAAATTTTTGGCGAGGACTGCCCACGCTGCCCTGAAATGGCTACTGCAGTTGAAGAATCCCGAGGGACAGTTGGCACGGTGGATCGAGAAACTGCAGCAATATGACTTCAAGGTCCAACACCGCCCTGGAAGAAGTCATGGCAACGCGGATGCTCTTTCTCGAAGACCATGCAACGAAGATTGTAAACACTGCAAGAGGGTAGACCAGCAGAATGGGAACGTCGAGGTCAAGGCAATCGTTTTCGACACCCCGAGAAATTGGACTACGGCTGAGCTCAAGAAGGAGCAGCGTGAGGACCCAGCCATCGGTACGCTTGCTGAAAGGAAAGAACTTGGCCAGGACAGACCGGAATGGGCCGAGATATCTGGAGAAGGGCCCGAATTCAAGGCTCTTTGGGCTCAGTGGAATTCTCTGAGGATAGAGAATGGGCTGCTGAAGAGGGTCTGGGAGAGTCCTGATGGAAAGAAGGAGATGGTTCAACTGGTGCTTCCCAAGAAGAGAGTGAGAGAGGTCCTGAAGGAGATGCACGATGGCGTCACTGGAGGGCACCTTGGTGGGAACAAAACGTTGGCCAAGGTGCGCGAGCGGTTCTACTGGGTGAACTGCCGGAACGACGTGGAAACATGGTGTCGCCAGTGCGAGGTTTGTGCGGCCAGCAAAGGACCAAGAACTCGCAGCCGAGGGGAGCTGAAGACTTACAATGTTGGAGCGCCTTTTGAACGCATCGCGATCGATGTGGCTGGCCCGTTCCCGACAACGGAAGATGGCAACAAATACATCCTGGTTGCCATGGACTACTTCAGCAAGTGGCCGGAAGCGTACGCCCTGCCCAACCAAGAGGCTTCTACAGTGGCAAGGGTGCTGGTGGACAATCTGATAAGCCGCTTCGGAGTACCTCTGGAGCTACACTCAGACCAGGGACGAAACTTCGAGTCCAACGTGTTCCAAGGTATCTGTACTCTACTCGGAATACAGAAGACCAGGACGACGCCCCTTCACCCACGGTCCGACGGAATGGTTGAACGGTTCAACCGGACGATGGAGCAGCACCTGTCAAAGGTCGTCGACGAGCATCAGCGAGACTGGGATCGTCATCTGCCGATTTTTCTGATGGCGTATCGCGCTGCCATTCACGACACCACAGGGGAAACACCAGCACGTGTTCTTTTTGGCCGAGAGCTTCGCCTTCCCTGCGATTTGCAATTTGGCACGCCGGAGAATGATCCGAAAGACATCCCCGAATACGTCGACGACCTGAGGCAAAGAATGTGTGACATCCACGAGTTGGTTCGAAACCGGATTCGAATCGCGACCGACCGAATGAAGACCCGTTACGACTTGAAGGCGAACTCCACGGGATTTCAGGCTGGTGACTTGGTCTGGCTGTACAATCCTCAACGAAAGAAGGGAAGGTCTCCGAAGTTGCATCCGTCGTGGGAAGGGCCGTACACGGTAGTCAAGAGGATCAATGACGTCGTGTACAGAATCCAGCGAGCCCCGAGAGCCAAGATGAAAGTTGTCCACCTTGATCGCCTTGCACGTTACTCCGGGAGTAACGATGAGCCTATTCGGGACGAACAGGCTTAAGAGGGGGGCAGTGTTACGAGCGGCGATCTTGTACATATAGGTAAACACTCGATGTTTCTCGATCTTTCCACCATTAGATCGCAGTGTAGGAGTCTGGAGCAATCTCGTGCATTCCAGAGCGTTCTTGTATGTGAACCCAATGGGGACTTGAACGTTCGATCAAGGCACATCAGTCCACTTTGGCGGAGGCGCAGATTTCAGAACACATGGAAAGCATACAGGTAACGTGTGCGATTATTCAGGAATGATCTAGAAACCGCATATGCCAGACCCTCATGGAATTTGCTGGAAGCAGACAGAAACTTCGGGAACATTATTCGGAGGCCTTATATAAGGCGTCAGCCGGGAGCTCGCGGCAGTAATGAATTAGATAGCGAGTATTAACAAGCGAAGTACCTGCGACATAATTCCAAGCGATAATTGTTGGCATTTATTGTGGTAGTAGTACGCAGAAATAAACAGTGTGTGTTTTAAAAGTTCGTCTCAATTATACTCGAACCCGTACGCGAAATATCGTAACAGTATGTTTTAGATGTCCCCTTCGATATAAAAATCGACCCGTTTTTGCTCGAAGACATTTTCGCTAGGAATCAGGAGTTATTGCAGGTGGATAGCTTTCAAATGATCACCCGGTATACAGGTGATTCAAAAGTGTCGGACCATCTTGAAGGTGCGTAATATGGAGGTGTAAGTAGTAGAGTGCCGGAAAATTGTAAAAAATATTCTATGTCTTTTGATTTTGAAGTTATGGAAAGACAAAAGTTGGTCCTTCGATCGCTTCTATTTTCGTTGTTTCAAAAGATTTGAGTAAACTGTAATGGAATAACAATGAGTACAAAAAATCAACATCTGAATCTGTGATGAATTTCTGTTTTGTATACAGGGCAAGTCATATGAATCCTGAAAATTATTTTTTTCTTAAAGTGCCTGCAAACAGTCACAGTGGTCCTATAACCTATGTATTGTACACCTGTACAGCACAATAAAACACAATTCATTTGAAAAAAATTCTTCTGCTTCTGTTTTTTTCTTGAGGAAAATTTTATTCTTGTAGTTTATGACCCACCCTGGATAGAAAACAGAAATTTAATTCAGATTCAGAGGTTGATTTCTTGTACCTACTCATTATTTTTTCATATCTAAACAGTTTATTAAAATCTTTTGTAACAACAAAAATATAAGCGATCGAAGGACCAACTTTTGTCACACCATAACTTCAAAACTAAAAGACCTGGAATTTTTTTAACCACTTTCCAGCATTCTACAACACGCACTTTCACTTCAAGGTGGTCCGACACTTTTGAATCATCCTGTATATTAGGTATATTGCTCATTTCCTCTGTTAATATATTTATGTGTTTAAATATGTAAATATGTTTATCATGAAATGAGCATTTCTATAATTTTTGTGCATTCGAAATGTCTGAAAAAAATATTCTTTCGTATCTGGAAAAAAAGACTTGAAACAGACGTCTCTTAGTTCTCTCAAGTATCTTCTATATACTCAAATACATATACCATACTCTCAAGTATCTTGGTTATCTAATAGTATTTTTAGATACTTCGAGTAACTAAGTTACTTTTAGAGAGTAACTTAGATACTTTTTAAAGTTAGCCGGTCGAGCTGACTTGTGAAATTCAGTATGACAGTATGTACTTCATCGGCAAGTCCGCCCTCAACTAAATTGTTATTTTCGGAATTGTTTATTTATTTCGTCAAGATTTTTCATGGTTCGGATCTTAAAGCCATGACTACCCAATGTTCCCATTCGAGTTTGAATTTTTTGGAGGAATCCTTTCGTCTAGGACTGGATGATCATTGTGACGAACGGACACAGGGACAGACGACGGACGGACAGAAAGACGGACAAAGCGAGGACATAAGCAAGCGTCTGCCCGTTTAGAGAAGTTTGCTAAAAATAGGGCTGCTAACCTGCCCAAGAAAATATTTTTGAAACAAAAATTCAAATCCATTGTGGCTATCGAAAGCTACATCGATTTGGGATCAATTAAAATTTTGAGGGTGACATTTGCATTTTTGAGCAATTTGGATGAATTTTGAAATTTAGTTTTTAGTTTATCCTTTCACATCACTCAGTTTTATTTTTCAGAATAGTTTATGAAATTCAATAAAAATAACACGATTATAACAAAAGAGGAACCAGAGCTAGATTGCGCAAAACCTTGTAGGTACTATTGCGGTTCTTGAGCAGGTATGAGTAGGTATAGGTATTCTGAATATAATTATTGGAATAAAAATTGGGGTTGAACGACAACGCACGTAGGTAGTTACGCGTATAAGAAATTTTAAGGAAGTGTCACAACTTCCCATTTATAACATATCGCATGCTAATCTGGGTATAGTCTGTTGTATTTCGCTCAATGAAAAAATGTTTCCTGTGCCATTGATCGCGAGCTATGCGTGATTCCCTGCTATTTGGAACTCATTCGAAGGAAAGAATAAATGTATATTAAAGCTGAGAATTGTAAATTATTTGGTGTGATAAGGCCCGCGGACCGTGTTATAATATTTATCTCGAATACGCGGTTGGGCACCCCCTAAAAATCCCCGACGGTTTTTGTATTTTCTGGTATATTTTCGACTTTAGAAATGTTTTGTTTGCAAACTGCGAGGGTACAATGCCGCAATGTATAATTTGGGGGGGGGGGGGGGAATTTCTTTCTCAATAAGGAATTTATTGCAAGCCCGGCATAGCAGTAGATGGAAGCAGGGAAAAAATGCCCATCATCCTGAAAAACCTATTCCTTTCCCTCTATGATGCGATGGTTCAATATGCATGGTAACTCAACGAGAACTCTGAAGGGGTAAAATTACGATTCGCAGAGTTGCGTTTCTGATGAACATGACATTCGAATAACTGAAATTAGATTCAATAATGGATGTTTTTATATTATTTTTAGGTAGGTACCTGCCTAGTATTACAACAATATAATACCTACAGGATGTATCGAAAGTAGGTATCGCATTCCGAGTCCATATGGACTCTAGCGATATATGAATTCCACTGAAGAGCACAAAATATTGATATAGTATATAATATACTATTTTATCTACCTTTCTAAATATTCGCCCAGAAATTGGGAATTCTAGCTGCTAAAAACAGAAACGTTTGACAGGTGACACTTCAGAGCTTAGATATATTTCAATTTATATTGATATTAATATTTATATATTAATTTAATAATAATTATGTTCCATTAGAGCACTGTTCTCGATGTAATCATGAATCCATTAGTAATGCAAAGTAGATAATAGTATATGATTATACGAGTTTCATAAGACATAGTATCGTTACACGACTGGTTTTGGGGCATGACGAGCTTGCGAGGAGTGCTCTAAAGGAAGCAGTGTGATAATATGCAGTGCCGGATTAACGTATTTGCCGCCCCTAGGCCTGCTTCAAATTTGACCCCCTTCCCTCCTTCCAGCAAGCAAATCAAACCAACGAATGTTCACTTATGATCATAACGAACTAATTTTTTTCCCGGTTTTTATTATCTTAATAATTGCACGAGAATGTGTCACAAAGATCAAAATTCCGATCATGAAACTTGAAAAAAATTATACATAACCTACCTCTAAGCAGAAAACATAAAGGAAGTGCTAAGTCAACGACACATCATAGGCGATGACAATTGTCACAATAAAAGTATTGGCCTAGGCAGGCGTTAATCCGGCACTGATAATATGTCTTATTAAACGAGAATAATATACTATTTTGTCTGCTTTTTCTTGATAATCGCCCAGAAATTCGAAATTCTGGCTGCTAAAAAGAGAGATGTTTGACAGGTGATACTTCAGAACTGACGTTCGCCTACCTTCTATTGGCAATAAATTGTTCCTACTGGTTGGAAAACAGTTTAATTATATGCTTCATTAGAGCACTGTTTTCGATGTAATAATGAATACATTAGTAACGCAAAGTCTCGCGCAAAGTAGATACCAAAAATTTATGAATTTTTTACTTCCCACCCCGACCCACCACCCAACGAAGAGGGGAAGTATTGTGAACGCGCTGAAGAAAAAAATGTTCAAGATTTCGACGAATATATCCGTTTTGAGGTCCCCTATGACGATTAAAACCATTTCCAGACTGATCTCTGTCTGTATGTATGTATGTGTGTATGTTTGAATGTCTGTAACCTTCCAGGATAACAGCCGCAACGTACTATCCGATCGACTTGAAATTTGGTACACAGACATGAGGTTTGTTCGCGTCGCATGAACCTTTGGCACCCAAAAGTTCATATGAACCTTGAAGTACATGTACGAGGTGTAGTTGGTGCAGATTAAAACACCAAATCGACGCGAACGGTTTAGTGCAATAAATGTTGTAGCACCAGATTTGATAGTTGATAGTTGACAGTGTTGATACTTTCCGAATTCTGAGTGATAGCTTCAGAATTCATTTGTAAAATGTCGAGCAAAGCCAAGAGCTGTGCCAAGACTGCCAAGAGCAAAGCAATCGCCAAGCAGAACCGAAACGCTCTTATGATGATGTTTGGACTGATTACACACAACATAGCTTCTTCCGACGAGGACGATGACAGAGAAACAGACATTTTTACCGACGGACGTTATATTTCAACACAATGAAGAAGGCAAATAGAAATTATGTAGAACAAGTCTCTCCACTTCTTGGTGGATCTTTCTTCTTTGATCGCCAAAATATACGAAGTCTCCTTCTTCAGCAACTTTCCACCGACGAGGACGATGACAGAGAAACAGACATTTTTTACGGACGGACGTTATATTTCAACACCATGAAGAAGGCAAATAAAAATTATGTAGAACAAGTCATTCCACTTCTTGGTGGATCTTTCTTCTTTGATCGCCAAAATATACGAAGTCTCCTTCTTCAGCAACTTTCCACAAGTCCATCGTACAGACAGAAGCTAACGTCAAATCAGGCGCTAAATCATCCAAATGTCATAAATGGCAAACTTTCTGGGTTCTGAACTTTTGGCACCACCCTCCGACTGGGTGTAGAAGGTGCAGCACTTTTTTCTGGCACTGAGAACTTTTTCGGCGACGCGAACACCACCAAACTGTACTTTTTCTGCGACGCGAACGGTAAAGTGCACTTAGGGCAGAAAAGTGCAGAAGGTTCATGCGACGCGAACAAACCTATGGTTTCACCGTCGAATTAGCCCATTCGTTTTTGTCTGTCAAACGGAAGTGTCACTTTAAAAATTAACAGAAGCTATAGGTTTGTTCGCGTCGCATGAACCTTTGGCACCCAAAAGTTCATATGAACCTTGAAGTACATGTACGAGGTGTAGTTGGTACAGATTAAAACACCAAATCGACGCGAACGGTTTAGTGCAATAAATCTTGTAGAACCAGATTTGATAGTTGATAGTTGACAGTGTTGATACTTTCCGAATTCTGAGTGATAGCTTCAGAATTCATTTGTAAAATGTCGAGCAAAGCCAAGAGCTGTGCCAAGACTGCCAAGAGCGAAGCAATCGCCAAGCAGAACCGAAACGCTCTTATGATGATGTTTGGACTGATTACACACAACATAGCTTCTTCCGACGAGGACGATGACAGAGAAACAGACATTTTTACGGACGGACGTTATATTTCAACACAATGAAGAAGGCAAATAAAAATTATGTAGAACAAGTCTCTCCACTTCTTGGTGGATCTTTCTTCTTTGATCGCCAAAATATACGAAGTCTCCTTCTTCAGCAACTTTCCACCGACGAGGACGATGACAGAGAAACAGACATTTTTTACGGACGGACGTTATATTTCAACACCATGAAGAAGGCAAATAAAAATTATGTAGAACAAGTCATTCCACTTCTTATTGGTGGATCTTTCTTCTTTGATCGCCAAAATATACGAAGTCTCCTTCTTCAGCAACTTTCCACAAGTCCATCGTACAGACAGAAGCTAACGTCAAATCAGGCGCTAAATCATCCAAATGTCATAAATGGCAAACTTTCTGGGTTCTGAACTTTTGGCACCACCCTCCGACTGGGTGTAGAAGGTGCAGCACTTTTTTCTGGCACTGAGAACTTTTTCGGCGACGCGAACACCACCAAACTGTACTTTTTCTGCGACGCGAACGGTAAAGTGCACTTAGGGCAGAAAAGTGCAGAAGGTTCATGCGACGCGAACAAACCTTATATCTCACGGAACTTGACTTGCGATATCGTCGTGGATATGGCAATAGGTCGTGTCACGAAACTTTTTTTTTTGAGATCGCCAAAAACTTCGCTCATACCTATTAGACGCTTGAAGAAAATCACCCATCTTATTTTACACCTTTAAACTTATGTGACAAGATGACGATGGGTAACAAAGGTTTTCTTTAAGCGTCTGATAGGTATGAGCGACGGTTCTTTGGCTCTCTGGAAAAAAGTTTTTGTGATATACGATCTATGGCCATATCCACGACGATATGTCGTTTTAAAGCCCATAAAAAAAACTGTATTCAGAACAGTTGAAAGTGTTGCCCTATCTGTCATCTGTCAAATAATAAAAAATATCGAAGTTCAAAACTTTACTCTTTAATTATTCAAAATCTATCCGATGGATTGAAACCAAATTTGGCAGGAAACAACAAAAGAGACAAATTCAGTCTGCAATTGCAAACTTCCACCATTTTCCAGTCGAGTGTTATGAATTTTCAAAATTTCTTCTAGCCGTGCCACCCGAGAGGGCCTCTCGCCCGTATTTTGACCAGGACAATTCGCTTTTGATGCAGGACTCCACTCAAAAATTCGTTCCTGCTCGGGGACCGGCTTTTTTCGAAAAAGTCAAACTGTAATCGAAAGTATATTGGATTGGGCGTCGTGCAGACCCATTTTCAAAATCGGCACGGTTCCGGTTTTCCGACGGTAATTTTTTCAAAATGAAATAAGCACGTTCCGTGAATTTGAAAAAACTGCAAGGCAAACTTTGACATGCGGTGGGCCCCACGAAATATTCATTTTAAATGCAGACATTACGCAAGGTTAATTTTTCACTGTGTTTCCACTTTCAGATGTAAACTGAAAAAAAAACATAAAATTTTGTTTATTTGAAAAATGTTGGATGTCCCGAATTTTTTTCAATGTACCTAGTCTATAAAATCTTGACTTAATCCTATTGTGCTGTCAGACTTGACAGTGACGTCATTCTTTCACTTTTTCAACCAAGTTCCTTCCGAACAAAAACTTTATGCTCACGTTTCTAAATAGATATACTCTTCGGAAAAATGCAATGATATCTCGATGAGAGGTCTTGCAACAGAGATGGCGTTTTTTATACACAGGTAGAACCTAACATTTACAAGTTGCCGCGCTTTTTTTTTGTGTTTGGCATTACCGGAAATGTCAAGTACTGACACAGCAGATATACTTTAAATAGATTGACATTTCGATCACCTACCTACATAAATACACAAAAGGACATCCTATAGGTAGGATTTGAATTCCAGACCAAAATAGCGATTCTGAAAATTCTATTTATGTTTTCCACATAGGTACTTCATTTCTAAGTGGATTTGTCGTAAAGAGAATACCATGTGCGAGCTCTAGATTTTTACTAAGTTAAATGACATTTTTTCGCGTAGATAGGTAACTACAATTTATGCCCCTTAGGGTCAGTTTCATGCCAAGACTGAAGCAACTAAACTGGAACAATGACTAGTAAAGGATGGCTATTTTACGCAGCGCGATCGATAGAACCCATGACTGTAGTCGAAAATTAAGGACAAATAATACGTAAGTATCAGTAATTAAGTAGGTATTGTTTTTTATTGAGTTTTGTTGCAGGCTATCTTTTTTTCAATCTGACGAATAAAAGCCAAACTTTGATAAAACTGAACAAATAAGAGTTTACCACCTTCTTGTTAAAATGAAATTGGCCGCTTTCCAAGCATTCCTCAGCATTTCTTACACAGGCGCCCCCCTTTCTGCAATTTTGATTTGTTGTTGACAGTAAAACCTCAACAAACAAACAAACAAAAAATCAAAGAATGTCCCAGGTTCTTAAGGGTGCTCAGAAACTCTGCTGTCCTTTCAATTACGCTGTTCGTGTTGTCTCTAGTAAAATAACGAACCACATAGCAGGTACCACGTGGTCATTTACAAGAACGTATATGTACAATTTGAAAGCAGTGACGTCATAAATGTGATGAGAAGAATCAATAAAGCTTCCACTTCTGTTCTCATTTGCAGATTTTCTGGTCTTCTTGAGTCTCATCCTTTGCAGTAGTGGACTAGGACTTTTTTAACACTCTCGCGCTATATTATTAGACGGACAGGTAGGTACAGAGAGTGGTCATTAAATAATGAATATTAAAAAGGTTGCTTTTGTCTTCAGGATTCCTCTCCAATGTTCAACTTTTCAGTAAAGTTAGGTACAGTACCTGCGCGTGGAGCCAGAAGGTCCTGTTATTCGTTTAGTTGATTCCATGACCTATTCTTCAAAAAGTATCAACAAAAATACCTACTTATGGATGAAAAAAAGATTGTTTTAATATTCCCTGGAGACTCCGATTCGGGGATAAGCCACCAACCCGTGCAATTGGCGGAGGAGCCCGTCAAGAGCTTGCCAAATTCATTAGCGAAGCTGAGACTCAAAATATATGTACAATATTTGTTATTGAATATTGTTTATAGTTGACCGATCGTGCTCAAATACAATAGTTGTCGAGTCGAAATATAATTTGACCTACTAGAATTGTAATAATTACTGAAACTAGTGATGTGTGATCATGAATAAAGCAATAAAGTTAGCAACTTTGCTTTATTCATGATCATAAGTTGCTTTATTAAAGGAGATCTATTTTGTGAAAGTGATGTTTTTCAGGCTGCAATTTCTAACAAAAAATTATGTTACATATGAGGTTCAAATCAAATTGCACCAGTGCCAAATTAGAAATTTGAAGTTGATATAGGCAATTTAAGGCATCTGACGATGCGATTAGCTAAAAAACTAACTCGATTTGTTGAACCGTTTAGCTACCCCGCGCGAGAAAAAGCAACCGAAGTACCGAGAAACGGGTGAGTATGCCCTCACTGGCCTGAGGCTCAGTAGCACACTTCCTCTTTAGAGAATTAGTGAACTCAATAATCACAAGATGTTAGGTAATTAGGATCCTAACGTTATTTAGGCACGATTCTGCCTTGTTTGGACTCCAAGACTGACAATGCTATGAGCTACCCCATTAACTGCTGAAATGCAGGAGACGAATTATCTACCTACAATAAATGGTCCCAATGGGGAACTATAGGCAAAACTGATTGTAGAGGACGACGTGTTCCATGCACCCATATTGACAGTTAACGTACATAACCTCAAAAAAATACAAACAAATGTACGGAAAGTGGAAAGTGCTCAAAGAAGAGCTGAGGCGGATAGTCCCACTGAGAGAGGATAAAAAAGAGCTGGTGCAAACTGCAAAAAGGTATGGTCCTTTGGAACTGTTGCAGCCTGATACACAACACACAACACGTCACTACCAATTTTTTTCCGCGATTTTTGGCTTGTCGGCGTTTCTACTTTTCAACTCACGAAGTGGCGCAAACCGCTGGCGCTGGTTATATGCTGAGTGCTGACAAATGAAAATGAAATGACAATTACAAAGTTGAGGTTATGTACGCTTAAAATGACACTGATGATAGCTGGGGTGCATGGAACACGGGCGCCATTACTTCAGACGTTTGCCACTATAGTTCCCCATTTCCTAGCTCTAGTTATGACTTGAACTCACCTTGAATTATATAAACTGCTCCACAATGAAGTTGTCGCCACAAAAAAAATGGCTCGACTTTGACGGCCAATTACTTCCGATTGCCGGAAGTGATTTCCATTCTGTTTGTTGCCTCTACTAGCCCAATCTATTCTTAACAGATTCTGTGATTGTGAATATCAAGAAACTGCATGTAACATTTATACAGGGTGATATGTAAAAAGATGAAAAATTGCAAAAATTCCATCGAACCCCCATTTGCAAAATTTTTTTTTTCAAATTCCAATATGAAAATCATGAAGTTTGATGCATTGCCTTGGAAAAGTTTCAGAATTACCGAGATTGGAGGTCTTACACAGAAGATGTGAATTTTTATATGGAATGTAACAGATATTTGCCTATTTTCTTGCAAGATTGAATCACTTCTAAGGAATGGGTGGTTGACATTCAGCACGATTGTTCCTACAACCGTTCCGAATAACTTGAATTTAAAAACAACCCGAAAATTTGGTGTAGGGCCAGGCAGGGGGCACTTTTTGAAACGCTTGTCACTGTCTGTTTTTGGCACGTTGAATTTCATCAATATTTCAGATGTGGAACATGCTTCTTGCAAGTCTAAACCCCTGAATATGGTAGAACTTCATTTTCCGTGGAAGAGGGAGCCCCCTGGAAGTTTACTTGTTGTGCTTATGCTATGCCTGAGCTTTACCCCTTTGCGTTTTTCTGGTCATACTGTGCTACAAAGATGATAAAAAATGTGTGTTGCTACAGTAACGCTGAAAACCTATATTTATGCCATTGTTCATACTGACACGTCAAGTCACTCCAACAATGCCGAGACCTGTGTTTTCAGCGTTACTGTAGCAACACACATTTTTGATCATCTTTGTAGCACGGTATCACCAAAAAAACGCAATCAAGGGTGGCTCAGGCATAGCTCAAGCACAACAAGAGAACTTCCAGGGGGCTCCCTCTTCCACGGAAAATGAAGTTCTACCATATTCAGGGGCTTAGACTTGCCAAAAGCATGTTCCACATCTGAAATATTGATGAAATTCAACGTGCCAAAAACAGACAGTGACTAGCTTTTCAAAAAGTGCCCCCTGCCTGGCCCCACACCAAATTTTCGGGTTGTTTTTAAACTCAAGTTATCCGGAACGGTTGTAGGAACAATCGAGCTCAATGTCAACCACCCATTCATTGGAAGTGATTCAATCTTGCGAGAAAATAGGACAAATCTGTTACATTCCATATAAAAATTCACATCTTCTGTGCAAGACCTCCAATCTTGATAATCCCAAAAGCGTTTCGAGACAAGGCATCACACTTCATGATTTTCACTTCGGAATTTGGAAAAATTTTTTTTTTGCAAATGGGGGTTCGATGAAGTTTTCGCAATTTTTCATTTCTTTACATATCACCCTGTATAAATGTTACATGCAGTTTCTTGACATTCACAATCACAGAATCTGTTGAGAATAGATTGGGCTAGTAGAGGCAACAAACAGAATGGAAATCACTTCCCGCAATCGGAAGTTATTGGCCGTCAAAGTCAAGCCATTTTTTTTGGTAGCGACAACTTCATTGTGGAGCAGTTTAGTTAAGAACCAGAAGTCACTCTGATTAGTATCAAGAAAAAATTGTAACTGACATGTCGATTCTCTGTTGAGGTATACAGGGTGTCAAATTCAAAACTTACAATTGCGCCTGTAAGTCTGAAACAAAAGCAGATATCGAAAATAGCCTAAAACCGTTTTAACAGAATTAGTCCGGATGTTAAGAGCCATAATACCACCATCACCTTGCATTTAATGATTAAGCAGTGCCGTTTGGTACGAATGTTGTACATACCCATGCCTCAATTTCAAGAGGTGTTGCCAGAATGTTTGTTTGTGCAGACGCCGTATACAGGGTGATCAAAAATGCAAAAATTCCAACTCATGAACCAAAAAAGTTGGGAGTCATGAAAATCAGCATGTAGATTCACAATTTAATGCTTACTAAGCTGACAAAAACCACATCTGAATATTTCCAGCCGTTTCCGAAATATTTTTAGTTTAGTGGTCGATTTCATGGGAATGGACATTTTACAAAAAATCTGTGATTTTCCGAGATATTTGATTACCGATCTCTATAATGATCACCTAATAATTGGCTAACTACTTAACTAGACATGATGAGGTGCAGACCCACCTTGTTGGAAATGGAGTAAGTCCTTGTACAAATTAGGATTTCTATCTGTCTGTCTGATTTTCTAATTCTTGAACTATTAGGGGCTTGATGGAGGTTTCCAAAATTTCTAGATGAAGCACACAATTCAAATTCCCGTCTATGAATATTGGGCCGATTTTTGCGGTTCCTAATATACCCGCCCGCAGACATTAAGTTTTTCGGGGTACTGGGTATGCCCTTCCCAGAAAACGTGAGGATTGTCGTCACTCCAGTAGCGACAGTTTTGTTTGTTCACATGACCATTCAAGTGAAAAGTACATTCGTCACTGGAGCAAATGTTTTTCACGAGCTAAAGCTCTGCGGTGATTCGTTGCGTCATAACTTCACAAAACTCAATCCGCAAATCAGGATTATCATCCCCAAGTTCCTAATATTGAGTTCAGGAATTGGAAAATCAGATGGACCTAGATGGAGGCTCCACCTCACTATGTCTAATTAGTCAATGGTTAGATGATCATTAGACAGATCGGTGGATTGGCAGAAGAGGACCCATTGAATGGCCTCCCAAATCATCGGACTTGACTCCTCCAGACTTTTTTCTGTGGGATCACTTGAAGTCTGTTGTTTTTAAAACTCAGCCGGAGTCGATTGAAGAGCTGCATAGAATTACCGAAGAATGTCGCACGCTTCCAAGAGAGAAAGAATTTGAGAACAGGCTTTATTATTGTCTTGAAGCAACGGTAATCATTTTGAACACTTACTGTGAACAATCGGTCATTCTTTTTGGTTTGAAGTAATAATAATGATAATAATAATAATACGTATTGTTACGAGCGGCGATCCCGTTTATATTGGTAAACACTCGATCTTTCTGGATCCTTCCATCCATTAGATCGCAGTGTAGAGGTCTAGAGCGATCTGGTGCATTCCAGAGCGTTCGTGTATGTGAAACTGAATGGAGACCCAACGTTCGATCAAGGCACATCAGTCCACTTTGGCGGAGGTGCAGATTCCAGAACACATGGAAAGCACGCGAAAGGTGTGTGTGATTATTCAGGAATGGTCTAGAAACCGCATATGCCAGGCACTATGGAATTTGCTGGAAGTAGACAGAAAGCTCGGGAACGCTGTTCGGAGGCATTATATAAGGCATCAGCCGGCAGCTCGCGGCAGTATTGAATTGGATAGCGAGCGATAACAAGCGAAGTACCTGCGATATAATTCCAAGCGTGAATAATTGTTGTAGTTATTGTAGTAGTACGCAGAAATTAAACAGTGTGTGTTTAAAACAATCGTCTCAATTATATTCGAACCCGTACGCGAAATATCGTAACAGTATATTGCTCATAAAGAAAATACATCTTATAGCAAGGGTTACGATTTCGAACTTGATAGATATTTTTTGAACATCAGAGAAAATAGTTTGTTAAGTAATATTGAATAATGTCACCAAGTAAACGTTGCAGGGAAAATATAAAAACAAAACTATTCATTTCGCAAAAAGGACCGTAACCTGAGCGCTCCACTCAAAAACGATCCAAGCAGTCGAGCCGAGTCTGGGGTTATTCTATTGAGGGAAAAATGAGACCATCAAGGTTTATCAAGCTGTCAATGAAGCACAGCCTTAGGCCTTTATACATCGGACACTCGAAAATTATGTGTTCAATTGTTTCCGCCCTCAGCAAATTACAAATAGAGCAGATCTCTTCAGGTTTAATTATATAACAGCAACCACCAGTGTAGTCGTCACGGTACGGGCCTAAAATCGTCCAAGTTCTGCACTTCTAACGATTTCGATTATTTTTGGCACAGATGATCATTGGACCTATTCAAGCTTTTTGACCCGCAGCACCACCAAATTTGCCCCTCAGGAACGGAGGGGTGGGGGTATCTTCAGAATTTGAAGCTCCAGGTCTGGTATGTTCCAAAGAAGACCCACAATGGCAAGTGAGTAGTCATTTTCGAATGATTTTTATTCGCCGATATCGATTCTCACGTGAAAAATGAGTTGCGCGATCATTTGCCAAAGATAATTGTAGTGGGGGGGTTAGCGGAATGGTCTGTGCATTTTGTGATCAAAGCATGAAATTTGGCATACTTGTTCAGAAGACCCTCCTTCGCAATTCCAGATGTGGCGCCACGCGAGATTTTGCGCCAGAGACACTGTATTACGGTTAATATACCTGCTAGGGGTAAATTCTGCAAAAATGGTTCCTGGCTGGTCTCTGGTACCGCGGTCGATATTTTTTAGCTCTGTTTAGTTGAAACTACATGAAGAAATGAGTGAGGAGTACATTTCCACAAGCAAAGTTCCAAATGCTGCCTTTATACGTTGTTTTAATACATTTTAAGGCCAAATTTGTTATAGTACAGGAAACATGGTAAAAAAATTGCCAAAACCTCGGCAAAGATATGAACGTCCTGAAAATTTAATATTCTGTCCAGAATTATGTGCCCTACTACACATCTAAAATTGCCAAAAATCGCACCCCGAGGCTTCGAGTTATTGGAGGGGGGGTAAAAAATTGCAACTCAAAATGAAAGGTATAGAACCCGATGGAACTCGTCAATCCAATGGATGCAAATACGTCGTAGTTCGACGCATCACAACCAATTGATACAATTTTGGCACAAAAAGTGTTGATCATTGTTGAAGGGGGGTCGTGAGGAAGGGCGAAACTCGGCTGGGTGGCTCTTTTTCTTCCTGGGCCATGAAGAATCGATCACGACAAGATTGGTATCTTTTCCGACTAAATTCAATGTCCTGAACTTGAATCCAATGTGTAAATTTGGATCAAAACAAGTTCGAACAAGTTAACTTGAGAAAACCTGTTTTTTCTTTGACAATTTTCACAAAACTTTTTTTTACTGTAAGAGGTATTCATCAATGAAAATATTTCAGAGGTCATTAGATTGAACTGTATTCTTAACGAAAATCATCCATTCGATCTGTAATTTTGTTTTCCGACATAGAAAAAACCGATTTGAACTTCAGTCGGCACTGCCCGGCGTCCACTAATGACCAGAACACTACAGCATGCACCTTCAAGTAATAACTCAATACCCTGCATTGCGATTTATGACGATTTTGTTTATGTTATAGGGAATTCAGTTCTGCACAGATCCTCGAACTTTCAAAGATGAGTTATAATTTTTCAGATAGTTTGGGCTATTTTCATTTAAAGATGCATGGTGTTGTGTTCTGGTCAGTAGTAGACGACGGCCTGTGCCGACCGAAGTTCAAATCGATTTTTTCTATCTCGAAAAACAAAGTTACAGATCGAATGGATGATTTTCGTGAAGAATACAGTTCAATCTAATGACCTCTAAAATATTTTCAAAGATGAATGCCTCTAACAGTTAAAAAAAGGCTTGTGGAAATTGTCAAAGAAAAAACAGGTTTTCTCAAGTTAACTTGTTTAAACTTGTTTTTGTCCAAATTTATACATCGGATTCAAGTTCAGGACATTGAATTTAGTCGGAAAAGATACCAATCTTGTCGTGATCGATTCTTTATGGCCCAGGAAGAAAAAGAGCCACCCAGCCGAGTTTCGCCCTCCCCCGCGACCCCCATACAACAATGATCGACACTTTTTGTGCCAAAATTGTATCAACGGGATGTGATGCGTCGAACTACGACGTATTTGCATCCATTGGGTTGACGGGTTCCATCGGGTTCTATACCTTTAATTTTGAGTTGCAATTTTTTACCCCCCCTCCAATAACTCGAAGCCTCGGGGTGCAATTTTTGGCAATTTTAGATAGGTAGTAGGACACCTAATTCTGAACAGAATATCAAATTTTCAGGACGTTCATATCTTTGGCGAGGTTTTGGCAATTTTTTTACCATGTTTCCAGTACTGAAACAAAGTTGGCCTTAAAATGTATTAAAACAACGTGTAAAGGCAGCATTTGGAATTTTTCTTGTGAAAATGGACTCCTCACTTATTTCTGCATGTAGTTTTAGCTGAACAGAACTATAAAATATCGACTGCGGTACCAGAGACCGGCCAGGAACCATTTTTGCAGAATTTACCCCTAGCAGGTATATTAACCGCAATACAGTGCCTCTGGTGCGAAATCTTACGTGGCGCCACATCTGGAATTGCAAAGGAGGGTCTTCCGAACACGTATGCCACATTTCATGCTTTGATCACAAAATGCACAGATCATTCCATTTTTGGCCGTTAACCCCGCCACTAATTGGTAATAATAAGAGATAAAGATGAAATCAAGTGGTCATCTACTGAACTCTGTGGGAACTTGTTTTTTTGTGATAAATACATGAAACTTGGTAGGGCTGTTCATTATTACTTACTTTCCAAATATGAAGGGAGCACCACGCGTTCCGACGCATGACGTCGCGACGCAATATCAAAAAACATAGTGGTCGTCATTTCCAAAATAGTCGATATATTATCATGATTTATTTGATTCCTTTCATCAAACCATATGCTTTCGAGATTCAATAACATATTTCTGTCGACTTGGGGAAACGGTGGGCTACCAGTGGTGAGTCAGGTGTCTGCTAGAGGGAACTGTGAGGTTTCTTTGCCCCCAAATTTCCACGGTCAACATCTTCGGATAAAACTATTTTTAAGTTTGTCCATACGGATGATTATGTCATCTGGTCAACACTCTCCATGTTTCGTCCTTCTAAGGACTCCTCAGTATGGTTTATACAGATTTCGCAACCGCGCCAGATCATTCAGACTACCTAGTAAAGTAACCGATTTTGGAACACCGTTTTGTTTGAAATGGGTGAAAAAGGAGTAAATGCAATTTCTGCGATTCTAGTATTAGGGGATGAATAAAGTCAGCCAAATATGAATGAAGTAAATACGTCTGAAAAAAGCACTAATATAAAAAACTTGAATTTCACTTAGCCCAAAAGATGGTTCGGTAATGTGGAATACCCCTATATCCGAATGTGGACAACTGCAATCTCTGCGAAAAAGAAAAGGGTGTTCCATATTTGGTCCGATATTCCACAATAATAATAAAATCAATGAAGCCCGCTAGTCGAGTGGAATACGTGAGCGCTCGGCAAGTGGAGCTCCCGGGTTCGATTCCCGGCATAGTGCTTTGTGCTATAGAAACAAAGTTTCTCAGCTTGTGATATTTGGGAATCAAATTCAGCAAACTCCTATGACATAAGAAATGCCGATAAGGATAAAACAAACAAATAAACAGACAATAATGGTTCAATCATTTGATACGGTCTCATACAAAGCGATTTCTTTCTTTCAGTACGGTGACATCGATATTAACAGGTGATTAATCGTTATCGCTATAATAATTTATAGTTTAGTTTGTAAGAGTTGTGTAACCCGAGTATGTACCTAATATGGTACAACATTAAATATCACTTTTTTCCAGTAATGAAAAGTACCTTTCTGAGATCCTTTCATTTGATCGCTAGATTTGTATAAATATACCTACTGAGGAGTCCCTAGAAGGACAAAACACAAGAAATGTTAACTAGATAACATATTCGTATGGACAGACTTCAAAATAGTTAGTTTTATCCTTGGTTTTATCCGAAGATGTTGACCGCGGGGGGGGGGGGGTGAAGAAACCTAACAGTTCCCCTTACAGGCACCTGGTTTACCACTAGTAGCCCACCGTTTTCCCAAATCTACAGAAATATGTTATTGAATCTTGAAAGCATATGGCTTGATGGAAGAAATCAAAGAAATTAATGAAATTATAATATTCCTATCGACTGTTCTGGAAATGGCGACCACGGCTTTTTGATATTATGTCGCAACGTCATCCGTCGGAACGCGTGGTGCTCCCTTCATATTTGGGAAGTAAGTAATAATGAACAGTCACACCAAGTTTCATCACAAAAAATTTATCACAAAAAACAAGTTTCTACAGAGCTCAATAGATGACCACTTGATTTCATCTTTATATCTTATTATTACCAATTATCTTTGTTAAATGATTTCGCAACTCATTTTTCACGTCAGAATCGACATCAGCGGATGAAAATCATTCGAAAATGACTACTCATTGCCTTTGTGGGTCTTCTTTGGAACATACTAGACCTGGAGCTTCAAATTCTGAAGATACCCCCACCCCTCCGTTCCTGAGGGTCAAATTTGGTGGTGCTGCGGGTCAAAACGCTTGAATAGGTCCAATGATCATCTGTGCCGAAAATAATCGAAATCGTTAGAAGTGCAGAATAATTTGGTGTACCGCTACGACATTTTGTTACCGGACATACGCAACTGCAACTGGCTGATTATCTTCACAAACGATCGGTGGATTCTGAAGCTGAGGTGTAGGGCCGGGAGTCTGGTAACAAGGAGTCGCGGATACAGAGTGGAGTATGAGGAGGCTGCCAGAGCCGCAATGTCTTCAGTGTAAAGTGATTCCTTGAACTTTAGCAAAAGATCGTGTTTATTAGCGCGTAGAGAAGTAAGAGACAAATCTGTCCAAACTTCTGCACAGTTGATGGAGTGAAACATGTCTCTAACCTGAGCAACTCAATTGTAGCGGGGATCTTCACCAGTCAGTGCTCTCAGTCCAAACAAGTGAGTATGCCTTCACGTGCGTGAGTCTCAGTAGCGCATTTTCTTAAAGAGGCATATTATGAATGTGAAGAAATTTGGTTGAAGGAGAAACATCATTCTTTGCCCACTCTCTTCAGTCGAAACTCATTGTGATTTTTTGTTATCAGAATGGGGTACTTGTCAATGAAACAGATTTGAATGAAAATTCTTTCAATCATCAATATTTTTTTGTTTGGAGGTGGAAGCTGGGAGCAGCCACTAATCAACAGTAGCCTATTCTTTCCCATTTTTAGTCGGCTATCCATATAGCGAAAGAATTAGATCGTTATGTCTTCGGGTTTATGTTTTTCATTCATCTCTTACTTTGAGGGCAGCGTGTGGGGGCGACAGCATTCGGGAAAGTAACTATTGCACAGTTTGAGTTGGGGGTTTCCAAATGTGTAAGGAAATAAGTTGAAAGAAATAAATAAGTTGCATTTTTTGTTTGTTTGAAGGCGGGAGCTGGAGGCGGCGATTAATCCAAAGTGACCTATCCTTTCCCATTTTTAGTCATCTACACATATAGCGAAAGAATCAGATCGTAATTTTCAGGTTTATGTTTTACATTTATCTCTTACTTTTTGGGCGGCGTGTGGGGGCGGCAGAGTTTGGCAAAGAAATTCTTGCACAGTTTGAGCTGGGAGTTTATCTATGTTTGAAGTAACATTACAATCCAAATCTGTGAAAATTGTTGGAAGTTGCACTTTTTTCTTTTAGGGGCGGAAGCTGGAGGCGGCGCCATATCAAAAGTAGCCCATCCTCTCCCATTTTTAGTCAGCTATCCCTATAGCGAAAGAATTAGATCGTTATGTCTTTGGGTTTGTGTTTTTCATTTATCTCTTACTTTAAGGGCAGCGTTTGGGGGCGGCAGCATTCGGCAAAGTAACTGTTGCACAGTTTGAGTTGAGAGTCTCTAAATGTTTAGGGAAATATGACAATCAGTGAAAATTGCGAAAGTTGTTTTTTTTTTGTTTGGGGGGCGGGAGCTGGAGGCGGCGGGTAATCAAAAGTGGCCTATCTTTTCCCATTTTCAGTAAGCTATCTTTATAGCGAAACAATTAGATCGCTATGTCTTCAGGTTTATGTTTTACATTTATCTCTTGCTTTGGGGGCGGCGTGTGGGAGCGGCAGAGTTTGACAAAGAAATTCTTGCACAGTTTGAGTTGACAGTTTCCAAATGTTTGAGGTAACGTTTTACATCTGAATCAGTCCAAATTGTTGAAAGTTGCACTTTTTTTCTTTTGGGGGAGGAAGCTGGAGGCGGCGCCATATCACAAGTAGCCTTTATTTTCCCATTTTTAGTCAGCTATCTATATAGCGAAAGACCTAGATCGTTATGTCTTCGGGTTCATGTTTTTCATTTATCTCTTACTTTGGGGGCTGCGTGTGGGAGCGGCAGCGTTCGGCTAAGCAAATGTTGCACCATTTGAGTTGGCAGCCTCTAAATGTTCGAGAGAACATCTCAATCAGTAAAATTGTGAAAGTAAATTGTGAAAGTTGCACTATTTATCTTTTGGGGGCGGAATCTGGGAGCGGCGACTAACCAAAGGAGCCTATCCTTTCCCATTTTTAGTCAGCTGTTCGTATACCGGAAGAATTAGATCGCTATGTCTTCGGGTTTATGTTTTTCATTTTAAAGTGATTGGGGGCGGTTTTTAGCAATTTTTTCATATCGGCGGCGCATATTGAAGGCGGAATGTTTCTGGGCTTACGTTTATAAGTGGTAACTATGTATCATTCATAAAATGAGAACACCAGAGCAGTAGGTCTGGGAGAAATTGCAATATCATGTTATTTCAAGTTTATCGGAGGCGGTTTTCTCTATGTTGGCGGCGCAATATAGACATTCAATATAGCCTAGCCCTTCTTTGGGAGTGGCAGCTATGTAACAGCGAAAAAATCAGAAAGCTAGGGCGTCTAGTTTGGGAGGAGTTCGAGGAACGGACGGACGGACAAAGCGGTTGCAATAGCGATTTTCATCAAGATGGAAAATGCGCTAAAAAGCATAACCTAGGGTAACGATACGCTGGCATGCGGAGAAGACTATCCAGCCATGATAGAACGCTCTTGAAAACAAGATATTTGATCTTACAGGAGCCTGTCTCTAACTAAGTAGTAAAAATTTGATTAATCATGGAGTGAATTCATTTAAATCAATGTAAACCCATTAAGCTTAGTTTATGATGAGCGATTTTTTGCCGCGATTTGAGCTGAGCTGAGCGGAGCGGAGCGATTTTTTTGCCTAGGCCAATTACGATGCGGGGACGTGACATCATGAATGGACAGGATTGGTCCAGACAAAAAAAAATCGCTCAGCTCAGCTCCGCTCCGCCGGGTATCGCTCATCATAAACTGAGCATAAGACTGTTTTTTTTCCAAATTTATGGAAAGCTACGCGAACAAACTTTTGAATAATTGGTACCACTGGAAAGCATTTTCCAAGGTCCTTTCAATGATGTATCACAAGTGGAGGGTTGCCATTTGAGTTGCCAAAGTGGAGGGGGCTGGAGCTCAGACACGGAGTGGGTGTGAGTAGGGTATCCAATCCCGAGACTTGAACAAAATCCCGGGATTTCGGGATTGAAAATTACGAATCCCGGGATCCCGGGATTTTCGGGATTTCTCAAATGATGCAGCTTTTCACCTCAGTTGAGTGGAAAACAGAGTCAAAGCAAGGAACACAGATCATTCAAGTATGTACATCATCATTTGACACCAATGTTAGTATTTTATTGTATTTATTTGACATCAATAGAACATTGCAGTTGCATTGCAATTATGGGTGCTTTCTTCGAGAAAGCAAAAAATTTTCGCTGAGACAAAAGAATTGTTTTTTTTTTTATTTATGACGGTTTTGTTTTATTTTATGTGTTTGGACATGTTCTCAAGTTTTCAAGGGCCGCTATTTTCATTTCTATAAAGCTTTGCCTGTAACTTGAATACCTTGGTGTTAGGTGGTATGGTAACCGGAAGAGGTATCGTATCTGGTGTAAAAATATCGGCTCGAAGTCTAATTAGTCCAGGACCATTTGATAATTTTATATGGTAGAGGTAGACATCTTTGATATAAAGCTGAGTTTTTGCAGAGACATTCGGAAGCATGTTCTTATTCACCAAAAAAAAAGTCCCCAAGTGTCCCGCTAGCCGAGTTATGGGGTGGAAACCGCCCCTAAAAGTGACACGGTGCTGGTTTTTCTTATTTTTCTGCCAAACGGTCCCTTGCACGTGAAATAAGTATAGGACTCACAATATTCCCCACTAAATTTTGCATCGAAAAGGCTATATCAACTACATGTCTAGGTCCCACCCAATTCGCGTAAACAGCGGTTGAAGTGGGGGTAGTTTCAAGCGCGTCACGAGAAATTTATGTAACGCTGTGTTTCAAGGTAGATATCTGATAAATAGCTAATCTGACAAAAAAACCGTTAGGAACGAAATTGTTCATCATCATGTTCTGCACACGATGCATGAGTTGTCGATCCCTTTGGAGACATTTTTTTGGGTTATATCACGAAAAAGTGCCCTATATGCCATGCAGAAATTTCAAATAAATTGAAATTTCTCAATCGCTTTTGGTCCTAAAAGGCCGCTCTTTGACACTGTTCATCACTGATATATTCTTAGTCAAATAAAAAAAAGTCCCCGCCCGTCCTCCCTACATTAACCAAGTTTTGAGGGGGAAAATCACCCTTGAAGTGACTTCCAACTGGTTTTTGTCAATTTTCGGCTAAACGGTTGTTCAAATGCAAAATTGGTAAGTGACCGAAAATATTTCTGAGTAAATTTTGCATCGAAAAGGTCGAATACACTATTCAGCTAACTTCCACCCAGCTCTTGCAATCACCGTTCGACGTTCTACAAGTTCGAAGAGCGCGATTTAAACACCCGCTCCGACGCCGCTTAATAGCGGATATCTCAAAAACGGCTTGTTGTACAATAAAAATGGAAGAGGCTCAATTTACAGGGCAGAATATGTTTCATGAGGTGCGGGTAATGATTTTTAGTTTTACGGATGATATGAATGAGTTTCAGGGGTTCCTAAATCGTCTCCCAAATAAGAAAAATTAAAAATTTCCTGGTTATGTGCCTGTTAAACACAGATTTTTTTTGTGAATGATCAATATATAAATTATAAATTGCCCATCGCTGAATTGGCAATAAATTGTGCATCGAATGAAGTTTTGCTCATTTGGCTGGTCTCAACCTAAGCTGTGCAAAACACGTACAAAGTTTAGGGTAATTCCGAACACGCAGAGAAAAACTTGTATAACTCCGTCTATAGAAGCGTGTATCTCAAAACTGGCTGGTTTAACAGAAAAATGCACCACAAAAGAATTGATAGAGTGGAGTGTCCTCTACAAGAGGCATATCTTGTTTTTTCTCTAATTCAAAAATTTCATGAGCTACGCTCGTTTTTCATAAGAATCTCAAAGGAAATAGAGATTTCCCGCTGGGTTTTGCAATCTGCCCTTTTACAATGAATTATATATATTTAAAATGTCTAGAACAATGATTTTCATTAAGGGTATCACAAAAATGTTGACTAGCAATGAAATAATAATAATACTATTAATAATAATAATGATAGTAATGGTAACAACACAAATTTAAAAAAAAAACTGGTTTTCTCAAGTCCACCGAGTACAGCAGCCAAAGGCTGTGGAAAAAGACAACTTTGAATTGTCTTAACAACAATAATAATAATAATAATAATAGACTTCATTTCCAGGCGGCATCCAGCACTGTGCTGAATGCTGAATGAGTGATGTACCTACACTTCAATGATTTTCCAATAACACGTTCACTTCATTGTCCTTCGAATCAAATATGATTGTTCTTATTCTTGATAAATCAGTGTACAATATGACAATTCGAATACGTTGTTTTTTACAGCCTTGATGGATGCTGTCCTCGGTGGACTTTAGATATCCAGTTTTTTTTTTAAATTTGCGTTGTTACTATTACTATTATTATTATTATTATTATTATTATTATTATTAGTATTATTATTATTTCATTGCTAGTCACCATTTTTGTGATACCTTCAATGGAAATTATTATTCTAGACATTTCAAATATATATAATTCATTGTAAAAGGGCAGAATGCAAAACCCAGCGGGAAATCTCTATTTCCTTCGAGATTCTTATGAAAAACGAGCGTAGCTCATGAAATTTTTGAATTAGAGAAAAAACAAGATATGCTTCTTGTAGAGGACACTCCACTTTATCAATTCTTTCTTGGTGCATTTTTCTGTTAAACCAGCCAGTTTTGAGATACAGGCTTCTATAGACGAAGTTATACAAGTTTTTCTCTGCGTGTTCGGAATTACCCTAAACTTTGTACGTGTTTTGCACAGCTTAGATTAAGATCAGCCAAATGAGCAAAACTTCATTCGATGCACAATTTATTGCCAATTCAGCGATGGGCAATTTATAATTTATATATTGATCATTTACAAAAAAATCTGTGTTTAACAGGCACATAACCAGGAAATTTTCAATTTTTCTTATTTGGGAGACGATTTAGGAGCCGCTGAAACTCATTCATATCATCCGTAAAACTAAAAATCATTACCCGCACCTCATGGAACATATTTTGCCCTATAAATTAAACCTCCTCCATTTTTATTGTTCAACAAGCCGTTTTTGAGATATCCGCTATTAAGAGGCGTCGGAGCGGGTGTCTAAATCGCGCTCTTCGAACTTGTAGAACTTCGAACGGTGATTGCAAGAGCTGGGTGGAAGTTAGCTGAATAGTGTATCTGACTTTTTCGATGCAAAATTTACTCAGAAATATTTTCGGTCACCTATCAATTTTGCATTTGAGCAACCGTTTAGCCGAAAATTGAGAAAAACCAGTTTGAAGTCACTTCAAGGGTGGTTTACCCCCTCAAAACTTGGTTAATGTGGGGAGGGCGGGCAAGGACTTTTTTTATTTGACTAAGAATATATCAGTGATGACCAGTGTCAAAGAGCGGCCTTTTAGGACCAAAAGCGATTGTGAAATTTCGATTTATTTGAAATTTCTGCATTGCATATAGGGCACTTTTTCGTGATATAACCCAAAAAAATGTCTCCAAAGGGATCGACAACTCATGCATCGTGTGCAAAACATGATGATCAACAATTTCGTTTCCAACGGTTTTTTTGTCAGATCAGCCATTTATCAGATATCTACCTTGAAACACAGCGTTACATAAATTTCTCGTGACGCGCTTGAAACTACCCCCCACTTCAACCGCTGTTTACGTGAATTGGGTGGGACCTAGGCATGTAGTTGATGGAACCTTTTCGATGCAAAATTTAGTGGGAAATATTTTGAGTTCTATACTTATTTTACGTGCAAGTGGCCGTTTGGCAGAAAAATGGGAAAAACCAGCACCGTGTCACTTTTAGGGGCGGTTTTCACCCCATAGCTCGGCTAGCGCCAACGGGACACTTGGGAACTTTTTTTTGGTGAATAAGAACATGCTTCCGAATGTCTCTGCAAAAACTCAGCTTTATATCAAAGATGTCTACCTCATTTCAAATCGGTCCTGGACTATAATGTACCATGTATCTCACCTATTAATTCTAATATTGGTATTATTATTGAGTACCAATACTACCAATTACCAACAATTATGATACAATAAAAATGATGATTGGGTACTAGTTTTATTTTAGCAAAATAAATATAATAATCATAATTACTAATACCTAATGGCTTCAAATTCAGTGTGCTCACTTGAATAGTCCATGTTCTTGCATTAACGCCATTAACTCTATTTTTCATTCAAGTGAGGTGAAAAGATGCATAATTTGAAAAATCCCGAAAATTCCGGGATTTCGGTGGAAAAATCCCGGGATTTTCGGGATTGGAAATCTAACGGGATCCCGGGATTGGATGCCCTAGGTGTGAGTCACTGACTTCACTATGATGGTTCCCTTCCATTCTGTCGAAACGGTTTGGGGCGATTTTCGATATCTGCTTTTGTTTCAGTCTTACCGGCAATTGTAAGTTTTGTATTTGACACCCTGTATAGCTAGGTATATTCCCACGTTCTTATTTTGAATTCGGTCGCAATCGGATGCATGCCCTACGTTGTTATTTTCATTGACTAGACAAACATCGTTCAGGTTTAGGTAGGCCGTAGGTTGACATCGACTTGTCGATAGCACCTATGTAGATGGATATGTAGGTAGGTATAGTACGTTTAGCAAAAGTATGATTCGAGTGAGCTAGACGATTTCCCGAATTTCTCCTTGTCACTAAAGGCGTCACGTGGCGAAACTCCCACGAAACTCGAATTACACTTGAGTTAAACATACTCTAGGTAGGTACAGTTGAGAGCGAAATGATTCATACGGCTTCGCTAGGAAGTCGGCTGGATTTCAGAAATGTTAGCTGCTTGGATCGTTCTTGAATGCCAGTTTTGATTACGACCAATCTCTAATTAAAACTGGCATTCAAGAACAATCCAAGCAGCTAACATTTCTGAAATCCAGCCGACTTCCTAGCGGTGCCGTATGAATCATTTCGTTCCCATCTGTACCTATCTATTTACTTGAACCCTCGATATTATGAAGTTGAATTGCGATAGGTAAAAGTCAATGTAAGGGTAAATGCCATAGTTACATGTTACACCAATGATTTTCAAAGAAGTTCTCTTGTAGGTACCTACAATATTCATACCTAGATAGGTATAGATCACAGTAGTGAGTAGTAGTAGCACAGTGTGGAAGAAAATCAATGGATTGTAGGTACAACGATTGTACCTATCATTTATTCAGAGTGACAACAGCTTTATCCTTGATGCAGAACGCAAATGATACTCGACCGCGAATCTATTAAATTTTAAAATAAATCATCAGTCCTTGAACTGAAAAAATGGACGGTGACGTGACATTTTAATGAAAACGTGTAAAAAGATCGGTTATCATAATCGATTATTCCTTTACACGGTGTCACTGGAACTGCGTGTCGCAAATTATGTGATTATTATGATAGCGTGTAAGTAATATAACGCAATGTTTACCTTTCACTTTACTCATGGGTCCCCGATAGCACCGGTAGTTTCAATTTTGTTTGTATGCATACAAAGTTATTTGGACTTCAATTAAAAGGAAGTTTGAAGGAAGTTTGTGCATGCAGTGATTTTGATTGATCCGTTCACGTCAGGCCAGCGTATGTCACAATAACAGTTTTAACAGGCTATCCACATCCTTTACTTGGGCTATCCAGAATAGTGGTTGAAAATCGCTATTGCAATTTGTAACAATACTGATCGGTGTGAAACTACTTCAAATGTATAAATCATGTTTAGGACTTTATTATTATTATTATTATTATTATCATTATTATATTATTAAATAACCGAAGTGACGGAAGTGGAGCCAAACTGCTGCAATAGCAGCTCCTGGGAACAACCTCGATCAGGATAGACACCGTCCAACTTAAATAAGAGAAATTTTAAGAACTTTCTCTGGATTTCGCCTAGTGAGACGACCAAACGCAGGAAGCGTAGTTACTCCAGGCGGGACAGAACGATGGATCTCTTGAGTTCCTGATGAGGAAGCCCAGGGCCCTGCTTGCCCCTCTGCACGCATTCTCGATGTGCTGGGAAAAGCAACAAATCGAGTCAAACTGCACCCCTAAATCCCGGATCAAATCAGGTCTCTCGAGAATATGATCTCCAATGGCATAGTTGAACCTGATAGGCTTTGTCAACCTGGTAAAAGTCTTGCAAACGCCCTTGTCTATATTAAGTGTCAAGCCATTGTCGGAGCACCATATCTACCTGCAATCAGCCCAGGTCCTCCTGTAGATCTACCCTGGGTTGCACCAACGCTCAATTAATTTGATACGAGATTAGTGAAATTTTCTTTTGGACAGTACTCTTTAGTGAATAATAGAAATACTGATCCCACAAAAGAGAGTGATACATTTATCGATTAGCTTGAGATTTTATGCATTTCCCATGATCAACCCACTAGGATTGGCCAGATTAAAATCCATTCAATCTCGTATTAGCAGTGCCGGTCTTTGCAATTTTGGCGCCCCGGGCAAGAATGCGAGACCGCCGCCCCTATCTTGGCTCCACGAGCGAAGCGAGCAAAAATGAAGTATTTTTCTTGCAATAATGGAGCTTTGTGTGCTTTTACAGGAGCAAATTCGGTGATCGCCGCTAGCAAGTCGTTTTTTGCTTTCGTAAATTATAATTTTTTTTGATTTCAACCGCGATTTTTCCGCCCCTATGAGCTGGCGCCCCGAGCGATCGCCCGTTTCGCCCTACCCTAAGGCCGCTACTGCGTATTAGCGATAATTGCGTATTATTTTTTTGGTGCAACCCAGGGCTAGACAATCATAAATCGAATCAATTCTCTGAGAAAGTTTAAGATCGTCGGCGTATAAGAAGAGAAGAGTTTTTCAGTATCTCACCGATGTCGTTGACATAAATGGTAAAGAAAATGGGTATTAGATTGATGCCCTGGAGAACCCCGGAAGAGACATCAAAATTTCCGGAGTCGTGATCGCTAACCCGAACGAACTGCTTACGTTTTTCGAGATATGATCTGAAAAGAGTTACTACAGGAGTTGAAAATCCAAAAACGCTCAGTCTTTGGGGAAAAGTTGAGCATCAAACGTCAACTTGAGCAATCGAGTATTTGATCGCTCTGTATTATTTTCCAGAAAAAGATAAAAGTCACCCTACGGGGAACCACGTAGGGTATAAAATGGCCTATTAAAAAAAAAGTGAATATGTCCTGAAGGGCGTAGAGGCTCAGCAGAGCAGCTACCCATCAACAATACGTTGAAATGTAGAGAAGACAAAATACAGAAGTTCATTTGTTTTTAAACGATTGCGTGGTGCAAATGACAAACACCTTTGCATCCACCGTAAATGCGAAGGTGTTTGCGACTTGCACCACAATGGTTTTTTTTTTAATGGACTGTACCTATGTATACAAACATATGTATACAATAATTGTTCACAATTTCCTAGTTATCTCTAGTTATGACATGGCCTAGTTAAAAATCAGGAAATGGTTATGATTACTATAAAGAAAAAAATCGATTTGACAGAAACATGTCGATTCTCAGTTGAATCGGTAGGTCTAGGTATACAGATGTCCCGACTTTGACCCTAATAATTTTAAGGGTGGATAGACCATCAAAAATGACGCTGACTTGACCATAAATTTTCAACGAACGAATTTTTAACGTTTATACATTATTTTCAAGAAGCAATAAATGAGTCAAAATTTGAAGGGTTGTATTTTCGTTATTAAACGTTTGAGATATATGTTTGAGTGGTCAAGTCAGATTAATTTTTGATGGTCTATCCATCCTTGAAATTAATAGGGTTAGTCAGGATACTGTTTTTCTAACGCCACATTTTGAATTTGGCCGCAATCGAATGCAAATTGTTGATTTCAAAATTTCTGCGAATTTAGTGTTACCTACCCACACTACCTACTGTTTTTGTTCATAGTTATTGCTTGTAAATGTTTCTTAGTTTGGGTGCCAATATGCTCTAGGTACCCATTAATGGCTATTCCAAAATGTTTAATAGTCGATTTTCACTGTCGGAAACACGCGCAGATTTTGAATTTGCATGGGCGCTGATACACTGCTGAGTTTCAGCCGCTGCGCCGAGCCACTTTGTGGTCATTTTCAAAAATCGTGACTATTGACCCGCGGTCAATCAAGGTGGAGTTTCTGTTAGGAGAAAGTTCAAATATCCTTTTCGAAATATAACTTCGGATATAAAATATGTCCATATATTTCCATAAGAACAAGTACTTGTTAGCATGTCACAAGTCTAGTTGTAAAATTCAGCACCTAATTCAGCATTGTTATTATTATAATTGTTAACCATTATTGCGGCAAGATTTTTCTTGATTCGCGTACCAAAGCCATGAGCTACCCATTGGAGTTGGAGTTTTTCGCAAAAAATCCATTGTCAAGGACTGTGATGGACAGACACACAGACACATAGACACACAGACGGACCAAGCGAGGACAAAACCGCCTTCCCGTTTGGAGAAAAGCGCTAAATACTGTGAGAATACAAGAACGTAAGTATGGGTACCATTTGGGGACAAGCAACATTTTACTTTTGTGAATCGTTACGAACTTCGGCTAGATAAATCGGACTTTTCCTTCAGACGTTGACTTGTAAGAAACGTATGATGCACTGATGTATGTGAAACATCAAAAGGGAGCTTTAGTTCGTAACGATCCACAAAAATAAAATGTTGATTGTCCCCGTTTTTGTTGTCCACCTAGGTACTTCACTTACAGTTTTTTCTGTGCCTAATATAAATCACATTTGAAATTACTACTCTAGCTCGGCTTATTATGCGAGTAAATACAATGTTTTGCATAATTAAACGACCCCCTTCAAAACCCGTAGGTACCTAGATGGTCGTAAACAAATTTCCCGAATGTCGTTCTGCAGGGTGTGGAATTGTTCGCGTGTAGTTTTCCCATGAGGATTATCCTTGTCCGCATCCACTCCTACTTCGGGTTTTATACACTTGAAATTATGCTCAATTTATGCTTTGCACTTTTTCGGATTAATATTTTACTACCAACTTCCTTATTTCTCTTGTTCTCCACCTTCAAATTCAGGTTCCTCCCTCTTAAGAATACTTATTACATCAAATTTCTACTCTTTTGCACCCATGCATCGTGTTTGAAGTCTTGCGGTGGCAAATTAAACTTGGTCGTGTCATTTTACTTCCCCACCCACCACCCAACGAGGAGGGGAAGTACTGTGAACGCGCAATTTTTTTTTTGAGGTTTCCACGGATATATTCGTTTTGATGTCGAATAAACCCATTATTAGTTTTTGGCTGTCATGTGTCAAACGGAAGTGCGACTAGAAAAAAAGCTCTGTCTCACGGAACTTGATTTGCGAGACCTATGCCATTTTAAAGCCCATAAAAAACTGTATTTAGAACAATTAGGCCCAGTCTTACGAAACCAGAATAGTGTTATTCGAGTATAAACCTGGGATAAATGGCATGCTGACAAAGGCGAGGACAAAGGTAGCCTAGGAGATTACACCGAGTATAGAGCTATACCAAGCTTACCCCGGTTTCGTAAGACTGGGCCTTAAAAGTATTGCCCTATCTGTCATCTGTTTGATAATAAGACATGTCAAAGTTCAAAACTTTACCATTCAATTATTCAAAATCTATCCGATTGATCGAAACCAAATTTGTCGGGAAGCAACAAAACAAAAGAGTCAAATTAAGTCTGCAGTTGCAATCTTCCACCATTTTCCAGTCGAGCGTTATGAATTTTCAAATTTTCTCTTGGCCGTTGCCACCCAAGAGGGCCTCTCGCACGTACTTTGACCAGGACGACTCGCTTTTGATGCAAGACTCCACTCAAAAATTCATTCCTGCTTGGGGATCGACTTTTTTTCAAAGATTCAAACTGATATCGGAAGTATATTGGATTGGCCGTCGTGTAGACCCATTTTCAAAAACAGTACGGTTCCGGTTTTCTGACTAATTTTTTCAAAATTGAATCAGCTCATTCCGTGAATTTGAAAGAATTGCACTGCAAACTTTGATATGCGGTGAGCCCCACGAAATATTCATTTTAGGTGCGCGCAGACATGCTGAGAATCAAAGTTGGAGAAAAGATTAAATTATTTTTTGGAGGGAAAATTTTCGAAATCGTACCGACGCGACGGTTTCCGAGTTATCATCTCTGGAAAAACTGCAAATTTTCCAACTTTTTATCCTGTGAACAGATTTGTTTAATAAGAGGTAAGTAACAAATTGGCCTATTCCCATCCCCAAATAATCAGCAGTCATTTGCGGAAAATTCGGAAGCCCTACGGCTTGTCGTTTATATAGGGGGAGTTCGATGACAAGACAGACGGACGGACATCAATGTGCGGCGTGTGGCGTGTGAGTGTGTGAGTGACAATTTACCAGGGCAATAAATGAAGCGATGGCTTTCTAACAGACGCTGATCGTACGAAATTTTGACTTATATCGCCCGTCAGATTTGCCAAATAATTTATTGCATCTGATGCACTCAGGAGAAAATGCGAGGAAGGATTTGAAAGTCACCACCACACAAACCGCACAAGTCAAATTATATGTGTCACAGTTCACCAGTATTCTGGAAATTTTATGACCGTGCGGTATGGCGAGAATTGCATTCGGATGGTAATTTATTATGTGTTCTATTTTACGGTGATGCATGCTTCTAAGTTTAGGAGGGTAGATGCATGACAAGTGTCTGCTGGCATTTGGACATGCAAATGTACATGTTTTGAACAAGCCATTGTTATTTGTTAGTTACTGAACTGCATCCGTCTCTTGCTAAACTGAACTAAATCTGTTCAGGTAGATATTTCACGGGACTTCAGAATGCATGATGTGAACTACCGTATTATAATATGTGCCCATACGTATGTTACGATCGCGCTAAAAAAAAACCGTAGTGCAAGCGGTACACACCTAACAATACATCGATACTGCATTTTGGAGTGCAGTAACGAGATTTGGTATGGGCATACTTTATACCAAGACAAGCGATTTGACCCGCAGCACTCGATATTTTGTCCCTTAGGGGGCCAATGGGGGCCCTCCAAATTTTCAAGATGCAAGAACTTTTACATGACGATCATTGAGTATCGTCATGTATGTCATAAGTGAAGCTTACGGGTCTATTGAAAATATTTTCATCAATTGTCGTTGTGTCCGATTCATTCTTCACACTTGAAAAAAAATTTCTTTGGCAGAGGTCAAAAAAACTGTTTTTATTTTTTCTTCTATGCAAGGAGACGATAAATTCATATGTTCTGTTGCGTTCCCAACTAAATCGCATTCCCTAAATCTAATTATAAAGAAAATTTTCTTGTAATGGTATTTTTCAAAGTTGTGACCTCTTCAGTACCTCTTTTCCAAGAGCATTTCTTTCTATGTCCCCACTGGATATCACTCGTAATTTTTGCAGGAATGGAGACCTCGAACTCTTTTCCTGGTGGTTGCGAAGCAACATGACTCTAAAACGCCCAAGAGAGCCCAAACTTTTTTTTTTCTGCTGGGCCGTCCAACTTACGATATTTTGATTTTATGGTAGGAGAGACGCGGACCAGTATTCAATCCAGGCTGCAGGCACAGGCGATTTGTTTTCAACAGAAAATATTCTTCCATGCCGTGTTTTATTGCAGTACAACAAAACGCAGAGTCGTTGGGTGTAAGTAGGTATATTTTCCGGTAGATTTTATTCGCCTAGACTAGATCTTATTTATTTGCGCGTCTCCCCTACTACAAAATCAACATGCCAAAAATTTGACGGCCCAGCAGAAAAAAAAAGTTTTAGGGCTCTCTTGTATGTTTTGAAGCTATGTTGCATGGAAATTACTAAGAAAAGAGTTCAAGCTTCTCATATCAGCGAAAATTGACAGTCTTATCCACTAGGAACATTGAAAAAAATGCTGTTGAAAAAAGTGTACTGAAGAGGTCACCTCTTCTTGGGAAAATGATATTGCGAAAAAATTGTCTTCATATTTGGGCTTACGGAACGCGATTTAGTTGGGAACGCAACAAAACGTATGAATTTATCGTTTCCTTGCACAGCAGAAAAAATAAAAACAGTTTTTTTGACCTCTGCGAAAGAATTTTTTTTTAAATGTGAAGAATGAATTGGACACGACGACATTTGATGAAAACATTTTTAATAGACCCGTAAGCTTGACTTATGACATACATGACGATGCTCAATGATCATTTTGCAAAAGTTCTTGCATCTTGAAAACTTGGAGGGCCCCCATTGGCCCCCTAAGGGACGAAATATCGAGTGCTGCGGGTCAAATCGCTTGTCTTGGTATAAAGTACGCCCATGCAAAATCTTGTTACTGCACTCCAAAATGCGGTATGCTTTTGCGTACCGCTCCCACTACCGGGTACACTGAAAATACTTTGAGGCTTTAGTTTCTGGACTTCTGGTTGTGTGAGGTTGATGCATTCAACCGAGCATTCAACCATGTTGATTGATCACACTAGTGCGCATGCAGAATACATGCATACCTCACCATTACACAAATAAAAGTCCAAAAACTAAGGCTTCAAAGTATTTCCACTGTCCTCGTTTTTTTTCGCGCGATCGTACCTACTATCCAATACCCCACCCCTCCTTATCTAAATTTTTTGTTTGACTTGATCATCATACTATCATTACTATCCCAGTCTTGACTCTCAAAGGAAAAAATAGAACAGAATGGAACGACAAAAACGATAATAATTCACCTACCTACCCATCATCTCAATTCGAAAGGAGTAAGCAGTCAGAGTGATATTGATTCCTCATTCCTTAGGATTTAATAATGTAACTTGATTCGGTGAATTACGGCAAAATACACATTAAAAACCATTAAGGGGAGAATCAAAAGCTAAGGAGCAAGACGCTTACCAGCAGCCGCTCACGTTAACTGAACTTTACGGATACACTATCAACAGGATATTGGGATTTGAAGACAGTAAACACCAATAACACCCGTCACTTTCAAAATAGCTTCTGTTTATTAGACAAATAAAACGAAAACCTCTACTTTCCCAATAAAATACATAAGGGAGAACCATACAGACGCGATAACCGCAAAGGATGCACACAATATTGGGTTTCTGAACAGATAAAATGTAGGTATACAGGGTGTAACCTATCCCAAGATCCTACAATCAACAGAAGATTATTTATGGCGTAGAACATTACATTATTATTTGATCAATACGTATTCATCTGAAACTGCCTTCTCAAATTAATGATGCACCTTGAATTGTCAACGCATTATCTCCAAGAATTCGTTGTTACTAGTGCTTTTTTTCTGTCCATCAGTCCGTCTTGTTGGTAAACTCCTCTCAAACAAAAAGTTGAAAACTGTATTTTTTTTTAGTTCCAAATGCTTCAGTATGGGTTTTATTGTTGTAGGCGAAATGCATGTTGCTCCTCTTTCAAGCAGTGCAATGTGACGTCGTGTTTAGTCACGAAATTGGCTATACTTTCTAACGATTTGGAATTTCTCCACATGGTCTTCACCAAAAATTGTCAAAAAAACCAGGGCCGCTTCCAAAACAATCCATATTTGTGTAGGTCTTCAAGTTTGTAGCTATCGTCTCTGTAACTCTTCATATCTCTTGATTTTTTTGACTGCTTACTCAATTTTGGGATTACAGTTTAGTACATAGGTACAGATAAAAATAACTTGAAAGTATAATCCAACACCCGTAAAATTGATGAAAAGACGAATAAGGAACGAATTATATCTAGGTACCTCCCAATATAACCTAGGTACTTACAGTTAGTGCCTACCTATATAATCCCTCAGGTATGATGAGTAGTCAAGGTAGGTAATTGGAAAATGACCTATACTTGGAAAGTATAAATTTATAAATATTTGTAACCAGTGTCGGACTGGTCCACCGGGCAACCGGGCAAATGCCCGGTAGGCCAATCCCCAGTTTGGAGGCCAAATTGTCCACATTTGGAAAAATTTGCACTTAGAGTGCTTTTTTTTTAATCCAAATTTTCAATTTTGTATCAAAGCCTGGTCCACTTTTGTTCGTGCATATCATGCATTGACTATTTCTTAGTAGTCACTAGTCGTGGAATGACAAGATTGTGTGTGAGGCTCCCGCTGCTCCCGCAGTTGGTTTGTTTTATCTGCCATCTAGTTGTGCTCTTTCTTCACCGTCTATGTAGAATTTACATCTTTAGCCACATGCAGAAATCATGGACAAATTCACAAGTAGATCAGTATCTTTGAAATCAAAACTGTTGATGGGCTCATATGCAAAAATCCGGCTGGGTTTCATTTTTGTTCGCTATTATTTCTGTAATTCCAGGACTAATGTTAGAATAATGTTAGCAGGAGCGTTCTGGTGTGTTTCGGAGCGCGCGTGTAGGCTTTTTTCCGTACAACTGTACGGAGACTTCAGCAGTGGGTCAAGCTACATCTGTTTGGCGGAGGCGCCGGTTCCACAGCACGGCAGAATTATACGGGTAATCTGCAAGATTTTTTTAGAGTTGTATGGAAACCGTATGTTGGGTCACTGTGGAGACTGCTGGAGAATGCATGGAACATTCGAGATGAATCAGTCGGACCTATATAAGGCATCAATCGTCGCCTCACGAGCAGTTATGCATTGGAATGCGAAGTGGTAGCGAGCGGATTAAACACGAGTAGTAATCACAGCGATATTCCCAAGTAAATAATTGTTGGCGTGTATTTATTGTAGTACGCAGTAATACTCGTAAACAGTGTGTGTTTTAAAACGATTGTCTCAATTATATTCGAACCCGTACTAGTCCGGGTACTAAGGGAAAAAACTCTGCACTTAGTGATAAAGTTTTGAAACTTGGCACACATGCTCTTTGAATTATTCTCAACAAACCTGGATGTAGGGCAGACTTGACAGGTAGCGTATACAGGGGGGGGTCCCCTGTATAGTCCCCTGCGGCGCTAACTGGGGGGCGGGCCCCTCTAACTCCCCTTTCGGTTTCGAGGCCACTTTCATTCTTTGCCCGGTAGGCCAAAATTTGCCAGTCCGACGCTGTTTGCCCTCATCATCCTTCATTAGTGTTACAAGGTTTTACGCGGGAAATTTGTCATGAAGATCGTTAGAATAAAAACTAGAGGAAACACGGGCAAAACGGGGTACCGTGTAAGCTCAAAAACTTTTGGAATTCACAACTATCTAAACTAGGAACTGCCTGTAGCCTGTAGGGACGGGCAAACCAAATCTAAGAAAGATTAAACCGAAATTTGATAAAACCAAGGAAGGCACTCTTTTCTTGATCTAAAGCACGAGCGAAAATTACACGGCAATATCGGCAAACACCAAACAACTACAAACTACGTGAACAAGAATTTCCGTTCTTGTCAACATCTTCCCGTTTTATGGATCGTGGTGGAGAATGAATATCTATTTTATATGAAATACTGAATGGATTGCGCCAGAGTTGAGAAAGTCAGAACGATTTTCCGCTTTACCCGCCTACCCCGTTTTGGCCGGGTTTCCCCTACCTATAGCTTTTACCCCGCGATCTGAGCCATATTTGAACATATAGATAGGTACCTAATCCCTACATATTTGAATCCAGTACTTGGATAATTTTCAAGTAGGTACCCACATACTTGGATACCTTTTTATGTACCATCTTCGGCTTGGTTTTTTTTAGCGCATTTTCCATCTTGATGAAAATCGCTATTGCAACCGCTTTGTCCGTCCGTCCGTCCGTCCGTTCGTCCGTCCGTCCGTCCGTCCGTTCCTTGAACTCCTCCCAAACTAGACGACCTAGCTTTCTAATTTTTTCGCTGTTACATAGCTGCCACTCCCAAAGGAGGGCTAGGCTATATTGGATGTCTATATTGCGCCGCCAACATAGAGAAAACCGCCCCCTATAAACTTGAAATAACATAATATTGCACTTTCTACCAGACCTGATGCTCTGGTGTTCTCATTTTTTTAATAATACATAGTTACCACTTATAAACGTAAGCCAAGAAACATTCCGTCTTCAATATGCGCCGCCGACATGGGAAAACTGCTGAAAACCGCCCCCAATCACTTTAAAATGAAAAACATAAACCCGAAGACATAGCGATCTGATTCTTTCGGTATATAAATAGCTGACTAAAAATGGGAAAGGATAGGCTACTTTTGGTTAGTCGCCGCCCCCAGATTCCGCCCCCAAACGATAAAAAGTGCAACTTTCACAAATGTTACTGATTAAGATGTTCCCTTAAACATTTAGGAACTGCCAACTCAAATTGTGCAACATTTGCTCAGCCGAACGCTGCCGCTCCCACACGCCGCCCCCAAAGTGAGAGAGAAATGTAAAACATGAACCTTAAGACATAGCGATCTAATTCTTTCACTATATTGATAGCTGACTGAAGTTGGAAAAAGATAGGCCACTTTTAATAAGCCGCCGTCTCCAGCTGCCGCCTCCAAACAAAAAAAAATGCATCTTTCACAATTTTCACTGATTGTCATATTTCCCTTACATTCAGAAACTTCCAACTCAAACTGTGCAACAGTTACTTTGCCGAATGCTGCCGCCCCCACACGCTCCCCTTGAAGTGAGAGATGAATGAAAAACATAAACCTGAAGACATAACGATCTAATTCTTTCGCTATATGGATGGCTAACTAAAAATGGGAAAGAATAGGCTACTTTTGATATGGCGCCGCCTCCAACTTCTACCCCCAAAAGAAAAAAAGTGCAACTTTCAATAATTTCCACTGATTTGCATTTCAATGTTACCTCAAACATTCAGAAACTCTAAACTCAAACTGTGGAAGAACTTCTTTGCCAAACTCTGCCGCTCCCACATGCCGCCCCCAAAGTGAGAGATAAATGTAAAACATAACCCTGAAGACATAGCGATCTAATTGTTCCGCTATATAGATAGCTGACTAAAAATGGGAAGAGATAGGCCACTTTTGATTAGCTGCCGCCTCCAGCTCCCGCCCCCAAACAAAAAAATGCAACTTTCACAATTTTCGCTGATTGTCATATTTCCTTAAACATTTAGAAACTCCTGACTCAAACTGTGCAACAGTTACCTATTTTGCCAAATGCTGCCACTCCCGCACGCTGCCCTTAAAGTAAGAGATAATAATGGAAAACATAAACCCGAAGACATAGCGATCTAGTTCTTTCGCTATATGGATAGCCGACTAAAAATGGGAAAGAATAGACTACTGTTGATCAGTCGCCGCTCCCAGCTCCCGCCCTCAAACAAATAAATGATACAAAAACAAGTGTAGCAAGACTTAGAGAAAAATCCCTATCCTTAAAAAAATATTGATGAGTGAAAGAATTTTCATTCAAATCTATTTCATTGGCAAGTACCCCATTCTGATAACAAAATATCTCAATGAGTTTCGAATGAAGAAAGTGGGCAAGGAATGGTGTTTCTCCTTCAACCAAATTTCTTTATGTTCACAATATGCCTCTTTGAGAAAATGCGCTACTGAGACTCACGCACGTGAAGGCATACTCACTTGTTATAGTTTCAAATGGTTGTATTTTTCACTTTCAAAATAAAATATCAATAAACTTTTGCTCTATGTTGTTCCAGTTTAAAGCAAAAAGATTAGATGAAGTTTTTTATTCGATGGTATGGACTTTGACAATCTACTTTTATTCCAATACGGTGCTTTCAATCGAAAATATAGAAAATATCAGAGAGTGACAACAGCGAAGACCCCGTAGGAAAGAAGACAAGTTTGATTGATGTTTTCCTTCATTGTTGTAAAAATATCAATTCATTTTTCAAACTTCAATTTGGACGTATTCCATAGGTACTGTATTCTTTTATAAATACGAGGGGAACAAAAACAACCCGTTTCGCGTTTCATATTTTGTTACACTACACCCTCATCATTCTTTCAAAGTGGTTGATTAATGATAACTAGCACGAATTGCGAAGGGATGTCGGCTAATTTACGCGGAAAAAATGTCTTTGGTGTCTATCCCTTTCGGTGAGAAACCGAATATCATGCGACTGACGAATGCTGGATTTATGCAGAATGAAATTGAATCGAACTAACTTACATTTTACACTTTACATTCATGCCTATTCTGTATCTCGTAACGAGATCGTTAGCCGCATGCTATCCTTGTCTGTGTCTATGAATCTCCTATACCTCCCTCTCTGTCTACCTGCGTTGAGGAGTCGTTACGAGGATACAGAATAGCAGAACAGTTTGACAATGCAATGACAACGAAAATCAGCTTCTTGATTTTGTATAGGGGCAGGTGGTCCGATTTTAAATTCCGCCACTGTACCTACCTAGGTACTTTGTCAAACCATAAAATCCGGTGGCAATGTTTCTTAGTGAATAATTAGTTTTAACTCTCATTGAAGACGAAAGTAGGTACAGTGACTACAGTGACGGCTAAAATAAATATTGCTGAACAATATACAGGTGTCCAGAAAATGGTGGAAAAGCTCTCCAGTACCTTGTAAGGGACCCTTCAGGGAATTCCGAAAAAAATGATGAAAAAATTCTTCGACTTTCATTTTTGGGGTTATCAAGGGTCAAGGGAATGGCCCTTTGAACCCGCCTAGTATTGTTAATTCAAAATATTTCAGTTTACTGTTGACGGCTTAATTTTGAGAAAGAAATATCTACAATAGAAATGTTTAGCGATTTTTTTTCATTTACAGGGTGAGTCAGAAACTAAGAAAATTATTATTCGAAGGGCCAGTTTTGACCCTTCTTGGGGGCTTCAAAAGTGAAAGTCGGAAGAATTTTTTCCTCATTTTTTCGGAAAACCCTGGAGGGTCCTCCACAACGTACTGCACGAGGGGTAAACCACTGACGGAATTTTTGTACACCGATTTCCAATGATATTTCGAATGATTTCCAAGGATTTCCAAAGATTTCCAATGATTTCCAAATGATTTCCAAATGATTTCCAAGTGATTTCCAATGATTTCCACATGATTTCCAATGATTTCCATGGAAGTGTACACCAGATTTCCAAGGTGGTTTACCCCTCGGTACTGCAGAGCTTTTCCGCCATTTTCTGGACACCCTGGTAGAATAATTTTTTATGCATCGATGCATACAGATCAAACTTGAGGAACAAAATGAATGTCTCATAGGGTGTGAAAAAATAATCTTTTGGCCCCAGAGCTTCAGTCACGGATACAGCCTGCCCGTATCTTCGTAAACCGGTGGCTAGATTTGACGCAATTTCGTTGAAGTGGAAAAAAAACTCAAAAAACAAGGGTCGTGGTGTCGCGGTATACATATATTTTTGATATTAGGTCCGTAATAGGTATTTAGTACATTATACATCAAGGTTGAGGAAGTATTATTAGAGAGGCTGAAGCGCCAGTTTAGATCTCAACGAGCAGCTGAGTCTGCAACAACTGTATCTTTGCTTCAAGAAGTTGCTGAACCAGACCCAAATTTATCGAATTTTCAAGTGGAAAAAACTTCCTTTGAAGGTGTGGCGTTTCATAACATGTAATATTTTTTTATAAATAAAGTACAATATGCTCTGTTCGCCGTTTTTATTTATATATAGTTACTGTTAGGTAGTTAGGTATCTATTTATTAAAAAGAAGGCAACCTATTATAGTACAATAGGTGAGGGTTGTGAATCTTATTTTCTTTATTATAGATAAGTTTCAAGATTGTTCCTAGTTATCACGAGCTGACGATTTGTACAATTTACAGCCCACAGGCCCCTTGTCAATTTTACGGCCCTCCAAAGTTGAAGTCCAAACTCGTAATATAGTATCGCACTGGTAAGTGGTAACCTAGGTGTCAACAGACAGATCTGATTCATTTTCGCGTAAAATAAATGAGCTAATTCGAAGTGAAAACTTTTGTATTAGGTACCTATGCCTATTTATTTTGGTTGTGCTGGTTAAATACCACCTACACGCGACAGTAAAATTTTTACTACTTTAATTGTTAAACGTTTGTGTATTATTGAGGCGCTTTACGTCTTTGTTTAAAAAAACAAACATGTTTTGCGAGTTTTCGTTCACCAGAAATGTAAATTCCATGTTAATTGCAATGATACCTAGAAAACCGCAAAGAATCGGATGATTAATTTGTTTTCATTTTTTGATATTCTATTTTTGATATAATCACCTTGTCAACATCAACTATGAAAAATTACGGGTTTCCCAATATTTGGGTCAACAGATTTTTCTGGGTTGATATCACAATTTTGCGAGCATAGGAATGTGAAGAGATAAAAATTGCAAAAAGATACCGTTTTGAACCCTCTGTACATGATCCGGATCTCTTGCCGCGTAAACTTGGTGAGTCTGCAGAGGTCTTCGAGCGCCACGGGTACTGGCTTGGGCACCCTGGACGTCTCGATCTCGAAGACCACCTCCTCCATGGGACTGTCTGACGGCGTGGCCATCTTTTAGCAGCGTTTTCAGTGCAAGAACACGGTTGGAAGACACAAATCAGTAGCATTATTCGACCGCCACATCACTCTGACTGTTCTATCATCTGCCGCTCAGAAATTTATTCCGGTGCATCCTTCTATTTATAGCGGCCCATTCCGTGGAGTACAGCGCGACTCCAAAGGGGACCGGTGTTCCTTCCCATGATGATAAGCCAAAGGGTGGTGGTATGGTGTTTTGCGAAAAAGGACGAATTTTTACCGCGAGTATTTTGTGTGTGTGAGTTTCCACCACCGATCACGTAATTGTCGAGTCGAGCGAGCGACGGGAAGTCGGCGTTTTCGTGAGGATTTCCCGGATTCGCCCGGACCAACACTGGTGGTCCTCTGTTTGAGCTGCAGACTGCACCCTGATTGCGCAAGTCCTGCGTTGTCCTGCTGTGAGGGTGCTCTCTCTACTACTCCACTTCACGGCGGATAGCAGACAAAATGTGCGAACAGTACAAATCCTGGCATGCAAGGCGTCTTTTGCCTTCCTTAACTCCTGCTAGCTCCGCCAGTAAATCCAAGAAATCGGATTTTAGCTGACCATACCCTTCACCATAGACCGAGTATAATCGAGGGTGCGCCCCGACGTTGATGATTGCTCTTGACATTATTTGGTCATATATTAAACGTCCTCTCCCCTGTGTGGTGTGCTGTATGCTCCCGAATCACGTATTATGACCCAAAGTGCCCTAAAGTAATGAATGCGTTCCACTCAGAACCGGACTAACCCACCAAGCGCGCGAGCTGCTGAGAGCTTCGAGCTTCGTTCTCGAAATATTTCAGTTCAATATCTCGGAAACAACATTTTTAAAGGCCGAACTATTAATAAAGGAATAATGATTGTTTTCTTAAATGAAAATTGGGTTGCTAGACCTTATAAAAAAAAATAAATACAAGTTTTTCCATAAAGATTTATTTCAATTTTGAAGCCTCACAAAGTTAGAATAGGGGTCACAAGTTCAGATTCAAAACAAAGCCGCAAATCACCATATTCCAATATGTACTTAGTTCCTTAGTTGTAGGTTGTAGTACCCAGCTTCAATCAAGAATTTAAAAATCGGTTGTGTCATCCCAAAACTTCCCCGACGAGTAGCAAGGGACGGATGGAAATTTTTGTATGAGACGTCCGGTCCCTTTGGGTGGGAGGTTAGAATTAGAGAGAAAAATTGAAAATAATTTGCAGGAAATTGAAAATTTTGAAAAAGTTGAATGTTCCGGGAAACCTCAAATCTCTTTCCAAATCATCATTACGTATTGTAAAAAACGTCAATTAAGGCTTCACTTGATCCTTAATCCATTGAGCTCCATCACTCAAGTCTGGTCTTGATAACCTAGGTTGGTTTTACATTTTCAACACGGAAATTCCCGGGGAAAAAAATTGTAAGAAATCAATTTTTTTTCAATCTATTTTATCTTGGTCCAATCAATCCGGACGAAAACCATTTCCGGCTCTGTTACAAGTCTATAATCTCACATTCAAGATATAAAAATGTCACATTCCTTAACTGCTAAAACATGACATAGGTACAGGGTGAAATATTCTCCTTCTCTTTTCTTTTTTTCCTGGGCCACAATCATTTGGATGATAATCTTATCCATTTCGATGGAGAGCGTAGAGTATTCAGCAAAACATATTGAAAATTTAAGTTTCTGTAATCACTGTAACTATTGGCTACTGTAGCACTAAGCATTTCTGCGATTTTGGTTGTGCGAGGAGTTGCTAAGGAAATTTTCTTTAGCAACTCCTCGCACAACAAAATGGAAGCAAAATATAATTCATCCTATACAGGGTGGTCCTCGTTTTATGTCATTAAATTTAAGGATCAATAGAAAATGAAAAATGAAGGGGACTTTCTTCAGAAAACATATTTGAGAAATGCCTAATAACAGAGATACAGCCCTTCGAAGTTGGAAATAAATAATCGTTTTTTCCGCATAACTTTTGAACCGTTCAACCGATTTCATTCAAAATAGAACCAAAGGTTTACTGAAGTTATCCCCTGTTGAACAATCATAACATGTTCCATTAAAAAGTTTCGGGAGCGTAGATATCAGGGGGTGTTCCTACTCCCCCCCCCCCATTTCTCACCCACCAGTTATTTTTGAAAACTGTTCATAATTTTGAATTCTACGTTCAATTTAGAAGAAAAAGTTACTCTTGTAAAATTTTGATTAGAGGCTTCGTTTAGGAGATATTCATCGAGTTTGAAACTTTGGAAAACATCTCGAAATCGCCACTTTCCAGAACCCAAATTGTTTTTTTCCTAAAAATTTCCCGTGTTTTGAAAAAAATGGTGGTTTATCAACTTAGAAATTGTAGAAAACCTATTTCAGCTGAGAAATCATGAGTTTCTTTGGATTTTAATTTTTAGACCTTTGAAAGTGGCGATTTCGGGATGTTTCTCAAAGTTTCAAACCCAAATATCTCCTAAACGAAGCCTCTAATCAAAATTTTGCAACAGTGATTTTTTCTTCAAAATTGAACGTAGAATTCAAAATTATGAACAGTTTCCAAAAATAACTAGAGGGTAAAAAATAGGGGGGGGGGGGGAAGTACAGTCACCCCCTAATGTCTAAGCCCCTGAAACTTTTTTATGGAACATGTTATGACAGTTGTTCGACAGGGGATAATTTCAGTGAACCTTTGGTTCTATTTATAATCAAATCGGTTGAACGGTTCAAAAGTTATGCGAAAAAAAACGATTATTTATTCCCAACTTTGAAGGGCTGTAACTCTGTTATTAGGCATTTCTCAAATATGTTTTCTGGAGAAAGTCCCCTTCATTTTTCATTCTCTATCGATCCTTAAATTTAATGACATAAAAGTCGAACCACCCTGTATATCAAGTCAAAGTGAAAATGCAGTTTTTCTATATGGCTGGCTTGCGGAAAGCTCTGAGCTTTCCAGTGAGCCAGATAAGATTGTTAACTGAAATAATTCCACTTTGAAAAAAAAATAAAAAAATAAGGTGAAGATATTGACACATTGGAAAAAACTGACTTCACCCTGTACGCAGAATACCAGCGGCTATGGAGGGGTATATTTTCCACATGATCAATATGAGGCTTCAAGGTTGCTAAATAAAGAAAGAATGTTCTTCTCAAGGACTATTTCTTCGGAATAAAATTTTTCAGAGATTTATTTTTAAATTTTCACCCTGTATACTAATTAGTACAAATCACAGGGATGTATGCTTTCCAAATGTTGAACAGGTGGGGATGAGCTAGCTATATAGCAAAAAACCGAATGAGAACTACTTTCTTCAAGCCAGAGATAGTTTTTTGACTATTTCAAGTACACTATTGAAAGGAGATTTGCATGTCGTCCATGACGAATCGTTGCCGACCACGCTGGAAATCCTAAGCGAAGTAACCCTGATAGTAAATTCTACTGAAATCAAGGTACCTAACGAGATGTCCAGCTCCAGACACTGTGTTAGAATAAGCTACAGATAAAGAAAACCGAGTGCTGTTCATTAAAGTTGAAGGAATAAGTGAAGAAGTTGAACCAGCCGTAGGTCATCTTGAGTTGAAGCAACAAATAGTTGAACTCAAACAATTATGTTCCTCAAGAAAACAAAGAATCTCCGATTGAGCTGAAATTGATTTTGACGGACGAAAAACCTGTCTACCAATCTCCCAGACGACTACCAAGACCAGAGTTAGAAGAAGTGAAGAGACAAATCGATATTTGGGTGGAAGATGGAATCATTCGACCTAGCTCTTCCGACTACGCCAGCCCGATAGTATCTTATTCATATTATTATATTATTATTTATATTCTTTTGAGAAAAAGAATGGTGATACAAGAATAGGCGTAGATTATCGAAAACTCAATAAGAACATAGTTTAAGACAGATACCTACTACCAATTACTGATGACCAGTTAGACAGATCAACCGAAGCTCGAGTATTCTCAATAATTGATGAAAAATATGGTTTCTTCCATGTTCCTCTCGATGAAGACAGCATCAAATACACATCTTTTGTAAAACCATTCGGGCAGTACGAGTTCCTGGAGACACCATTTGGACTATGTCATTCGCCAGCGATTTTACAGCGTTTCATCAACGTTTTTAAAGATTTGATCACAGGCAACATTGTACTGACGTATTGGACGATTTGGCCATTCCAGCTAAAAATTTGGACGAAGCGATAAGAAATCTAAAATTGACACTAGAGCAAACTGCCAAATTTGGACTCATGATCAACTGGAAAAAATGTAATTTTCTGAAGACTGAGGTTGAATACCTTGGACACTAATACGCGATGAATTTGTTCGGCCTTCGCCAGCGAAGATTGCAGCTGTTTCCAGATTCCCAGTTAGTGGGAGCGGTACGCAAAATGATACTGCATTTTAGAGTAGAGTAACGAGATTTTGCATAGGCATACCTTATACCAAAACAAGCGATTTGACCCGCAGCACTCCATATTTCGTCCCTTAGGGGGTCCATGGGGGCCCTCCAAATTTTCAAGATGCAAGAACTTCCACAAAACGATCATTGAGTATCGTCATGTGTGCCATAAAAGCTTCCGGGTCTATTGAGAATATTTTCACCAACTGTCATCGTGTCCGTCCCATTCCTCACACTTGGAAAAAAATTCCTTTGGCAGAGGTCAAAAAAACTGTTTTTATTTTTTCTTATATGCCAGGAAACGATCAATTCATATGTTTTGTTGTTTTCCCAATTAAGTTGCATTCCGTAAGCCTAATTATGAAGAAATTTTTTTTGAACTGGTATTTTCCAAAGAAGTGGTGACGTCTTCAGTACCTACACCTTTTCCAAGAGCATTTCTTTCTATGTCCCCACTGAAAATCACTCATGATTTTTGCAGGAATAGACACCTTGAACTCTTTTTTTGGTGAATTTGACGCTACATGACTTTAAAACACTCAAAGAAGCCCAAAAAGATTTTTTTTCCGCTGGGCCGTTCAACTTGCGGCATTTCGGTTTTATAGTAGGAGAGACGCGAACCAATATTCAATCCAGGCTGCAGGTGCAAGCAGTTTGGTTTTAGTGTGAAATATACTTCCATGCCGTGTTTAATTGCACTACTACAAAACGCAGAGTCGTTTAACATCGAAAGCGGTGATTTAATGGAGAATATTATTGAACTGATTTTCAACCAATAGCAACAATTTATTGTCGATAGAAGGTAGACAAACGTCAGTGCGGAGGGGTCACCTGTCAAATGTTTCTATTTTTAGCAGCCAGAATTCACAATTTGTGGGCGATTATCAGAGTAAAGTAGATAAAATAGTATATTACACTTGTTTAATAAGACGCAATGTTACACTCCTTCCTTTGGAACACTCCTCGCAAGCTCGTCGTGCTACAAAACCAGTCGTGTGACAATACTATGTCTTATGAAACTCGTATAATAATGTAGTTTTATGAAACGGGCCCCAGGCTTTTCATAAAAAGGTTGCATTTTAGATACGGAATCCTGTTAAGCATTGTCGAGGAGACTGTCGTCTGTCACTGTCACTGTAGGCACAGAATATAAATAAATAAATAAATATTTTTTCAATAACCCACTTGAACGTAATAACAAAAAAGAAAATAAAACTAAACTTACTAATGAGGGTTAATCACAAGGGAACCATTATACTCCCCCCTCTGAAGCTCACAGCCAAGAGAGAGGTCTGATCTTCCATGATTCCCTTGAAAAAAACGAAAGTATCAATTATAGCATCGCAAGAACAAAAGTAAAAAAAAATAAATTGAACATATTAAATACCCAACTAGAAGGAAATTTCTAATATAAAACAACATGAACAAAAATCATTATGAATCCCACACTTACACAATTCACCTCACCTGCATACTTTCATATCTGCTCCATATAAAACTACAGGAAGCCTACATCAACATGGACCTCAACCTTTGTTTAAATTGTCTATGAGTGAGCGATCCGTACCTCCTATATCCTGTAGGTATTTATTAATTCGGAGCTTTTGTATTAGGAACTGGGTCTTTGTGCATTCAGTATGATATGGAACGATTCACGGGAGCAGCAAGTGCATTCTTCTCCTCGGTATTTTGTTCTACGAAACTGATCTGTGTATTACATAGGATTCGTTGTAGTGGAAGCGGTACACATCTAAAAACACATCGATACTGCATTTTGGAGTAGAGTAACGAGATTTTGCATGGGCGTACCTTATACCAAAACAAGCGATTTGACCCGCAGCACTCCATATTTCGTCCCTTAGGGGGCCCATTAGGAACTTCCACAAAATGATCATTGGGTATCGTCATGTGTGCCATAAAAGAAGCTTACAGGTCTATTGAAAATGTTTTCATCAATTATCGTCGTGTCCGTTCCATTCCTCACACTTGAAAAAAATATTCTTTGGCAGAGGTCAAAAAAACTGTTATTTTTTCTTATATGCAAGGAAACGATAAATTGATATGATTTGTTGCGTTCCCAACTAAATCTCATTCCGTAAGCCTAATTATGAAGAACATTTTTTTGCAGTGGTATTTTTCAAAGAAGTGGTGACCTCTTTAGTACACCTTTTCCAGGAACATTTCTTTTTATGTCCGCACTGGAGGTCACTCAAAATTGTTGTAGGAATAGAGACCTCGAACTCTTTTATTGGTGATTTCTACGCTACATGACTCGAAAACGTTCAAGAAAGCCCAAAGAGAATTTTTTTCTGCTGGGCCGTCAAATTTTTGGAATGTTGATTTTTCAGTAGGGGAGACGGTCGGATAAATTTGAACTAGGTCAGGCGATTTGGTTTCAGCGAAAAATATACCTACTCATACCTAACGACTCTGCGTTTTGTAGTACTGCAATAAAACACGGCATGGAAGTATATTTTCCACTAAAACCAAACTGCCTGCGCCTGCAGCCTAGATTGAGTATTGGTTCGCGTCTCTCCTACTATAAAATCGAAATTCCGCAAGTTGGACGGCCCAGCAGAAAAAAATTCTTTTTGGGCTTTCTTGAGTGTTTTAGAGTCATGTAGCGTCAAAATCACCACAAAAAAAAGAGTTCGAGGTGTCTATTCCTGCAAAAATTACGAGTGATATCCAGTGGGGACATAGAAAGAAATGCTCTTGGAAAAGGTGTACTGAAGACAGGGCCGGTCCGAAAGGGGGGTGTGAGGGGTGTAACACCCCCCCAGTTGCGAACATCCATTCGACAAAATCAAGCTCAGTCGGCAAAATCGAGATGAACTGAAATATTGTCCGTAATGCGATTTGAAACAAAAAATAAGTGCTCAACTATCACGCATAACGGAAAAGAAACTTTGTTGGTATCAAATAAGTTTGTGTTTATTGTGTTGTATTACTGTGGTAAAACTACTAACATGAAGCCAGAATTGAAGTTCAGAAGTCTGATTTATTGCGGAAACATAGGTAGTCATTGTGCTAAGCAGGTTTTTTAAATGCTCGTTTTCGTAAATCTTTGTCGTGGAGTCATAATCTACGGTTCATTTGTTGTGGATAGTAATTTTTGGAACACTCAAACAAAACATCATCAGCAAATTATCATCAGTGTTGGACTGATGTTGGAAGTTCGAAGGTTTTTTTTTCAAGTTTTGCATCAACACCCAAACACCATGCATATGTATACAGCGTGTCCCAGTGAAGTGGAATCACCTCTATATTTCTTCCCCTGGCACTTTTTCAGAAAACCTTCAAGGGGTACCTACTTATAACGATTTTGACTTGGATTTTGACCACTGCGGATCTGTTCGTGACATTAGTTTTTTGCTGTCATTATACTTTTTTGGCAAATGACAATTTTTTTTACATTTTTCGAAATTTTAATTTTTGTTCACAGCAATAAAAACTACTCCGTGTTTTTTGCTCCGCATGGTAACTTTTTTTTTGTTCCTATCATTACTTTAGTCTAGGATCTTTTCAGATAAAAAGCAATGCTAGAAGCAATAAGTCATGTTAAAGTTTGGCGACATACGTTTTAAGGGTATTTGGACCCCGCTGAATACGAAAACCATTGTTGCCAAGCCAAATTTTTGCACCGGAAGCCCGCAATGGAGGGGGTAAAGGGAAGAGAAGACCAAAAATCACTATTTTTCACCATTTTTGATGTCGGGACTGGGACTTGTCATTAATGTGGAGTAAATTACATCACATCTTGATCCACTGAGGTCTTATACTATCATATTGACATAATAACTGTCAAAATTTCTAGAGAAGGGAGACTGGCGGGGGGGAATGTTGACTGTGTGGATAATTCTTCTTTTCTCTCGATTTTGAGTAAATATAAACATGTTTGCAACATGCAACATGTGGTTGGTATCGTTTCCGACTAAATTTCATATTCTAAGTTCAATTATGGGGTTCAAATTGCAATAGAAGCGAGTTTGAACAAGTTTTACACGATAAAACATGTTTTTTTGTCAATATTTTTTACGTCTTTAAACTATGTTATTTCATTGAAAATCGTCATTTTTTCTCAAAATTCTTGCGTAGTTCGTTAGTCTGATGTATTTTACGTAATACAGTCATTCAATTGATTTGCCTTTACTTTTTAAAATATGAAAAAAATTTTTTTTTGTGGAAACGGTTTGGCTCTACTTCTTAACTTTGTTTTTTGCTGTATTATGTACATACACTGTACGTATGTAGGGGAGAGTGGGGCACAGGGGACCATCTAAGCAAAAAGAAATCGTATCTTTTCAAGGTTGATCGATAATGAGTTGCTTCCATGATATGATGAGCAATAATCACCTGGCTTTCGACTGATCTTGTCAGTTTTAGTCTAGTCTGTTTTTTGTAGGTTCTATTACAAAAAGTTCAGACCATTGCACTCGGACCTGTCTGCCCCACCCCTCGGGGCACATCGGACCACCATGCTTAACATATGGAGAAAATGTAAACATGTTGTTAAAAGCTGAATAAGCTATTTTATTCAAGGTAATTCTACGAACAAGTACGAAACTTTAAGCATGTAATATAGAAACACAAAGATTACATACTGAAACAAGAAAAATCGAAACATAAATCAAAAATATCTGAAGATCATTTCATAAATTTTGTAATGTAAGAAAAAAAAATTCAAGAAATAGGAATCTCATTAGTAATATAAATTTTCAGCATCATCTCTGTCAGCCTAACATTTGATGTACAGGAAATTGTCATCATCTTCTGAGGCCCTTGCACGTACCACGCACCGGTCCTCTCTGCCCCAAGTGCACATTTTATAAACAAAAAATTGGTTAGGAAACGAAAACGTTTCATAATGCCCAACCATCAGAGGGTTCCTAAGCTTCATTTATGGCACTATCAAACTACTACAAAAGATTGACTTAGACCCAACTCGTTTAACTTCTTCAGATGGAATTTAGATAAGTAAATTTTACAAGACTGACCTCGAAAATCACATTTTTTGCCGGCTCCCTCACAGCTTTGACCACAACGGCGAAATGTCATTACCGACCGATGCAGATGCCTTTTGAGCTGCAAACGCGATATTTATCGTACAGATCGCAGCACATGTACCATAGTTATTCACGAAGACCTCTGTGCCCCGCCGGACTCCTGTGCCCCACTCTCCCCTACGATCGAAACTCAAGTTTTTCATATTTTAAAAAGTGAAAACACATTTAATACATGAATGTGTTGCAATGTGTTGTGTAAAATACACCAGACTAACGAACTACGCAAGAATTGTGAAAAAACTCCGATTTGCATTGGTTGAGATATCATAATTTATGGAATGAAAAAAAAAACGCTAATAAAACTGAAGAGAACTTGTTGCAACCGAGGGTAGATATGTACATTACCCTAAACGTTAAGTTGAATAATACAATTATAGGTTTTATCATTTATATTTATTACATTCGATTTCAAAATCTCTTTGTCTACCTCTTCCCTTGGTATTATTATAAGAATGCGGCTTCTTCAAATATAGGGTACCTACATCTCATGAGGGGAGATTTTGAGGAGTTGTTCTTTTTTTTTAGAGGTTGATGGTAGAGAACACCACCTGCCCAAACGTTCGAAAAAGGTAACTTTTCTTGGAGGATTGGTAGATCATCTCACGAAAATCAAAAAAAAGGTAACCTTTTTTAGAGCATAATTGAACATACCAAAGAAGTTTGAAACAGTAATCTTTTTCAGAGCTGAAATAGAACTTCTTGGAGAAGTTGGAGGAAGGTAACCTCGAAGATAACCTTTTTTGGAGCTTTATAAAACATTTTGAATAAGTTCTAAGAAGGTAACCTTTCTTGGAGCTTGAGAGAACATCACAGAGAAGTTGGAAAAAGGTAACCTACTTTGGATCTTAACAGGACACCTCAAGGAAGTTTGGAAGAGGTAACCTTCTCTTGAGCTCAGTAGAACATCTCAGGCCTCTCTGAGAGGAGTCTTGCCCACTGGGCATCAGATTCTGACATGAAAACCTTTTCTTTTGGAGAAAAGTACATTCTTGAATATCTCAACTAAGGTTTTCTTTATAATTATGTGTTATAGTACCACAGTTTTTTTTATCATAGAATGAAATAATAGCAAAAAAATAAAGTTGAAAAGTAGCGCCAAACTATTTCCACAAAAAACTATTTTTTTCCTATTGTAAAAAGTGAAGGCACATAAATTACGTGACTGTATTGTGTGAAATACATCAGCCTAAAGGCCGCTCTATGAAATTTCGCAACGCAACCGCAACGCAGAGCGCGACTTTTCTGATTGGCTCGCAAGCCTTTCGCGTCGTTGCGATGGCTTTGCGAATACCTTGCGAGCCAATCAGAAACGTTGCGCTCTGCGTTGCGGTTGCGTTGCGATTGCTGCGAATTTTCATAGAGCGGGCATTACGAACCACGCAAGAATTTGAAGAAAAACTGTCGATTTCAAATGAAATAACACAGTTCAAAGACGTAAAAAAATATTGACAAAAAAACATGTTTTATCATGTAAAACTCGTTCAAACTCGCTTCTATTGCAATTTGAACACCATAATTGAACTAATAATATGAAATTTAGTCGGAAACGATACCAAACATGTTTATATTTACTCAAAATCGAGAGAAAAGAAGAATCATCCACAGTCAAAATCCCCTCCCTCCCCAGTCTCCCTCCTCTGGAAATTTTGCCAGTTATTATGTCAAGATGATAGTATGAGACCTCAGTGGATCAAAATATGATGTAATTTACTTCACATTAATGACAAGTCGCAGTCCCGACATCAAAAATGGTGAAAAATAGTGATTTTTTGTCCTCCCTCCCTTTTACCCCCCCATTGCGGGCTTCCGCTGCAAAATTCGGCTTGGCAACAATGGTTTTCGTATTCAGCGGGGTCCAAATACCCATAAAACGTATGTTGCCAAAATGATCCTAGTCTACTTAGACAAATTCTGCAACTAAATGGACCTATTTCTTTTTCACGCCCATTTTGCCTCCTATCTCTGCTCATTGGCGGGATTTGCCTCACATTCTCCCATAGCAACTCTGTCAGTGTCAGTGACTTTCCACTTCTCATCACCCCTGACAACGATATGTTACAATTTGTCATCAGTTGTCAGTAGAGCAGAACCAAAATGTGGAGCAAAAGTCTTGCCACGATGCAAACCTACAGACTCGACAACGCTTCACTTGTTTATAAGTGTAAGCATCAAATGACGGGGAACCAGCGTGATAAGGGGTTGAAGTATAGTGCGGAAGGATATTTTGAAGACGTACTTGTGAATAACCTGAAGGTAGAAGGGAAGTGCTACAGGAGCCAGAAAAAGGAACAAGCTCCTCAAGAAAATGTTTGGAACAGCATTTGTTTTCAGTGACTTCTTTGTACCACTCAATCACTGATGAATAGAAATCTTCCGCTCTGAAGTGCCCCGTGAGACACCTAAGATTAAAGCAAAATATTGGGGATTTGTTGTGAAGTGGCAGTAATAGCCGAATAGGAAGGTGAGGTAGCATTCCCAACACTTTGAACGGTGATTTGGACGCCCCCTTTTTGGCCTTGCAAGTACAACTTGTAAAACAGCTGAAGTTGTTCGTGTCTTCCAGTGGTGGCCATCCATTTATTTCGCTTATTTTCGTCGGCAGGAAAACCGTGGAATGCAACATTTGGGGGAAATGCTGTCTTGGACTTTGAGCGGACAACTTTTCACACAACATACGTGCATTTTTCGAATTGTTTGATCAGTGTAGCGACACGACACATGTTACAGTCATAGTGACAGTGACAATCTAATTTATTGTGACAGTATCGCCTTCCTCGAATTTCGCGCCTAATAATTAAAGGCGTTTAATTGGCCAGGGGTGTGGCTTAAAATTATTCGTCCTTGTCTGAACGTCTCTGTTCCCCATAAGAAATAGGTCTATAGGTCGTATCGACGAGGCGGCCATTTTGTAGGAGCCAAGGAGGTTATAATTATAGCAGGAGGGAACATGAGCTCAAAAAAGTGAAGCCGTGTGACGTCACGTTCTGTGTATGCAACCCGTAAGTTATGAACCACACGAAGGCACACGACCACGAGTCACAGAGGTCCATCCCACAGAATCATGAATCTGTCACTTCGAATAACGTAGTGACAGAATCAGTCAGTTTTTGTGTTTTGTGCTTTTCCTTTGCCAATTTCTCATTTTCATAATGGCGGAATCAGTCGCTTTCATGGCTTTTAGATGCCGAGACCACCAGCGGTTACCGCCCTGCAAAAAAAAATTCAAGCAGAAAGAGCAAAAGGGCATAGCGTAGCAGAAATGGAGAGCAGAAGAGAAGGAACAGAGACGAACAGAAGCAGGTGCAGATAAACAAGCTACAAGACTCTAGATATGCCAAACCAAGAATACAAAGAGCTACAAGGCAAAGTGCCTAGATCGAGGCCTAGATGCACGCTTGATCCAAACGTGAAGGCTGGAAGCAGCGATTTGCAAGGTTGTTGTGGTGTGGTGATGGGGTACAGACGAGTAGCTACTGGAAGCTACCAGGGTATATCGTGTTGTGGAAGGGAGTGATGGAGCACTTGAGGTCATGTGAGGAATCGCTGAAGGAGGGCAGAACTCTGAGGCAGTTGTTGGAAGAGGACGAAAAGGGGCTGAAATGGACGACAAAGATTGAAAAAAAAACAGAAGAGGTGCAGCACTGATGATGACAAGATGTGGCAGTCGAATTTTGTTCTATATTTATCAACATACTTTTATTTGGCGGCGTAGTGTGAATAATACAAATAAAAATGTAACATTCTCATAAAATATCAACAATAAAGCTCAGTTCTTTCTCGACCTTATCAAATTTTTCTTGATGTATGAACTTCTCATCGTCTCTTGTCTTCAGCGAGCGTTCTTCCTTTATTCCAGCTCAGTCAATTTTCTGTTACTATTTATTTTACTGTTGCGTCCCATGCTTCTTTTTGTCTTCCTTGATTTCTTATTCCTGTCATTCTCGCTTATCGTTCTACTGGTCTATCCTCGTTTATGCTCTCTAGGCGTCCTCAGCAACTCAGTTGTCTCTTATCTACAAATTTTGTTGCAGGCCTCATTTTAGCTCTTTTCTTACTCGGGGTTACGAATTGTGTCTCCTCAGTATTTTTTTTACTCCGCAGGTGCATACTTCATCCCTGTTGCTTCACGCTCCTTCTGCATTCTCTTAGGTAAGACCTCCATGTCTCACCTGTGAGTCATCAGTCAGTACTAATCTGAAAATCGTCTTATAGGTACTTTCAGCTTGGTCTTCTTTGTTACTTCTTTTTTATTTATCAGTGTATACATATTACTGGTGGTATTCTTGTACAGACTTTTTATAGTACTAGTTAGTTTCTTCTTCACTCCTCGTTGCTCTCTGAATTATTTGATGCACTGTGAAGATGAGGCTTTGCACGCTACCTTTTTTTTCGAAGTCCACTTTGAGTGTTCAGCAACGTTGGCTCTATTCTCTTTTTCAGTTTCTTTCCCAGTGGTTGTATACTTTCATTGGCATGTTCAGCAAGGTGATGCATCTATGGTTTGCACACTCGTCAAGAACCCCCTTTTCTTTCCTATGCTTTATATTGTAGATTTCCAGCAGCAATCTTTTTCCCTCTTCTCCCAAAGCTATTTATTATCTCTGATGTAAATTTATCATGCCCAGGAGCTTTGCCGTTTTTCAGTTCCAGGAATGCTTTTGTTCTTCCAGGTCTTCTGTTAGCGTCCCGTCATTTCTGTCTTCGATCGTATTTTCTTTGTTAATGTCGTCTTCATCAGTCTATCTTGGTTGTGCACTCAGTAACTCTCGAAAATATTCACTCCATCTTTCCATTATTTCTTCAGAGACCACCAGTAGTGCTCGATCCTTCCTTATTGATTATGGAATATTCTGGTGAGGTTCAGAGATCTTGAATATGGAAAAGTTATTTTCAATTGTAAATTTTCAAAGAGATTTACTCAAGTTTCAATAATAATTTTTAGGCCAAGCAGTATCGTTCTCCTGATTCATCAGTATATTCTGTGGTTTTTTAATGTCTTTCATCATGGTGCTCTAAACTAAGATCTAGGCCTCCTAAAGCTAAGCCTCACATCATATCCATGTCATCAAATCATCACTTATGCACAAAAGAACTTGGAGGTGGACTGAGTCGAGGCTCGAGGCGCCTATACTTCAAGTGACTTTTTTCTTTGTTCACTTTCTTCTTGAGTAAAAGCAAAAGGCAGTATCTTCTTTTCGATCGTGCATGTGAAATCCAAAAATAGGCATCCTTGAATTTGGAAAGATAAAACCAATATTAGTTATCAAAATTTTGTGGCATTTTTGACTCTCAAGTACCTATTTGACTTGCTTCCATTTTAATATTATGAATTATCCAGTGTAGGTACACACTAGTACAACACACACGTCGGTCCATACGCACAATATTGGTAACTGTACTGGGTTAAATAGGTAGGTACACAGCAGCTGTGCACTGGGCAGTGCAGGAGGCATTCTTTGGCTTGCTCGAGCTTTTCATTTGTTTGGTCTTCCATGAGTTTGCAAGGCGGCTATGTCCTTTTCAATTCGGCACTGGACAAGGGCACACGTCGCGTCGTAGAGGATACAATCAGATCATTTGGAGCTGCAAATCTTGAATTGGGCACATTCGTAACTTCAAAATTTATTGTTCTAGGTTCACTTACTTGTGCAACAGTATTTTCTAGTTTAGATTGCCTTCTGCTTGGAAAAACTGTCTCTGAACGGCGATCGCTGTGGTTTTCACATTCAAAAACCTCAAAAGCGTTTGAAAATGCCACCAATTGAAGAGCGAAACTGACAAATGAAAAAATTTAACCACAAAAACGAATGATATGCTGTCACTTTGCTGTATAATTCTGTGGGATAGACTTCTGTGATTCGTGTGCCTTCGGGTGGTTCATAACTTACGGGTTGCATACTCAAATACATGATTTCCCCTCACCCCGTTCCGCATCAAATTTCCTCGCCTACAAGCTGGGTTACGTTCCCTCCTTATATTCTAACCTCCTTGGTAGGAGCTTATCAAAAACAGCTGACTGAGATTTAGATTTGTCACATACTTACATCAAGACTGACATGGCGAAGTTGTCAAGCAATTACAGCAAGACGCTTGCTGACGATGATTTGCCCAGCCGCGAGTAGAAACTTGCGGTGCTGTGTTTGTAGTGTGACCCATTTGAGCCGGTGAATCAAAATCTCGACTACACATTGGATATGATGCAAAAACACAACGCGGGAGGCCCTTGTATGCTTCTTGCGTTGGGTACAGAAACGTTCTCAGTCAAGCAACTCATAGCCCATTAAACAGAAGAAGCACACGACCTACCGCACGCAAGAAGTGTTCTCCGCAAGCTTTCAAGTCTCTTGTGAACTTTCTGTTGAGATAATTTCTTCGAGTTGCTCGATAAAGCCATCAGGATTTCCGTTGTTCAGATCATTCCTGCGCTCGATCTTCACGGGATATCAACACTCCAGGGTAGTCCAAAACAGTGAAAACCGATGCTCCCATGCGGGAGTAGGTGGCCGAACAGCCATATACACAGCGAACAGAGCAAACTACCATCTTCTGGGTCATTGAAAACATGAACTTTGTGACACTCTAGTTGATATGATAAAAGTCAGTTTGATTAGCCTCTACAAAATGGCCGATTTTCAGGAGCGTGACGTCACGTCGATACGACCTATTGGAATGAGGAATAATTCAATATTGAAATTGGAAAAGAAAAAAGTTTCTTCTCAAATATAATGCGAACTAGAAACGTTATCTCATATGTTCAAATTGTCTGCTACAGAATGTGAAAGAAAATCTGGAGGTATATTCTTCCACATTCCTCCGAAATAAGATCTTTCAGCAACTGTAAGTGTTGGGGCTGCGCCTTGTATACTCGCTCTTTCAAGTATCCTCACAAGAAAAAGTCCAATAGGAACAGGTCAGATGACCTGGGAGGCCACTCAATTTCCCTTTTTCGACTGATCCATTTTCGTGGGAATGCCTGGAATGTCAAGGAACTCCTGCACGGCCAGCGTAAAGTGCGGTGAAGCCCCGTCTTGATGGAACCAAGACTGAATCCGTCCTTCTGGAGGGAAAATGACACTGATGACCTTAACAATGAATTTTCTTAATTTTCTAATAGTTTTAAACAGCTATTCCTGTTCAGATTCCCGTCAATAAAGAACGGTCCAATAATTTGCTGTCCCACAATTTTACGATCTCACATTAATAGTCGGCATTTTGAAATCTTTCAGCCCCCCCCCCCCCAAAGCAAATTAGTTTCGGTCCGGCCCTGACTGAAGACGTCACCACTTCTTTGGAAAATACCACTGCAAGAAATTTTTCTTCATAATTAGGCTTACGGAATGCGATTTAGTTGAGAACGCAACAAATCATATCAATTCATCGTTTCCTTGCATATAAGAAAAAATGAAAACAATTTTTTTCACCTTTGCAAAAGATTTTTTTTTTCAAGTGTGAGGAATGGAACGGACACGACGACAATTGATGAAAACATTTTCAATAGACCAGTAAGCTTCTTGTATGGCACACATGACGATACTCAATGATCGTTTTGGGAAAGTTCTTGCATCTTGAAAATTTGGAGGGCCCCCATGGGCCCCCTAAAGGACGAAATATGGAGTGCTGCGGGTCAAATCGCTTGCTATGGTATAAGGTACGCCCATGCAAAATCTCCTTACTCTACTCAAAAATGCAGTATCATTTTGCGTACCGCTCCCACTATTGCCATTTTCGCGGGCATGTCAACACCTGCATGTCTTTTGCTTCAATTTGATAAGGCTTTGGGTGAAAAAACTCGAAAGTAGGTAGGTATTTACTGCGTTGCGTTGTGATATCAACCATCCCTCAAGAAGTTCTGACCTGACACCCCTCGTTTTTCTGTGGGGTTTGAGGTCACCTGGCTCAAGAGCAGCGTGTACGATTATCTACCTACCTGCCAATTCTGGTTGAATACTACTGTCAACGCGTTAAGGCAAACGGAAGGGTGAGGGTCGGGGGGTTTTGTATTTGAAATAAATTGTAAACCATTGAGTCCTGACAGAAGTGGGCTACGCAAATTTTGAATTTTGGCGTTGTAAGGCTAGGGTGGTCATCATAGCACAGGCCTCAATCACGCCGGCGTCGGCGCTATGCAGTCTACACAACAGATAAGTCTAGAGCCCTTTGAACTCTTCCCCCGATCCCCGAGTTCATAACTCGCAAGATCGCAGGTGCATGGTAGACTCATATTTTACCAGAATCTACTTGAAAGGAAAAACGATATTGTTGCGATATTCGCTGGAAATTCTGCCTCTGGGATAAGCTACGAGCCTGTACAATTGGCGGAGGAGCCACATTAAAAGTTTGCCGGAACCATCGCGGAGATGCTGGACTTTACTAGAGCTCCCGCTATAGTCCGGGAGGCAGTGAACGTTTTTGGTACTTATTTTTTCAGTCACCAAATATAGATAGGATTATTCAGTTAGTGATACTAACCATCTATTCCTAAGTTTGGCTAAAATTTTCCGATGGGTTGAGGCAGAAAATGTCTTGGAAAATTCAAATGCGTTTCACTTATTTTCACATTAATGAAAATAGTTTTACCAACAAGGCGTATGCTAAAGTTAACTAGAAAAGATAGTCTGGCTGATCTCTGGCGATGGAAAATATGTCTGTGTCGTCAAAAACAATTTAAATTAGTTTTTGACATATTTTTTGGCGTCAAACGTGACATGACCGTGGGATGCACGGCACGTGGCATGCACTTGACGTTTCTCTGTTTGTGTTTGTCATGTGTTTGTCAAATTTTTGCGAAGGTAAATAACGGAAATGGATATAACAAAAAAGATTCATATTTTGGGCTATATCAGGTGGAGGAAATCAAACTATATTGCTATAAACTAAAAACTGCTAACTATAAACTGCACTTCGATCCATTGCTCTTTGCCTCTGAGCATCTCATGAACGAGATTGTCGACGGCGATTCTCCTGCCCAGTTTTTCTTCGAGGTCTTCTCGCCGCCTTGATGGACCGTTACAATGAAAACGAGCGTGTTCCGCGTTGTCCTGGCGCTGAGGCTTTTGAGGCTCCCCAGTATTTTTTTCATCCAACTTTGAACCAAGGCGTTTCACTGCCGTTGCCACTGCTCGACGAACTGCTCACTGGCCTTGTTTCTGCTTTCTCGTTTGCTGGTGGGCACTCCTAGGCTTGTTTCCTCTAATCGCAAGCATCGGGGCGAAGGGTGGGATACCCGAGAGCGCTCGGGCTGCATCATGCGGAACCGTTCTGTAGGCACTGGTGATTCTGAGTGCAGCTTTGCGCAGCTCTCTGTCAATGAGTTGGGCTATGTCTGGCCTTTTTGCAACCAAGTCCGCCTGTATGACGCTGGCTGTCTCTTAGGCTGGCAATTTCAGCAATGCTCACTGCCATTTTGCACTGACTTTTGTTGTGAACCTCCAGAAAATGTCATGCCAAACACAACCAAACATAGAAACGTCACGTTCATGTGACATTGGCCTCCAGAAAATGTCAACCGCCGGCCATGTTGCCATGCCATGTGCCATATAGACCGGAGAAGTGATGACGTCACAACATGGCAACATGGCCGGCGGTTGACATTTTCTGGAGGCCAACGTCACATGAACGTGACGTTTCTATGTTTGGTTGTGTTTGGCATGACATTTTCTGGAGGTTCACAACAAAAGTCACAAAAGTCAGTGCAAAATGGCAGGGAGCATTGCTGAAATTGCCAGCCTAAGAGACAGCCAGCGTCATACAGGCGGACTTGGTTGCAAAAAGGCCAGACATAGCCCAACTCATTGACAGAGAGCTGCGCAAAGCTGCACTCAGAACCACCAGTGCCTACAGAACGGTTCCGCATGATGCAGGGATGCAGCACGAGCGCTCTCGGGTATCCCACCCTTCGCCCTGATGCTTGCGATTAGAGGAAACAAGCCTAGGAGTGCCCATCAGCAAACCAGATAGCAGGAACAAGGCCAGAGAGCAGTTCGTCGAGCAGTGGCAACGGCAGTGGAACGCCTTGGTTCAAAGTTGGATGAAAGAAATACTGGGGAGCCTCAAAAGCCTCAGCGCCAGGACAACGCGGAACACGCTCGTTTTCATTGTAACGGTCCATCAAGGCAGCAAGAAGACCTCGAAGAAAAACTGGGCAGGAGAATCGCCGTCGACAATCTCGTTCATGAGATGCTCAGAGGCAAAGAGCAATGGATCGCAGTTTATAGTTAGCAGTTTTTAGTTTATAGCAATATAGTTTGATTTCCTCCACCTGATATAGCCCAAAATATGGATCTTTTTTTGTTATATCCATTTCCGTTATTTACCTTCGCAAAAATTTGACAAACACATGACAAACACAAACAGAGAAACGTCAAGTGCATGCCACGTGCCGTGCATCCCACGGTCATGTCACGTTTGACGTTGGCCTCCAGAAAATGTCAACCGCCGGCCATGTTGCCATGTTGTGACGTCACACTTCTTCGGTCTATTACGACCTCTGGCGGCTGAAATGGCGAACCTAGTTTGTAAGTTTTTACGTAATTTCTGTTCTGTCGCTTCTGTCAGATAGCCATTGACAATCGCGCGAATTGCCAAAATACTCGTACAGGTGATCGAGTTATTCAAGAAAATGAACTTTTGTTGAATAGCGATCAATAATTAATTTACCCAAATACCACAAATACAACCGTTATACCGAGCGTTCATAAATTAAATGGGTCAAGGGTGCCTGTGACTTTGAAAACATCTGTCGGAACTAGCATCATTCATTTGATGTCTGTAATTTTTTGGTTATCGTAATTTGTCAAACCAGTCGCAGTTTTCGTTTTCGGAACATTTTAAATGTGGTTTTCACGGCAGGGCACAAAACCTACATGATCGAGGAGTATTTTTGAACTTGAAGTATTCTCGTGCACTTATGGCAGATCAGAAATCAACAATATGGGACGTAACTTGTCAAAGTTTGACAAATTTATTACAAAAGGGATTACGCTAGTTTCGACAGACGTTTTTGAATTCACAGGCACCCTTGACCCATTTAATTTATGAACTCTCGGTACAAGGGACGATGACAGGTGACAGAAAAACTTACAATCCTCCATCTAGAGAGACCTGGGATCTGGTCACCCAGAGAGAGACGTAAGCCAAGTCATTGAGCGAGAGGGTATAGAGAGAGAGAAAGCTAGAGCACTAGGGTATTTGCGCGTCAGGGTGTGGTGCCATTGCTTGTTACTAAACCACCCTGCGTCACAGTCAAAATGCATGACATGAGCTGTCAATATTTTTGTTTAGGTTAAGTCGACTGTTTCATCTTTCAACACAGGTTTTTTCACTAAATTTAACAGAAACTCTTAAAAACTGTTCTAGTCATGTATATTGTGTTCCATACATAGCAGATGCTTTCGATCACCGTATTTCAAGTACTGCTGGTATTTCGTCGAACGTAGGTTTCATCATCCAACTCATTCCGTCGAACGCAAATTCCGTTGATCGTTGAATGCAGTAACCGTCGACGTGGTGACCCCATCGTGAAGATACATTTGTAATTGCCATACGAGCAGTAGGTATATTATGTATTTCAGTAGGTAGGTACTGGCCCCGAACAGCTGGAAAACCCAAAAAGTACAATAATAGAAGTTCATCAATTTTGCAAGATTCTATACCTGATGGTTTCTTCGGCAAGGAAAACATCACATCTTCCCGACTCTTGTACTGCTTCATGGTGCACCTTTTCCGTTTTGGCACTTTTAGCCCGGATTTCGGCGATTTCGGCAAGCAAAATAATGACAATTCAAATTTGTAAACAAATCGTGGAAATAACAAATGTCAATAGCAACCACGCCCACCCCAGCTAACTATGTTTAAAATTTTGACGAGGCCAGGAAATGCCGAGATACTGACAGAGAATACCGATATATCCCTTTCATAGCTTCGTCTCTCTAGGTACCCTGATTCAGGTCTCTCTACCTCCATCTTGTTTACAGCGCCCCCATCGGTAGTTGAAATCGCGAATAGGCGATTAACATTTAAAAAACGCCACCTGGTGTAGAGCTCGGTACTTGATCGTCGAGGACGTTTTTGCGAGGAAAACATACTCCGACGTCTAGTAGCCTAGGTGGGCACTAGTGGATACCTGTAATACCCACATATTGACATGGAAATTTGATAAGTAGAAATAATCTGTAAAAGGGGTTTGCATTTGTGTCTCTTATTTCATGTTATGGTTAGCGTATTTAGCAGGTTTGTAGTAGATCTAGCTCCAGAGGTGCGCAGCTGAAAGACTACGCCCCCAGCAATGCACTACATTATTGCGATAAAAAAAGACAACGTTTACGTCGCGAACACAGAGGTAGCTACGGCGAGCTTGTTAGAATGAAAAATGCGGATTCCAGCTGAAGTCGAAGCAGGAAATCTTTAGAAAAAAGCGAGGAAAAAAGGTATGTGGTGGTTGACTCTGCACGGCCAGCCCGAGGTGATTTTTTCTTGGCTGGCAGGCTGGTCGACGGGCTTGTGTGTTTCCCTCCGTGCGGGTGTGACAGAGTCTGTTGCTCTTCCTTGGGCGGAAGCTATGGATGATTTAGAGAAAGGTCTGCGACGACGCTGGTCATCAACATGGGGCCCAATAACGAACCTATGGGGTCCCAAGGGTTTACAGGAACGAAAGTTTGCTTGTAGCGTACTGCACAAGACAGCAAAGTGACAGTTTTGACATGCCACCAATTGACGTAACCACCGCCGTTGCCGGACGGCAACTTACACCAGTTCTAAAAATTAATTCCCTTAAACTTCCTCGACGAAACGGCCATTTTCCCCGATAAGGTCAATCGCCTATAGAGACTAAAGAGGTGTGGTATTCAACCGAAAAATGTTCTCAGACACACGCGAAGTGCCATTGTTTTGTGTTCTGTCCAAGATACAACCAAAGATTAGGAAAATAAAAAAGCTTTCTATTGAAAGAACGAAATTTATTAGTAGGTATCGAAAGTTTTTTTTACAAATTAAATTAAAGTTTGCAAAATTGATCCCCTCTCATGCGTTATGAATCTTATCAGAAGTTCACTAATATTTTCATTACTTCTGCTTATTTGTCGTCTGATAACATGCTTTATTTCTTCTTTCGCTCCCTTGTCAGCTCCTCTTGTTCCTATTCTTCTCTGACTGAAATTTGTCAAATCGTTTAAAAGATAATACTCGATTGTGAGATCAAATTCAAACGTCCTGAAGTCGGCGTGCGACTGTCTTTTGTTGTCTCGGATTCGCAGTCAAACAGACGCACGTTAGCTTGAAAACGTTTGAATTTGATCACACTTATGTTACAATTATAAGCTGAGAGGGCACAATATCTTCATAAAATAAGAGTGTAGTTTTATAGAGGTCACGTATTTGAAGAGTAAGATACAGAGGACTCACTTTGGTTAACCTGGTTAAAATCTTAAAATCAAAATAACTCATGTTTCTCAGTTTTATCAAGTTGCTGTGAGAGACACTTCTGTCAATCAAAATGATTCGTCAATCAATGTGACAGACCAAAGTTATGACCAGAGAAGTCTCAAATTCGCATCAAATCAAAGGATACTTTGTAAGAGCATTTTTAAATACAGGCCGCCCGTATTTTGGTGTTTCAATGGGCCGTGTGAATAAAAAGTAGCTTTTGCTTTCACTTCAATTTTCCGAAGAGTTGCTAAGCAAATTTTTCTAAGCAACTCCTAGATAAAGCTATTTTTTATTCACACGACCCACAGTGATCGATTTGCCATTTTCAGGAGGACATTTATAATTTTGATCAAAAATTATCCAAAATTGTTCTAGTCCACTTCTTTTTTATAAATTTTGATCTTTGAAGTTCTAAAGCAACTTTTCAATCGTTATTACCTTCCCGATCCGTCCCCTCATGTGGAAGGAAAAGTTAAGTGATGATGCAAGGGAAAGGTTCTGACATGATAGCTGCCGAACCGTTGCCGTTGATCCGATCGACTTGCAATTTGCAAGCCCTTGAAAAACTGTATTCAAAACAGTTGAAAATATTTTTCCATCTGTCACCTGTCAAAAATTAAAAAATGAAGAAGTTTAAAATTCGACATTTCAAAACTACCCGATGGGTTCGAGTCAAGTCAAATTCAGTCAAATTCATGGGAGCACTATCACGAAATAACAAAATGAAGTTTGGTTGAAGTTTCTCACCATTTCCCAGATGGGCGCTGCGAATTTTCAAAATTTTCCCTGGTCTATATCAGTTGGGACGGCTGTTTGCGCGGGTTTTGGCCGGGAATTCTGACGTTTGGTGCCGGACTCACCTCGGGCGATTTCCTGCAGGTGAGACGACATTTTTTGAAAAAAATGTGACTGATATCGGAAGTAGGTTGTATTGGGCGTCGCTTAGGCTCACTTCCAAATGCGACACGGCTTCGGTTCTCCGGCGGTGATTTTTTCAATACGATAAATTGCAAATTTCATAAATTAAAAAAAAACTGCAACGTTAACTTCGACCTGTGTTGTTGAGCCTCACGAAAATTCATTTCAGATATAGACATGATGCGATTGAGAGTTTATGAGAAGATTGAATCCATTTTTGGTAGGAAAATTTTGAGAACAGGGCTAACGGTTGACGAGTTTTCCGCCCTGGGAAAACTGCAAAGCTCCAACTTTCAATCCCGTCAACAGATTTTCAGCTTTTATTTGAACAAGAACTGGCTTTTGAACATTTAACAACAATTTCTTTTCCCAATTTCCTGAGTGTTTTTCAGTTGAGAATACAAAACCCTATGCGACCGGATTCAAATGATGAAGTTAAAAATGAAGCTTGTTTGAGCTACAAATGCGAGCTCTTCAGCACTGTGATTCGCCACCAAATTTTTTGTACGCCTTACTTTTGTATTCGGAACAAGACGCTTCAAATTCTTCAGTGGCTTTAGTGGCATCACGTTGTCGTCTAATGGGTGGTGGAGCAACAAGCTGTTCTTGATCAGACACGGCATCTGGTTCTGTTCCATAGATTTCTTTTCCAAGCCAATCTCTACTTTGTTTCAAAAAGGTCTCTTTTTTTCTTCCACTTATTTTTCACCGTGTCAGAATTTTGTAGGAAAACAGTGAAATAGTGGCAATAATTTCCTCTTCCGAAATATCTGATCTTCTTGATACAACGAAATTGACCATCTGCTTTCACACATCTATGACATTTCCCTAAGAAAGGAGACCTCCGCATAAAAGAAATTGAAACAATTGCATTCGCGTCACTCCCAGCTGGATACCTGGCGACAAGAAAAATTTAAAAATGTGACTTCCGCAGGTTTGCGCACATTGAGAATGGTACCACTGGATAGGCAGAGAAGTATATAGTAATATTAAGTCATTTTTTGCTTGGAAAAAAGGGGCTATTTTTTCTCCACTCCAAAGAAATTTGAACTACGATTACTAGGCCAGGCGGTAGGTCATTCTGGATAGAAAAAATTCCGACCAAAGCTTTTATGGTGTGAAACTCTTCGTAAGGTCGGTAGGTATCTACCACTGAGTTTCCGCCCAAAAACGAGTTGTGCTGACTCCTCCACATCTATCCAAAGGTAAAGGATGTCTTGAAGGTGCAAAAAGACCTGTTAAACCCCCGTACTTTTTCATTTTATTTGCCTCAATGCAAACGTACAACTCTTAGGCAAACATTGGAAGCATTTATCATCATCTCTGTGCCAGTCTTACTGTTGAAAAAAAAGATTTCTTTGTGCGGGTCAGATAAATCACATTTAATTGTTCTTACACACAAGAAAACGATGGAGCAACATGTATTTTGGATGTTTTCTAATAACTTGTACTTACTGAACCCATTCATGGCGTTAAAATTTCAATAACAGCATTTTTGAAGATGTTGCCCGCTAAGAAGTGAATAATTTCTACCTGCCTGTTCAGCAGCAGTTTTTTCAATTTTACCAAACACCGTTCTCGAAAATTTTATAGGGAAAGACAAGCTGGAACTGTTTTCTAATGATATTATATCTAACTTAACCGCGACACGCCTTTTCAAAGTGTAGGAAACTGATTTCTTTTTGAGCGGTTCTATTTTACCCGTGTGCGGCCGTGCCTACTTGACATAGACCGGACTGATTACACAAGCTTGAAAATGTACTCTTTTCCAGCTTTAAAACACGACCATTAATGATAAAATAATATATGATTTCTGCATAGATCAATGTACAAAGTCTTAATAGTAATGGTCGCGTTTTAAAGCTGGAAAAGAGTACATTTCCAAGCTCGTGTAATCAGTCCGGTTAATGTCAAGTAGGCACGGCCGCACGCGGGTAAAACAGGACCTCTCGAAAAGAAATCAGTTTTTTAGACTTTCAAGTGCGTGCCGCGGTTAAGCCAGGCACGATATCGTTAGAGAAGAGTTTGAGCTTTTCATTCCTTATGAAATTTTGGCGAACGGTGTTTGGTCAAATTGAAAAAATTGCTGCTAAACAGGCGGGTGAAAATTGTTAACTTTTTTGCTGGCAACATCTTCAAAAATGCTGTTATTGATATTTCTATGCCATAAATGGGTTCAATGGATACGAGTAATTAGAAAACATACAAAATACATGTTGCTCCATCGTTTTCTTGTGTGGAAAAACGATTAAATGTAATTTATCTGACCCGCCCAAAGAAATCTTTTTTCTCAACAGTAAGACTGGCAAAGAGATGATGACAGATGCTTTCAATGTTTGCGTAAGAGTTGTACGTTTGCATTTAGGCAAATATAACGAAAAAGTACGAAGGTTTAACAGGTCCTTTTGCACTTTTGAGGCATCCTTTACCTTCGCGCAGATGTGGAGGAATCAGCACAACTCGTTTTTGGGCGGAAACTCAGTGGTAGATAACTACTGACCTTACAAAGAGTTTGACACCATAAAAGCTTTGGTCGGAGTTTTTTCCAGATTGTAGTGATTTTACCGACATACCGCCTGGCCTATACAAAGAGTGTACCTACGTTTTTTGGATGTGAAAAAAATTCCACAAATAGGTGCAGGAATGTTAGAAACAAATGGAACCTAGCTTAAAATTAAGCTGAAGATCCAGTAGCCATGATGTAATAAGAAATTCCCTGAGAAAAACCTCTCCATACTTGTCAGAGCAAATCGAACACAAGTGACATATGGCGCTGAAAAATTTGAATATCGCATCATTTACTTACGCTTACTTTGATGCTTGGTAACTGCGATCCCCGTTAACAAATTAGACTTATTTTTACTTGATTGAGCAGAGTCACTATCTAGCTGTAATCCCATAATGCGTTTTTTAAATTAAAAAATAGGACTTTTTGATCTAAATGTCCACCTAGAAATGGCAAATTGATCACTGTGCGACCCTTGGGTCATGTGAATAAAGAATAGCTTTTGCTTTCACTAGCTTTAGCTAGGAGTTGCTAAGAATAATTCGCATAGCAACTCCTAGGAAAATCGAAGTGAAAGCAAAAGCTACTTTTTATTCACACGACCCAAGGACTCTATAATATTGCATGTTTCACTCAAATACGGTTTTATCGTTGAGTGAAAAATTTGAAGAGCCGCCTTCGGTGACATTTCTGAAACTGATTATGGTTTTGACAAGGTATTTGCTTGCTGCGCCCGACATGGTGAGAAGTAGGGCTTTATACTGAAGAATTTTCCAGAAATAATGGGCAAACTGACATCAAAACAAAGTTCTTCCAGTACTTCACTATTTATATCAGACAACGATCCACTGCAAAGCTGATTTCAAAAGCAGCATTTACCGGCCTATCCAAAAATGTTACTATGACGCCGCTTTGTATATTTTCACTCAACGGTTTTAAGTAAAACTCCCATAATGCATAGAGTGTTTCCTCCTTCCGTCATTAAAGATGAAATAATTGATTATGACATCAGGAAAATAAATTCTTACCCCAAATGAGGAATGATGTCCAATGTGATCTGTCCACCTTGATTTGTCCACAGATAGGTGATTTCTTCCAATATATCCACATTGATTATGTAATTCTGAAATGTTCATGTAGAGTATTCGGAATACCAGAGGGACCTGTGGGCGGAGCCTAACTGCGCGAACTTAGCTCATCTAGTGGTGCACCTAGATTTGTAGTGGGATTTTAGGTTCACCTGTTACCTGGTAATGGTCCACCACTCCAGCTGACGGTGTTGCTTCCCCTATTTAACACACGGACACGTTCAAAACGATTTTTGTTCTTCTGTTAAGCCCTGCCCACAGGTCCCGTGGTGTGCCGTCAACTTTATCTAACAGTGTTGAGGATGTGAGAGACTATTATAAAGTTATTGTTACGAAACCAGATGGAGATCTCGACGTGCGAATAAGACACATTCTGCCAATTGGCGGAGTGCCGTGCTCTGTCAGCTTGCCAGCATACAGAGGTGTCCGGTGTTTAATCTTGAAAACTGAAACAGCGGATACATCATTGAAAAAAACGGGGACTTTCATCATAAACTTTTTCTTAAAAAACGAATAATAAGGGAGATATAGCCTTTCAAAGTTGAAATAAAAAAATCGTTTTTTTGCATAATTTTTGCACCGTTCAACCGATTTTCTTCGTTTCAGTTTCCAAGATTAAACACCGGACACCCTGTATATGATAACCCGATGGACTTTTGAGTCGAGTACATGAGGTGCGGGCACGGCCAGGACAAGCAAGATTTGAATTCTCCGCGAAAGTGAAGACATAGGTAAAGTTTAGCAACTTTGCGCCCACCTCGTCTGCACTGCCCGCGCTTGCAACTTGCTCAGGCAGCCAATCGGACAGTACGTAAAAACAGTGGCGTCTTTATGGGAAACAATAATAAGGAGAAGGTATACCGGCAAAAGAACAGGCGCGCTCCAATAATGTTGACAATTTCAAAATATATACCTAAATTCGTTGTATAATACGTATAATAACGTTCTATTCTGCACAATAATTACTATTAGTTACTATCTTTGCTGTTTATTGATGGATGAAGGCATTTTGTCTGCTTTCTGTTCAACTCCCCCCCCCCCCACCCCGCAAACACCTTCTCACGTATCTTTCTCTAAAAAAAAAATCACTTTGCCCCCCCCCCCCCCATCCCAAATCTCTAAATACGCCACTGCTCAACAATAAAGTGTTGCATTAGGCATTACATACCTGGAACAAGATGTAGTTGAAAGATCCATGCTGTTGTATTTGAGCCATCAAAGCAGGCACAAACTCTTCTTCTTGTGGCCAATCCAGTTGCACCAGAGTCAAGATGTGACCGACCGCCAATTCATTGTAATTATGTTTCGTCATATTGTCCTTGAAAAGATCGATTTTCGAAACGTTGAACATAGCAAAATTCAGCACTACTCACCCTTATGCTCCTGATTAGGATTTTTGTAAAATATTGCAAAACTACCGTATACGTCACAGGCAAATAATGTAAATGTCTTTGAGTGCCGCCAATACACAACGTGTTGCTCAATACACCGACATTGTTGTTTGGAAGATGTTGCAGAGCCAAGAGAATATTCTCAAAGCAGGACTATTGAAAACAGTATTAAAAACTGCATGAGCAGAACTTGAAGATCTTTTTGTTCAACTCACGCTGTAATTCCTTTTCATGTGCAGAATGCTGACTGTACTGATGTACTTGTTGATGGCATTAGCGGTGTTCGTATTTTTTTGAAGGCATACAAGCGCTTCGTCGAATTTTCCTTTATAAATGGCGTAATCTACGACGAAATTTGTAAGCCAAGGTTCCAGTTTTAGGTGGCCACCAAATGCGAAAAATTCTACGAAAGAAGTCATTTTCATCATAGAGGTTACAGTGCACAGACTAGTCGGACGCAGGCTCCAAACTTTGTACATGTGCAGAGTATCTACATTTCTATTTTTATTAACAACCGAACAGTACTACAGAACAGATCAAATCAGAATCTATTTCTACATCTAAATCCACCTACCTTTGGCCTATCTTTGTACCTCAACCTACCCAGTTCAATTCCTATTGCCTCGTTTCTTACATGCCAAAATCAATCTTAAATTTCATAAATTTCACAGTGTAGCGTAACCCTCCTTTGAAACCGCTTTCTTTTTGTTCAAAACTACTTCTCTTTTTTTGCTGGATGTCAGTTCGCTATATCATCCACAGATCTGAGCATATTAATCGCTCAATGTTAAATCGTAACCTTTCCAAATTAGACTGCTTCGTCCACTAATCAACTTCAACTGATCTCACCTCACTGATATGTGCATAGTTATGTATATTCAATTTCACGGCTTTTTTCATTAGCGTAAGCTATGGAAAAATGGTGTTGTGTTGGTACGAATGGTACGATGCTAACTTGATTTTGACCTTGTAGATGGTATAATGTGACAGCTGTCTCAATCATCTCGACGCGATGCACCCGCAAGTGAAAATTTTTGAGACTGCGCAGCGAAAATAGGAAAACGTGAGTCCCCCGAAGTGAAAGTTGCTGTAGTTGACAAAGGACATCGTCTCTACCATGGTTGGCAGCTCCTCGATGATGCTGCTAGGTTAGCAGTGGTCACTGAAGAAAATGATGACCAAGCGCAGCAGTACTAAAGAGAATGGAATGAAAAATCACTGAGTAATGAGTAGTTCCTACTCTAGCTTATACGTACTGAAACAGTAAGCATGTATGAAGAACGAAATAGATACAGGAAATGGGCCAGTTTCCAACACAGTTCACTCAAGCGCGTCTTGTTTCGAATAAATCAATTTCATGAATCACTGTTCGCCTGAGGAAGATTTCTCAACCTCAGACGGGCCACTGGACTTTTTCATGGTCACAGTGGGCATTTTCTTTCCATTCTCTGTACTGTACTGCCGCGCTTGGCTTCTATTTTTTTCAGTGACCACCACTTATCCAGCAGCATCAGCATCATCAGCCCAGTCCCAAGAGACGATGTCCTTCGTCGAACACAGCAACTTCCACTTCAGGGGGCTCACGTTTTCTACTTTCGTTGTGCAGTTTCGAAACAATTCACTTGCAAGTGTATCGCGTTGAGATGACGGTGTCACATTCAACATAGCACATCTAATATAAGGCGTCAAAATCAAGTTAGCATCGTACCATTCGTGCCACAACAATTTCTTTCCATAGCTTGCTCCAATAAAAATAATTCATTGGCACCGTCTCTGGGATTGTCAAGTTTAGTCTCAAGCATGTAAATCCAGAAAGAAGCCCTTTGCTTTACCACAAAATACAGGGTCCGGCGACAGGATTGAACGGTTTTTAATAGGCCAGTGTGAAGAAACAAAGAATATATTTTGTAACAATTACAACTAAAACTGAAAGTACAGTTCTGGAAATTTATTATGACACATTTAGTTTGCAAAAATTACATCCCTGATGACAACCGTCTTCTTCTATGCATTGCTGCAATCTGTTCCTGAAAGCGAGCATAACACGTCTGAGCAATTCCTCGGTTATCGCATTAATTTCTTCACGAATCATCTCTTTTAGTTCATGAATTGTTTGGGGACGGGTAGAGTATACTCTTGACTTTAGGAATCCCAACAGAAAAAAATCCGGGACCGTTAAGTCCGGCGATCTTGCGGGCCAAGCAATGTCGCCGAGCCTTGAAATTAGGCGATTCGGGAACATGCCCTGCAAGACATCAATACTCCGTCTAGCTGTGTGGGCCCTAGCTCCGTCTTGTTGGAACCATATCCCATCTTGATCTATTCTTTGGAGTTCCGTAGACACAAACGTTTCCAGCAATTCAATGTATCGATCTGAATTGACTGTAACGGTGTGGTCGTTTTCTTCAAAGAAGTATGGCCCAATGACACCAAATGCGGATACTCCACACCACACCATTACTTTTTGGTCATGAAGTGGTCTTTTATGAATGTCTCTTGAATTGTGAGCTTCGTCAGACATGATGAGTTTATTAAGGATTTCCGCATTGTTGTTCAAGATCCCTGAAAATTGCCTGCAGCAATTGAAACGATTGACTTTATCAATGGGATTTAGCCTCTGGGCTGCCTGTATCTTGTACGGGTTGAATTTCATATCCAGATGTAATATTCGTCGCAAACTTCGGTCTGAAATTTGCAGTGCACTCGAGTGCCAAAGTGCAGAACGTCGTGGACTACGCTCAAAGGCTTCTCTGACTCTTCTAACGTTCTCTTGTGTACAAACTGTACGTGGGTACCGACGAATTCCGACTTTACACTGCCTCTTTCGTTTAAATCTCTTACCCATCTCAAAATGGCATTTCTTGAGGGAAGTTGAGCGCGCCCTGGCAAATTAAACTCACGACGAGATTGTCTCTGCGTTTGCACAATGGAATGGGTCAATATATATGATTTAACAGCAAAGATTCGTTGTATCACCGGCCAGTTTGCCATTGTATGCAAAACTTCCAACAATAAGGTACAATTCTGTCATTATTTGACTTATATCAGGTCAACAGTATTTCCATAGCAGCCTATTCAAAACCGTTCAATCCTGTCGCCGGACCCTGTACATTAGGTGCTTTCCTTTTACCACAAAACTCACTGATCTTGATCTAAGTTAAAAAGAGAAAGAGCGAGAAATCACATGCGCGAAAGTAAGATGCCACTAACAACTTAGGTCAGAATACTTATAGTTCAGGTTGTAAAAGGAGAGCACCTATAGTTTAGGCGTTAATCCACCGGACTACAAGCTGATTCAAAATGCACCAATGGCAAGCATATATTGCCATAGTAACTAATTCACTGCGCAAGAGTGACATAGACGACGCCATTTTGGATGGGTTAGGTCGAGGTGCGCGGGTAACCCAATTTATATAAAATTTTCAACTGTTCTACAAATTTTAGAAGGTAAGTTTTTGTCTACATTTCCCTAGTAACATAGAACAGCTATTGAAAAGAAATTAATTGAACAATTACCTAACTTATGCGACAAATATGATATTGTCCAACTTTTTCATCTCAATAGTGCTCAAAGTTTGTGGGGACAAATAGCTGGAATTTGGCGAAATTTGGTGCATTTTCACTAAATTGTAGATCTTGCTTTGTTTGGAACACGCGCCTTGACCTAACCAAAATGGCGATCGTGACGTCACACTTTCGCAGTGAACGCAGTGAATTTGTCCCATTATGAGTGCTTTATTTACAGTTTTATTTTCAGTTCAAAAATCACAAAAAAAACAATAGCTCTTTGAAAAAACAAAATACGATAAAATGACCAGAATTGTTTCGGGAAATTGATGTACGCTTTCCAAAAATGTGACCTTAAAAGTTCTACGACTTGTTTTCTCAAAACGGGATGACTTTGCTGGATTCAGCTCATTTTTGCGCTTATTCCATTGTCACCCTATACAGGTTGTTTTCAGGGATGATAGCAAAAAATTTAACTGTGGGTGTGGCTGTTAGCTTCAATTTAGCATAAGTTGGTTTGTCATAATTATCTCTCAACCTGCCAAATTTGGAAAGAATCCAATCAGTGGCGTGGAAGTTATAAGGGGTCACCACCTTAAGTCAATTTTTCTTCGGATGCTTCAAAATTATTGACCCTCATAACTCCTACATCACTGGTTAGATTCTTCCCAAATTTGGCAAGTTGATAGATAATCATGACAAACCAGCTTTTGCTGAATTAAAGCTAAATTTGTCGAAACATTCCTAAGTAACAAATTTTTTAAATCCGAAAAAAGTGAACTTTGGAGGGCTGTATTTTCGTCATTATGCCGAACTTTGCAAAATGGTACATAGGTTTTCGTCATAGTTTGACGAGATCCACCCACAGTTGAATTTTTTGTTATCATCCCTGAAACACGTACCTATACAGAGTATCTCAAAAGTATCGCTTTCCGAGTCCAGAACGATATATGGAATCCACTCAAGAACAAGTGAAAAATATTTAAAGAAATTAAGTACTTACTTTTATTTTTGAAGGCATGAGGGTGCAAAGGGTGAGACTTCGCTGCCCTCTATTTAGATTGTTTGGAGGGATTTTGGGGAACTGTTTGTGATGGACTAATCAGTAAAAATCATCAACCACTGAATGTGCACTGAACTTCTATTTAATATACAGGGTGATTGATAAATAGATGAAAAAAGTTCAAAAACATCACTAGAATTTTTTCTATTGAAACAAGAGGAGTCATATCACTCATATCTCGTTCTAGATTAATTCAGGGACCAATGGAATATTTTACAGGCCTTAATGAAGAAAACTGGATTTTTATGAATTATGACACACCCTGTATCGTAAACAGAAATTCAGTGCACACCCCTTGTCTGATTAGTCTCATCACAAACAGGGCGCCAAGCCGCCAAAATCACTTTGAATAACGAAAATTAGAGGGAGCGAAGTTCCACCCTTGACACCTCATATCTTCAAAAATAAACGTCATCAATTTTTTTTAATAATTTTTCTCGTGTTCTTGAGTGAGTTCTACAGGGTGGTCCAGGTTATAGTAGCAATAATTCACCATTCGATGGTCCATCAAAAACCAGGCCGACATGCATAACTCAATTTTTTTCTAAAACGCTTCCTAACAGAGATACAGCCCTTCAAAGTTCAGTTTTTAAAATCATCTTTTTGCAATAACTCTCAAGTCATCAAAGTGATTTTGACCAAATTTGATTTATGAAATAAATACCCATCACTTGACGTAGATAACTTTTGTCAAAATTGTCCAGTGGCGTAGATACGGAGGAGTTGTTTACTTCTCACACCCTATTCTGTACGCCACTGAATATTTTTTTAAATTTTCATTTATTTCGAATTCCCTGTTCAATTTAGAAAAAAAGTTGCTCTTGTGAAATTTTGATTAGAGGCTTGATTTTTGAGATATTTGGGTTTTAAACTTTGGTAAACATCTCGAAATCGCCACTTTCCACTTTGCCAGAAAAGTATAAGTTTTCAAAAATATCCAGTGGCGTAGAAAATGTGGAGGGTGGGAGTGGTGGGAGAAGTTGAACAATTCCCCTGTATCTACGCCACTGAACAATTTAGACAAAAGTTATCTACGTCAAGTGATGAATACCTAGTTCGTAAGCATTTGTACCAAGTTTGGTCAAAATCGCTTCAATGACTTGAGAGTTATTGCAAAAAAAGATTTTAAAAACTGAACTTTGAAGGGCTCTATCTCCCTTAGGAAGCGTTTTGGAGAAAAATTACATCATGCATGTCAACCTAGTTTTCGATGGACCATCGAATGGTGAATTGCTACTATAACCTGGACCACCCTGTCTTGTATATACGGCTCTGGACTCAGAATGTGATACTTTTGCGACATCTGTATAAGGTCAACTATCAGGTGATCTAAAATGATACCTCTTAGTCAAAAGATAACTCTTATCAAGCAGCACAAAAAAGTCTAAAATTGAGCAATGTTTTTCCGGGAGATTTTCTTTTTATCGCGGCAAAATTTCGGGCTGATCCCTAAACTATTTGGGTGTTTATACATACATTATGAACTTCCTAAGATATCTCACCTCTTTGCAAAGGTTCTGATGATTGAATTAGATCCCAGCAATTGACAGCCATCAGAAAATTACTGTGTATACTCTTCAGCTCAGGTTTTTCAACAGTGATGCAAGCTCCAGGATATGAATCGCCTTTACGTCTTTTGCTTTTTGGTTCAGCCACAGGATTTGGTAATGAGGAATCTATTAGAAGAAGCTTTTAGAGTCACATTGCAAAAACATTTCTAATTATGTGAGAATTACCAATGAAACCTTCAACTAAAATGTAAGAAGTTTGGACTTGTCCTGGGCTGGACTCTGGTGTGAGACTTGTTGAATACTCATGTAAGCAATAAAGAAAGAAAATTGAGACACAAAACAAAAACTCTTTATCATCAAAATTGCTCCTTCTTGATTGACAGTAAGTTAATATTCGTTGCCAGTAGCTTTGTTTGGACCTGTATACAAAAAATGATCAGAATTGTAACAAAAGTTAGGACTATTTTCTTACCAATTGTTGGTGAAATCAACCAAGTGGTTATCCCATTCTAACTGCCTTCCAATGAATTCTATGACACTAAACAATTTTTGCCATGGCTCAGTTACCTTAGCATCGTCCTAAAAATACACTTTTATTCATCTTTCTTATACCAAAATATGAAAACAAGTACCTGCACAACCCCAGGTGAATATCCTAAATAACACGAATAAAACTCTGTACTTTTGTACAAAAGTTTATGAAATAATTTTGTTGATAGATCAACTTTCACATTTTCATTTGTAAGTAATGGTAGTAGCTCACAAACAAGCAACTTTCTGTACGGGTTTAAGGGAAAACTTCCATCATGGCTGTGTTTTTCGGCACTTATCAAAGTATCAACAAGCCGGGACTAAAATTCAAACTAATTATTAACAGGGTCTTAGAAAATTATATACAACCTACTCCATAGCTTTGAATGGCAGATGGAAATCTTTGCAATAATAAAAGAAGTAGTCGGCAATGTTCCATTGTGTCTTCACAGTGATCTGCCGTACACAGCAGTAGCTTATGTTGTATATCCGGTGAGATGTGCTTGAACATTTCATACAAAAACTGCTTCTCGGGATCTTTCATGTCACTCTCAGCCCGGAGTGCAAAAGTAACCTTCTCGATTTCCAACCACAGCTCTGGTTGCTGCTGAAATTTTCCGATTCTGCGGAAAATCTCTCGTTGTATAACCAAAAGGGTTGTATCTAATAAAATATAAAGAACTTACAGGTCACTGAAGCACTTGGCGGCTTCTTTGATATGTCCTGCTGATTTTTCAATGCAATATGCTTCAAACTAAAATTATTTGAAAGGAGTACATTGCAAATTAATTTCAAGTCATTGAATTAAAAGGAAATTCCTTTACTTGTACTCCAAAGTTATTAGGGTAGAGGGTTTTTGCGGTTATCATCCATGCTTTGGCTGCCAAAGGATCAGTTTGAAGAACAGCTTTGGCTCTTTGTATGACATAATCTTCGTCTGAAATATCGACATCCATTCCTGAAGAAATTCCAAAGATTTTTTTCTAAAGAGAACTCCAGAAGTAGAACCACAGAACTACCTAACTTCTAAAAAGCTTAAAACCACAGATTAAAACTACCGATTGTTAGTGAGGTTATGTATTGATCTAAATGTCAAGAATGTCAAGTGTTCAACTGTCAACGGTGCTGTCAAGATGACATAAGGTGCGTTCAGTCAGCTTATTTAGCCGCAAGTTTTAATTTCAGTCGCAAGCGCAGCGACGCCCATTGGCTATTATGAGCCAGCCTCCTCAGAACAGCCAATAAGCGATGAAGCGCTTACGACTAAAATTAAAACTTGCGGCTAAATAAGCTGACTGAACGCACCTATAAAATATTTAAAATACAGGGTGCGTCAGTGAGCGCCGAAATCCTTTTACCACAAAACTCACTGATGATCTAAGCAGATCTAAGTTAGAGAAAGAAAAAGCGAGAAATCACATGCGCAAAAGTGAGATACCACTAACAACTTAGATCAGAGTAGGTACTTAGTTTAGGCCATTTATTAGTGCGGGGTTCGGGATTTGTGGTTCGGGTACTAAGGGACAAATTCATGCGAAACTCTGAACTTTGTGATGAAGTTTTGAGCCTTGGCACACATAGGTATTCTTTCAATCATTCTCAACATACCTGGATGTGGGGCAGACTTGGCAAGTGGCATATACTAGGGTGAAAAATAAAGTTGAAAAATTAAAAAAAAATATACCTATATGAAAAGAAAGGTTCTTTGATGGGTGATCATTTGAAAACCATCCACCTGCAATAACTCCCGATACCTAGTGAAAATGTCTTCGAGCAAAAACAGGTCGATTTTTATATCGAGAGGGACATCTAAAACATAATTGGCGAATTTCTATCTTTAGCCCCCTCGTCCCCACCCACCTCAACTTTGAAATTTCAAATGACACTACCAATTTTGCGATACATCATATCAAACAGAATTGAATTCTCTTTCTGAAAGAAATATTTACAAAATTTTTAACCCCACCCCTCTTTTTCCTAAAATTCTTTGAGTGTCCAATTCAATATTCTTGACCTCTTAATTCTCTTCAATGCAATCAACGTCATCCTGCACAGCATCGGAAGAGAAAATTTTCTATGGAAAAACTGCCACCCAAATTCACACCTTCGCTCCCCCCATCTGACCCTAAAAATTCAAAATGACAATACCTACTTTGTGATACATCAAACTGAAGGGAATTGAATTCTTTTCTTAAACAAATTTTTTTGAAATTTTTACAACCCCCCATTTTCTTCCTAAAATACTTTAAATGTCCAGTTCAATGGGGAAGGGGTTAAAAATTTAAAAAAAAATCATTTTCAGAAAGAGAATTCCATTCCCTTCAATTTGATGTATGACAAAGTAGGTGGTGTTTCGTTTAATTTTGAAGTTGAGGTGGGGGAGAGCAATGGGGTGAATTTGGATGGCACTTTATGCACTAAAATTTATCTCTTCAGTGCTATTTGGGATGATGCTGACTGAACTGAAGAGATTTGAGGGGTCCCGAATATTAAATGGGACACTCAGAGAATTTTTAGGAAGAAGGGGGGTGGGATTAAAAATTTTGAAAACATTTTTTTCAGAAGGAGAATTTAATTTTCTTCAGTTTGATGTATCGCAAGGTAGGTAGTGCCATGTGAAATATTATGGTGGAACATTGGGATCTGCTGCAGGCACATATGGTGGAGGCGCCAAAATGAGTCCCACTCGTTAACAAAAAAAATGCATGTAGCTTTTCCATTTCACAATGGATCTTGACATTTGTTACGTCAATATGTAGAGGAAAGAAACCTCTTAGTATCCCATACCATTTTTTGGAAAAATATCCTCTGAAGCTGTCATTAGTAGTTAATCGAGTTCTTTTATGCAAAAATACGGATTTTTTTTTAAGTTTTTGGATCTTTTTGATATTTGGCATTTTGATAGATTCTGGTTTGGCCTTCTCGATTTTTCACCTTTCAACTTTTAATTTCCATCCGTCGCGCCGCCATATTCAAAAAATGGCGACCGAAAAACACATTTTTGACAATATCTCGAATTTATAGTCAATGTGAGATCAAAAATATTGTTACGAAGCTCGCGACCATCCCGGCCCTTTCCAGAGAAATCTAGATTTCCACGTTGCATTCGGGAAGCATCGAGAGACTGCAGCGGTAGGTCACGAGACGTCGAGACTTCTGATGGAGGTGCCGTAGAAGGTATCTGCGTATATTCTCGACGCAGATACCAGAAAAATCCTTGTGTGCTGGAAACTCCAACGATCTAACAGGAAGCATCCAGAACCTTCGATGCCACTATAAGAGAGGAACTCGACCTGGCATCGGGGAGAGTTGGAATCGAGCGACCGTGGCGATAACATCTCAAGCGACATTGTGAATTTCTAAGCGATTAATAATTGTGTGCTTTATTAAGTTGTATTGGTAGTGGGGAATAAAGTGCAGTTTGTTTACAAGTAAATCAGCGCGTTTAATTTCGAAACAGGTGAACCCGAATACCGTAACAATATTATAGGGATATGAAAGCTTATTCAATCATCTGTCATTTGACATCTCAACCATCTCTATGCGACTGGCGGTGCTCGAGATATAGCTTCTGGAAGCATTGAATTTCAACACCACGCGCACGCCTACTTTGCTCCACTCACATGTCACAACCAAGTTGACCGTCGACAGCTCTTCGCTACTGATTCAGATGCATGAATTAAGCAAATAAATTCCAACAAGTAAGCAGTATTGAGATGGATCTTTCTGACTGATTTGCAAAAAATACTCGCGAGGTCGCGAGCCAATGGGCAAAGAATCAAGAAGGTCCTGTCATATAGTTTCCGTGAAGGTTTGTGGAGCTATTACAATTGATTTGTAAGTGATCAAAGACCACTTATAAATCAATTTTTGATGTTTGTTGTCAATTTAGAAGTAGATAATCATGGTAATCATTCAAAAAAATGATGATGAAGCATTGACATCTGTTAGAGGCAAAAATTGCAGAGGCAAAAATAGAAAAAGGAGTCAAAATAATTAGTCTCTACTGGCTCCTAACAGCAAGATTTTAGGTTCACGTACCTATCTACCTGTGAGACATCACTGTTTTCATAAGTTCAAGGTTCAAGCGATAAGTTTATTTAATTTCGTCGTTTTTAACTTCTTCGTCGGATTCCAACATCTCTTTATAAACACTTACTTGATAAAATACTGAAATACTTGAATGCTTGATTACAAGAAATTCAAAATACAAAGAAAGAAGTTATGATATATTAGACTTATTAAGTGGAAGAGATTATTGCGGCCTGATTTCGAGAAAACTGTATTCCGAAACTGAAGAGGATGACATCTTACTTGTCTACCAAGTGAAAAAAGCCCATTGTTTGCAGTGCAGCAAACAAATTTGCAACGAGTGTCTTGCAGATCAGGAGTAATTTATGTCCAAAGTATGTGGTGTCAGTTCTTTCACTAATAAGTTCTGAAGGCTTTTGACCATCATTTATTATTCCAGGTATCTTAATAGGTATACAAGACTGGTTAATGGGTGTTCCCGATCTTGTGCCATGAAGAATATTTTTTTGTTCTCATATGTACCTGTTTAGAGTATGAATAGAAATGTTACGCCTTTTTATTTTTATTTTTGTTAATACAGTTTGTACAAACTAATTCGTTTGTATTTTTGTCCTATTCGATGCATCCTCTTGGATGATAATATAGTTCGGCGAATTTTAAGGGTTTAATAAGGACGATGAATAATTCTTCGAAAAAAATAAAATAAAACAGAGAAAATTTTTTACTCATCGTCCTCAAACCCTCAAAATTCGCCGAACTATAGGTATACAAACTGATATGTTTATAATAATACTGAATGGTTCCAAGCATTGTGTCTTTTTGATGCCAATGAAGCAGGATCGCAAAATCTTTGGGCATTTTTCCATACGACCCACTCAAACTATATGACGTAGTTTATGTTAGAAAAATTCACGACGTCGGTTAAGGGTTAAACTTATCACTCTCATAGCATATACCTCTCATAGTAACTAAACAACTGGCCATGCTGTTGGCTGGTGCATAGCAACTATTAGCGTGATAGTATTAAACCGCTTATAAAACTTTGGTGGAACCGGAGATATACCTATCAAGTAAAATTCGTTGAAAGTGAAAGAATCCAGTAGATACGTGAGACTCATTTTTGTCCCGTAACCTTTTTTTCTTCAGCAGATTCAAATTTCTTGTAACTAAAAATCAATTAAATATTTATGTAGATCAATAGGTCGCGGGAACAAATATGGCGTGCTAAAGATGGGTATATGGTATATAATGTTATTTTGACTAGGACTTGTGAATACCATTTTCTTTAGTTGTAATGAATTAAACTGCTGGACAACGAAGTTGTCGGTATCGGAAAAATGGTCCGACTTTGGAGATCGATATCTCTCGATTGCCGATTGCGATTTCCATTTCGTTTGTTGCGTTAACTAGCTTGATTTTTCCGTAACCCATCCTATGATAGTGAATGTTGAGAAACTTCATGTAAATTTTCTACAGGGTGATACGTAAGATGGTGCAAAATTGCAATGACTTCATCGTACCCCCATTTTCCAAAAAAATTCTTTTTCAATATTCTAATACAAAAATCATGAAGTGTGGTGTCTTTCCTTGAAACGGTTTTGAAATTACCCAGATTGGAAGTCGAACATTGAGGATATAAATTTTTATGTTGAATGTTGCAGATTTACGAAACTCAGACATAGCACACGCACAAAAAGTATAACGTCCAGGGAGGCTTTACTTCACTCGGGAACTGAAGTTTTACATCGTTACCATATTCAGGGGCTCAAACTTGCCAATATAACATATTTCACATCTAAAATTTTGATGAAATCCTGGAGAAATTTAACGTACGAAAAACAGGCAGTGACAACCACTTGAAAAAATCCCCCCTACTTGGCCCCACACCAAATATTCGGGTTGTGTTGAGAATAAAATTGTCCTGGACTGTTGTACGAACAATCTTGCTCAATGTCAACATCCATTAATAAAAAGTGACCTAATCTCGCGTGCCAACAAGGCAAATCTGTAACATTCAACATAAAAATTTATATCTTCAATGTTAGACGTCCAATCTGAGTGAATTCAAAACCGTTTCGAGATAATACACCACACTTCATGATTTTTGTATCAGAATACATAAACAAATTTTTTTTGACAAATGGGGGTACGATAAAGTCTGTGCAATTTTGCAGCATTTCACGTATCACCCTGTAGAAATGTTACATGGAGTTTTTTTAACATTCACTATCACAGGATAGGTTACGGAAACATTGGGCTTATCAACACGACAAACAAAATGGAAATCGCATTCGGCAATCAGGAGTTATCGGTCTTCAAAGTCGAACCATTTTTCCGATACCGACAACTTCGTTGTCCAGCAGTTTATACCGGGTGATCATTTGAAAACTATCCACCTGCAATAACTCCCGATTCCTAGTGAATACTTTTTCGAGCAAAAACAGGTCGATTTTTATATCGAGAGGGACATCTAAAACATACATTGGCAAAGGACCCCGCACGATTCATATGGAAAATGGGTCTCGGTCAAATTCCCTAATTTTTCAATATTTTGTAGCCCAATTTGACACGAGCCAAAATCCATCGTCCGTTACCCAAAAAAAGGGACAGTTTTTTTTCTATAAGGGGTTGAAGATGGGTTATTTCAAGGTAAGGAAATATGTTCCAACGTAAGTGAGAACATTTCAACGTCCTTTCTAACATATATGGCTCATGACAATTCCCTTTTTTTAATGTAAAAAAATCAGCCCCCTCCCTCACCCCCAACCCCTACTTGTGAGCATCAAATTCGAAATTACGTTTGAAAGTCATGCAGATGGTTCTATTTTGTCGAATTATGAATTTTGGCACAAATTGTTTTTCCAACCCCCAAATTAGTATGCGATATTCAGCGGCACGAGTTGCGCTGTAGGTTCGCAAAGCTAGGGGATGGAACTCATGCGTCTGCGCGAGCTAGGAAAAGTCAAAACCTGCAGATTTTCAGCCATCGATTTAACAGAGGAAAATAGATAACAAGAAACTCTTGACTTCCATGCTAGATTATGTGGAATGATGTTGTCCATGTGCATTGCTGTCGAAAAAATGAATTCCGCGCGTAGTGTTCCAAAAAGAACGAAAAAGTCGTTTCCAGTGTATATTTGGTTGCCTAGAAAGTGATGTTTTTTGGGAACACACATGAAATTGAACTGTAATGTTCTTTTTGTACGGTTTTTGCAGCCAGGCACTCAACAAACTGCCCGTCATTTTTGAAAAAAAAAACAGAAAACACAAAACCTCTGATATATTATACATATAACCCGATAAAATTTTAGTTACCATTTGTTTACATGCAGTTTTATGCCACTGACAGACAGGACGGCAACCGTAAGGCAGAGAAGAATACCAGAAGTAGGGCGGTATTTTCAAAAACACACCAACTGATAAACATGTTACCATATTTTCGTTCATTGTGTATCTAGAACTGATCCATCATTGCTGATCTTGAACACAATGAAAGATCAAGAAACACCCTTTTTTCCATAGCTTATTTGAAAGTTCCATTTCCAGCCGTTTCAATAATAGACAATGTTGAAATTACGCTTTTTACATGTGTTAGCATACGGCACTATTCTCAAATCCCCTAGCATGGTTGCGCCAGCGCAGAAATGGCACTGAATTTTGCCTATTCCGCTGAATTTCTGATATTGTGCTTCATCAGTTACGCTGAACAAGATGACCAAAGGAAAACTCATTCGTATGACCAGTTTCCACCCCATAGAGGGTTGAAGTTGACTATAATGAAGCATAAAACATCCTTCCATGTCATAAACCAAATGAATGGAAATAGTGGACTTTCATATCGTCTTGTTTTGCAAAAATGTCTATTCTTCAAAAATAATTTCAACCCCGTCTCTCATCCCCTATCCTTCTTTCTGAACCTCATATTCGAAATAAGTCTTGGAAATGTAGGAGAAGGTCTATGGTCGGATTCTCTGCATCTGATTGTGAATCCTCTCTCAAAATTCACTTTCACTATGCTTAGAGTTAGAGTTAGACTGCTAACATAGGCAGGGTGGGATATATATTTTTTTTTATGATTTTTGACTGGGTTATTATTCAAAATATTGGTGTTCCTATCAAGTTTCAACTTCACAGCAGGTTAATTATGTTCACCTGTAGTACATAATTTCTAACTTTTTGCTTTTGTACGGATACACCTCTATTTATAGTTTAGATTGAAGAATTTAATGTCATTTGAAGCGAAAGCTGCTTAATCAAGGCAAAATATTATATCACACTCTTATTCCAGCTACTGCGACCATGTGAAGGATGAAATACCGTATGTTCATTAAAAACTTCAATGAAGGGAGGCTGTGACGCAAGCCATTCGATCCGAAAACGGCCAGGTTGTCATCGGTCCACGGCCTCCCATTATTGAATTTTTTAATGAACATACTGTATAAATTATTATAGTTTTCAAGATTTATTTCGAATATGATGTTCAGAAACAGGGATAGGGGATGGAGGACGGGGTTGAGAGTATTTTTTGAAGAATATACATTTTTACGAAACAAGATACATAATATAAAAGTGCACAATTTCCATTCATTTGGTTTATGACATGGAAGAATGTTTTTAAAAAATTTATATTTATATGCTTCATTATAGTCAACTTCAACCCTCTGTGGGGTGGAAACTGGTCATACGAATGAGTTTTCCCTTGGTAATCTTGTTTAGCGTAACTGGTAAAGCACAATATCAGAAATTCAGCCGAATTGACCGATGGTTTTTTTTTCAACCCCACCCCCTATTTGGGGGTTGGAAAAATAATTTGTGCCAAAATTTATAATTCGACAAAATGGGACCATCTGCATGACTTTCAAACGTAATTTCGAATTTGATACTCACAAGTGGGGGTTGGGGGTGAGGGATGGGGTTGATTTTTTCACAAAAGAAAAAGGGAATTGTCATGAGCCATATATGTTAGAGAGGATGTTGAAATGTTCTCACTTACGTTGGAACATATTTTTTTACCTTAAAATAACCCATCTTCAACCCCTCATAGACAAAAAACTGTCCATTTTTTTGGGTAACGGACGATGGTTTTTGGCTCGTGTCGAATTGGGTTACAACATATAAAAAAATTAGAGACTTTGACCGAGGCCCATTTTCCATATGAATCGTGCGGGGTCCTTTCTATATTCACCCCCCTCGCCCCCACTCACCCCAACTTTGAAATTTCAAATGACACTACCTACCTTGCGATACATCAAATTGAAGGAAAATTAATTTTCTTTCTGGAAAAAATATTTCCAACATTTTTAACCCCACCCCCTCTTCCCTAAAAATTCTCTGACTGTCCCATTTTATATTCTGGACTCCTCATTTTTCCTCAATTTAGTCGGCGTCATCCTAAATAGCATCGAAGAAGAAAATTTTCGGTGGGAAAAGTGCTACCCAAATTTACCCCTTTGCTCTCCCCACCTCAACTCCCAAATTTAACAAAACACCACCTACTTTGTGATACATCAAATTGAAGGGAATTGAATTCTCTTTCTGAAAAGAATTTTTTTAAAATTTTCCACCCCTCCCTCAATAAGTTGGTCATTTGGAGTATTCTAGGAGGGGAATGGGGGGCTTTAAAAATTGTGAAAAATCTTTTTCAGGAAGAGAATTCAATTTCCTTCAATTTTTATGTATCACAAAGTAGGTATTGACATTTTAGATTTTTAAAGTCGGGAGGGGGGAGCGAAGGGGTGAATTTGGGTGGCACTTTTTCCATAGAAAATTTTCTCTTTTGATGCTGTGCAGGATGACGTTGACTGTATTGAAGGGAAATGGAGATCAAGAATATTAACTTGGACACTCAGAGAATTTTAGAAAGAACAGGGGGTAGGGTTGAAAAATTTCAAAATATTTTTTTAAAAAGGGAATTTGATTCCCTTCAATTTGATGTATCGCAAGGTAGGTGGTGTCATTCGAAATTTCAAAGTTGGGGTGAGTGGGGACGAGGGGGCTCAAGATATAAATTGTCCCCCTCGATATAAAAATCGACCTGTTTTTGCTCAAAGACATTTGCACTAGGAATCGGGAGATATTGCAGGTGGATAGTTTTCAAATGATCACCCGGTATAGATGATTTATTGAACAATTGCCACTTTATAAAAAAAAAATGTCCTAGACTCAAGATTTGTCTGAGTAATGTTAAAAACAAACGAAACTCTACAGCGGTACCTTGGCACCCTGTCTGCGCTTGCGCGAGCGTTTTATTATTATTATTATTATTATTATTATTATTTGAAGCACATTCAACAGGAGCAAAGTCCTATTCGCTCCGTGCACGACGCCAGCGTCACCTAGCGTACGCAACTTTGTAGGCGCAAAACGTCACTCATGTCATAAATTACAGATGGCTGAACTGTCATAAACGACAGATCGCTGGCCTGGACTGTCATTATTTTGTGGTTAAGTGCTTTGTCAACATAGACTTTGTCATTAACAAATTGTCAGTCAACCACGTGGCATCTGTTGTGACCCATGGTTCTCAATTATTTCAATTATTTATAATGTCAAATTGACATCAATGGTATCAAACATCAGAAAATTGACAGCCCAATCAAGCAGCGCCGAGCCATCAACGTTGCTCTTTTTGTCCACATGAAGCGCTGTGATCGGTTTCGTTACCCCCACTCTGTACTTCGCACGGGGCGAATTTATAGAATGTGTGAAATTCTGAAGTTAGAAAAAAAGAACAAACTGGCCTCAATGAAGTGTCAGTCGTCATGCTGACACCTGTATATCTCCTTGATAGCTGAAACAGTGGTATGAAGGATGTCACAGTGAGTTTCGACGTCACGGTAGGAGTGAATCATCCGATGGAGAGGGGAGCAGGTGAGTCCACGAGTTCTCGCGTAGGGCAGATGGAGCAGCTGTGTGCTGCGGGAGTTTGGTCTGGGTATCCGAAAACCTATGAGATATAGCAACTCCGGGCAGTCAACCTCACCCTTGATTATCTTGTACAGAAAGATCACACAATTCATGTCACGTCTGGTTTGAAGGGACTGCATGTTAAATTGGCGCAAAAGGTCCCGCTGCGGAGTGCCTCTTGCCGGATTGCGCTTTGCGCAGTTGCCACGTCAGGCATACTTCCAACGTTGCCATAGCGGGTGCCAAGGTGACGGTTATGCTCCCGCGACCTATTGTGGAATTGTGATAGCTCCAAAGAAACTTTTCATGAGACGTGCCCCGTGCAGCAAGTCCCTATCTTTGATTTAGTTCCCTGCAAGGTTTTTTATAAAATAACCAAGTTGAAACCCCACCTGATGTTTACTTACTCATTCTAAAGCTTCTTTGCCATTAATTCTTGATAACATATTATCATGATGGTCAAAAGTCTTCAGAACTTAGTGAAAGAACTGTCACCACATACTTTTGACATAAATTACTCCTGATCTGCAAGACACTCGTTGCAAATTTTTTTGCTGCACTGCACTCAATGGGCTTTTTTCACTTGGTAGACAAGTAAGATGTCATCCTCTTCAGTTTCGAAATACAGTTTTCTCGAAATTAGGCCGCAATAATCTATTTCACTTAATAAGTCTAATATATCATAACTTATTTCTTTTTATTTTGAATTTCTTTTAAAATTCTTCAAGTTTTCCGAGAGTTTTCCACTTCAAAATGAAAACCGGCCTTATCGAGACCGGACTCAAATGATGAAGCCCTTATTGGAGAAAATATCTCAATTCCTCAATCTATTTCTCGAATTCCAACTTCCCACCCGGAAGGACGTCTCATAATAAAATTTCCATTCGTTCTTTGCTACTCGTCGGGGAAGGAAGTTTTGGGGTGACACAACCAATTTTTCTTTTTGACTACCATCTCAGATCCACAGATCATTATGAAAAAGTGAAAACATAATATCATAATCGTCGAGATGATAATATAAGGGGACTTTTTACAGGCCATCCAAAACACAATCAAATGAATGTGCTCAGCCTTCCTCAGCTCATGCCTTCGCAGCCCTCTACCAATGTTTCCGAAGTAATCGCTACGATTTTTTAAACATCGTGACTGGACCTTGATAATTATTGATTGAAAAACGCTAGACTTTTAGGGCATAAATATTTCAGTTTAGCCATTCCGTGCCAATAAACTAGTAGGTACAGCGAAGTGTGTGAATGTTCTGAAAAGTTTCCATTTCATATCCTTTTAGCCTTCGCGCGACTGTGACCAACCTAAGTTTATTTCGTACACCCACGCGCTGCTCGACATTAAATCGATTACCAGTGTCCTTCCTCGTCCTTAAGGGTGTCCTCTTGCGTTTCCAATGTGAAACTCTCCATTTCCAGAACTCAAAAAATCGCCGAATCTTTTGGAAATAGCTTAATATCGAGAACGTGCACAGTCGAACGTTTCAGTGGGCTCTTTTAAAAATAGCCACGCAGTGTGTCCTAGTCATTTTTATTTTGTGCAAGTAGGTATACCTAGTGTGTGCACGATGACGTAGGTGGTGTCGTCGCGACGCTTTCAGGGTCTGGGAAATCTAGGGAGCGCAGGCTCGAAAGCGGCAGCCACGCCAGTCTATTTAGTGGGTGACATGATACCATCATCATCGCAATTTCTTGCCGACATATATTCGTGTGGAGAGACATGTATAGCGATGAATGTACACGCAGCAAACAAAATATATATGGTAAGAAAAAAATTTCACACAAAATCATGAGAAGTTTAGGCAAAAACGCCATCGTGAATAAAAATCGTTACTTCACCTACCCTGCCGGTCCAGGGTTTTCAAAGATGTGGTCTCTGCGACAGCAGAGAGTGGCGATATTGCGAGATCTGCAAAAACGCTGGAAATTCTATGCGGAATTTCATAATCGCGCATTCCAAAAAGTCAATCAATTCCGCAAAAGCGCCGCTGAAGCTGCTTGAATATGAATATTATTTTATTAAAATAAAAGCCCCAAACCTATGAGCATTGAACTAACGTGGTGTATTTTTGCTTAAGCTGTTGATTAAATTCATTAGCGATTTTGTACAGCTAACATATTAGTAAAACACGTGTTTTTTATGCAACCGCGATGTGATTGCAGTAATTTGCACATCCAACAAACCGTATGGTTTTTGCAATTTTTGTTTTTCTTTTCAGATTAACCTTACGTTAGTTTGAATTCAATTGTGCAGAATAAACAAGTTGTTTATTGGAATTTCGCAATTTTCTTATGCTAAATAAAGGCGGCAAGTCGGTCTGCGCGCGCAATTTTCTGTCTTGGCGCCAGTAGGACCCTGAAGATGTTCAAAAGTATTTCCCACAAGGCTAGAGCTTTTTGAATGCACAAAACAGCGCACATGTAGAGACCAACAATTTTTTTCCCAACCCAGTAGCTAACTGTAACTCACGGAGGTGTAACTGTATATAGGGTAGTTTTCTTCAGAACCGTGACAGAAGTTACAGACAGAAAATACTACTCAAAACCCCAAACGTTCACTTGTAACGATTTTTTCTGTGGGTAATTTCAAATATATCATTCATAATTTTCTATACCTATCTCATGCCGCATGCGCATGCAGGATGCAGGGGGTGTATCATAGGTATATCCCGTTCACTTTTCATTTTCAGTAGAATGATTTTTATTTGGAGCAGTTGGAAGCGGAGAACGTAAAGTGTAAGGAAGGAGCATTATGTAAAATTGCGTGCGACCGGGATGGCTCTTGTGCCCATGGAAACGGCTCTAACATTATGACACGGCTGATATAGACACTTCCTGGAAACTGTCAAACAAATCAGTGACGTGCCGTCAATAAGAAAAGATGGGGGCAAAACTAAACCCAAAATTGGTTTTCATATCAGATAGGTTCTATAGGTCACAGCTATAGGTATAGTATAGTACTATAGTATTATAGGTATTTACAGGCATAGTTCATCACCATAAAATAAGTAAAAGATCAAAGAAACGACAGTAAAATAAATTGTTCACATTTTTTATTGTTCTTCGAACAAAATCAATTTTGTATACTTGTTTTCCTTCTTGACAAAATTTTTGCGAATGAAATGAATTCGAGTTTTAAGGTGAACGTCACAAATACTTTCAAGTATAATAACATTTTATGGTTTCAATAAGAATTGCGTCAAGCGAAAGCGAATCCTCATTTTCTCCATACTGTTCTAAAATTATACTCTCATGCTCTTTCTGCACAATTTTTTCTTTCTTCAACTCCTTTATGATTACGTTGAATGACAAAATTTTCTTTTGCCACCAAACCTTTTTTTCAGTGCTCGAATTCTCTTTTTAATGAGAACATATTTCACTTGCAATTGGCAGATTTTCTTATTTGACTGTCTTCCGAAGTTGAAGGTCGAGGATCACATTCGGTGTGAGGAAGACTGAACAACGAAGAGGGCCCACCACCTGTCAATAAAGTTCAGCCATTAATTTCTCAAGTGTTTAGTTCGTTTAGCAAAAAACGGTTGATTCTGTAAAAAAAACTAAATAGATTACTATAGCTTGAAACAGCTGCTGAGACTTCCAGTAGAAGTTTAGGTAACTATAGTCACTTGAAGGTACCACTAGTAACACCGTACAGTTCACCAATGTTCGCTGAACATTCTGAACGTTCTTGGAGCATTGATGGAAGGAATCCAATTTTTCACCATATTATTACAGTATTCTTTGCATATCAAAGAGACACCCACCAAGTGAACCTGGTTTGCAATGACCACCAACTGAATCCAATCTCTGTTTTTTTTTTAGACGACCGTTCTCCCAAAATTTCTTGTTTATTAGCTATGGACTTGTTAGCCAGTGGTACATGAGCAGGATTGAATGTCCTCACCTACAACAGTTTTCACGAAAGTCACTCAGGAATGTTGAAATCAGTTTTGGAATCTGAAGACAGAATACGTACATATTTCAGTCGTTGTATTTGTGTCTACTGGTTCTACAGCACCTTTCAGAAGGATTTCGTTGAGTTATTCAGCTACCCATTTCCAAAGTGTTCTGAGCACAAGACACTCGTGTGCGTTGGAGTCCACCCTGTTCTGTTCGTAAAAGTGATCCACTTCTTACATGGTGATTCCTTAGGAAAGCTAGCGTTGGAGTCCACCCTGTTCTGTTTATGAAAGTGATCCACTCCTTACATGGTGATTCCTCGGGAAAGCTGAGACATGTATAATTAAAACTTTACCTATAGCTGCATTGCTGCAATAATATTTATTACGATAACTCCAAAAATGGTTTAAAACATCCCACTCTACGCCTATGCAAATGTGACAAAACACGTCAAAATTGAAATCCAAAACTTCAATTCAACTCAATAGGAATAAAATCATATAAAATGTACTTACTGGTGCAAAAGTTCTTTGTCACATGGGGTTCTCGAGTACCCGCAGGCTGAGCAGGTGACCATTCGACCGATTAAACACTTTTGAACGCAGTTCTGTTCAAATTTCGAAATTTGTGCTGACTTTTGTGTCAGATTTGAGTACTTTGACACTTCCAAACACATTCGGGTTGCTATTGGCAATTTGGCTCTTAAAAGGAGCGACTTCCGTCGCACTTTTTTTGGCTAGCCAGAGCCTAATGCTCCTTCCTGACACTTTACCTTCTCCGGTTGGAAGCAAAGAATGTTGGAAGTATTTCTCCTACTGTCATCTGTCAAAAAAAGTTGAAATTTCGAAATTTCACATTCCAAAACGACCCAGCCTATGAGCGAAAGGACCCACATTTGGTTCTGGACTCACCTCAGGTGAAATTTCTTGCTGGAGCATCATCTCAGCTTTTTTCGAAAACCTTTTTCGAGGCTTTTTTCTCAGCATAGGCCATTTTCTGCATGTTGTACAGTGCGAAAAATAAGTGTTGGTTGGGCAGAGGAATTTTAGCTTGGTGCAGAATGCCAATCGAGCGGGCTCACGGCTCAGTAAATGTAGGTACTAAGCTGCCATATCGAAACTCGCCGCGTTATATCAACTAATAGACTGAGCACTTTGGTGCTTTTTTGAAATTTTACCATGATTGAGCTATCAAGTAGACATCAGTAGACAGACCCATTTTGGATTTGGGAAGAAAAATTTAAATTATTGAGATATCGCGCAGCGGTTTTTACCATTAATCATTCAAAAATTACTGTTTCATTTAAAAAAATAAGAATATTGAATCCATTTATACCATTGGATTTAAATAATTGAGAGTGAGTCCTTCACATCCACAGTGGATGTGAGTGCAAGTAAGTTTGCACTTGGAACGTTGCGGCGAAGAACGTAGAACTAGGATGGAAAGTTTGAGTCACTCCCAGTTATCCACGCTCCAAGTATTCACTTACTCACTAACACCCACTGTGGATGTGAATAAGTCACTCTCAATTATTTTGTTCCAATAGTATAGCTAGTGGTTCAGTGGACTTACCTCAGGCAAAATTTCCTCCTGGGGACCGAATTTTTTAGAAACAATTCTGACTGATATTGAAAAAATATTGCATTGAGCGCCGCGTAGGCCTGTTTCAAATGCGACGCGGTTTCGGTTTTCCCGTGGTAATTTTTCCGAAACCAAACTTGCACATTCCATTTTCAAAAAAAATACTGCATGCAAACTTCGACCTGAGATAAGCTCCACGAAATACTCATTTTAGGTGCCGACTTGTTGCAAGTCGATCATAGTCAAGTTGATTAATTTTTGGAGAGGAAATTTTCGAGATCAGACAAAACAATATGTTTTATTCATGAACCGATTACTTTTTTACTCAAGGGAGGCTGTGGTTCTGGTCATTGGCAGGCAAACGAGGCTGATAATTTTAGCCAGGCCACAGCCTCCCTTGAGTCAGAAATTTTTTGATCATACGGTACCTATTTAGTCCACGAGCTTATGTAATCCCATTGTAATCCCATGGGATTTTTAATGAAGGGGGTTTATACAGGGTGGAACAGAAAAAATGAATAAAAATTCGTAGCTCCAGACTGGGAAAAGTTCGAAAGCCTAAATTGCATATGTGATTTAATTCTGTTGTTGTGTTGATTCCTACCCAATTTGGTCCCAATCCATATGATAAATTTTGGATAAATAAGTAACAAAGCTTTGAATTTTGACAATTTTTAATATTTGACAGACGCCATGCGGAAAAATGGTTTCAAAAGTTTTGGATACAGTTTTCCAAGGGCTTTTAAATGACATAGTGCAAGTCAAGTTTCGTGACATATGCTTTCTGTCATTTTTGACGGTGAAATTTTCGTTTGACAGATGACAACCAAAACGTAATAGGCTCATTCGACACAAAAATCATGTCCGCATACCGAATTTCAAGTCCATCGGATTAACGTTACGGCTGTTATCGTGGAAGATTACAGACACAGACACACACAGCTCCGTAATCTTCTCTAAAAAAACTTCGCCATTATTCAATATCTATCCGATGGATTGGAACCAGATTTTATAGAAAGCAACAAAACAAAAGAATCAAATCAAGCTCGCAGTTGCAGCTTCCCACCTATTCCCAGTTGCTTTCAAAACTGCAGCTGTAGATGTTTTTCTAGAGCTGACCGTTTCCACGGCTCCAGCGTTTCACTCAACAGATTTTGGTGCAGTCCCGTTTCGCCGTGTACCGCCAAGCGTCAAGCTTTGATCGGATTTGGCCGGTCAACCCTAAAATGTGATGTGGTGTACAACAGTCGTGGCATTCAATTGTAATTTTGAACCTGAACACAAAAGACATCAGGCTAAAATCTGTCGTTTAGCTCCTTCCGCTAGCTCAATTGGAAATAAATTGGTAACTCTTCAAACTTGCCATCACTTGCTGTAATTGCTTTTCGTCAAACTAACATTTTCAAGATGAAATTGGCATCACCAAACTTTCATATCTTCGAATGCAGGGAACTTTCAAGGGGGACATGTAACTAGCGTATTTTTAATTTTTTCGTTCGTTCCCCTAGGGAGGCTGATTACCCTTTCAAAAATTTCGAATGCCGTCTGCAACTTCGTGAAGATATATAGAGATATGTCCTAATCGACTCCTGGGCGATCAAGGACCATGAAAAATTATGGTGGAATATTGACATCTGCTGCAGGCAAATAATGGTGAAGGCGCCAAAATGGGCTTCATCTGGTAATAAGAAACTGGCTGTAGCTCGTTTGTTTTTCAACGGATTTCAACATCTGGAACGTCATTTTGTAGACAAAAAAATTCTCTTTTTTTTTGCGTACCTGAATTTACAAACGTCATTTCGGGAAACTGTCAAAATTGTCTTTATAAGATATGCTAAATTCCGGCCTTTTTCGAAGGTTGTCTGATATTTTTGAAACTTGGCAGTATTATAGATCTTGAGGTGTCCTTTCCAAATTTCCACTTTTCCATTTCGTATATTTGCCGTCTTGGCCGCCATATTTTTGGCCGCCATATTGAAAATATGGCGCCCAAAAAACAGTTTTTTTGCCACTATCTTCATTTCAGTCAATGTGAGGTGGAAGCGTTTGTATGCGAATGGAAGCTTATTCAATTCTCTACAATTTGACACCTTACTCGTGTACGTGCTACTTCCGGTTCTTGGGTTATGGCTTTTAGAACTCCCTGAAGCATCAACTTTTGTCATCCGATCAGCATATCAAGTTGATGTTAGCTCCACGTGGCAGTCAAATTGACCATAAATAATGATAAGTTGTCAACCACAGACCATTGATATCCAGAAAATCAATCATGGTAACGTTTGTTATGCAACTACAGAGTGAACTCTAAGGGAAAATTGACTTTGAAATAGTATAGCTTGAGAACCGTAAGTCGCACATGAGTGATTCAGATGTCAAATTTTAGAGAATGTGATAGACCTTCACTTTTGATATGGAGCCTGAAATTTTATGACAAATTTTCCGAAAATTTTCCGAAAATATGTTATTTGAACGCCATCTTCTCAAAATTATGGCCGGAACAGCAGAGACACGAAGTGAAAAAGTGGATATTCTAAATAATGACCCAAAATTTCATCATAATAATGAGTTTCGAATGTATCTGATATCCTTCAAATGCTATATTACCTTTATTTCTTTCCAAAGTCAATTTACTTTCACAGTTCACCCTGTAATTACACAAATAACCCCACCATGATCGATTTTCTAAATTTTCCATCATCTATGGTTGATGGCTAAAAGCTATTTATGGTTAATTTGCTTACTACATGACGGTGGTATCAATTTAATATGCTGATTGAATGCCGAAAGTTGATGCTTCCGGAAGTACTGAAAGCTCTAACTCAAGAACCATAAATCGCACATGAACGACTGATATGTCAAATTGTAGAAATTTGAATGGGCTTTCGTTCGCATATACACGTTTCAATTTTGAGACAGTTGAATTCAAGATATTGACAAAAAACTGTTTTTTGGGCGCCATCTTTTCAATATGGCGGCCAAAACGGCAAAGATACGAAGTGGAAAAGTAGAAATTTGGAAAGAACACCTCAATATCTATGATACTACCAGGTTTCAAAAATATCGGATAACTTTAAAAAAATGGTGGAATTTAGCATATCTAATAAAGACAATTTTGACAATTTCACGGAATGACGTTTGTAAATTTAGGTATGAAGTAAGAAGAGAATTCTTTTGTTCACAAAATGACGTGTCAGATGTTGAAATCCGTTTAAAAACAAACGAGCTACAGCCAGTTTTTTATTACCAGATGAAGCCCATCTTGGCGCCTCCACCATATTTGCCTGCAGTAAATGCCAATATTCCACCATAATTTTTCATAGTCCTTGATCCCCCAGGAATCGATTAAGACATAACTCTATATATCTTCACGAAGCTGCACACGGCACGACCTATGCTCCCATACTATAGGGGTCAAGTTGCGCATTATTTGAAAGTATAAAAATTGTTCTTTCGGGTTTTTTGGAGCAGGAGGGTAAAAACAGTACAATAATATTTTCTGCAACGTTTCGCCGGTTAACAACGACGGCTTCGTCAAGCTAAAATTTATTATATAATTAATTCAAAACATCAAAGATAACTTACCTTGGAAGGGTAGAATTACTATTCCAAAATTTTAAATTACAACAGAAGATGAGCTAAGTAGGATCTTTCTTTTATAGACCTTGAATTCAATTTTGAAATTCAAAATAAGGGGTTAAACGTTAGCTCCCAACTCCTTCTACCCCTTACCCTAACTCAGTTTCAACCATACCCTGTCGGAAATTTCATATAAAAGCCTATAAAAAAATATATATATGATTCCTATATGTTCTGTATACGGTTAGTGCATTTGCAATTTGTATATAGAAACCTACAGGAGTCTTATTTGCTAATTGTATTACACAGCCTATAAAATCATATGGGGCTCCTATTTGGGAATGCTGATAGATTCGACGTGAAACGGAAAAGCCAATACATTTCTATATGGTATTACATATAAACGCCTATTATCAAATAGCACATAGGGAATTGCAAATAGGTCTCTTGCATGAATATCACATACGAATCTGTATTATGAATTCCAAATAAAGTCGGAGACAAGCTGCTTCAATTGGGGTATACTCATCCTTTTTTTTGTAATCAATTCCCTAATCTCCTTCTCACTTGCTAAAAACCGATAAACATGACTCAATGAAAAAGATCCAATCCACCTTTCCCATACAAGAAATCACTTACGCGCATACCTGTGAGCGCAGATTCCCGCTAATGCAAACAGCTGCTACAGACCGCTAGTTCCACGCACACAGGTATGCGTGAAACCGTCATCGGAAAGGTGGATTGCACTAGTTTAGGTGTTACCTCCCACATGAGTAATTGTGGCTTGAAGATATTCGTTTTCGAATTTCACCATATATTTCGTGGAAAAATTAACGTTTTTCTCATCGAATCTCCGTATGTGGGAGATCAGAACGATGCACTTGCAATTATCCTCGATAAATCTTACGTACGCAAATATGACGATGACGGCCTTGACAGGGCAGGACCCTCGAATAGGTCTCACTATAAAATAACATTTTGCAATGAGCATAAACCAAAGCAAACACAAAAATCAAAGATGCCAAAAAACTAACCGCAATAAAAACTGTTGCACCCTGTTGCACAGTGCACACCAACCACACACGCTAAGGAAGCACAGAGTCCACAGAGCGGAAGCACACACGTTTTGACCTGGTTTTGACTTTTGACCGTTAACAAACAAAACCCAAGGATGACAAAACCGACGAGACGCAACGGCGGCACAGATACTTGATACTTCGGCTTCGGCGAAGTGGCGAAGTAGAGCCGACAGTAGGGAATCTGCATTATCGGCAGTCCTCGGCAATTCCAAAATAATTTAATTCTATTTGCATTTTCAAATAGAATTGGATTAGTATTTTCCTTATAGGTATTTCCAAATACAATTCTATATGAATTTATACGATTTCAGTGTGATGAGAATTTCTCATATAGAAACCTATTACATTTATTTTGTAATTCCAAATAAAGGAATAATATTTACTTGTTCATATAAAAGCCTGTAAGCTCAATAACATATAGAACTAACCCCTCATATAGATTCCTATAAGTTCAGATAGAAACATATGGGAAGCAAATACAATTTCTATATGGCATTTCTAACAGGGTAGGGTGAAAAATGACAATTCAAACTACAACTACAAACACTACACAGGGTGTTCGTGTTCTCTTCCAATCTAAGATTTTTACTTGAGGAGATTGTGGTGTGGTGGTCAGTGCGTTCGACTGCCATGCCACAGGTCGCGGGTTCGATCTCCGCCAGGGGCGGTCGGATTTTCGTCTCGAAAACAAGCTTCTAGATTTAGTTGGAATGCTTGCTGAACACAAGACGTGTGTCGCATAACACGTAAAATACATACGATGGTGCCGACCCTATGCGATGTTGGGGGTCGTTAAAAATCCCTACCTTGTGTTGGAACACACAGGGGCTCGGCAAAACTCCCGGTATAATGGAGGAAAGCATTCACGTCGGCGTCGGTGTTAGGCCTCGTTGCGAAAATAAACCGACGTTAAATGAACGAAGAACGTTCGTATTTGATTTTATAAGATGAAAATGTTTGTACAGGTAATAGAGTACTTTTATTGGCCCCGAGGAAGATCACGCAAATGTGATCGAAACTGAATTGAATTGGCGGATGCTATGAAAAGAAGCAAAATCACCCTGTATGTTACGAGTGTGTATGAAGATATTATAAGATATAAGAATATATTATAATGTCACTGCGTCTATTGGCTAGATACGTTACGTGTTAATTGGAAATCTTTATATCTCTTCCATTTTATGAGAAATCGATGATAAGCAATTGAAAATAAACTAATCTTGACTGAATAGTGTTATTGCATGGAGTTGCGAGAGGAGTTGTTATTATTGTTATAAGTGACCAGAAAAAAGACTGTTAAATTTGTACAGTGCATGCAAGTTCAAGGTGATCCAAAAGCTTTGATAAATTGATTTAATTATTACTCAGACACAGATTTATACTGAGACTGACATGACTGGAACGTATGCTGTTCTGCATCTTGGAAAATGTAGTACTTATAGGTATTTAAAACAACCGAAAATAAAATCGCCAATTATTGTCAATCCACCGACTGCCTTGGGTATTCGAAAAATATTACGCCGCAGGCACGGCACACATCTTAAGACATGCGATGATATCTATTTTTTTGCAATCAGGTACAGCTTGGTGTCAATTAGATTAAAAGTTGGTGGCGAAAGATGGAAAAATAACCACTTTTTAGTACTTTTCTTCACCAATCCACTGTTCATCAACGTCTCATCCACCGTCATGGAACCATATGACTCCATTTGCTACCACGCCATCGCCAGTGCTATTCTCTGCGGTAAAAACAAATAGCTCTTTCGGCAAACTTTTTTCTTGATTTCACAAGAGTTTTTTTCTCATGCGGAAATATGACAAAGTGAGTCTAGGAATTCACTATTTAACTTGATTTTCAAATGACTTGAGTCAGTATGTCAGGACATCCAAAATATCTTTGGTCGTTTTTGAAATATACCGAAAAAACTGAAAAATGTTTACGTCGCACATTTCAAATTACTCCTGTGTCATGACTCATGACGGCTATCAATTTGGAAATGGCTATCTTGACATTTTTCAAGGTTCTTGATCGACTAACGTCAATAATTTTTTCCTGCGCCTACTACTTGTATCTCTTACCGTTTCCGAGATCCCAGCAGTGAGCGGTAAAAAACGGGACACCTGTATACGGCGGTTTTTAAAGTCAAAAAAACTGTTTAGAAATATCAAAATGGAATGACAAACATGAAAGGAACTAGCCTGTTGATTTACTCAACACGTCGTCATGGGCAACGTGTTAAAAGTAATTACTTAAACCTCCGGTTGTACCAAAGAATTTATTCATGAATTTTCGATATCGGTTGATTAACCCGATCACAGGAAATGTGTAGGTACAAGCTGTTGTGAACTAGACATTTTCCCATCAATGTTCACTGGTCACAAGTTTGAATTCACCAAAGAGCATCTCCAATTTGCTATTTCACAATTATTAAATTCTTTGTTGCAACCGACCGTGAGTTCCACAAAAAAGATAATACGAGATTATACCATGGACATTATAAGAAAGTCCAATGATCATTAACGATGGATCGTCATTCAACTTCCCTTGCTGTCTTGGTGACGTAATTATGTTTTTTGGTTAATGATCATTAAGCTTTTCAGTGTGTCCATCAGGTATTCGTTGGTTCGGGATTTTTGTTCTTCACTTTGTAGCTGACTGATCAATGGAAATGCCGGTTTATCAGTCAATAATGAAAAGATGATGGGTCTAGTACAGATTTCAGGCATTTTTCATGAGTAATCGCCTAGCATCAGCAGAAAAAGTTCAGTTAATCTGCAATCACCAATCAGCCTTGATCGCTGATCATCTTTTTTGTGGAACTGACGGCGAGGGTTATACGCTTCCATAATCTGACTCTTTTAACCCGATAAGCTAGCGGTGAAAGTTCTACTTTTAGTAGTGGTCGTGAGTAGATGAAAAACTCAGGGGATGAACCTGCTGGAGCACTCTCTTATTTAGGTAGAGGAAAAGCGCCTAATATGGGGTACATTTTTTGAAAAGTCTGACAAAATTTGGGATTTCAACTTTTTGCAGAAATATCTTACTTGCATACTTGGTGATGTTCTTAGGTGGATTTTGGAAGCGGAATACATATCTTTAACAATTTGTTGGTTAAAAAAATTCAAAAGTGAAAAGGTGCAAAATCCCATATTAGGCAACATATTATTATATATATTCCTAAAATGGGGTAGTTACTCATATTAAATGGGAGATTAAAAAAGTCAGCAAAAAAGATACCTTCAATTATGGAATTCAAACATTACACCGCACTAAAGGACACGAACAACTAACAAAATCAATCAAACGCAAAACGAAATTCGTAACTTACAGTTTGGGCTCGTTATCAAAAACTATGCGCAGGGCAGAAAAGTGTGAAGCTTAGATTTTTCGCTTAGCATCCCGTAGAAGCATTGTTTGAACATACTGACCATAGATGGAACTACAAAGATAGCGTAGAAATTCAGGTACCCCATATTAGGAACTATCCTCATATTAGGCGCTTTTTCTCTACACTACTCACAGGTACTCACATCTATACCTGCCCAATATTAATCAAAATCTGGCAAAGGAAAAAACGTTAACGCAATATATCAGAATTATAACACCGGTAGCTGAATTTTTCATAAAAATTTCACACATCTACGAACGTAAGTAGGTACTGAAATCTATCATTACAATCATGAAAGCTATAGGTGGGTACAGAGGGGTTGGTCTACTTTTTCAAGATCAATAGATACGTCTTTAATACGGCATCATCTCTAATTAAACATTGATCAATAAAATAGACTGGGCACTTATTCACAGCAAATGAAGAAGTGAGTATAGGTTCATGTATTCCGAGTTTATACTTAATTGTTGTGAACGGGACTGACCCCCTTTATCAATATTACAATTCCCAGACAATAATAATGTCGGTTATTCTGACGAATTTGCGCAGAAATAAAAGAATTTTGTTTTTCGCTCCTCTGAAATTTAAATTTAGGACTGCAAAATTTATTTCATCTTGTTATAATCCTCCAAGTTCCAACAACTATTTTATTGCGAAACTGTAGCATTAAATATGCTAATATTAGCGGGCGTCTGAGACAATTTACTGTAAATGATTCTAAATTGATTTCAAAACACTTTCAAAATGATTGTCTCTCAGACCCGTGCATAAATTATATGAGTGTCAATTTCATTTGCTGGGTGTAGGTACCAGATTTTTGAATAAGTTAGATAGATCATCACATGGGTAATAAATGAAATGTTATGTTGATCTATGTGTTATACCTAAATATTTATGTAGCAAAGTGTCAAACAACTTTTTATTTAGTTAATTTTACTTAGGTAAGTACGTACCTACATCTTGTTATTTGGTTTACAAAAATAAATATCAATATAATTTATTTCTTGAGAACGGAGGGTTTGCCAGTGCTGAGGAGATAATCAGCTCGTATAGAGTGTTAGCTAGCAATCTTGCTAACGAAGAAGTTGCCATGGAAAGTGGCCTTTTTGATTGGTTTTCGCCACAGCAACGTGCTCAATAGCAAGATTGCTATAATTAACAATCTATACGAACAGAATAAGGCTGATTTTCCGCATAAAATTCAATTCTCCAGACATGCAGCACTAATTTATTTCGTCACATCTTAATTAATCCGCATTGTTGCTCGTGTGAGCAGTTCAGCACACAATATTTAATTAGAATTTAATACCATTGCTCAAGAGTTGGTTAAGTTGCTTATTCTCTGAACCAAGGAAGACGTCACGCAAGAAAATTTCATTAGTAACTTTAGCTTGAGGCTCGGGGAGTTTTTCCGTGCGGTTAAAATGTTGAAGTTTTGGTAGGGGACACCGGGGTTGGTTGTTACAGGTCTGGAGAAAATGCCGATACCCAGAATTTATCGCTTATTCAAGAAAATCAGTTGTCATCATACAAATGCATTCATAGAACAATTGTTGTTGTGGTCTATTGCACAAAATTGAATAGTAGGTATAGGTACCCACTTCTACTCGAGATTTTGTTTACGTGTAGTAGCGGCGCCTAAATTAAAATAGCGCATAAAGAAACATATATATTAGCCACGTGATTAGGTCGCATATTAAAAATAAAACGTTTTAACCTCACGATCACTTTGTTATTTCCCCACAATAATAAATGTTCATAAAAATATGCTGTGAACTACCTGCACATGGCCACATGCGGCAAACAACTCCGGAAACTCTAAGTAAAAGCGATCTAAAAGCAAATTTGAAACGCCGGTTGTGCTCTGACAATTCCGTGTATTCCCATTTTTTTTCTGTTAACTCACTGAATCATATTATTTATGACTTGACGTCAATTGACGACGGGCAGTTATGAGTTCAACAGAAGAAGATTACCTATTCGTATGGTTACATGAAAACCATGTGATTTGCACGCTTCCCTCGCTGGTTTAGGTCCGTAAATCATATAGATTTAGGTCTAATTTTGGATTTCGAGAATATATTATTCCGCGTAATATGCGCATTGTAGTGAAATTTCACGCTATGAACATTTTGGCAGTAGTCAGGAACAATACCAGTAAACTAAGGTCGGGCAGCTCAGTCCAAGTTTGAACTTAGTTTTATTGCGGGGGAAACGATTGTTGCAACAATTAGGCCCATAACAAACAAACCAAGTTTAAGTTAAATTCGCACTGATATTAGTTTTTTTTTGTGCTGGTAGCTGACAGCACTTGGTTGATTTGAAGTCTTCGATAAATTTTTTTTAGAATCAATTAAAATCGGTCTGTTACCGTTGAACGGTAAAATGAGCAGTAGCTTTGGCTTTACACTAAATTCTTGATATCACTTTATACTGCTTTATACTAATAAATTCTACTTCTGTTTTTTTCAGGAAACAATAACACAACTGCAAAGGATGGTATTCAGTGGAGAGGCAATCGAATCAGCAGCCAATGCAATGGATCTGGGTGCGATATGGGGTTCAATATTAACGGGGACGGGGATGGCGAAGACGGCGGTGACCACAACAGCTCGGAGGACTCAGCCACAAAAGGGCTGGACAAGCTGGAGGGGCCGTGCACAATTGAGGATGACACTATTCACCTCAAGAGACGGGTGGGACTCGTCAGTGGGGTGGCTTTAATTGTCGGGACGATGATAGGTATGCATCAAATCTGTTGCTCGCACTTTGCAAGGTGTTTTTAAATAGCTGTCACAATGGATATTTGCGATTTCGAAAAATTTTGACGCCACTGTTTATGCTAGTCACTTGGTCGTCACCAAGCTTCTACGTTCTCGTCAACCAATGGCAGATGTCAAATTATCTCTGCTTGATTACTTTCCCCTATTCACTGAAAGCACAATAGGTAACAGACAGGCATCACTAAACGTTTAACAGATAAATTTTACTTCAAGTACCTATAATACCTAATTTTTGAAATCGATTAAAATTATTGACTGCTGTTATAAATGGCGAGTAGTTGATCGAAGTCGCGAATAAAACTCAGTCAAACAGTTTGCATCTTTATGTGTGCATCGGATCGGCAACCCATTGTAATAACTCACAATTTTTAATTTTGTTCCGTCTGGAAGTACTCATAAAGTTTTGAAACTGCTTGACCTGTTGGGTTATATTGTGTAGACCGTTGGTTACACCTATGGTTATGGTGGTTACAGTAAGGTGAGGAATCGGCACAGAAGTTTCAACAATTATCTACCCCACTTGAAAACAACACTTATGGGCTCTGTTTGCCCAGTGGCGCAGCTTGCCCATTTGAACTAGCAGGTACTATCGTGGCCGCCTTTCAATCTCGATGTTTTTATTTATGGTTAATGATTAAAAAAACGTATCTCAGTGAAAAATGGAAACTGACGGAAAATTCGAAAACCGTTTCGTACTATAGGTAGCTTTAGCCACTTTTCCGAACAGGTTTCAGGAAATTTAAACTTTTTTTTTCGGAACTGGGCCAGGTCCAAACTTTCACAATTTTGCAGTAGCCATCTATTTGTGACAACCTGTGGAAGGTTATTGAGAAACCTGTATATAAAATCGGCAGAAGCATGTCACAGTGCAAGAAGTCCACGATGAAAAAATCGCTGAAGGACGTCCACTTCTTCAGAAGCTATATATGACACTTCGACCAAAATTTATGAGTGGGCTACTTCAATCTTTGATCACGTTCATCTGCGATTTTTTGTGCGCCCATCTGAACTTCGCCCTAAGTTTGATTTTCCATTGTTTATTTTATTCTAATTTTTATTCTTTATACTTTATTCTGGAAAATCAATAAAGACAGTTTATTATTATTATTATTATTATTTGCGAGGAAAGTTGCACCGGACTGAAAAATAACCTCCTTGATACTTGATAGCAAGTTTCGGAATATCCCTATTCATTTTGATGGTAGATATGCCAATATTCTACCATCATTTTCATGACCCTTGATGATCTAGGAATCGACTGAGCTGATCTAGCCCTATATGTATATTCTCACGCTGTAGTTCTCTATATTTTCACGAGGCTATGCACAATAACACCTATGTCCCTATACTATTCACGATATAAGTAACCTATTGGACGCTCGCTAGTGTTGAGTAAGAAAATCGGTATTCAGTTTCTCTTTAATCACTGTTATGTTTTGATTTGTTTGGTCTGTTCTTGCCTAGATTACTTGGTAGGAATAAAAAATAACGTAACATACAGCAACATCAAATGTTCGTCGATGAGGCGCCACTGAGCTTAGTGGCCAGTCTGCAGTCAGATCAACTTTCAGTATATGCCGAATCGTCACCTTACTATTATTATAGTCACCAATAGTTCCTATATTATTAAAAAAAAAAAAAATAGGTAAACCATAGTCAGGTGTAGACCCATTCCATTGATGACAGCCATTTGGAAATGCCCTGTGGAGGTGGGAGAGGTCAGGATTAGCAGTAATAAACCTATTTAGGACAAGTACCTATGGTATGTTCGAGTTTGTGTTCTTGATGGACTATGGCATATATTGAAGACTTCTGCTTCAGTTCACATGTCTACACCCATACAAGATAACATTAAGTACTTATAAGTTACCTACAAATGAAGACCGCTTCACACTGTTAGACGATGCTTAAGTAACACCCCACTGTGTTTTTCGCAAAGGTTCTGGAATTTTTGTTTCTCCGTCTGGTTTGTTGGAAAGGACCGGATCAATTGGGATGAGCTTTGTGATATGGATGTCGTGCGGGCTATTATCTCTTTTAGGTAAGTTCTCCAATCCGACAAATAATTAGATATAAGGTCAAACTTCAGGTTCAGTCACAATGAACCTCTCTCTTAAAATGGAGCGCTAAAATTTTGAGTGGATCCGAACGAATCACCACGTAAGTACCAAACTGTTGACCTTTCGAACGTTTTCTTTCTTATTTAATCTGGAACTACACCCAAAATTTTAGATTTTCATCCTGCAAAAACCTTCTCCTGAAAAACACCTTCATGAACGCAACTTTTTGCGTGTTGTTGCAGGAGCGCTAGCATACGCAGAACTGGGGACTATGAACACGTCATCTGGAGCCGAATACGCTTATTTTATGGACGCTTTTGGAGCTCCACCTGCATTTCTATTTTCTTGGGCGAGTACTCTGGTTCTCAAGCCTTCTCAAATGGCGATCATTTGTTTGAGCTTTGGGAAGTACGCCGTGGAAGCATTCGTGACTGAATGTGAACCTCCCGAAATTGTTGTCAAAATGGTGGCTCTACTGGCCGTTGGTGAATATAACAACGCAACCTCGAACGCAACAGTAGAAGCGTCCTTCCAAAACATTTGTTCGTTTTTGAATTCGGTGTAGCTCTGTATTGCTGTAAACAATTTGGATTCAAGTCTCTTATCTGAAGCTCTAGCTTCAATATGTGATCCGTAGATCTCGAAAACGAGGACGGAGTTGAATTATTGGTAAAATAAGCGTTGCGAAATCAATCCCTGTGAGTTTATTCCTTGACGGATTCTTACCATTTTGGTCTCTTTCAAAAGCTACAAGGATGTACTTTGGTTTGAGCCCATTGGCATTTCCAAAATCCAAAAGTAAATTTTTTTGAGAATCCGTCAAGGAATAAACCCACAGGGATTGATTTCGCAACGCTTATTTTACCAATTCAACTCCGTCCTTGAAGAGAGAGAGAAAAATTATAACTGCAAATCCAAAAAGATGATTTTTCGTGATTACTATGTAAATGAGGAGATAGGCGGTGAATTCAAATCATCATCTATCCTCATTTTTCATGGTTGACACTCAAGAGACTTTTTGTTTGCTTCTTGACAGTTTGGAAATTTTACTGTTTCATTTAACACCCTGTGGATAACTTTATGCAAAACACTCAATGTTTTGTAGCACCTCGGACTAATAGCTGAAGGATGGTGGTAGCAGAATCCAATAGAATCCAAATTGTTCGTAGTAATTCAAGGCTGCCTTGAATTTAGAAAAAGCTAAATTTTGGGGAGCGATGCTTCGAGTGCTGCGTCTGCGTTCGAGTTTTTTTCACAAACACAAGCAGTCAAAAAATACTCAAGTATGCTTGACCATTAGTGTGATATCCACCCATCTATCAAGAACTGATCATCAACAGTAATATCACAAGTGCTTAGATTTTCACGATAATTTTGGCCAGACGATCGCGAGTGCTGGTTGTAGCGATAAATGCCCGACTCCGTAGGAGGAGGGCATTTATCTAGGAACAACCAGCCCGAGGGAAACGCTTGGCTAAAATTATCAGGGAAAATCTCGAGCACAAGTGATATTTTAATGATTATTACAAAAAAGAAGTCCAAAGGGACAGCTGTCAGATTTTGTTGTTTACATCAATTTTATTCTGTTGCCATTGACAGTGGGATTTAGATAAGTGAATATTATCCTTGAAGGTCTCATAATCAAGAGCGTTGTATGTAATAATCCTAATTATTGTTATGTTTTTTTTTTCCAGTCGTGATCCTATACATAAATTGCTACAGTGTCAACTTAGCGACGAGTGTTCAAAATGTCTTCACAGCCGCCAAACTCGTCGCTGTTCTTATTGTAATAGCGGGGGGAGCCTACAAAATGTTTGAAGGTAGCTGATACCTTCCACGCGCGTAACCTATGAAATGAGAAACATGTCAAGCAAGAGTCAATCGAAATGTCTGATGCTGCCCCGTCACAGATACCAATAATTGCGAGGATATTTGACATCTCATAGGTCACTTGGAGCTAGAAGCATGACAAACTTGAGTCGACTGTTGTACTCAACTGAATAACAACTTATTGAACTTGATTCTTGATTCATAACTTTTTCTGTTTAGGCAACATCGAACACTTACGGGAACCGTTCCGTGGCACCCATTCCTCCATAGGAAATATAGCCACAGCTTTTTATACCGGTTTATGGGCGTACGATGGCTGGAACAATTTGAATTACGTCACCGAAGAGATTAAAAACCCTTCAAGGTAAAACTCTTTCCATCAATTTTGTTTCAACTTCCTGATTCTACTGATCCGTTCTTTTTCTCCAGGAATTTGCCCAGAAGCATCATAATTGGTATTCCATTAGTTACTGTATGTTATGCCCTAATAAATGTTTCGTATTTAACCGTAATGTCACCCATGGAGATGATGACTAGTGAAGCAGTAGCTGTCACATTTGGCAATAGACTTCTAGGAGTCATGGCATGGCTGATGCCTCTTTCAGTCACCATATCAACTTTCGGTTCGGCAAACGGCACTTTGTTCGCCGCTGGACGTCTGTGTTTTGCCGCTAGCCGAGAAGGTCACCTGTTGGATATTCTCTCTTACGTTCATGTCAGAAAGTACACCCCAACTCCAGGTTTAATTTTTCATGTAAGTTAATGAACGACCTACCACTACTTGTTCTGACATAAAATCTTATTTTGTAGTCTCTAATAGCTGCTGCAATGGTCTTATATGGTACCATAGACTCGCTAATAGACTTCTTTAGTTTTACCGCTTGGATATTTTATGGTGGTGCTATGTTGGCCCTAATTGTGATGCGATATACTAAACCTAACTATCCAAGACCGTATAAGGTAATATGAACTTGTGTCTGTAAGCAACTTTGGTATACTTAATCACTTTTTCCAATAATTTTGTAGGTACCGCTTATCATTCCTGTTTTGGTTTTATTGATCTCTTTCTATCTTGTAATTGGCCCAATAATAGACAAGCCTACTATAGAGTACTTTTATGCGGCTCTGTTTATCATTAGTGGGATGATATTTTACGTTCCTTTCGTTCATTACAAGTATCGAATACCATTTATAGGTGAGTGAAGTCGATTAGGACGTTGGAGATGCAAAAATCCTTGTTTTTCTGTAAATTCTTCAGTGTAATGATGAATCATCCGGTATAAAGTAGAACTGAGCGTAGACGACCATTGACGACTGTTCATAGTAGAGACTAGAAGTAGGTCGGTATAGAGGGTGCTTCAGTAACTTTGCATAAAACTTCTAATTGTTCCTGTGAAGATAATCCGAAAAGTAATAGTCACGAACTTCAAAATAATTATGAATAAAAGTTCATAATTATACACACATCAAAAGGGACAAGCAAATTCAGACGATTTCTAAAATCATCATAACTTTTGATTCTCATAAGCGATTTCATATTGGTTTTCAGTGTTCGATAGCTCAATCTTTCTTTTTCATGCCTTGGTCACATCAAATATGAACAATGTTTTATAAGGTTGCTACAGGGTGATCAATGGAACAGTGTAAAATTGCCGAAAGTTCAGTACAAGCGCGATTTCTCAAAAAAGAAAATGCATGCATTCCAGTAGCACAGTTTTGAAGATCAGTGTTTCAGCTTCAGTGACGTTTTTGAATTTTGAAAATCGAAGGTGAATTGCCAAAGATATTGATCATTTTATGCCTCCATGTTGAACTTCCAAGAAAGAAGCAAGTGATCCGATTTCATTGAAACTTAGAACACACTCATGTCTGGTTCAAGTAATTGAAATTTCAAGGTCAAAAAGTCACTTTCGATCACTTCCGAGCCGCTATATTGAACTTTTTACATACATGATTCAATTTGAATAAAACTTTAAAACACACTAGAATCGAATCATTCACAAAAAAGTTCAATGTGGCGGCTTGAAAGTGACCGAAAAAGACATTTGACCTTGAAATTCCAATTACTTAAACCAGACATGAGTATGATCCAAGTTTTAATGAAATCGGATCACTTTCTTGGAAGTTCAACATGGCGGCACAAAATGATCAATGTCTTTGGCAATTCACCTTCGATTTCCAAAATTCAAAAACGTTACTGAAGCTGAAACACCAGTCTTTATAACTGTGCTATTGGAATGCATAAAATTTTTTTTTGGGAAATCGCGCTCGTACTGAACTTTTGTCAATTTTACTTTATTCCATTGATCACCCTGTAGAAACTTAGTGAAACATTGTTCGTGTTTGACGTGATCAAGGCATGAAAACGAAAGATTGGGCTATCGAACACTGAAAACCGATATGAAATCGCTGACGGCGGGCAAAAGTTATGATAATTTTAGAAATCGTCTGAATTTGCTAGTCCCCTAGATTCTTTTGATGTGTGTATGAACGGCCTTTTATGCCATAAAAAATGCACCTGACAGTTCCTTGACTGGCAGCCATGATGACGTCCTTGGCCATGATAACTAGGGAACCTAATTATCACGCGACCGGTCGGCCGGCGTAAGGGTACCGCATTCTGGCTGAGCGTTTGTTTACTAAATGGCCTCACGGAGTTAGGGAGTGACAGCTGTCGGCATCACGGAAGGCCATAGGCGTCCGTCTCAACGGGCTCTAGCTGTCAAGAGCGTGTTTATTTTGGATTTAGGTGTACAAATTCGTGTGAGAGGTGGATATGACTTGCCCGATGAGTTTCAAAACACGTCTTTTATGCTGCTATATGAATGAAATTTTCATGTATGTTCGGTTGCGGACATCAAGCAACAGCAACCGGATCCCGCAAATTTCCTTTTCTCTCCGCTCATGATAAATTTTGACACATAGCTGAATTTTAGCCCCTCCCATCGGCCCTTAGCAACGGATGATTGCGTAACCCTTGTACAGCCAAAGCTGTCGATAATCTAGCAACCCTAATGATAACAAGTGGTCGAATAAATTTCTCCTCAAGTCGCCTATGATTCATGAAAAGCTGGCGGAAAAACGTGGCTACCAAGGCCTACTTTGAAGGAAATTTATTCGATCACTCTCTTTAGCTCACCTTAAAGCCGGCTGTGATGAGTCACAAGCACACTTACGGATCAAGACTTTTTGGAGAAATTCTCTCGTCAAACTTTTGCCCGCTTTGCCCGAGGATTCCCCTTCCGGGCAATTTTCGTTTCAAAGTCTTTAAAGCGTCAGCGTCGGACAAATCTGATTCTTCAGAAAAAATACTCAAAAATTCCTGAAGACCTCCAGATTTGAGAGATCATTTGAATTGCCGCTCGCGGACGATCTTCTCTGGAGCGGTTGCAAGTTTCGTTGCCTATCGTCCCCCGAACATTCGCGTCACTCTGCCACATCGGAGGCCTCAAGTCTAGGACGATCACTACGAAGCCGGTCCCATCCCCTATGATTCCCCTTCCGACAAGCCTGGTTATGACACGAGGGTTGATCTTGCTTCTTTTGTCACATCGACTGGTTCCATTGTCATTTTGTCCCCGGCGAGGTCCTCTGGCTTTGTAACAGTAATGGCAATGCAATTTTAGGTTGATAATGATACCCACCGACTCGGTTATAGCCCAGTCATCCTAGCTCATTTCAGGGCTTGAGGTCGGAATCTCTCCCATAAAGCTGGATTTTTGCATACATGTCCAGAAAACAGCCCTCTTTCTATTAGTGATGAAAAAAATTTCTGAGACCCGGAGCGTTTTCCGCCATTTTGAAAAATCTGTCAATTTTTTCAGTTTTTCTTGAATAACCCTGTAAATATTCAACTTATTGGCATGAAAATTTTTGCAGTGGTTGGAGCTTGAGATTCTGCAACCAATGTTGCCAAAAATATTTTTTTAGATTCAATGGTTTCTGAGAAATGTCAAATGAGGTAAGCGACTTTATTCACTTTCATCATTTCATTTGACCAATTGAAAAAAAATTATCCGGCTTTCAACAGATCTGCCCTTTTTTGCATTCGAGTACACATAAAATAAGCTTCCAAAAAATATTCATATGTCGGTCGGTCTGCAGGTCTAACGGTCAGTCTGGTGGTCGGTCTGTTGAATTTTGTGCCCAGATTTATTCCCAAGCCGTTGAACCAATTCCGACCAAATTTGGTAGATTCGTAAGTGACAAGGTTTCAACGACAAAAACCAAATGTCATCTTGATCTGTCACTTGGAAGTGCCACTACAAAAGAATGACAGAAGATCTATCTCACCGAATGCAACTTGTGACACATCATTTTAAAGCCCTTAAAAAGAAGCATACAAAATGGTCAGTGAGAACCTTCAATGTTGCGTCTGTCAAAAAATCACAAGCTGTCAAACTTTAAATTTTAACTTTTCATAACTCTTGAAGTACGGAACGGAATTGAACCAAACTTTGTTCCCAACAAGAGTGCCTCGCAATTATTTGATGGATCATAAAATGTACCGGCAGCAGACAGGGATGCAACCTGAAGAAAAAAAATTGCCTAGTCATCTGAGCCTGTAATGTACCTACTTGAAATAGTAAAAAAATCATCCTTCGCTTGGAGAAAGTAGTTCTCAAACGATTTTTTTGCTATATAGTTAGCTCTTCCCCACCTCTTCAACATGGTAAAAGCAGACATCTCTGTGACGTGTAGTATTTAGTATACAGGGTGAACATTGAAAAATGAATATTTAAAAATGTTTTTTTCCGTTGAAATAATCCTCGAGAAAAACAGTCTTTTATCATTAAGCAACTTTATAGTCTCCTGCTGAACATGTGAAAAATGTACCACTCCATAGCCGCTGGTATTCTACGTACAGGGTGCAATCGATTTTTTCCAATATTTCTATCGTTATCGAATAAATCAAAACTAAAACCATTTCCAGCTCTGTTACAAGCCTATAATCTCTTATTCAAGATACAAAAATGTCAGATTTCTGAAACTGCAGAAACACAACATACAGGGTGAGACAAAAAATTGATTTCACCCTGGTACGTAGAATACCAGCGGCTATAGAGGGGTACATTTCTCATATGTTCAATAGGGGATCATAAGGTTGCTGACCAATGAATGACTGTCTTTTTCGAGAATGATTTGACCTTGAATAGAAAAGTTAAAAGATTTATTTTATTATTTTCACCCTGTATACCTACTAAGTAGTACGCGTCACAGGGATGTATGCTTTTGACATGTTAAACAGGTAGGTATAAGCTAACCATATAGCAGCAAACCGTTTGAACTAGTCATCTGAGCCTAGCTGTGAAACAGAAATTTCTAAATCGCACTTGGATCGAGCTCAACATCTGTACATATCGTCCGTCATCTCATCTCACGTAGTTTCGTAACTGATTTTTGATATTTTTTGCATGTCCTTTTTAAAAAATTCTCCATGCTCAACTGATAATATTATCTGGCCAACCGAGACTGAAAATAATGAAAATGATTAATCTTCATTCTTCTCATCATTTTCGATACACATTTGTAAGATAATATCGCCAGTTTTGCATGAAGAATTTTCAGAAGAGGACATGAGAAAAAATACCAAAACTCAGTTACAACACTACCTACGTGAGATGACGAAAGATATGTGTGGAGAAGACCTCTCACTATAAACATCTAGGGCCCGAAGGATACAACACCATTTCCAAGACAAGAACCATCTTTTCAGAGTTGCTTGTAGTTACATTTCCATCGAGAATGCTGTCTACGTACCTACAGTTTTCAGGAGATTTGCGACAAAAGACTTTATGAGGCAGGGGCCTCGGTCATTGGGATATATTGAATACCATGGGGTGTAGTTTTCCAGCCCTAATCCAGAAACTTGTTCTTCACATCACGTCCAAAGATTATCACGTCTATCACGCCATGTTTGTACCTGATGGTACACTTGAAAAGAATGCTGTGTGTTTAGGGGTTAGAGAGTAGTCAAGTCCACTTTCTCGCATGTATTGATTTTTATAAGTTCTTACATCTACTTACACAGGTAGGAACCTTGCTTGAACAAGTGAGATCCCATCGGATAGATGTTGAAAAATCAATAATAAATATCAAACCACCATCAATAGTTAAAGTCGCTTGCTATCAAGGCGGTTCTTCTGAATGATTTATTTTTGCTTCTGCATGTCACCTTGGATATGAACTTTTTATGGTTATTATTTGCCGTCAAAAAACTGCAAAAAAGGCCTTTTTCTATCTGGAAGCCGTTTGTACGCCAGAAATGATTGTAGATTTATTGATTGTAAAGTCAATCCTCAGCTGTACTTCTTATACGTTCCTTTATTCACTGATAAAGCTTCTAGTCTTATATTTTTTGTATAAGTAGATATATACTTACTTGTAGTATATAGTCTATACTTTATAGTCTCCTATTGAACATGTGAGAAATGTACCCCTCTATAGCCGCTGGTATTCTACGTACAGGGTGAAATCAATTTTTTGTTTCACCCTGTATGTTGTTTTTTGCAGTTTGAGGAATCTGACATTTTTGTATCTTGAACGAGAGACTAATGGCTTGTAATAGAGCTGGAAGTGGTTTTTGTCTTGATTTATTTGATAAAGATAGAAAATATTGGAAAAAATCGATTGCACCCTGTACGTAGAATACCAGCGGCTATGGAGTGGTACATTTTTCACATGTTCAACAGGAAACTATAAAGTTGCTAAATAATGAAAGCCTGTTTTTCTCGAGGACTATTTCAACGGAATAAACATTTTCAAATATTTATTTTTCAATCTTCACCCTGTATACTAAATAGTACACGTCACAGGGCTGTCTGCTTTTACCATGTTGAAGAGGTGGGGAAGAGCTAACCATATAGCAAGAAAACCGTTTGAGAACTACTTTCTTCAAGCAAGAGATGAGTTTTTGACTATTTCAAGTAGGTACACTACAGGCTCGGATGACTAAGCAAATTTTTTTTCTCAGGTTGCATCCCTGTCCGCTGCCGGTACATTTCATGATCCATCAAATTATTGTGAGGCACTATTGTTGGGGACAAAATTTGGTTCAATTCCGTTCCGTACTGCAAGAGTTATGAAAAGTTGAAATTTAAAGTTTGACAGCTTGTGATTTTTTGACAGACGCAACATTGGAGGTTCTTATTGGCTATTTTGTATGCATTTTTCCAAGGGCTTTAAAATGATGTATCACAAGTTGCATTCGGTGAGATAGACCTTCTGTCATTTTTTTGTAGTGACATTTCCAAGTGACAGATCAGGATGACAATTGGATTTTGTCGTTCAAAACTTGTCACTTATGAATCTATCAAATTTGGTCGGGATTGGTTCAACAGCTTGGGAATAAATCTGAGCACAAAATTCAACAGACCGACCACCAGACTGACCGTTAGACCTGTAGACCGACCGATATATGAATATTTTTTGGAAGTCTTTTTTATGTATACTCGGATGCAAAAGAGTGCAGATCTGTTGAAAGCACGATAATTTTTTTTCAATTGGTCAAATGTAATGATGAAAGTGAATGAAGTGGCTTAACTCATTTGACATTCCTCAGGAACCATAGATCCTAAAAAAATATTTTCAGCAACATTGGATGAAAAATTTCAAGCTCTAATCACTGCAAAAACTTTCATGCCAATAAGTTGAATATTTACAGAGTTATTCAAGAAAAACTGAAAAAATTGACAGTTTTTTCAAAATGGCGGAAAACGCTCCGGGTCTCAGAATTTTTTTTTATCACTAATAGAAAGAGAGCTGTTTTCTGGACATGTATGCAAAAATCCAGCTTTATGGGAGAGATTCCGACCTCGAATGCTAGGATGACTGGGCTATTAGTCGTTGGCTCGCGGCTGTAGAGGCATTAGGACCGTTCCGTGAGATGTTGAAGAAATTAAACGTTTCAAGTACTTAGCTGTCAGGATCCTTGAACACGTCAGGGTGGGCCGTCATGGCACAGATCATGGCGTTCTTAGAGCACGCTGTGTTGGTGTTGTACCTATTTTAGAGTGAAAATGCGGGTGACTGGCAGTCCATTTTATTTATGAAGTTCGTGGTAAAAATACTCAACATATTTTTTGAAGTGCTTCCAAAGAGAGCTCATAAAGGTACGAAGAAAAATACAGTTATACATATAGACTCACCAGGGTAGGTATGGGCGGGTATGGGACAGTTCTTAATTGTGAATAAAAATTTATCATGGCCGGGCTTTATGCAAAATCACTGAAACACCCTTTATAACCTATATACCTAATGAAAAGCTTTTTGCATCTTGAACGTAACAGTACCCTATAACCATGGCCTAAACTATGAAAATTCCCTAATACCTACCTCTCGACCTACCTACTCATAAAAAAAGCTCCTTTCTTACATGATTAATTGAAGTAACTGTTTCCTATTTTGATAACTTAATATATACAAACTTACGTGTTACAGATGGCATCACTGTATTCTTACAGATGATATTTGAAGTAGCACCAACATCTACTATACTGGAATAGAATAAAATGCATGTGACAATTTAGGAGCAGCTCAAATAGACATTTATTCAAAATGTGCATTACATAATAAAAAATGTTGCCAATAGACATTTGTTTGATTGAACCCTCCCCCCACACAAGTTAATGGGCCCTTGTGTAAATAGATCGAACCCACGCCCCTTGGCATATCAGTCGGACGCGCTGATCACCACACCACATACTTCTTCAGATATAATTATTGCTTTTATCTACTTTGCGTCGTCACTAATGGATACAGAGCGTTTTTTCAATTATGTGAAATTTTTTTTTTAATTTGTTTCACAACTTTTTTAAGAAACGGCTCTGTACTTAATTTTCTACGTCTCTCGTAATTATAAAACAAGTGACAATTTTTCTTTTGTCAAAAAATGTCCCAGTAATCCTTTAGAAACTTTTCTAGTGTTTTAGGGCTATTGGGCTCCTAAAAAAAATATGAGGTAATCCAAACGGAAGCAAGGTGGACAAACATTAAATGGAATCCCATCAAGATCTCTCTCTATATCTCTTTATCTTTATTTTTGAGGGCGGAAAATTGATACCCTGCATATACAGCCTTAATGGAGAATATTATTAATTTGCTTTTCAACCAATAGCAGCAATTTATTGTCAATAGAAGATAGGCGAACGTCAGTGTGGAGGTAGGTATCACTTGTCAAACGTTTCTATTTTTAGCAGCCAGAGTTTACGATTTCGGGGCGTTAACCAGAATATTTAGATAAAATAGTATATTACATTTGTTTAATAAGACGTATTGTCACTTTCCTTCCTTTGGAACACTCCTCGCAAGTAGGGATTTTTAACGACCCCCTGAGATCGCATGGAGTCGGCACCATCGTTCGTATTTTACGTGCTATGCGACACACGGCGCATCTTCCATTTAGCAAGCATCCCAACTTAACTAAGAAGCTTATTTTCGAGGCGAAAATCCGTCCGGCGGGGATCGAACCCGCGACCTCTGGAGTGGTAGTCGAACGCGCTAACTACCACACCACAAGCTCCTCATAATTTTGAAAAGAAAAAATGATTCTTGGATGATTTTACTTTCCCGACCCCCCACCAACATGAAAGGGAAAGTATTGTAATCGTACAGAAAAAAAGTTGAGAGATTACGACGGATATAGCCATTTTGAAGTCCCCCAAGATGATTAAGACTCTATTCTAAGGATTGCGACCAAATTTGGCAGGAAGCAACACAACAAAATAGTCAAATCATTTTCCAGTAGGGCGTTGTGAATGTTCAAAATTTCACCTGCCCTTCTGGCCGTTATCACCTGAGAGGGCCTCTCGCCCGTGATTTGACCAGGACGACTCGCTTTTCATGCAGGACTCCCCTCAAAAATTCATTCCTGCTCGGGGATGGATTTTTTCGAGTATTTTTTTCAAAAAATTCCAACTGATATCGAAAGTAGATTGGATTGGGCGTCGTGTAGACCTATTTTCAAAATCGACACGGTTCTGGTCTCTAGACGGTAATTTTTTCAAAATGAAATTTGTACATTCCGTTAGTTTGAAAATACTGCAGCCCAAACTCCGACATGCGGTGAGCCCCACGAAATATTCATTCAAGGTGCAGACATGCTGAGAATGAAAGTTGGAGAATACATTGAAACAAGTTTTGGAGGAAAAACTTTTGAAATTGGACCCAGGGTTTTAGAGATTCCCTCTCTGGAAAAGCTGCAAATTTTCCATCTCTTTATTACCTTGACTTGAACGTAACTGGTTCTTGAACATTTTCCAGCAATTATTTTCCCAATTTCTCGGGAATTTTCCGGTTAAGAATGTGAAACCGGCCTGGGTTTTCGAGACCGGACTTTCAAATGATGGGAGATTAAAGTGAATCCTTAATTGACGATTTTTACAATAAGATGACTTGGAATAAGATATGAGGTTTTCCCAGAAAAACCAAATTTTTCTAACAAAATTTTCTATAGGTTCGTGGATACTTAGTCGGGGAAGTTATGGGGTGACACAGCCGATTTTTATCGTAGCCTCCGAATCTGTCCACTGAAATTGTCTGTGGTATATCTGATCTTTTGTGTTTGGCATTGGTTTGGGTTTATTCCAATTTGGGTATAAGTTTTGGGTGGTTTTGGGCGATTCTTCTTTTCAGTTAGTATTCATAGTGTAGTATTGAAGAAAGTTTTATTTATTATCTTATTGTTAGAATTTGTACGTATTAATTATGTTTTTTTTTTATACTTACACCTGACATGTTATAAAAATGTATTTTTTTTAGAAACATTAAACATTGAATTGAATTGAATTGAATTGAATTGTGATATATCTGTGGTATGTCTGTGGTATACAGGGTGGAGTATCAAAAAATTTCTCTAATCGTATATCCTGTATTTTAACATGGAAATCGGTTCCGTCTTTCATCCTGACTACAAATATACAGAGGGGTGCATAAAAAACGGCCACCGCTGTAGCATCGTTATTCCTTATCCGATCTTCAAAATTCAAAAACCAGTTCAAATGGTATAATGTCTTCTATGATTCGACAGTGGAAAATATTTTTTATTATGATGCTTCTGAGCACTGACAGTCAAGTTTTGTTTTTCAAATGACAACTATATTTTTTTAATTTCTTTTCTGATTCCTTACGCTTATCTGAATATAATGATGCATCAATATCACACTTTTTGTTATCAAACACGAAGAAAAAAAAATTAAACTGCGAAATTTTCACACACAACAGTAGCGTCAGAACACCCACGATATGCACGCAATCCGGTAGGCTGGGTGCAAAATGATGTTCAAAAGCACATAGTAGGTCAGGCGTTTGGTTTTTCAAAATGTAAATGTCAAAATGTTTTCAAAATCCAAAAAAGCTATCTGTCTCTAAGACGTCTTTATTCTCTATTTTCAGCTTATTATTTTATATCTTTTTGAGTATGTATTGAGACCTGAAGTCAAGCCATACACACCGCGGTCCATTTCTGGATGGGTGACCGCCTCAACATGGCGCTGTGGTGGGGTCCACTCGGAGATGGGATACCGGCGCAAAATCCCCCATCGGCAAGGTTCTGGGCAAACCTTCCGAGTACATCGGCCCTCGAAAGCTCCTCTGGAATAGTGATGGCTGTTGCTATTCACTTGTGGTTCGGAATCCATTTTAAACTGTAGGCCCCCTATTCAATACGAATAGGCAGAAGAGCAAGCCGAAACCCTCAATGGGTTGTTATGGCTAATGAATGAATTGTGACCTGTCAGGAAGAAAGGTCTTATTGATTTTTTATTTCAACAATAACTACACACTTGACAAAATATGAAATAGTACCTTAACTAAAAATAGAGCAGAAACAAGTCTTAGAGACGGAGAGTTTCTTTCGGATTTTGAAAACATTCTGACATTTACATTTTCAAAAACCAAACGCCTGACCTACTATGTGCTTTTGAACATCATTTTGCACCCAGCCTACCGGATTGCGTGCATGTTGTGGGTGTTCTGACGCTACTGTTGTGTGTGAAAATTTCGCAGTTTAATTTTTTTTCTTCGTGTTTAATAACAAAAAGTGTGATATTGATGCATCATTATATTATTCAGATAAGCGTAGGAAATCAGAAATAAAATTAAAAAAAAAATAGTTGCCATTTGAAAAACTAAACTTAACTGTCAGTGCTCAGAAGCATCATAATAAAAAAAATATTTTTCATTGTCGAATCATAGAAGGCATTATACCATTTGAACTGGTTTTCGAATTTTGAAGATCGGATAAGGAATAACGATGCTACAGCGGTGGCCGTTTTTTATGCACCCCTCTGTATATCACACTTAGTGGGTAAGTCAACAACACTCCTGTGAAAAAAGTGATAAGTTTTTGTTCTCTTTTTGAAAATTTCAAACTTGTCTAATAGCTGTATTACACTACACAATTTCTTGTCAATCTGTCAGTTGAACAATCAAGTTCATTGTTTTTTGACACTATTTTGTCAATATGTCAGCTTTAATAGCTGTATTACACTACACAATTTCTTGTACAATTTCTTGAACAATCTGTCATTTAAACAATCAAGTTCATTGTTTTTTGACACTATTTTGGCAGATTGTTCAAGAAGTTGTACAAGAAATTGTGTAGTGTCTGTAGTGTAATACAGCTATTATGGACCGAAATCCCCCAAAAAAGTTGTCTTACGACCAGATTTTCGATTGAGGGTATGTTCCCACACAAAATTCCGTTAGATTTACAGGGTTAAAATCATGTATGTACCTTATGACGTAAGTTTTGAGGCACCAGCTCCCTGTCCATACACAAAGGATGCCAAACTTGTCCAAATCGGTCGAGAAACAACCTGGTCGTTTTGACAAATAATAATAACGATAGGAACAATAATAACAGTAGTGAGTATAGTTTTTAAGATGACAGAATGATAGAAACAGAATCCAAATTAACATGAATTCCACATTTAGAATATGGAACCTTTCAGCCCACAAGCTATTTCCGGAAAACTCCTCCGTTGATAAAACAGTGACGTCCTGTCCTGCTATAAATTAGATGTTCGAGTATATTGCATTTAAATATAGTTGATTCAAAAAAGAATTGCCCGCTTTTTACAACCAGGGCGAGAACGCAAATATAATTCGTCCGATATTGAAGCATATTTTATGAATGACAATAAATCTTGTTGTAAACATAAGGATTAACTGGTTTATATTTTTAGAATAACTATTGCAGGGATGAGCTGAATGTGTGGGTTTTGTCTGTCCCAGTTTCAAACCCTTAAATAAATAGTTACTGTTATCAAGTTAGTAAGGGCGTATGGCGTTATAGTCCAGTCAAATTAAGCAAAAATCGGGCCAAACCGGAAATAAATTCGGAAGTTGACGAAATTTGGTGGATCTATGCAGAATTTAACGTGGAATAACATCTTACTGAAATTCCCGAGAATTCCAAGGCTTGGCTTTTCTTTTAGGACCAATAAAAGAGCATCATCCTTGAAAATTTTCGGCTTTTTTCTGAATAACTTGTAAACTATCACCTTTAGAACACAAATACCAGCGAAGCAAATGTAGCCCGTTAAATTCCCAAGAAGATCAGTACTAAACTCATTACTTTGTGGTCATTAGCTTCTGAGATACAGCGTCTGCAAAAACGCAGTGAAAATTACAAAAAAATTATTTCCGGATTTTACGTGACAATTTGCAAAGTGTCAGTTCAGGGGCTGTAACGTGGACAGCAAATCTGCGGATTTCAATGCGCTTTCAATAATTTTTTTAATTCGTTTATTTAACGCTGTGTCTAGGTACACGCTAACGTGTACGCAAAGTTGAAAATTAGGTGCACGCGAAACGTCATAGTGTGTATATGACGTCAGCTTTTAGCGTGCCCCAACTTATATTTTTAAGGTACACGCGAAATTATTGTGATGGCGTTTTGCGGGCGGGCTGTCAAGTCAACAGCGGGTAGTAAATGCGGTAGTCTCATGCCCGTATTCATATAGTCGTTGTCAAGCGCACCTTGGTCAAGGATCACTTTTAATCAAGCTGTAACTCAAGTACGATTTCTGTTTCATGGACATATTTTTAGCTATTCCCGTGAAATAGTATTCCTCGAGAAAAGCCGAAGTTATGTCTATGAAACAGAATTCGTACTTGAGTTACAGCTTGATTTAAAGTGGTACTTGGACAAGGTGCACTTGACAACGACTATGAATACGGGCATCAGTCTCGACGATGGTTACCTATGATGATGAAGTGTGTACAAACGTTCACGTTGTTTTCTAAGTTTGAGACAGCTCTTAAAAGCTATATGGAACCGAATCATGAATTAATTAGAAATATTTTTGACGATTAACATATGTAGTCGCCTATTTTGGTTATTGAGATACAGGGTTCAACATTTTATTTTCCTTTCACCCTGTATATATGCCGCCAGCATAGTTGGTATTGATAGCTTCAAATTTCAATCAAAAGAGAATGGATCAAACAATAACATATCTACCAAGTGGCATCCCGCCATCATAAAACTCAAGGTCCATACTCCATACAGTGTTGAGTATCAAGCATCTGGACTATTATAATTTTCTTGTGTTTTGGCGGAGAAGGAGTAAGGAGAGTGAACTGGCGATGAAATATGCGAGCGCCTTTCTTGTAGACAGTGAAATTTCCAACAATTTCTTCCCAGGTACTTTTTTCCAAGTGCCATCGTTCACGAGATAAACGCGAAAAACTCATTTTCAAGTTCTTCTCGAGGTCACACCGGATTCTTGAGGACTTTTAGTACCTATGTTAAACTATACATGGTTACCTGAGCTTATATCAAAAAATCCGGCAGGGTTTCATTTTTGTTCGCTATTTGCGATTTCAGCATCTAAAATTCCTGGACTACTTCCGTTTATAACCAACTTTTCGTTATTTTCGGTTTCATAGCTTTTAAGAGCTATCCCAAACTTAGAAAATGATGTGAAAGTTTGTCCACACTTCATTATCATAGGTACGGTTGCGGACTCATAAAAGTTTACACCGATGACAATCGTGTGGCCATGCCCATTCAAAATTACGTCAAAACTGAATTAGCATGGCCACTCGATCGCCGTCGGTGTAAACTTTTATGAGTCCGCAACCGTACCTACCATTGCGGACTTTTTAAAGTGGACGACAGTTGACAGATTTTTCAGGATTCTGGCCTGAACGTCGCATGACAGCAAGCCAACTCGTTGACATTGTCGTCCACTTTATTTTGGTCGCAACCGTACCTACCGATCGTCGAGACTATCGCATTTATTACCCGCTGTTAACATGACAGCCCGCCCGAAAAACGCCATCACAATAATTTCGCGTGTACCTTAAAAATATAAGTTGGTGCACGCTAAAAGCTGACGTCATATACACACTATGACGTTTCGCGTGCACCTAATCGATAAACGCTGTGTCTAGGTACACGCTAACGTGTACGCAAAGTTGAAGATTTGGTGCACGCGAAACTTCTTAGTGTGTATATGACGTCACTTTTAGCGTGCCCCAACTTATATTTTTAAAGTACACGCGAAATTATTGTGATGGCGTTTTGCGGGCGGGCTGTCAAGTCAACAGCGCCAGCGGGTAGTAAATGCGGTAGTCTCAGTCTCGACCACAAATGGTCTCGACGATCGTTACCCTATGATGATGAAGTGTGGACAAACGTTCACGTCGTTTTCTAAGTTCGAAACAGCTCTTATTAAAAGCTATGAAACCAAATTATGGATGAATTAGAAATATTTTTGTCGATTAACATGTAGTCACCTGTTTTGGCTCTTGAGATACAGGGTTCAACTTTTCATTTTCCTTTCACCCCTGAATATGCCGCCAGCATAGTTGGTAACGTATGGTCCGAAAGTTTTGGGAAATAGTTCTAAGCTAATAACTTTTTCTGAATAGTTTTTATTTTCGTACTTGATATTGCAAAAATTAACATCATATATAACAATAACAAATTCATATTCAACATATTGAAAATGGACCATTATCTTCGATGAATCTCAATTATCTTCTGCCATGTTCCATGATTTTCTGTATCAATTTGTCAAATGCGAAATTCTCTAATGTTATTGAAAAATGTGACGCCGTAATTGGTCTTCATTCGCAGCTTCCCATCCCTTGTCGTATACTATCCTGCTCAATACTTACCAAAAATCTTATATTGGTCAAGCTTGCGGTACATTGGGAGGCAGGAGCTCTGAGAAATTAATCCTGCTGTTGTCCAGAGAATGATCGAACATGACAGAACAAAACCGAGAGCCATCAAAGATAATGGCCCATCTTCAATATGTTGAATACGAATTTGAAATTGTTGAAGATGACGCTAGTTTTTGCAATATCAAGTTACAAAATCAAAACTATCAAAAAAAAGTTATTAGCTTTTAAAAAAAATCCCAAAACTTTCAGACCATACGTTATTAATGGCTTCAACAATCAACAATCAAAAGAGAATGGATCAAACAACACATCTACCAAGTGGCATCCCGTCATCATAAAACTCAAGGTCCATACAGTCTTGAGCATCAAGCATCTGGACTATTTTACTTTTCTTGTGTTTTGGCGGAGAAGGAGTGAACTGGCGATGAAATATGCAAGGGTCTTTCTTGTAGACAATAAAATTTCCAACAATTTCTCCCCAGGTACCTACTTTTTTCCCATGTGCCATCGTTCATGAGCTAAACGCGAAAAACTGATCCTCAGTTCTTCTTGAGGTCACACCGGATTCTTGAAGACTTTTAGTATGTTAAACTACATGGTTTACTGAGCTTATTTCTATATACAAAAATCCGGCAGGGTTTCATTTTTGTTCGCTATTTGCGATTTTAGCATCTAAAATTCCTGGACCACTTCCGTTTATAACTAACTTTTCGTTATTTTCAGTTTCATAGCTTTTAAGAGCTGCCCCAAACTTAGAAAATGATGTGAACGTTTGTCCTTCATCATCATAGTAGTAGCCGAGGCACACACGTTAAATGGAAAGAAAACGGCATTTGATGTTACAAGCAAGCCACTTTGCACAGTTGTTACTAAGACACTAACAAACATTTTTTTCCGCAGCACATGAAAATCGGTCCCTTAGGAAAGCGGGGGGGGGGAAACCCCCTTGGAAAGAGTAACTTTTTCAAATATTGACCGATTTTCACAATTTTGGTGTCGATTTCACACAATTTAATATCACCAAGAAAAATAAAGACAATGCTAATGCTGTAAGTTACAAAGTATGGTTATTTTTAGGCGCCATTTTCAAAATATGGCCGCCAATTTCGCAAAATTTTATCTGATTTGAAAATAACCTTGTCACATGTCCAAACCGACTAATTCAAGGATGCTCTTCACGTTTCCTTTGTCTAAAATAATATTCGGTGCATTATTATAACTATTATTATCCGGTAAACGTGGAATGGGGGTGCAGGGGGCACCCCTCAGCAGCGGGTGTGATTGTGCACTCATCTGAACTTCGCCATAAGTTTGATTTTTCAGTGTTTATTTTATTTTAATTTTCATTTCTTATACTTTATTCTGGAAAATCAATAAAGACAGTTTATTATTATCATTATAATAATAAATGAGTTCCATAAATCTTACGTCTTATTTCAAATTCAACGCCACAACCCGAATGTGGATTTGAATATGCGAAATGTTTTGGCGGCAGTTATTCATGACTGCAGCTTGCAGCGCTGTTGTTCCAAATGTAGTTACATATTGAGGTAAGGAAACAGATGTATAAAGCCAACACTTCCTTCAATTACCCTCAGTTGATCTGTAAGTGGGTTTTCCCCACAGTGAATCTTAAGAATGATATTTGAATTATTCAGATTTCTTTCAGAAACGTCTCTTTCTGGTTTACCTCAAATCATAGGCTCAGTGACAACACTGACAACCGTAGATGAGTTCGTCAGATCTTTGGATTATCTCAAAACACCAACCTCAATGATGTCACTTGCGATCAGATGGAAGAAGCTGATGGCAGGATATTTCTTCATGTCATGGACATGGTAATTCTCGATACTGAAAACGTCCCCATTCCAAGTTCCGATACAGACGTCGTAGTCCTAGCGATCTCCTACAACTTCGACATGAAAAGCGTCGGCCTCAGGCAATTACGGATTCTCTATGGTACCTCCAAGCATTACAGACACCTAGCAATCCATTCAATTGCAGAAGCTCTTGGTGAGTTCAGATCCGTAGCTCAGCTTGGTTTCCACGCCTACATAGATTGTGATAGCATTTCGTTTTTTAGTTGATAGAAAGACAAAAAGACAGGTGGAGTGCTTGGAAAGATATTTACACCGATGCATTCACACCTTTAGCTCGTCCTCCTGCACATCCTCTCACTGAGGATACACTGAAGACCTCGGAAGAAAACACAGTCCGCATGTATGGAGTGTGTGATCCTGAGTGTATCACTGTAAATCAGGTTCGCAAAAACCTATTTGCCACAAAGAATCGACCTTTGGCTCTGTGGTCCTCCGACATCTGGTGCCCTAGTACAGCATCCTCGACGAGCCGCTTACCAGGCTAGTCAGTTGTGGGGACAAGCCACGTCCACTAGCCAGTGTGACACAACTCCAGAAGGATTGGGTTGGGCACTCCAAAATGATAAGTGGGAACCAGTATGGTCTCAGTTATAGGAAGTGTGGAGTGCTTGTCATGCCTTGGACCGATGTGGCTGCAAGACTGGTTGCCAAACTATGCAATGTAAATGCGAAAGAAATCGGCTACCCTGCACTCTTAGTTGCAAGAGCTGTAAAGGAGGCTGCATCAACAAAAACTATGCCTTCAGTTTTTTTTTTATAAATTTGGAGGAAAGTATAGGTACCAGAATCCCCAATAATTACTTTTCAGTTCAGGACTTGATCCTACGATTGGTTCAGCTGATCCAGGGAACAGTGTGCAACAAATTATTGCGAATAATATGTAACTGAATATTCCTTCATTAGTATAAATATTGAAAAAAATGCCTTCTATGCTTCCTTCATTCAATAACTCCCTTCAGATATCTCGAATGTCATTTTAGATGAAGAAAACGTAAAGAGCGCCCCAAAATTAGTCGGTTTAGACACGCGACAAGCTTATTTTCAAATCAGATGAAATTTTGCCAAATAGGCGGCCATATTTTAAAAATGGTGCCCGAAAATGAAGAAATAACTGTATCTTGTGACGTACTTCATCTCTATCTATCTTAGCGATATTAAATTGTGTGGAATCGACACCAGAATTGTGAAAATCGGTCAATATTTAAAAAAGTTACTTTTTTCAAGGGGGGCTCCCCCCCCCGCTCTCCTAAGGGACCGATTTCCATGTGCTGCGGAAAAAAATGTTTATTGGGGTCTAAGTAACAACTGTGCAAAGTGGCTTGCTTGTAACATCAAATGCCGTTTTTTTATGTGTACCTCGGCTACTATAGGTACCATCAACCAGTCGTCGAAACTACCGCATTTACTACCCGCTGTTAACATGACAGCCCGTCCGAAAAACGCCATCACAATATTTTCGCGTGTACCGTAAAAATATAAGTTGGTGCACGCTAAAAGCTGACGTCATAATGCATGCAGCTGTAATGCATACTATGACGTTTCGCGTGTACCTGATCTTCGACTTTACTACACGTTAGCGGGTACCTAGACACAGCGTTTATTTAAGCGTTTATTTAAGCGTTTATTTAACGCCGGCCTATTTCCGCAACGAGGCCTAACACCGAGCTTTCAATAATGTGGAAGGCCATTTCAGCATTTGATAACGGTAACACACTTTTGTTTAGAAGTCGCCAACTTCAAAGTGGTACTCTTCCTCGACCTTTGAAATCGATACTTACTTCATGTCCCAAAGAATCCCCAAAAATCGATTTTTTTCATACCATGCCATTTGCGTGGTTTTTCAAGTTCTAACACGTGAATCACCCTGTATATCGGAAACGAAGACGTCTGAAAAATTTCGAATGCAGGTTCTGAGTTGCCTTGAAAAAGTACATCTACACTCAAGCCTCAAGCCATGTCGGTTACTTTGTGGGACACCCAGTTTTATTTCTGTAGGAGGTCGAAGGTCCAAGAAATTACAAATTTTGAAATTGTTGCTTTTTGTTGTTTTTTTATTTTTGTTGTTGTTTTTTTTATTGAACTATATGTATTTTTTCAAGGTCGAGAGACAAAGTGCAATGCACCAGTGGCATACCAGAGACGACTGCGAAGGAGTCGAGGTGCGATTTTTCACAAAGTCTTATATTAAACTGTGCATGACAACAGCTTTTTTGACATGTTTGGCATTGGCATCATTTCTAAACCAATCTCACATTCTGATGCCAAAAATTAGCTTGAGATTTTGAATGCTACATTCTCATCCTAACATAATTGTCCTGTGAAATAGCACTTTTCGTCGAATCAAGCTTTGACATGGTACATCTCAAAAAACAAAACTACTCCGTGACTTCATAAAAACTAAAAAAATTCGCAGCAAATGATATTTGTGTGGAGATAGCGCAAACCAACTGTCTAAGTCAAAATCATAGTAATAAATACATTGGACAATGATGGAACTCGAATCACAAAACGTCAAATTCGATGGTGAAAAATCACGTTTTTTCTTGATAAAACCGGTTCAAACACGTCTTTATCAAACTTTTACATATTATTTTTGGAATCAGAACGTGCGACTTGGCAGAAAATGATGCCAAACATGTCAAAAAAGGTGTTGGTCGCGTTTTAATAGAAAACTTTGAGATAAATCGTACTTCGGCTCCTTCGCAGCCGTCTGGTACGCCACTGGTGCCTAACACTTTCTGGAAACTTATGGCATTGTGTTCCTCTACCTTGAAAATATATGAGACAATGGAAAAAAAAAGTCGAGGAAAATGTACAAAGAAGCAACTATTCCAAAAATGATAATTCCTTGGAGTTTCGACCTCTTACAGAAAAAATACCAAGCTTCATGAAGAAAGGAAATTTCAATATGTTGTTACCCATCGAACTCTGAAGGGATCCTTTTTTCAGCTCTTCTCCAATTTATTCTAGGTTCAATTAAAAGTTTGCATTTCTATCCTATAGTGGCAGTTTTGTTGTGAAATGTGACATTCAAACATCTCTTACAATTTTAAAGTCATAGAAACTATCAGAAATCGGCTTTATGATTGTACCAATTTTTTTATTGACCTCTAAATTTTACTACCTTTGATACAGAATGGCCACTGTTGTCAGGTGAAGGGTATTTTTGTAGAATTACGTGTCTCGTATCAGACTTTAGAGCTGTTATGAATGAAACAGCAATGAAAAAAATATAATCTCTTATTAAATACCTACCATAGTACAGTTGGGAGCGAAATGATTCATACTGCACCGCTAGAAAGTCGGCTGGATTTCAGAAATGTTAGCTGTTTGGATTGTTCTTGAATGCCAGTTTTGATGAGAGATTGGTCGTTATCAAAACTGGCACTCGAGAACGATCCTAACAACTAACATTTCTGAAATCCAGCCGTTTTCCTAGAGGTGCCGTATGAATCATTTCGCTCCCAACTGTACCTACTTTTCTTTGAAAACCTCATAGAAGCCACAGCAACAAAACTAAGAACTAAGTGAGCAATGGGATTTTTAGATAACTGAATGAACGAAAAAAAAAACACTTACGCGTCCATCTACTTGACATGCAAACACTTTTTATTTAAATTCAGAAATCTCCTTTGACTGAATGTATTAGTAATTTACAGGGAAAAAGTTTTTCTTTGAGAGTTGATCGATGCCGCCCCTGTGATTGGTTTAGTAAGTAGGTGGTGTACAACGACGCATTTCTGATAAGATAAAGTTTATAAAATCATCCCCCCCCAGTCAGGAATATAGTATATAGTGGTGCGATAAACATCGAAAGACGTTAGTACAAGATTGCTTTTCAGATATTTCCAACAAGTCTGTTATATTTTTCCACAATAATCATGAAGACAAATCTATTTATTGTACTAATTGTTATCGGTAAGTGTGTTTTTCATAATAAACTCGTTCTGTTTTGCTCCTGAAAATTATCTCTGCTTACAGTGAAATAATATAACTTCGTTATGCATGTATTTTGATCATTATTCAGCTTGCATGTTTCTCTATGCCCAGTGGAAATTTCCAGTGGGTTTAAATGTGTTTCAATCCAAAGTGATCGCCGTATCAATTGACTTGCTCCAAAATTTCAGTCAATTCAGGTTAGATTGGATAGGTCCTTTCAGGAGACGTATGGATTCATACCAGTTTGTTCTAGAACTAAAATTTCAGAGATGTCATTTGAGTCACGTTTGCTGCGCCCCCTCACTTCCAAATTCCATGATAGGTCAATTCTGAACCCTAAACATTCTTGCCTGAAGTTCAAGCTTCAACATGAGCAATATATTTTGGATATTGGTCAACAATGAGAAAAGTTATGACCACAAGATTAGTAAGATGCTTCTTTGAGATCACCCTGTAATTAGGCGAGATAGGTGAGAATTTGTAAAACCGTTTCGATGTATCAATACAAGGTTTCTCGTGAACCACCATTAGAAAATGTCTACATATTTTTTTCGTTAATTGTGTCGCCCTCTATAACTTATGGGAATATCTCCACGAAAAATTACTAATAACATGTTGCAGTTCAAGTAGCCAGCTATTCAGAAAAGTAAGAGTCATTGAAAATAGTCTAGGTACAGTTTCGGAAAATATGACACTTTGAGTGCGACTGAAATCTGGATTACAATTTAACCTAAACTGACATACAGGGTGATTCACCACCAAATGGACATAGCCTGAGGGTAGGTCCAGTTTTACCAGGCGAACCAGGATCTGGCTTAGAAATTTTTCTAGCACTGTTTGTTTCGAAGCTACAGGGTGATTCACGTATTTTGTCGAATTTTTTGACAAGCCGTATCTTCAGAACGAGCAAATGGATTGGATTGAAATTTTGTGGGTTGATTCTTCTATTGATATCTGACACATCGCCCTATCAAACAGTTTGAAGTTTCCAGGGCCGGCTTTGTAAAAAAAACTTCAAAGCTTTTTTCAAAAAAAGACATTCTGTATGCATATTTTTCGAATTCAATTTTCAAATTCGGAAACTGCATCAAACATGCTAATGATATCGCAAAAAAAATTGCTTGACACCATTGAGCTGTCAAGAAAATTTTGACAATCGCAATGATTTTTGAGGTTAGGATTTTATCCAAATTAATATTTTCAAATATTTGCAAATGATCTATTATGGCCCTGAATTTCAGCCGTTTTGTCAGATAAATAAAAATGACATTTTTCTCGTTTTCTCAGAAGTAGGTAACACAAAATTTCATCAGAATTTTCAAAAAATTTCTGATACGTCTCTTAATTTCAGCTCAATTTGGGATAGAAGTGAAGCTGAGGGACGTAACAATATTTTTTTTTAAATTCGGCTGAAACTTTTTGTTACTACTGAGAAAACGAGAAAAATTTCATTTTTATTTTTATGACGAAACGGCTGAAATTTGGGGCCATAATAAATCATTTGTAAATATTTGAAAATATCAATTTACAAAAAATCTTAGCCTCAAAAATCATCAGAATTATCAATTTTCTTTTGACAGCTTAATGGTGCCAAGCAATTTTTTTTGCGATATTGATAGTATGTTTCATGTAGTTTCTGAATATGGAAATGAATCTTGAATAATATGCATACAGAGTGTCTTTTTTGAAAAAGCTTTGTAATTATTTTTTTCAAGGCCGGCCCTGGAAATTTTGAACTTTTTGATAGAACGATGTGTTAGAGATCAATAGAAGAATAAACCCACAAAATTTCAAACCAATCTGTTGAGTTGTTCTAAAGTTGAGGCTTGTCAAAAATTTTTACGAAATACATGAATCACCCTGTAGCTTCGAAACGTACAGCGTTAGAAAAATTTTAAAACCAGATCCAGGTTCGCCTAGAAAAACTGGACCTACCCTTAAGCTATGTCTATTTGGTGGTGAATCACCCTGTATAGCACTGAAAGAAAAAACCAATAAAATGTAGCGAACATGTAACTACAGTCAAATGAATAACTTTCGTCTTTCAAAATTCTATTCACAATGTTAAACAGTTTAAATTGTCAAAGAGAATCAGGACCAGAAATTGACATATGTCGGTACCATTCTTCTAGAATTCTAGAGTGAGTTAAACGCTGAAGCTTTCTGATTTGTGAGTTGTTAAACTTAACTCACAAATCAGAAAGACTGACTGCTCTTGAATTTATAATTATAATAGTAAATAATTTAGTGTTGCCGTCTAGACAAGACAAGAGTTGCCCTACTCTTGTCTTGTCTTGAAATATCAAGATAATTTCAAAATTTCAAGACAAGACTCTAACTCTTGGTGGAAATTTTTCAAGAGTCTAGATAGACTCTTGAAATTAAATTACTATAAAACCCCTTTTTCCAAGAAAAATACGTGACAGAAATAAAAACAACTTTTAGCAAGAAACAGAGAAACTGGGAGAAGCAAAGAGCACCCTTCGAATAGGGACTGCGTTTCAATAAAATTGCCTGGTAGGTTGATGCCTGAATTAATATATGGTCAACTACTGTTCATTTAAAAAAGTACTCAAAAATCTGCCACCGGGAAAGGATATAGAAATTCGACTCACCGCAGTCCATCGGCTCGAATCGAATGAATAAGCAAGCCAAGAACAATACCAAGTTGCCATGAACGTCCAGAAACAGTCAACGAAAGAGTCAGAGTCAAGAAAAAGTTAAACAATCAACTTCAATATTATTTTGCTGTTTGGTGCTCGAAACATTGCTGCTGGACAAAGAAATGTAAATAATTGGGTTTAAGCAGGACCCTGAGTTCCTAGATGTCGTGGTGCAGACGTGGTCCAATATTTTTGTCGAGAATATACCGATTATTTGCAGACCTGTGTCAGGTTCCCGCTTGTGTCAACTTGACGCAGACAAAAAGACTTTTTTTTTGAGAGGAGGGTAATGCATTTACGCACGCCCCGGCTAGATGGCACCGGGGCAGTGTGGGGCTCGCCGCGTTTTTTGCTAAACACTACCCACTAAACCCCCTCCTCTGACCTAGTGGTTATCCGCCCCCTGGGACCGCGCGAGCATTGCTTCGGGGGGGACAAAAAGACTAACTTAACTCAAGTTGTAGGAAGAGCACCAGCTTAATCGGTATTTTGTCTTGGTACATTGAAAGGATATCTGGCTGCAGCATGTTGTCTGGATCATTCTCTTTTTATTGGCAAGAAACACTTTGTGTCGCAGCTATTGACCAAAAACCTCATCGAGCTACCTAATTTCTTAGAAGTTGCAATCTGAGAAGGTTCAGCTATTTTTTGGAAAAGTAGAAATGAATATGTTGAAGCAGCCCTTGGAAAAGATTACTTGGACGAAACTTTCGCATAAGAACTGGAAAAAACAGTAGAGACATACAGAGTCTGAAGGAGGTGTCATGTGAATATATAATCACAAGACATTAATATAATTCGACATGGCATCTCTCTGGCAACGCTTTCCCGTTCTCGGATGCAAAATTGATAAATTCATAGTGAACTGCCACCACAAACCGAAAATCAAATTGTCTTCTGATATATAAAATTCCCGAGAAAATTCCCAATATACAGAAAGATGCTTCTATGTGTTGTTTTTTTCCTAATTTTCAAAATATTCATGGACTGTAGACTGCCTATCGGACACAGCCTGACAACAACGGTCAATGCATAATGACATGATGGCCTGCCTAGTGCGTAAGCGCAAAACGGGTTTATTGCTTCATCATTCGCCCAATTCAAACTCCCAACAATTCAATTCCCAGATTTTTTTCTGAAAAAAGGAGGGGCTTTTGAGACGAGATATTTTCTATCGTCTGTAGTGATCTCGGAACTTTGATTCCATAAAATAGAAAAAAAAATTAGTATAAAAACCCTTTGCAATCATTCTCATTTCAAGTAGTTACCTAGATATAGTTTTGAATAGCATTTTATCATACCGTTCACCCTTATTTATGTTATTTTATGTTGTCAATAAACTCTGTGAGAAATCTCCAAGCTAATTACACATTCAGTAGAAAATAAAAACCATTAACGGAGAGGAATATATCTGATTTTTTTTTTGATTTTTTTTTGCCTTCTCAAGACAAGAGTCTAGAAAGTCTAACTCTAGACGGCAACACTAAAATAATTTATAATTCACAGCAGGTGTTGTTTGGGGTGAAGTACAGTCCTGCACTTCTTGCGGCTCCGAGTGTCAGTCGGCTTGCGGAACTCGCCACTTCAGGACCTGTTGTTTTAACTACCTGAAGAAACGAAACAGCGAACCCTTTCCTATCACCATGGATCCAAGTTTGAGACTGGAGCTCTGGCTGGCGAAATCCAGGAATCCGTTCTTCCAACAGCAACGAAGCATTTTTGAAAATTCGCTGGAAATTCCAGACGACATTGTCAACCACGACCACGAATCATCGCAATGAAACCTTTCCTGAGTTCCGGTTTGATATAATTTTAGAAAATTTAAGATTTTTGACTGCTTTTTAATGTAAGTAATCCGTCGTGTAAAAAGATTTAGTATTTGGTTGGGCTGGATATTAATAAAAAAAGTTGTGCGTCATAGTTTTCTTTATTTGATAGATCTAATATAGGCCTCTTCAGTCATCTAATGAAGTTAGACGATTTCACAGGCAGTAGATAACGATAGTACCTACTCTGTGTTGTAGGTAGGTACCAATATTATATGTAGACTTGTGTATCAAGTGTCAAATATATATATATATATATCTATAATTTCAAAAACCTGAAACGCCACCAAATGTTTCTTTAGTGGAATTGCTTTCGTATATGTGGAGCAATCAGACAAAAGCAGATAAATCCACAATGAGTAGTTTCAAGTGATCAGTAAAAAAGCATTCTTTTTAGTACCTACCGCAACATTTGAACAAACTACAACGGAGGCATTCCATAGAGCATAGGTTTACAAGACCTAAAGCTAGTTTTTTTTTTCAATTTTTCCATCAACTTGCGTCATGAGTTATAGAAAAAAACAAAATGGATTAATCTAGTTTTGCTGGAATGAAAAGGATTTACTCGAGGACTTACCTCCATTTACTTGTAATAGGGTTGGAACAAACCGTTCCATCGCTTGTCATACCATGTTAGAACTAATAAACGATTGTTGTTATCATTATTGTCATTACCAACTTATACTTGGAATTATGTTCATTCATATTCTTTTCATTAAAACCAGAATTTAAAATGTATTCATTTGGATTTATCTACTTTTGCTTTATTCACTAGTTTTCGGGACAGATTTACAATAGGATTTATCTGATTTAGCTCGATTCTGACTTCTCCAGTGGATTTATCTGACCCCAAATACTAATAATTCCTGCCAAAATCATTTTTCGCCAAAAATGGATTTATCATGACAGAATCTCACCATTTAGGTCTCTTTCTAAAGCTACAAGGATGTACTTTGGTTTGAGCCCATTGACATTCCCAAAATAAAAAATATATATATTTTCCAATTTTGGAAATGCCAATGGGCTCAAACCAAAGTAGGTACATCCTTGTAACGTTCGAAAGAGACCCTAATGGTAAGATTCTGTCAACGAATAAACCCTCAAGGATTGATTCCGCAACGCTTATTCTATCAATATAACTCCGTCCTTGATATAATTATTTCATTGACCAATAGACCAACAGGTCCTAACATCAAACTCACGCATTTACAAATATAATAACTTTTAATCTGGAAATTTCACCGTGAAACACCAGGTGTTTCATAAATCGTGGCGGAAAAAAAAGGGTGGGTAATAGTGACAGTAAAAGGAACCTATGGGCGGTATTTTAGTATTTTGAATTATTTTCCTTGCATTTATGTCGAACCCGAAATACAGGCCGATACCGACGCTCGGATGCAGGTATGTCGCATGTAATAGCCATTGTGAAAAATGAAAGATAACGCTTTTCTCCTCGGCGCTTTTTTCTTTCTTTTTCTGTGTCACCCCAAAACTTTCTCACTAGTAAGTATCCAAGAACCTAGAGAAGAGCAAAGCGTGTAGTAGGCCGCTCCAGTCGGGTGAACTTGACTGCAGCAACGTTGGCCGCTGCCAAGAGTTGGATGGGAGACGAAAGTCTTTCATATGATTCGAAGCCGGTCTGAAACTCCTCCTCGGGTGGTCTTAGGCAAACCCCCCGACTATAACATGCCTCCAGCCGGCAGTACCTGTGGCAAAGTGTAGGTAGAGGAAAAACCGGCAGCGTAGTCTGGGGGACGGACGAAGTCAGGAACGTACTGGGCGTAGGGCATGGATGTGTCGGACATCCGAACCTGCGTTCGGGGGTGAAAGACGAAGTCCGTGAAACCAAGCGCTTGTCGACCCCAGTGCTTGGATGGACCTACTATCAAGCATCCAGGCACCTCTTTGCGGCTCGGTAAGTCCGGTTGGTGGGGCACTGAACTTGGTTTCAGTTCAGGGGCAACCCATACCACAATAATAATGAATCCAAGAACCTATGGATTTTTTTGTTCAAAATGCCCCTTCGAGTGGGAAGTTGGAATTAGAGAGAAAAATTAAAAATAATTTGCAGGAAAATTTGAATTTTCTGGGGAAACTTCATATTTTATTCCAAATCATCTTATTGTGAGAATCGTCAATTAGGGCTTCACTCCAATCTATTCTTGGATACTAGTCGGGAAAGTTTTGGGGTGGCACAACCAATTTTTTAACTTACTTTTCCGCGCTTCATCAACGTTTTCCACAATGTACACGGGAGGAAATCCGCTACTCCGCGGTATAAGCTATACCTTTTCAAAATAAATTGATCCAACACTACCATACTCAGAGTCCTCTGTCGTTTTTGTGACTACTGCACCAGAAGAAAATCCAAAATAGCGACCAAGCTGGTGAAAACAGTTGACGGTTTTGTTTCCCAAAATAGTAGGCCGAAGAGTTTTCGCCAATCACGACTATATTTCTGACAATCATCACCAATTGTCAAAATCTAGAGTTTCACCTTTCCATCTTCAAAATTCTTCAATTTTTTTCACAATAAGATGTTGACAAAAGAAGTTATATTTTTGAAAATATCTCTGGCAATGATTGATATCTTTGAAATCGGTTTGATGATCCTTCAATAGCGTAAAATGGTGAATACGTATGGTAATTTTCATAACTGTACCTCTTTCGGTTCATTATTTAACATTTTTTATGTCTTCATCACATTTTACCCCCCCCCCCCCCCTCCCGCTGCCCAGTCGCGGGTCTCAGATGTTCGCCATAGCGATCCTAGTTCAGTACTTCAGCATGATCTAAGGAACAATTTGGCACCAATCACTATTGGCGAGTTTCAAGATCGAATACGCCATCTGACGGCCAACGTGTAAACGACGTTTGTGCACGGATCAACCTCAGATTTGTGTGGGCTCTTATGAGCGTTGCGGTGTTTGGCGACTTCAATTGACCCCATCTGACTTAACGCGGCGTTAATTTTTTTCAACAAAGTACGTGAGCCACGCATGTTTCATTATCTTGAATATACTAGGTGTCGTCGGTTGCAAAAGCATTCCATTTTTAAATAGGAGTGGCACGTGTACGACGACTGGGAAGCAAAAGTGGCATCAGAATGGAAGGTGGCAAGATAGATAGTGACAAAAAGTGGCGGAGAATTTGTTGTGTTTCCGAGTGCGAGTCGCGCTGTGGAAACCGGAAAAAGGAAGAGTTACATTTTCACCGTTTCCCGTCGAAAGCGAAAGACGCAGGCTGGGTAGTCAAGATGACAAACTCGGCACTGTGGAAAATATGACACGAGAAAAGCCTGGGAAGTGTCGCTGAAAATGGGAACTTTTTATGGCTGCATCGAAGAAGCACAGTCTGCGATATGTTTATGTGTATGTCAGTATGTCCCGGACTGGCCTGCTTTTGCAAGTGCATTTGAACGTTCCAATTTCACAGGAACTGCTACTACTATTTCTTTTAATTACATTCCCAGTTCCTCGTGAGGAGATTCATACCATGCGCTTGTTTGTAAACACAATCCAAATATGTCTATGTTAAAATTGATGCTTGATAGGGTTCGCTTTCGACCGCTTTCTCACAACCGAGAAATTGTGACTTCAGAATTCCCTCTCCCATCACGATAGGTAGGTATATCGAGAATCCGTTGAGGCCATCAAGTGATTGAAAACCTCCATAACACTCAATTGCGCTTCTGCCATTTTCGAGTTCTACCGCAATACTAATTAACCACGTTCCACGTCTGGAGGACATTAAAAACCGCTTACTACTGATAAGATTATGAGGATTTTTGAACGCGTGGGCAACAATCCGTGCCCTATCCGACATGTTTGTTTACATGCGAAGCGCATCAGCAGCGCCACCATCGGTAATGTTACTCGCCAATACTCTAGTCTCAACTTGCACACGCGGGATACCATAAGAAAACCTACTAGTAGTTTTGGTATGGTAGAATGTATCTAGTCGGGGAGCTCTGTTTCATTTCTAATTATATACAGGGTGATTCATGAGTGACCTTACATAGGCAAATGGGATATAGAGGACTTCGAGGCGAGTCAGGATCCTTAGAAGAAATTTTGTTTTCGCCATTGGTTACGAAGATACAGGGTGTTTTGTGTGTTTCATATGAAACTTTGATAAGCGATATTCCTGAAACGGCGAGAGATATTTGGTTGAAATTTACCAGTAATTTTTCTGTGTTGGAACTTATCCAGAAGCTATACAAGCTAAGTCAAAATCCAGGACCAGGCTAGAAAAAATGTGCCCCTTTGCTATTTGATCAAAAAGTACATTTTCTGACCGCTCTTCTGGAAAACTGCTATCGGATTCGAAAAGCTAAGGAAAAATGCTTCAAGAATCACTCTTAAATTCAGATGGCACACCTAAACCGTTTTGACAATAAAATCAAAAGTAAAATTTTTAGGTAAGTTTCCATTTCCGACCGGACATAATCGACTCATCGTTCGCTTGAATTCATTCAAATTAATTTTTGAAGTGAAACCTCTATTCTCGCGCCTAGATCACAACACACAACTAACGCAGAGCCACACATGGATGTGAAATTGGTTCATAGCATCAGTGGTTGTAACGAACGCCTGTAACGTTGTCTGTCTGACCTTGGGGTGACCAGCGTCGTCCCAGGAAATTGAAGAATAAGCTGTTGCGGCGTTCGCCGCGTTCAGTTCTATTTTTTACTAACCGCCGACACTGGACTGCTCTTCGTGTTGTCGTACTGTTGGCCCGACAGGAATGGTTCTCGACTTGGCTTGAATAGATTCGAGCGGATGTGATTTATTATATTATAGGGATAGGGAGGTATATTCAGGGCCGGGCCTAGCAGGCGTGCAGTGCGTTTCGGCGCGCATCAGGCGGGTATGGCAGGCGGCAAGTTATAGAGGTGGTAATATAATAATAAAGTTGAATTTCGAAGGATTCTTTTCATTCCCGCATTTGGTGGGGCTCTCCACTGCCGGTGAGGGAGGCGACAATTTTTCGGTGGCACGCAGGCGGCAAATAGGCCAGGCCCGGCCCTGGGTATATTCCGCACACCCAAATGTAGACACAACGTTCAGGTAACTATGTACCTATTGAGCAGGAAAGCAGGAGTGGATGATTAAAGCCTAGAGGAGAAGAAGAATTTTCGACAATTGAGGCTGAAACAGTTGCTTAATGTTCTAGATGTAAACTGATTGTATAGCGATGTTATTATACTGGTTTGATAATCAATTTTTTATGTTTGGAAATTGATTTTTGACATTATTCTTCGTAATTTTTTTGAATGGTTTGATTTTACCTCAATTAAATGTGACATTCTAAATATAAGTACCTACGGTGGCGAGCACATAACTGGAAATACTCATATCAATTCTGTCAATATTTCAATTTAACCTACGGCCTTATTTTGATTGGAGAAGATAATATCGTAGGAACTCTAGTTAACCACGTAGTTACCTCAAATCACATTCACGAGGTACCTACCTACATACCTATGTAAATACCTACGTATTTTATATTCTTTCAATTGAAATTAATACCGGATCGAGTTTTCCAAACGACATTCTTATACTTTGTGGAGATTATTAGATTGCCATGCTGTGCCTGCCAGAACACAGTTTCCACCGTGCTGTAATATAACGGGGAAAATCGTACAGTAAGAAAATCCGTCACGATGTCACATTCGCATAATTATTTGTGGAGAATATTATTGATGAAAATAGATATTTATTGTATAAGGGGTATGAGTGAGACTTCATGTGACGGAGAATGGGAGTTTAAGCGCCGAGCGCAGCGAGAAAAGAAACAAAAGAAGTCTAATCGTGGAAAAGTCATGTCGAACGTATTCTGCCCTTTGAGTGACTCATAGTAATGATTATAATAATAAGATTGATAATAAGAAAAACAAGATGATACAAACCGTTAGGGAGCGAAGCGAGAGTACGAAAAAAACACCTCTTCGAACGTTGTTTGCTGATTGATTCATATCTACAGAGTGTTTCAGGGATGATAGCAAAAAAATTAACTGTGGGTAGATCTCGTCAAAATATGACGGGAACCTATATACCATTTTTCAAAGTTCGGCCTAATGACGAAGATACAGCCCTCCAAAGTTCACTTTTTTCGGATTTCAAAAATTTGTAACTCAGGAACGTTGCGACAAATTTAGCTTTAATTCAGGAAAAGCTGATTTGTCATAATTATCTATCAACTTGCCAAATTTGGGGAGAATCCAACAAGTGGTGTAGGAGTTATGAGGGTCAAAAATTTAGAAGCATCCGAAGAAAAGTTGACTTAAGGTGACCCCTCATAACTTCTACGCCACTGACTGGATTCTTTCCAAATTTGACAGGTTGATAGATAATTATGACAAACTAGCTTATGCTAAATTGAAGCTAAATTTATCGAAACGTTCCTGAGTTATAAATTTTTGAAATCCGAAAAAAGTGAACTTTGGAGGGCTGTATGTTCGTCATTAGGCCGAACTTTGCAAAATGGTATATAGGTTTTCGTCATATTGTGACGAGATCTACTCTCAGTTAAATTTTTTGCTATCATCCCTGAAACATCCTGTATAGAAGTTTCACTTCTTCCGAGGGTGACTATGGTCACGCACCCACGTTTTTTGGTTTGTCTCTGTTGAATAGAATGGCTTGGTTGAAAAAAAAATTCCAGAGCCGACTTTTTTTTTCAATGACAAATTCGATTTTGAAACACAAAATTCGACTCGTTTTGGTCGTAAGAAATATCTTCGGCTACGGAATTTTTTTTTGAACCAAGGCCTTCTATCCCACAGAGACAAGCTAAAAAATTAATTTGAATGAATTCAATCAAACAATGAGTCAATCATGTCCGGTCGAAAATGGAAACTTCAACTTACCTACAAATTTTACTTTTAATCTTATTCTCGAAACGGTTTAGGTGTGCCATCCAAATTTCAGAGTGATTCTTGAAGCATTTTTCCTTAGCTTTTCGAATCCGATAGCAGTTTTTCAGAAAAGCGGTAAGAAAATGTACTTTTTTGTCAAATAATAAAGGGGCACATTTTTTCTAACCCGGTCCTGGATTTTGACTTACCCGGTATGACTTCTGGATAAGTTCCCACAGAGAAATATTACTGGTGAATTTCAACAAAATATCTCTAGCCGTTTTAGAAATATCGCTTATCAAAGTTTCACACGATCACACGAAACACACAAAACACCCTGTATCTTCGTAACTAATGAAGAAAACAAAATTTCTTCTGTACATTCTGACTCGCCTTGAAGTCCTTTATCTACCATTAGCCTATGTAAGGTCACTCATAAATCACCCTGTATGTGAAAACCTCGCATCAATACCTCGAGACAGTTTTTGACATTCTACCACCTTCCATTTTTTGTATAGGGTGTTCACGTACAATTTATACCTCCCTCCCCTGGAAATATCCCCTCAAACATAATTTGCATAATTTTAAAAATTGAAAACGATTCCTAAACGATTTTTTCAATAGGCTTCGAGTCTGTCCACAAAAATGTATCCACACAGTGCAACATCGAAAATTTTCCTAAAATTGAACACTCTGTATTTTAATATGAGAATCGATTCCACTTTGGATCCTGATTATAAATATACATAATATCATACTTGACATGTTGAGGAACAAAACACATGTGAAAAAGTCCTCATAGGAAAAAAATTATAAAGTTTTGAAAAATACCTATCGAAACATGATTTTTTTCTTAAAATAGGTAACCCATTGAATTCTCTATTATTTCAGGTAAACAGATTTGATTATAGTTTGAAATTTTCACTCAACTTCACTTGAACCGACAAATTTTTGAAAAAAAAAGATTTTTCCATATTTCTTGAAACTGCAACAGTTTTTTTCAAGGTGTTTTTTGAATAACCTATCAAGTGTGATATACAGGCTGTCCGTTTTTCGAGGCTAAGCATGGGTATCTCGCTTATCTTAAGAGATACAAAGTCGGTTAAATTAGGAAAAAGTTGCGCATTTTCATGACGATCAATGATCCAAAAAGAAATTTGACGTATCGATTTTCGTTTTTGAGATATCGTGAAGAAACAGGATTTTGATTTTTGTTTTTATTTTTTATTCAAAAAACGGTTGAAGGTGGCCTTTTCTAATCTAGACATTGTCAAGGCACTTTTTCAAGGGGAATCCAAATCTGCCAAAATCTTCATTTTAGCTTTCAAAACAACCGATATACGACATTCAACTTTTTTCTCTAATGGGCGCCATATTGGATTTTGATATTTTTGAATACGGTATTCTTATCTGGTTAGAACGATGTGCCACATGTCATTGTTGAATAAATGTTTGACATTTACGTTTTTGTTTATTGTCGATGCTGATTTTGTTTCCAAAGCACTCTTTGAAAAATTTAATTTTTTTTTGCTCTAAAGCATGAATTCAACAGTGGCATGTGACACATCGTTGTAACCAGAAAATAAAATTGTATTCAAAAATGTCAAAATCCAATATGACGCCCATAAGAGAAAAAAAAGTTGAATGTCATATCTCGGTTGTTTTGAAAGCTTGAACAAAGATTTTGGCAACATTGAATTCCCCTTAAAAAAGTGCCTCCACAATGTCTTAACTAGAAAAGGCTACCTTCAACCGTTTTTCAAATAAAAAATAAAAACAAAAATTACAAATTTCGGTTTTTTCTCGATATCTCAAAAACTAAAACTGACAAGTCAAATATCTTCTTGGATCATTGATCGTCATGAAAATTCGCAACTTTTTTCTAATTTAACCGACTCTGTATCTCTAAAGATAAGCGAGATACCCATGCTTAGCCTCGAAAAACGGACACCCTGTATATATTTATAATCAGGATGAAAAATTGAATCGGACTCCACATCAAAATACGATGTGTTCATCAGGTGTCCATTTTGAGAAAAATTTTCGATGTTGTGTCACAGGTGTCTCACACATATCTAAGCGATATGTCACAGAAGATTTCAGTGAACGGATTCGAAACCTACAAAGAAAATCATATAAGAATCGTTTTCAATTTTTAAGATTATGTTCAAGGGAAAGCCTCGTAGAGGGGTGGGGGGTTAATTAATACGTGAACACCCTGTGCAAGAATTTTTTCTCAAATCGGTTCATTTTTCGTCTCGGTTTTTGGGGTTGACCACTTCAATTTTGGATCTGTTTATATAGGTTATTACCTAATCCAGTTTATGCGTGACATGACGTCACAAGATACCCTCCGATCACTTGATTTTAGCTGAAACTAACGAAAACCGACCAAAACGTACCAAAATTCTGAACTGCACGAGAAATGGCTGATGTGCGTTTGACGATTGGTGATTTTCGAAAGAATTTGGCATGTTCTTTTTTTAATCATCAAAACACGATTTTAAATGCCGAACTGTCAGTCTAGAACTTGCAACCAGAAGATCCGGGATTTAGTCAGGGGTCATCCGGTATTCCGTGGGCTCCTCCGTGAAGGGGGCAAGAGACCTTTAGTTTCTTATAGTCCTATATGTGGAGATACCGAAATGTTTTGGTGCCACTTTCAAAATGGCGTCATTTCAAAATGGCGGCTGTTTTTCCGGTGACATTTATTCGGACCGGATTTTTTTTTTTTGAAATTCGTGAATCTATATTCTCTGTCCGCTGCTATCTTCGGTTATCATTTATATCAATATGTTTGTCCGCAATCAGAAAAAAACTGAAAATTATGATGACTTTTAGTCCTATAGGTTTCTCGACTGTTTCTCAACCTAATTCAAGTTGTATTGATCCTAATAGCATCTACAATGAATGAAGTTGACTAAAAACTCAGCTTGCTGGAACAATAATGACCACAAGTGATACAATAGGTAAAAAAAAAACGATATTCAGGAAAAATGGCGAAATTGAGAAGGAAAGTGCCGTGTGTTTTTCCAGTAAGTAGGTACACGTGTTATTTTTTCAGTTACTTTTTTCTTTTCTTTCTGAAGACACCGAAATGCTCTGGTACCAAATACAAAATGGCGTCGTTCCAAAATGGCGACCATTTGATTTTGGTAACATAGATTCACACTCAACTTACGCCTATTTTTGCTCGACTCAAACCGATTTTAATGATTTTTTCTTTTGATCAGATATAGATTGATGTTCTCTATATGCTATTGTCCAAAATTTGCATTTGTGCCAAAAAGTTTTTCCAAAAAAAGAAAAAAAGCTAGGAAATCAGTGAATTTTACGATTCCTATTGCCTCAGGTGCTGTGTGCTTCCCCGTGAGAGGCATGCCTGACAAATATTTCTGTATTATTCTCATATGTATGAAGTTACCGAAATGCTTTGGTGCCACTTTCAAAATGGCAGCGTACCGATTTGGCGGCCACTTGAATTTTGGTAAGGTGTTCAATAATGCCAAAACTCCAACTTGGTAACCAAAAGAGTTATAGTGATTAAAGTCACAAGGTAGATATACAATTCAATGCTTGTTAAGATAAAACAAATCGCATCTCTATATCTTGAGCCGTTCCTGAAAAATTCTGATATTAGTGGTCAGTTGCATGAAAATTGATATTTTTTAATAAATCAGTGGATTTTTCAAGAACGACTCAAGAAATGGGGATGCGGTTTGTTTTATCTTAACAAGCATTGAATTGTTAACCAACCTTGTGACTTTTAACACTATAACTCTTTTGATTACCAAGTTGAAATTTTTGCATTATTAAAATCCAGGTGGCCGTCAAACCGGTACGCTGCCATTTTGAAAGTGGCACCAAAGCATTTCGGTAACTTCGTTCATTATGAGAATAATAAAAAATATTTGCCAGGCATGCCTCTCACGGGGAAGCACACACCGCACCTGAGGCAATAGAGATCGTAAAAATCACAGATTTTCTAGTTTTTTTCACTTTTTGGAAAAACTACTTGATGGCACACATGCAAATTTCGGACAATAGCAAATAGAGAACATCAATCCATACCTGATCGAAAGAAAAATCATAAAAATCGGTTTGAGTCAAGCGAAAATAGGCGTAAGTTGAGTGTGAATCCATGTTGCCAAAATCAAATGGTCGCCATTTTGGCACGACGCCATTTTGAAATTGGTACCAGAGCATTTCGGTGTCTACAGAAGCCATAGAAGTAGTAGCTAAAAAATCACACGTATACCTACTCCCTAAAAAAACACACGGAACTTTCCTTCTTAATTTTACTATTTTTCGTGAATATCGCTCTTTTTTTCCCTACTGTATCACTTGTGGCCATTATTTTTCCAGCAAGCTGAGTTTTCAGTGAACTTCATTCATTGTAGATGCTGTTAGGATCAATACAACTTGAATTAGGTTGAGAAACAGTCGAGAAACCTATAGGACTAAAAGTCATCATAATTTTCAGCTTTTTTCTAATTCCGGTCAAACAGATTGATATAAATGACAACCGATGACAGCAGCGGATAGAAAATATGGATTCACGTATTTAAAAAAAAATTCAAATCAGGTGAGAATGAAGCAAGTTAGGTCCGGATAAATGTCACCGGAAACAAATGGCCGCCATTTTGAAAGTGGCACCAAAACATTTTGGTATCTCCATATAAAGGACCATAAGAAATAAAAGGTCTCTTGCCCCCTTCACGAAGCAGCCCACGGGATCCGTTTTTTGACCTATGGTACCTGACTAATTCAAAATACAGCCGCGCCAACTTTTTTCTTGATGAGCTGTCCGAAAAATCTGGGTCACCAAAAATTTGACAGCAAAGATGAATCATCCTGACTCTTGGAAACGGAGAGCGGTAGGAAAATTTCAAAGTCAGATCCTGATACGCCTGGAAAAACTGGAATTACCCTCAAGCCACGTCGGTTTTCTGGTGAAACATCCTGTATAAGATTCAATAGGTACAGCAGGGATCATCTTTAATGTTTAATTTAATGAAAATATCGTCAATACATAGGCGCCCGGAGGGGGGGGCAAGGGGGGGCACTTGCCCCCCCCTGGCTCCGGAGCAGCTAAATAAATTCTTCCTTACGAAAAAAAAAAAAAATTTCGAGAAAGGAAAAAAAAATTCATTATCGAAAGAAAAAACTTTGAGAAGGTAATTTACATTTTCTTGAATTGTTAGAGCAATTTGGAATTTCATTAGGCTTCTACCTAAATTAGATAGCTACCCGTAAAGTCATAAAATAGGTAGATAGGTAGGTAGGTAGGTAGGTAACGATCTGCAATTTTCTAAACCTCTGGTTTAAAACACTAGGGGTTTTTTCAAGATAATGAACGAGTGTAACTATTGACCTGGCTATTTTGAAGTAAATTTTTATACATTTTGTACAAAATTACAAATTTTAATAAATTTCTCCAAAGTTGAGTTTAATTTTCAAATATATTTCCTTATTTTTCGCACAATAATTATTATCACTATTATTATTATTATTCGAAAAATTTTTCGCCTGCGGCGCTAATCTAAAGGACTTCGCAAATTAGGCCAGGTAGGTATGTGACGTTCTCTAACTAAAACTATTTGCCCCCCCCTGACAAAAATCCTGCGGGCGCCCATGCGTCAATATGCTATAATATAAAATAAAAATTCGATATAGTACGTCACTCATATCCATTATAACTTTTGATGTATAATTATATTAATTAGGTACATTATTTTTTCAAATTCATGCTATAAATACATACAGTAGTAATAAATAACGTTCTTGCCACCGATATTATTTTCAATAAATTATTCTTATTAATAAATTGCTAGAAATCATTGTTGATAATTGAGTTGAATATGTATAATTATATTCTATACTCCCGCGCGTATATGGAAGAATTGTGAAATACATAATTATTGATCTTTAAATGTAGCAGGGCGGCAAAGCACAGGAAGCTGTAGCGCTCCTGGACGGCACAGCAGCGTCCTCTTCGGAATTCTCGGCCGATTCCTGTCGGCGTCGGTTGAGCTCCATGTTGGCCTCCTGTATCGCCTCCCAAAGCTTGGCCTCCGACATTATCTGCCGCGAGAGATCTTCGACGGCCGGTTCGGCACTCAACTCCAGCAGACTGCCTATGGATTCGTCTATCACTTCGCCTTGGTTCGTCAGGGCCGGGAGGTTCGACCTTTTGCGACCACAACCTTGGAAATTCATGTGCAAATTATCTCCAACAATTTGATATTTTTATTTGTAATGTATTTTTCATTATGAATAAATTTCGAGGCAATCTGCAAGAACTTCATATAATACCACTAGTGTAACCTACAGATGGCAACACTGGGTGTCTGTTTAATTCAACATAAGCATTTAACTTGGAAATAATCAGGGACTCGATACTCGATGAAATGAAATTGCAATGTAAAGAATGAGAAGCTGAATAAGAGAAACTCTAAAGTTACATTCCCCGTCCAAGAAGTAGTCCCCAAGGGCATGTCTGACTTCTCGAGTCTAGCCGTTAATCGCGTTCAAAGTTGCGTGCTAAAAAACGTGAAAGAAACCACCTGGTTCATTGATAATCAATTCCCATCGTGTCAAAAAAATAATAATATGAAGAAGAAATATATTACAGAACATAAACGAAAAGTTACTATTATTTAGTATAAGCGACAAAATAATTATTGATAGCACATTATAGTCCGGACGTAAGGCGAAAGCAACCCGCATTTTATGGTTAAAACATGCCACTTGGTGGAGATGCAGGCTCTGTATATAGGATTACAGGGTGAAGAAGAAAAAAAGAACGAAAAATTGTAGGTCATAAACCGTGTAATTATGTATGTACCTAATAATAAAAATCGCTATCAGGACCGGCCCACGGGCGTAGGCTAATGACCGACGGGCCACTGGGAGATTTACAGGTATCTCGGTGGGCCCATCCTCCACTGTGTAAGTTTCACACGAGTCATCCTAGTACTTCTCACTTACCTCTAACTACTAAATTATTGTGATCATTATGGTAACTTTACTGAAATTCTCCATAGGTATTTTTCAGTTTGCTTGAGTTCCTGCCTTCTAGACTTGCTTCTTGCTCAAATCTTAGAATAAAAGCTCAAATGAAGAAAAATCAGTTTGTCTAATTAGCAAGTATGTATAGACAATACAAATACACATGAAAAGACACATGTCGTCACGAATTTTTACGGTTGCGTAGGAACCAGGTGAGTCCATCATTCAAAAAAAGGTTGGCTGATTTTTGATGCCCCAATATCCGTGACGACGGTGGTGATAACATATGGTCTTCTCTATTTGTATTGTCTATACCTACAATTGTACACTTTATTATGAATAAATACTGTAATTCGCATTTACTTCTGATCTATTCATGCGGTCGACTCATGGACTGTTGATCGCGGTACCAGACCGAACAATAAATGACGCCATACGCGGGCGCTACCCATGGTAGTTAACATAACAGAAGTTCTCAAAAACCCATCGAAAGTTTACAAGTTGCAACAAAAAATTTCGTACTATTAATATTTGTCGATATAATACTCGTCCATACTTTGACTGTCCCATTTTCTATTCTCGATCCTTAAATTCTCTTCAATTTAATCCGCGTCATCCTAAATAGCATCTGAGGAGAAAATTTTTGGTGGAGAAAAGTGCTAACAAAATTCACACCTTTCCTCTCCCCCACCCCAACTTCAAAATTCAACAGACACCACCTACTTTGTGATACATCGAACTCAAGGGAATTGATTTCTCTTTCTGAAAACAATATTTTTTTCAAATTTTCAACTCCTCCCCTGATAAATTGAAAATTCTGAATATTTTAGGGGGAAAATGGCTTTTTGAAAATTCTGAAGATATTTTATTCAGGAAGAGAATTCAATTTCCTTCAATTTGATGTATCGCAAAGTAGGAAGTGTCATTTTAAATTTTGAAGTTGGGGTGGGGAAGTAAAGGGGTGAATTTTGGTGGCATTTTTTCACACAGAAAATTTTCTCCCTCGATGCTGTGCAGGATAACGTTGACTGTACTGAAGAGAGTTAGGAGGTCAAGAATATTACATTGGAAACTCAGATAATTTTAGGAAGGAGGGGGTGGGGATGGAAGTTATAGAAATATTGAAATATTCCATTCAGAAAGAAAATTTAATTCTTTTTAATTTGATGTATCGCAGGGTGGGTGGTGTCATTTGGAACTTCGAGGTTGGGGTGGGTGGGGGTGAGAGGGCTAAAGATAGAAATTCGCCACTGTATGTTTCAGATGTCCCCCTTGCTATGAAAATCGACCTGTCCGAGCTTTTTTCAAAAAAATTAGGTGAAATGCCCGAAAACCCCTCTGTTCCGTTTTCGTTGGGCCACCCTGTATATGTAATATCAAGTGCTGCAAGCCAACAAAAAAGATCTGCAGCAAATGCAAAAATGTCATTTAGACACCTAACCCAAATTTCATATTTTCAGTCATGCCGCCATGACTGAAACGCCATGACTTTCGCCTGATATAATGGCGAAAGGCCATTATAGCAGGACAGCCAGTACTGATTGTGGAAAATAAAAAGTCCCTGGTTATAACAACCATATCGGCCTTCTACAGAAGTCATGGTACAGTATTAGTCCAGTTTAAGTACAGGCCCATAAGTCGACGTCCTGAGCAATTATTTGAGATACGGACTCTATCATGTTTATAGAAACCATACGTTTTACAGACCGGGCGTATGTATAATAGCTGTATTACACTGAACAATTTCTTATACAATTTATTAAACAATCTGTCACTTAAACAATCTAGTTAATGAACTTGGTGGAACTTGATTTGGATTTGATTTGAACTTTTATAAGGCTCAACTGAGCTTATATAACTACGAGTATAACTATAAAAATTTGGCTGAGCTTTATTCGGTTTAATTTTTGTCAATTACTATTTTTTCTATAATTCCTGGACTATTCTGATCTCTAAGTTTCAATCATTTTATGTAAGTAGGTACCTACTAACCTGTGAATGCATTGCAGAATGGTCGCTTTTTAGGATCTAGTATCACTTTCTCCCTTGCGTTGAAGTTTATCTGTAGAAGAAATAAAATCTCTGAGGCCCGGTACTTCCATCTCCGGGTTTGTTCCGTATAACTCTATACTCGGCAGATAAACGCTGCGCAGAACGTACAGCGCAGCGCTTAGGTATCTGCCGGATAGAGTTATACGAAATAAATCAAGACGGAAATACTGGGCCTAAATCAACTTTTAATACTGACAGCCAGCATTTTGTATCAGCAACACAACATACAAATTAATTTGTACGGAAAATGATTTATCACCTTAGCACATACAGGGTGATTCAAACATGGCACAAAAGCTCTTCAGCACGCTGTAAAGAAGTCATTAGGAAGTCAGGGGAAAATAGTGAAAAAATCTTAGCCGAAAATTTTCTGAGTTATGAAGACCTAAAGTAACCAGTTTATCGCAGAGCGATATTTTGTGAAATTCACACAAAAACGTAAAAAAAAAGATCAATTCAAATAAAATTCTATGTAATATACGGGGTGTTTATAAGAAACTGTGATCGCGGCAGGCATGGTTCGGGCCGAAAAAACGCAGTAACAGGCGTAATTGTAGTGATCGAAAGCGGATTCCAAAGGTGATGCGATCACAAACGTTTATAAACACCCGGTACTTATAGGTGTCTCAAAATCATCGTCGTACCAGACGGCTACTACGTACCTAGTAATTCAGTGCATACACCCGCTGATCATTTTTACTATGGTTACTTGAATAGCCATCAGAAACAGCTCCCCAAAATCACTTTGAATAATGAAAATAGAGGGGGGCGGGAATTCCCAATTTTAGATCCCCCACATAGGTATAGACCAGGGATCACGTATAGACAATACAAATAGAAAAGACACATGTCGTCACGGATTTTTATGGTCGCGTAGGAACCAGGTGAGTCCATCATTCAAAAAAAGGTTGGCTGATTTTTGATGCCCCAATATCCGTGACGACGGTGGTGATAACATATGGTCTTCTCTATTTGTATTGTCTATACATCAGGTGTTTCAAAAGTAAGTACCTAGCTTATGTCTTTGAATTCAGCTTTCAAAGATCATGAAGTTTGCGGTAAGGACGATTTGTTGCTTGTGGTGCCCTCTGAGCGGCTCTCAACACATGATGATTGTGATTGTATTATGAACAATTTTCATATTTTTGCAAAGCTGAATCCGAGAATGTGAGGATAAGGAGGCTTGGTACTTCTTTTTGAAACACTCTGCATGCCAAATTCACTCTTCACCCTTGAATAAGGCACACCCCCTCTTCAAAAATGAGACAATTCAAAATAATGCAAATGTGGGAGAACGAGATTGAAAAAATTCAGAATCACGATTTGACTTTTAGTATGGGGGCATAGACGTGCCGTGTGCAGCTTCGTAAAGACATACAGAGTTATGTCTTGATCTATTCCTGGACGATCAAGTACCATGAAAAATTATTGGTGGAATAGTGGCATCTGCTGCAGGCAAATATGGTGGAGGCGCCAAAATGAGATTCATCTGGTAATAATAAACTGGCTGTAACTTGTTTGTTTTTCAACGGATTTTAACGTTTGTAACGTGATTTTGTGGACAAATAAATTTACTTCTTATTTTATACCTGAATTTAGAAACGTCACTTCGGGAAACTGTCACAATTGTTTTATAAGATAGGTATGCTAAGTTCTGGCGATTTTTGAAGGTTATCCGATATTTTTGAAACTTGGCAGTACTATAGATCATGAGGTGCCCTTATCGAATTTCCACTTCTCCACTTCGTATCTTTGCCGTTTTGGACGCCATATTGGAAAGATGGCGCCAAAAAAAAAGCAGTTTTTTTGTCAATATCTTCGAAACAACCAACTAAAGATTGAAACGTGTATATGCGGAGGAAAGCCCATCCAAATCTCTACAATTTGACACATCAGTCATTTATGTGCGACTTACAGTTCTTGGGTTAGGGAGGGCTTTCAGGACTTCCGAAAGCATCAACTTTCGGCATTCAATCAGCATGTAAAATTGATACCACCATCATGTAATAAGCAAATTAACCATAAATAGCTCTTGGCTACTAATCATAATCAAAGATAATAAAAATTCAGAAAATCGATCATGGTGATGTTATTTGTGTAATTACAGGGTGAACTCTGAAGTCAAACTGACTTTAGAGAGAAATGAAGGTAATATAGCATTTGGAGGGGATCAGATACATTCAAGACTCATTATTAGAGTGAACTTTGGGGTCATTATTCAGAATATCCACTTTTCCTTTTCGTATCTCTGCCGTTCTGGCCATAATTTTTGAAGATGGCGCCCAAAAAATCAAATTTTCGAAAAAATTTCGGAAAATTGGTCATAAAATTTCAAAATTTATATCTAAATGAAAGTCCGTCAAAATTTCTATAATTGGACATCTGACACCTATGTGCGATTTACGGTTCTCAAGCTATACTTTTTCAAAGTCATATTGTCCTTAGAGTTCACCCTGTAGTTGCAGAACAACCATCACCATGATTAATTTTTTTGGTATTAATGGTCTGTGGACAACTGATCATTATTTATGGTTAATTTGACTGCCACGTGGAGATGAGATTAATTTAACATGCTGATTGGATGCCAAAAGTTGTTGCTTCAGGAAGTTCTAGGAGCCATAAAGCCACTTTCGTATTACCAGAATGATGAAGCCCATTTTGGCGCCTCCACCATTTTTGCCTGCAGCAGGTGACAATATTCCACCATAGTTTTGTATGGTCCATGATTGCCCAGGAATCGATTAAGACATACTATTACGGACAAAAAGAAGCAGTTCAGAGACGGACACGGAGTGTACTGATTTCGCCCTGGTGTCATTGTGACACAAGGCAAAATTTGGTACACCCTATGACAGGCTCTGTCCTACTTTGTTTTGTCCGTAATGGTAACTCCATATATCTTCACGAAGCTGCACACGGCCAAGCCTCTTTTGACCCTATGCCCCCGGACTATTTATTCTTCCGTCCAATACACCATCTTCTTTATGATAGGCATGTACTTAAAACATGTTCATCTCCAATTATGCTCCAATAGATTATGAAATTTAATAATTTATAAGGATAAAAAAGGTCTTTTTCAAATTGTGTAGTTTTTTCCTCGGTTTTTTCATTATTTTCACGAGATTAAATTTCGATTTACAACATTATCATTTAACACGAACTTGGAGGGTTCCTGAATACATTGCCATCATGAAATGTAAATAGTGATTTTTTGAGTTAGGTCACTTTTGAAGAGGGGGTGCGAAGGATTGTTTTCACAAAACAAAGATTCTGTTTCCAGGTTCAAGTTTTTTTTTTCGAAACAAACTTCAACAAGAACTGATATCAAAGGGGGCTGCTATGGTAGGTAATTCTATGGTGATTATTCTAATGTGAAACTATGCTATATTCTAAAGCCACTCTGATCCAAAAAATATAGGTATAATTGACTATATACCCCAGTCATAACCTTTTTGTCAGGGGGTAGTTGTTTGAAGTGAAATTACGACTATCTATCTGACTTGAAAATATGGCTAATTAGGGAGCAATCACAAAGTGCATATTTCACAAAAAAAATCATAGATTTGAAACATGAAAAGAGGGGTGAAAATCGAAAACCATCTCGAGATATGGAATCACTCTTCATGAATCTGGTTTTGGAATTGAAAACACTTTGTCTGAGAAAATGTGTTACACGGAACTTTCAGCAAATTTGCACTTTTTGATGTGTCACCCTATAGAAACAATATCTGACATTTTTCATATTTCACAAATACAGAGTCTGAGAGCTTAAGGATTGTGCTATCCACCAGTTCAACAAAATCCAACATCTCCAAAGGGAATTCAAAGATAATCAGTTTTAAAAATCAATGAAAATTTGGGGTTGACACAACTTTTGTAGCTTACTTTATTTTAAATTCAATATTGCAAGTAGGAAAGATGCTGACTTCGGATGCCTTCTCTAGTGGAGAGTTGATGAGCCTATTTAAATCAACCTGTATGTTCGTCACAAATTATTATACCATATACAGCATACCTTGTAATGAGTTCAAAGTACTAATGTTATTACAAAATGTACTTCCAAAGTTTATCAAATTGTATCTTTCATTAGTAATTATTGTAATACATACTTCGAAGTGATTACCTAACCAGAGAATTTCTTGGTTAAGGGCCAAATAGATTTCCAATCTAATATCATCTCAATAACAGTCTGATATGTTCCGCGGCACACAAATTGATTAACCCTGTACATGTTGCTCTGCTGCTCGAAATGAGCAAACTCACCCTTTTAGGAAGGAACATGCTGTGGGCCTCTAACAGCAAAATGGTGAGTGTGACACAGAATATGAAGTATGTGGTTGTGGTCATATTTTCTGAAAGAAACCAATTATTAACAATAATGATAAATGGTTGACTTTTACTGATCTGATACCCCCCTAAGCGAGTACAAAGAAATACTCTCCGACACCGACTGCGTTGTATAGTTGATGTGGGGGTAAGTGCTGCGCTACGTCTGTTTTCACTGTACTTGCTTTTGATTGAATGTTGGGATATTCAGAACTATTATTGCTACACTATTTCTCGTTTGTCAAAGTAGGTAGGTACCTATAGCGAACAAGTCGTCAAAAAATCGGGGGCAATAGAGTCTTCTTTGTAAATAATGCCGTTAAAATCTTGACAATGTTGAATAAGAAGTTTCGACTGGCCTTTCGAACCGTTCAAAGGAAACCTATACCGGTAAAACCTATTAAAAACTTCAAATATTAAATCGGACGGAAATAGGAACCGATAATTTTAGAGGAAATATCACGATTTATTGATATTTTAAAGGGCTGTCAATATTCAGCAAGCACGAACCGCCAATCGAACTTCCTATTCATCCCCGATGAAATTTTATCAGCATCGTTTACAGAAAAGGCCCCAATGTTTTTAACAATATACTTTTTGAGAGAATGTGATTGTTGAAATATACCTGGATACTTGAACATTTTTGTAATAAATACTTGAATTTTTTTTCTGCATAATTTTGCAATTTATACAAGTAAGTCTACCTTCTATTATCTCATGTTTGATAAACAATGTTCTACTTAGGCACCATAAGTAACTATACGAGTTTATATATTTATGGATAGTATAGAGAAAATACACATCATGATTGTTAAAATATTGTCAACACACAAAATAAAAAAAAGTACCTAATACCGTAAGAGGTGAAGTACCTACGAGTATTGGAAGAATACATAATTTAAATAACTTACTTAGGCATAAATGATACAAATAGTATCATGTTTCTAGTGAAACACGTTATTTCGGAAAGCTCAACTTGAAGCTGAGATTTTACATAAACTTCATCATCTTCCTAGATTCTTAATTAATTTTTCTGATAGATACTTAGTAGTCGTATATTCTACATAGCAAAATGTTACGAAGTTTTAGATTTTTTCTTTCCAAATTGAAAATAGAAGTTTGAAATGTACCACACGCAATGAAAAACACGTTAACTGCTTACCTAAGGTAACTATAGTACACCTTCTGGTACTCAATCTACACAAGATAACTTCAAAATAGCACAGTCCCAACCTAAGGCGGGAGTCTTATATTTATATACAGGCATTAACTTCCCCAACTCCCAGGGATTGCGCACTCAATCGACAGCTCTCATTATCGGGTGTCATGCTCCATATATCCATATCGAAAGCACGTCAGAAACAGTTCAGATTTGGAACGTTTTAATAACATGATGGTGTTGTTTCAATTTTTTCGGTCGCGCTTTTTTAATGAGGTTTTTTGCAGAATATCTTTGCACGCACTTATACCCCCGCTTGTATCTATCTTTAGGCAGGGCCGGTCCGAAGGGGGGGTGTGGGGGGTGTAACACCCCACCAGTAGTGTGGTCTAAAAAAAATCGTTTCTCCATTTTTGATCAGGCCACCCTCTAATTTTGTTACACATACCCATAGTGATTTCCTGGTGAAATTTCAATTCTTCACCATAGCAGGAAGGGGGTGCTCATCAACCCTCTAATTTTGAAAATTCTAGATTTTTCGTAAAAGTCTGTAGCATCCAGATTTACCAAAAACACGAAGGAATATGTCAGTAATAATTTATTTTGCATAATTTGAGAATTATATAAGATAAAAATCAGATGAGAGTGAAATATTGATCGCTGAACTAATAGTGACACCTACCTACTAAAAAAGCGGAAATGTATCGCGGTATGACTTGTTCATGTTGAAGCTGGATGTCGCAAAGTAAGGCCCAGTGTTTCCATCTCTGGTTAACTTTAACCAAAACGTCAAAGTCATATTGTCACATCAACATTGCTGGAGCATTGGTATCTCTGGCAATTAACCTCAAGTTAACCTCTGGATAGAGTTATCCTGGGACGGAAAAATGTACTGGGTCTCAAAATAATTTTGCAATCGTAAGGACTGCGGAAGCCTTTTCACCTTTAGATTCCACCTTTCATCAAACATATTACTGATTTTGAACATCATTGTCTACTTCCTAAGACATTAATTTCTTCTTTATATGGATCAACATCCTTGATTCCCTCCAAGGCAAAGACTAAGTAATCAATTTACGGGTGGTAAACGATACTGCTGGAAGGGGTGTCCAATTGTTCGAGAAATACAACGAACTACTCACCAAAGATGTTTTTGTTGCATATTATTGTAGAAACCAATTGGAAAATGGTGCCTATTTGATTTGGACAACCAAAAATGTTTGATCAACGTAGTCTAAAGCAAAGTCATACGTGTTAGTTGAACATCATAATTTCAATTTCGCTTCATTTCATTTTTTTTTTTACATCATTCTTCACTTAGGTACACCAAATGAACAATAATTCATATATTACTTCGTGTTTTGTTGAATTTAGATGCTACAAACTCCTACGGATAAATCTGGGATATTCAAATGTTGAGGGTTGATGAGTACCCCCTTCCTGCCATGGTAGATAATTGAAATTTCACCAGGAAATCACTATGGGTATGTGTAACAAAAGTGGAGGGTGGCCCGATCAAAAATGGAAAAACAATTTTTTTTGGACCACACTACCCCCCAGTCGCGAACATCCAGTCGGCAAATCGAGCTCAGTCGGCAAAATTGAGATGAACTGAAATATTGTACGTAAAAACTATTTGAAAAAAAAATATAAAAATAGGTGCTCAACTATCATGCTCAAGTAATGCAAAAGAAACTTTGTTGCCAAATCAAAATTGCAAAAAAAGTTTGTGGTTATTGTGTTATATTGATTGTGGTAGAACTACTAACGTTAAGCCAGAATTGAGGTTCAGAAGTCTGATTTGCGGAAACATGGGTAGTCATTGTGCTAACTATAAGCAGGTTTTTAAGATGCTCGTTTCCGTAAATCTTTGTCGTGGATTATGATTCATAATCTCATTTGTTATGGATAATAGTATATTATTCAACAAGCGGGTAATGATTGCTTCTTACTCATGAGGATGCAGTTTGCCGACACGACCCTTGGCGAGTGTCGTAAAGCATCCGAATGAGTAATAGCCATTACCCGCGAGTGGAAAACTATGCTTTATCCAGTCTTGTTGGGAAATACAGGCATGTATGCGCGTGATAATGCTTTCAATATTCAATAGGATTGGATAAAGTAATTTTTTGAACACTCAAACACTATCAGCAAATTGTCATCAGTGTTGGAACTTCGAAGTTTTTTTTTTGAAGTTTTGCATCAACACCAAAACTCGACCCAAAACACCATATAAAGTGGAATCATCTCTATATTTCTTCCCCTGGCACTTTTTCAGAAAATCCCCTCAAGGGATATAACAATTTTGACCACTACGGATCTGTTTGTGACATTAGTTTTTGGCTGTTATTATAATTTTTCGACAGATGACAAATTTTTCTGACATTTTTCGAAATTTTTATTTTTGTTCACAGCAATAAAAACCACGTGTTTTCCTCGTATGGTAACTTTTTTTTTGTTCCCCTCATTACTCAGATAAATTCTGCAACTAAATTAGAATGAGAAATAATTCATTATTGAAATAGAATAAGAAAAACATTTCTTCTCAGATATAATGCAAACTAGAAAATTTATCTCAGATGTTCAAGTTGTCTACCTCCAACATCGCGACGAAGGCGTTTCTGAAAGCCCCTTACAGAATGTGAAGAAAAATCTGCAGGTATTCTTCCGCATTCCTCAGCCGCTGTAAATTTTAGGGGTGAGCCTTGTATTCTCGCTCTTTCAAGTATTAGTGGCGGGGTTAACGGCCAAAAATGGAATAATCTGTGCATTTTGTGATCAAAGCATGAAATTTGGCATACGTGTTCAGAAGACCCTCCTTTGCAATTTCCGATGTGGCGCCACGCAAGATTTCGCACCAGATGCACTGTATTGCGGTTAGCATACCTGCTAGGGGTAAATTCTGCAAAAATGGTTCCTGGCCGTTCTCTGGTACCGCACTCGGTATTTTTTAGTTCTGTTTAGCTAAAATTACATGTAGAAATGAGTGAGGAGTGCATTTTCACAAGCAAAGTCCCAAATGCTGCCTTTATACGTTGTTTTAATACATTTTAAGGCCAACTTTGTTTTAGTACAGGAAACATGGTAAAAAAATTGCCAAAACCTCGGCAAAGATGTGAACGTCCTGAAAACTTGATATTCTGTTCAGAATTAAGTGCCCTACTACATATCTAAATGTGCCAGAAATCGCACCCCGGAGCTTCGAGTTATTGGAGGGGGGGTGGAAAATTGCAAATCAAAATTAAAGGTATAGAACCCGATGGAGCCCGTCAATCCAATGGATGCAAATACGTCGTAGTTTGACGGATCACATCCCGTTGATACAATTTTGGCTCAAAAAGTGTCGATCATTGTTGTAGGGGGGTCGTGGGGGAGGGCGAAACTCGACTGGGTGGCTCTTTTTCTTCCTGGGCCATGAAGAATCGATCACGACAAGATTGGTATCTTTTCCGACTAAATTCAATGTCCTGAACTTGAATCCGATGTATAAATTTGGACAAAAACAAGTTCAAGCAAGTTAACTTGAGAAAACCTGTTTTTTCTTTGACAATTTTCACAAAACTTTTTTTTACTGTTAGAGGCATTCATCTTTTAAAATATTTCAGAGGCTATTAGATTGAACTGTATTCTTCACGAAAATCATCCATTCGATCTGTAACTTTGTTTTTCGAGATAGAAAAAATCGATTTGAACTTTAGTCGGCACAGCCCATCGTCTACTACTGACCAGAACACTACACTATGCATCTTTAAATGAAAATAGCCCAAACTATCTGAAAAATTATAACTAATCTTTGAAAGTTCGAGGATCTGTGCAGAACTGAATTCCCTAAAATATAAACAAAATCGTAATAAATCGCAATGCAGGGTATCGAGTTATTACTCGAAGGTGCATGCTGTAGTGTTCTGGTCATTAGTAGACGCCGGGCAGTGCCGACTTAAGTTCAAATCGGTTTTTTCTACGTCGAAAAACAAAATTACAGATCGAATTGAAAATTTTTGTTAAGAATACAGTTCAATCTAATGGCCTCTGAAATATTTCCATAGATGAATACCTCTAACAGTAAAAAAAAGTTTCGTGAAAATTGTCAGAGAAAAAACAGGTTTTCTCAAGTTAACTTGTTCGAACTTGTTTTTATCCAAATTTACACATCGAATCCAAGTTCAGGACATTGAATTTAGTCGGAAAAGATACCAATCTTGTCGGGATCGATTCTTCATGGCCCAGGAAGAAAAAGAGCCACCCAGCCGAGTTTCGCCTTTCCCCACGACCCCCTTCAACAATGATCGACACTTTTTGTGCTAAAATTGTATCAACTGGTTGTGATGCGTCGAACTACGACGTATTTGCATCTATTGGATTGACGGGTTCCATCGAGTTCTATACCTTTCATTTTAAGTTGCAATTTTTTACCCCCCCTCCAATAACTCGAAGCCTCGCGGTGCGATTTTTGGCAATTTTAGATATGTAGTAGGGTACATAATTCTAGACAGAGTATCAAATTTTCAGGATGTTCATATCATTGCCGAAGTATTGGCAATTTTTTTACCAAGTTTCCTGTACTAAAACAAAGTTGGCCTTCAAATGTATTGAAACAATGTATGAAGGCAGCATTTGGAACTTTGTTTGTGAAAATGTACTCCTCACTCATTTCTACATGTAGTTTTAACTGAACAGAACTAAAAAATACCGACTGCGGTACCAGAGACCGGCCAGGAACCATTTTTGCAGAATTTACCCCTAGCAGGTATGCTAACCGCAATACAGTGCCTCTGGTGCGAAATCTTGCGTGGCGCCACATCTGAAATTGCAAAGGAGGGTCTTCTGAACACGTATGCCAAATTTCATGCTTTGATCACAAAATGCACAGACCATTCCGCTAACCCCCCCACTATATCCCCACAAGAAAAAGTCAAATGGGAACAGGTCAGGTCACTCAATTTCCTCTTTTCGACTATACCCATCTTCCAGGGAATGCCTGGAATGCGTTAAAGAACTCTCGCGCGGCCAGCGTAAAGTGCGTCTTGCTGGAACCAAGGCTGAATCCGTCCTTACGGAAGAAAAATGACACTGATGGCCGGAACAACGGAATTTTGTGAAAGCTCTAAATAGCTATTCCCGTTCAAATTCTCGTCAATACAGAACGGTCCAATAATTTGCTGGCTGTTCCACAATTCCACAGTCTCACAGTAACAGTCGGCATTTGGAGATCTTTCACACCCCCCCAAGCAAATCGGCTTCGGTCCGGCCCTGTCTGTAGGTAAAGGTATAGGTATAGGGTGATTCAGCTTCATCGTGCAAACTAAGCCTAAGAGAATTTCTGTACTCTTCTAGTCGTCCCTTGATGTCATTGGCAGTTCGATTGACACTGTTCATTCCAATCCGCATTTGGCAGCCATCTTGTAGCGGGAAAAATTAACTTAAACCGCAAATGCTCTAGAACACCAAATTTTTGAAAAAAATTTCGTTTTAATCGTCATAGTAGGCTTTCTGGTGGTATCCCGTATGCAAGTTGAAACTAGAGTATAGTGGAAAGCACAAAACACGTGAATAATTGCGCCTCTTAGGGCCAAAGCGGACCCATTGCATTGTTAATGATATTATTCCCAGAGATATTTTGAAAAACATGATTGTTTTTGTAAACATTTTATTGTCAAAAAAAATCAAAGAATTTTGAAGATGGGATGATGAAACTTGACATTTTGACGTTAGACGTCATTAGACGTCGTTAGACGTCATTGTAATGTTAAAAATATAGTCGTGATTGGCGAAAATTCCTTGGCCTACTATTTTAGGAAGCAAGACCGTCAACTGTTTTCACCAGCTTGGTCGCCATCTTGGATTTTCTTTTGGTGCAGTAGTCGCAAAAACGACAGGGGACTGTGAATATGGTAGCAATAGATCATTTCAATACGAAAAGCATCTTCTCAGAGAAGGGGTTAGTTGCTTCTTTGGCGAGAAAAATTGCCATTTTGTTATCTCTAGCTCCTGCACGAATCCATTACCAATGATGGCTGAACTGGAACTGGAGCTGGAAGCGACACATAGGTACGTTACAATCCCATCCCAGCAATATCAAAATTGATAGCTTCTCCGAGAACGAAATTCTGAAGGACGTGCAAAAGATGAAACCAAAATCATCCGTTGGACCTGATTCAATTCTCGGGTCCATGATTAAGGACTGCGTGGGGGCTTGGACTTGGTCTCTCCAGCATCTCTTCAATTTATCCGTCGAATCAGCCACATTCCCCCAGATGAAAAACATTAAGAATAACTCAAGTTAAGTATATTTCTTCTGTGAAACTACCGAATTACGATGAACATAGCCCATGAACACCACCAGGAATTCGAAGCTGAAGTCCAAAAGCTGATGTGTTCTAGCACATCGTACATACCTACCCAGCGCATTTAGTGACCAACATCGCAAGAAATACACCATAATCCTTCATCATCATATTCCATGTAATTAGAGACAGAGACTTGATGGGATTATGATTAGAAATTCGGTCAATATCAGCAACGCACTGGTTCAGGTGATACGCACAGGGGCAGCCAAAGATCCATGCACTTATCAAGGTCAAATCATAATATTTATTTATTTATTTATTTATTGTAAATTTTGTTTTTTAGACTGACGAAGCTTGTGATATTTTATGTATACAGGGTGATTCATGAGTGACCTTACATAGGCTAATGGGAGATAGAGGACTTCGAGGCGAGTCAGAATCCACTGAAGAAATTTTATTTTCTCCTATGGTTACGAAGATACAGGGTGTTTTGTGTGTTTCGTATGAAACTTTGATAAGCGATATTTCTGAAACGATCAGAGGTATTTTGTTGAAATTCACCAGTGATATTTCTCTATTGGAACTCATCCCGAAGCCATACCGGGTGAGTCAAAATCCAGGGCCGGGCTAGAAAAAAGGTGCCCCTTCTTTGTTTCATCAAAAAGTACATTTTCTGACCGCTTTTCTAAAAAACTGCTATCGGATTCAAAAAGCTTAGGAAAAATGCTTCAAGAATCACTCTTCAATTTAGATGGCACACCTAAACCGTTTCGACAATAAAATTAAAAGTACAATTTGTGGGTGAGTTCCCATTTTCGACCAGACATAATCGACTCATTGATTGATTGAATTCATCAAAATTCATTTTTTGGCTTGTCTCTGTTAAGTAGAAGAGCTTGGTTGAAAAAAAAATTCCAGAGCCGACCATTTTTTTTTTTATGACAAAATCGAGAGTGATATCAAATTTAGACTCGATTTGGTCGTCAAAAAAAATCTTCGGCTATGGAATTTTTCTTCCTGCCAAGCCCTTTTATTCCACAGAGACAAGCTAAAAAATGAATTTGAATGAATTCAATCAAACAATGAGTCGATTATGTCCGGTCAAAAATGGGAACTCCCCCACAAATTTTACTTTTAATTTTATTGTCGAAACGGTTCAGGTGTGCCATCTAAATTAAAGAGTGATTCTTGAAGCCTTTTTCCTTAGCTTTTTGAATCCGATAACAGATTTTGAGAAAAGCGATCAGAAAACGTACTTTTTGATAAAATAACAAAGGGGCTACTTTTTTCTAGCCCGGCCCTGGATTTTGATTTACCCAGTATGACTTCGGGATGAGTTCCAATAGAGAAATATTACTGGTGAGTTTCAACAAAATACCTCTGACCGCTTCAGAAATATCGCTTATCAAAGTTTCATACGAAACACACAAAACACCCTGTATCTTCGTAACCATTAGAGAAAATAAAATTTCTTCAGTGGATCCTGACTCGCCTCGAAGTCCTCTATCTCCCATTAGCCTATGTAAGGTCACTCATGAATCACCCTGTATATGGATGGTGCAATAAACATGGATAACTTTGGAGAATCCGGGGGTTCGCAATTACTCCCAAGATATTGACCGAAGAAATATATGGGCAAATCCTCATCGCTTTGTATCGGAATAAACCCCGGTTCGACGAGGCTAGAATAAAAAGAAGACCGCGCTGTTTCAACTGCGAAAGAGTTGGACGTCTGCAACGCGATTGGAGGCAACGATCCTGTTCAACAGACCGTTCCATTTTGGAACGAGGAACTGCCGATCAAGAACGCCTTCGACCAGAAGAGAGTCATATCACAGGAGAAAGACCGCGCTGCTTTAATTGTGGAAGGCTTGGGCATCTGCAGCGTGATTTCCGGCAACGGTACCGTTTATCAGATCGTTTCATGCTGCAACAGGGAAATGTTGATCCAGAAGTTCACCAACCAGGAATCATACCAGGCATGGTAGCGCCGACGGTTTTTTCGAAGACCGGGCAAGTAGCCCAGACTTTTTAGTCGAAAAAACGGCAAAACATGAAACAAATTAAAACACGGTCAATCTCTTCAGTTTTGGGTTCACAAGACTTTGCGAAACATACAAAAAGTCCCCAACTTTCCCCCGTGTGCGTAATTGTTTTTTTGACAGGCAAGGATGAAGACACCTCAAAATGTACTTTCCGCTTAAAATGCTCCTGGTTCTCAACCACCAAATCGATTTCTCTTATCTTGGTCTTGAATGAAAGATAATTATTCATCAAAGTGAATGATGTTTGGAATAGCTTTCGTCCAAAATCTGACACTCACAGACCTAAATTCTTAATAATGACACTTTTTTATGTGTTTTTTCCTTTATGCTTCAGTTGACATTTTACTTTTGTATCGACCACTAAATATCACTTGGTATTATTATACGCAGTAGATTCCCTATAGTATTAGCTTCAAAATGAGGCATCTTTTAGTTCTATTGTAAATTGTCCAGCAATTCCAATAAGGATTCTATGAAGTTACATGGAACGCATTATATCAGGAAAATCACTTCAACATTATTAACCGAGACTTCGATCTGTATAACGTTCAATATGCACGGTATCTATCATACTCACGTTGTTACGGCTCTGTTACGTTGTTATTACCCAGGCAACAGCCAATGGGCGACACGACTTTTTATATAACAGAGCTAGCAAGGGCCCAAGAGCTCGTGGCCGAGGACAGCTGAAAACTCATAACTCATAACGTACGGGCACCCTTTGAACGAATACCTATCGGCTAATTATCAAATCGGATGAAAACTGAACTTTGAAGCCTCGTTTGAAGCCTACTCTGTTTTGTACCCAATGAATGTTCTGGTGTTGATTTTCCTTTGAAAAGATTTGTTAGGTAGTAACCCGACGCGACGGTACAATTTAGACGACCGCGCGATTTCCTTTACTAAACCGACTCGGGAAAAATTGCCACTTTAAATATGAATTGTTCCTTTCCAAGTTTCTAGAAAATATGGTGAGTACATACAGGGTTATTCAAAAGTCCGAAATCAAAATTGATAATTTTTGATCATATTTTTTCCGGAAAAAACGCTCGAACAGGTCGATTTCTGAAAAAGACAAGCCGTTTTTTCATGACTCGTGTCTTTATCTACCGTCAACCCCTTGACCCCTAGTCACCCTTTTTTTTAAATGGCACCCTATGGCTTGTGGGGGCTTGTTGGAAAGCTTATCAAAAACTTAGATCTACCATTGAAAGTTAGATCGAACACTCCACCATGAAGTTTTGAGGAACCCCAGGGTTACTCAAAAGTCCGGAACAAAATTCATAATTCATTACCATATTTTCCCCTCAAAAAAAAAACGCTCGAACAAATCGATTTTTAAAAACGGTAAGTCGTTTATCCATGATACGTGTCATGATCTACCGTCAACCCCCTAACCCCCATCCACCCTCAGTATTTTTTTAAATTGCATCCCATGGTTTTTTGGGGGTTCGTTGGAAAGCTTCTCAAAAACTGTGTTCAGATCTACCTTTAAAAATGGTTGGATTCTTAAGGGGTTGAGGGTCAAGGGCGTAAAGGTCAAGAGGTTGACGGTAGATCATGACACGTATAATGGAAAAATGACTTACCGCTTTTCCAAATCGACCTGTTTGAGCGTTTTTTCGGAAAAAAATATGGTAAGAAATTATGAATTTTGTTCCGGAATTTTGAGTAACCCTAGGGTTATTTAAAACTTCATGGTGAAGCGTTCGATAAAATTTTCAATGGTAGATCTGAATACAGTTTTTGACAAGCTTTCCAACCAGCCCCCCTATGAGCCGTGAGGTGCAATTTAAAAAAAAATACTAATGGTGGCTAGGGGTCAAGAGGTTGATGGTAGATCATGACACGTGTCATGGAAAAACGGCTCGCCCTTTTCAAAAATCAACCTGTTTGAGCGTTTTTCCCAAAAAAATTTGGTCAAAAATTATGAATTTTATTCCGGACTTTTGAATAACCCTGTATAACATTTCTACATAACTATTATGCTGCGGAATCTAAAATGCGAAAGAAATCCAATAAAACATCGAAACCGGTACAATATAGGCAGCCTTCCCCTACATACTGGTCACACGGAAAATTCACATCGTAGAAAATTCGTCGCAAAATAGTTTGTTGCTTTTTAGGTGCGTAGTGCGTACAGACCTGACTTGTGCTTAGTAGTATGGATGAAACAAAAGTGAGCTCGTTTGAAGGTAAAAGTATGTTCATGACGCATAATTCTTTCCGCACAAAAAATGCACCTACTGTTACGAATTGGCGTCGGGTATTCACTTCGAAAATTGGAAGACAAAACGTTTGAACACAATTTACAAATCACATAAATCGCCGCAGTTAGATATCGTTCTATTTAACTTCGCCGATCTGCTATAGCCATTCTCGGTCCTAGCCAGCCCGATCGATAAGCGCTCCCGTTTAAACAGCCAATTGAACCAGCGAGTTTAGTCTATGAGAAGACCGAGCTGCGAGTAAAGGGAACCGTCTATATGAGAAGGTCTATAACTGTCGGTGCGAATTCAATATCGCCTTTCGCTGCATCTTTCGGAATATTCCAGGATTGGCCGGGAGTTCTTCGCGGGGGCGCTAGAAAAGTCCATCAGGCGTTTATTCTGGTAATACATCGAAGCACGGCACCTCCATCAATTGTGCAGATGTGTCTTGTTCGCGCGTCGCGATCTCTAGCGATCTTCTTGCCACTGCCCCCGTTTTAAGCCTATTCGTCCCAAGCAGGCACGTCGTCATTCCCCTAGTACCATTGATCCTCTTGAGTCTTGACAACGGTGCATGTATTACGGAGGAAGCTTCGAAAACTGTCCCCTCTTTTGTTGTGGATTGATTGATTGATTATAAAGCCACAAAAGGTCACCTGTTTGAAACCCTCCAGAGTTAGCCTTCAAGTCGTTATTATTATTCAGTATAGACCTGTTTTTGTAAATTTTGATCCGAATTGAACCAAAATCGGTTGAACGGTGCAAAAGTTATGCAAAAGAAACGATTTTTAGCGCATTTTCCATCTTGATCAAAATTTGCAGCCGCTTTGTCTGTACGTCCGTCTGTCTGCCCGTCCGTACGTCCGTCCGTTCCTCGAACTCCTCGCAAACTATATGCCCTAGCTTTCTGATTTTTTCGCTGTTACATAGCTGCCACCGCCAAAGCGTGGCTAGGCTATATTGAATGTCTATATCGCGCCGCCAACATAGAGAAAACCGCCCCCAATCAACTTGAAATAACAAGATGTTGCAATTTCTCTCAGCCTATGCTCTCGTGTTTTCATTTTATGAATACATAATACATAGTTGCAACTTATGAACGTACACCCAGAAACATTCCATCTTCAATATGAGCCGCCGGCATGAAAAAAATTGCTAAGAACCGCCCCCAATCACTGAAAAACATAAACCCAAAGACATAGCGGTTTAATTCTTTTTCTATATGAATAGATGATTAAAAGTGGGAAAGGATAGGCTACTTCTGGTTAGTCGCCGCCCCCAGATTCCGCCCCCAAACGACAAAAGGAGCAACTTTCCCAATTATTACTGATTCAGATGTCTCCTCAAACATTCAGAAACTGCCAACTCAAACTGTTCAACATTTGCTTAGCCGAACGATGCCGCTTCCACACGCCGCGCCGCCCCCAAAGTAAGAGATAAATCTCGAGATAAATGAAGAACATAAACCCAAGGACATAGCGATCTGAGTCTCTCGCTATACATATGGATAGCTGAATAAAGATGGGAAAGGATAGGCTACTTTTTTTGATATGGCGCCGCCTCCAGCTTCCGGTCCCAAAAGAAAAAGAGGGCAACTTCTAACAATTTTCACTGATTTGGATGCTTATGTTACCTCAAACATTTAAAAACTTCCAACTCAAACAGTGCAAGAGTTTCTTTGCCAAACGCTGTCGCTCCCACACGCCGCCCCCAAAGTAAGAGATAAATGTAAAACATAAAACTGAAGACAAAGCATTCTAATTCTTTCGCTATATAGATAGCTGACTAAAAATGGGAAAATATGGGCTACTTTTGATTAGTCGCCGCCTCCAGCTCCCGCTCCCAAACAAAAAAATGCAACTTTCAACAATTTTCACTGATTTGGATGCTGATGTTACCTCAAACATTCAGAAACTTAAAACTAAAACTGTGCAACAGTTACTTCACCAAATGCTGCCGGCCCCACACGCCGCCCTCAAAGTAAGTAAGAGATCAATGGAAAACATAAGCCCGAAGACATAACGATTTAATTCTTCCCCTAGATGGATAGCCGACTGAAAACGGGAAAGAATAGGCTACTGTTGATTGGTCGCCGCTCCCAGCTCCCGCTCCCAGCAGAATTTTCATTCAAATCTATTTCATTGGCAAGTATCTACCTTATTCCGATAACAAAATATCACAATGAGTTTTGATTGAAGAGAGTGGGCAAAGAATAGTTTTTCTTCTTCAACCAAATTTTTTTACATTCACAATATGCCTCTTGAGGAAAATGCAATACTGAGACTCACGCACGTGAAGGCATGCTCACTTATTTAAAGGGTAGTCACCCTACCTAGGGGGTGGACTGGCAAGAGTGAAAATACGCTAATTATGCCCCCCTTAAAAAAAATCGACCTGTTCCAGTTTTTTCAAGAAAAAATTGTGCTGCAAAAAATCGGAGGTGGGTCCTTTTAAAAAAATCACCTGTATGTACCGGGTGTTTATAAACGTCTGTGATCGCGGCAGGCTTTGGTCAGGCCAAAAGTCGCAGTGAAAGGCACGATTTGAAAGAGTGATAGGAGATCCCAAAGGCGATATGATAACAAACGTTTATAAACACCCGGTATCAGTAGGAACTCAATATAACAACAAAAATCAGCAAGTATTTTTCAAATTAACTGAAAACAAAACATCATTTCTCAATATAAAGAAATAAATTACGATAATCTGAATAATGAAGGGCTTTGTCTCTCTTATTATTCGTTTTTGAGAAAAAGTTTATGATGAAAGTCCCCTTCTTCTTCGATGCTGTATTCGCTATGTTTGAGTTTTCAAGATTGAACACCGGACACCTGTATACAGTGCGGTTCGAAAATATACCGACAACGTTCTAGAACAGCTTCCTCTCATCAAAACAAGAAAATAAGTGAATATGCCCTCACGTGCGTGAGTCTCAATAGCGCCTTTTCTTAGTGCTAGGTCTGTCATTGAGTCTGTCATTGATAGGAGTGAAGTCGAGCTTGAAAATTAAATGTTCATACGAGACAAGAGTTAGTTCCACGTTTCATGACAATCGTTCCACTAATGGGAAATTTCATATGGCGGCCGAGATAGCGGCCAAATCATGAAATCTAACTTGAAAATAAGAATGTCCATACGAGACAAGAGCAGGTTTCAAGTTTCATAACATTTGTTCCACTAATAAGAGATTTCAATATGGCAGCCAGGATGGCGGCGGGATCATGAAATTTAGCTCGAAAATAAGAATGATCATACGTGAGTTTCAGGTTTCAAGTTCCATGAAAATCGTTTCACTATCAAGAAATTTCAGTATGGCAGCGGGAGCATGGAATTTAGTTTGAAAATAAGAATGGTCATGCGAGACAAGAGTAAGTTCCAAGTTTCATGACAATCGTTCCACTAATAAGAGATTTCAACATGGGGGCCAAGATGGCCCGCGATCATGAAATTTAGCTCGAAAATAAGAATTATCATACCTGACAAGGGTATAAGTTCCAAGTTTCATAACAATCGTTCCAATAATAAGAAATTGCAATATGGCGGCCAAGATAGCGGCGGAATCATAAAATCAAATCCGCTCACTGGCCACCCTTGAGGACCTAGGCTATCCATCGAAAAAAGTTCCAGGTCTCTAGCTTCATTCCTCCAGGAGGAGTTCAACTTCTTAGAAGTGCACAAGAAATTTTTGTTTTTGATGATAATAATGGTAACTATGTATGGATCAAAAAAATAATGCCCATTGGCGCATTGGCCACCCTTGGGGACATCAGCTATCCATCGGAAAAAGTTTCAAGGCTCTGCTAGCTTCATTCCCCGAGGAGGAGTTCAACTTCTTAGAAGTGCACAATAATTCTTTGTTTTTTGATAATAATAATAATGGTAACTTTGTATGGATCAAGAAAATAATGCCCATTGGCCATCCTTGAGGACATCAGCTATCCATCGGAAAAAATTCCAAGGCTCTAGCTCTATTCCCTGAGGAGGAGTACAACTTCTTAATTTCTGCACGGACAGACGGACGGATGGACAGACGAACAGACAGACAGACAGACAAACCGGCCATATAAGTGTCATTTTCTTACAAAAATGCGCTAAAAAGTTCCCATGAACATGGGTCCGGAAACGCTTCCTAAGGGAGCTACCCTAAACAAGATTAATTTCAAAATAATTTACCAGGGGTGGGTCAGGCTGAGGTGTGGGGGTAAAAATAACCGTAACTTTTTTGAATATAAATTATTTCTGAATTTAATGAGAAATTATGGAATATTGGAGTTTTCTACCAAAAAAAGGTCTCTCTGATCAACCTCGATAGACGCACTGTTTACGAGATATTATTTGAGTTTGAATGTATGAAAACGTGGTCAGAAATACAGATTTTTTAATTACGATATTCAAGGCGAAAGAAAAACTATTTCAAAGCAACTTCATTTTTGTTATAGGCATTCAAATTTTGTTAGGCATAAGAAGGTTATTAAATATGTCAAGTTTGATTGATCTCACTTGAACGGTTTCGGAAATATTAAATAAACACCATCTTCAGGGTCCCACCTTAGGGGCCTGTAGCTCTAGTACTAGCGGTTCACAACATAATTTGGTACAATCCTGCATTTTGTGATACAAACAAGAACTTCGGCACAATTGTTCCTATATCCAAAATAAATAATTTGGCCCGCTGTTCTTTTCGATTACCCCCTGCTGGTCCGGGATTTGGGGGGTACAAGGGGAACATGACTATTTTTTGCTGCAAGCACTAAACACTGCTATCGAATCATGTTTGATGTCATTTCTGAATAACTAGAGCCTGCTGATCACGATGTCGCCACTGTCAGAATGATGCGCCTGTCGGGAGACAATGTAGAGCTGTCAATTTCAAAATAATGACGATGGGGCTTCCTGAATTAATAAATTTTGGTCATCGAAGAGGATGTGTGGGGTATTATTTCTAACATAATCGAGGTCTGCGAACTCATTTCTTTTTGTAAAAATGTAATTGGTTTGAAACTGTGGAAAATATGAGGGGTCAAAATTATTATTATTGATTATCGAACATTTACGATTCGCATTGAATCCACTTTTGTTGCACTTTTGATTAGGCTGAACTAACGAATCACGATACCGCCATTGTCGAGGCGCTGCGTTCGCTAAAAGTCGAGTTATGACGGATTTATTTGAATTGGAAAAGTTCTTGAAAGTCGCTGCAGTGGCCATTCAAAAAAGAGTGGAATATAATTTCGACCGCCTTTAGACTCAGGGAGTCTACTTTTTCGCATAAAAATGAAATTCTGTCAATATTAAGGGGGCTCATGAAATGGGGATTATGTACTTTTTGGTCCACAGGCACTCGCCTTGAACCTTGAAAAAATACATTTCAGCATAAAACGATGACGCCGATGCGATGCTGTCATCGCTGAACCAATACGTCAACCAGAAGCCCAGTGGGGGCTGTAACTCTTTGTACTTGGGGTGCGCGTCTTGAATTAGGTTAGTTTGGTCTTGAAATATGATGTATTGGGCATCATGTCTAATGTTTTTTGAGTCGCTGATTCCATTTATCAATGCAAAATTTTGATTGACTTACAAGTGGAGTTGTAGCTGTCTTAGTACATGGGAGATGTACCCTTCTCCCCGAATTCTAACTTAAATGAAATTTTGCATTGAGAAATGGAATAAGCGACTCAAAAAACATTGAAAGTGATGCCCAACACATTATATTTCCGATCTAACCTAATTCAAGACGCGCACCCCAAGTACAAAGATGCCGAAGTTCTTGTTTGTATCACAAAGTGCAGGATTTTTTTGTGTACCGCTAGTACTACTCCCTTAGGAAGCGTTTCCGGACCCATATTATGGGAATTTGTTCCTGGTTTTGATGAGAGGAAGCTGCCCGAGAACGTTGTCGGTGTATTTTCGAGACACCTGTATGTATGTAGCGTATACAGGGTGTCCGTTTTTCGAGGCTAAGCATGGGTTCCTCGCTTATCTTTAGAGATACAGAGTCGGTTAAATTAGAAAAAAGTTGCGAATTTTCATGACAATCAATAATCCAAAAAGGTATTTGACTTGTCAGTTTTAGTTTTCGAGATATCGGGAAAAAACAGAAATTTGTAATTTTTGTTTTCATTTTTTATTTGAAAAACGGTTGAAGGTAGCCTTTTCTAATTAAGACATTGTGGAGGCCTTTTTTCCATGGGGAATTTAATGTTGCCAAAATCTTCATTCTAGCTTTCAAAATAACCGAGATATGATATTCAACTTTTTTTCTCTTATGGGCGTATTGGATTTTGACATTTTTCAATACAATATTTTTTTCTGGTTAGAACGATGTGTCACATGCCACTGTTGAATTCATGCTTTTGAGCAAAAAAAAAAATTTTTATTTTTCAAAGAGTGCTTTGGAAACGAAATCAGCACCGACAATTAAAAAAAACGTAAATGTTAAACATTTATTCAACAGTGACATGTGGCACATCGTTTTAACCAAAAAAGAATATCGTATTCAAAAATATCAAAATCCCATATGGCGCCCATTAGAGAAAAAAGTTGAGTGTCGTATCTCGGTTGCTTTGAAAGCTAGAATCAAGATTTTGGCAGCTTTGAATTCCCCTTGGAAAAGTGCCCTGACAATGTCTAGATTAGAAAAGGCCACCTTCAACCGTTTTTTGAAAAAAAAAATTCAAATTACTGTTTTTTCACGATATCTCAAAAACTAAAGTCTATACGTCAATTTTTTTTGGATCATTGATTGTCATGAAAATGCGTAGCTTTTTCCTTATTTAACCGACTTTGTATCTCTCAAGATAAGCGAGATACCCATGCTTAGCCTCGAAAAACGGACACCTGTATATACCTACGTTTATTATTTTAATCTCTACAATATAATTATGTTTCGACTCTATGCGGTTTTCATTACCAGCAATGCGACTCACTAATTAACTAGCATCAGTTTTTTGTATCTAAACCAAAGGGATAACTAGACTAACACGATATAGTTACAGTCGTCATTATCAAAATTCGGACCTCACCGTTCAACATAACGAGTTTAATCCCCCGTTTGAAATATACGTTTTAATCTGTTAGAGGTTGATAAATAGGTTTAGGTGATGCATAAGTGTACCTGTACCTAGGTATTTACTATTATTCGTTAATCATATTAGCAGGCATTGTACTCTACATCATATAATATAATACATATATCGCGTTCATGATGTTAATGCAGTTATGTCGTTTTTAGCGCACTTCTCCAAACGGGAAGGCGCTTTTGTCCTCGCTTTGTCCGTCCGTCCGTCCGTCCGTCCGACCGTCCGTCCCTCCGTCCGTCCGTCACAGCATCTAGTCCTAGACGAAAAGGTTTTTGCGAAAAATTTTTACTCTATTGGGTAGCTCATGACCTTGTATCCCGAACCAAGAAAAATCTCGACGAAATAATAATAAACAATGACAATAATAACAATTTAGTGTGACGCGGCATCGCCGTTGAATGCTGCATTTCAGAAGCCGGCCTGATCTCGAAAGTTATCACATGCGAGGAAGTACCCGATCTTATCATTTTACCATAATACATATGCGGAGTTATATTTAGAGGATGATTTGAACATCACTTTAATGAAAATTTCACATCGGTGCGAGGTGCAGGCCAATAGTTATTAATTTTTGAAAATGACTCCGAAATACGGCTCGGCCGCAAATGATTTATTCGTTGCTTGCTGGTGCTTGATATCCTTTCCTCCGAACAAAACGAAATTCAATACAGAAAATATTTCAACTCGAATGGGTAGCTCATGGCCTTGGTACGCGAATCAAGAAAAATTTTGCCGAAATAATCATGAACAATTACAAAAATAACATTTTGGTATAGGGCGGCTTCGCCGATCAAGTGCTGGCATTCGCGGTAAGATGTAGAAAGTTGCGATATGCAGGCAACTACAATTTCTTAATGAAATACATCACTGCATGTACGGCATTATATTTAGAGAACAATTTGAACTTTCTTTTGACAAAAACCCCACTTCGATCCGACCGTCGGCGTCGGGTCAATTGTTATCAATTTTTGAAAACGACCGCAAAGCCACGGCTCGGCGCATATTACACGACCCTACAAATTTAAAATCAGACGTGCCGAAATAGTAATTGACCATTTTGAAATAGCCAATAATAGGTACCTAAAGGATAATGGCACTCAAATTACGAAACATGTTCGCTCAATAACAAAACTAGACAAGGGTAAGTTCCAAGTTTCATGAAAATCGTTCCACTAACAAGAGATTTCAATATGGCGGCCAATATGGCGGCAGAATTATGAAACTCAGCTTGAAAATAGGAATGATCGTACGAGACAAGCGTAACTCTCAAGTTTCATGAAAATCCTTCCACTTATAAGAGATTTCAATATGGCGGCCAAGATGGTGGGGCAATCATGAAATTTGGCTTGAAAATAAGAATGATCGTACTAGACAAAGGTAAGTTTCAAGTTTCATGACAATCGTTCCACTAATAAGAAATTTCAATATGGCAGCCAACCTGCCTATTTGGTCCTTGAGGACCTAAGCTATCCACCGGATAAAGTTCAATCTTCAAAGGCTGTAGCTTTATTTCCCGAGAAGAAGTTCAACTTCATCGAAGTGCACAGGAGATCTCTGTTTTTTGAGAATAATGATAACGATGTATGGATAACAAAAATAGTGCCCATTGGCCACCCTTGGGGACATCAGCTATTAATCGGAAAAAAGTTCCAAGACTCTTGTTTCAATTCTTGAGAAGGAGTACAGCGTCTTAATTTCTGCACGGACTCGGACAGACAGACAGACAGACAGACAGACAGACAGACAAACCGGCCACATAAGCGTCATTCTGTTACTTATATAAAAAAATGTTCTCCAACTACTGATTTTGACCTCCTGAACACGATTATCGGGTTCAGTTTTGAATTGGAACATTTCTTTTTTATCGAAAAACCGAAAAAATGGTAGCCTGTCACATGATTTTTAGTCTGATGATGATGATAATGTCTACCTACTTTTTTTTGTTATTGAGCGAACATGTTTCGTAATTTGAGTGCCATTATCCTTCAGGTACCTAGTATTGGCTATTTCAAAATGTTCAGTTACTATTTTGGCACGTCTGATTTTAAATTTGTAGGGTCGTGTAATATGCACCGAGCCGTGGCTTTGCGGTCGTTTTCAAAAATTGATAACAATTGACCCGACGGTCGGATCGAAGTGGGGTTTTTGTCAAAAGAAAGTTCAAATTGTTCTCTAAATATAATGCCGTACATGCAGTCATGTATTTCATTAAGAAATTGTAGTTGCCTGTATATCGCAACTTTCTACATCTTACCGCGAATGCCAGCACTTGATCGGCGAAGCCGCCCTACACCAAAATGTTATTTTTGTAATTAGTGGCGGGGTTAACGGCCATAAATGTAATGATCTGTGCATTTTGTGATAAAAGCATGAAATTTGGCATACGTGTTAAGAAGACCCTCCTTTGCAATTCCAGATGTGGCGCCACGCAAGATTTCGCACCAGAGGCACTGTATTGCGGTTAATATACCTGCTAGGGGTAAATTCTGCAAAAATGGTTCCTGGCCGGTCTCTGGGAGCGCAGTCGGTATTTTTTAGTTCTGTTCAGCTAAAACTACATGTAGAAATGAGTGAAGAGTGCATTTTCACAAGCAAAGTTCCAAATGCTGCCTTTATACGTTGTTTTAATACGTTTTAAGGGCAACTTTGTTTTAGGACAAAAAACATGGTAAAAAAATTGCCAAAACCTCAGCAAAGATATGAACGTCCTGAAAATTTGATATTCTGTTCAGAATTAAGTGCCCTACTACATATCTAAAATTGTCAAAAATCGCACCCCGAGGCTTCGAGTTATTGGAGGGGGGGTAAAAAATTGCAACTCAAAATCAAAGGTATAGAACCCGATGGAACCCGTCAACCCAATGGATGCAAATACGTCGTAGTTCGACGCATCACATCCCGTTGATACAATTTTGGCACAAAAAGTGTCTATCATTGTTGTAGGGGGGTCGCGGGGGAGGGCGAAACTCGGCTGGGTGACTCTTTTTCTTCCTGGGGCATGAAGAATCGATCACGACAAGATTGGTATCTTTTCCGACTAAATTCAATGTCCTGAACTTGAATCCGATGTATAAATTTGGACAAAAACAAGTTTAAACAAGTTAACTTGAGGAAACCTGTTTTTTCTTTGACAATTTCCACAGAACTTTTTTTTACTGTTAGAGGCATTCATCTTTGAAAATATTTTAGAGGCCATTAGATTGGACTGTATTCTTCACGAAAATCATCCATTCGATCTGTAACTTTGTTTTTCGAGATAAAAAAAATCGATTTGAACTTTGGTCGGCACAGGCCGTCGTCTACTACTGACCAGAACACTACACCATGCATCTTTGAATGAAAATAGCCCAAACTATCTGAAAAATTATAACTCATCTTTGAAAGTTCGAGGATCTGTGCAGAACTGAATTCCCTATAACATAAACAAAATCGTCATAAATCGCAATGCAGGGTATTGAGTTATTACTTAAAGGTGCATGCTGTAGTGTTCTGGTCATTAGTAGACGCCGGGCAGTGCCGACTAAAGTTCAAATCGGTTTTTTCTATGTCGGAAAACAAAATTACAGATCGAATAGATGATTTTTGTTAAGAATAGAGTTCAATCTAATGATCTCTGGAATATTTTCATAGATGAATACCTCTAACAGTAAAAAAAAAGTTTCGTAAAAATTGACAAAGAAAAAACAGGTTTTCTCAAGTTAACTTGTTCGAACTTGTTTTTATCCAAATTTACACATCGGATTCAAGTTCAGGACGTTGAATTTAGTCGGAAAAGATACCAATCTTGTCGGGATCGATTCTTCATGGCCCAGGAAGAAAAAGATCCACCCAGCCGAGTTTCGCCCTTCCCCACGACCCCCCTTCAACAATGATCGACACTTTTTGTGCCAAAATTGTATCAACTGGTTGTGATGCGTCGAACTACGACGTATTTGCATTCATTGGATTGACGGGTTCCATCGGGTTCTATACCTTTCATTTTGAGTTGCAATTTTTCACCCCCCCTCCAATAAATCGAAGCCTCGGGGAGCGATTTTTGGCAATTTTAGATATGTAGTAGGGCACTTAATTCTGAACAGAATATCAAATTTTCAGGACGTTCATATCTTTGCCGAGGCTTTGGCAATTTTTTCACCAAGTTTTCTGTACTAAAACAAAGTTGGCCTTAAAATGTATTGAAACAACGTATAAAGGCAGCATTTGGAACTTTGCTTGTGAAAATGTACTCCTCACTCCTTTCTACATGTAGTTTCAACTAAACAGAACTAAAAAATACCGTCTGCGGTACCAGAGACCGGCCAGGAACCATTTTTGCAGAATTTACCCCTAGCAGGTATATTAACCGCAATACAGTGTCTCTGGCGCAAAATCTCGCGTGGCGCCACATCTGGAAATGCGAAGGAAGGTCTTCTGAACAAGTATGCCAAATTTCATGCTTTGATCACAAAATGCACAGACCATTCCGCTAACCCCCCCACTAAATTGTTCATGATTATTTCGGCAAAATTTTTCTTGATTCGCGTACCAAGGCCATGAGCTACCCATTCGAGTTGAAATATTTTCTGTATTGAATTTCGTTTTGTTCGGAGGAAAGGATATCAAGCACCAGCAAGCAACGAATAAATCATTTGCGGCCGAGCCGTAGTTGCGGAGTCATTTTCAAAAATTAATAACTATTGGCCTGCTCCTCGCACCGATGTGAAATTTTCATTAAAATGAAGTTCAAATCATCCTCTAAATATAACTCCCCATATGTATTATGGTAAAATGATAAGATCGGGTACTTCCTCGCATGTGATAACTTTCGAGATCAGGCCGGCTTCTGAAATGCAGCATTCAACGGCGATGCCGCGTCACACTAAATTGTTATTATTGTCATTGTTTATTATTATTTCGTCAAGATTTTTCTTGGTTCGGGATACACGGTCATGAGCTACCCAATGGAGTAAAAATTTTCCGCAAAAACCTTTTCGTCTAGGACTAGATGCTGTGACGGACGGACGGAAGGACGGACGGACGGACGGACAAAGCGAGGACAAAAGCGCCTTCCCGTTTGGAGAAGTGCGCTAAAAAAGTAGGTAGGTATCATTAAAAATCATGTGACAGGCTACCATTTTTTCGGTTTTTCGATAAAAAAGAAATGTTCCAATTCAAAACTGAACCCGATAATCGTGTTCAGGAGGTCGAAATCAGTTGGAGAACATTTTTTATATGAGTAACAGAATGACGCTTATGTGGCCGGTTTGTCTGTCTGTCTGTCCGAGTCCGTGCAGAAATTAAGACGCTGTACTCCTTCTCGAGAATTGAAACAAGAGTCTTGGAACTTTTTTCCGATTAATAGCTGATGTCCCCAAGGGTGGCCAATGGGCACTATTTTTGTTATCCATACATCGTTATCATTATTCTCAAAAAACAGAGATCTCCTGTGCACTTCGATGAAGTTGAACTTCTTCTCGGGAACTAAAGCTACAGCCCTTGAAGATTGAACTTTATCCGGTGGATAGCTTAGGTTCTCAAGGACCAAATAGGCAGAATGGCTTTCATAATTCGGCCGCCATCTTGGCTGCCATATTGAAATTTCTTATTAGTGGAACGATTGTCATGAAACTTGAAACTCACCCTTGTCTAGTACGATCACCCTTATTTTCAAGCCAAATTTCATGATTGCCCCACCATCTTGGCCGCCATATTGGAATCTCTTATAAGTGGGAGGATTTTCATGAAACTTGAGAGTTACGCTTGTCTCGTACGATCATTCCTATTTTCAAGCTGAGTTTCATAATTCTGCCGCCATCTTGGCCGCCATATTGAAATCTCTTATTAGTGGAACGATTTTCATGGTTGTTGGAACTTACCCTTGTCTAGTACAATCATTCTGATTTTCAAGCCGAATTTCATGATTCTGTCGATATTTTGGCCGCCATATTGGAATTTTTTGCCCAAGACGGTAGAACCCTAATTACTTAACATCTTGCGTTCACTAATCCTCCAAAAAGGAAGTGCGCTACTGAGCCTCATGCCCATGAGGCGTATTCGCTTGTTTGAACTGATCGTGCGACATGGAGGATGGAGGGATGTGGTGACCCACAACTTATTTTTCTGAAAGCCCTGTGAACGATGTGGGTTTATTCTGAATGAAGTAAATCTGACCCATTGGAATTTTTCATATCTCAAGAATCTCAAGATCTCACCATCAATTTGGAAAGTGACATAAATGAATAACAATCATGAAAGAAATTTACCTATAGGTATGCCTAATTTTTAGTTCATGAGGTAGGTACCCCAATTTCTTTTTTGACTGTTAATAGAAGTAGGGGAAGGTTACTTAAAATGGGATACTTAAGGTTTGAACCCTTAGAAATAATAGCTGGATAAAGCAAACCTCATCTAATTATGTCTAATTACTCCTTGCTCTGTTTTATATCATAACCCCAAAGAGTTTTTGGAACGAAAATGTATTTTCCGAAATATAACTATTTTTCCAAGAAATGTGCAAGTATCCCATTTTAGGGAACCCATACGGTAAAACGGGATACCTCATATCCTTAAAATGGGATAGTAAATGAACTTGATAGATTTGACTAGTCTATTAGGAATATGATAACCAGACATCCAAATTCCAAGTTTTTATTATGCAAACTACTAGGTAGGTATAACAGACATATAAAATATGAACATCAACAACCATTCTTAGGTAACAAGACAAAAGCAAAATAAACATTCTTAAATTATGCATAAGACAAGAAAAGAGAAAAAAAGAAAAAATCAGACTTCGAGGCAGAAGTCACAAAGAAAATCTTCTCCTTTTTCATCTGCCCTGGCGCAGGCATCATGAACCCACCTTCTGCACCCCACGCATCTGGGATATCCCGTTTTACGGGACGACAAAAATCCCGTTTTACCCGAACACTCATATTTGACATTCGAAATTTTTTTTCACGTAACCCCAAAATAAATCAAAAAAACTTGTTGGTCAAATCAATAGTTCATATCTTGGCTTGAGGTAATTAAATAATGAACATGTTCTCTCTATCACTTCGCACGCAATTCTTACTAATATGAACCCTTGATATTAGATCAGAAAATCTGAAAACCATAAAACCTACCTGGTACGGCTCGCGCTTCAGCTGTCAACTCGAAAGTACGTTTGACCGTTGCATTAGACTAGAGCTTGAGTTCGGTGAATATTGGGTTAGATGGCGATACTTGGTTTTGTCAGAACCTTTGGTATCCCGTTTTAGCTGAGTATCCCATTTTAAGTAACCTTCCCCTATATCGTTCCTACCTAAGTACTACTAAGATACAACTGGGACGATAATGTTTGCTTCTCCGCCAACATATTCATCAGAAAGCATTGTAGGTACCTACTACGGAAGAGGAGGTCAACGAAATTAACTTATATGCACAAAAGATAATGAAGGGGCGAATGGTGCAACCCAGGCTATAGTTAGAGAAAACGTAGTTATGAAATATGAATGCGGGGGCGTACCTGCGACCCCTTGAAATGAGACATGCGCCCTTCGGATGAAGATGATCCCGGGGCGGAGTTTGCAACCCCCATGCAAACCTCCAATCCGTGTGTAGACAAAGGATAATTATTCACCGCAGAATTTCGAAATCACGATATCATTGTGTGATGCCAAATTTAAGCAGGTATTAAACCTACCTGCATGAAACAGATATCTCTCTGAATTTGGATTCTCGAAGCGGCGTCGCATCATGTTCCAAAAAGACTTGCAACTTTCGTACCTACTTGTAGTTGAATGTTGAATACTATTTTCTTATAGTCAACAATAATTTTTATCACATACACAGGTAGCTACCTGTAAAGAAGGAAGTACCATAACAGTACAATTCAAAATAATTGATTTCAAGTTACGCTACAGGTAAAAGAAGTTTGATTGCTGATCGATGCATCGTTAGAATAGGAGATACGATTTTTTGTGTGCACCGGAGTCATATTTGTAACACGTGTGCAACACCTAAAAATTTCTGTGGAGTTCAAAGTGATTATATAAAGCTCATTAAGGAAGAGGCCCAATTCGAAAGGTTTTTTCTTGTGAGTAGCTGACTTTTTGAGTTTTTGCATGCCGTATCACATGCGTTCTGCTTCTGCAAAATCTGGAAAGTTTGCATCTCTCTCAATTCTGTGAAAAATAAAAAGGATTTTATCTATACTTTGGGTTACTAATTTTATTATTATATCGGAAGCAGTGCTCTTATGAAGCATATTATTTATTATAATGTTTATCCAATCCTATTGAATAATGCATGCACGCATTATCACGCGCATACATGCCTGCATTTTGCAATAAGACAGGATAAAGCATAGTATTCTACTCGCGGGTAATGGCTATTACTCATTCGGATGCTTTACGACACTCGCCAGGGCTCGTGTCGGCAAACTGCATCCTCATGAGTAAGAAGCAATCATTACCCGCTTGTTGAATAATATACTATTTTTTAACCAATAGGAGCAATTTATTCCCAATAAAGGGTAGACAAACGTCAGTTATTCTGGAAGTATCAGTAGTATCACTTGTCAAATGTTCCTATTTTTTCTGGGCGATCAATAAAAAAAAGTTCAGCTGCGCTTCGGAATCTAAACTGGCGCTTCAGCTATAATAATACTTTCTCAACCTTGGTATATAATATACTATTCTCAACCGTGGTTTATATAGTATTTTTTTTACTACTAGAAAATCGCCATTCTAATTCAGGGAGAGGTTACTAATGATGCACTTCACGGCTAGTAGTGAAAAAAATAATATATTATCTCGTTCAATAAGACGTGTTGTCACAATACTGGTTTTGGGGCTCGACGAGCTTGCGAGAAGAAGGATTTTAATTTGGCTTGTCTGTCAATCATTGTTCTGATCTTCGTAGTAGTGGTTTACGAGCATTTTCAGGTGATCAAAAAGCTAATTCTTATTCAAAAACATCCAATTGTAATTGGGCTCCTCCACCCTCCGTTCTTAACTGATACAATTGAGAAAGATCTTGATTCTTGCCGAATTCAGAATCAGAATGAATGATTCGTTCAAAAGCAAATAGACTTTTATTAAATTCTTCTCCCAAACTGGATTTAGAGAACTTTCCAGATTATTATCACTTTTGATGAAACCCTTGATTTCAAAATGTTTGTCTAGAGCCAATTCTGACTTTGGGTTTTTATGTGAAGGCTTAGTTTCAACAAGAGTTCCAGTTTTTTTTAAACTTTTGAAAATTTATGACGCCCGACTCGAAACTGGTGAAAAACTGCAACCACAGACTTACTTTTTTTATTGTGTTACTCCCTGCCGAATTTGGTTCCAATCCATCGGGCTGGATTGATTTTGAATAATTAAATTGTAAAGTTCTCAACTTTAATTGGTTTTAATTGGTTTAACTGAACTGGTTTTAATTCTCTTGGGGGACTTGTAAATGGATAGGTATATCCGACGAAATCTCAAAACTTGTTTTCTGCACGATTACAATACTTTCCCTTCCATGTTATTGTGGAAGTCGGGAAAACGAAAACACTACTAGTTATGGGATTTTTTTGGGATTCAAAATATGAGATACCTATGTTATAGAGCAATAAATTCTTTTTTAATACGAATGGCTTAGGTATACGAATTTGTTTAAAGGTTGGGTATTTTGGATTAAAATTACTGGACCATATTATGGAAACGAAATATTCATCAAATGGAATAAGGTCGCAGCGCCAAGGGATGAAATAGTTTGCAGATGAAATATGCCACAAAAATTTTGTTCCTCAAGAATACATAAAATTCACCTCTGCGATCCTTTTTTATAATTTTCAACTGGCCGAAGATCCGTCTGTTTCGTTTTCACTGGCCCACCCTGTATAATAAAAGTTTCTATACACCAATTTCGTTTGATTTGCGAAAAAAAAAACTGATTTCTCTGTGTACACTCTTTGAAAACACCCTGATGTCTCGTTCTTATAGGACTCAAGAACTGAGAAGCACATAGGTACCTAATTATAATTTTCTTCGGAAACAGGACAACGAGAAGAATATAAAGTACGTTCATAACCTTCGAAAGGAGAAATTGGGAAATCAAAGACTAGAATCACACAGCGTTACATATAGGTAGGTATACTGAAGGATTATTTTTTGAAAGTAGGTACCTATACTTGTCGAAGATTAAAACTGAATCACCCATCACCCTGATCCCTGATCGGGATCGAGATCGGTCTTGAGACTTCCCTTATGAGACTGCCAATGCCAGTGTCCTAACTTAGGGCACTGGCATTTAACCTTACCTAAAGTGTGAAAAAAAATCATCTTCAACAATTTCAGAAAGTCGCTCAACTTTGAAGAAGAATAATGGTAAAAGAAAGATCAAGCTCGTTTTACTGTACATGCATGCCGGAGTTGAATAGTAAAGTGTTTCAGTAAAATCGTACTTCCGTCTTGACGTGATTAGTGCAAATTTTGGCTGTAATTTGGTGCGGCGAGTAATTAACGACAATGAAGACTCGAGTTGGTGCGTGCAGACGAGATTTTGTGGTGAAGTCTCAGGCCTCGAGCAGCGGGCCTATTAGAGTGAGCATCTCGCGGGTAGATTTCGTGGATTGCATCCATCCCCAGGTCTAAACTTGAGGTCACATGGGGGTGTGTCCGCACATCAAACACACCCCTGTGGCTGGAGGGGTTCCATGATGAGCACCGAAACAACTATACCTTGTGTCAGTAACATCACCGGCGGAGATAACCAACTTTGTCATTGTTGGCTCTATTTTACTAATGCACTTACCGCAAATTACGCTGTCGACAATCTGTGCCACACAAATTACCCACAACAATATAACCGCAAGCCGAACGACAATTAGGTATACATCGCACCTTACTTCAATACCATCACCATCAAAGTAAACGTTATTATGGTGATTGAGACACGGTCATCAGAGATCGTTCCAGTGGTGTTGTCACCGATTCGTGGAGACTAGCAGCGTAAAGTGGTGAGTTTCCTGTGTCTTGTTAAAATGTCCAATCAACTTTGTAAAATTTATTTCATTTTGTAATTTATAGGAAATTGATTTCTTTTGAGTTATTGGCAGTAGGATATCAATCGACTAATCGACAAAGATACTTAAATTTTATTTCTGTTTTGAAATTGATTTGGTATGTACCTATCTTCTTATTCTTCCAATTGGGATAGGTGGAAAACATTTATGAGATTGAAATAAAAAGAAACTTCTCTTTGATAAACTATTCTTTGCGATGATAAATGTAATCTAATTACCTAGTGCAGTATCTTATTGTTTAGAACTCAACAGGTCAGGTACCAATAAGATACTCGGGTCCGTACCTACCTAGTTAATATTAGGTACTTATTTTTATTCAGGTTAAAATATTTTGTATCAATAATGACAGATTTTTCCGCTGAATTTCATTTTTGAACATTTACGAAAAACATGATGAAAACATAAAAAAATATCTTGTTGATCAGATCGTGATGAACTTCAAGCTGGATAAAATCATGTGTAAGTAGTTAAGTAGGTACATAACTGAATCGGTCATTTGGATCTAATTTTTTCACAAATCTCATTTTTGGTGGATTCACATTCCTAATGTATTCACTCACTACTTATTTCCTTTAAAAACGAGTCATAATGTAACACTCTTCTAGCTATTGAGAACCTGCGGTCAAATTGGCGAATTGGCGTAGATGAGAGATGCCCCGTTCTTCTCCGACTCTTTGTTTATCAATATCGCAAAGGTGGTGATGCACTGGTGGTGCATATACGTATATTAGATGACATAATCGAGTGAGGTGGGTACTATTTACAATGTCTGATACTCAAGGCTCTTCGATTTCTTTGCCTCGTCCTATAGGCGTGAAAAAAGGCCTAAAAGAATAACATTGTGAAATATAAAAATGTTGATCGTTTATCCAGTACAGGTGTATTTTTATTTATTAAGCGCCTACCAGAAGACGATTTTCAGGCATCACGATTTTTTTTTGCTCAAAATTTTGTACAAATATTGTTCATTTTGAAAACAGGGCATTTCTCTTCCTCAATTTAACATTTATTATTGACACACTGTATATAACTAAAAAAGAAGAATTATGTTGCAATTGTATGTTGATGTCATACTCTGCTGACGCACAATATTTACAATAAGGTTTGAATTTTTTTCTCAAAAACTGATCAACTGAGACGTTTTCTACCTCTCGTGTAAAATTCGGAAAACTTGAGATGTCCCCTTTTCCAAATGACCAATTCAACTAAGGGTGTCAGAATTTAGATTTAGAGCACAAAAACCCTTGCAGTTGCAGAATACTTAATATTATTATTATAATTAATAATCATTTATTAATAAAGTACGAAGGCGTCGAAGGGTGACAAAAAAAAAATATATGAAATTAAATTTTTAGGGAAAATTTCGTTATATCGGATTTATCTCCGTTATATCGGATTGTTTTAATTCCCAATTTTCAGATGTATTTAGGGTGTTAACCACTCTACAGGAGTCATTGATCTCTGTTCATGTGAGAATGTGTTCATGTGTTCTGTGAGAAGGAGTACAGCGTCTTAATTTCTGCACGGACTCGGACAGACAGACAGACAGACAGACAGACAAACCGGCCACATAAGCGTCATTCTGTTACTTATATAAAAAAATGTTCTCCAACTGATTTCGACCTCCTGAACACGAATATCGGGTTCACTTTTGAATTGGAACATTTCTTTTTTATCGAAAAACCGAAAAAATTGTAGCCTGTCACATGATTTTTAGTGATACCTACCTACTTTTTTTTTGTATTGAGCGAACATGTTTCGTAATTTGAGTGCCATCATTCTTCAGGTACCTAGTATTATTGGCTATTTCAAAATGTTCAATTACTATTTCGGCACGTCTGATTTTAAATTTGTAGGGTCGTGTAATATGCGCCGAGCCGTGGCTTTGCGGTCGTTTTCAAAAATTGATAACAATTGACCCGACGCCGACGGTCGGATCGAAGTGGGGTTTTTGTCAAAAGAAAGTTCAAATTGTTCTCTAAATATAATGCCGTACATGCAGTGATGTATTTCATCAAGAAATTGTAGTTGCCTGCATATCGCATCTTTCTACATCTTACCGCGAATGCCAGCACTTGATCGGCGAAGCCGCCCTACACCAAAATGTTATTTTTGTAATTGTTCATGATTATTTCGGCTTTCTTGATTCGCGTACCAAGGCCATGAGCTACCCATTCGAGTTGAAATATTTTCTGTATTGAATTTCGTTTTGTTCGGAGGAAAGGATATCAAGCACCAGCAAGCAACGAATAAATCATTTGCGGCCGAGCCGTAGTTTCGGAGTCATTTTCAAAAATTAATAACTATTGGCCTGCACCTCGCACCGATGTGAAATTTTCATTAAAATGAAGTTCAAATCATCCTCTAAATATAACTCCGCATATGTATTATGGTAAAATGATAAGATCGGGTACTTCCTCGCATGTGATAACTTTCGAGATCAGGCCGGCTTCTGAAATGCAGCATTAAACGGCGATGCCGCGTCACACTAAATTGTTATTATTGACATTGTTTATTATTATTACGTCAAGATTTTTCTTGGTTCGGGATACAAGGTCATGAGCTACCCAATGGAGTAAAAATTTTTCGCAAAAACCTTTTCGTCTAGGACTAGATGCTGTGACGGACGGACGGACGGACGGACGGACGGACGGACGGACGGACAAAGCGAGGACAAAAGCGCCTTCCCGTTTGGAGAAGTTCGCTAAAAACAGATTTAAAAGCACTGAAGCCCATTTGAACACCAAAGGCACCTTCCTTTGGCGATTTTCTTGAGATTCTTTCCGGAAAATTTCAGACCGGCTCAAAGTGCAGTTTCCAAATAGGACTGAAGCCTGACAAATTCAGTATTGTTAGCGCACTTCTCCAAACGGGAAGGAGGTTTTGTCCTCGCTTTGTCCGTTCGTCCGTCCGTCCGTCCGTCCGTCACAGCATCTAGTCCTAGACGAAAAGGTTTTTGCGAAAAATTTTTACTCCAATGGTTGGCTCATGACCTTGTATCCCGAACCAAGAAAAATCTCGACAGAATAATGATAAACAATTACAATAATAACAAATTAGTGTGACGCGGCATCGCCGTTGAATGCTGCATTTCAGAAGCCGGCCTGATCTCGAAGTTATCATTTTACAATAATACATATGGGGAGTTATATTCAGAGGAGAATTTGAACTTAATTTTAATGGAAATTCCACATCAGTGCGAGGAACCAGTCAATAGTTATGAATTTTTGAAAATGACTCCGAAGCTACGGCTCGGCCGCAAAAGATTATTCGTTGTTTGCTGGTGCTTGATATCCTTTTCTCCGAACAAAACGGAATCCAATACAGAAAATATTTCAACTTGAATGGGTAGCTCATGGCCTTGGTACGCGAACCAAGAAAAATCTTTCCGAAATAATCATAAACAATTACAATAATAACATTTTGGTGTAAGGCGGCTTCGCCGATTAAATGCTGGAATTCGCATTTAGATGTTGAAAGTTACGATATGCGGGTAGCTACATGTTTTATAAGAATACATCCCTACATGTACGGGAATATATTTAGAGAACAATTTGAACTTTCTTTTGACAAAAACTCCACCTCGATACGACCTTCGGGTCAATTGTTATGAATTTTTGAAAACGACCGCAAAACTACGGCTCGGCGCATATACGCGTTCCTACAAATTTAAAATCAGACGTGCCATCAACACTATTTAACATTTTGAAACAGGCATTACTAGGTACCTGAAGGATAATGGCATTCAAACTATGAAACATGTTCGCTCAATAACAAAAAAAAAGTAGGTAGGTATCACTAAAAATCATGTGACAGACTACCACTTTTTCGGTTTTTCGATAAAAAAAGAATTGTTCCGATTCAAAAATAAGCCCGATATTCGTGTTCAGGAGGTCGAAATCAGTAGGAAAACATTCTTTTATAAGTAACAGAATGACGCTTATGCGGCCGGCTCGTCTGTCTGTCTGTCTGTCTGTCCGTGTAGAAACTAGGATGATGTACTCCTTCTCGAGAATGGAAGCAAGAGCCTTGGAACTTTTTTTGTTGGATAGCTGATGTCCCCCAAGGGTGGCCAATGGGCACTATTTTTGTTATCCATACATCGTTATCATTATTATCAAAACACAGAGATCTCCTGTGCACTTCGAAGAAGTTGAACTTCTCTTCGGGAAATAAAGCTACAGTCCTTAAATCACAATGGAGTCACATTATCCCCATTTGAGTGATACAACGAAATTGAAAGATGGTTTGGTAGGAGTTCTTGGACAGTCAACTTGACAGGGCCCCCTGCGGCCCCCCTAAGGAGAAGCTTTTGTGCTTCCACTTCTATCGTTCGATAGACCTTGTAGAACACTCATGCAAAAGGAATTTTCTGTATCAATAAATGCCGTATAGTACCGTTTTTTAATGTGTACCGACCCCACTGGCCGAATGTAAGACAAAAAGGAGAGAACCAGATTTATTTAGATTTCCCGTGACCATTTGCATTGTCTTGCAAATTATTCTGTGATACCAGTTTCAGATTGTTCACCTTCATCTACGAGTACATATGTACCAATGCGCCTGACTGCCTCACTTGCTTTTCTTTTTAAATAATTTAGTTCCTAATGAAAAACTGCAAATTTCTAACTTTTTAGCTTGTGAACAGATTTTTACCAACTTTTTTTTGAAACAAAGGGTAAGTGATTCTTGAACATTTTCAGGCCATTTTTCTTGAAATTCTTCAAGTTTTCCGAGTGTTCTCCACTTTAAAATGAGTAACCGGCATATCTTATCGAGACCAGACTCAAACGATGGAGATCAAAATCAAAATGAATCCCTTATTAGAGAAAATTTCTCAATTCTTCAATCTTTTTCTCAAATTCTGACTCCCCACCTGAAGGAACGTCTCATAAACAGCTCTTGGCTATTAATCATAGATAATAAATTGTAACCTAAGTTTCCTGAGGCCCACAAAAGCTTTGCCCCGGTAGCTATCCCGTGGGTAGATATGGGGGGTTCAGTGGAACATCTAAACAAGGGCGCCAAGTATGTAGTTCTAAGCAACCAGTTTCATTCAGCTCACACTAAAACTTTTTCAACTGGATTTCATTTAAAAACTATCTAGAGTAACTCCTAGATTTTTCAGTTTGAAATCTTGTTGAAATTTCAAACTAGATATCCAGTGGAGTGTTTTAAAAGAGCATCTAGTTATTCGAACTGAAAATACATAGAATTTCACTAGAAAATCTAGTTCATCCATAAAGCTCCAGCTGAACTTTTCTAGTTGTTCTAAATGAAATCTAGTGGAGATTCAGAAAATCTAGTTACCCCGTTACTACATTTTCTAGTTAAACCCCAAGGAAAAAAGATGGGAAATAAAACCGAATACATAGATTTACATAGTATTATATATTCCTGAATAATTTTATAGGTAATACAGAGTACTTAGCTATGATAAATAACATATTCCTGTCCATGTTCGGCTGTCCATTTGGCAGCAACTGGTAACAAGCTCGCAAATGTTCTAAAATGAAAATAGCTATGTATTAACTTTTCCAAGCTATTCAATCAATAAAGTAATATGCAGAATTCAAAATCAATAGCTTTAGAAATATCTAGGTGTTCAAAATCTACCTCAATCTATATCAAAATTATTCAAGTGCCAATAATATGATTAGGATGTGTGTAACATACCATTTTTTCGTCAAAATCCGAAAGTCGTGAGTAACGTGAATCTGCGATTTGGAACCCTCCTCCTTTGTTGGTCTTGCCTGGATATGCAATCCTTAGAAAGTAGAGTATCCAGCGCTGAACCAAAGCGCCTAAAAAATTAACTTATAAAAAGGTCCATCGAAGTATTGTCACTTAATACTTACATGCAAAAGGAATATCTGATCAGCTGTATTGCCCGTTGTCCGTTTGTTTCTTTAAAACAGCCACCGATTTAATCGAACTTTTCAGCATTGGCTAGCTAGTTGAATAGGTTATAATTTTCGTATTCCAAAATGGCCGACATATCAGAATTCAAGATGGCAGAAACAATTGAAAACAGGCCTTCATTTGTTCTCATTGCTTTTTATTGAAAATTACCAGAAAGTCAAAACCAAAAATGTATTATGAAGGAATAGACCTTTATTGTCAATTCAAGACCACAACCAGTAAAATCGGGTCATCGGCTGAAGAGCTATTTCGAGTTGAAGCGGAGCCTACTTTCCGTTTTTTTCATTTCCGCATAATTGATCTAAAAATTTAGGTATCCTGTCTGCCAATCCGCCATTGGCTCATTTCTCAACCGATTTTCTTAAATTTGGTATCAGTGGCTAGCCAATTGGACAGGCTATGTTTTCATATGAGAAAATGACATACATGTCAAAATGCAATATGACGGAAGCAATTGAAAATATAATTTCTTTTGTCCTTATTGCTTTTTAATAAAAATCCGCAGAAAGTCAAAACCAATAATTATTATGAAGGAATAGACCTTCCTTGACAATCCAAGACCGCAACCAATCAAATCGAGTCATCTGCTGAGGAGCTACGGCCAGTTGAAGCGTAGCCTACCTACCGGTTCCTTTATTCCCGCATAAATGACCCAAATTCAGGAATCCTGCCCGCCATATAGCCTTATTTTTCAACCGATTTTTTCAAATTTGGCATCAATGGCTAGCCGATTGGACAAGCTGCCATTTTCATATAAGAAAATGGCCAACATGACAAAATTCAAGATGGCTGAAACTATCGAAAATGGGTCTTATTCGTCCTTGTTGAAATAGAAAAACGGAAAGTAGGCTTCGCTTCAACTGGCCGTAGCTTATTATCAGATGAACCGATTTGATTGTTTGCTGTCTTGAATTTTCGAGGAAGGTCTATTCCTTCATAATAATAATTGGTTTTGACTTTTCGCTCATTTTTATTAAAAAGCAATGACGACAAAAGAAATTCTATTTTCAACTGCTTCCGCCATTTTGGATTTTGACAGGTCTGTCATTTTGTAATATGAAAAAGGTAGCCTGACCAATTGGCTAGCTATTGATACCAAATTTGAGAAAATCGGTCGAGAAATTAGCATATGGCGGATTGGCGGGCAGGATACCCAAATTTGGATCAATTATGCGAAAATGAAACAAACGGAAAGTAGGCTTCGCTTCAAATCGCAATAGCTCCTGAGCAGATAACCCGATTTCATTGGTTGTGGTCTTGAATTGACAAGGAAGGTCTAATCCTCCATAATACATTATTGGTTTTGACTTTCCGGTAACTTTCAATAAAAAGCAACGAGAACAAAAGGCCTATTTTCAATTGTTTCTGCCATCTTGAATTTTGGTATGTCTGCCATTTTGAAATACAGAAATGATAGCATATTCAATTCGCTATTCAATGCTGAAAAGTTCGATAAAATCGGTGGAGGAATAAAAATTTTAGAAGGAAAAATTCAGAGCACGGTTTTTTTATGGCCCACCCGGTAGTATAGATTTCAGAGGTCGAGGAAAACCATCAGCATTCGAAAATTAACGACTTCTAACAAAAAGGTAGCAAGCGAGCATTAAATTGGATTTCATAATGTGAGACACATCGAAATCCGCACATTTGTTGTTACGTTAACGTTACAGCCTCTGAACTAAAAATTTGCAAATTGTTACGGGGAATCCGGACAATTCCGGTTTCGAGGTATTTTTCACTGCGTTTTTGCAGGAGCTGTATATCTCAGAGACTATCAGCCATAAAAGAATGAGCTTGGTATTGGCATCTTGGGAATTTAACGGGCTCTATTTGTCTACATGTGTTTTTGTTATAATGGCGCCAGTTTAGAAGTTATTGAAAGGAAAAATAAAACTGGAAATTTCCAAGTAAGGCGCTCTTTGACTGGCCCTAATAGCCCAGTCAAATTAGGTTTTGACCTAGGAATAATTCGCCCAAGGCTGAATTTTTGCACATTGATAGTTTGGACCTACTATAACAACATATCAAAATACCCAAACTTTCCCATGTCCGCGTCTTTGATTTTCAGGTCCTCAGGTTCTTGAAGTTGCCACGCTGAGCTGCAACTCATGCCGAAGTATTAATCTTGAACCGATTATTTTCAGACTGAGCTTCAATTGAAGAGAAAAGATCAAATAATGATTTTCCGGTGCGAGTGTCTCACATCCGGTACGCGGCAAGCCGGTAGACCCGCGAAATTTAAAAGTAACGCTGTTATTCGCGACGTCTTCTCACGGAACTCTCGCTTTGTATCGTTTATCAAAAAAATAACAACGGTGAACCATAGCTCAATGCATTTAGTGATTCTTCAGTTCCCCAAATATGTATCTATGGTGTCTGTGGAAGCACCGATTACAAATATACAGCCCCCAGACTAAACGCTATTCACGGTGACATGAGCTCTGTTTTGCGATCTGTAAGCACGATTGTAATCCTTGGTGACTACTGGGTGTCCACATTAATATTACTATTGTGATTATTATGAGCTATTTTAAGGTTATATCGAGGGTTATATATTCAGTTGTATGTCTGAAAGGTATGTTGCTTTATTCATTTGACAATATAATAGGTTATAGCTCGGCAATTTAGGTCAAAAATAGACAAAACCAATAGAATATTCGCCTAAAGCTGAATTTTTGCTAATGGACAGTTTGGACCTAGTACAACAGCATATCAAAATACCCAAACTTTCTCTTGTCCGCGTCTTTGGTTTTCAGGTCCTCAGGTTCTTGGAGTTGCACCGCTGAGCTGCAACTCATGCCGTACTATTATTCTTAAACCGATTAAGCTCAAACTGAACTTGAATTGAAGGGAAAAAATCGAACAATGATTTCTGGTGCGAATGGTCCACATCCGGTCCGCAGCAATCCGACAAACCCGCTAAATTCAAAATTAACACTGTTATCCACGACGACTTTTCACAGAACTCTTGCTTTGTATCGTTAATCAAAAAAGAAAGGTGAACCAAAGCTTAATGCATTTAGCGATTTCTCAGCTTCCAAAGTATGTTTTTATGATGTCTGTGGAAGCACTGATTCCAAAAATACAGCCCCCAGACTAAACTCGAGTCAGGGTAACGCGATCTCTGTATTGACTTTATTGTTTTTTTATGAGCCTGATTTCTTCATATTGAGTTATTGGCGAATTGAATACCTACATACTCGCACATCCAATGGGACAAGTGCATATTTAACGTATGGTCCGAAAGTTTTGGGAAATTGTTTAAAGCTAATAAGTTTTTCTGAATAGTCTTTATTTTTGAACTTGATATCACAAAAATTACCAACATATTGAAAATGGATCAATATCTTCGATGAATCTTCATTTTCTTCCGCCATGTTCCATAATTTTTTGTACCAATTTCTCAAATTCGAAATTCTCTAATGTAATTGAAAAATGTGACGCCGTAATAGGTCTTCATTTGCAGGTTTCCATCCCTTGTCGTATACTATCCTGCTCAATACTTACCAAAAATCTTATATTGGTCGAGCTTGCGGTACATTGGGAGACAGGAGCTCCGAGAAATTAATCCTGCTGTTGTCCAGAGAATGATCGAACATGGCAGAAGAAAACTGAGAGCCATCAAAGATAATGGCCCATCTTCAATATGTTAAATATGAATTTGAAATTGTTAAAGATGATGCTAGTTTTTGCAATAATAAGTTACAAAATTAAAACTATCTAAAAAAAGCTATTAGCTTTTGAAAAAATTCCCAAAACTTCCGGACCATACGTTATATTAATAAGAAATCTACGCCATGAATGTTCATGTCATTTATGTACTTGATTGCATTATTGTGATTATTCAAAATGTAGTTAAAGTAGACCATGAAAATGTAATGGAAAATTGGAATGCAATAACTCACTGAAAATTAACCTGGAGATAAGTCCCCCAAAGTGCTGGTGAAGGGTGAAGGGCTGCTTTAGTTGGCGGAAGCGTCAACAGGTCAAACAAGTGAGTATGCCTTCACGTGCGTGAGTCTCAGTAGCGCATTTTCTCAAAGAGGCATATTATGAACGTAAAGAAATTTGGTTGAAGGAGAAACACCATTCCTTGCCCACTTTCTTCATTCGAAATCATTGTGATATTTTGTTATCAAAATAGGGTACTTACCAATGAAATAGATTTGAATGAAAATTCTTTCACTCATCAATATTTTTTTGTTTGAGGGCGGGATCTGGGAGCGGCGACGAATCAACAGTAGTCTATTCTTTCCCATTTTTAGTCGGCTATCCATATAGCAAAAGAATTAGATCGCTTTGTCTTCAGGTTTATGTTTTCCATTTATCTTTTACTTTGAGGGCAGCGTGTGGGGGTGGCAGCATTCGGCAAAGTGACTGTTGCACAGTTTGAGTTAGGGGTTCCTAAATGTTTAAGGAAATATGACAATCAGTGAAAATTGTGAAAGTTGCATTTTTGTTTGTTTGGGGGCGGGAGCTGAAGGCGGCGACTAATCAAAAGTGACCTATCTCTTCCCATTTTTAGTCAGCTATCTATACAGGGTGATTCACCACCAAATGGACATAGTCTAAGGGTAGGTCCAGTTTTACCAGGCGAACCAGGATCTGGCTTTGAAATTTTTCTAACACTGTTTGTTTCGAAGTTACAGGGTGATTCATGTATTTTGTCGAATTTTTTGACAAGCCGTATTTTCAGAACGACCGAATGGATTGGATTGAAATTTTGTGGGTTGATTCTTCCATTGATATCTGACACATCGCCCTATCAAACAGTTTGAAGTTTCCAGGGCCGGCCTTGTAAAAAAAACTCCAAAGCTTTTTTCTTAAAAAGACATTCCGTATGCATATTTTTCGAATTTCATTTTCAAAATCGGAGACTACATCAAACATGCTAATAATATCGCAAAAAAAATTGCTTGGCACCATTGAGTTGTCAAGAAAATTTTGACAATCGCAAGATTTTTGAGGTTAGAATTTTTTCTAAATTAATATTTTCAAATATTTGCAAATGATCTATTATGGCCCTGAATTTCAGCCGTTTTGTCAGACACATGAAAATGACATTTTTCTCGTTTTCTCAGAAGTACTATTGTAGACAAAAAAAGCTGAACGACAGATGAATGACTTTTCTAATTTTTGACCTGTGAATCAGCTTTACTGTCATCAAGAATATGCCACCCATAACCAATAATGCTTTATCATTTTCTGTGTCAAACGGGACAGAATGCACAATGAATCTGTTAGGGTGCAAATTATTCCTCTTGTGGAGAGTGGTATCGCGTGGAAGACGGTGGCAGACCTTTTCAGTAACAGGAAATGGACGGTTTACAACGTTATGTGCAGGTGGCGGAAAAATTCAACGCTGACACGGCAACCAGGTTGCCAGACTACCGAAGCCGAAGATCAAGCATTGATCCAAATGGTCTATGTCCAGATCACGGTATGTCCAGATGCTAGAGGACGATTCGTTCGCCAATGTTCGACATGCTGCGAGCCGCTTAAATTTTTCTACAAGCAAAAGGCAACGGACCGCCATTGCCATGTACTCGTAGCATATTACATGGAATCAACCAGTACGAAGTCACCGTGTTGCGGGCTCGTGTTGATACAGTGGGTAGAAATCTCAGTGGAAATGATCCATTTTTATCTTCACCTTCTTCTACTCCTGGTTCATAGCTACAAAGAAATCAAAGACACAACTGACGTTGTCTTGTGACTCAAAAAAATCACTGGCATTTTGTCATGGGCTTGTCAAAAATGATAATCCTAAAGGGCCTTCTACACAATTTGAAAAGTCATTCATCTGTCGTTCAGCTTTTTTTGTCTACAATAGTAACAAAAAATTTCATCAGAATTTTCAAAATTTTTTCAATACGTTCCTCAATTTTAGCTCAATTTGGGATAGAAGTGAAGCCGAGGGACGTTACAATATTTTTTTTTAAATTCGGCTGAAACTTTTTGTTACTACTGAGAAAACGAGAAAAATGTCATTTTTATTTTTATGACGAAATGGCTGAAATTTGGGGCCATAATAAATCATTTGTAAATATTTGAAAATATTAATTTACAAAAAATCCTAACCTCAAAAATCATCAGGATTGTCAATTTTCTTTTGACAGCTTAATGGTGCCAAGCAATTTTTTTGCGATATTTATAGCATGTTTTATGTTGTTTCTGAATATGAAAATGAATTTTGAATAATATGCATACAGTGTCTTTTTTGAAAAAAAAACTTTCAAATTTTTTTTTCAAGGCCGGCCCTGGAAATTTTGAACTCTTTGATAGAGCGATGTGTCAGATATCAATAGAAGAATAAACCCACAAAATTTCAAACCAATCTGTTGGGTTGTTCAAAAGTTATGGCCTGTCAAAAAATTCTACAAAATACATGAATCACCCTGTAGCTTCGAAACGAACAGCGTTAGAAAAATTTCAAAGCCAGGTCCAGGTTTGCCTAGAAAAACTGGACCTGCCTTTGAGCTATGTCCATTTGGTGGTGAATCACCGTGTATAGCGGAACAATTAGATCGCTATGACTTCAGGTTATGTTATACATTTATCTCTTACTTTGGGGGCGTCGTGTTGGAGCGGCAGAGTTTGGCAAAGAAATTCTTCCACAGTTCGAGTTTGGAGTTTCTGAATGTTTGAGGTAACAATGAAATGTAAATCAGTGGAAATTATTGAAATTTGCACTTTTTTCTTTTGGGGTGGAAGTTGGAGGCGGCGCCATATCAAAAGTAGCCTACTCTTTCCCATTTTTAGTTAGCTATCCATATAGCGAAAGAATTAGATCATTATGTCTTCGGGTTTATGTTTTTCATTCATCTCTCACTTTGAGGGCAGCGTGTGGAGGCGGCAGCATTCGGCAAAGTAACTGTTGCACAGTTTGAGTTGAGAGTTTCTAAATGTAAGGGAAATATGACAATCAGTGAAAATTGTGAAAGTTCCATTTTTTTTGGTTTGGAGGCGGCAGCTGGAGGCGGCGGCTGATTAAAAGTGGCCTATCTTTTTCCAATTTTAGTCAGCTATCAATATAGTGAAAGAATTAGATGTCTTCAGGTTCATGTTTTACATTTATCTCTCACTTTGGGGGCGGCGTGTGGGAGTGGCAGAGTTTGACAAAGAAATTCTTGCACAGTTTGAGTGAAGAGTTTCTGAATGTTCGAGGTAACATTATCAGCTAAATCAGTGAAAATTGTTGAAAGTCGCATTTTTTTTCTTTTGGGGGGCGGAAGCTGGAGGCGGCGCCATATCAAAAGTAGCCTATCCTTTACCATTTTCAGTCAGCTATCCAAATAGCGAAAAACTTAGATCGCTACGTCTTCGGGTTCATGTTTTCCATTTATCTCTTACTTTGGGGGCGGCGTGTGGGAGCGGCAGCGTTCGGCTGAGCAAATGTTGCACAATTTGAGTTGGCAGTTTCTAAATGTTTAAGGGAACATCTCAATCAGTAACATTTATGAAAGTCGCACTTTTTATCGTTTGGGGGCGGAATCTGGGGGCGGCTACTAACCAAAAGTAGCCTATCCCTTCCCATTTTTAGTCAGCTATTTATATATCGAAAGAATCAGATCGCTATCTCTTCGGGTTTATGTTTTTCATTTTAAAGTGATTGGGGGCGGTTTTTAGCATTTTTCTCATGTTGGCGGCGCATATTGAAGACGGAATGTTTCTTGGCTTACGTTTATAAGTGGCAACTATGTATTATTCAAAAAATGAGAACACCAGAGCATCAGGTCTGGTAGAAAGTGCAATATTATGTTATTTCAAGTTTATCGGGGGCGGTTTTCTCTATGTTGGCGGCGCAATATGGACATCCAATATAGTCTAGCCCTCCTTTGGGAGTGGCAGCTATGTAACAGCGAAAAAATTAGAAAGCTAGGTCGTCTAGTTTGGGAGGAGTTCGAGGAACGGACGGACGGACGGACGAACGGACGGACGGACGGACGGACGGACAAAGCGGTTGCAATAGCGATTTTCATCAAGATGGAAAATGCGCTAAAAATGATGTCACAGTCTGCTTGGCAATCGCTTGGTTGTACAAATGAAGGCGTAAATCGTCAATATTCTCAACTCTTTGGCCTAAATACAGTATGCATACAAACTTTTCTCCAGCACTCAAAACTTACTTGTGGGTGGAAGATGCAAAATTGAAAACACTCACGACTCCAAACCAAAGTGGTTAGTCCTTTTGGGGCAGTTTTTACTTAGGCGCTCTTTTTGCCTTTTCCAAACATCGCGCAAGTTCTGTTCCCCCCACCAGTCACAGTATAAGCAAACAACAAAGCATCTTCCAGATCACATAGCTCTTCTTCCTCAAACCCCTTAATATCGTATAACTTGCCAGAATTCTTGCTAGTGTACTGGGGTGCAACATGTACGCACTGCTCGCTTTCCATATCCGGGCAATCATCATCTCTAGTAGGTCAGTGTGGTTTTCGATGACGACAACCTACTGCCCACATTCGTTCCTCCACTGCAATAGTGACAATGAGGAAGTCTGCATCGTCAAAGGGTTGATGTACGGCCACGCTGGGCTCTTCGAAATTGTGTTGTCCGCATTCTTATGAAACGAACCTTATTGTGGGCATTGCTCAAAAATTCTGCTTGTGATACTGTCACTGCGGTATAATCCTATATACCTAACCTTCATAATATGTAGCCCCAAGATAGCTCATAGTGATATTGATGTGGACACCCAGTAATCACCCACGATCACAATTATTGCGCTCGCATAATTAGGTATAGCGCAACTCAGAGCTCGCCTCACCCTAACTTGCGTTTAGTCTGGGGGCTGTGTATTTGCAATCGGTGCTTCCACAGGCACCATAGATATACACTTGGAAAGCTGAAAAATCTCTGAATGCATTTACCTATGGTTTGCCACTGTTTATATTTGATGAACGATACAAAGTGAAAATTCTGTGAAAAGTCGTCGCGAATAACAGCGTTAATTTCAAATTTCGCGGTTCGCCGGTTTGCCGCGCACCGGATGTGGGCCACTCGCTCTAGAAAATCATTGTTTGATTTTTTCTCTTCAATTCGAGCCCAGTCTGAGCTTGATCGGTTCAAGATTAATATTACGGCATGAGTTGCAGCTTAGCGATGCAACTTCAAGAGCTTGAGGACCTAAAAATCAAGGACGCGGACACGGAAAAGTTTGGGTATTTTGATATGTTGTTGTACTAGGTCCAAGCTGTCAATGTCAAAAAATCAGCCTTGGGCGAATTATTTCCAGATTTTGTCGATTTTTGACCTAAAATGCCTGGGCTATAAACAAATTGCTTGGAATTTTTGTATGTTATTCGCGAGGTTATTCGACATTGACTTCTGCATCCATCTAGGCTTCCATCAACTTCCGAAATTCTTTCGGGTTTTAGTCGATTTTTGCATAATTTGACTAGACTATCACCTATATCCCGTTCACTTTTTATTTTCAGCAGAATGACTTTTTGAAACAAAAATAAAGTGTACAGCTGAAGCGCTGGGAGGATAGGGCTGATGGCCGCTGATACTTTCGCTCCAAAGCTTTGCAAGTGCCATCAGCCGTAGCCGTAGCCCTCCAGCTGGTCGCTTTATTTTTGCTCCAAAAAGTCATTCTACTGAAAATAAAAAGTGAACGAGATATAGAGCTGAACCGAGAGTAGGTATATCAAAATTTGTATGTGTTCGGAATAAAAGTTTGTTCTGGAGATGTACTGACTTGTTGCGTGATCTTATAACTGTTATATTATATCTTATATCAGTTAGAAAACACTTCAAGCTATTAATTTCTGCAAAAGTTACTATTCATCTACTTCGATCTTTTCGATCGACTATACGATCTTTTTCCAGTCTTTCAGGCTAATCCCACCTGTGATAGACTTTTAATGTGGTGTTCAGGTGGATCTGTAAACATAAATTATATTCCAAGCGGCGTCTAGTATAACTATCAATTTCTAGGTTTCAGTTGTCCCAGATTAATACAGCTAGTTAACAAAGCATAACCATTTGGAATTGCAGATACATCTAACGTCAAGAAACATGTGATTCCGACGCATCTACACCTTGGTGAACCATATACCTAAGGATGCTGCACCATTACAATTATTCGACTTCCTTATCCCACTTCCTCAACTACCATCAGCTCGACGAGCAGCAGCTGACCGACAATGACCGCACTGGTTCGACTTCCCTGTGCGAAGAGCTTTCCCAGCAGGAGGACCCCCGGTGCAGGAGCAACCTGTCGGCGGCCAACAACAAATCGTTCACGATAGCCGCAATATTGGGCCTGAAAAACGACAATCATCAGGACAACGACGTTGCCACCGACTTGAGCAGCGTCATGAACCTCAGCGTCCATCACCATCATCCGGGAGCGGGAGCGGGTGCGGACCGACCTCTGGTTTCGGGTTGCGGCCGTTTGCAGCTTCCGGTCCGGCACAATTCTTCAGGGGCAGTCGGCGTGACAGGACATTACCCCACAGTCAACCAAGGATGCCCCCCCAGACAAGCCAGTAAGTTTCAGTTACATCACTATGAGATTTCATCACGATCGTTTTACTTACGAGCAGCATACCTACTTATACACGTATCTAATAATGGACTGAAAGTGTCACATTGCGTAGGTATTCTTTGTTGAGACCACTCTACCTAGTGATTCAAAAAAGGCAAATGAACTCTCCCATTGATGGTTTTTTATTCAGTTTTAATAATATTTTCTCCTCGTATACCTTCTCCGATAACAAGGAATTATTATATTAAAATATAGGAAACTCACCCTACTATTTATGTAGTTGCAGCGGTACGCTTTTTTATTCTGCATTTTGTGATACTGCAATGAAATTTGGCATCTGCAAACTACATAAAATTTCAAGTGATTTGACCTGCAGCACTCAAAAATTTGTCCATTAGGGGCGACTGGGGGCCCCTCAAAATTTCAAGATGTCAGAATTTTTCCCATGTACCATTCAGTACCGCCCCATCTACCGTACAGGACCTAAACAACTTTGTTCTTGACCATCATAACATTTTTCGTCATGTCAATTCCAGTCTTCTTATAGAAAAAATAATAATTTCTTTGCCTGGTCAACAAATTGAATTTTTTTTTTGACCACAAATAAATTGTTGAGTAGTTTTCCGCATCCCCTTGATTCATTTATGTACAGAAAACTTTTGCAGTTCTATTTTTCAACAAAGGAGTGACCTCAACTCACCATTATTTTCAATATTACCTTTTGCAATGTTTTATCCCGATAAGTATGATTATTGTTATACTAATATGTAGCTTGAAGTTTTCTTCTACGATGTGGATGATGAAACGGCCTCAGATTCCACCTGGAAGCCGTACATTTTTTTCTGCAAGGCCGTCAGATTTGGCATTTTTGATTTTCTAGCGAGAGCGGCCAAAATGTCAATATACACAACACTTCGCCCGAGAGCACCGGTTTGCTCTAGCGGGAAACGATATTCACGCTTAACAATTTTGCATTTTGTGATACTGAAATGAAAGTTGGTGCGAAAGTACCGAAACTGGCGCTCTTGGGCGGAGTGGTGTGTATTGACATTTTGGCCGCTCCCGGTAGAAAATCAAAAATGCCAAATTTGATGGCCTTGCAGAAAAACTAATATGCACTTTATGGCTTCCAGGTGAAATCTGAGGCCGTTTCATCATCCACACTATAGCTACTATCCACACCGTTGAATAAAACTTCAATCTACATGTTAGCACAACAATAATCATATTTATTGGGATAAAACATTGAAATAGGTAATGTTGAAAATAATGGTAAGTTGAGGTCACTCCTTCGTTGAAAAATAGAACAGCAAAAGTTTTGTTTTCATAAATAAATCAAGGGGATGCGGATTTATCGATAAATACACAAAAATGACTCAACAATCTATTTGTGGTCCAAAAAAAAATTATTTTTCGATTGTTGACCATCCAGACAAAGAAATCATTTTTTTTTATAAGAAGAATGGAATTGACATGACGAAAAATGTTATGATGGTCAAGAACAAAGTTGTTTAGATCCTGTACGGTAGATAGGGCGGTACTAAATGGTGCATGGTAAAAGTTCTGACATCTTGAAATTTTGATGGGCCCCCAGTCGCCCCCTAATGGATAAATGTTTGAGTGCTGCGGGTCAAATCACTTAAAATGCTACGTAGTTTGCATGTGCCAAATTTCATTGCAGTATCACAAAATGCAGAGTCAGGGTCATTTCGCTAGCGTACCCCTGCAACTATACTCCTGGTTGTACAAAATAATTTAATCATTGAATAGCTATTTGAGGATTTTCTCTGCTGGGTTCTAACCAGCAGTTGACACTGACCAGAGGAGATGCATACAATCTGTTGTGGACTTCATATGTTTCCATATTATTTTGTGAAACTAGATACGTGTTTCATTAATCACTATGCTAGAATTAAGCAAAGAAAATCCCCAATTGGCTATTTCGTGAATAAATTCTTTGTACAACCGGGAGTTCTTCAAATTTCTCCGTTAAATCCTGAATGATGGAGATTCGACAAAACTATTAGAAAGTAGGTATTTAAGTATACTTGAGCTTCTTGAAATATCCAGTGACGCAAGTACGTGTAAGAAAGATTGGCGGTGAACTCACTTCAACCACGCCCCTGGATATAATTCTGGTCATCTGACCAGCGGTATAGCAAATTTCTGCTATCTTTATCACCTTATAGAAGTTTAAGGACGGAGTTGAATTGGTAAAATGAGCGTTGCGAAAATCAATCCCTGTGGGTTTATTTCTTGACGGATTTTTACCATTTTGGTCTCTTTCGAAAGCTACAAGGATGTACTTTGGTTGGAGCCCATTGGCATTTCCAAAATCCTAAAATAAAAAAAAATTGTTATATCTTTCAAAAGAGACCTAAATGGTGAGATTCTGTCAAGAAATAAACCTACAGGGATTGATTTCGCAACGCTTCTTTTACCAATTCAACTCTGTCCTTAATGTGAAGATTTTTAGACCTCACATAGGTATACACAAGTCACAACATTACCACACACAACATCATGATAGTCGAAAGATAAATCGAACAGTGATAACAGAGTAATTAAAATCGTTCGTAGGAATCATAGGTGGTACTGGTACTTATATCAAAAGTTTGATTTGGTTTCAAGTTTCACTGCGCAGTTGATCTATTATTAATGATAGTGTCTATCCCTGTATGCACCAACGCTCAATTAATTTGATACGAGATTAGTGAAATTTCTTTTGGACAGTGCTCTTTAGTGAATAATAGAAATACTGATTCCACAAAAGAGAATGAAACATTTATCGATTAGCTTAAGATTTTATGCATTTCCCATGATCAACCCACTAGGATTGGGCAGACTGAAATCCATTTACCGTCAGTTCCACAAAAAAGATGATCCGCGATCAAGGCTGATAGAACAAAAAATGCCTGAAATCTGCACTAGACCCATCATCTTTCCATTATTGAAGGATAAACCAGCATTTTCATTGATCAGTCAGCTACAAATTGGAAAACAAAAATCGCAAATCAACTAATTTCGTATTATCTGTTTTGTGGAACCGACGGTTAATCTCGTATTAGCGTATTAGCAGGGTATGTGTCATAGTATATTTTGCTCCCTGCTTAGAGTAATGAAGACCATAAAGCGACAGCGCACTTGAGCCCCAATGAAGCAAAATGAATTGATCGAGCTTTATTGTTGTTGCAGTACGAGAACTGAAAAATTTATCGTCCAGCGTGATCCAGAACAAAAAGAGCTGTAAAAGTAAACGAGTTAGAACAATTTTCACCCCAGAACAGCTTGAAAGACTCGAGGCGGAATTCGAGAGGCAGCAATATATGGTTGGACCGGAACGTCTCTATTTAGCGCACACTTTGCAGTTGACCGAAGCTCAAGTGAGTTAACCCCAACTTTAACGCCAAAATGGCTAACTATATTTTTGTTATCAACTACATATCTTCCTTCTCTACCCAGGTCAAAGTCTGGTTCCAAAACAGGAGAATAAAATGGAGAAAACATCATTTGGAATTGACGCATCAACGTTTGGCGGTGCTCAAGCAGCAACAGCTTCTCCTGGATCATCCGGATGTTCAAGATGCGAACAGTTCAAGCACCGACACGTGAAAACTCCCGCATCGAACAAGTGCAATATAGCGAGAGACTTTTTTTTGTAAATATTATGTGGAAGTGTGACGGCACTAATTCGCTTAAATAACTATTTATTATAAATTTATTATCATTTGGGTTTGTATCAATGTTTCAAAAGTTATTATAGTTTTTAAGGTACACAACGACTGTCTGATTTTCAATACATGAAACATTAATGAATATTGTGTTTCATTCGACCGTTTTCTTTTTTCATTAGTACCTTATACTCGTAGACGCGGATGCTGGACAGTAAGCAATTTTTTTGAGACAATCGAGAAACCCAAAGATAAATTGCCACTTTTTTTAGTCACGAAAATGATTTGTGGAGTAGAGAGATAGCTTCTATTTTACTGGTGAAGAAGATGCCTCCACCACAAGGAAACTTTAATCTGAATTAAAATTCACGATCTGCACATCTCTGGTTCCACTGTCACTTACAGAATTAGGCTTGATTCTCCGAATTATATAATCGACAAGACCGTTGAGAACATGCAGTAGGTATGACAACTGACTACCGCGGCTGAAAAGTGGGTCGTCAAAAACTTCAGAACGCGTCGACAGCAGAAGGTTATAAGGTAAGTAATAAGTACAATTACTTACTTTTTTACAATTCACAATTTCCCTTGGACGTTAATGCACTACCTTTTGGAAGAACAAAGGAAAAACGTATGTTTCCACCTTATATTGCGGACTATGACGTTATCGCAAGATGCCGAGATTATAGTTTTACAAAATTAGCTATAAATACCCCTACGTGCTGCAACAATGTAAGCCATATTTGACTTATTATTGGTAGGTGAGCTGTCATCAAAAATGGGTGATATATGTAATTTTCGATTACATTTTTTATTATCTGTTATTATTAATTTCTCATAATTTATAGACGTGCTTCGATAAAAAGCATATACATATCAAAATAAGTATTTGTATATTATCACATTAAACTCAACTAAAACAACTATAGGCAGGAAGGCAGGTGTACGTGGGACACTGTTACATACTCAACATTGGAATATGTAAACAGGAAGTAGGTATAGGCGTTATGTACAGGTATTCATCTAAATACATCAAAGATAAAGTTAGTAGGTATATTTATATCAGATGTAGAAGGTGTTTTTTTGCAATGTCACATGGCTTAAATGGCTTGTGGCAGGCAAGGTTCGCAACTTATTAATAAATAAATAAATAGTCTTTATTACTCTTCGTAAAAAAAATACAACATGTATTTGTAGAGCCCGTCAAGTAACTAGATAATAACTAATAAATAGATAAAATATATACAAGTAACAAGTAGTATCTAACAATTTGACACAAATGAACATAAGTACAACAGTCAATAAAAGAAAACATGGATTCACAATAATCACGACCAGTAAGCTAAGGTCTTTATATTCGGATCTTCGAAGTACTCACTTAAGGTATAATAGGCCTTTCTGACTAGCATTTGTTTCAGTGTTTTTTTTTCAAAACATGCAATTTTTGATTTTTTGTTTCTTGTGGTATGCCATTGTACATCCTGACTGTCATGTAGGTAATGTTTTTTTGAAGAAATGAGAAATTCATCCTCTGAGCAGGGATCACCCTCTGAGTTAGTATGTCCGTCCTCCCTAAAACACGTGTCATGACTGTGGCACCTGTCACAGCTACTGAAAAGGTCTCCATTTGTTTTGACAAAAATGATCGACTCAGGTCAAAGTTAGAATTCCACTATCAGCTGTCAACAAAGTACTCTCGGCAACTGTCTGTGGCCCTCAGACCGAGAATATATCGCAAACAATATAAGGGCATGACAGCATCTTGTAGCGTGCCTGTCAGTAATTTCCCGCGATAACTGCCGGAACGTTGATCCGATAGACTTGAAATCGAGCTTGAAATTTAGTATGCAACATGATTTTGCTGTCGAATGAAATGGCCTATTAATTTTTGGCGGTCATCTGTCAAACAGAAGTGGCACTATCAACAAATGAAAGAAGCTAAATCTCACAGAACTTGACTTGCAATCCGTGATTTGAAAGCCCTTAAAAAAATGCATTCAGAACGGTCGATAGTATTGTTACGTATTTCGCGTAAGGGTTCGAATATAATTTAGACGATCATTTTAAAACACACACTGTTGATTTTTGCGTACTACAATGAATACACGCCAACAATTATCTACTTGGAATATATCGCAGGTACTTCGCTTGTTTCGCACTTGTTACCACTTCGCATTTCAATTTAATACTGCTCGTGAGGCAACGATTGATGCCTTATACAGGGTGGTGAAAATTTCGATGCTCACCATTGGTATCTTGGAAACGGTAAGAGATACGAGGTCGATTAAATTAGAAAAAAGTTGCGCATTTTTGTGGCGATTGAGAATCTGGAAAGAAACTTTGAATATTTTGATTGGTTCCCGATTTATCACGAAAAAACTGAAAATTCTGATTTTAGAAATTATTTTTTATCTTTCCAACCATTCAAGCTATTTCAATCAAACTTGGTAGTTTTATGTTTTTGATCACTCCGAGTCGAATAACGTTGACAGAAATTTTCCAGGCCTTCTAGATTTCAAATTATGATAGTCAACTTTTTTTTTTCTTATGGCCGCCATATTGGATTTTTGCACTAATAGATAGAGAAAAAAATTAGCCTTCCGAATTAGTAACCAACATGTTCTTTTTATGACATTTTTAGCGTCAAATTTCGAACTTTTCGTAAATTATTGACAAAACCGGGAATGCTTTGGAAAACAATTTAAATACTATCAATAGCAACAACAAAAAAGTGACAGATCGTGTGCAATTGACGTATCTAACTTCTTAATCGTCGAAACTAGGGTAACCCTACTCCTTTTGTAATAAATTTGTCAAACTTTAACAAGAACGATGCTAGTTCCGACAGACGTTTTCAAACTCACAGACACCCTTGACTCATTTAATTTATGAACTATCGGTACAAACAAGCACAAAACACGATTTAACCCAGTCGGTAGCACGGTGAGCTCGGCCCCGCTTTCAAAGGCGAAGGTCCCGGGTTCAAATCCACACTGGGCCAGATGGACTTTCTCACGCGTTTCCTAGTACTGGGGCATCTACTATCGTGCGGTGATGCCCCGGGAAAAGGAATGAAACGAGAAAGCCATCGAAACAAATCCACATCGTTACTGAAAAACCCCCACAGAAAAACCTGCTAATAACTTAGTAGTTGATGCAGGGCAAAAAAAAACACGATCAAAAAGTGAGATACGTCAATTGCACACCATCTGTCACTTTTTTGTTGTTGCTATTGATAATATTCCAATTGTTTTCCAAAGCATTCCCGATTTTGCCAATAATTTACGAAAAGTTCAAAATTTGACGCTAAAAATGTCATAAAAAAAACTTGTTGGTCACTAATTCGGAAGGCTAATTTTTTTCTCTATCTATTAGTGCAAAAATCCAATATGGCGGCCATAAGAAAAAAAAAAGTTGACTATCATAATTTGAAATCTAGAAGGCCTGGAAAATTTCTGTCAACGTTATTCGACTCGGAGTGATCAAAAACATAAAACTACCAAGTTTGATTGAAATAGCTTGAATGGTTAGAAAGATAAAGAATAATTTCTGAAATCAGAATTTTTAGTTTTTTTGTGATAAATCGGGAACCAATTAAAATATTCAGAGTTTCTTTCCAGATTCTTAATCGCCACAAAAATGCGCAACTTTTTCCCAATTTAACCGACCTCGTATCTCTTACCGTTTCCAAGATACCAATGGTGAGCATCGAAATTTTCACCACCCTGTATAGGTCTCCGAATAGCGTTCCCGAACTTTCTATAATCTTCCAGCAATTTCCATAGTGGTCCGGCATATGCGGTTTCTAGAGCACTCCTGAATAATCACACACCTTCCGCGTGTTTCCCGTGTGCTCCAGAATGTCTGCACCTCCGCCAAAGTGGACAGATGTGCCCTGATCGAGCGTTGGAGTCCCAATTCAGTTTCACGTACACGCACGCTCTGGAATGTACCGGATCGCTCCGCACTTCTACACTACGATCTAATGTATGGAAGAATCCAGAAAGATCCCATGTTTACCAGTATGCACGGAATAGCCGCTCGTAGCAGTATTTCTATATCTGTAGGTAATCTGTCTAATATTAAAAAATGTTGAAGTTCAAAACCAAATTCAGCAGAAAGCAACCTAACAAAAGAGACAAATTTAGTCTGCATTTGAAGTTTTCCATGGTTTCCCGGGCGAGCGCTATCAATTTTCAAATTGTTTTCTCGCCGATACCACCCGACCCCGGCCGTTCACCCGGCACTTGGCCTTTGGCCCATTCAATATCCTTGGCAACCAAACCAAACCTGTGAATTTTGTTACATCGGCCTTCCAAATTTTGGTGTGTGTTCTTTTGTGTCTTTCATGCCGTTGAGGCAACAGCGGGCCCCGATTCTTTGTGTCTTCAAGTGTCGCTTGGGGCTCCGATAAGCCTCTTGTGTTTTTTTATAACTTTTGGAACTCCAGTATACCCATGCCTCTTGCGTATTCTTGCAAGTTCCATGATTTCAAATTTTATTTTCAAAAATCATCGCTAAAAAAACAAAACCGTGTCGCATTTGAAAATGAGCCTGAATATACGACGCCCAATGCAATCTGCTTTCAATATCAGTTGGGATTTAAAAAAAAAATAGATCCTCGAGCAGAAAAGAACGTCCGAGTTGAGCCCTGCACGGGTCGTCCTGGTCAAAACCCGGGTAAGCGGCCGTCGCTGGTGGTAGTAGTAACAATGAATGGAGAATTTGAAAATTTGTGAAGCCCGACTAGGAAATGGTGAAAAACTCCAACTGACTCTAATTTGACTCTCTTGTTGTGTTGCTGCCGAATTTGGTTCAAATCCATCGGATAGAGATTTTGAATAATTAAGCTGGAGAAATACTTTCAACTGTTCTGAATAGGGTTCTTCAAGGGCTTCAAAATGAGCTATCAAAAATCAAAATCGTAAATTCAAAATTCCCTAACACTCCTTGACAGTGACATTTCCCTCTGACAGGTCTCGATGTTTCAACATACGTTCAAGAAACAATTAAAAAATGTTTCGCGATTACCACACCTCTCATTTTTTTTGGAATAATTCGATGAGAGGTAAGAAGGAACGATGGCTTGTTTCACTGTTTTCTGAGTCTTCAAAATGAGGGCTGATTCCCTCAATTTCCTCAAAGCAAGGAGGTCTTGTAATAAGAGTAATTAGACAGATTTTTCTTCCGTCGAAGGTGATAGAGGGTACCTACCCTCCCCTTTTCCCCATTTTTTATTCCCCTAGTTATTTTTGAAAATGGTTCCAATTTTTCAATTTCACGTTCAATTTAGATAAAAAAGTTACTCACTGCAAATTATTGATTAGACTTATATTTAGTACAAGAAAGATAGATTTCAACCTCGGAATAAATATGGACACCCTGAAAATTTGATATTCTGTTCAGAATTGAGTGCTCTACAACATATCCAAAATCGCACCCGGGGGGTTTTGAGTTATTGGAGGGGGGGTAAAAAATTGCAACTTAAAATGGAGGGGATGAAACCCGTCAATCCATTGGAAGCAAATACGTTATAATTCGACGCATCATATCCTGTTGATACCATTTTGGCACAAAAAGTGTCGATCACTGTTGAAGGGGGGTCGTGGGGGGGGGCGAGGCTCTGCTAGGTGGTCTATTTTGTTTTTCTGGCCATGTAGAACCGATCACAACAAGTTTGGTATTTTTTCCGACTAAACTCAATCTCCTGAACTCGAATCTGATGTGTAAATTTGAATAAAAACAAGTTTGAACAAGTTGACTTGAAAAAACTAGTTTTTTCTTCAACAATTTTGACGAATTTTTTTTTCACTGTTGGAGGTGTTCATTTTTGAAAAATTTTCAGGGGCCATTGAATTGAAGTGTATTCTTCACGAAAGTCATCTTCTCCATGTTTAATTTTGTTTCTCGAGTTCAAAAAATTGATTTGAACCTGAGCTGAACCAAAATGAAACGCGAGGCTCATCAATATGCCATGTCGACAATTCAGAGAAGAGCGGAATGGGAAAGGTTGTGTTTGAAAAATAAAAGGACGAAGGAATTGAAGAATACTTGAGTTTATTTTATCAGGCAGGTTAATTGGCCGTCAACAAACCGTAATTCGTGAGTTAAATGATTGAGCTCTGGTGCCGGAAGGGAAGACACTCGTTTGGCGTAAGATTGTGGCTCTCGAATTAGGAGTTCACTACAACTGCAACTGGGCGAGGTATAGGGCCTTTGGAACAGCCGCAAGATGTGGGTGGAAGTCACGAAGTCCACGAAGGGAGCGATGATACGGGCCGGAACGGGCTGGCGTCGAAGCAGCCGGCGACTGGCGCAGGCCGGAGCGGGCTGGCGCTGGATGGACGAACCGTCGAACTGTGATGCGGGCCGGAACGGGCTGGTGCAGGAATGCAGATTGCTGGACGAGTTCTCAGCGCTGGATGCTTTTTAGTCCGTGATGGACACTACCGGTTTTTCACTTCACGTTCGTCTCGTTTTCTTTTTCGCAACCACAACAACTTTTTGTTTTTCTGTCACACTGACATTTTGCCTCGGTGACCAGATTTTTGCGTTGCTTTTATAACAACCGAAGTTGCAGGGACGAGACATTCTCCCCACCGAAAATACCACAAGGTTATTTTCAAAATTAAGGTCGGACCGTAAATTCGACAACACACAAATAAACTGTTGATGACAGATGAAATGAACATGCCCGTTTATAAATATACTCACGAGTCACTAAACAAAACAAAATAACACGAACAAAGTGACTCCTGGCCGAAACGGGGCCTCAGACCTGAAACGCGCCAGGGTTCGGAGGGTACTGGACACAGCTTGACAAATGTCTGCGAGCTCAAAAGCCTTAGAGCGATGCCGTTTGCTCATCTGGCAGAGGTTATGGACGTACTTGTTACGCCATCGAGTCCAAAAACGAATATGCGTATCCTGTAAAAGCTGCCACTCTGAAAGCCGTCCTCGATTCAGGTAAGATAAACCAGGGTCTGGAGGGAAAAGCGGGAACGACCCGACGTAGTCGACACCGACGTGATTAAAAGCCTTTGCTCCAAAAATGCGCGCCGCCGGCAAATTACCCATCACTGGCGTCAATACCTTGGGGTTTTGACGAAAACACCGGAAGCAGAAGGATAAGTAATGGCGCACTGCGCGGCGAGTGGAAAAGATCCAAAATTGCTGCTGGAGCAAGTAACACGTGTTTATAATGCCTGAACACGAGTGACGAGAATGGACCTGGTGAACGATTCTACTAATGACCAGAACATTACAACATGCACCTTTAAATAAAAATAGCTCAAACTATTGGAAAACTATTAAATGATCTTTAAAAAATCGAGGATTTGTTCAGAACTAAATATCTACCCTATAACATAAACAAAATCGCCATGAATCGCACTGCAGGATTCTGAGTTATTCGAGGAGGAGGATAACATTTTGTCAAGATTCGTACTCTATGAACTGTTACTTCTCCCCTCAAATAACTCAAAACCCTCCAGTGCGATTCATGGCGGTTTTGTTTATGTTACAGGAAATTCAATTCTGCACAGATCATCGAGTTTTCAAAGATGAGTTGTTTGTTCTTCAATAGTTTGAGCTATTTTCATTCAAAGGTGCATGCTGTGGTGTTTTGGTCAGTAGTAAACGACGCGCCGGGCCGGCTCAGGTTCAAATCGATTTTTTAAACTCAAGAAACAAAATTATACATCGACTGAATGATTTTTGTGGAGAATACACCTTAATCTGATGACCTCTGAAAATTTTTCAAAGATGTACACCTCTAACAGTAAAAAAAAATTGACAAAATTGTCGAAGAAAAAACAAGTTTCTTCAAGTTAACTTGTTCAAACGTGTTTTAATTTGAATTTACACATCGGATTCGAGTTCAGGAGATTGAATTTAGTCGGAAAAGATACCAAACTTGTCGTGATCGGTTCTACATGACCAAAAAAACAAAATGGACCACTTAGCAAAGCTTCGCCCCCTCACGACCCCCCTTCAACAGTGATGGACACTTCTTGTGCCAAAATGGTTTCAACGGGATATGATGCGTCGAAAAGATATTTGGGTTTGAAACTACGAAAAACATTGTTAGCTAATTGAGACATTTTCTGATAGATTCTAAATCAGTGCTGGACTGCTGGTTGAATGACCACGGAAAATGCATACAAGCTGTTGTGGTCCGATGATCCGAACATTTTTCCATAATCTTTCGTGAAACTTGTGCTTTATGTGGTCACTAAGCCAATATTCTTACTTTTTCACCTTATCCTTTTGCCTATTTTACCCTTACGGATGTAAGGCGGTATTTACCAGAGATAATATCTCAATTAGTTAACAATGATTAAACTCGCTGGTGGAACTGGCTATTATTGGCGAGTTTCAAGATCGAATACGCCATCTGACGGCCAACGTGTAAACGACGTTTGTGCACGGATCAACTGCAGATTTGTGTGGGCTCTCATGAGCGTTGCGGTGTTTGATGACTTTAATTGATTCCATCTGACTTAACGCGGCGTTGATTTTTTCCAACAAAGTACGTGAGCCACGCACGTTTCATTATCTTGAATATACTAGGTGTCGTCGGTTGCAAAAGCATTGCATTTTTAAATAAGAGTGGCACGTGTACGACGACTGGCAAGCAAAAGTGGCATCAGAATGGGAGGTGGTAAGATTTGTGATTTTGTCATAGTGACAAGAAGTGGCGGAGAATTTGTTGCGTTTCCGAGTGCGAGTCGCGCTGTGGAAACCGGAAAAAAGGAAAGTTACATTTTCACCGTTTCCCGTCGAAAGCGAAAGACGCAAGTTGGGTAGTCAAGATGACAAACAAACTTGGCACTGTGAAAAATATGACTACGAGAAAAGCCTGAGAAGTGTCGCTGAAAATAGGAGCTTTAAATGGCTGCATCGAAGAAGCACAGCTGCGATATGTTTGCATGTCCCGGACTGGCCTGCTTTGCAAGTGCATTTAAACGTTCCAATTTCACAGGAACTCTCGCAGGAACTGCTACTATACTATTTCTTTTAATTACAATCTCAGTTGCCTCGTGAGGAGATTCATACAATGCGCTTGTTTGTAAACACAATCCAAATATGTCCATGTTTGAACTGAAGCTTGATTCGGTTCGCTTTCGACCACACAACACAAGAAATTGTGACTTCAGAATTTCCTCTCCCATCAGTATCCCATCACGATAGATCGAGAATCCGTTGAGGCTTGAGGCCATCCAGTGATTGAAAACCTTCATAACACTCAATTCGCTTCTGCCATTTTCGAGTTCCACCGCAATAGGTACTAAGTAACCACGTTTCACGTCTGGAGGACATTAAAAACCGCTTACTACTGATAAGATTTTTGAACGCGCGGGCAACAATCCGTGCCCTATCCGACATGTTTGTTTACATGCGAAGCGCATCAGCAGCGCCACCATCGGTAATGTTACTCGCCAATACTCGCTTATTATTTTTGGTGTCCATTTAATATCTTGGTGCTCAAAAATGAGATTGGCCGCCTCAATTTGGTACTCAAATATAAGTACTTTGATGCTCATTCAAGTTGATCCCATTACAAATTATAATCTGTTCTTAATAGCTTTTAAAAAATGATTACAAAACAATTTAGGAAGTGTAATTAGATGCTCTGACGTAATAACTGAGCTGCTTCTCTATGGGAACGGGATCCGTTTTAATTTATACAAGAAAATAAGTTATGTTTCTGACAAGGGAAGTATTGAGTAGTCAAGTAATTAATTTCTTGGGATGAAAATTCAGCAGCAGGGTTAAGTTATTCCAGTAAATTACCAATAAACTTGTCGGATGATGCGGCTAAATTAGCTTCTGGATCAATAAACGCTGTCTGCAGAGAAATTAGCTCTTCTACCCCTTTATGTAACAACTGACTAATTGATTTTGTGATATCATTACTAATCTCGCCCGCCAACACTACTCCGTCGAGAAAATTTAATAACATAATATAATGCTTCATTAAAACATCCCATTAACATCCACCGCAAACTTAAGGGCGCGGAGCCAGTTCATGCCGCGCACGGTTTGGCAATCATCACGCGTCAAAATTATTATAATCGGTTCTCCAAATTACGATAGGACTACTTATGACTATGAGCAATGTAGCTTTTTCAAAACAGATGAATGGAATTAGCGGAAATAATTTCCTGAAAGACGTAGATCACAAGTTTCGCCGGACGTCGAAATAAATTGGTTAAATAAGGAGTGGAGAAGCAGGAATAAAGAGAAAATATAACGTAATGTAGCAACAGATAGAGGAGGGTAGTGAGCTATGCCGGAATTTGGGGACCCAGTGGTGCTCAACCAATATGCGCACGCTTGACTTTTAATAAAAGCGAAGCGAATGACTATTTTATTTTGTGAAAGGATCGTCCTACCCTTCATTGTGCAAGCTTTTATTGTCTACTGTTGATGCGATAAATTTACAGTGATAATACCGAATTACGAGAGGACTTGCTTTAGAAATAACCCGACCCCCGGCGTTCTCGGGGCCTGTAGGTACCTATTTGGCCAAAATAAACTATGAATAAATGCAATTAGCAAGGACCGGGACGGTGAAGAGTCACTTTCTGTCTTGAATTTTCTAATTACTTCTTTGACGTCAATTTAGATACGCTCATTACGCTTGATTTTACTGTTACATCATTCCAGTGTACCTACTTTTTGCAGCAAAATTCTACACGAAGTGCTCTGCTTCCATTGAAAATTGGGAGTTAATTCCACTTTACCATCATGCATCAGACTTCGGAATGAAAAGCAAAATGTCTTATAGAAGACTACATTATTCTGATCAACTTTGAAACCAAGTAGGCGAGGTGGCATAGCGTAGCAGCAGCGATTCAACCTTACAGGTTGGTTCAAGATTATGCGACAAAGCTTAATGGCAGATAGAGGGCTTCAAGCCGAGTCCAGATCAAGAAGCTTTTTTTTTGTCATCGGTTACGAAGATGCAGGGTGTTTTCTAGGTTTGGGCTCAAATTGTGAAAGGTATAAAATTTTTGTTAGTGTTTAATACAATTCAATGCAATTTGGTAGAAATGATCCTCTACTACGACTCCTCAAGTTGGCCTAGGGCCCAAAAAAATCCAGGATTGTACTTGAATAAAATTAAAATGTCCTGTTTTGACCGGAAAGTATATTTTCTGATCGTCTTTCGAAAAAAAAACCTGTGCTATAAGGGAGGCCTCTTAAATCGCACGGTACACTCTACCGGTTCGACAAGAGAAGGTAAAAGTTGTATTTTGTTGTTACATTTTCAACTTGGCGGGCGAGTTGGCGGGCATATCTCCCAATGCTTATAATAACTTATCATGATTCATTTTCTTGCAGTATGAAGTCCAAGACTGGACTTGAAAAGAATTTTAGAAAATTTTGCCCCTAAAATTTTTTTAAGTTCGAAATTGGATGTATTCTGAAACAAGGCTGTCCGTCAAACTTCTGAGCATAGGAATGCAAAGAGATGAATATGAATTTTGATAACGTTTCCAAACATTAGAAAGAATATGGCCGCCCTAGTTGAAACCTCCACTCTCCAGTGATTATTTAGTCTTTTTTTGTCGAACCACTCGAAGTGTGCCGGGCGATTTAAGTTGTTGCATTTCATGTAGCATTTTTCGTACCTATGTAGGTATATATTTTCAACTTTAGGTACTGGAAGATCAATTAATTAACCAATATTTGGGTCAATGCATATTGCGCTCGACGCGACGCCTTGATGCAATAACATGGAGTACCAGGGAATACCTTGGACAGCAAAAGTTGTAAGAAGTCATTTTGAAACCTATTGTAAGAATAGTTTTGAAATGACCCTTCTGCGACCCAAGGTTTTTGAGATAGAGCTTCTGGAAGCGAGAGGCATTGTCGTAAAAGCTCCATGGCCACTTGACTCGAAAAACTAAAATGTCGATGTGACAAAAAAATTTCAAAATGAGATTTCTCGAGAATCCTTTATGCTATAGTTGCGGTGATGGTCTTAAACTCCTCCTCTTGAACCGCTGATTACGAATATAGAAAATTCAAAAACGTCACATTGTACATATACAGGGTGTACTGAGAGAATCAAATCAGATCAGAGATATTTTACATATTTCTTCGATTTAGCCTATATGCGACACTCTAAGCACCTAACACGAGTCCAATATCAATATGGATTTGCTCTATAAGCTTCACTTAATACACTAAGTGAGTGGTCAGGTCACAGCTTTACTCTAAAATGTTTTGAAGGCCCTCTGAAATCATCAAAATATTAAAAATTTACAGTACCAAGGAATGTATATAACAGTATATTATATACCAAGGGGCCAAAGTGAATTTTTAATTTGGGGATTTGGACCCAAAGGGCCCTCGAGCAATAAACTTCACCCAAGGGATCAAAAATTCACTTTGGTTCCTTGGTATATAATATACTGTTTCATACATTTCTTGCTTGTGTAAATTTTGATGATTTCAGAGGGCCTTCAAAACATTTTACAGGAAGGCTGTGAGCTGACCACTTCTTAAGTGTATCAAGTGAAGCTTACAGAGCAATGCATATTGATATTGGACTCGTGATAAGTGCTTAGAGTTTCGCATAGGCTAAATCGAAGAAATATGTCAAATTTCTCTGTTCTTATTTGATTCTTGCAGTACACCCTGTATATGTACAATGTGACGTTTTTGACTTTTCAATATTCGTAATCTACGGTTCAAGAGGAAGAGTTTAAGACCATCACCGCAACTATAGCATGAAAAATTCTCGAGTAATCTCATTTTGATTTTTTTTTGTCACATCGACATTTTAGTTTTTCGAGTCAAGTGGCCATGGAACTTTCACGACAATGACTTTCGCTTCCAGAAGCTCTATCTCAAAGATCATAGGTTGCAGAAAATTGATTAAAAAACCAAACTGTAGGGAATTCCATAGGCTTCAAAATAATTTCTTACATCTTTTGCTGTCAGATGACCCAAAATTAAGATATTCGGCAAAAACCACGCTGGTGCACTTCTTGTTGATGATGGCGACATGACGCCGACATTTCCGAAAGGGGGGAAACTAGTATGTCAAAACCTAAGCTACACAGATCATTTTAAGATAGTTTCCAGCCAGGAAACAATTATTTCCTTATTGTTTTCCCTGGCGCCTGGGCTAATGACTTTTTTCCTGATGTAAGATAATTATATCGACTTGAAATTTTTATGGGATATTTGAGCGTACTTTTGCTATTTTTTACGTTGATCATGAAGCAACTCTCACTCCCGGAAGTAACTGAAAGTACATCAACTTATTATTTCCAAATGGAACAACCTGTATAGTTCTTGATGGTTGGATGAAGATTTCTTATTGACCAGTGGTGGTTTTAGAAATTCTCTATGATGAAAAACGACGATTTTATAGCGGAATAAATTTAATTATTATTACCAAAAGTGGCTGCGACCACAAATGAAAATCTGAAGATATAGAAATTTGTTTATTGTTTTATGTGAAGAAGCGTTGCCGATTGAAATCGACATAAACAATAATTAATTAACAGACTTCTTCTAACTCGAGATTTTTAGCGCATTTTCCATCTTGATGAAAATCGCTATTGCAACCGCTTTGTCCGTCCGTCCATCCGTCCGTCCGTTCCTCGAACTCCTCCCAAACTAGACGACCTAGCTTTCTAATTTTTTCGCTGTTACATAGCTGCCACACCCAAAGGAGGGCTAGGCTATATTGGATGTCCATATTGCGCCGCCAACATAGAGAAAACCGCCCCCGATAAACTTGAAATAACATAATACTGCACTTTCTACCAGACCTGATGCTCTAGTGTTCTCATTTTTTTAATAATACGTAGTTGCCACTTATAAACGTAAGCCAAAAAACATTCCGTCTTCAATATGCGCCGCCGACATGAAAAAACTGCTAAAAACCGCCCCCAATCACTTTAAAATGAAAAACATAAACCCGAGCATAAACCCGAAGACATAGCGATCTGATTCTTTCGGTATATAAATAGCTGACTAAAAATGGGAAAGGATAGGCTACATTTGGTTAGTCGCCGCCCTCAGATTCCGCCCCCAAACGATAAAAAGTGCAACTTTCACAAATGTTACTGATTGAGATGTTCCCTTAAACATTTAGGAACTGCCAACTCAAATTGTGCAACATTTGCTCAGCCGAACGCTGCCGCTCCCACACGCCGCCCCCAAAGTAAGAGATAAATGAAAAACATGAACCCGAAGACATAGCGATCTGAGTTTTTCGCTATATGGATAGCTGACTAAAAATGGAAAAGGATAGGCTACTTTTGATATGGTGCCGCCTCCAGCTTCCGCCCCCAAAAGGAGAGAAGTGCAACTTTCAACAATTTTTACTGATTTAGCTGATAATATTATCTCGAACATTTAGAAACTCTTGACTCAAACTGTGCAAGAATTTCTTTGCCAAACTCTGCCGCTCCCACACACCGCCCCCAAAGTGAGAGATAAATTTAAAACATGAACCTGAAGACATAGCGATCTAATTCTTTCACTATATTGATAGCTGACTGAAATTGGAAAATGATAGGCCACTTTTAATTGACCGCCGCCTCCAGCTGCCGCCTCCAAACAAAAAAATGCAACTTTCACAATTTTCACTGATTGTCATATTTCCCTCACATTTAGAAACTCCCAACTCAAACTGTGCAACAGTTACTTTGCCGAATGCTGCCGCCCCCACACGCTGCCATCAAAGTGAGAGATGAATGAAAAACATGAACCCGAAGACATAACGATCTAATTCTTTCGCTATATGGATAGCTAACTAAAAATGGGAAAGAATAGACTACTGTTGATTAGTCGCCGCTCCCAACTCCCGCCCTCAAACAAAAAAATATTGATGAGCGAAAGAATTTTCATTCAAATCTATTTCATTGGCAAGTACCCCATTCTGATAACAAAATATCACAATGAGTTTCGAATGAAGAAAGTGGGCAAGGAATGGTGTTTCTCCTTCAACCAAATTTCTTTACGTTCACAATATGGCTCTTTGAGAAAATGCGCTACTGAGACTCACGCACGTGAAGGCATACTCACTTGTTTTGTAATCGTAGCCACCTTTTGTAATATTAATTCAATTATATTCAATCCGCTATAAAATCGTCATTTTTCATCATAGAGAGTTTTTAAAACCACCACTGTGTCAATAAAAAAATCTATCCAAATGTCAAAAAATATACAGGGTGTTCTATTCAAAAATCAAAAGTTGATCTCACTTCTGGTTCCTTCCGGAAGTGAAGACGGCTTCATGATCAACGCAAAAAATTGCAAAGGTACTCTTAAATACACATAAAAATTTCAAATCCATACAGGTGTCATATACCGACAACGTTCTAGGGCAGCTTCCTGTCATCAAAACAAGAAAAAAGTTCTCATGAACATGGATCCGAAAACGCTTCCGGTTTTTATTCAATATCTCCAAAACCGTTCAAGGGAAATCAATCAAATTTGACACATTCACTAACCTTCTTATGCCCAACAAAATGAGGCAAGAATAATTTCAAAATAATTTACCGGGGGTAGGTCAGACTGAAGTGAGGGGGTAAAAATAGCTCCCTTAGGAAGCGTTTCCGGACCCATAACGTTGTCGGTGTATTCTTGGGACAGCCTGTATATCCAATAGGGAAAAGTTATCTTATCCGGAAACCACACGGTATACGTTCGCCCTCAGTTGGAATGTTTCAGTCGATCCTTCAGTAGAAAAGTAGTTTGAGTTATGATTCCTGCACCGAACGTGGGTCGTCCTGGTCAAAACCCGGGTGAGCGGCTGTCTCAGATGATAACGGCCAGGCGAAAATTGAAAGATTCGTAGCGCCGGACCGGGAAATGGTGGGAAACTTCAACTGGAGACTATATTTATTCTCTTGTTGTGCTGCTTCCTGCCAAACTTAGTTCCGGGTTCCAGTCCATTGAGTATAGATTTTGAATAATTGAAAATGTCAAAATTTTGAGGTTTGACATTTTTCAATTATTGACAGGTGGAGTTGGAGAAATACTTTTTTCTATTTTGCGTTAATAAGAAAGTCAATCCGATACGCATATGACGTCATTCGCGTATCGTAAGAAGCTTCATTTCGATACGAATTTTTTTACCCCCAAATGCCCAAATGTTGGCAATATTAGTCGGCATGACGTCGACATGACAGCACTCACTGACAGGAGAGACAGCTTAAGCGACATCACTTCGCAGAAGGGGTTTATTTCAGAAAAATCCGGTCAATTTCTAATGATAAACTGTGCTTCCACCATCAAGAGTAATTTCCCAACAATTTTATTAGCAGAGGCACATATGAGAAATTTACTACATCTCAATATTCGGAGCTTGAGGAAAAATGTGGCTAACACAAAACTATGAAGTAATTGTAAGAGAATTGGGAAGTTTGTTGCTTTGAATTTTTTGTTTTGTTTTTGGGGTTTTTTGATGATATTCACTTCGTGTTCCGTGAAATAGATAACTTGCGCATATCATCTACCTTTAGTGTATATTCAAAGATTCTTTTTAATTTTTAATTTTATTTTTTTGTATCGTTAAGCTGCAGCAAAATAATAATTTATTGAATTTTTCTTATATGTCATGTGAAAATTTATTTTTTGTTATTCTTGTTATCTTTATATTTTATGCATCTTGTAGTGCACACACAAGTCTAATCGACTCATTGTGCACACTTATGAAGTATATCCTAATAATTTTGTTATGTACATTTTTTGCGAATAAAATAAATAAATAAATAAATAAAAATAAATAAATAAATATTTTACATTTTTTTGATTGAAAAAAAGCAAGGAATAGTTGCAAAATAAAACAAGTGAGTATGCCTTCACGTGCGTGAGTCTCAGTAGCGCATTTTCTCAAAGAGGCATATTGTGAACGTAAAGAAATTTGGTTGAAGGAGAAACACGATTCCTTGCCCACTTTCTTCATTCGAAACTCATTGTGATATTGTGTTATCAGAATGGGGTACTTGCCAATGAAATAGATTTGAATGAAAATTCTTTCACTCATCAATATATTTTTTTGTTTGAGGGCGGGAGCTGGGAGCGGCGACTAATCAACAGTAGTCTATTCTTTCCCATTTTCAGTCGGCTATCCATATAGCGAAAGAATTAGATCGCTATGTCTTCGGGTTCATGTTTTTCATTTATCTCTTACTTTGGGGGCGGCGTGTGGGAGCGGCAGCGTTCGGCTGAGCAAATGTTGCACAATTTGAGTTGGCAGTTCCTAAATGTTTAAGGGAACATCTCAATCAGTAACATTTGTGAAAGTTGCACTTTTCATCGTTTGGGGGCGGAATCTGGGGGCGGCGACTAACCCAAAGTAGCCTATCCTTTCCCATTTTTAGTCAGTTATTTATATACCGAAAGAATCAGATCGCTATGTCTTCGGGTTTATGTTTTTCATTTTAAAGTGATTGGGGGCGGTTTTTAGCAGTTTTTTCATGTCGGCGGCGCATATTGAAGACGGAATGTTTCTTGGCTTATGTTTATAAGTGGCAACTATGTATTAATCAAAAAATGAGAACATCAGAGCATCAGATCTGGTAGAAAGTGCAATATTATGTTATTTCAAGTTTATCGGGGGCGGTTTTCTCTATGTTGGCGGCGCAATATAGACATCCAATATAGCCTAGCCCTTCTTTGGGAGTGGCAGCTAAGTAACAGCGAAAAAATTAGAAAGCTAGGTCGTCTAGTTCGGGAGGAGTTCGAGGAACGGACGGACGGACGGACAGACGGACGGACAAAGCGGTTGCAATAGCGATTTTCATCAAGATGGAAAATGCGCTAAAAAATTGTATATAACACACGTTTTTTTTTTTTTTTTTTTTTTTTTTTTTTTTTTTTTTTTTTTAATGTTTTACGACGCATCAACTACGAGGTTATTAGCGTCGACGGGACATTCAGTGGGTTTTTGGTACACGTTTTCAATTATACTTGAATTGCCTACTGTTAACTATGTGAGGCCTCAGTACTCTGACAGCACTCAACTCTGTAGTCAGAAATCCATTTTTTCTGTAACCGCTGTAGTCAGACAGGTGCAGATATGGCATAGTAAGGTCGGAACAATTTTCGAAACAATCGGACAACACAAAATATCCATGGACGAGGCGGGATTCGAACCCGCGCAGTAGATCACGACTGGCTTGGCGCGCGAACACCAAAACCACTCGGCCACCGCCGCTCCAACACACGTTTTATAAGACCTATTGTCACACTCGTCAATTGAATCGTCAATACGATGTCTTATAAAACTTGTATTATAATATATCATAATCTGTTCTGAAGACAGTTTTCTAAGAGCTTTCAAATGACATTTTGTTAGTGAAGTTGAGTGCAAGTAAAACCATTAGGTAGGTATAGCTATTAGGCAAAAATCAATTCATGCAATGAAGCAATAAGCAACAAAAATCAAGAGCGGAATAATATATTAAAATCACAAGGATGGAATATAAAGGGAATACAATGGAATATGTGGAATAATTTGAGGGAGTAGATGGGAATAATGGGTTGAATGATGGAATGCATGGAATTTCTGATGGAATTCAAGGAATATGTGATAGAATTCAAGGAATACATCGAATTTTGTCGAATATTCCATCAAATAATGGAATCACTGTACTTTTGTTGGCCAGTGAGGAACCCCTCGATACAGGGTGTCAAATTCGAAACTTACAATTGCCTTAAGCGAGGCCTTAAGTCTGAAACAAAAGCAGATATTGAAAATCGCCCAAAACCGTTTCGACAGAATGGAGGGAGAACCATAATAGTGAAGTCAGTGACTCACTTCCATTTCGTGTCTGATTCTGATTCAGATTCTTCATTAGCTCAATAATTATTACAAAACATGTAATTAAAATATTGCACCCATGGGTTGCAAATGAGCATCGTCAATGTAAAGTAAATAATAACACATAAATACCGGGTGTTTATAAATGTCTGTGATCGCATCGCCTTTGGAATTCGCTTTCGATCACTACAATTCCGCCTGTTACTGCGTTTTTCGGCCTGACCTATGCTTGCCGCGATCACAGATTCTTATAAACACCCCGTAGAAATATAGGCCCGTATTCATATCCCACTTTTAAGCTAAAAGCGCTTTTAGTGCGATGCGCATTTAGGGGCATTTCTCATATTCCAGTGTTCAAAAATACATTATTGCGATTGGGAGCGATTGTATGTACTTGATTGCAATTAATTTGCGTGTTAATTTGTATTTTTGAACACTAAAATATGAGAAATGCCCTTAAATGCGCATCGCACTAAAAGCGCTTTTAGCTTAAAAGTGGGATATGAATACGGGCCATAATAAATATCAACATATAATAGAATAATTCATCTATAGTCCTGGCAATGAACGCTCAAAAAGGGGGTCTAGAAGGAAATGCCGAGATCCCAATTTTTGGCTTCAGGGCTGTGTTTGGACTTGTTAGGAGGTAAACATACCAAAAGTCCCTGGACCTAGGGGGTGAGGAAGGTACAGGGGGGCACGAAGAAGGTACCGGTTTTTTGTTTTTCGCCTATATCTCGAAAACGGTTGGCCCTGGTCAAAAAGTGGTCGTGTGAAAATTGAAGCTGACAAAATTTCCTACAAGAATGATCCATCAATTTTTTTCATATATGTTATAGTTTTCGAGCAATACGCTCTTGACCAAGGCCAACTTTGTTTTAGTACAGGAAACATGGTAAAAAAATTGCCGATACCTCGGCAAAGATATGAACGTCCTGAAAATTTGATATTCTGTCCAGAATTTTGTGCCTTACTACATATCTAAAATTGCCAAAAATCGCACTCCGAGGCTTCGAGTTATTGGAGGGGGGGTAAAAAATTGCAACTCAAAATAAAAGGTATAGAACCCGATGGAACCCGTCAATCCAATGGATGCAAATACGTCATAGTTCGACGCACCACAACCAGCTGATACAATTTTGGCACAAAAAGTGTAGATCATTGTAGAAGGGGGGTCGTGGGGAAGGGCGAAACTCGGCTGGGTGGCTCTTTTTCTTCCTGGGCCATGAAGAATCGATCCCGACAAGATTGGTATCTTTTCCGACTAAATTCAATGTCCTGAACTTGAATCCGATGTGTAAATTTGGATAAAAACAAGTTCGAACAAGTTGACTTGGGAAAACCTGTTTTTTCTTTGACAATTTTCACGAAACTTTTTTTCACTGTTAGAGGTATTCATCTTTGAAAATATTCCAGGGGCCATTAGATTGAACTGTATCATTAACGAAAATCATCCATTTGATCTGTAATTTTGTTATCCGACATAGAAAAAACCGATTTGAACTTTAGTCGGCACTGCCCGGCGTCTACTAATGACCAGAACACTACAGCATGCACCTTCAAGTAATAACTCAATACCCTGCATTGCGATTTATGACGAATTTGTTTATGTTATAGGGAATTCAATTCTGCACAGATCCTCGAACTTTCAAAGATGAGTTATAATTTTTCAGATAGTTTGGGCCATTTTCATTCAAAGATGCATGGTGTAGTGTTCTGGTCAGTAGTAGACGACAGGCTGTGCCGACTAAAATTCAAATCGATTTCTTCTATCTCCAAAAAGGAAAGTTACAGATCGAATGGATGATTTTCGTGAAGAATACAGTTCAATCTAATGGCCTCTGAAATATTTTCAAAGATGAATGCCTCTAACAGTAAAAAAAAGTTTTGTGGAAATTGTCAAAGAAAAAACAGGTTTTCTCAAGTTAACTTGTTTGAACTTGTTTTTGTCCAAATTTATACATCGGATTCAAGTTCAGGACATTGAATTCAGTCGGAAAAGATACCAATCTTGTCGTGATCGATTCTTCATGGCCCAGGAAGAAAAAGAGCCACCCAGCCGAGTTTCGCCCTCCCCCGCGACCCCCCTACAACAATGATCGACACTTTTTGTGCCAAAATTGTATCAACGGGATGTGGTGCGTCGAACTACGACGTATTTGCATCCATTGGATTGACGGGTTTCAACGGGTTCTATATCTTTAATTTTGAGTTGCAATTTTTTACCCCCTCTCCAATAACTCGAAGCCTCGGGGTGCGATTTTTGAAAATTTTAGATAGGTAGTAGGGCACTTAATTCTGAACAGAACATCAAATTTTCAGGACGTCTATATCTTTGCCGAGGTATTGGCAATTTTTTCACCATGTTTCCTGTACTAAAACAAAGTTGGCCTTAAAATGTATCAAAACAACGTATAAAGGCAGCATTTGGAACTTTGCTTGTGAAAATGCACTCCTCACTCATTTCTACATGTAGTTTTAGCTGAACAGAACTAAACAAGTGAGTATGCCTTCACGTGCGTGAGTCTCAGTAGCGCATTTTCTCAAAGAGGCATATTATGAACGTAAAGAAATTTGGTTGAAGGAGAAACACCATTCCTTGCCCACTTTCTTCATTCGAAACTCATTGTGATATTTTGTCATTAGAATGGGGTACTAATCATGGGCGGGAATGGGCGACTAATCAAAAGTGGCCTATCTCTTCCCATATTTAGTCAGTTATCCATATAGCGGAACAATTAGATCGCTATGTCTTCAGGGTTATGTTATACATTTATCTCTTACTTTGGGGGGCGGCGTGTTGGAGCGGCAGAGTTTGGCAAAGAAATTCTTCCACAGTTCGAGTGTGGAGTTTGTGAATGTTTGAGGTAACATTAAAATGTAAATCAGTGGAAATTATTGAAATTTGCACTTTTTTTCTTTTGGGGGTGGAAGTTGGGAAAAATGGGATTAGTTACTCTTTCGTCTTCGGGTTTATGTTTTTCAATCATCTCTCACTTTGAGGGCAGCGTGTGGGGGCCGGGCGGCAGCATTCGGCAAAGTAAATGTTGCACAGTTTGAGTTGAGAGTTTCTGAATGTAAGGGAAATATGACAATCAGTTAAAATTGTGAAAGTTGCAATTTTTTTTGGTTTGGAGGCGGCAGCTGGAGGCGGCGGCTGATTAAAAGTGGCCTATCTTTTCCAAATTTTAGTCAGCTATCAATATAGTGAAAGAATTAGATCGCTATGTCTTCAGGTTCATGTTTTACATCTATCTCTCACTTTGGGGGCGGCGTGTGGGAGTGGCAGAGTTTGGCAAAGAAATTCTTGCACAGTTTGAGTCAAGAGTTTTTGAATGTTCGAGGTAAAATTATCAGCTAAATCAGTGAAAATTGTTGAAAGTCTCACTTTTTTCTTTTGGGGGCGGAAGCTGGAGGCGGCGCCATATCAAAAGTAGCCTATCCTTTACCATTTTCCGTCAGCTATCCATGTAGCGAAAAATTTAGATCGTTATGTCTTCGGGTTCATGTTTTTCATTTATCTCTTACTTTGGGGGCGGCGTGTGGGAGCGGCAGCGTGCGGTTGAGCAAATGTTGCACAATTTGAGTTGACAGTTTCTAAATGTTTAAGGGAACATCCCAATCAGTGAAATTTATGAAAGTTGCACTTTTTATCGTTTGGGGGCGGAATCTGGGGGCGGCGACTAACCAAAAGTAGCCTATCTTTCCCCATTTTTAGTCAGCTATTTATATACCGAAAGAATCAGATCGCTATGTCTTCGGGTTTATGTTTTTCATTTTAAAGTGATTGGGGGCGGTTTTTAGCAGTTTTTTCATGTCGGCGGCGCATATTGAAGACGGAATGTTTCTTGGCTTACGTTTATAAGTGGCAACTATGTATTATTCAAAAAATGAGAACACCAGAGCATCAGGTCTGGTAGAAAGTGCAATATTATGTTATTTCAAGTTTATCGGGGGCGGTTTTCTCTATGTTGGCGGCGCAATATGGACATCCAATATAGCCTAGCCTTCCTTTGGGAGTGGCAGCTATGTAACAGCGAAAAAATTAGAAAGCTAGGTCGTCTAGTTTGGGAGGAGTTCGAGGAACGGACGGACGGACGGACGGACGGACAAAGCGGTTGCAATAGCGATTTTCATCAAGATGGAAAATGCGCTAAAAATACCAGAGACCGGTCAGGGACCATTTTTGCAGAATTTACCCCTAGCAGGTATATTAACCGCAATACAATGCCTCTGGTGCGAAATCTTGCGTGGCGCAACATCTGGAATTGCAAAGGGGGGTCTTCTGAACACGTATGCCAAATTTCATGCTTTGATCACAAAATGCACAGATCATTCAATTTTTGGCCATTAACCCCGCCACTAGAGCGTATTGCTCGAAAACTATAATGGAAATCTGTTGTGGGGCGACACATAACTTTCCCGGCGGTATCCAGAGATTTCAGTAATGACTTTGATCGAAGTGTCCCTTCGGGTGGGAAGTTAGAATTTGAGAGAAAGATTGAAAATATTTGCAAGAAATTGAAAACTTTGTCAGGAAAATTTTTGTTTCCAGAGAAAACCTCAATTTTTTTCCAAATTATCTTATTGTGGAAATCGTCAATAAGGCTTCACTTTAAGCTCCATCATCTAAGTCCGGTCTCGATAACTGAGGCCGGTTTTATATTTCCAGCAGGAAAATTTCCGGGAAATTGGAGAAAAATTGTTGGAAAATGTTCAAGAACCAGTTATCTGTTCTTTAAAAACAAATGGTGGAAATGTGTTCATGGAATAAAAAGTTAGAAAATTTGCAGTTTTTCCAGAGAGAAAAACTCGAACACCGTGGGTCCAATTTTGAAAATTTTTCCTCCAAAAATTAACTCAATCTTTTCTCCAACACAACACTAGTGACACTTCTGTTTGACAGATGACAAGCCAAAAACTGATCAGCTCATTTAACAGCAAGACCCTGTCTGTATACCAAAATTCAAGTCGACCAGACTACCGGTTCGGTAGCTATCGTGTCAGAACGTTTTTCCTGCATCCTGCATCATCACATAACTTTTCCTTGGACGGGCTGGAAAAGTAATATGAAAAAATGAATAGATCACTCTTGTAGGAAATTTTGTCAGCTTCAATTTTTACACGATCACTTTTTGACTAGGGCCAACCGTTTTCGAGATATAACCGAAAAACCAAAAACCGGTACCTTCTTCGTGCCCCCCTGCACCCCCCTCACCCCCTAGGTTTGGGGACTTTTCGTATGCTTACCTCCTAACAAGTCCAAACACAGCCCTGAAGTCAAAAATTGGGATCTCGGCATTTCCCTCTAGACCCCCTTCATTGACTGGACTACTATTGTGAATGGACAATGGGTCTGAGCCCCAGCCCCCTTCACTATTTTTTTTTTTCGAATGGCAACCCCCCACTTGTGATACATTACATAATTGAAAAGCCCTTGGGAAATGCTTTGCAGTGGTACCAATGAAAATCTCTTGGAAAATGCTTTACAGTGGTACCAATTACTCCATATTCTGTTTCGTAGTTTTGGAATAATTTGGAAAAAACTGTCTGATGGGTTTAGATTGATTCAAATGAATTACTCATTCACAATGAGTTAATAGCAATCGATATATATTCCCAACTTCTAAAAAGTTGGAAAGTGAATGATTTCTTACAGGTTGGAAAATGATGTCACTTTCGGACCACGGGCCGAAAGTGACGTATAAAGAGAGGTGATCTGATCTGAACAGCTGTCGCGGAGCGCGGAAGGTTGATGGATGCATTGTTTGAAAAGGTTGCCTATGCCTACCTGATAAAAACGTTTGACGCGAAGAACCTCAAATAAAGCCAATTATTTGCATTTAAACTGGATCATTGTGAATAAAGTCCTATACATACCACGGAGTAGAGCGTCATTATAGCCTACGGGATGCTATCTCACCTCGGCGCGCCTCGGTAATATATTGAATCCCTTGGCTGTAATGAGACCCTTCCCACCTCGGTATGTAATATACTATTACTCCACAATAAATCAAATTTCAACTGCTTGAAATTAAAATGAAAGACCGAATGTTCACAATAAGTGTTCAAAATGATTAGGGTTGTTTTCAAAGCAATAATAAAGCCTGTTCTCGAACTCTTGTCGAACGTTTTCGAAGGTTCCTTTTTCGGTAATTATACGCCGCAGTTCTTGAGGCGACTTCGGCTGAGTTATAAGAACAAGACTTCAAGTAGTGATCCCACAGAAATAAATCTGGAGGAGTCAAGTTCGGTGATCTGGGAGACCCTTTTAAGGGTTCTCTTCTGCCAATAATCCATCGATCTGTATGATGATCATATTGGGACGCGATTGGACCTATATTTACTTTCAACAATAAGAGAAAAGTAATATTGCAAACCCAAATCTAGCATTTGCTGGATTCAGTCAGTCTTTAATTTTTCACGAGCTGTGGAAAAAGATACAAATTACATCCATAATTGCTCTTTCCATGCGTAACGCTTATTGCCACTCGGGCGCAAAACAAATCGTTCATCACGCTTTGATTTTTAATTTTCCAACAATGCGGCCTCTCTCTTTTTCAATAAGCGCAAAAGTCGCTTCACTCATAATGCCATAAACCGAGGGCCGGCACACAAATAAAAATTCTCATCAACAACCAACATAACAATGAATATAACGTTCGCCGGCTAACCAAATATCAGTAATATGCCGACCCGGTTGAGAAGCAATAAATAAATACCAGAATCAAATAAAGCAAAACAGAGCGCTTAAAAAAGTAATTACACATCAAACGAATCCCAGAAAAATGCGGTTGGAATTCATATTGTTTTCATAACATAACGAGTCGTATCTGGCTGGGCTGCGGTGCGATATAAACTGTCATATATCAAGAGGAGCGACGAGCAGCGGCGCAAGGGTGGCACTCAGGAGGGACACGCGCGTCCCCTTACTGTCCCCGTGACATGATTGACTATGTTAATATCATTTGTCGGCAGATCTGAAAGCAAGTCAAGCACCCGAGCTAAATCTGCTCTTCAGATTATATTGGGTCGGTGTGTCCGGACGCTGATGCCAAGCATCGGGCTGTCATTAGGACCCCGAGATTTAATACTTCCACGCGCTGCCCGCCCGCCACCTTGGAGCTTCTCGCGTTTTTAAATTTCCTTTATTAATTCGTTGTTTGTTATTAAATGTTCTTTTTTCGCGAGTTTTTCTGACCAAAAATGTCAAGGGTGGTTTTGTAATATTCGTCTCGAACTCGAAGGACTTTTTGAAATAGTGAAATTTAAATTGCCTGCCATCGTAAGAGTCCGCGAACGGTGAAAGGTGGGAGAATTCACTGGCGGCTCCACGGGGGGTACGACGGTACGGCCGTACCCCCTGTTGCAAATCAGGGGCGCCAGACGTCAAGCTTATAATTTTAAAAAGAAATCCACAAGTAGTACCGATGGATTACTCTTTGTAAAAAATAATTAACGTGATAAAAACTCGCCAATGAAATTGATAATGTTACCTGTGGAAATTCGCTCTGGGCGTCGCGCGATAAAATCTTTGGAACTATTCTCATAACATCTATGAAGGTGGAAAGAACTTCTACTCACAACCACCATAATCATTGTTCATTAGTGACTTTTGAAAATGTTGGAAAATAAACCATTACGAACCTCGGTATGTGATGTACTATTACTCACAACCATTATGGTAATTGATTCATTACATACTATGTAAGAGGGCGGGAAGTCACTCATTACTTACTCCGCGGGAAAAGAAGAAATGGTTTCTTCGGAAGATACATTCCAGAATAATGCATTCAACCAAACAATGAGTAAGTAAATCCGTATTCCTTTTGAGCCAAGTTTCAGAAAAATTGATTTGCCAATTGGAAGCTATGGCAAAAAAATATTTTCTAATCTGCTGAGGGCTAGAGCCTCCAAGCTCCGCCAGAACCAAAAGTTGGTCTACGATGACTGAAGACTGACTAAATACCCTGTTGGTGATTACAGAAGAGGCAGATAGGTGTAAATTCAGTTTTGTAGAATAGATACGTAGAAAAGAGTTCAATTTATATTATCAAAACCAAGTGGTTGTCATGATCGTTTTTCTTTGAAAAACGCTTATGAATCAACTACATATAGGGAGTTCGAGTAAAGTCATAAAGAGAAGCAGGGGCGTACCCACGGGGGAGGGATGAAGGGTATAAATCCCCCCCTAAAGGCTTCGACCAATATCCCCTGACGAATTATGATTTGATTGATTGCTTGATACCTACTTGACAGGTATCATTCTGTTTCAAAAACAGAATTTAGGTTATGTTTTTTGAATAGTTTTGCACTTTTGAGTTTTGCCTGAGCCTCGAATGGAAGAGAACAAAATGAATTAGAGAGGCTCTTCTTTCTTCTGCTTATTATTGTCAATATTATTATTACTATTATGCCCAAAAATTTTCGGCTGCGGCGCTAGTGTTTGGTGGCTGAGGTCGTCCAGTACAGAGACGATACACAAAACCTCCTCGACCCCCCTTCCTTGTCCATAAATCTGGGTACGCCACTGGAAAGAAGCATGGGGCTCATTTTGATTGTAGCCCTTACCTTAAGGGCGCCTGGTCGGGGAACCGTATACCCCCTGTTCGAAAATGCTGGAGCCGCCAGTGTGGGAGATTGAGATTTGTGAAAGTGTGGCGAAACTAAAGTGCTCGCCAATGGGCTACTTGCCCAAATTTTTTTTATTGGCTTAATCGAAAGTATGGGCAAAAATATTGTACCCGTATTTTTTCTTTTTCCTAAATTCCCAAAATTGCGGCCGTAGTGTCTGTTTTAAAAATATATTTGTGACGTCACAAATATACTAAAAACTAAACAAACAGCACTGTTGGGTTGAAAACTCAAAAAACAGTTAGAGTGGCTTGACAATATTTGAAAAATACAGACAGAAAAATTTCACTAAAGATTCCCGACTTTTACCAACCTTTTGAAGAAAAAAATCGAAAAAAAAATCTTTTTAATCAATGGATATATTTTCCGGAAATTTTCAGAAAATACTATTTATTACTCTTGTTGATGATTGAAAGTGTTTCCAGTCAAATCTGTTTCATTGGCAAGTACCCCATTGAAATGGTCCACCCAAAAAATACAGTCACATTCAAAGTGTCATACCTTTCGAATAAATAAACTATTTTGAATCGTTTTATGTTTTCTGATTAGCTCACGTATTGGACTACAACATGTCATGGGCAGGGCCGATTCTGAGTGCTGTGCTGGGAGTGCCCCTGCACAAGGGCGGCCAAAATTCAAGGGCGGCGAAAAGTCGCCCAATTTTTTCTAACGAAAAATTGAGAGTTGAAAAAGGAACTGATGTTATGATTTTCGAGACCAAAGGCGGCCGCCCTGCGTCAACTATTATAGATATTAGACTTCTTTCTTGGATAAGTATCTGAGAAAGGGCAAGAATTTTCATCTCTTGGTAACATTTCGGATAGTCTGTTTGGCTGATGAGCTTTGCGCTCTACGCTCTGCGCAGGGTTTATTTGACAAATAGCCTATTCAAAACTTTTCAAGGGAATGAAAATACCCTCGGAAATACCGACCCTTGGTATAGGTATACCTAGTATCTACTACTCATAGACCTGGTGCTCACCTTTTATATACCAAATATGTATTAGGTTTGTCATAAGTTCTTTTTGTTTTCAGAATTTTGCAAGTTGTTGTGTTTTCAAGATTATAGGTATGTTACCAATGATTATGACCTTCTTCTGGGTTTTGCCTTGTTATCAATAAACAACCATCTATTTGAACAGCTTTTTTTGATTCCATTTAACTACTAAATCAATATACTTACCTATGAATTAGTATAAGTGCCCAAAAACTCATCTATAGGGTATGCCGAGGGATATGCTGAAGTGAGGTGACCATGGACGCACCTTGATCCTCAGCGCAAAATAGATTATAATTGTTCATAATTTTGTTTAGAATGAGGGGGGCTTTGGCGGTTTTAGGCCTGTAAAAGTGAAAAAAATCGCCTGCGGCGCAATTTCTAGAGAGCCCGGACGCCCCCGGTAGAAAATGGAGCGGTGGTGGCCGAGTGGTACAGGTGATGGCAAGCCAAACCATTCGCGCTGCCCTGTGTTGGTTCGAATCCAACTTCATCCATGGATATTTTGTGCCGTCCCCGAAGTTGCATGGTAGAGCAGCTTATAGCTGAATGTCGCCTCGTAAAATAAGACAATTAAATAAATAAATAAATAAATAGATAAATGAATAAAAAATTGGTGCGGGGTTACAGCTGGCGGGCGGCCAAATATTTTTTGCACAAGGGCGGCTGACGAGCCAGAATCGGCCCTGGTCATGGGCCGTTCATGATACAGGTGTTTCGTATCAATTATACAGGGCGCTCAATCAGGTACCGCAAAAATGGAAAAGTTTGAACTGGTCCCATTTCACAAAAAATAATTTTTGGTTTTCTCCTAGTGTTTCAGGAGAGTTATTATAACCATAACTCGAATCGTTTTCAATTTTTCTTGCCTATCTGCTTCAATTACAGGGTGATCTCAGAAATGTAACCTTTTAGTTTTGCAGTAATAACTTTATTCGTTGTTGGCCGATTTTGGAAAATGAGGGCTCTAGTTGAATCTAAAGGCTCAGACAGGGGTGGATTTGGCAATAGGCAAAGTAGGCACGTGCCTAGGGCGGCAGATCCAAGGGGGCGGCATCGATATCGTCTTCTTGAAAAAAAAATGCGTGGTTTTATCTTTATTTGACGAAATTCGCGTTCGCAAAAAAAAATTATGTTCAATTTTTGTTGATTTGTGTCAACTATTGATGAAAAACCACTTATTATCATTAACACTTAACAGAGCAGTTAGTGCTCTAAGAATATAAACACAAACTAGTTCTCTGGAACGCACCTCTCTAAGGGGAAGGGGCGGCCAATTCAGTCATGCCTAGGGCGCCACGAAAGCCAAGTCCGCCCCTGCACATACTTCAAATAGCTTAGGTACAATGTAGGAGACATGCCTCTGACTCCTCTGAGTTCCAGACCTCTGACTGTCTAGTTCGCTTTCATCGTGGTGTTGTCGGCCTATACACTCCTGGGTTTTCAGGGCCTTGCGAGCGCGAGGCGCGAGCAGGATGTCAGGATGCCTCCTACGAGGCTACGAACGCTTACCCCTCGTTGAGTACTCTTTTGTTTTATCGCACTGTAGAGATTCGCCTCGAATAGCGTGGCAAGAAATCTTTTCGTAGTGTCATATAGCTTTTTCCATTATTTGGTCCAAGCCTTAGGCCTGGAAGTAGTTTTTAAGCTCAGTTGTATTCCATAGATTGTGAACTCAATTCAACTGTAATGTACTTAAGTCCATTCGGTGTACGTCTCTTATTTGCGAACCTTACAAATTGTCGTGAAGAGATATAATTGCCGGCCAGACGCTTTGAAAGACAACAATAAGGGCTTTATCTATTATCGTAATTCGATAGCTTCACGCGGTGCGAGTGCCTGCCGCAGTGGCTCATGTTATCACGAAGGGCTTTTGAGCCCTGAAAGGAGCGCCCAGCAAGGAAAGACATTAGGGACGGTGTTCAATTGGTAAAACAAGCGTTGCGAAATCAATCCCTGTGGGTTTATTCTTTGACGGATTGTTACCATTTTGGTCTCTTTCGAAAGCTACAAGGATGTACTTTGATTTGAGCCCATTGGCAATTCTGAAATATAATTTTATTTTGAAAATTTTGACATTTGAAAAAATTATTTTTGGATTTTGGGAATGCCAATGGGCTCAAACCAAAGTACATCCTCGTAGCTTTCGAAAGAGACCTAAATGGTAAGAATCGGCCAAGGAATAAAGTCACAGGGATTGATTTCGCAACGCTTCTTTTACCAATATGACTCCGTCCTTAATAAGTTCGTTATTCGTAGTTGAGTACTAGGTACAGGTCACATGGTACAGGTAGTGTTATGGACCCACTGTTGCTACTTCATCATACCATCATACTATTAGTACAATGAGTTTCATAATTTTTGTAATATCTTTTTTTTTAATTCACTTGTTCATGGCTGAAAAGGCGGAAGGAACAATAAAGCATATTTATTTTATCTATTTATTTATTTTACTATTAGTACAATGCTATCTTTCAGTTTTCATCGCGATCACTTTTCCTATTATGTACCTATGTACCAGCTTCAATGTTCACTACTGAAGTATCGCATCGAGTATCGCATGTTCCACAATTGTCATTAATAATTCTTCTTTTTCTTCCAGACTTATTTTCTTCCTATTATTTTTCTCCTAAACGATTCTTTCCCTGTAAATGTATGATTTTCATCATGCAGCATGCCAGCTGCTACTCCTTCAAACCTTGTCTTGGACATCTCCGGCATCCGCAGGTTGATTACTCTGGAATTTTACAAATTCCCTCTGTAGTCGTAGCCTGAATTTCTCCCAATTATTCCGCTTCTAACACCAATGTTACAAGTTTTGAAATGTGGCGTCAATGCCAACTGTATAATCTGCACCTACTGTAATATTTATTATTGCGATATTGCGTATTACCTACATGTTTACGCTAGTTCACAATTAAATATCGCTCATGACTTCGCCCTAGATCTTCGCTCGCAAAGTCGCACACTCGGTCGCTGACGGTTGAACTGAACTCAACTTTGCCTGTTCCATTCTTCGAGCGCTTCTTCAATTTTTCTAAATCTTCGGAACGTTTACGGCGAAAAATATCGAGGTGAACAGAAGTTATGGGAAAAGATGCAAAACTCCAACAGATTGCAGTCTCCTTTGCCATTCCTCGCAATACGGATAAGGATACGTTTTGGTAAAAGAAGATTGTACTTGTTAATCGTCAAAACGTTGAAACGAAATGCAACAATAATGATAATTTCCGACCGAGTGCGGCCGTTATTGCATATTAAATAATAAAATCATACGAGTAATTAAATTAGGGGTGGCTTTTGATGTTGTTAGGTATTCAATGCAGCGCAAAATATAAACGGCACTCGACTCGTTGGCGCAAACTTATTATCAAAGGGTGGTAGATGATTTCCGAGCGCATGGGTCCGGGGGGTCGTAATAACCATGTCATACCGCCGGTCTTTTGTTGAATCTGTTTGTGAATATTTTGTAATTGTCGTGCTCGCGTGTGGATGTGCAATTCTACTTGTTCATTTGTCGCACCACTGCACTTCGTGTCATTCGCTTTTAAACTAATTTTTACATACGTTTCAATGATTGGAGAACTGAATCCTATTTGAATACAATTAGAGGACTATTAGGGGTGGAATTTATTCATCAGCTGAATACCTCCGTTAGCAATTGGCTATCCACCCATCTACTCATCAACCCTTCTAAAAATGAGTACCTTATAACTTTACATAGTTACCTTTCTTTTAATTGACACATACCTTTGAGTAGGTATATAATTATATATATACCAGATTAGATCCCGAAGTGAAGCAAAGGCATATTCATTAGCAGGGCTGAGCAAAATACTTCGAAAAATGTATTTAAATACAAAATACAAAATACACGATCCAAGATAGTCGAAATACAAAATACAAACTACTTGTTGAAATGTCTTCAAAATGCAGAATACAAAATACGTATTTTGGAAAACCAAGAAATTTCAAAATACAAAATACAATCTAGGTATTTCAAAATACAAAATACGTATCTACGTATTTCAACAATTTTGTTGAAAAAACCGGGAAATAACATACACTCTATTGATTTAGTCGCAACAATAAGTAAATTATTATTGACTATAAAAAGACAAATAAAACAAACATAAAGTAAAGAAAGCTTCATGTTCAAACCTATTTGTCCTTCAAACCTATTCATAGCTTCATTTATCAATTCTTCAAAATCACAAATGTTGCTTCCTTTGAGGACAACCAGCTTTTCCAAAATATTGTCCGACAAGACGACTCCGTGGCGCAGGTGGTTATGTCGCTGCCTGCGGTCACGAGAGCCCCGGGTTCAATTCCCGGAAGGAGTCTGGATGTTTGTGCTGTCTAAGTTGCTATCTTTCACTATCATTGAACCGAGTAAATAAAGGCAAAACTCCTATGGCCAATGTGCGCCAATAAGGAGAAAAACAATTTTAATTTTTTTTTAATATTGTCTGACATCCGACATGGAACCTCTCGTGGCTGACAGGATGCACTCATCAGTAAAATGTAAAACGTAAAAGAAGTAATCGAACTTATTATCGATCCCAAATAGTGTGCGAACGCAAGAAATGGCAATGGGGTAAAGTATAGTAGTTACTTATTACCAAAACAGTCTCAGCCCAAACAGACTACAGAGCATGAGAAACAAATATATTTTGTATTTTGTATTTTGAGAATCAAAATACTTTCCCGAAAAATGTATTTTGAATACAAATTACTGTCTGCCTGAACTATTCCAAAATACAAAATACAAATACTTCTCAATCAAATGTATTTAAATACAAAATACAAAATACTCAAATTATCATGTATGTATCATTAGTATTTGAAATACCGCCCAGCCCTGTTTATTAGTGGACGTGGCAGTAAAAAAAAAACAAGTTGCAAATGATGATAAAGGCAAACCACTTTGCAGGATCGTAACTAAGACCTAATAAACAATTTGACCCACAGTGCTTTTTTTTCATCCCTTAGGATTTTAGTGGGGACGACATCGACAGTCCGCGACGAAAACCCCTTGGATACTGAACTTTTGAGTAGAGTTATGAAACTTGGCACATAGTTTCTAGGGACCATAACAAGAAATTCCGTCCGATGTTCCCAATTTTATTTTCGACGGAATCCGTTATACATATAGGCCCTTTTTCCAAAATGGCGGATAAATTTTGAAAATTGGCGATTGGTGGTACAGTGGTGCGCAAAGTATCAATTCCTAACATTTTGACCATGACAAGTTGATTTAAGCCATCCCTGATTCGATCCGTCTGATATTTTGGTCATTTGGGCCTTTTTTCCAAAATGGCAGCCAAACTTCGAAAGTTGGCATTTGGTCGTATAGTGGCCTGCAAGATATCAATTCTTGACATTGCGACCATGACAAGTCGATTAAAGCCTACCTCGACTCCATCCAACCTAAATTTTGGCCTCAATTCTCAATTATAGTGCTGATATTGAAAAAAAAAAAAAATTCTAGAAGGGTTGTGCATGAAAAATCACTTCTTGGACTTTCTGTGTGTCCAACATGTGAGTAATCCGGAGAGCAGAATCACTACATTTTTGCGAAAAAATGAAAGGCTTTCCCCCATTGGAAAAACCTATTTCACGGATGTATAAAACTGTCAAAACCATAAAAAATGTTGAAAGTACATAGATACTAACTGCAAGAAGTTGTTTAAAGATTTTTTTATCAGTGCAGAAGAAATTTGGCATGTTGATTAGGAATAAATTCTTGCAACGTTTAATTTTCTGCATAAGAGAGAGCGTCCCACTGATGCAGAGCATCTGAGTCGACTGTGCGCGCTGATATGGGATGCATTTATTTGAAAATTTGCACGTTTGCACAAAGAATCAATTCGTAACATTTTGACAATGACGAGTTGATTCAAGCTACCTCCGCCTCGATTCAGCTTCTATTTGGGCCATTAAGGTCTTCTTACCAAAATGGCATCCAAACTTCGAAAATCGGCAGTTGGTCGTATAGTGGCGTACAAGGTATCCATTCCTGGACATTTCGATCATTGCGAGTCGATTAATACCCTTCCCGACTCGATTTGACTCAAATTTTGGCCTCAATCCCCATTTATAGTCCTATCGGTGAAGATCTTGTGGCATCAAAACTGCAAGAAATTTCGAAGTGTAATTGTTTGTATATGTACGGAAAGGGATCGAGATTGAGAGATTTGAGCAAACGACAATCACAGTGTTCCTCTTATTAAATCATAGTACTGTTTATAAAAGTTTCTGCAAGTTTCTAGTGTATTCAAGGCTCAAAGATCTCTCCTCGAGGTCTTGGTTTGTCCCATGGACACCACTGAAAAACAGCAAACAGGTACACGCCATAGAGCACAGATTCCTCATTCACCGTTATTTCTGGTAACGTAATATGTAACCTGAACCTTACTCATCTTTCAGCACAAATACTCGTTCAAATACAAATTCTGAAACAACTTGCAGTTGGTATGTATAGTAGGTTCACTTGTAGGTACTGTGACTCTAGTTGGCGGGGCAAATTTTCTACTTTTATTTAGCATTGTAGGCTTGCCGCCTTTTCACCTGGTGTGAAACTGACTTCTCTGGAAGTGAAGTTATATTTCTTATCAAATCGATATTAAAATCTTGGAAAACTGACCTGGTCATAAGTGGACGTGCGACTAGGGGGGCGCAGAGCTGTGTTACCGTCATGTAGACACCAAAAGAGCACGGGGCGGCCGCAAATTAAGTCATCTTGACGGCGGCCCATTCAGGGTCGACAAAAACTCGTCCCGGTAGCCCCAAAACAAAAGCAAATTGCAAATTTTAGGTACTTACATCAATTTCGGTCCAATACACAACTTTGAGCGGCTGGGTTTTTTGAAATTTGGTTTCATTTACTTTTTACACGTAAATTCTTTTGCCAATGACAGACTGCACGGCGATCCTTGTATCGCCCATAATTCTTCAGGGTTTGACTTGTATTTTTGACTGGAAGAGGCGAAAGGGTTGATGATTGCATGGGGCCCCTATTTTGGACGAAGGGCATTGTACAATCTTTAATTTGAAGCATCTAAAGTTGAACCGGCTTCAAGAGGTTAGGAATATTTTTTACAACTGTCAAATGTCAAGGCTCTCTTGATTTATTTGTTCATTGGCGAAAATTAAAAACAAGTCGAAAAATTGTTACATTTTACCAATAAAATGGAAAAAAGCGTCAGACATCACGTCCCGCAAAAATGTTCCGGCTATCTGCAAAAGAAATACGCAAAAAATGTGTTTCAAAACTGGTCCGGCCAGAGCAGCCAACTGCAAATTTTTGGGGATTTTCTATATTTCACATTTGTAAACTTATAAACAAAATCTCACAGCCGACTAGAATCACGGTACAAGTGAACCTACTTTATATACTTCCGACATTTTTTATGGTTTTGACAGTTTCCTACATGCGTGAAATGGGTTTTGCCAGTGGGGGTGGAGCAAGAGTGGAGCAAGAGTGGAGAGCCTTTCATTTCTTCGGAAAAATGTAGTGATTCTGCTCTCCGGATTACCCACATGTTGGACACACTGAAACTCCAAGAAGTGGTTTTCCACAACCATTCGCAAAATAAATAAAAAATTTCAATATCAGCACTATAATTGAGTATTGAGGCCAAAATTTAGGTTGAATGGAGTCGGGGTAGACTTTAATCGACTTGTCATGGTCGAAATATCAAGAATTGATACCTTGCAGTCCACTATACCTACGACCAAATGCCAACTTTCAAAGTTGGGCTGCCATTTTGGAAAAAGGCCCAAATGACCACAATATCAGACGGATCGAGTCAGGGGTGGCTTCAATCAACTCGTAATGGTCAAAATGTTAGGGATTGATACTTCGCGCGCCACTGTATGACCAATCGCCAATTTTCAAAATTTGGCCGCCATTTTGGAAAAAGAAGGCTGTATAACGGATTCCGCCAAACAAAAATTTGGGTACATCGGACGAAATTTCTTCTTATGGTCCCTAGAAACTATGTTTCAGTTTCATAACTCTACTCAAAAGTGCAGTATCTAAAAGCGTACCAACCCCACTATTAGAATCCATAGCCTTTTTCAAAATGGCTGATATTATCTAGGGGCAGAAGGTATCAAATAGCGTGATGGTGATGTCCAGCTTCGTGAAAATATATGGGGCTGGGGCTATGTCTCAATCGGTTTTTGGGATATCAAAGACAATGAAAAAAATGATGGAACACTGACATCTATCGCAGGCAAATTTGGTGGAGGCGCCGAAATGAATTCAGTATGGTCATAAGGAAATTGCTGTAACAACCAGCTGGTTTTCAACGGATTTTGACACAAGATATCTCATTTTGTAGAGAAGTAAATTCTTCTTGTTATTTTATACTTTCCATTGAAAAAAAACTTGGATGAATGATAAAATAGTATTATGATACGAGTTTAATAAGACGAAGTTTGTCACACGACTGTTTTTGAGGCACGACGAACGCAGTGAGGAGGGTCCCAAAGAAAGGAGTGTGACGAAACGTCTTATTAAACGAGTGCAATATACTATTTTATCTATTTCGCCGCAAATATTTGGAAGAAATTGGGAAATTCTAGAGGTAGAATTGCCTTTCAGGGTCATAAAAGTCAAGCGCCAGTACGACACGCATTTGCGTGTCGAAAAGTGGCCAGTACGATACGGGAATAGATAAAAACTTATTTTCGATTTTCATGAAATTGGTCTTATTTGCAGACTTTGATGTGTCCTCTCTAAATTTGCACTTTTCAGAAATAATGTCAATTTCATAATAATCAATAGTATGTTATTATACGAGTTTAATAAGACGAAGTTTGTCACACGACTGTTTTTGGGGCACGACGAACGCAGTGAGGAGGGTCCCAAAGGAAAGAGTGTGACGAAACGTCTTATTAAACGAGTGCAATATACTATTTTATTTATTTTGTCTCAAATATTTGAAAAAATTTGGAGAATTCTAGGGGTAGCAAAGCCGTTCAGTGTCATAAAAGTCGAGCGCCAGTACGACACGCGTTTGCGTGTCGAAAAGTGGCCAGTACGATACGGGAATAGATCAAAATAATTTTAATTGAATTTTTTTTTTCAACATTCCTCAAAGTCTGTTGATCGCATTTTGTAGAATTTTTCATGTAGCTTCCGAATAAGACGTCAGATTTTGAAAAAAATCTATACAGTATGGGCCGTATTCATACCTCGCTTTTAAGCTAAAAGCGCTTTAGAGCGATGCGCATTTAGGGGCATTTCTTAGATTTCAGTGTTCAAAAATACAAATTAACTCGCAAATTAATTGCAATTAAGGACGGAGTCATATTGGTGAAATAAGCGTTGCGAAATCAATCCGTCTGGGTTTATTGCTTGACGGATTCTTACCATTTTGGTCTCTTTTGAAAGCTACAAGGATGTACTTTGGTTTGAGCCTATTGGCGTTTCCGAAATCCAAAAAAAAATAATTAAATTTTGACATTTGAAGAAATTATTTTTAGATTTTGGAAATGCCAATGGGCTCAAACCAAAGTACATCCTTGTAGCTTTCGAAAGAGACCAAAATGGTAAAAATCCGTCAAGAAATAAACCCAGACGGATTGATTTCGCAACGCTTATTTTACCAATTCAACACCGTCCTTAAGTACATACAATCGCTCCAAATCGCAATAATGTATTTTTGAACACTGAAATATGGGAAATGCCCCTATATTCGTATCGCTCTAATAGCGCTTTTAGCTTAAAAGCGAGGCATGAATACGGCCCTATGACCATTTTATAAATGAATAAGGCGCTACAGAGGCCCCTTGGTTTTAGAATATACCTGCAAAATTTCGATCGATTCTATTGATCTATTCGTGAGATATGGTCGAGAAAGTACATCTAAACTTGAACTATGTCGGTTACTTCGTGGGACTTCAGTAAACATCAAGGCATGCAAAGAAATGCGATAACTTTTTTAGAAACAGCTCCAAATACTCAATTTTTTGGGAGCGACCTAGAGAAATATGTAAGAAATGAACGATAACTAGAAAATTTTGCTATCTTTACTGCTTCATACAAAAAATAGTAATATCCCTAACTTCTTTCGATCAGTTTACTTTGAAATGTCAAAAATACAGCGTCTTCTCATGTGGAAACTTAATTTGAATCACCCTTTACTTTTCTTTTGGATAACTCCACAAAAAGAAGTCCAACGGGGTTAGATCGGGACTTCTTGGAGGCCAAAACTGATGACCCCAAATCATCGGGGTTACCTTGAAGGGAAAGTACTCGCCACAGCACCTGCTGCACTGCATGATTTGAAAAACAATGTTCGGAAAGAAATGGCGGCTCTATTCCAGCTGATATGATTATGTGTGAGCGAACTCTGGAGAGCTGCAGATACCAACTTGAAGACGTGTATTGGAGAGAGGGAGGACGTCTTAATAATGCAGCCTTACATACGTACATAAGGCTTGGATTTGGATGGAGCTGCGCTCTGGTGGTTTGAGGACTACTTCAATAACCGATCCCAGGTTGTGCGGATTGGAAGTAAAACATCACAAGAAAAAACTATAAGACGAGGAGTTCCCCAGGGCAGCGTGCTCGGGCCACTGCTTTTTGCCATCTTCACTGCTGACCTTCAAGCCCAGTTGTCCGGGAGCGGCACATCAATCCAGTTCTTCGCTGACGACACGCAGCTGTACCGTTCATGCCGCCCAGGGGCTGTGAATGAAGCTATAGCTTCAATTAACATGGATCTGGAGAAAGTGAGTGCGTGGTCCAGTGCTAGTGGTCTGTTGCTCAATCCCGCTAAATCGGTAGTGATGTGCATAGGATCTAAAAATGCTCGTGATCGTGCAATGATAAGCAAAGACTGTGATATTATTATAAGCAATTGTGTGATAGATTTCAAAGATCATGCCAGAAATCTGGGAGTAGTCTTGGATTCAAATTTATGTTTTCACAAACATGTCAATAATTTATTACGTAATGCAAATTTTAAATTGAAATCTGTCTACCAATTTAAAAAATACTTGGACCAGGATGTGAGGTGGAAACTAGCAGACGCCTTGTTGTTGTCCCCATTCAATTATTGTAGTAGTGCGTATTATACCTTTCTGACTGCAGAGTATAAAAACAAAATCCAGAAATTCCAAAATAAATGTCTTCGTTTCGCCTTTGATGATAGATATAGAGAACATGTTACACCTATCTATAACGCAAACTGTATTCTGAAGATGAACGTATGGCGCGATGTGACGGAGAAAAAGTGTCCACCCTGGCCGGGACTCGAACCCGGGTCTTCCATTTGCCGGATGGATACTCTGACCACTAAGCTATCGAGGGAGACAACAGTTCCTCCGTCACATGCCCACATGAGAGCCGCCACAGTACTCCCCCTCCAGAGACGTCGTTCGTCTCGTATGTACCTCTGCGTTCGCCGTACTTATGGATCATCGACCGTTGTTCAGTACCCCCCACCTAGGGCGACGGATAGGACGTGGGTGGACGTAGGACAGAGAGTGGCGGTGCTGTTTACTTGTTTGTTGCTTGATTTGTACCTCTTTGCCTTCTGCATGTGCGTCGTTGCTTGCTTTGTACCTGTTTGTTTGAGTTGCATGTTGCGTGCGTGCTGCTTTTGTTCGGGGTCACCATTTATGGCGCGATGTGACGGAGAAAAAGTGTCTGCCCTGGCCGGGACTCGAACCCGGGTCTTCCATTTGCCGGATGGATACTCTGACCACTAAGCTATCGAGGGAGACAACAGTTCCTCCGTCACATGCCCACATGAGAGCCGCCACAAACGCAAGGTTTGAGATACAGTATGGCTGTAGTATATACAATGTGCTAAAGACGGGTGAACCAGGAACACTGCATAATTTGTTGCTGACGCCTTCCACATTCCGAAACATAAAACTAATGAAGTTAAGGGCTCATTTGAATACTGGGCACCTACTTTTGTGAATAAAAATTTGAAGTTGTTTGCGGAGGCCTCTTCAGTACAAATTCTTGAAAAACAGTTGAAGAATAATGCTTTACTTGAACAAAGAAATAGTTTATGAAGGGTTTCAGATTTTCCATTTATCGTTACCTATGCTGATGTTTTTAGCTCTTTTGACTTACTGAAATGTGATATTTCTGGTTGTGAAATACTTTTGTATTGTGTCTTTTGTGTAAATACTTTTATTATTGTTATCGCTTGTTGATCAGGAAAGGTGGAAGAACAGCTTGTGCTGAACCTTCTCCAGAATCTAAATGTAATTTTTTTTTTATTCAAATAAATTATCATTACATAAATTTCTCAAGCTTTTAGGTCGGGACTGCTTTTAAAAAAGTCGAAGAAAATAATTTCTCATACTTTCTTACTGACTGTTTTAAAAGCGGCGCGAAGTTTTGGACACCTGTACGTTTAGATATTACTGTTATTCCTGATATTCTCTATCCCCGGCGCTTTTCTTCATCATGCGTCCTAGGCATGAAAGCTACAGGGGTGTACTTTGGTTTGAGCCTACTGGCATTCCCAAAATCCAAAAAAAAAAATTAAATATCGAAATTTTCCATTTTTTTTTTTGATTTTGGAAATGACAATAGACCCAAACCAAAGTATATCTTTGTAGCTTCAAGAGTGGTAAATTTCTGTCAAGGAATAAACCCACAGCGATTGATTCCACAAGGTCTTATTTTGCCAATTCAACTCCGTCCTTAACATGATAAAAATAGGGATACCCTGTGCAACAACGAGCTTTCTATCTATTACTTGATTGTGGCGAATGCACCATCGTCCTCACATGCATCGACGGCGGCGGCAAGCTCATCCTCTGTTGCCGTCAATGATCCAGTACGGGCGGTCTCTCCATCTTTCTTCTGCTCTCCTCTGCGACGTAGCAGTAACCCTGAATGTTTTCCAGGACGCTTTCGTTACAACATACAACGAACCATAGCCGCCCGCCGAACCCGTGGAATGCGAGGTATTTCAATTAATCCGAGAGTCAAAAGAGACGAGCGTCGCTTTATGCCGCCGCTGCGGGGCCGACCCGGTGAGGGTAAGCTAGCTAATATAATATCTCCAGTCCCGATTATCCTTGCATACACTAACGGGCATTGTGAGCCCGCCAGAGCCAGAACCCACGGATGGTGAAGGGGACAGGGAGGGTGCCTCTCCTCCCCCCTCTTGCCGGGTGCTTCCTGTCTCATCCTCCATCCATACACCGACGCCAACTAACGTGCCACGGTGATTCGGCGGCGGCTACGACGCTAATTTGCCTTCTCTCTGCTCATTAGAGGTCCCTCTGCCTCTGATTCGCCCCCGTCCATCCGTCGCCCGTTTTTCGGGCTTTTCTCATTACGGCACGGCATTACAGAGCACCGCGCGAGCTGCCCTCGACTCGTCTCCAATCTCATTAACCCTGTCCCCAGTGAGCCGTCTCGAAAGAACAGCCGTTAAAAAAATTTTATTTCTTTATTTTTGTGCGAAAACAATCAACGCAATGCGTAATGGGGTACCTATTTGACACAAGTTTACATACTTGTACTTGGGAATAATAAATACAGGAGGTGTCCCAGAATTATTGTCGGACAAAGTAACCGTAAACTGGGATATAAATTATAAAGTGGTCAAAGATTGAAGTGGCCCACCCAAAAAAAAATAATTAAGGTCAAAATGCCTTGAATTAGCTCTCGAAAAACTGCGAATAATTCAAAAGTTTTTTTCCCCTGATAGCTGCGTTCATTATCTATCACAACCTAGATGCCAAATTTCGTTCATATCCTTCGTATTTGAAATACAGGGCGTCGCGTCGCGTAAGGTTCTGAAAAACTTCAATGTTCGGATGACTCCCAGTTCTGAAAAAAAATTGATTTTTTTGAAATTGGTCCAGGGACGTTGGTACACTCATAGTTATGTCGAAACGGTTTTTCAATTTTCCGATTATCTTCTCAAATTACAGGGTAATTTAGAGAAAAAACAAGTTTTTGTTTCTTTGGTCATAACTATTTTCTTTGTGGCCGATTTTGGAAATTTTTGGCATGTTAAAGCTAAAACTTTAAGGAACAAGAAAAAAGGTTTGAAATTGATGCAAAACAAAAATTGAAAATAAGGGATTCCACCAAAATTGACGTAAATCTGAATCACCCCCGAAATCACATCTGAAGGTAGGTAGAACTCCAGAGGATCCAGTGTCCTTGCTTACCTGAAATCCGCCGTAACTAGGATGCGAAAATAACAAAATTTTCACAATTATATTATTCACGTCATTCAACTTGTCAAGAAATTAGAATTATGCCTATCCTAGGTCACGGCAGATTTCAGGTAAGCAAAGATACTGGATCTTCCTCTGAAAACCTGCAGTTGTAATTCAATTCCCTCACCAAGAAATCGTGTGTCATACAAACGGGGTACATCTTGAAATGACCATATTGGATGGTTCATTTGAAAGCAAATTGATTTCCGGCGAGTTCTATTTCCAGATGTGATTTGGGGGGTGATTTAGATTTACGTCACTTTTGGTGGAATCCCTTATTTTCAATTTTCGTCTTGCATCAATTTCGTCCCTCTATTCTTGTTCCTTAAAGTTTTAGCTTAAACATGAGCCTCTGATTTTCAAAATCGACCAGCTAAGAAAAAGTTATGAACAAAACAAGAAAAAGTTGTTTTTTTTTCAAATCACCTGTAATTTAAAAAGATAACCAGAAAACTGAAAAACCGTCAAGAGATATGAGTGTACCAACGTCCCTGGACCAATTGAAAGAAATCGATTTTTTTTTCCAGAATTGGGAGTCATCCATACTTCAAATCTATTATTTATTGATTCGTATCACTTTAAAACAGAAACCTTTCTCAATGGAGTATGTATTCGCGATTTTAACTACCGATGGGGGCGCTGTAAAGAAGATGGAGGATTGTAAGTTTTTCTGTCACCTGTCATCGTCCCTTGTATAACGGTTGTATTTGTGGTATTTGGGTAAATTAATTATTGATCGCTATTCAACAAAAGTTCATTCTCTTGAATAACTCGATCACCTGTACAAGTATTTGGGCAATTCGCGCGATTGTCAATGGCTATCTGACAGAAGCGACAGAACAGAAATTACGTAAAAACTTACAAACTAGGTTCGCCATTTCAGCCGCCAGAGGTCGTCTAGATTTTTGAAATCGCGAATAAGAAGACTAGGTACAAGATTTTCATCTTTGTTAAAAAAGTGCAATATTTGATTTGACCGTCGCTTGGAGGAAATTTTCCGACTGATGATGGTAAATTTTGGCAAGAGATTTCGGAAAAGATGGAGGTTCGAATTTCTGGTTCTATTTCACTTCTGCAAGTACCACGTCACCCGTCATTCGCACTAAAAATGTGTAAAATGAAGGAAAACTAGATTTAAAGATTTTAATTTACGTGACGATCACTACTTTCTTTCGCAGAATGTCTTTTTCCGTATGTAATTGTCCAATATAGTCTCCTTTACCATTGCCGACCAGGTTTTGAAATATTTAATCACAGGAAAATTCAAAATGGCCGTCGTGAAGACAACAAAAAGTTGACTATCGTATTTCCGAAAATAGGAGGCGCAGAAATTGGCTTCTGATGTTATTTCATTTCTAACGTCTCAGGGCTCGATACCAAGTTGCAGGCGCAAAACTTAGGACGGCGTAACTTGCCAAATAGAGCGGTCTGGTTGGCCGTTGCTATAGTAACCGCACTTACGGCGGTCTCAGCCCCAACTTGGTATCTAGCCGTCACATTGTAGAATTACCAAGTTTCACCTCAAAATCTTCAAAATTTGCTGATTTATGAGCAAAAAGTCGTTTTTTCCGAGCATTTTTACGTTTTTCAAAATATCTCAGAGAAGAAACAAGATATTCCACAACTGTTTGGGGGAGCTTCATAAGCATTAAATCAGACGTAAATATTGTGATTTACAAGACTCCAGCAGTTTTGCTTCTCAAGATACAATTTTTTAATTTTTCAACTTTATTTTTCACCCTGTATACGCCACCTGTCAAGTCAAGCCCCACATCCAGGTTTGTTGAGAATCATTCAAAGAACATGTGTGCCAAGTTTCAAAACTTTATCACCAAGTGCTAAAGTGCTAAGAGTTTTTTCCCTTAGTACCCGGACAATCCTTTGCCAGCTTGTAGTCATTCATAATCCATCATGAGCACATCATGAGGACAAAACTATAAACCTAATTGTTTGCCCACAATTTGATATCTACAGGGTACACGTTTTTCTTTTTTTTTGAATAGGGGAGAGGGGGGGGTGAAAAATTGCAACTCAAAATCGAGGATATGGAACCCGATGGGACCCGTCAATCCAATGGATGAAAATATGTCGTAATTCGACGCATCACAACCCGTTGATACAATTTTGGCAAAAAAAGTGGCGATCATTGTTGAAGGGGGGTCGTGGGGGAATGCGAAACTCGGCTGGGTGGCTCTTTTTCTCCCTGAGCCATAAAGAATGGATTACGACAAGATTGGTATCTTTTCCGACTAAATTCAATGTCCTGAACATGAATCCGATGTGAAAATTTATATAAGAACAATAAGTTCGAAAAAGTTAACTTGAGAAAACCTGTTTTTTCTTTGACATTTCTCACAAAACTTCTTTCGAGACTTCTTTTTACTGTTAGAGGTATTCACGAGGGTATTCATATTTGAAAATATCTCAGAGGCCATTAGATCAAACTGTATTCTTCACGAAAATCATCCATTTGATCTGTAACTTTGTTTTTTCGAGGTAGGAAAAATCGATTTGAACTTTAGTCGGCACGGCCCGGCGTCTACTAATGACCAGAACACTACAGCATATGCACCTTCAAGTAATAACTCAATACCCTGCATTGCGATTTATGACGAATTTGTTTATGTTACAGGGAGTTCAGTTCTGCACAGATCCTTGAACTTTCAAGGAAGAGTTATAATTTTAAAGATAGTTTGGGCTATTTTCATTTGAAGATGCATGATGTAGTGTTCTGGTCAGTAGTAGACGTCGGGCCGTGCCGACTGAAGTTCAAATCGATTTTTTCTATCTCGAAAAACAAAGTTAGAGATCGAATGGATGATTTTCGTGAAGAATACAGTTCAATCTGATGACCTATGAAATATTTTCAAAGATAAATACCTCTCCCTGTCGGAAATTTCTGATAAAATCATATATAAAATCATATAGAATTCTATATGTTTTCTATGTGTTCTGTATTCGGTTTTAGGAACAGTAGTTTGCAGATAGAAAACATATAGAATTTTATCTGCAAAAACTTATAGGATTAGGCAAAATAGCTTATAGGGTACATATAATCTTTCTTATGCGGCATATAAGATACCGCATTTGGCATATAAAAACATATAAAATTGTATACGTGTTTCAAACAGGATACGTAAAATAACATATGAAATCATATAGATTCATATAAAATTCAGCCAATCGCGATGGGCGACGTGCTAAATGTGATGATCCTGCGCGTTCCTGTCATATACATATTTTCAATAAATAATTACGACATTCACTAAACATTTTAAAGACCATTTGTAGATAAAATCTTGTAATAAAATACACGCGCGTTAAGTGTATCTTATTAATAATAATATCTCACTTTTAACTCTTGTATCGTAAATAGCTATTATACAGGGTGTCCCGTTTTTCAACGCTCACTATTGGTATCTCGGAAACGGTAAAAGATACAGAGTCGGTTAAATTACAAAAAAGTTGCGCTATTTTATGACTATCTCAAATACGTCAAGATATCCAAGATATCTTTGATCATTTCTGAAATATCTCAAAAAAACTGAAAAATGCCGAATTCGAAAATCTCAAATCACTTCTTTATTATGACAGCTATCGATTTGACAATTGGTGTTCTGACATTTTTGGAAGTCCTTAATCGACTGCCGTCAACATTTTTTTCCTGCACTTACTAGTTTTTGAGATATGACAGCTAACTTCATTTTGTCTCAAGGACACCATATCATTTGTTCACCCCATAAAACTCATCTTCTTTTTCTCTTTACAAAAATATAAAACACTTGCAGCATTTCTGTCAAAATAACCTGTAAAAATTGGAAAAACTATTTCTGGGGCGAAAAAATCGAGTTACCGCTTCGAATAACAATAAAACAAATACAAAACCAAGTATAACACAAAATAACATTGCAATAGCAATAAACATTTATAACTTGCAATTACTCCAAATGGAGTCCATTTTGCGGGGAACGCTCAAAGATCGAATTTATAATGGTTCATGACAGAATATCTCAAAGAAACCAAGAGCTGGAAGCTAGGAGTTGATGATGCGTTCCAGTCAATTAACGCTCACGGCAAACGTTGAAAATATGGCTGAAAGGACAGAACTCTGCATACAGCAAAATGGAGTCTATTTCGAGCAATTGTAAATTATGAATGTTTATTGCTATGTTATTTTGTGGTTATTCTTGGTTTTGTATTTGTTTTATTGTTATAGTACGGTGGTTAAGCGCCAAAAAAGCTCAAACTATGCATTTTGAGCTTAAGCAATGCGCTTTTGGGGTTCGATTGGGGATCCCCATACCTTAATTTCAAGAGTTGGAGACATCGGTGCACTCGATGCGGAGGGGGTCTGGGGGGCTCTTGAAAGTTAAAGGTGCGAGGCTTCTCACCAAATCACCATACCACCACGTAATTCCTACTTGGATGTCATCAAACGACTCTAACCTACACATTGACAACATTTGTTACCATGTCCCAACAGTTCTTCACACTGAAAAAAATTAATTCTTATGACAGATCGAGAAAAACTGTTTTTTTCAATTCTTCATCCCCACAATGAATAAACTGCCAAGTTTGGTGTCATTTTAGAGTAAACGGCATCTTCTGATTCCATTCACCGAGTCAAAATGTTTGTGAGACCACCGCACCGTGCAAAAAATGGCACGCCAAGAAGTGAGCATTTTTGAGCACATTATTTAACCGTAGTTTCTTGGCTGATACCAATCGATGTGATTGATAATTTTGTCATGGATCAATAACTAGAACTCTTTTGTAACGGTAATGCATGTGAATGAAACTCGACACGAGCGTGGAGGCCTGGAAAAAAAAAAAAAATTCCAGGCCTCCACGCTTGTGTCGAGTTTCATGCACATGCATTACCGTTACAAAAGAGTTCAAGTTATTGATCTATAACAAAATTATCAATCATATCGATTGGTAACAGCCAAGAAACTACTGTTAAATGAGGTGCTTGAAAATGCTCACTTCTTGGCGTGCCATTCTTTGCACGGTAGTCTCACAAACATTTTGACTCGGTGAATGAAATCAGAGGATGCCGTTTGATCCAAAATGACACCACACTTGGCAGTTTATTCGTTGTGGGGATGAAGAATTGAGATAAACTGTTTTTTCCGATCTGTCATAAGAATAAATTTTTTTCAGTGTGAAGAACTATTTGGACATGGTAACAAATGTTGTCAATGTACAGGTTAAAGTCGTTTGATGGCCTCCCAGTAGGAATTACGAGGTGGTATGGTGATTTGGTGGGAAGTCTCGCACCTTCAACTTTCAAGGGCCCCCCAGACCCCCTCCGCATCGAGTGCACCGATGTCTCCAACTCTTGAAATTAAGCTTGAGGGACCCCCAATCAAACCCCAAAAGCGCATTGCTTAAGCTCAAAATGCATAGTTAGGACGCTTAACCACCGAACTCTTATTTATTATCATTATCAAATACATAAAAACGGAATGTAACTCAACTTTCTCCAAAATCAACAGACCATGGCAACCGAATGCCATTGTTTATATGCCACGAGCGCATGGCAACCGAAGCGGTAACTCGATTTTTTCGCCCCAGAAATAGTTTTTCCAATTTTTACAGGTCATTTTGACAAAAATGCTGCAAGTGTTTTATATCTTTGTAAAGAGAAAAAAAAAATGAGTTTTATGAGGTGAACAAATGATATGGTGTCCATAAGAAAAAATGAAGTTAGCTGTCATATCTCAAAGAACTAGTGAGTGCAGGAAAAAATTATTGACGTCAGTCGATCAAGGACTTCCAAAAATGTCAGAATACCAATTTTCAAATCGATAGCTGTCATAATAAAGAAATGATGTGAGATTTTCGGATTCGGCATTTTTCAGTTTTTTTGAGATATTTAAAAAATGATCGAAGATATCTTGGATATCTTGACATATTTGAGATAGTCATAAAATAGCGCAACTTTTTTGTAATTTAACCGACTCTGTATCTCTTACCGTTTCCGAGATACCAATAGTGAGCGTTGAAAAACGGGACATCCTGTATACTTACTTATTCTTTTTTTTGCGTCGATTATTGAAAAATGTAACATGCAGGAGAATACACTAACCTGTGAAATGAGGAATCGTGGAGTTCTTATTCAGTCTTCCAGATGGTCTATCTTCATAGAAAACTACACCAGCATCGAGCAGAAACAACATAAAACAGTAAACTAAACAAGCAAACGAAGCAAACACAGAAATAGACGCCGCGGGGTCAAAGAACAGACAGCTAGACGCAAAAATGTCTGAGTCAGAGTCACTGGCACTGCTCACTGCATTATCGGCAGTTCCCGGGAAATTCAAAATCTTCAAAAGCTATCAGTATTTCATAATAGAAACGCAGGAGACAAATTCTATCAGCATTTGCTGATAAATAGTCTGTAAGGTTTTCATAATAGGGATTTTCCTTATAAAAACTTATAGAAATTCAATTATGAATTCCAGATACATTCCAAGTATTATGTTTTCATATAAAAACATATAAAGCTTACTATGTGATTACCTTATAGCTTATATGATAACATATAGGATCCACTACCTTCATATTGAAGATTATAAAAGCAAATAGAATTTTCATCCAAAATTTTCGTCAGGGCCAACAGTAAAAAAAGTTTTGTGAAAATTGTCGAAGAAAAAAACAGGTTTTCTCAAGTTAACTTGTTCGAACTTGTTTTTATCCAAATTTACACATCGGATTCAAGCTCAGGACATCGAATTTAGTCGGAAAAGATACCAATCTTATTGTGATCGATTCTTTATGGCCCAGGAAGAAAAACAGCCACCCAGCCGAGTTTCGCCCTCCCCCACGACCCCTCTTCAATAATGATCGACACTTTTTGTCCCAAAATTGTATCAACAGGATGTGATGCGTCGAACTACGACGTATTTGCATCAATTGGATTGACGGGTTCCATCGGGTTCTATACCCTCGATTTTGAGTTGCAATTTTTCACCCCCCTCCAATAACTCAAAGATTCTGAACAAAATGTGGGAAATGCAGAGCTTTAATTTTGCGGAAGACAATCTAGACGCTATGCTCGAGACAGTCGCGAAAACTTTCTTCTTTCAAGATGTGGCGGCCGCGGAACAATCTCGATCGATACAATAAATATATACCGGGACTACTTGCACAACAGGGACTCAAAATCTTACCTCAATTTCCACATTCACATCGGCAAAATAAGGACAATGTGCCAGTTGCGATTACATTCAAAAAAATTCTTGAGATTATATCTCAATCATACAAAATATGTAATCGATTTGGAGAGAGACTGCATTCTATGCAATTAAAATGAAAGCGAGGATATCTTCCACTTGATCTGCAGATGCCCAGCACTAATTAGTCAGAGAGCAGGGCCCTTCTACGATGCTTCTAAAAATGAAAACTTAGCACTTTTTAGGTTCACGGTTAAAAAAATACACATCATATCCAGAATCTCATTGCGCATCTGACCCCGCTAAGGATTTCGTTCGCGCGGATTGCAAAATAGTCGAAAAAATTCTTTTGCCGAAGAACTTGAGTTATCGAATTTCTAATAATTTTCAGTTTACATCGTGATTGTCGGCGAATTTTTGAATTTTTTTTAATACTTCTTCTACCGATTGAAAGCTTGACATAAGCAGATTATGGATGGCTCACAATAAAACTGATCAGGTGAGTAGCAAGTCCACAAAAAATTGTTAAAACAAGACGTGCATTGAAAACGTAGTCCAAATTTCGTCATCGAGATACTTTTTTTATTATTGAAGATATATGGGTAATTATGTAAGACAAAATGTGTAGAACAGAACGAAGACATTTTTAAAGAAAGTACGCAAAGAATCGGACCAATGGTTCAGCAGATATGATTTTTCAAAGTGAAGCGCGGGAAGCGGTTTCGTCCGACAGGCGCCTGGCGCCTATACAGGGTGATTCACCACCAAATGGACATAGCCTAAGGGTAGGTTCAGTTTTACCAGGCGAACCAGGATCTGGCTTTGAAATTTTTCTAGCACTGTTTGTTTTTAAGTTACAGGGTGATTCATGTATGTTGTCGAATTTTTTGACAAGCCGTATCTTCAGAACGACCGAATGGATTGGATTGAAATTTTGTGGGTTGATTCTTCCATTGATATCTGACACATCGTCCTATCAAACAGTTTGAAGTTTCCAAGGCCGGCCTTGTAAAAAAACTCCAAAGTTTTTTTCTGAAAAAGACATTCTGTATGCATATTTTTTGAATTTCATTTTCAAAAATGAAAACTAAATTAAACATGCTAATAATATCGCAAAAAAAATTGCTTGGCACCATTGAGCTGTCAAGAAAATTTTGATAATCGCAAGATTTTTGAGGTTAGGATTTTTTCTAAATTAATATTTTCAAATACTTGCAAATGATCTATTATGGCCCTGAATTTCAGCCGTTTTGTCAGACACATGAAAATGACATTTTTCTCGTTTTCTCAGAAGTAACAAAAAATTTCATCAAAATTTTCAAAAAAATTCCTAAATTTTAGCTCAATTTGGGATAGAAATGGAGCTGAGGGACGTTACAATATTTTTTTTTCAAATTCGGCTGAAACTTTTTGTTACTACATACTGAGAAAACGAGAAAAATGTCATTTTTATTTTTATGACGAAATGGCTGAAATTTGGGGCCATAAGAATAAATCATTTGTAAATATTTTGAAATATTAATTTACAAAAAATTCTATTTTCAAAAATCATCAGGATTATCAGTTTTCTTTTGACAGCTTAATGGTGCCAAGCAATTTTTTTCGCGATATTGATAGCATGTTTCATGTTGTTTCTGAATATGTAATTGAATTTTGAATAATATGCATACAGAGTGTCTTTTTTGAAAAAAGCTTTCAAATTTTTTTTTTTAAGGCCGGTCCTGGAAATTTTGAACTCTTTGATAGAGCGATGTGTCAGATATCAATAGAAGAATAAACCCACAAAATTTCAAACCAATCTGTTGGGTTGTTCAAAAGTTATGACCTGTCAAAAAATTCTACGAAATACATGAATCACCCTGTAGCTTCGAAACGAACAGCGTTAGAAAAATTTCAAAGCCAGATCCAGGTTTGGCTGGAAAAACTGGACCTGCCCTTGCGCTATGTCCATTTGGTGGTGAATCACCCTGTATTGAGCGGCAAACCCTACACGGCACGGGGAGATCGTTATAGCCTGGAACGATGAAAATTATGTCTACTGGCATACAGAACTGTACGAGTGATACACCAAATTTTTCGTCTTGAAGTATTGAATACCAATCTGAAAGAAACGACATTGGCCGTTGGTCAAGACAAAAGTTATAGATCGAGAAACAAGCGGTTCGTTTATTTTTGAAAAGTTGAAGGATTTTTCATTCCGCTTGTACTGTTCCCCCCTTCTGGACCCCGGGCTGTGATTATCGTCACCCCCCCCCCTTACCTTGGACCTCTTACTTACGTTTTGCTTACGTTGTTCATTTCACACAGGCTCTATACTCGCGACGAGAACGGAACTTTGGGGATGAGGTTTGTATTGAAAAGTTGAACAAAAACACGAATCCGAGAACGGAACTTTTAGTGCAAGCGGTACACCAGAATTATTTAAAAAAAGTGGCATTTGATGATACAAGCAAGCCACTTCGCAAATTTTTTGTTTGAACCCATTAGAAAAATTTGACCCGCAGTTCCTAAAAATTCATCTCTTAGGACCCGAGATTTGGGGAGGGGGAGGGAATACTATAAAAAAATACCAAACTTTCTCATCCAAACCTGCTGAGGCGTGTTTGCTATCAAAACTATATAATGCAGACTTCCTCGATACAATGGCAATGTCAAAACTCTTGTGCGGTCACCGGAAGTCGAGTTGAGTCGTCATCTTTGAAAATTAGAGCCGAAGGTCAAAATTACAAATTAGGCTTCAATTACCTTCATGATGGGTATCGATTCTTAGGTTTTTGGGGTCGCTGAACACGTATAAAATGAAACAAAAACGATTGGGTGCACCTTGCGCCCATATGGTCTACCTATGGGCCCAGAAGTCAGGCAAGCGAGAAAAATCCTACAAATTTTCGAAAATAGAAGTGAAATAATAATGTGAAATTGCTTCAATCTGTACTTGGTGATGATGCTGTACCAGCTGTTACATATGGAATTCATGATGTTCACCTGTGAGCTGTCAAAAATCCAAAATGGCGCCCATTTAAAACACAGGGGAATATCGTGATTTTCTTTAGGGAGCTTCTACGTGTCACTAGCTAAGCACATGTTGTTCATCAGTGAACAACGACTGAGAAAGTTCCTTGCACTATTGGTGGTATCTTGCATCGTTTAGAAGATATCCGCCGCGAAACTGTTTCAGAACCGTTTTTGGACAATAGATTGAATACTTGAATAAGAGGAAAAGCTTTGCATGTATACTTGAAATAACCGACCTAAAAATATTTGTTTTGTTTTATGTAGTCATGTTTTATGGTTTAGATTGCGTAATCTGTCATTCTTGGCATATGGAGAGTCATAAATCCAAGATGTCCGCCGCTGTAGTGTAATTCAAAAAATTTCATGCTAACTTTGTCCAAAAGCGCAGGGGAGGGGCGAAAAAACTTAAAATGGCAGGTCTACAAACGATAGGTTTATTGCATTTGATCCAAAGCGCAAAATATCCAAAAAAAAAAGATCCAAAGTACAAAAATCGACATTAATACATGAGAGCTGAAATTCGAGAGATCTATAGCACAATCCGTACAATGTAGAAAATGTCAAAAATATAAATGGTTTTGAGTTTCCTCTCCTTTCTTCAAATCCACCAGATGAGAAAGTTGCTTTTTTTTTACTCACCAGTTGAGAAGTTGACTTTTGAGTCAAGTTGCCTCCTCTCCAAAACCTACCAGAAAGAGTTGGTTTTTGACTCAGATTCCTCCTTCTTTCCAGACCCGCCAGATGGAAATTGCTCAATGATTCAGGTTTCCTCTATCTTTTCAGGCCCTCTAGATATATCTAGATTCTTAGAGTCGTCGACTAAGTCTTGCTTAGTAAGTTTAAACAAAAAGACTAAACTCGAGTCAAAAAGCAATTCCTGAAACTTGTGACTCTTTCTATTTTTGGTGGTTTGATTTCATATTTTGGATCTTTCGTATATTAGTTATTTTAGATTTGCATCTTAGGTACCGTAACCTTTTGTATTTTAGATATTTTGCGTTTTGGATCAAACGCATTAGATATTTTCTAAGACTTTTTGTAACTAGATCTTTTTCCGCCACTCTATTTCTTCCTGTTTTCTGCAACAGTGCAACATTATTGAATAAAACGTATGTGAATAAAACGGTAGCAGAGCGACAGATTTTTTCATTAGTTTTTATCATGTGGGTGTCATTTTTCAATTTCAATTTCAGATACATTTACTTTAGCTAGTGGTATCTGTTTATATATCTCAAATTATTGAAGACATAAAAACATAACTCTTCAGAAAATATAAGTAATGTACAGGTGCGGTAGATATTTATTATTTATTCAAATCCAACAATAAAGTTGGTATGAAATTTTTAAACTAATAACAGCGGTGGACATTTTGGATTTATGACCCTCCATGCATAGACCAGGAATGACAAATCAGGCAAAATACTTTATAAGACATGATTGCATGTCTTATAAAGTATCGACAACAATAAATTCAAGTCACTAAGGTCTCAACTAAAATCCCTCACCACAGACTCTCATAAAAAATATAATCTAAGGGTGGAACGTGAAATCAAAGAGAATCCGAGGGCTTTTTGGTCACATATCAACTCCAAGCGAAAAAATGAAGGTATGCCATCTGTGATGCTTTATAATGGCGAAGAATTACAGAATTCCACTGCGGTTGTGAATGCATTCGCTGACTCTTTTTCGAAAAACTTCAACACCTGTGACAATAATATTGGTCAGAACATTCCAATTGACAATACCACATCTTCTTTTCTACAGGTGACATCTATCCCTAAGGCAAAAGTTCTGTCATCATTAAAGAAGATGCCTTCTAAACCGACCACTGGCCCTGACTTGATACCCGCTTTCCTGGTGAGAGACTGTGCTGTTGCTTTCTGTGCACCTCTCACTTACATTTTCAACCTTGTTCTCAAGACGTCAATTTACCCTGAGCGTTGGAGAGAGTCACGGGTTTGTCCTGTTTTCAAGAAGGGCAACAAAGGCCATGTCGATAACTATAGACCGATTACTATTATCAACAACTTTTCGAAGGCATTCGAATTCATCATACATGACTACATCTCTTCCTATGCAAACAAACGTCTTTCTGCGTCCCAGCATGGATTTATGTCTGGGCGTTCTACCACAACAAATTTAACATGTATTGCGCAATTCGTTGCTGACAAACTGGACCAAAGGCAGCAGGTTGACGTTGTCTACACAGACTTTTCCAAAGCTTTCGATCGTCTGAATCATTCGATTTTACTCGGAAAGCTGGAGTCATTTGGTTTGTCGGCCTCCCTTGTGAATTTACTCAGGTCATACTTGAGTAATCGTTGTCAGTATGTGCAGGTCAGGGGTTGCCGTTCCTCTGTTTTTGCGCAACCCTCTGGTGTTCCGCAAGGTACGGTTTTGGGGCCGCTTTTGTTCTCCATCTTTATCAATGATATCACGGCAGAGCTCGATGTAAATTGTTTGTTGTATGCTGACGACATGAAGTTGTACCAACCAATCCTCACAGCTGACGACTGCGTCAGATTGCAGCGGAACCTTGATGTTTTGAGTCGGTGGTGTGTTCGTAACCAGCTACCTCTGAACATTGAGAAGTGTAATGTGATGAGTTACCATAGGATAATATCTCCAGTGTTGTTTGATTATTCCATCAGTGGCAAAATTTTAAGTCGGCCAAACACCGTGAAGGATCTGGGTGTCTTATTTGACTCTAAACTAACATTTGTTCCTCACGTCGAGTCCGTTATTCCTGATGCGCTGAAGACTCTGGGATTTGTGTTGCGTGGATGTAGGTACATGACTAATATTATGACTTTCAGAACGCTCTACACATCGTTTGTACGATCGCGCCTTGAGTATGCCTCGGTTGTGTGGTCTCCAAAGTATGATGTTCACATCGCATCTCTCGAAAAAGTTCAGAGACGATTTCTTAAGACCTCTGCATTTATGTTGACAGGTTCCTATCCTCGACAGGGCACTCCGCAGCATCACCTTTTGCAGCAGTTCGGCATGCAGTCCTTGCGCGACAGGCGTGATATGCACTCTGTTATATTTCTGTTCAAGGTAGTCAATTCCATCATCGACTGTCCAGAGATACTGTCCAGCTTGAACCTGCGTGTTCCTAGGCAGGGGTCTCGCTGTCGTCAACTGTTCCACCTGCCACACGCGAGAACGAATGTGCTGATGTCCTCCCCTCTCTATAAGATGATACGCAGCTACTCCGACATCGAGGAAGGATGTGACATTTTCAACGCGACTATACCATCTATCCGAGAAATTTTTAACTGTCTGTATCGATAGCCCATAGATCTTTGTTTTTTTAATTGTGAAGTCTTCCAGTTTTGTATTGTTTCATTGCCTTATACACAATTATGTTGTTCACTATTTTTTGTTCATCATCTTGTAAATAGGATATTTCCTGTAGATGATTAAATAAATTATTATTATTATTATTATTATTATTATTAAGATACCACCAATAGTGTAAGGAGCTTTCTTAGTCGTTGTTCACTGATGAACAACATGTGCTTAACTAGTGACATGTAGGAGCTCCCTAAAGAAAATCACGATGAATTATCCCGTGCGTGTTTTAAATAGGCGCCATTTTGGATTTTTGACAGCTCACAGGTGAACATCATGGATTTCACATAGAATAGCTGGTACAGCATCATCACCAAGTACAGACTGGAGCTATTTCACATTATTATTCCACTTCTATTTTCGGAAATTTGTAGGATTTTTCTCGGTTGCCTGACTTCTGGGCCCATAGGCAGACCATATGGGCGGACGGTGTACCCAATCGTTTTTGTTCTATTTCATACGTCTTCAGCGACCCCGAAAATATAAGAATCGACACCCAACATATGGGTAATTGACGCTTACTTTGTAATTTTGACCTTCAGCTCTAATCTTCAAAGATGACGACTTAACTCGACTTCCGGTGACCGCACGAGAGTTTTGACATTGCCATTGTATTGAGGAGGTCTGAGTTATATAGTTTTGATACCAAACACGCCTCAGCAGGTTTGGATGAAAAAGTTTGGTATTTTTTGATAGTATTCCCTCCCCCTCCCCAAATCTCGGGTCCTAAGGGATGAATTTTCAGGAACTGCGGGTCAAATTTTTCTAATGGGTCTAGACAACAAATATGCAAAGTGGCTTGCTTGTATCATAAAATGCCACTTTTTTTTGCGTACCGCCAGCACTATTTGGGGATGAGGTTTGTATTGAAAAGTTGAACAAAAACACGAATCAACAGCAAACAAAATGAATATTTATTAAAATCATCAGCAAAATTTAAATGAATCAGATTCTTTTCATAAAACACCTCACAGGAAAATTAAACTGACAGAATAACACAAAAGAATATGAAAAGGGTAAAATCATGAGTAAAACGTCAAACACAAACACAATAAAAACAAGAAAAATCAGTCAAAATTATGTAAAACAAATGAAACAATAATAACAACAACAACAACAACAACAACAACAACAACAACAACAACAACAACAACAACAACAAATAGATAACAAAATAAACAGACAAGGACAAATAAAACACAACAAGAAATCATAAAACATGTCAAACTGTCAGTGTCAAAAGCAAAAGAAAAATGCAAAAGTAAACAGTGACGTATTCGCTAACAGGCACACAGGAGAAGAACACGCCAAAGAAACTCCTGTGTATTGCCTGATTGTGCGCTGAAATATGTTACAAAAATATCTCAATAAAACATGTGAGAATGAATCATCAGGCCGGTGCAAATCGGTACCCAAACTTTCGCAGATTCGCTCATTCACAAACACTTCAATTCTCTCAAAAGCAAAGCACACACTTCTCTCACGAGCCTCTTCAAAGCAAAAGCATCATCTCTCAAAACCGAAGAGTATTTAGTAAACACATGCGGATAAAATAAGGCTCTGGGTTCCCACAGAGTGTTTGGCGTGTAAAGGCCAGAGGACGCTGAAAGAAAGCCTACCCCCACATAGCTGACATAGGTCCTCCTACGCAGTTGCAACCATCAATTACTTTAACCTGAAACTGCTTCTCCCCAGTTCACCCGACCCTCCTGAATCCCGTTTTCACAGGAAACGGACAAATCCCTGAATCCCGTCTTCACAGGAAACGGTCAAATCTCAAAACAACCCCCAACACAATCACACACAAACAAGACCCGCAAACACACTGAATGAAATTGGGACAACAACCCTAAAGCAGCCAGGGAGTGCTAGCCTTTACACGACTTCAGGGGCGTAGAAAATTATAAAATGTTAAAGGGCTGTTTCACACAAAATTCATCAAGGCCCAAACAGACTTCGCTTGCGGCTCGCATGATTTGACATACCAATAAACACTGTCAAGACAACGTACACACAAAAATGAATGAAAAGGTGCACGAGACATTTTTGTTCCATAATAACAACCATAATTAGTCAACAAAATACTAGCATAAAATTCGGCAAGTTTACAAAATTCGTGAGACAATAAAGTGACATCAAAAATGAGAACGTAAAACAGACTCACACAAAAAATCAACCTAAGCCCTGACCTGTAATATGAAAACAATTCCCGTATACGCACTAAGCTCGAAGCTGAAACAAAGAAATCCCAACGCGTTATTTTTAGATTCTAAAATTCTCGCGCTCGAGGTGTCGATGTTTTGTGGTTCCTCGAAGAAAGAAATGCAATCCAAACACGAGTGTGACATCACCCATGGAAAAAATGCGTAGGTAGCGTCAACAGGGCCGTTGGAAATCCCCAAAAATTAACGAAATACTCGAGACACGCAGGAAGTCTCCATCCTTGCTTCAAACTGGGCTGTAAAAATCGCGAAAACCCCTTTCGATCCTCTCTTTGTCTTGAATTTCCGGAAACAAATAAAATTGACGCCCGAACAGGAAGATGCGATTTTGGAAACGGAAATTGAATCACAAAAAACTAATGCAGTCACACCAAAAGCGATTTAGGGTATGATTTTAGAAAATAATGCAAAATTGACCCACCTGTGGTAAATTACGGCACACGTCGGCTTCTGAACGTCTGACCCCCGAGAGCACACAAAATCAAGTCCCCGCTTCGACCTAAATTCCCGTCGCGTTTAAATTTAGTTCCTAATATAGAAATGATTTTCTTGCGTCGATAGAATGCATATTTGTAATTTTGTAAAAAGTCGCTGAAAATGCGTTCCATCACACGCTCCTCTTGTCTATTTGTCTATTTCCAACGACATACAAGAGACAATGCCAAGTTTGTCCCAATACTCCCAATCAAAACGGGACAGAAAAAGAAATCCACCACACGGCATGAGTACCTCAACTTGTGAAATGTAGATGCGCCTTCAATCCTTCATTAAATAAGTAACTATTCAAGTTTCAATTAAAACTTCATTATAATAATCATAATTCATAATCACCAAATAATACTCCACTACAATTAACATCTTTGACACAAACTTACCTAATTGTCGAAACGCCACAAGAAGCATAGGTGTTGAACTGGTGTATTCATATTTATATTCACATCTTCATCATCTTTGCAATGTGAATTTTGATGGATTGTTTTTGTGAAATTGAGATCTTCTCCATCAGAAGCTTTTTGAAGCTATTTTTGTATACCTACCATTGGTAAAGGACAAAATACTCCAAAACAGACAGCAGCAGCAGGATAGGAGTTAAGCCCCTTCAACTTTGATCCAACTTATAAATTCAATAATATTGAACAAATATTTGTTAAAAATGTAGCAACGAAGAATGGGCGAATTCATATTTCGCTTTTAAGCTAAAAGCGTCTTGTGGTTTCCACTTTTCGAAAATAAACGAACCGCTTGTTCCCTCGCTTGTTTCTCGATCTGTAACTTTTGTCTTGACCAACGGCCAATGTCGTTTCTTTCAGATTGGTATTCAATAGTTCAAGACAAAAAATTTGATGTATCACTCGTACAGTTCTGTATGCCAGTAGACATAATTTTCATCGTTTCAGGCTATAACGATCCCCCCGTGCCGTGCGAATTTGCCGCTCAATATAGGCGCCAGGCGCCTGTCGGACGAAACCGCTTCCCGCGCTTCACTTTGAAAAATCATATCTGCTGAACCATTGGTCCGATTCTTTGCGTACTTTCTTTAAAAATGTTTTCGTTCTGTTCTACACATTTTGTCTCACGTTATTACCCATCTATCTTCAACCTAATCTTCAATAATAAAAAAAGTACCTCGATGACGAAATTTGGACTACGTTTTCAATGCATGTCTTGTTTTAACAATTTTTTGTGGACTTGCTACTCACCAGATCAGTTTTATTGTGAGCCATCCATAATCTGCTTATGTCAAGCTTTCAATCGGTAGAAGAAAAATTGAGAAAATTTCAAAAATTCGCCGACAATCACGATGTGAACTGAAAATTATTAGAAATTCGATAGCTCAAGTTCTTCGGCAAAAGAGTTTTTTTCGACTATTTTGCAATCCGCGCGAACGAAATCTTTAGCGAGGTCAGATGCGCAATGAGATTCTGGATATGATGTGTATTTTTTTAACCGTGAACCTAAAAAGTGCTAAGTTTTTATTTTTAGAAGCGTCGTAGAAGGGTCTTGCTCCCTGACTAAATCTCATTCTGATCCTTCTGGCTCTCAAAGTACCTCACACACGAGATTCGACCAGACAACTACCACATAATAACTCTATTTCAGACACTATCCAAAGAGAAAATCCATGATATTTTTTGTTTCTTGAAGAGCGCCCTAAGGTTCAGACAGGAAATGATTTTTGTTGCGTAACCTACTATAATTTCAATTTTGTAAACTGTTCAATGAAGACTATAAACTTTGATTTACCACTTGTTTTTGTAAATATATTTCACAAAATATCTTCTGTTAGATATAATTTTGTAATTAAACACCATTTTGGTTTAAGGTGCGTTCAGTCAGCTTATTTAGCCGCAAGTTTTAATTTTAGTCGTGAGCGCTGCACCGCTTATTGGCTGTTCTGAGGAGGCTGGTTCATAAGAGCCAATGGGCGTCTCTGCGCTTGCGACTAGAATTAAAAGTTGCGGCTAAATAAGCTGACTGAACGCACCTTTAAACAATAAATATTCTAACTCGAAGATTCGGGGTGCAATTCTTGTCAATTTTAGATGTGTAATAGGGCACTCAATTCTGAACAGAATATTAAATTTTCAGGACGTCCATATTTTTGTCAAGGTTTTGGCAATTTTCTTACTATCTTTCCTATACTAAAATAAAATTGGCCTTAAAATGTATAAAGGCAGCATTTTAAACTTTGCTTGTGAAACTGTACTCTTTTTAGTCTTTACTCATTTCTACATGTGGTTTTAACTAAATAAAACTAAAAAATACCGACTGCGGTACCAGAGACCGGCCAGGAATCATTTTTGAGGAATTTACCCCTAGCACCCCTAGTATTAACCGCAATACAGTGTGCCTCTGGCCCGAAATCTTGCGTGACGCCACATCTGGAATTGCAAGGTAGGGTCTTCTGAACAAGTATGCCAAATTTCATGCTTTGATCACAAAATGCACAGATCATTCCATTCTTGGCCGTTAGCCCCCCCAGTACATATATAACGTGTTGGCGCATTTCTCGACTGAGTGAGGAAGGACTGAGGCGGATTCTCATGCCGCTGAACTCGGGCGTAAAAAAACTAACCTATCCAGTATCCTAAAATACCTACCTCGGACTTCTTATACCTAGCCCTATTAATAGTATAATAGTCAATATAGTTACTCTCAATAAGGTAGAATAAGCAGATGGAGCCCCAACAGAAATACTCAACTGTAGCACACCAACAGACGAGACATGGTAAACTTGGTAAACTTGGTAAACTCAAGTAGATTGTGGGTGGTACCTACTTACCTACACTGTAATTTTCAAGTGTTGATCCATCGTATCAGTTGCATATCAAAGCCCGCAACTGGAAATAATATCATTCAGTGATCCAGCCAGGATTCCAAAAACCATATTATACTATTTGTATCCACCTCGGTACTCGCAATCCGCGAACCATTCACCCACGATATCACCATTTTCCTCAATCCTCAACATCACCACTTGCGAATTCCAGAGGGCAGCGCGAATTCCCGTGTAGTCCCATCATAGAATAGAGTTCCGATTCCCGAACTCCCGAGCTTGTCTCTACAACTACAACATACTAACATAGGCTCTCTACAAGCACAACTTCGCAATAATGGAAATAGATAATAGATGACCGATGAAATCTACAGCAATCGGTTCCGTTTAGCTGCGTAGTCAACGAACAGGCGACAGTGATCAGTGAAAGAACGGAAATTGCTGAGCAGCCGATTTCGCAGTCGGTGTAAAAGAGCAGTTATCTGGGAAAATTGCAGCAGTCAATCCCGTTCACTTTTTTTTTAGTAGAATGACTTTTTGGAGCAAAAATAAAGTGACAAGCAAGAGCGCTGGGTGTGGCTGGGTGGATATGGCTGATGAACGCTGATAGTTTCGCTGCAAAACTTTGCAGGTGCCATCAGCCGTAGCCGTAGTCCCCCACCTTGTCACTTCATTTTTGCTCCAAAAAGTCATTACTGAATTTAAAGGTGCGTTCAGCCAGCTTATTTAGCCGCAAGTTTTAATTTCAGTCGCAAACGCAGCGACACCCATTGGCTCTTATTAGTATACAGGAAAAATAGCCGAGAAGGTGGCGAAAATTAATTCATGAATTTTTTTTCACCAGCCGACTCAGAAAATGACACTCTATCACACATTCAAAATCACCGAAAATCACAGCATTGCAAAATGTTCTACAGGGTGATCAAAAAAAAATAAAAATCAACTCCTGAACCAAAGAGGTAGAATAATGAAAATCACCACGTAGATTCAGAATTCATTGTATATTAAGATAAAATAAACAGCACCTGAATTTATTCAGCTGTTTATGAAATATCTTGAAATTAGTGGTCGATTTCATGGAGAATGAAATTTTTTAATAAAGTACCTACTATACCTAGTACGTATGAATCTTGGTGTTATTATAGTTGGGAGTTACCATGTCTGTAAAAGTTTGGCCACCCTTTCAAATTAGTTCTTTGAGACCCTTAGAGACATTCAAGAAGGGTGGCCAAAGTGAGTCTCTGGAAAGTTTCCTGCAGGACACCGGAAACAAGATGGCGGCTCAAAAATATCGGAAAGAATTATAACTCGGCCTTTAGTTGACCTACGAATGAAATTTCGACGGTTATTTATGTTCACCCTTTTGTTGAAGAACAAAGATAATTAAAAAAAATAATGTAGGGTAACAGCACCAGTAAATGAGGGAACTTTTCCCCAATATTTTGTAACTTTTTTCTTGACTGCACTGACTGCGCCTAAGGTAATGTATGATTGTTTTTCAGGGCCTTTGGGGGTAATTTAGACAGGTGGCCAAACTGAGCCACCGGGAAGTTTAACACAAGGCCCCGAAGACAAAATGGCCGACAAAAATAGCGAAATTAATTAATATAATTCGGCTTATATTTTATATTTGACCTACAAATAAAATGGAAACGATTACATCAGTATTTTACCTTTCGTTGATGGACATAATAATTACTTAAAACTCTTAATGTAGGGTAACAGCACCAGTAGTGTTGCCGTCTAGAGTTAGACTTTCTAGACTCTTGTCTTGAAAAGACGTCAAGACTTAGACAAGACCTCTAGAAACTCTTGTCTTGAAATTTCTAGACAAGACAAGAGTAGGGCTGTCAAGATCAAGAGTCTTGATTAGACTCTTGAAAATAAAAATGAAAAAAATCAGATATATTTTTCTCTGTTGATGCTTTTTATTGTCTACTGAATGTGTGATCTGCTTGGAGATTTTTTACAGAATTTATTGACAACATAAAATAACATCAATAAGGGTAAAAGGTACATTATACAGGGTGTTTGAAAACCTTGGGGTAGGAAATCGAACCGCAGTTACGGAACTGCTTCAAGAGTATCAGACAAAAAATGTTGGAAAAAATTTAGGGTTCTTATTTTTTTAAATATGGAGGGTCAAAAGGTGGTACTTCGATCCCCTCTATTTTTGTTATTTCGAAAGATTTTAGTGAACTGTTCTTAACAGACCACGAAGTAATGTTTTTGAACCTTTGAATGTGTTTTGTAATTTTATTGACTATACAGGGTGAGTCGTGAATCCCGAAAATCCAGTTTTCTTGAAAAATGCATGCAGAAAATTTCATATGAGAACCATTTGTTTATAACCTCTAGAACCTTCCACGGCCATTTTCAAGTAAAAATAGATTTTTACGATTCATGACTCACCCTGTACGCCAACTAAAACTACAAGACATATTCAAAGGTTCAAAAAATTTGCTTTTTGGTCTGATGGTAAGAGTTTCCTGAAATCGTGAAAAAAAAAAGGAAAGTAGAAGGGGTCGAAGGACCACCTTTTGACTCTCCATATTTCCAAAAATAAATATCAAGTTTTTTTTTCAACATTTTTCCGGCACTTTTGGGGCATTTCTTTATCTGCGGTTCAATTTTTTACCTCAAGTTTGCAAACACCCTGTATATTCCTTCAGACTCTGTATGTCTCGACTGTTCGGTTCTCATGCGAAAGTTTCCTCCAAGTGATTTTTTTCAAGAGCTGCTCCAACATCTAAATTTCTACTTCTCAAAAAAATAGCTGCGCTTTCTCAGATAGCAATTTTCGAGAAATAAGGTCGCTCAATAAGGCTTTTAACAAGATTTTTGGTCAATAGTTGTGAAACAAAGTGTTTCTCGCCAATAGAAGGAAAATGATTCAGACAACATGCTGCAGCCAGATATCATTTCAATGTAGGTACCAAGGCAAAATACCGATCAAGCTGGTGTTTTTTTTACAACTTGAGCAAAGTGAGTCTTCTTGCCCGCGTCAGGTTGACACAAGCGGGAACCTAACACAGGTTTTCAAACAATCGGTATATTTTCGACAAAAATATTGGACCACGCCCTCAGCACGTCATCTGGGGATTCCGGGTCCTGCTTAAACCCGATTATTTACATTTCTTTTTGCAGCAGCAATGTTTCGAACACCAAACAGCAAATATTGAAGTTGATTGATCGTTTTTTTTTTCGACTGTGACTCTTTTTCGTTGACTGTTTCTTGACGTTCATGTGGCAACCTGATACTGTTCTTGGCTTGCTTACTCACTCGATTTGAGCAGATTAACTGCGGTGAGCTGAATTTCTATCTCCTTTCGCGGTGCCAGATTTTTTTAATACTTTTTCAACTGAACAGTAGTTGACTATATTTATTTAGGTATCTACTCACGGCAATAAAATCGTATCGTGCCATTTTATATAAGACCCCATTGCAGAAATACGTCTACTAACAGATCAGGGGTGGCGGTGGCAACCTTTTTTCAGCACTCACACCAATGATAAATTTCAGTGTGAATAAAAGTGGGTCTTTGTTTGAAAATTTCAACTCAAGTATACCCAAGTAGAATATTTTATTGGAGCGCAGTCTCTATTCGAAGGGTGCTCCTTGCTCCTCACAGTTTCTTTGTTGTTTGTTGTTGTTCTTTGTTTTCACGTATTTTTACACGAAAATGGGGTTCAATAGAATTTTAATTTCAAGAGTCTATCAAGACTCTTGAAAAATTTCCATCAAGAGTTAGAGTCTTGTCTTGAAATTTTGAAAAAATCTTGATTTTTCAAGACAAGACAAGATCAGGGCAACTCTTGTCTTGTCTTGTCTAGACGGCAACACTAAGCACCAGTAGTAAATGATCAAATTCTAAAAAAATAGAGTTTTTTGCAATGTACTGACTGAACCTAGTGTATCTCTGTCCTGCCTAGGGCCAAAGTGAGTCTCGGGGAAGTTCCCTGCAAACTCCCGAAAACAAGATGGCGGTCAAAACTATCGGATTATAGTTAAGTCGGCTTATATTCGACCTACGAATAAAATTTAAACGATTATTCATTAAACGATATATACTCATCGCGATTAGTCTGATTATTTATTGTTTTATCTCTTGCTTATGAATAAAGGTAATTTCAAAATCTGCATGTAAAGTAACAGCACCAGTAAATGATCACATTCCGCATTTTTTCTCAATACTTAGAGCGTTCTTCCTTCTTCCCTCGGCAATGACCGCATGCATGCATGAAAAATGTCGGGACTGGAAATAACAATAACTAGACTATCGGCTCTTACGCCATGTACTATGTACACAGAATTATTAAATCCCACAAGTCAGATATTTCTTGTCATAAGTGAACAAGAAGAGAGAAAACTTTATTCAAACATAAAGTGGGCTGCCCGTTTACTCCGGGTTGCAAAAGTACACAGCATACTGATCAATCCAATAAGAAAATATAAAATATATAAAATTAGAAGATAATAATAAATAAAGCATATTATATATAAATATGTTTGTGTAAAATCCTGATTGCGTCAATCAGAATTTGTTCCGATATATCGTTGATCACGTCCATGTCGAGTTTAAAACGAATGAAAAAGTCCATCACGCTTTTTCCTACAGTGCCTCGGCTTCCGAACCAAAGGCCAAGCACTTCCCATTTCCGAGTACCATATTTTGGAGAGAATTTGCTTTCGTAGTAGCCGAAACATAATTATAATTATTATAATCAGCTACAAGTGAACAAAATCTTCAACCAAATAACGAATGTATGGAACTAAACTAAACGCTCGTTTTATAGCACGAGGGGATCAAGACAGACCATCATTATCATTATCATAATCACCAAGTTCTCATTTCCAAGACTAGTTGCATGCGTACCTCCATCCCTTCCTATCCTGTGCTAACCTACGTATTCCCCTGAAGGTCAAATATCAAGTATCCTACATCCCCAATTGCTTGTCTAGGAGCAGTGATCTTACCTGGATCTACTTCTGTTCCTCTTCATCCCCCCCGCCTGAAGAACATCTTGAACTAGTCCTTTGTGTCCCAAAAGGTATCCTACTATTCCATTATTTCTTTTCTTCACTGTTTTTCATATATTCCTTTTTTCTTACTTTTTCCAGTACCTACTAATGCATTTTCTAATTCTTTTTGTCCCCCATATAATTTTCCTATCGCAAGTAGTATCCCTTCCACATGTCTGCCTTTTCTTTATTTTCAAAATATCTTCCGCCTCGTTTCTGATGTCGCAGTGTTACTTGGCTCGATATCCCTAAAATAAGTCAGTTTTCCCTACTTCTCACTCATCTTCCACTTCTTTACACATCTCCTCAATCCATTGTTTTTTGGCTTTCCTGCACTTTCGAATTATTTCAGACATCGTGACAATATCTATTCCGAGATTTATTCATTACCCGATTAATTACTGAAGAGATACAGGAATCCGTGGATGCAATGTCTAATAGCTGTATTCATTTTAGAGTCGAAAGGACCCGAGTTACTCTGATTCAAATTGCTCAAAAAAAATTTGCAAAAAACTCGACTTTTTTTTTAGAAATTTATCATTCACTACCTACTAGTGCTGTTACCCAACATTGAGAGTTTTAAGTAATTATCATATTCATCAACAAAAGGTAAAACATTGATGATCGTTTCCATTTCATTTGTAGGTTGAATATAAAATATTAGCCGAATTATAATATGTAATTTCGATATTTTTGTCGCCCATCTTGTCTTCGGGGCCTTGTGTTGAACTTTCCGGTAACTCACTTTGACCACCTGTCTAAATGTCTAAATTGCCTTCAAAGGCCTTAAAAAACAATTGTGCATTACATAAGGTGCAGTCAGTGCAGTCTAGAAAGAAACGTTGCAAAATATTGGGAAAAAATGTAGTCCCCTCATTTACTGGTGCTGTTACCCTACATTATTTTTTTTTATTATCTATGATTCTCAACCAAAGGGCGAACATAAATATAACTCTTGAAATTTCATTCGTAGGTCAACTAAAGGCCGAGTTATAATTGTTTCCGATATTTTTGAGCCGCCATCTTGTTTCCGGTGTCCTGCAGAAAACTTCCCAGAGACTCACTTTGGCCACCCTTCTTAAATGTCTTTAAGGGTCTCAAAGAACAAATTTAAAAGGGTGGCCAAACTTTTACAGGCATGGTAACTCCCAACTATGGATTCATACGTACTACTAGTGATTTTTCAAGATATTTGGCTGAAATGTGATATTTTCGCAAAAAGTGTTGTCAAGAATGAAATGCGATGTATTGCCACCGTCACCGCCCACTATTTTCAAAAATGTTAACAGACAACTGTTTTTTTCTAATAGCCGCCATCTTGAATTCGCTCGTTATCGAGTAGGCAGAGAATCAAGTGGTACTAGCAATAATGGTCATATGCAATGAATAGGTACATTTTGGAGAGCAATTGAAACATTTTTGAGCATAATAAAAACATTTTTCAGGACAATAAAAACATTTTTGAACACAACATTGGTATATTCAACATTCAACAACATTCAATAGGGTCGTCTACGTTTTCGTATGGATCTTCTTCTAAAAGTTGTTGAGTGTTTGAACAATCCCTTCCTTCGCAGGGACTGCACAAAATGGTGAAGGGAAGACCTCCTCGCTTACAGTCACAGCCTCTCTCGCAACCTTTCTAGCAGCAGCAGCGTATGAGGCCCAGCAGTTGTTTGGGTGTCGCTTGCAGATCGGACAAAATTGGCACGAGTCCGTTCGGAAGCTTTTTCCAGTCATATACTTTGTCGGATCCATCTTGTTACCGAACCAATCTTGAACCTTAATACAAAGCCAAAGGCAAAATAAATGTTATCATTGCAAGGGCTCCGGAATCAAGAAGCGATGTACAGAAAAGCGGTATTCAAAATATGAAGTAATGAAATAGCGCTTAATACAATATTGATGTCGCACAATAGCGTGTAATTAAATAGCGACGTAACGAAATATTGTTTGTAATGAAAGAGCGATGTAAAACAATATCGATGTAATAAATCAGAAATATTTATAACAAAAAAAGCTATATTCTAGAATAAAATAGCGACGGTAAAAATTACTATTTTCAAAAAAAAAAATTTTTCTTTCACTCAGGCCTTGCTAATGAACCCATTTAGCTGACTCCCACATTCCTTCAGTCTCTAGGTATTTTTTCATCTGTTTCAAAGTCTTTGGCAGGAGATTAAAAAAACTCCAGGTTTAGTCAATTTGCACAAGAACGAAGAAAGAGTACGACTAAAATGCAAAATGCTGCTTGAACTGAACTTTCCTACCATCAGAGAGAGATATTATGTGCGGTTCGCCTACGGATTTTTTTTTGGAGAGTGGAGTTCCGGAAGAAATGGAACCTCTAACAGACTACTGGGGAAAAACCTACGTAGGAAAACGACTGAAAAGACTTTCAAAAACACTCTATTGTAATTTGTAATCGTCCATCAGTGGCAAAACTTGTCAAAAGATTCAAGGTGGAACAAAATCAAATAGAAAACTTCATTGTACGATACCGAGCTGACTTCAGAAGCAGTGCGTCCGCCAAATGCAAAGATTTCCAGATGAAAAAACGCCTTCAGATATACCTACCTTTCGAATAAAGCTCAGTCCGCACGGGCGATATGTCGCTGAAATTTGGCGATATACCCGTCCTTGGATATACCCAGTGACGGATTAACCAATAGGCTAAGTAGGCTGCAGCCTAGGGCGCCTGGATGAAAGGGGGCGCCGACCGAGGCGAAATTGGAAAAAAGCATGAATTCACGAAAAATGTTGTAGTTTCCTGCTCCATATTGTTGCAATAATTTTAGGCCTGCTAGAAAAGTTGGAAAGGTACTTTCCGGCATCCACTTCCAAGTGAAGAAATGCTATAGAAAAAATGAATCGAAATGCTGACAACTGATAGATTATTAATAAAATAATCAAATCTCATTATAGGGTGGATACCTAACGCACCTTTGCTTATAAAAAACTGGTAACTGTACTCGAAAGTGAACTGTTGAAAAGGTGGAAGGTCTTGCCCCACGGCGTCGGCGTAAGACACCGGGAAAAAGGTTGTATTTTTGGTCATAGCTCAAGCGACGAAGCGAATGAATGTTACCCACCATCTTTGAAATACATAAAATGACTTTTTTAAGGAGACAGACCTTTACCAATATATAGAAATGAAAATCACCTGCCCACAGGCTGAAGGGGTCTATTCAGTCACTAGTGGTCACTAGTGTCTAACACTTTACATACCTAGGTATTGGCGAAAATCTTTTCCGCGTGGTGGCACTGTACGCAATAAAACATGGTGGCCCAAGGGGCCTTGACAAATAGGTAGTAAACGCAGTGCGCATTTACATCACAACAGCTGTCAACAGTGATAGCTGTCAAGCTGTCAGTGGGCGGAACAGCGGAAAAGCGGAACAGTGGGCCTGTGCAGTGGGCCAAGAGCTGGGGGTTCGTTGGGAATGGAATTTCGTTGCAGTATCTCTAACTTATTTTTGTTTTAGAAAATGCCAATAATACAGATTCATTTGCCCAATATTTATGGTCATGTTGGTGACCAAATCAGCCCCCTCTCGACAAAGTGCGAAGGCGAAGAAGTGATTGAGGCAGGTCATTTAATCGTGTGTGGGGTGACTGGGGCTCACTGCGACTGAGACTCTTGTGCTTTGTTATGTCTCATAAATGGATAATTGAAAACCATTTGGAGGTCAGGTTCTGTGGACCGGTTGTTAGAACAGTGTTGTGAACTCGTGAAGCCATCTCCGATAAGCCAGTGAGAGCAGCCGGAGAGCCTGGGGATCAACGCCAGCGGTATCGAGAGAAGATACCTGGCCTGCAAATCAGAATCCGTCACTCGCCTCATCAGTTCAGATTTAGAACCTTAATCGATATGAAAATATTTTCCATTGTAGAAACACTAACATCAACCGATGAGCTATGATTAAACTTATGATTGAAGAATACTCAATTATTATTGATAAACTATGATTTTTATTGTTCTAGACAGCGGTAAATGCTTATTAGCTACTGAAATTTTACTTTACAGTCAATGTATGAGTCGTACGATTACTCCAAAAGAATGTTCATCTTTCTGGCCTAAACGATAATTGTTGGCTTATTTTCGTGATGCGTCCTGTTGTACCTATGCCTTGTCTTGTGGGGGCTTAGTATTTCCACCTTGTGTGCAAGGGGCTCACACAACTCAACACCTGTAATGTAAATGAGCATTATGAGATTGCTTTTTTCGGCCAGCATTTCACCAACTTACGTATCGTCTTTTGCTGCTGCATTGTGCATTGTGTCCATCGGCGTATACTAACGCAGTAATTCAAGTCAAACTAAAACACTCACTCGCTCACATTCACGACGATGTGGAAAACAAGGAAGACGAAAAAATTTAATTATTTTTCAACTGTCAAAACTGTCAATATCTTGTTATTTGGAGTAGGTACTGTCAACTGTCGAGTGCTACTGCGCTACTGCGCTGGACTGTGCGCTGGGTACCTATTTGTCAAGGCCCCTTGGGCCACCATGTTTGACTGCGTTCAGCGCCTTCTGGTGGCCGCTGATTTTCGCCAATACTTACAGTGTGCTACTCTATGATTGTATTCTGTCTACAATGTGGAGTGTCAGTTTTGTTCTGTTCTTGAACAGCCTATACATTTTTTTAATCAAATGTATTGTTAAAAATGAATTGTTGTAATTAATTGCTGTAGTTCCAGAACTGAAGGGGGGAGGGGCGCTGAAATGAATCAGCCTAAATAGCCTTTATTGAATCTTCATTTTTTTACAACCCTTATTTTTCATGACATCGCTCTTATGTAACAATAGCTATTTTGTGACAATCGTTATTTCAGTACCTACGTCGCTATTTTATAAATCGCTATTTCATTACTCGCTGTTTTAAAACATCTCCTATTGAACATCGCTATTTTGAACATCGCTTTTCTGTACAGCGCTTTTTGAATCCGGAGCCCATTGGAAGGTTCTTTTCTATAAAATGCATTTTATTTGTGATAATATAACTCACCATTTATATAACATGGTACCATTAAGTCGTACTAGCAATAATGGCCATAGCCAATAGGTACTCAAAACACAAAAAGTACTGTTACGATATTTCGCGTACGGGTTCGAATATAATTGAGACGAACTTTTAAAACACACACTGTTTATTTCTGCGTACTACTACTACAATAAATGCCAACAATTATCGCTTGGAATTATGTCGCAGGTACTTCGCTTGTTTCGCACTTGTTCGCTTCCACATTCAATACTGCCGCGAGCTCCCGGCTGACGCCTTATATAAGGCCTCCGAATAATGTTCCCGAAGTTTCTGTCTGCTTCCAGCAAATTCCATGAGGGTCTGGCATATGCGGTGTCTAGATCATTCCTGAGTAATCGCACACATTACCTGTATGCTTTCCATGTGTTCTGGGATCTGCGCCTCCGCCAAAGTGGACTGATGTGCCTTGATCGAACGTTCAAGTCTCCATTGGGTTCACATACAAGAACGCTCTGGAATGCACGAGATCGCTCCAGACTTCTACACTGCGATCTAATGGTGGAAAGATCGAGAAACATCGAGTGTTTACCTATATGTACAAGATCGCCGCTCTAACACTGCCCCCCTCTTAAGCCTGTTCGTCCCGAATAGGCTCATCGTTACTCCCGGAGTAACGTGCAAGGCGATCAAGGTGGACAACTTTCATCTTGGCTCTCGGGGCTCGCTGGATTCTGTACACGACGTCATTGATCCTCTTGACTACCGTGTACGGTCCTTCCCACGACGGATGCAACTTCGAAAACCTTCCCTTCTTTCGTTGAGGATTGTACAACCAGACCAAGTCACCAGCCTGAAATCCCGTGGAGTTCGCCTTCAAGTCGTAACGGGTCTTCATTCGGTCGGTCGCGATTCGAATCCGGTTTCGAACCAACTCGTGAATGTCACACATTCTTTGCCTCAGGTCGTCGACGTATTCGGGGATGTCTTTCGGATCATTCTCCGGCGTGCCAAATTGCAAATCGCAGGGGAGGCGAAGCTCTCGGCCAAAAAGAACACGTGCTGGTGTTTCCCCTGTGGTGTCGTGAATGGCAGCGCGATACGCCATCAGAAAAATCGGCAGATGACGATCCCAGTCTCGCTGATGCTCGTCGACGACCTTTGACAGGTGCTGCTCCATCGTCCGGTTGAACCGTTCAACCATTCCGTCGGACCGTGGGTGAAGGGGCGTCGTCCTGGTCTTCTGTATTCCGAGTAGAGTACAGATACCTTGGAACACGTTGGACTCGAAGTTTCGTCCCTGGTCTGAGTGTAGCTCCAGAGGTACTCCGAAGCGGCTTATCAGATTGTCCACCAGCACCCTTGCCACTGTAGAAGCCTCTTGGTTGGGCAGGGCGTACACTTCCGGCCACTTGCTGAAGTAGTCCATGGCAACCAGGATGTATTTGTTGCCATCTTCCGTTGTCGGGAATGGGCCAGCCACATCGATCGCGATGCGTTCAAAAGGCGCTCCAACATTGTAAGTCTTCAGCTCCCCTCGGCTGCGAGTTCTTGGTCCTTTGCTGCTTGCTGGCCGCACAAACCTCGCACTGGTTACACCATGTTTCCATGTCGTTCCGGCAGTTCACCCAGTAGAACCGCTCGCGCACCTTGGCCAACGTTTTGTTCACACCAAGGTGCCCTCCAGTGACGCCATCGTGCATCTCCTTCAGGACCTCTCTCACTCTGTTCTTGGGAAGCACCAGTTGAACCATCTCCTTCTTTCCATCAGGACTCTCCCAGACCCTCTTCAGCAGCCCATTCTCTATCCTCAGAGAATTCCACTGAGCCCAAAGAGCCTTGAATTCGGGTCCTTCTCCAGATATTTCGGCCCATTCCGGTCTGTCCTGGCCAAGTTCTTTCCTTTCAGCAAGCGTACCGATGGCTGGGTCCTCACGCTGCTCCTTCTTGAGCTCAGCTGTAGTCCAATTTCTCGGGGTGTCGAAAACGATTGCCTTGACTTCGACGTTCCCATTCTGCTGGTCTACCCTCTTGCAGTGCTTACAGTCTTCGTTGCATGGTCTTCGAGAAAGAGCATCCGCGTTGCCATGACTTCTTCCAGGGCGGTGTTGGACCTTGAAGTCATATTGCTGCAGTTTCTCGATCCACCGTGCCAACTGTCCCTCGGGATTCTTCAACTGCAGTAGCCATTTCAGGGCAGCGTGGTCAGTCCTCACCAAAAATTTCCGGCCATAGAGGTACTGGTGAAAGTGATCGACAGCTTTCACTATGGCCAGTAGTTCCTCTCAGGCTTGGACAACACCTTGCTGTAGTACTCCACTACTCGTTCTTGGCCCTGCTGGTGTTGTGACAGCACTGCTCCAATTCCGCTGTTGCTGGCATCAGTGTCAAGGATGTATTGTCCTTGAGGAAGAGGGTATGCCAGAATAGGACTCGAGCACAATGCAATCTTCAAAGTCTTGAATGAGTTTTCACATTCCTTGGTCCACAGGAATGGCGCACGGTCTTCAGTCAGTTTGTGCAAGGGCTTAGCAATGTCAGCGAACTTCTCCACAAATTGCCTGTAGTATGTGCATAAGCCCAAGAAACTTCTGACTTCATGCTGATTTCTTGGTCGCGGTCATTCTCGGACAGCATCCAGTTTCGCTGGATCGGTTTCGATTCCTTCGGACGACACAACATGCCCCAAAAATTTGACTTGCTTCTGGAAGAGCACGCATTTCTTTGGGTTGAGCTTGAGATGTGCACCTCGAAGACGTCGAATTACCTCCCGGAGATTCTTCAGGTGCTCCTCGAAGGTTCGACCGATGACCATCACGTCGTCGAGGTAGACTAGGCAAGTTTCCCACGTAAGACCTCGCAAGACGCACTCCATTAGACGTTCGAACGTGGCGGGTGCGTTGCAAAGTCCAAACGGCATCACAGTAAACTGATAAAGGCCGCTCCCGGCGGAGAACGCCGTCTTCTCTTTGTCAACGTTGTGGAGTCCTACTTGCCAGTAACCACTCTTCAGGTCAAGCGTCGAAAACCATCTCGATCCAGACAGCGTGCTCAAAGTGTCGTCAATCCGAGGAAGTGGATAGCTGTCTTTCTTCGTCACATCATTGAGTTTGCGGTAGTCTACGCAAAATCGTGTACTACCGTCTTTCTTCGTGACCAAAACAACCGGTGAAGACCATGGGCTCGTCGATTCTTCGATCACGCCTTCATCCAACATGTTTTTCAAGAGCTTCGACACCTCTTCTTGCTTCGCCAATGGTAGGCGCCGGGGAGCCTGTCGGATCGGTGCGGCGTTCTCAGTGTTGATCCGATGTTGGATCACGCTGGTCCTTCCGGTAGGATTACCTTCGATCGCAAAGGCGGCAGCTTCTTCCTGTATGAATTGCGTCGCAAGCTGTCTCTCCTTGCCATCCAGATGTTTCCAGTCAGGCGAGAACATCTCCACTAGCTTTTTCTCTAAGAGCTTGGGAGTCGCAGCCTTTGTCGATATGTCTTCGCAGCGTGAGATCCACTCTACGGGTTCACACTTGCCCAGGGTCTCTCCACTAGAGCTGTGGCTCTCTCATCGTCGCTCCATCCGTTTGCTTCGGCAGCGGCATCGAACTGCCTCTTATAGGTAGTCCATGGGCTTTTCCCATCGAAGTTCGGCAGCTTCACACGTTGGGCACCCGCTGAACTAACCATCGCAGCACTGGCGGCGGTTTTCTGAACCTGTTGCTCCAGCTTTGTCAGGTTGGCCTTCACCGCTTCCACTTCTTTTTCTACCATCGCAACCATTTTCTCCTCCAGTTTGTTTAACTGCCGTCGAAATACCGCGTTTGTTGTTCCACAACGGCTAATATTTCTTCTCTTTCCTCCAGGCGTTTCCTTTCTTGTTCTTCTAACAGATTTCTCAATTCCTGTTCTTGCCCTTCTAGAAGATTCTTCAGTTCTGCCTTGTCCTCTAAACGCTCCACGACGCGTTTCTTTTCCTGTTCTTCTTTATCTTCCAGACGTCTCTTCTCCTGTTCTTCTAGAAGCTTCTTTAATTCGTCTTGTCGCTTCTTGTCCTCTTCTTTCTCTTCAAGACGCTTCTTCTCCTGTTCTTCTTGAAGACTTTTCTGCTGCTGCATCATCGCCATGATGTTCGCCAAAGCGTCTTCGACTCCTGTCTTCGACATGCTTCTCGTCTCCGGCATTTACCAAATCACGAATGTTCCGAACGTCCTGTAGTCGCAGGCCCAATTACTCTCAATTATACCGCTTACTGACACCAAATGTTACGATATTTCGCGTACGGGTTCGAATATAATTGAGACGAACTTTTAAAACACACACTGTTTATTTCTGCGTACTACTACTACAATAAATGCCAACAATTATCGCTTGGAATTATGTCGCAGGTACTTCGCTTGTTTCGCACTTGTTCGCTTCCACATTCAATACTGCCGCGAGCTCCCGGCTGACGCCTTATATAAGGCCTCCGAATAATGTTCCCGAAGTTTCTGTCTGCTTCCAGCAAATTCCATGAGGGTCTGGCATATGCGGTTTCTAGATCATTCCTGAGTAATCGCACACGTTACCTGTATGCTTTCCATGTGTTCTGGGATCTGCGCCTCCGCCAAAGTGGACTGATGTGCCTTGATCGAACGTTCAAGTCTCCATTGGGTTCACATACAAGAACGCTCTGGAATGCACGAGATCGCTCCAGACTTCTACACTGCGATCTAATGGTGGAAAGATCGAGAAACATCGAGTGTTTACCTATATGTTCAAGATCGCCGCTCGTAACAGTACCATTTCCAGGAAGTCAATTTTTTTGATATGCCGTGAGGGAATGTTGCTTCTATAGAAACAATTTTTAGAAGAAATAAACTGTTGACTGTTGATATTTTCGAAAATAATAGGCGGAAACGATGGCAACACATCGCATTTTATTCTTGGCATGACTATTCGCGTAAATATCAAATATCATCCGAGTATCTCAAAAAATCACCAATTCATTAAAACATTTTAGTCTTCATGAAACCGACTATTAATTTCAAGATATGCCAAAAAAGGGTGAGGAAAATCAAACGCTGTTTGTTTCATCTTACTAGGCGATAAATTTTGAATCTACGTGATTATTTTCATGATTCCATCTCTTTTGGTTCATTAGTTAATTTTTTTAAATTTTTGATCACCCTGTAGATGACATATGAAAAGGTGAATTATTTTGGTCCTTGAGCGAAATCGTTCTTTGAGGTTTTAGGTATCACTCTGCAAAGCCGCTTGCTTCCACAATTGAATGCAATTTATTTTGCGTGCCGCTTCCACTATAATAGCTTATTTCAACTTTTGAAATAATCGGTTCAACTTTGAACGCACAGCAAATATTTTGCAATGCGGGGATTTTTGGTGATTTTGGACATGAGATAGAGGGTCTTTTTCTGAGTTGAATGGTGAAAAAGATCTCATGAACTATTTTTTTCCGGGTTTGAGTGTTTTTTTCCGTATAATTCCTGTACTATATGAACCAGCCCCCTCAGAACAGCCAATGAGCGATACAGCGCTTACGGCTAAAATTAAAACTTGCGGCTAAATAAGCTGACTGAACGCACCCTAAAACGTGAACGGCCTATAATGTACAGGATGGCCTGTCTATGGGATGGCCCGACGAAAACAGAACAGAGGGGTTTTCGGGCATTTCACCTCATTCAAGAAAATGACGCTCATATGGCCGGTTTGCCTGTCTGTCCGTCTGTCCGTCTGTCCGTCTGTCCGTCTGTCCGTCTGTCCGTCTGTCCGTCTGTCCGTCTGTCCGTCTGTCCGTCAGTCCGTCAGCCCGTCTGTCCGTCTGTCCGTCTGTCCGTCTGTCCGTCTGTCCGTCTGTCCGTCTGTCCATCCGTCTGTCTGTCCGTGTAAAAATTAAGAAGTTGTATTCCTCCTCGAGGAATGAAGCTAGAGCCTTAGAACTTTTTGTGATGGATAGCTGATGTCCCCAAGGATGACCAATGGACATTATTTTTTTATCCATACATAGTTATCATTACTATTATCAAAAAACATATATTTATTGTGAACTTCTAAGAAGTTGAACTCCTCCTCAGGGAATCAAGCTAAGCTAGAGCCTTGGAACTTCTTCTGATGGATAGCTGATGTCCCCAAAGGTGGCCAATGGGCATTATTTTTTTCATACATACATAGTTATCATTATCATTATCACAAAACAAAGATTTCCTGTGCACTTCTAAGAAGTTGAACTCCTCCTCGGAGAATGAATCTAGAGCCCTGAAACTTTCTCCAATGGATAGCTTAGGTCCTCGTGGGTGGCTAGTGGGCAGATTGGATTTCATGGTTGCGCCGCCATCTTGACCACCATATTGAAATTTCTTATTAGTGAAACGATTTTCATGAAACTTGGAAGTTACTCTTGTCTCCTATAATCGTTTTTATTTTCAAGCTGAATTCCATGATTCTGCCGCCATCTTGACCGCCATATTGAAATTTCTTATTAGTGGAACGATTTTCATGAAACTTGAAACCTGCTCTTGTCTCGTATGAACAATCTTATTTTCAAGGTAAATTTTATGATTCATGATTTTCATGATTTGGCCGTCATCTTGGCCGCCATATTGAAATTTCCCATTAGTGGAACGATTGTCATGAAACGTGAAACTTACTCCTGTCTCGTATGAACATTTAATTTTCAAGCTGGACTTAATTCCTATCAATGACAGTTCTGGAACTAAGAAAATGCGCTATTGAGACTCATGCACGTGAGGGCAGAATCACTTGTTTTGTAAAAAGCAGTGGCGGCTGGTGAGGGAGGGCTCAAGGGCGGCGCCCCCCCAACGCTAAAGGCGGCAAGAGGTTTTTATCGGTAGGAAGACATGGAATGCATTTTATTAATTATACTTATTCCAAAGATTTGGTTTATTGCAAAAACGTTCAGTCATTAGTCAATTAATATTTTGAAAAAATAATTCTAAATTCTAAGCGATCGCACGGTCGAAGAAGTTCGTCTTGGGCTCCGCATTCGGCGCCCACCGCCGATGCGGTGATGCCGGGGTGCACCCGCGCAAAACATGTGCCGTAACCATGGCAACGCGAGACGCGGCTCCCGCTCTATACTGCAGATATGGGCTCCGTTCCTCGAGCCCCCAGCCGATTGAAATAATCGATATAATTATTTATGTACCTACTCTTCGATTAGTCAACAGTTTGCAAACATGAAGATAGCTGACCTAAAAAAGGTACATTTAGGTCATCAAGCCTGCAAGAAGAAATAAATGCAAAAAACAACGGACGTCCGATTACAGCATTGATTTACTGAATATAAAGCAAATCGAACCCGCAAGAATAAATTCGTGGTACATTAACTCACACGTAATTTTGTTAAAACAGTAAATGCTAAAACTCCATAATATGGTGGTGATGCGGATACGACAAAAAAGTTTTTGTCTCGAGTTTCGTCATTTCGCGAACTGCGAACTGTTCTATCTGCACTCTTTGTAGAAAATGTTTTTCGAACTTCGAATCAACAAAACATGGACGAAATGTTTCATGATTTGAACAATTACATCAGAAACGGGAAAGGAATAAAAGCATCTTTCTCTAGTTTCTGATCTAATTGTTTATATCAGGAAACATTTTGTCCATGTTCTGCTGGTTCGAAGTTCGAAAAACATTTTCTACAAGAAGTGCAGATAGAACATTATGGTTCTCAGCTCGCGAATTTGTTATTAGCTTGAGCCCTCCTTGCAAAAAACTCACGAGCCGCCACTGGTAAAAAGCTCAGACAGGTCGATTTTTATATCGAGGGGGACATCTGAAACATACCTACATTGGCAAATTTCTATTTCCAGCCCTCTCACCCTTACCCACCTCAACTTCAGAATTTTAAATGACACCATCTACTTTGCGATACTTCAAAGCAAAGAGAATCAAATTCTCTCTCTGAAGAAGATATTTTCAAAATTTTCAACCCCACCCCCCATCTTCCCAAATTTCTCTGACTGTCCCATTTTATATTCTCGACCCCTCAATTCTCTTCAATTTAATCAGCGTCATCCTAAATAGCATCTAAGGACTAAGGAGAAAATTTTTGGTGGAGAAAAATGCTACCCAAAATTCACCCCTTTCTTCTCCCCCACCCCAACTTCAAAATTTAACAGACACCACTTACTTTGTGATACATCGAATCAAAAGGAATTGATTTCTCTTTCTAAAAATTTTTTTTTTAATTTTCAACCCAATAAATTCAATAAATTCAATAAATTGAACATTCGGAGTATTTTAGGGCTTTTTGAAAATTCTGAAAATATTTTATTCAGGAAGAGAATTTAGTTCTCTTCAATTTGATGTATCACAAAGTAGGTAGTGTCATTTTAGATTTAGAAGTTGGGGTGGGGGAGTGAAGGGGTGAATTTGGGTAGCACTTTTTACACAGAAAATTGTCTCCCTCGATGCTGCGCAGGATGACGTTGACTGCACTAAAGAGAATTAAGAGGTCAAGAATATTACATTGGAAACTCAGACAATTATAGGAAGAAGGGGGGTGGGGTTGAAAATTTTTGAAATATTTTTTCAGAAAGAATTTAATTCTCTCCAATTTGATGTATCGCAAGGTGGGTGGTGTCATTTGAAACTTCAAAGTTGGGGTGGGTGGGGGTGAGGGGGCTGAAGATGGAAATTCACCAATGTATGTTTCGGATGTTCCCCTCAATATAAAATCGACCTGTCCGAGCTTTTCTCAAAAAAAAGAGGTGAAATGCCCGAAAACGCCTCTGTTCTATTTTCGTTGGGCCACGCTGTATATTGTAGAACTAGTGTTTAGTAAAGGTGCGTTCAGTCAGCTTATTTAGCCGCAAGTTTTAATTTTAGTCGTAAGCGCTGCATCGCGTATTGGCTGTTTTGAGAAGGCTGGTTCGTAAGAACCAATGGGCGTCGCTGCGCTTGCGACTAAAATTAAAACTTGTTTGCTTACTAAATGCAATTTAAAATCACATTTAGCTAAGCTTAACAGCTGTTGCGAAACTTGCGTTTAGAGGTGTTTATGCGGACGATAACATTGATGTTACGGACCTTAACACCAGTTTTAAACCTCGCGTAAACAAGGCCTAAGTTTGCTTAACAGCCGTGAGGCGGCGAGTTGAACTTGATGAACTTCCGAAAATATCAATAGGTGAAATGGGGTACTTGCCAATGGAATAGATTCAGCTGGAAATACTTTTGATTGCTAGTATAAGTGATAAGGGGACTCTACTGTGAATTTCACAAAAATCCCGTCGTTTTCTACAGAAAAAAACGAATTTGAAAAATCCTCCTAAAAGCTTCGCGCCAGGACAGGGATTTTGAGTGGGGTTGGCCTGACTGTGTGACAATGGAATAATCAAGAATGACAGGGATGTCACTGTGACACTGTCATTTTGAACATGCTGTCGCAAAACCGGTTTCCTATCGAATTCTCTTACCATGAGCATTTAGACAATAAAGTCGAACAAGGTTTCGAAGAAACTGACTCCAGAAACCTCTTATAACACTGTCTCAGTCGAAATCATTTATTTCCAGGGGAAAATCTGGAGGATCGCCAATAGCACAGAAATAAGAGGCTGAGAATGAACAGTGAGCTTTTATAGGTTCATCATTAGCATACAATTCCGGATAGGTAATACTTAAGAGCTACAAGAGATCCATGTGGGGAGGACGCGATGGATCTCCAAATAAAATGTGGGGAGCAGGAACACTGATGTCCGAAATGAAGCCGAGGGTCAGCCAGGTCAGAGCACGGGTGACAACATGCGAAAGGCTTTTAGGTGAACAGCACTGAGGACTAAAGAAAGAGACTAGTTAGGTTGAACAAGAAATGAACAAAACGAGTAGGTACTTACCGCGTAGATCAAAGCCTCGATCAAAGCAGTCAAGGGCAAAAAAAGGGCACAGGAAGAAATTACGGCCGGCGGTTTGACGTTGTCAGTCAGACTCAGATCTTGTTGTTTGAAAACGGCACCTTGGCGACGTTATATCATTGCCAACCCAACGAGGAAAAAGAGTCCTTCTATGTTCTATATCTAATATATTTGTGACGTCACAAATATATTTTTAAAACGCGCATTGCGGCCGCAATTTTGGGAATTTAGGGAAAAGAAAAAATACGGGTACATTATTTTTAATCAAACTATCGATCAAGCCAATAAAAAAAAATTAGGCAAGTACCCCATTCAGTGCCATTTCTGCGCTGGCGCAACCATGCTAGGGGATTTGAGAATAATGCCGTATGCTAACACATGTAAAAAGCGTAATTTCAACATTGTCTATTATTGAAACGGCTGGAAATGAAACTTTCAAATGAGCTATGGAAAAAAAAATGTTTCTTGATCTTTCATTGTGTTCAAGACCAGCAATGATGGATCAGTTTTATATACACAATGAGCAAAAATATGGTACCTAACGTGTTTATCAGTTGGTGTGTTTTTAAAAATACCGCCCTACTTCTAGTATTCTTCTCTGCCTTACGGTTGCCGTCCTGTCTGTCAGTGGCATGAAACTGCATGTAAACAAATGGTAACTAAAATTTTATCGGGTTATATGTATAATATATCAGAGATTTTGTGTTTTCTGTTAGTTTTTTCTTGAAAAATGACGGGCAGTTTGTTGAGTGCCTGGCTGCAGAAACCGTAAGAAAAGAACTTTACAGTTTCATTTCATGTGTGTTCCCAAAAAACATCACCTTCTAGGCAACCAGTTATACACTGAAAACGGCTTTTTCGTTCTTTTCGGAACACTACGCGCGGAATTCATTTTTTCGACAGCAATGCACATGGTCTACATCATTCCACATAATCTAGCATGGAAGTCAGGAGTTTCTTGTCATCTATTTTCCTTTGTTAAATCGATGGCTGAAAATCTGCAGGTTTTGACTTTTCCTAGCTCGCGCAGACGCATGAGTTCCATCCCCTAGCTTCGCGAACCTACAGCGCAAGTCGTGCCGCTGAATATTGCATATTGAAGTCATGTATTCAGACGATGCAAATTATTTTGATTTAGATTTTCGTATGGGGCTGTTTTTCTTCAAACGGAGTAGGTCCTTTACACTTCATTGCTGGCATTATGGACCGTTTTATGTACAAGGATATCATGAGACACGTCATGTTGCCTTATGCTGAGTGGGAGATGCCATTGCGTTTCATTTTTTAACAAGACAATGACCCTGAACACAGCTCTCGGCTTGTAAAGAAATGGTTTGAAGAAAACAGCGTCAGGGCATTGTATAACTAGACTAATTTGAGCGACCAAACGACAAATACTGAACACGCCACCTGCCCGTGCTTTCCGAAAATAGGCTACTGGACATCAATCGCATTTCAGTATAAAAATATCATAAACCTGATAAATATCTGAATGACGAATTTGTATTTGGAAAAGTTTTTGGAAATATGATTTCATTTCGGTAAAAAATCAATTTGAAAGTGGACTTATTCAAATCAGGAATAATATGCTACGTCACAGCTTGAAAGTGGGCTAGGAGGTGGGAGGGAGGAAGGAGAGGGGAACGCATTTGACATTCGACCTAAGCATTCGTTCTGGATCTATTACGTAGTGGTGTATTTTCACGTGCGAGCACAACTTTATCACAAGGAACTTATTTTTGATGCCATTGCATGGAGTTATTCTGTATTTTGAAGCGAAATTGTATTAAAAAAACTAGATTATTTGACGTGGGGTCGACATATGGTATGTGCCACTCATATGGCACTAATAACACTGTTGTGACATTAATCCAAAGCCTGCACAAGCAAAAATAAGTGAATTTTAATGAAGAATCGACCAAAATGTAAGGTCAAACCATAGCACTCCAGCATTTTATTATATTTTTTTTGTATAAATCAGTTCAAAACAAGAAGGTGTTCTTCAGTCATCGAATGGCCAACTAGAGTTTCTATTGGCTCTTCAAAATGTGACGTCACGCACTTGCCGCGCCATTCAAACAGACAAATCTTTTTCATGTTTTCTTTATACAGGGTGGTCCATCCTAGCGTAATTATCCCATAGCGGTCTCACCGTTCAAGATAGAGAAAAAGATGTAAGTAAGAAGTTATATGGTTTGATGAGACCTATAACCTAAAATTATTTTCAGCTATACAGGATGTCCCATTTTGACGGGATCAACAGAACGTCAATTTTTTTAAATGGAACACCCTATATTTTTTTGCATTTTCGGATTCAACTTTTTTAATTGTGTTATGCCTGTATTTTTGTTTTCTAATTGTGTGGCAGTGCTACCAACTAAAAATTAAAAACTGAAAAAAATCGCATTTCCACAGTTATCTTGAAAAAATCGTAGCGGCCTTGCTTTTCAAAACTTAGAGATGAAACTTGACATGGTGATAGTCAAGTCACATACCAATATCCCAATGTCAAAAAATTGCAATTTCTTGATACAGGGCGTTCACAAAAAAAAATCAAACTTCATAATTTTCAAAGTCTCATTACTCATTTTTTTCAAATAGCATGCCCCCATTTTTATAACGTTATCTGATAGCTTCTTTTATCCTCTTTCATTTTTATCAGGGGTACCCTACCCGTAAACTCCATTTTTCTCGAGATAATCGGAAATTTTCACAAAATTTGTGATTTTTTTATTTTTTTTTCACAAATTGAGTTGACCGTGATGAATGACAGACAAGCCAAATAGTACGCAACTCTCAGCTAGTCAGTCTGAATATTGTCGAACAAAAAAAAATGGCTTCAACGCAGAAAAAAACAAAGTGGGATCCTGGATATCTGGATTATTACCAGAATATCGTATCAATCATTTTCTCTCGCGTAAAGTCATTTTTCTTTGTTCGACTATATTCAGACTGACTAACTGAGAGTTGCGTACTATTTGGCTTGTCTGTCATTCATCACGGCCAACTCAATTTGTGAAAAAAATTAAAAAAATCACAAATTTTGTGAAAATTTCCGATTATCTCGAAAAAAATCAAGTTTAAGGGTAGGGTACCCCTAGTAAAAATGAAAGAGGATAAAAAAAGCTATCAGATAACGTTATAAAATTAGGGGCATGCTATTTGAAAAAAATGAGTTATGAGACTTTGAAAATTATAAAGTTTGATTTTTTTTTGTGAACGCCCTGTATCAAGAAACCGCAATTTTTTTAAATTGGGATATTGGTCTTATACTTGACTATCACCATATCAAGTTTCATCTCTTAGTTTTGAAAAGCAAGGCCGCTACGATTTTTTCAAGGTAACTGTGGAAATGCGATTTTTTTCAGTTTTTAATTTTTAGTTGGTAGCACTGCCACACAATTAGAAAACAAAAATACAGGCATAACACAATTAAAAAAGTTGAATCCGAAAATGCAAAAAAATATAGAATGTTCCATTTAAAAAAATTGACGTTCTGTTGATCCCGTCAAAATGGGACATCCTGTATAGCTGAAAATAATTTTAGGTTATAGGTCTCATCAAACCATATAACTTCTGTTGGGAATTCAGGGCGAATACGAAGTGGACTGTGTAATAAATAACAACCCTGATCACTTCTTTCCTGATTTTTAATGTGACTATTTCACGCTTTTACACTTTTATGACAAAAATGGCGTCGTGCGGCTACTACGGTTGGAGGATGGCGGGCTCTGTTTCCTTTTGCGCTCGACCGACAGACGGGACTGCCAACGCTAGGGAACTCACACGCGCGAAATTCAAAAAACATAGGCGCACACAATAAATTAGCCGCAACATAGCGACCACCTTGAAACGATAAGGCGTTTCAACAAATTATAACGAACAAAATTTGCGGTTTAGAAACTGACAATAATAAGAATCAATAAAGTACTTAAATATTAATAAATATTTCAACTTAATTGAACTGATCACTTAAGTTTATCTCAGTTAATGTTTCACTGAAGCGGCAGCGGGCAAAGCTTCGCAAATGAACGCTGAATGGTTCCGGAAGAAGTACGCACTGTTGCTGCCCGAATAAGGCCATCAGTGCCAGGATGAACCTGGGTGACGCGTCCAAGACGCCATCGAAGTGGAGGAACGCCATCTTCTTTCACCAGGACCAGTTGCTGAAGTTGCAAGGCACCATCGCTCTTGTGCCACTTGGCTCGCTGTTGCAATTCGCTGATGTACTCTAGATGCCATCTTTTCCAGAACTGCTGGAGGATTTGCTGTACTCGCTCGTAATGTTGGAGTCGATTCTCGGCCTTGGTGGTAACATCAGGCTCAGCAATGGCGGTGAGGGGGCGCCCAATCAGAAAATGAGCAGGAGTCAGACAGGATAAATCATTTGCGTCGGAAGACAAAGGGAGAAGTGGTCGGGAATTTAAGACTGATTCAATTTGAGACAAAAGAGTGTACAACTCTTCGAACGTTAACAACGCGTTTCCCGCCACTCTTCTCAAATGATGTTTGACACTTTTCACACCAGCCTCCCACAAACCACCGAAATGCGGGGATTGGGGAGGTATAAAATGCCATTCGATACCATGGTCCAACGCCAAATCAGTCAATTCTTTGTTATTCTTACGAATGAACTTGAGCATGTCTTTTAATTTTGAATTGGCACCGACGTACGTTGTACCATTGTCCGAATATATCTTAGAAGGTTTACCTCTACGTGAAACAAAGCGCTTCAACGCCAAAATGAAACAATTGCTTGTTAAGTCCGAAACAAGCTCAATATGAATAGCCTTTGTGGCAAAGCATATGAAAACACAAATATAACATTTTAAGGTTTTGCTACCTCGTCCTTTTTTGTCCTTTATTGAAAGTGGACCAGCGTAATCGGTGCCCACAACTGCAAAAGGTGAGCTCTGAGAAACTCTATCCCTTGGCAAATTTCCCATGATAGGATTGATTCCTCTAGGAGAGCACCGAAAGCATTTTACGCATTCACGTACAACTTTTCTGGCAAGGTTTCTACCATTTGTGACCCAACATGATTCACGTACAGTGAACAGTAGAAGTTGAGATCCTGCATGAAGCAGACGCTTATGTTCATATTCAAATATAAGCTTGGACAAGTGATGTTTACCCGAAAGCAAAAAGGGATGCTTTTTGCCAAATTCAAAATCAGAATTCTGAATTCGACCCCCAACACGGATGAAACCAGTATCATCAAGAAAAGGGGAAAGACTCAGGACATCACTTGACAAAGTAAACGCTTTTCGAAGTTTAAGAATTTTATACTCATTTGGAAATGATTCACGCTGGGAAACCTTTATCAGACACAAAAGTGACTCGTCAAGTTCTTTTCTTGTAAGTGAACCTGTGCGTCTTTCCGTGGGGTACATGCAATTATGTTTGAACCTTAAACAAAATGCAATGACTCTTTTGAGTCTATTCAAGTTTGAGTAGCTTTCGAACGGAAACCTCTCAACACCTGAAGACGTAAAAACATGAACATGTTTCCTTAGTTCAGGAAGCTGCGCCGGAGCTTGACTCAACGAAGGCCATTGAGACTGCGACAAGTAAAGAAAATTAGGTGCACTCCACCACAGCATATTTTTGCCAATTTGACAGGGATATATTCCTCGCGACAACAAATCTGCCGGGTTTGCATTTGTAGGAACGTGCAACCAAACAAACTTACTGGACAGAGATTGAATCTCAGCAACGCGATGCGCCACAAACGTTTTTAACAAATTGGGTTGCGTCTTTATCCAGCCAAGCACCACGGTAGAATCCGTCCATAAATAAACACTATCAGGCTCAAAACTCAATGACCTTAAAACGCTTTCGACTAGACGAATTAGTGTCAAAGCCCCAGAGAGTTCCAGTCTTGGAACTGTCATTGTCTTTAGCGGAGCTACCCTGCTCTTTGAACATAGAAGGTGACAAACAACTGTATCATCCTGAGCAACAGAGCGCACATATACGCAACCTCCATAGGCTGACGTACTTGCGTCACAGAAGCCATGTATTTCCACAGACTTTGGATTTTCACAAATCGCATGTCTCGGAGTTTTAAGAGTATTCAAATCAAGTAGCTCAGAACGAAATCGAACCCACCTTCCCTGTATGTCAAGAGGGACACTCTCGTCCCAATCCAAACGCTGCAACCAAAGTTGCTGCATAAGTATTTTTGCGACCACCGTCACAGGTCCCAGGAGGCCTAGTGGATCAAATATTTGAGATAATTCTGAAAGAATTATGCGCTTTGTAACCTTTTCGTTCGGACTCGGCGAAATCGAATAGACCAAATGGTCTGATTCGAAAGACCAAGCTATGCCAAGAGTCTTGGCACATTCGTCTGAACCGAGGCTCAAGAGCTGCGGATGAATGTATTCAGGATTTATATCCTTCAAAACACGAAAGTCATTTGAGATCCACTTTCTCAATGGGAAACAACCTGAGCTCAAAATGTCAGTCACATTTGCACAAATCTCCTGAGCCTCCACAAGAGAGTTTGCACCAGCCAACAGATCATCGACATAAAAATTATGCAATATAATTTTCGAAACGTTAGGATGTGTATCCTTGCAGGCAAAACCTAATTCGCATAAACTGCGAATTGCCAGAAACGACGCTGAAGCAGTACCGTAAACCAATCTATTGATGTCGTAAATCTCGATCTCTTCGTCTGGACTGGCCCTCCACAAAACCCTTTGTAAAGGTCTTTGAGAAGGGCACACCATCACCTGCCTGTACATCTTCTCGATGTCAGCAGCAAAGACATATGTGTATGACCGGAAGTCGAGTAGAATTTCAAACAAACTGCGTTGTATGACAGGACCCACCATTTGAAGATCGTTGAGTGTATAGCCCGTGTCTGTAGCAGCTGAGCCATTGAAAACAACCCTCAACTTAGTGCTAACCTTGTCCTCCCGAATCACACCGTGATGTGGAAGATAATAAGAGTTCTCGACATCACTCTTTTGCGAAATGGTCATGTGACCTAACTCAGCATACTCATTCATGAACTGTGAGTATCTAACACGCAATGTGTCATCAGTCCTAAACCGTTTCTCAAGAGAAAGCAAACGTTTCTTCGCTTGATTATAAGAATCACCTAGTTTCGACGGGGATTCTTTCAAGGGAATCTTTACAATAAATCTGCCATTGTCATCGCGGGTAGTATTCCGAATGAAATGACTTTCACACTCATTTTCCTCAACAGAAAAAGGTTTTTCCGCAGGAATCTCTTCAATTTGCCAGAATTTGGCAATCTGATCCTCGACATTTGAGGCAGAACAAACAAAATTGCACCTCACTTCACCCGAAATTGCCGATGGGGAGCCCACATGGCCACCCAATACCCAACCAAAACGTGTCTTTTGCAATTTCGGTTGGCCCTCACCGAGTGAAATTTGTCCAACACACAACAAGTCGAAAAAACACGAGGCACCCACAAGAATGTCTACCTCACCTGGTCTCTGAAAATTAGGATCAGCTAGGCGAATATTCGAAGGAATATTGAGATGAGAAGTGTCCAAATTTCCAGCCGGAATTGCACCTGTTATCAATGGTATGATCAAACAACAAATATCAACACTGAAAGCGGAATGCGTCGCCATCAATTTTACTCTGCATTTTGAATTGACTTGGGATAGAGAATTAGCTAAGCCCATCACTTTTATCTCAACCTTTTCCTTCTTTAGACCCAACCTTTGGGCACATTTTTCAGTTATAAAATTGCTTTGACTTCCAGAATCGAGCAGAATTCTTACATGGTGAATTTTACCATTACAATCACGTACGTTTACAACAGCGGTTGACAAAAGAACATTTGTGTTGTTTGAGACAAATGAGGATATCGTGGCATTAGAATCTGGAACACTATTTTCGCCATGGTCAAGAACAGTTGAACCACTCTCCTTCACAATATGCAACAAAGTATTGTGCTTCGCTTTGCAGGTCCGACACCTGTAAGCTGACCTACAATCTTTTGAGGTATGGCCCTTGGCCAAACAATTCAAGCATAAACCATTGTTCTTAGACCTAGCAATACGGTTATTCACACTGAGTTTTTTGAATTCCTCACAATTGTATATTAAATGAGAACCTTTACAGTTGTTACAAGTAATTTCAGAAGAAATTAGTGACCTTGAATTCGACTCTTTGCGATTAACGACTTTTGAACTCTTTTCATCAATTGTTTCCAACAAGGATGCCTTTTTCTCGAGGAAATCTATCAAACTTTCTATGGAGGGAACCAGGTCTTGCCCATTAGAGTTTTCGAACTCACGCGTGGTCGTAGGATCCAATTTCGAATAAAGAAGATGAACAAGAAGAGCATTTTTCTGTTCATTCGGATCTATGAGAGAGTCGATAGATCTCATGTTTTTATTGAAAGCGTCGATGAGTTCCCTTAACTTACTTGACGATTCCTTCGTCATGCCTTCGAGGCCAAACAATGCTTTTAAGTGATAATACATCAAAGATTTAGAATTATTATACCTATCATTGAGGCCTTTCCACGCTATTTCGTAATTAGCGAAGGTAATCGGCAAATTTTTGATTGAATCGGCAGCTTTCCCTGTTAAAGATGTACGCAAATAGTGCAATTTTTGCACCTCGGTCAAATCAGAATTTTCATGTATTAAACTTGTAAACATATCGCGAAAGCTCAACCATTCCTCAGGGTTTCCATTGTACATTGGAAGTTTAATTGTCGGCAACCTTACAAAATTCATATTCGTTCCATTAGATGACCTTACCGAACCAACAGCAGATCCATTGGGACTTACAGCCCTTGAACCATTCACAGGCCCGATAAAATTCAAGTCATCTCCGAAATTTTTCAAAAATAATCTCGCAGAAGCGATTAATTGGTAGTACTTTTCCTCAAATAAACCCGTTTCAGCGTATTCAGCCTCAAGATCGGTGCTTGTCCGCTCTATTTCGCGTTGTATATCAAAAAATGAGTCTATAGCCGGAATTATCGCTTCATATTGCAATTTAAGCGCTTCAACATCAACATCAGTAACAAGATTCCTGTCTATGGTGAAATTTGTTTTCACTCGATTCAAATTTACCTCAAATCGTTTTAACCGCTCCTTTAAGGCACTTCTACTACGAGCGTGATCCATTTTTTAACCACACAAATCAACAATAATTATGATCAAACACGGTACAAATCAATAATTATCAACGGCGAACAACACCCTTAAGTCCCGCAAGGCGCGTAAACAACAACAAATCAACATGTAATGCGGGCGTACACTCGATACCTCTCCCAGAAAATGCAAAAAATGACTGGAGAATCACTCAGAGCCCACCGTTTACATCAGTAACCTCTGTTACTAAAAAATCACGAAACTTGAATATGCCAATCTGTGCCTTCAATAAAATCTGTTCGGCGAATTCTAATTGCAATAAATTTGTTCAAATCTTGCGTTTTCGACACATAAAAGGTGTGCAAAGCAAATCAAACACAATCGAGAGAATGCCGGAATTATTGACAATTTCTCGTACACAAATAAACCCAATATTGAAACAAACTTCAAATCAAAAGGAAAATCAAGGAATTTGCTCACATTTATCTGATTGAAGCGTTGCCCCTCAACTCTGGGGCCACACGGCAGCCTGTGGTAGCCTTGACTGTGGGGCTGCTGGATCGCAAACGCGCTAGGTTAGATAACTCGAGGGTGCTTCCCTTCTTTCGAATGAAATCTCGGAGGTTCTTCTAGACGATTCTTCGCAGAAAGCAGCAGGCCGGGCGTCATGGATTCTTCAGCTTTTTCAATGCAAAAAAAATGCATTCGCCGGGAGACGCCGCCACCAAGCCACGACACGCATCTAGATTTCACTGAGAAATCCGGGTCTGTAGGACCATGTTGGGAATTCAGGGCGAATACGAAGTGGACTGTGTAATAAATAACAACCCTGATCACTTCTTTCCTGATTTTTAATGTGACTATTTCACGCTTTTACACTTTTATGACAAAAATGGCGTCGTGCGGCTACTACGGTTGGAGGATGGCGGGCTCTGTTTCCTTTTGCGCTCGACCGACAGACGGGACTGCCAACGCTAGGGAACTCACACGCGCGAAATTCAAAAAACATAGGCGCACACAATAAATTAGCCGCAACAACTTCTTACTTACATCTTTTTCTCTATCTTGAACGGTGAGACCGCTATGGGATAATTACGCTAGGATGGACCACCCTGTATGTACAAAAACTTTTTTAAACAAAATCATCTTGCCAATGTAACAATTCTGGGAGGATCTTTCATAAAAAGAAATAAAAAAACCCATGTCCACTAGCCTATTGCACGATTTGAACGGCGGCTGGCCTACTAGGAGTAGTTATACAATGGTCAGGGTTTTGGAGTGGCCAGCTCAGTCGCCTGACTAAAAACCCAATAAAGAGCCCTTGGGAAGAGATTGAGAGACGCATAAGAACCGCAACATTCCCTAACAAGAGTAACAAGCAGTCGCTTGTTGATAAAATTGAAGAAATGTGAGAAAATCTCCCCCACGAAGTCCTCTATAATCTAATTGGTTCAATGCCTAAACGTTGCCGGGAACTTTTGTCGTGAGTATTTTTGTCAATTCTTCATTCAATTTTTTTTTCCAACTTGAATATCTCTCAGCTGTCCCCAAATTACGTGATAACATTCGGAAAAGATGAACAAGATCATTCGGTGATCGCCTTGCAGCTCGTTGTGTTTCGTATCACATGAATCTTTTCTGCGTCTTTTTGCTATGCGGAAGGTAATGTTTGTTTACATTTCGATTATTGATTGACAGATGCCATTGACAGTGACACTTCGTGCGTCAAAATTGAAATTACTGCGCTCTGCAGGTATGCGTTCTCATGTATGCGCTGAAGTGATGTACGTGATGGTAAACGTGTATTGTGAAAACAAAAAAGTTCCTCGCTGGCTGAAAATCATGATGTAGTTATATAGCCGCTGAAAATGTTTATAAACTAAATAAATAAATTAATAATAAACCACTGTATCTCAATCGCTGTCACACTATAGCAAAGGTCTGGGTATGTCGAGGGATATGGTACTATTATGGACAAAAAAAAGTAGGACAGAGCCTGTCATGGAGTGTACCAAATTTGGCCTTGCGTCACGTTGTCAATTCGCAATGGGTACTTCAATTTGAAAAAAAAATCAAACACATAATGGTGGCCTTATGGTGGCCTTACATTGAGCATCAAATGCTGCAGCTTTCTTTGCAGCAAAATTCTGATTGGATGGGCAAAATTCAAAAAGTTTTGCCGCCATGCTGCTAGAGAAGTTTGATTAGACGTGAACTTCTTTAGCAGCATGGCGGCAAAACTTTTTGAATTTTGCCCATCCAATCAGAATTCTGCTGCAAAAAAAGCTGCAGCATTTGATGCTCAATGTAGCTCGAGGCTTATTATTCACACTTGCCACTTTCCAAAAAATAAAAAAAATAAATTTTTTGATTTTGGGAATGCCAATGGGTTCAAACCAGAATACCCACATCCTTGTAGCTTTCGAAAGAGACCTAACTAAATGGTAAGATTCTGTCAAGGAATCGAACCCACAGGGATTGATTCCGCAACGCTTATTTTACCAATTGACCCCCCCCCCGGACTAAAATTCTGTGCTAAAGGAAAGGTTTCCCCATTCACTGAAAAAATTAGGTACCCCAAAATATCAGTTCTAAAAGTAGGTAAATAATCAAAATAGCTGCTTTCTTTCGGCCAGAATCACGGATCATGATTCGGAAATCCGCTGACTAGATTTCATTATCTTTTCAAATTTAGAAATTTTCGAAAATTCTTAAAAATACTCCTTTAAGGTACAGTTGGGAGCGAAATAATTGATACATCTCCGCTAGGAAGTCGGCTGGATTTCAGAAATGTTGGCTGCTTGGATCGTTCTTGAACGCCAGTTTTGATTATGATCAATCTCTAATCAAAACTGGCTTTCAAGACGAACCAAGCAGCTAACATTTCTGAAATTCAGCCGACTTCCTAGCGGCGCCGTATGAATTGTTTCGCTCCCAAATGTACCTACCTGCCTAGATGACATGGGCTAAATTTCAAGTTTAGGAACTGTGACTGTGGCAGAGGAAATATTGCTGCGTAGTTTGTGGGAAGAAGTAGGTAAGACCCTCTTGTTGAATTGGGCACCAGTTCTCAATCAAGAGTAATAAATAGTGTGTAGTGTACAGTGTAGTGCAATGTAGCTAGGCACAAGAATCGAAAGTTTTCGGTGAGATCGTAAGATCGCGAGATTTTGCTGGTCCAGTTAGTTGGCTGTTGAAGTCCATATGATCAAAACCTTTTTGCCTCTAGTCTAGAGTGCTAAGGAATTATTATTTTATACAGAGGGTGTTACATTTTTTGTTAATATTGTTACGAGCGGCGATCCCGTACATATCGGTAAACACTCGATCTTTCTGGATCCTTCCATCCATTAGATCGCAGTGTAGAAGTCTGGAGCGATCTGGTGCATTCCAGAGCGTTCGTGTATGTGAAACTGAAGGGAGACTCAATGCTCGATCGAGGAAGATCTGCCCAGTTTGGCGGAGAGGCGCCGCTCCAGAACCCGCGCGGCAGAATTCTACGGGTAACGTGTGTGATTATTCAGGAATGGTCTAGAAAACCGCATATGCCGTGCCACTATGGAAATTGCTGGAAGCAGACAGAAAGTTCGGGAACACTATTCGGAGGCCTTACATAAGGCATCAGCCGGCAGCTCGCGGCAGTATTGAATTGGAAGGCGAAGTGGTAACGAGTGTGAAACAAGCGAAGTACCTGCGATATAATTCCAAGTAGATAATTGTTGGCGTGTATTATTTGTAGTACGCAGAAATAAACAGTGTGTGTTTTAAATCGATCGTCTCAATTATATTCGAACCCGTACGCGAAATATCGTAACAATACATTCTAATAGCTGTATTACACTACACAATTTCTTGTACAACTTCTTGTACAATCTGTATCAGTTGAACAATCAAGTTCATTGTTTTTTGACACTATTTTGGCAGATTGTACAAGAAATTGTACAAGAAATTGTGTTGTGTAATACAGCTATAAGAGATGGTAGAGCATCAAAAAATAAGTGGACTTTCTCAAGAAAATTAATATCGGAAACGCATTATAACGGAGATAGAGGCTTTCAAAGTTGAGTTTTGGAAATGGTTCTTTGGTTATAACTCCAATTTTAAACACTGGATTTTGACCAAATTTACTACACAAAGTAAGTTGATGCATACCTACAAACGTTCATTCAGATTCAGTGTACCTAATAATCCTAATATTCAATGATTTGCTGGGTAAATCTCTCTTCCTCTTCATTTCCTCCCCCTTTCATCTTCTCCTTTTTTCTTTTCTTTTTTTCCTTTTTTTCCTTTTTCCCCTCTCCAGACCCCCCCCCCCTCATTTTGAGGTATGGCGAGCGCCACAAAAGAAGGTCTATTCGGCGCCACTGACTAATAGCAATAGCTGCTTTCTCTCGGCCAAAATTACGGATCATGATTCAGAGATCCGCTGATAGTCCGGATGTTAAGGAATAATACCCTTCACTTTTATAACAAGCAATGCCACTTGGCATACCTGTTGCCAAGACCATGTTTGACCGATTAAGATCAGGAGCCAAAGTCGCAAGCAATACAGGCGTCGTATACAGGGTGTCGTATAGAAAAAAAGTGAAAAATTCTTATATCATTGACCAAACCAGATGGATTCACGTGAATAGCCACATATATTCGCGATATATTGCCCATCAAGGGAGAGTCAACGGTCTTGGAAAATCTTGAGCGGTTCCTGAAATATTTGGAAAAAACTGAATTTTCTTCTGAATATTTTATTTCTCGGTAAATCAGTGAATTTTCATGATATCGAAGTGCAACTTGGTAGTTTTATGGCCAATAATATGGTCATGAATCAAAAACGATCAGGAGCCAAATGCAAGGTCTGCCATTTCCAGGAATAAGACAGTGACCTTTTTTTTCTCCGCGACCGCCATCTTGAATCTCCGACTTACTCAACAGTTGAAAAAGTGACAACCGAATGTGAGATAGTTGACATTCAGTCACCCCATTATAAAAAAGATAGCCTTGAAGCAAGGTAAGGGTCTCTTCATCGAGAAAACAGTGTTACCCAAGGTTTTCATGGTAATACGCATTTGCAGCGTCTGTGATAGCTAATCAGAGACTTGAAAGAGCAGAGTGAGCTCTTTGTCACAATTCTACATCCATTATGAGCTGAATTATAAAAATTCATGATGATCGGTCCAAAGGTAAATTTTTGGTGGCTTGCTGAACCAAATATGTGGCGCTTTTTGGTGGAAAATGCAAAAAAATCGAGCAATCATCATCATGTCATCCCTTACTCAGAAAAGGCTATCGCAAAAACTGGAACTAATCAACACTGAAATGTTCCGGGAGAGTCAACCCTATAATTTTGAGCCATAAAATGTTGGACACATGCGTCCCTTTGTTTGAGAGAAGACATGAGAGACTTGCATGCAGAAAGTTTTTTCCAAGTTCTGATCCACGTATTATTTTCAGAAAGCTACCAAAATTTTGTCTCTGGATCGATGATGATGAATTTTGGTACTGAATCTCAAAATGGATGTAATATTGTCAGTCATCAACTTTTGGTGGATTTCTGAATGAAATATGTGAATAAGAATTTTGAATTTTTCTGGTGTATGCACGCCTTCCATGTCTTCTCTCTGGTGACCAGACGCATGTGTACAACATTTATTACCTCAAGAATATAGGCTTCAATCTCACAAAACATTCCAGCGTTGATTTGTTTGAGTTTTTGCAACAGCCTTCTCTTCGTAAGGGATAACGTAATCATGATACCTCGATTTTTTTTGCATTTCTCACCAAAAAGCGCCACCCATTTTGTTCAGCAAGCCATCAAGAGTTTACCTTTGGACCGATCATCATGAATTTGGGTGATTCTGCTCAAAATGAATGTAGGATTGTGACAAAGAACTCACTTTGCTCTTTCAAATCTCTCATTAGCCATCACAGGCGCTGCAAATGCGTATTACCATGAAAATCTTGGGTGACAATATGTTTTCTTGATGAAGACACCCTCACCTTGCTACAAGGCCATCTTTTTCATAATAGGGTGACTGGATGCCAACATTCTCACATTCGACTGTCACTTTTCCAACTGTTGGGTAAAACGGAGATTCAAGATGGCGGTCACGAAGAAAACAAAAGTTTACTGTTCTACTTCTGTAAATAGCAATAAGCCCTGCATTTGGCTCCTGATCGTTTTTTATTCATGACAATACTCGCCGTGAACTTACCAAATTTCATTCCGATATCTTGAAAATTCAGTGATTTACCGAGAAATAAAATATTTAGAAGAAAATTCAGTTTTCCGGAATATTTCAGGAATCGCTCAAGATTTTCCAAAACTGTTGACTCTTCCTTGATAGGTAATATATTGTGGATATATGTGCCTACTCACGTGAATCTATCTGGTTCGGTTATTGATATATGAATGGGGAACTATACGTTGTTTCAGAAATATTGCTATCCCAGTAGGTCATGAAAATCTAAATGCAGCTTTAAGCTTAGTCCGCACGGGCGGTATACCGCTGGTTTTTGGCGATATACCGCTATTTTTTTTGCCGCTGAAATCATCGTCCGCATGAGCGGCGAAAATCAGCGAATAATTAGGGCATGTTCCGTTTTACAACTCTTCGAACCGGTAACCGAAAAAGCGGTACCTTATGGTCAACGGTTATTTCGGAACGGTCTGGTCAATCTTCCGTCAATGTGAAGTTGTCAAACGTTGAAATTTGATTATGAAATTTCCAGGCTTTTGTAAAGCAGACAAAGCAAAAAATGGTGAAGGGCACAGCAGAAGAGAGGCTGTTTTGAAATCACATCACACATCACAAGCTTCCAGCTCTCTTACTACCTACCTCGCTACCTACCTACCTTTACGTTGCTCAAACCCGTATCATTTTGCGACATGGGGTTACATTGAAATTCAAGTCCAAGACATACCTGGCGCTGGCGTTCAAGATGGACATTTTTAACGAGGGCCTGGACCGAGCAAGCTTGTGAAGTGTGTCTGACTTTGGCTGCAGGATACAGAACACGCTGCTGGGCCGCCAATATATAGGTAGCTGCCTCTTCTTCTGCAGGTACCTACCCACCTACCCTCCTGTATGCCTGTACTTGGCTCCAAGGGAAAACCATATCGCAGAAAATCATGTAAACGGACGGTATGGAGAAGATTTAAGTTATTTGTTGTCTTCTGGGATTGTTTCGTGATTCGTGTCATGACAAAACTCAGAACCAACTTTCAAAATTGGCAAGTAATGTCATCCGCCATGTTTTTAACCGGAGTAACCAAGCTCAAACGCCGGTCGCTTCGGTTCCCTCCGGTTAAAATAACCGTGGTCCGATTTACGAATAATAAAAGTAATATTATCAATTCGGACCGGGTAACCGGAGTTTCGGTACGAATATTACTAAAACGGAACATGCCCTTAGTGTCACGTCTGTTGTTTAAAGTGTCAGATCCGGTTGTCAGTCGTTTGTCACGCGAATTGCATGATGTAGTGTCTGGATATTCTTCAAAAAATGGGTGTTCTTCAAATCAAAGACGATGTTAATACCTACCTAATGTTATTGTGATAAATAAAAAAGCAAAATTCTCATAAGTACGTGGTCTTCTTTTGAGTAGGAAACTATCCTTTGCAATAGATACATGCTGGCGACGGGTGTCTTTCAATGATTTATGTGAGCATGTTGAAATGATCAACTACAGAAATGAGCAGCCCGAGCCCATGAGAATCACAGTCACACCTACGACGATGACGAGTGACGACACGGTGTGGACAGTGAACCCCGCTCTCAGCATTGCAACTAATTGAAGAGGTTTAGAAAAGGCCTCCACTGTGGAACTTCAAACTTCCATTGCGGGAAAGACACAAACTCGGGCACAAATATATAAAAGAAAAATTGTGGCATTTTGATGGTACTCAAAACCGTGCACGTTTTCTTTTTTTCTTGATAATCTTGCCTCCGACCTTGCTCTGGTGCAACTCAAGCTCATGCAGACTGCAGATGGATTCATAACTCTGAAATCAAGCTGATACGTGTCCACCGTCCAGTAGTCACGATTTTTCCTCTCTCCCTTGGACTGGTACACCCATCGGTGATCAAGTTTTTCTATTTCGTCTTGAGATAAGCACCGGGCTCCTTCCTAGCAAAACCTAACGTCACATTTTCATGCTGTGTCAATGCTGACACTTTGAAAACAGCGGTCAATCGCTAAAAGTTGGCGGGGATTCAACTTTTTGCGAATATTCGCTGAAAGTTGGACATTTTTGACAGGAAATCGATCCAGCGGTATATCGCCCGTGCGGACTAGCTTTAAGATTAAGGGCATGTTCCGTTTTACAACTCTTCGAACCGGTAACCGAAAAAGCGGTACCTTATGGTTACCGGTTATTTCGGAACGCTCTGGTCAATATTCCGTCAATGTGAAGTTGTCAAACGTTGAAATTTGATTTTGAAACATCCAGGCTGCCTGCAAAGCATGCAGAGCAAAAAATGGTGAAGGGTACATGTTTTGAAATCACATCACAAGCTTCCAGCTCTCTTACTACCTACCTCGCTACCTATACCTACCTTTACGTTGCTCAAACCCTTATCATTTTGCGACATGGGGTTACATTGAAATTCAAGTCCAAGACATACCTCGCGTTCAAGATGGACATTTTTAACGAGGGCCTGGGCCGAGCAAGCTTGAGAAGTGTGTCTGACTTTTACTGCAGAATGCAGAACACGCTGCTGGGCCGCCAACGTATAGGGTAGCTGCCTCTTCTTCTGCAGGTACCCTCCTGTAGGTATGCTTGTACCTGGCTCCAAGGGCAAACCATATCGCAGAAAATCATGTAAACGGACGGTATGAAAGTAATTTGTAGTCTCTGGGATCGTTTCGTGATTCGTGTCATGACAAAACTCAAAACCAACTTTCAAAATTGGCAAGTAATGTCATCCGCCATGTTTTTAACCGGAGTAACCAAGCTCAAACGCCGGTCGCTTCGGTTCCCTCTGGTTAAAATAACCGTGGTCCGATTTACGAATAATACAAGTAATATTATCAATTCGGACCGGGTAACCAGAGTTTCGGTACGAATATTACTAAGGGCATGTTCCGTTTTACAACTCCTCGAACCGGTAACCGAAAAAGCGGTACCTTATGGTTACCGGTTATTTCGGAACGCTCTGGTCAATTTTCCGTCAATGTGAAGTTGTCAAACGTTGAAATTTGATTTTGAGATTTCCAGGCTTTTGTAAAGCAGGCAGAGCAAAAAATGGTGAAGGGTACACAGAAGAGAGGCTGTTTTGAAATCACATCACAAGCTTCCAGCTTTCTTACTACCTACTTTGCTACCTACCTACCTTTACGATGCTCAAACCCTTATCATTTTGCGGCATGGGGTTACATTGAAATTCAAGTCCAAGTCATACCTGGCGTTCAATATGGACATTTTTAACGAGGGCCTGGACCGAGCAAGCTTGTGAAGTGTGTCTGACTTTGGCTGCAGAATGCAGAACACGCTGCTGGGCCGCCAATATGTATAGGTAGCTGCCTCTTCTTCTGCAGGACTGCAGGTACCCTCCTGTATGCCTGTTGTACCTGGCTCCAAGGGCAAACCATATCACAGAAAATTATGAACGGACGGTATGGAGAAGATTTAAAAGTTATTTGTTGTCTTTTGGGATCGTTTCGTGATTCGTGTCATGACAAAACTCAAAACCAACTTTCAAAATTGGCAAGTAATGTCATCCGCCATGTTTTTAACCGGAGTAACCAAGCTCAAACGCCGGTCGCTTCGGTTCGCTCTGGTTAAAATAACCGTGGTCCGATTTACGAATAATACAAGTAATATTATCAATTCGGACCGGGTAACCGGAGTTTCGGTACGAATATTACTAAAACGGAACATGCCCTAAAACGGAACATGCCCTCAGTTACAAAAAACGTCAAATCAAAAGTGTAAATGTCATGGAAACTTCATTATTTATTTTCAGGTTATAAGTCAGATCTTTCACTCCTTTCAGTCAGAAAGTATTTCTTCAGTTTTTTATCAAGTATCACGTGCGGCACCCCATTCAAGGTGCACTTGAAGAAAGATACATGCAGTTTTGATGTCGAACCGTCTCTGTTTCCGATCTCAGTACTAAAAAAAATAGGCACCTGGGGAGCCAGCAGATTTCGTTCTTGCCACAGTCTCAATCAACATTGTGCACATATCACACAGGTAGATAGTAATGCAGTAAAGCAAACTCCATGGCCTTGAGAGGGATCAGATATCAAGGAAGATCTGCTTCTAAAGCCGAGTTACGCTGTTCTACTTCAACTGAGCCTTTTAGTGAAGCCAGAAGCACGAAATCTGGTAGGATATAATGGAACAACAGACTGTACTGTACCTACTCTTTTGATTGAGAACGGGCGCCTGGCTGATTTTTTTCTCGACTGGGCTCAGGGATCCACAGCCACTTTTTGGTTTAAGTAGTGACGATCTGGCTTCTTTTTGCCAGTATGCGTTTGACCGTGCAGAACGTTACTAAAGATCAAAGCAACGCGCTGAATGCTGGCAGCTGCATTGTTGGAATCTCTGAAGAATTCTGCGTAACAGCGTCAAAGTATTTCACGTTCTCTCGCAGATAAACGAACAGGATCCCCACACATGGCGTGAAAATTATCAGGTAATCAAAACCAATGAAGGAACAACACAACAGTAACAGTAGCCTATAACGTAACAGGAACAACAGTAACTGTATAAGTAACACGTACAGATTCTTAAAACTTGCGTCGATAGGTGCTTATTACGGTTTTCTTTCCAAAAGCTATCTAGGTGGACAGAAACATGACAGTTTGGATGACAGTAAAAAACTTCGCGGTTGATTTTGATTGAGATGTCACACTGACTTGGGACTAAAACAATAAATGTTTTAGAACTAGACAAAGCTAAAGCGACTTTTACCATATACTTCCAATGCCTACTGAGATAGCAATCAATCTGAAACAACGTATATAGGCGATTGACCTTATTGGGGAAAATGGCCGTTTCGTCGAGGAAGTTTTAGGGCATTAATTTTTAGAACTGGTGTAAGTTGCCGTCCGGCAACGGCGGTGGTTACGTCAATTGGTGGCATGTCAAAACTGTCACTTTGCTGTCTTGTGCAGTACGCTACAAGCAAACTTTCGTTCCTGTGAACCCTTGGGACCCCATAGGCTCGTTATTGGGCCCCATGTTGATGACCAGCGTCGTCGCAGACCTTTCTCTAAATCATCCATAGCTTCCGCCCAAGGAAGAGCAACAGACTCTGTCACACCCGCACGGAGGGAAACACACAAGCCCGTCGACCAGCCTGCCAGCCAAGAAAAAATCACCTCGGGCTGGCCGTGCAGAGTCAACCACCACCTACCTTTTTTCCTCGCTTTTTTCTAAAGATTTCCTGCTTCGACTTCAGCTGGAGATCCGCATTTTTCATTCTAACAAGCTCGCCGTAGCTACCTCTGTGTTTGCGACGTAAACGTTGTCTTTTTTTATCGCAATAATGTAGTGCATTGCTGGGGGCGTAGCGTAGTCTTTCAGCTGCGCACCTCTGGAGCTAGATCTACTAAAAACCTGCTAACTACGCTAACCATAATATGAAATAAGAGACACAAATGCAAACCCCTTTTTCAGATTATTTCTACTTGTCAAATTTCCATGTCAATATGTGGGTATTACAGGTATCCACTAGTGCCCACCTAGGCTACTAGACGTCGGAGTAGGTTTTCCTCGCAAAAACGTCCTCGACGATCAAGTACCGAGCTCTACACCAGGTGGCGTTTTTTAAATGTAAATCGTAGGGTTGCTAGATTATCGACAGCTTTGGCTGTACAAGGGTTACGCAATCATCCGTTACTAGGGGCCGATGGGAGGGGATAAAATTCAGCTATTTGTCAAAGTTGACCATGAGCGGAGCAAGCAGGAAAGGACCCCGCACGTTTTATATGAAAAAGTGGTTTCGGTGAATTTGGCTAAATTTTTTATATGTTGTAGATCTTGATTCAAGAAATATATTCCTGAAAAATTGGACCCCTTCTATGAACAGTTTTTCCCCTACACCCCTAATAAGGCCAAAATTAGGAATAGTCTCAAATTTTTTGAAACTCATGAAACTGGTCCAAATCAAACTCGTGATCATGGGAAAAATAATTAAAAAAATCCAAATTATGAATTGGGGTAGTTATCAAGGGGGTTGGGGGTCGAAATTGAGAAAATAAATTAAAATTCCGAATTTTTTTATTCTTATAAAATCTGAACAGAATAATAATGGAGAAATAATTTTGGAAAACCTAAATCAATTAATTGGGTGTTATTCTAAAGAGGGCTGGGGGTCAAAATCAAGGGAACAGAGTAACATTCCGGAACTTGCGATTCCCATTATTGAGAAAATAATTCAAAAAAATCTAAACCAATGAGTTCTGGTGTCATTGAGGAAGTTGAGGGTCGAAATTAGGACAACAATGAAATTCTGGACCTTACAGTTCATCTTAAAATTGATCTGGGTGAATGAAAAAATGATAATAAAACCAATCTGCATAAGGATTGAGTTCTTCATTTCTCGACCATCCCTTTTCCCACCTACCATAATATCTGCCTACAACCATGTCCTAGTCCAAATAAGAATTTGTCTCAAGCATTTTAAAATTCATGAAACTGGCTCACATTAAGTTGAAGAATAAAAAATATAAGATGTGAATTGGAGTAATTATCGAGGGGGCGGAGGTCGAAATCGAGTAAAGGAATTGGCATTACAGGAATAGGGTGATGGAGAAATAATTAAAAAAAATCTGAATCAATAAATTGAGATGGTTACCTACTGAGGGGACAGTGGTCAAAATCTAGAAAAAAGAAGAAATTCCGAAACTTTGAATTCATAATGTAGGGGTAGGGTCCTTCGGTGAGAGTGATAGAACTTCAAATTGGAATCAAACAAATTAACAAAGAACAGTTTTTGACATTATATGTGGAAAATAACATCTAGTAAATGGCCTCCTCGACTTTGTCTAACGGCGGGCAGACGGGAAATCCAATTTGTAATGACTTTCTGGCAGATATCGGGCTCTATTTCAGTAATAACACGTACAATATTGTCCCTCAGGGCTTAAATGGTTCTAGGCTTGTTCTTGTATACCAGGAACTTCACATAACCCCACAGAAAAAAGTCCAGGGACGTAATATCGCAAGATCTCGGTGGCCAATTGAAATCGCCATTCCGCGAAATTGTTCTTCCTTGGAAGTTTCCGGCCAACAAGTCTCAAGGTTTCTCCTGCTGTGTGGCTCGTAGCCCCGTCTTGTTGAAATAAGATGATTTTGTAAGATATACTGAGTATTTATGTCAATATAGACCGAAGAAGTGTGACGTCACAACACGGCAACATGGCCGGCGGTTGACATTTTCTGGAGGCCAACGTCAAACGTGACATGACCGGGGGATGCACGGCACGTGGCATGCACTTGACGTTTCTCTGTTTGTGTTTGTCATGTGTTTGTCAAATTTTTGCGAAGGTAAATAACGGAAATGGATATATACAAAAAAGATTCATATTTTGGGCTATATCAGGTGGAGGAAATCAAACTATATTGCTATAAACTAAAAACTGCTAACTATAAACTGCACTGCGATCCATTGCTCTTTGCCTCTGAGCATCTCATGAACGAGATTGTCGACGGCGATTCTCCTGCTCAGTTTTTCTTCGAGGTCTTCTCGCTGCCTTGATGGACTGCTCACTGGCCTTGTTTCTGCTTTGCTGGTGGGCACTCCTAGGCTTGTTTCCTCTAATCGCAAGCATTGGGGCGAAGGGTGGGATACCCGAGAGCGCTCGGGCTGCATCATGCGGAACCGTTCTGTAGGCACTGGTGATTCTGAGTGCAGCTTTGCGCAGCTCTCTGTCAATGAGTTGGGCTATGTCTGGCCTTTTTGCAACCAAGTCCGCCTGTATGACGCTGGCTGTCTCTTAGGCTGGCAATTTCAGCAATGCTCACTGCTATTTTGCACTGACTTTTGTGACTTTTGTTGTGAACCTCCAGAAAATGTCATGCCAAACACAACCAAACATAGAAACGTCACGTTCATGTGATGACGTTGGCCTCCAGAAAATGTCAACCGCCGGCCATGTTGCCATGTTGTGACGTCATCACTTCTCCGGTCTATAGACCGGTCCGAGAAGTGATGACGTCACAACATGGCAACATGGCCGGCGGTTGACATTTTCTGGAGGCCAACGTCATCACATGAACGTGACGTTTCTATGTTTGGTTGTGTTTGGCATGACATTTTCTGGAGGTTCACAACAAAAGTCACAAAAGTCAGTGCAAAATAGCAGTGAGCATTGCTGAAATTGCCAGCCTAAGAGACAGCCAGCGTCATACAGGCGGACTTGGTTGCAAAAAGGCCAGACATAGCCCAACAGAGAGCTGCGCAAAGCTGCACTCAGAATCACCAGTGCCTACAGAACGGTTCCGCATGATGCAGCACGAGTGCTCTCGGGTATCCCACCCTTCGCCCTGATGCTTGCGATTAGAGGAAACAAGCCGAGGAGTGCCCACCAGCAAACCAGAAAGCAGAAACAAGGCCACAGAGCAGTTCGTCGAGCAGTGGCAACGGCAGTGGAACGCCTTGGTTCAAAGTTGGATGAAAGAAATACTGGGGAGCCTCAAAAGCCTCAGCGTCAGGACAACGCGGAACACGCTCGTTTTCATTGTAACGGTCCATCAAAGCAGCGAGAAGACCTCGAAGAAAAACTGGGCAGGAGAATCGCCGTCGACAATCTCGTTCATGAGATGCTCAGAGGCAAAGAGCAATGGATCGCAGTTTTTAGTTTATAGCAATTTAGTTTGATTTCCTCCACCTGATATAGCCCAAAATATGGATTATTTTTTGTTATATCCATTTCCGTTATTTACCTTCGCAAAAAGTTGACAAACACATGACAAACACAAACAGAGAAACGTCAAGTGCATGCCACGTGCCGTGCATTCCACGGTCGTGTCACGTTTGACGTTGGCCTCCAGAAAATGTCAACCGCCGGCCATGTTGCCGTGTTGTGACGTCACACTTCTTCGGTCTATTGAAAGACCCTTTAGAACTGAAAATTCAGATTTGAAAAATTGAGCCTTACTTCCAATATCGATCTATTTTTGGAATCTCATTGAATCAACCAATGACCAAAAGCAGGATTTATGTTTATTTGAAAAAAGATAGTCCAGTCAATTTTTTTTGACACAAGCTATATGATGGACATCACACAGAACCGTGGAGAGCTTCTCGAGAACTGTAATTAATAATGCTGTTGCAAGTAGTCTCGATTCCACCCCCCTCCCCCCGGCCCTCATCGTGCTTGTGGGTAGGTATCATAATGGTTGTACCCAGAACTTGGTACCCAGGTACCTGGGTAAGGGGTGAGGATGATCGAGAAACGATGAACTCAGTCCTTATTCACATTGGTTGTATTATCATTTTGTCATTCGCCCAGATCTTCCTAGATGAACTGGAAGTTCCAGAACTCCACTGTTTTCTCAAGTTCGACCCTCTACCCCCTTAATAACACCTGAATTCATTGGTTTAGATTTTTTTAAGCAATTTCCCCATTGCTCGTAAAATCATATACATATTATGGGAACCGCAAATTCTAGAATTTCACTGCGTTTTCTTGATTTCGACCCCCAGCCCCCTTTAGAATAGCCCCCAATTGATTGATTTAGATTTTCCAAAATTATTTCTCGATTATTATTCAGTTCAGGTTTTATAAGAATGGAAAAATTCGGAATTTTAATTTATTTTCTCAATTTCGATCCCCAACCCCTTTGATTACCACCCCAATTCACAACTTGGATTTTTTTAATTATTATTCCCATGATCACGAGTTTGATTTGAACCAGTTTCATGAATTTCAAAAAATTTGAGACTATTCCTAATTTTGGCCTTATTAGGGGTGTAGGGGAAAAACTGTTCATAGAAGGGGTCCAATTTTTCAGGAATATATTTCTTGAATCAAGATCTACAACATATAAAAAATTTAGCCAAATTCACCGAAACCACTTTTTCATAGAAAACGTGCGGGGTCCTTTGCGGGGTCCGGTGCTGTTGCTGTCATTCTGTCTCACATTAGCTAGCCCAGTCAATCTATGTAGACTTCATACCATAAATACCGGGAACAAATTCGCCTGAAGCTGATTTCTGGTTCAGTGAGTCCTTGGACCATGAGAACCCACCAGTCAATTTTATCGAACTTTCTCGGGTGTGCTTCATGGTCTTCCAGGTCTTCGAATGTTTTGACTTGCTGTAAATTGCAGTGCTCGCCTTACGCCTTAGGAGTACGTCTTTTTCTTCCCCTTTCCATACAACGCCCTTGTCTTGTCACACCAAGATACAGCATGTGCTAACAATGTCTTCCATGCCAGCAATCTGCGCTGTATCTTACTGGTGTCAGATTGCAGCATGAGGACACGGTCACCGAGATGGGCGAGGGCAATGAGCATTACGTGGAGACGGTGTTGTCGACGATGATGGCAGTGCTTTCTGATGATGCCACTTCTAGGGCTGTATTGACGATTACGAGGTCGGCAGCGTTAGGTGCCTGCCTAACTCCTTCTCCTTTCTGCTCGAAGCGCGTCCCCAGCAATCTCAGCATGTCCATAAACCCAAATTTGTTTAGATCGTTGCTTCAAAACTCCTCTGAGGCGGTTGCTGTTGTCTGCTCACCGAAAATCATATTTGGACAAGACTTTCTAGCAGCACGTCGTCTCTGTTCTTCTCCTTTGGTGCTGCGGGTTGGTCGCTGTATCCATCAAACACAACAGCAGGTGATGGATACTTGCTCTGCACATTTGCTTACATACAAATGGCTCTGGACAGGCTCTGGGTACCAAAATGATCACATCTGACGTTCGTGACAGCTACAGCCCGTTGGGGTTGGGACGGACGCCTATGGCCTTCCGCGATGCCGACAGCTGTCAGTCCTTGACTCCGCGAGGCCTGTGAGTAAACAAACGGTTCGCCAGAATGCGCTTCCCTTACGCCGGCCGGCCGGTCACGTGATAATCAGGTTCCCTAGTAAATCGCCTATAGGCGATAGAAAATAAGGACTACGCACCCTGGTGTGAGATCTGTGAACCAACTTAAACCCGCTCGGCCCGGCGCCCGGAGCGCACCGTCACGATGGCTGTGGCGCGAAATTGATATTTGACATGAGTAGGTACGTCAAAAGTTGAAAAAAGTTCTGAAGTTTTCCATACTCCGGAACATCGCTTTCCAGTTATCTCCTGAGATGACTACACAGTGAAGAAATTGTCACTGGCACACGGAAATGTAATCAAGAGGATTTTGAAATGGAAGCAAGTGCTAGTGATCCGCCTCAAAATTCGAAATTGTGTTGAGAAATGTGCGGGTACACCTCGGGGTACACCCTTTTGAAACATTCATCCGAGAAAGAGAAGCCGTTATAGATTGAAAAGTTTATTATTGTAGTTCACATTTTTGTATTGTAACATTGTAGTAACATCCATGTACCATGTAGATGCTCTAAAGAGGCCCTAATAAATTGGGGCGAAATATATCAGCCGGTTGAGGGAAGGACGTTTTTCATTCCGATGAGAACGAAGGGGGGAAACCAGAAGGAAACAGGGAAAATTTCGGGGAGCCACTTGGGAACAGGATACGGGCTACAACGCTCTCTGAACCCGGAAATTCTCCCTAAAAACTGAAAGCAAAACAATAAGATTAAAACATAACCTCACACCTTGGGTTCCTTTTACCATCATCATCGACAAGCACACAGCACCCTTGTGAGTGGCAAAGGCTTTTATTTTCATGCCATTTTCGGGGAGGATGTTGCTTTGATGGACATCCGCCAGCTAAGGACGACGTCCTAGACAAGAAATCCTTCAAATCCAAGAGGTATTTTCCAACATGCCGGTCATTTCAGCGCCCACATTATTATTGCCACCGACACCCTTAGAGTCCTGGGACGTCCGCATCAGCTGTTGGATCCTTTAGGCAGAATCTCCTCGAGAACAGGAATTCTTGTTGGTATTTTATCACGATGAAAACGAAGCGCGAGTTTTCAACTTGAAAAGTGTCAGTCGAGGTGACAGTAATTTGAAATATAAATCCGAACTGTCAAGTTCAAGGTCAAATTGTCATCTGTAAAGTTGTTTCGGACAGTTCCGTAACTGGCCACCTGGCGCTGGGATCTTAAATTCAATCGCCTATAGGCAAAACGGATTGTAGAGGGCGACGTGTTCCATGCACCCATATTGACACTCTTGACAGTTGTCGTAAATAACCTCCCTCAAAGAAATGTACGGAAAGGGGAAAAGTGCTAATGCTCAAAGAAGAGTCGAGGCGGAAAGGAGCCCCACTGAGAGAAAAAAAAAGCTGGTGCAAAGGTGCAGCCTGGTACTTAACACGGCACTACCTTTTTTTTCACCGCTATTTTTCGTTTGTCGACTTTTCGACTTTTCTCTGCTTTTCAACTCACGAAGTGACGCAAACCGCTGGTTATATGCTGAGTGCTGACAAATGAAAATGAAATTACACTTCCAAAGTTAAGGTTATGTACGCTTAAAATGACATTTATGATAGCTAGGGTGCATGGAACACGAGCGCTAGCTATAACGAGCGCCATTACATCATGCGTTTGCCACTATAGTTCCCCATTTTTGACTTTTTTTCTATACGACACCCTGTATACGGCGCCTGCATCACTTACGACATTGGCTCCTGATCTTAATCGGTCAAACATGGTCTCGGCAACAGGTATGTCAAGTGGCATTGCTTGTTATAAAAGAGAAGGGTGCGCCCTAAATTTTGACCTTAACGTCCGGACTATGACTGGATTGATTGGATTGGTTGCACGTGACACAGCCAACCAACCCCGTGAGCGGATTTCCGGATCATGATCCGTGATCCTGGCCGAAAGAAAGCCGCTAAAATCACCAGAGCTTTTCTGAACGTAGCCCTGTTGTTGACAACTACCGCGCAGAAAATGTCTGTATTCTGTCAAATGCAAGTTGTACGTCACTTCATCTCTGACTTCATCCGTCACTTTCAAAAGTTTTGCAAGAGCTCTGTTTAGTGCAGTTTAGTGTTTAGTTTGTAAAAAGCGAAATTCTACTTTGTTATTTTTATGTAATACGAGATTCTCAAGTGAAATAAATGGAATGCTTTAAAACATGGGCAGCAATAGTAAAGAATTTGAGGCGTTCCAAAATTATCTAACCACTCTGATCGAAAGCACTCCAAAAAGACGGCCGCTCGTCAACAGTGAGGTTAAAAATATTAGTCTTGCAGGAGATGAACAGCCCTGTGTGAACACCAAGGAAAAAATCGAAGGTTTATTCAACAGCAGCACTTTTGAAGGCTTGGAAGATTTCTTTGACAAAGTCAATCATTCGATAACCAACTTGGGTGAACCGACCGAGGAAACTGACTTGAATGTTTCCCATGTTTTGAATTTACTATTTGAAACAAAAACGCCTGCAGCGATACCAAACGAAAATGTAATACCCTCAGAGGCCAGTGTCAGTTGGGCAGATGATTCGATATTGAAATTGGGAATCGATGCAAGTTTCAATACAATGATCAAAGAAAATTTGAAGGATGGTGTTTCAAAATGTGTCCAAGCTTCATTGAGAGAAGCCAAGAAGGAACCTGCTACGCAACATGTTTTTCAAGAAATGGGTCCATTCTATGGGCTTCCTTTGAAAGTCAAAGAATTGATTAAAACTTACAAAGGAATTGAAGAGCTATATGGTGAGAAAAATTCTTATCTGACCATAGTGAAGAATACTTAGTTGGACATTTCAGATTGGCAAGCTGAGTGTTTAAATTTACCTGCCATAAAAGCTCATCAAAATTTGATCTATGCTTTGCCTACAAGTGGTGGTAAGACTCTAGTTGCAGAAATACTAATGCTAAGAGAAATTATCTGCTACAAAAGAAATGTGCTGTTCATCCTACCTTATGTCGCTATTGTACAAGAAAAGGTGTGAAAAGTTATCCAAAAGTATGCCTATACCTACTTTCTTATGATTATTTCATTTCATAGGTGTGGGCATTGTCTCCTTTTGCAGTGGCCCTAGATTTTTTGATTGAAGAATATGCCGCCAGCAAAGGCTCTTACCCACCTAAAAAGCGCAGGAGAAAACATTCGATTTACATAGCAACTATTGAAAAAGCCTTGGGCCTGCTAAATAGCCTAATTGAAAATGACAGAATTGATGAGTTGGGTCTCATTGTTGTGGATGAATTGCACTTGATTGGTGAACCAAGTCGTGGGGCCACTTTGGAAGGGCTTCTAACCAAAATGATGTGCCTTAAATGTGAGTGTGTGATCCAAAGTGACCTTGCATGGGCCTACCGGTTGCATGCCACCGGTAGGCCCAGTAGTACAAAATCGAAAGTATTTTTAAAAAGTTATCCTACATAAGTAAAGCATGAACAAGATTAACATGAAATTTGGTTTGGGACCAGCCTTTAACCCTCCATAAACTTAGAAAAGTCGATTTTTTTCTACTATTTCCGTGGGCTTTCCAAATAATATTGGGTCTACTTCCCGAGTGATTGATAGTTGTTTGAGGAATCCACGTTTCCCGAAAGGGTACTGCGCATACCTGTGAAAGTAAGACGTTGCCTTATCTCATATCACGACAACAAGTTGACAACACCGTAATGGTGGCCTTACATTGAGCATCAAAAGCTGCAGCTTCTTTAGCTGCCGAGCTCTCATTGGTCAAATGTTGGTCACTGACAGCAATAACAGGCGTCAGCTCCAATCAGAACTCTGCTGCAAAGAAAGCTGCAGCATTTGATGCTCAATGTAAGGCCAGCATAATACGGTGTGCGTGTGTAATGTCACGTAAATGGCAGCTGACAGCGCTTGGCGTCGATATGACGTTTTGACAACCTAACCTTATAACGCTCTTGTTTCGGTGATCGCCTTGCAGCTCGTTATTTCGTATCACCTGAATCTTTTCTGCGTCTTTTTGCCATACGCACGTATTATTTCATTATGTTTGTTTATATTTCGATTATTGATTGACAGTTGCCATTGACAGTGACACACTTCGTGCGTCAAAATTGAAATTACCGCGCTCTGCAGGTATGCGTTCTCATGTATGCGCTGAAGTGACGTACGTGATGGTAAACGTGGATTAAAAACATCCAACTCGAGTAAAACACAAAGCACGAGTTAAATTTTGATGATAATCACTGACGGTATCCAACCTTCGCTCCCTCCCCCCCCCCTCCGCCCCCGATCGATAGTAGCGGGGTTCTTTCTCTTAAGGTGCGTTCAGTCAGCTTATTTAGCCGCAAGTTTTAATTTTAGTCGTAAGCGCTTCATCGCTTATTGGCTGTTCTGAGGAGGCTGGCTCATAATAGCCAATGGGCGTCGCTGCGCTTGCGACTGAAATTAAAACTTGCGGCTAAATAAGCTGACTGAACGCACCTTATTACTGTGTTAAGGTTAAGGCTTGCGTCAATCTGCATACAGATGATTTTTTTGAAAAGAACCCATCACCTATAATTTTTTGCTGCACATTTTTAAATTGTCTCGACGAAAAGCGTTGTACAACAGACAACCACCGAGCCAGCAGACACCAAAGTTTGAAAATGCTATCCGTCTTTGACATTGGAATAATCTGATAGCCGTGAACACCAATCAAAGTACCTCCCCCTTCTCCGATTTACTGTAGTTTTAGTTTTAAAAAAGTGTATAAAATGCGATACATAATACTATTATTCTTATTTAAATACAATAAAAGTAATCAACTCGCTCTAACTTGCTCTAAATTTAGCAAAACCCAGTATCCTATGAACACGGATATTAATATTATGAACACGGATGACGGCCGCTGACACTGCTATGTGGTTAGTGATGTAAATTTTCCGGAAATTTAAAATTCGGAAATTTTTCCAGAAAATTTCCGGAAATTTTCCGCAAGGGTTCAGAATTGACTGAAACTGGACATGTTGTCTTGTTCATAGTTTTCCTATTTCAACAACACCAAATAGGCATATTATATAATTATAATATACTGTGACGCAATAATGGCCTTATTCACAAAAATATAATCTTAAGCACTTGAAAATGGATAATTAATAGTCTTACTAGCATTCTAACATTGTATCATTGATCTGTCCAGATTTTTTCATCAATTAGAGTGAGGAGTGAAGTTAAGTTTACCGAATCCGAGACTGATTCGCATCTTCTTACTTTCAAACTCGCGGCAAATTTGAAATTTTGGAAAATTTCCAAATTTCGCTCGGAAAATTTTCCGGAAATTTTCCAGATTGGAAATTTTCCGAGACGGAAAATTTCTGAACTCACATCACTATATGTGGTGCGTGCTCCTCCTGTCAAGAGTGTCAAGGCACACTTCGCACCGACCAATCAACACAATCTGCATACGGCGGGATTTTATTTGAATTTTGAATCAGGGGAGAACTTAAATCGTAGGTATTTCATGAAATACGTGGCTTTTTTACCTATAATTTTTGCCGTTTACAATACCACTGGCTATATTTCACGTTAATTATAGCTTTTAAGTCAATATCCACTGTTATTGTTGATGTAGGACTGTTTTATTACCTTGGATTTCTGAAAATTATTCTGGGCCCCTCACAAAGTTACAATACCGCTTTGGATTGGGGTCGTAGGTAAAGTACTGTACATGACACGAGTAGTAAAGCAATTACGCACTCAGGGAGTACTGCACTCGCTCGCTACACTCGCTCGTGCGCAACTTTTCCCTGCGTGCGTAATATGCTACTTACTACTCTTGTTACGTAATGTACTATTACTGCTATTGCTTTGTTATTTTGTGTTATACTTGGTTTTGTATTTGTTTTATTGTTATTTATTATCATTATCAAATACATAAAAATCGGTTGTGTCACCCCAAAATTTCCCCGACGAGTAGCAAAGGAACGGATGGAAATTTTTGTATGAGACGTCCCTTCGGGTAGGAAGTTAGAATTTGAGAAGAAGTATGAACAACTGAGTATTTTCCTCAAAAAGGGCTTCATTTTGAGCTCCATAATTTGAGTTCGGTCTCGATAATCCAAGCCGGTTTTACATTCTCAACAGGAAACTTCTTGGGGAATTGAAAACAAAATTGTTGGAAAATATTTGGGAACCAGTTACCTCTTGTTTAAAAATAAATTGGTGAAAATCGGTTCCCAAGTTTACCTGGTGCAGAGTTCTTATTATTTGCACTCCAGAGCCCCAAACGAGAAGGGGGCTCAGTGAGGCTCCAAGAGACACCTGTGGACACCAGGGAACCTATAAGGCTTCAACCAACCCAAGGAGACACAAGGGTGTCGCATTCGCCTGAAACGGCAAAATCTGATAGTCACAAGTGGGGGCCCCATCAAGGCTTTGAACGGCATCAGGAATAAGACACCAGGGGGCTCTGGTACCGAATCATACAAGGGAACAGGGGTGCGATTCTCGAGTTATTCGAATGACTTTTCGTATACGAATCTCCTTGGTTTCGTGCGCATTTGGGCTGTCGGAAAGGAGAATTCGTATACGAAAACTTTTCGAACACGTTCGAGAATCGCACCCCTGCACACTTTAAAGCTTAAACGTGCCAACGGGATGAGCATACTAAAGTTGCTAAAGCTACAGAAAACACAAGGGGGTTTGCGGAGCCCCCAAAACGATACTTGAAGACACAAAGGATTGGGGCGCACTGTTGCCTTAAACGATACAAGAAAACACACCAAGATCTGCATTCAAAACCATTTTGTCACTTTGACATAGATAAGTCAATGTAAAAGAAACTTTACCGGTTTAGTTGTTAAGCAAATCGAATCGGGCAAAACTCGAGCGAACCGGCAAACCGGGCTAGAATCGGCCAGGGCAAATTTTGAAAATTCATAGTGCCCGTCTTGTGAATGATAGGAAACTCCAACTGCAGCATTGATTTGATTCCTTGGTTGTGTTCCTTCCTGCCAAATTTGGTCCTGATCCATTGGATAGATTTTGAATAATTAAATGATAAAGTTTTGAAGTTTGGGATTTTTTAAATTTGACAGATGACAGATGGACAAATTTTTTTAACAGCTTTGAATAGAGTTCTTTAAGGGCTTTCAGATGACATACTGCAAGTCAAGTTCCATGATGTATAACATCTGTCATTCTTTAATAGTGGCATTTTGGTTTGACAGATGACAGCCAAAAACTAATGGGCTCTTTCCAGGGACCAACAATGTTCGCATACCGAATTTCAAGTTGATCGGATCAACGTTGCGGCTGTAATCGTAGCAGATTACAGACAGACACACACAGAGACACACACACACACACACACACGCACGCACGCACGCACGCACGCACGCACGCACGCACGCACGCACGCACACACACACACACACATCACTCCAAAAATGTTCTTAATCGTCTTGGGGGACCTCAAAATGGATATATCCGTCTTCATCTCGAAAAAATTTTTAGCGCGTTCACAATACTTCCCCTCCTCGTTAGGTGGTGGGTCGGGGAAGTAAAAGTAACTCAACTTTCTCCAAAATCAACAGACCATGGCAACCGATTGCCATTGTTTAATTGTTTATATGCCACGAGAGCCTGGCAACCGAAGCGGTAACTCGATTTTTTCGCCCCAGAAATAGTTTTTCTAATTTTTACAGGTTATTTTGACAGAAATGCTGCAAGTGTTTTATATTTTTGTAAAGAGAGAAAAAAAAAGATGAGTTTTATGGGGTGAACAAATGATATGGTGTCCATAAGAAAAAATGAAGTTAGCTCTCATATCTCAAAAACTAGTGAGTGCAGAAAATAATTATTGACGTCAGTCAATCAAGAACTTCCAAAAATGTCAGGATACTAATTTTCAAATTGATAGCTGTCATAATGAAGAAGTGATTTGAGATTTTCGAATTGGACATTTTTCAGTTTTTTTCATCAATCAAAGATATCTTCGATATCTTGACATATTTGAGATAGTCATAAAATTGCGCAATTTTTTTTGTAATTTAACCGACTCTGTATCTCTTAATGTTTCCGAGATACCAATAGTGAGCGTTGAAAAACGGGACACCTGTAGATATTAATATAAAGCAAACTCAAAATGTCAAGTGACTACACGGATACCCGCCCACCTCCAAAAATAATTAAATTATCATTTTTCAATCCAGGGTTGGAACTAGGGCTAGGAAAAGGGGTGAAATTGCCCTTTCACAATTTTTAGTTTCAACAGAAGTTAACATAAGTAATACTTCTCTCAAGGACCATCAATTTTCTTCAGAAACTTTGAAAAAGGAGTTAAGAATTAGTCCTAGTCCTAGTCCTTTCCACTCCCTATCCCTACCCTAGCTTAATTCAAACCGTGACTTTAAATTTGATGTTAGTGTTTTCTTTCAACTCAGATGCTCACTAAAGGGATCAACAGATTTTTTCAAACACAGTGTTGACGAAAAAGGCAAACATTTTCCGATTTTGATGAACTCATAACTTTAGAAAAGGCTGTTGGTTGTTTGCGTTTTTCAAAATTGTTGTGAAGAGAATTAAAATAGATTAAAAATGATGCGCAACTCGACCCCTATTTTGATTTGAAATTTTTTAAAGGGGTAATCACCCTGGGTAATCAGGGGGGAGGTGGAACGGCAAGGTTGTCTAAAAAAAAATCGACCTGTTTGAGTTTTTTTCAGCAAAAAAATCTGCAGCAAAAAATTTGTGGTGAATATAAATCGGGCTTTGCTTGATATCCTGTGCTGAAAAAAATTGCTGGACTCTTTTCCAGCTAACACGCAAATATTGGGCATGAGTGCAACAATAGGCAACATAGAAGACATATGCAGGTTCCTGAACGCTGACATGTACACTGGGAATTTCAGACCTGTAGAACTGACCGAATTCGTGAAATGCGGAAATGAAATAGCCACAATAAATTGGGGCAATAAAAAAGAGGAATTGTTCACATTGCATCGAAAAACAGATTTTGGTGTTCGTTTATAATATTATTTCTTTGCTACAAACTCTTTATGTATCGCATTTTCAGTACAACGAAGCTCTGACGAGCGTAGATCCAGACCAGCTGGGCGGCCTGATCATGGAAGTTGTGCCGAAAGGATCGTGCCTTATCTTCTGTCCATCAAAGCGAAACTGCGAAAATGTGGTTTACCTTCTGTGCAGGGTCGCCAACAAGTATTTTCAGTTCATTATGTTTAAAAATACCTATTTGACACGTATGCCTCTACAGGAACTTGTTGAAGTACAAAAAAGCAGAAAAAGATCAAATCAAAGCCTCTTTGAAGGAAGAGAACGGGACGTTGTGTTCGATTTTGCAAGTTTCAATTGATTTTGGAATCGCCTATCACCACTCGGGTTTGACCGGCGAGGAAAGGAAAATTATTGAAGAGGGATTCAGGTCGAGCGTCATTTCTGTCATTTGCTGCACGTCAACTCTGGCTGCTGGTGTGAATTTACCTGCTACAAGGGTAAGTTACAAACACAGTTGCAAATTCGTATTGTTGGTACCTACTGCGCACTATCCTCAAGTTAGCAACAGAGTGTACTAGATAGGAGAGCGTTGCGCCACCGATTGCTCTGACCACCAAATGAGAGGGATGGAGCTGTACTTTTCTTATGGACTCGACAGTTGTTTGAGTGGTTCGATGCTCCGTCTGTGGATGTGTCGTCAAACTAGCACTGTGGCGTCACTCTGTCCTATCGAGTAATGTCACTGGATCACAAAGTAAGGTCGCGACATTACGGGGCCAAAACTGGGTACAAATGTGCGAGTGAGAAAAAAATCTCCAATGAGGTTCATTTTCGAGTTTGGTAAGACTGACTGAGTTTCTATCGCAGCTTTCGATCCGCTTGAGTTTCGATCGGATCCAGAGTGGCTTCAGTCAAGCGCGTTTTTATCGTCGCACGTTCGATCCGCTTCACTCAATCCTGTTTCACTCCTCTAGAATTAGGTTAGAATTGACGGGAGACAACAACATGCTTTAAAACGCATCAAACTGCGCCAAACTGAAATAGATATTAATAGATAGATAAAGTGCTCGCCAATTGAAATGGTCCACCCAAAAAATACAGTCACATTGAAAGTGTCATAACTTTCGAATAAATTTACTATTTAGAATCGTTTTATGTTTTCTAATTAGCTCACGTATTGGACTATAACATGTCATGAACTATTTTTGGTACAAGTGTTTCGTATTAATTATACAGGGCCCTCAATCAGGTACCGCAAAAACGGAAAAGTTTGCACTGGTCCCATTTCACAAAAAATAGTTTTTGGTTTTCTCCAAGTGTTTCAGGGGAGTTGTTATAACCATAACTTGAATCATTTTTGAAATTTTTTGCCTATCTGCTTCAGTTACAGGGTGATCTCAAAAATGTAACCTTTTAGTTTTACAGTGATAACTTTACTCGTTGTTGGCCGATTTTGGTAAATGAGAACTCTTGTTGAAGCTAAAGGCTCAGGTCAGAAGGATCGAGGATCAGAATTAACTTTGGATAGAAATTCTGGAAAAGGGATTGAATCAAAAGTGACTCAAATGACAAACTTGCTAGAGATCCGGTTTAGGAAAGGTAATAATCAAAAAACAACTTGTCTTCAAACAAACCATTCTTTCTGAACATTCTAATGTGTTTCTCATTTGTATGGAGTAAAAATTATGGCAATGAATCCAAATCAGAAATGGATGCTTCCAACGAAGAATACTGGACATTTTTCACCTAAAAATAGACGTAACCTGCGTTACAAAGATCATAACTGGTGCCTGTCTCTTTAAATGTGAAGGAAACATTCGACAATAAAAAGGTAACCTGGGTTACGTGCATTTTCAGTCGAGGAAGGTCCGGTATTATCTTCTGAAAAGTGAATTTGTAAAATGGGTCCCGCATCGACAATTTTTATCACTCAAAATCGGAAAATACCTCAAAATGTTCGGAAATAAAAGTCTGTTTGGAGGCAAGTTGATTTTTATTTAGTTCTTTTCCTGAACCTGATTTCTAGGGTGCTTCATATTTAGGTCACTTTTGATTCCTTCGCTTTTTCAAAATTTTTGTCTCCAGTCAGTTCCGATCCTCGAGCCTTCTCATCTGAGTCTTAAGCTTCAACAAGAGTCCTTATTTTTCAAAATCGAATAACAATTGAAATAGATATGAATGCCAGACCAAAAAGTTGCATTTTTGAGATCACTGTGTAATTGGAGGAGATAGACTCAAAATTTTGAAAACTGCCTCAAGGTATAGGAAAAACATCTTTCCTAAAACACTTGGAAAAAACCAAAAACCATTTTTTGTGAAATGGAACCAGTCCAAACTTTTCCATTTTTGCAGTACCTGATCGAGCGCCCTGTATAATTGATATGAAACACCTGTACCAAAAACGGCCCATGACATGTTGTAATCCAATCCATGAGCTAATCAGAAAACATAAAACGATTCAAAATAGTTTATTCATTCAAGAGTTATGTCACTTTGAATGTGACTAAATTTTTTGGGTGGACCATTTCAATTGGCGAGCACTTTATTTTGAATTTTCTTGGTGTATTTTATTTACAATTACTGGAAGGCATCCCTTGATTTCGTGAAAATTACGCTTTGTTTACAAGTTGATCATCTGTCACTTCGATCCGATCCCATTTACATCGGGCAAAATACGAGCGATGCAAGCCTCGATCCGCTCGACTCAAGTCAAGTCATCCGGCCAAAGCACCGGATCGACTTGAACTGCTCGATCCGATTGAAATCTCAATCACGACAGTTTATATCGGCACTTTCAAGCGGATCGACCCGATCAGATAGTTTCGATCGGATCCAAAGCTGCGATAGAAACGCACTCACTGTCAACAGATTTGGTTGTCGCATACTATTGCGGACTTTTTAAAGTGGACGACAGTTGACAGATTCTCCAGGATTCTGGCCTGAATGTCGCATGACAGCACGCCAACTCGTTGACATTATCGTCCACTTTAATTTGGCCGCAACCGTACCTCAAGGATGTCTATACATAATAGTATATTATATTCCAAGGTTCTGAAGAATGCTATAGGTCGCGGGAACAAAAATGGCGGCCTAGAGATGGGTATATGGTATAATGTCATTTTACCAGTACATACTTGTTAATACAATTTTCTTTAGTTGTGATAAATTATACAGAGTGTTTGCAAACTTGGGGTAGACAATAGGCTACTTCGTTTGGGCAGGTGCGCATGCTTGAAGGCTCCAAATTTTGAAAACTTTCGTACACCTGTCTGTTGAATGGCAACGCTGCATGCTCTGTCTAGCCGCCTGACCAACAACTGGTTCCTGGCTGTCACTTTTACACACACCGTAAACGCATCTTTTCGTAGCTTTTTTGAACTTCCTTCTCGGTACAGCCATTTTCAACAAGTTGTGTTCTTTCGTCAAAGCATGAGCAAATGAAATGTAGGTCAGGTAGAAACGAAAAGAGTCATCATAATTGTCGAAAGTGACAGTTGGCGCCGATGTCTTGTTGTTTTGAGCGCTGTTGCCATTTTCGTTGTTCCTGAACTTTCACAAATGATCATTGAACTTGATTTCAATGAAACATTTCCTTTGAATATAAAAAATGGTATCTAACATTCAACCAAATTATTTATGGAATTTTAGGTGCACTACATTATTTTTTAGACGTAATTTTCAATATCGGTGTACGAAACTATGAAATTCGCGCCAGACATTCGCGCACTCAAAAAAACCGAAACGAAGGGACCTATTGAACCGCAGTTGAAAAACGCTCCAAAAGTGCCAGAAAAATGTTGAAAAAATTTATGATTTTTATTTTTGGAAATATGGAGGGTTGAAAGGTGGTCCTTCGACCCGTTCTATTTCCGTTATTTCAAAAGATTTTAGGAAATTCTTTCCATCAAACCAAAAAGAAAATTCTTTGGAGCTTTTAATGTGTTTTGTAATTTTATTTAGTGTACGTACAGGGCGAGTCATAAATCCTAAAAATCTATTTTTCTTCAAAAATGCCCGTGAAAGGTCTAGAGGTTCATAAAACTGATGTAGAGCAACAAATAAGACAAAAAGTTCTGATATAAAATTTTTTGCATGCATTTTTGAAGAAAACTGGGTAAATTTAATGAACCGGAGAAGTGATGACGTCACAACATGGCGGTTGACATTTTCTGGAGGCAAACAAACGTCACATGAACGTGACGTTTCTGTGTTTGGTTGTGTTTGGCATATGACATTTCACAACAAACAAACGTCAGTGCAAAGTGGCAGTGAGCATTACTGAAATTGCCAGTTTTTTTTTCTGATTAACACACCGTGTTAAAAAAAGGAGAAAACAGTTTTGATAGCGGACATGTGGTGGCGGCTGAATTTGTCGGTGGTTTTTTGAAGGGGCAAGTAAAGGCGAGCACAGGACGATCATCCCTGAACCGGAAACTGGATCGATGATGACGGTGTGAGCGAGATCCATTCATGGTCGCACAACTACACCTTTTCCAGTTGTAGTTCAGAAAATATCAATTGTATTTCAGATATCGTCAATTGAATTTCAGAATTTATCAAGTGTAGTTCAGAAAGCGTCAATTGTATTTCGGATTAGTCACTTGTAGTTCAGAAGGCGTCAATTGTATTTCAGATTTATCAAATGTAGTTCAGAGAACTTGAACTGTACATCAGGTTATGTCAATTGTATTTCAGAAAGCGTCAATTGAAGTTCAGAAGGCGTCAATTGTAGTTCAGAAGACATCAGTTGCATCTCTGATTAGTAAAATGTAGTTCAGAAAGTATCAATTTTATTCGGACTCCTGCAAATTGGGGCACTTTTGCACAGCCACAGCTTCGAACTCTTGATCTTCTTGTATGATGAACTGCAGATATTCGGCTCATCTTCTGTGTAACAGATGCCTGCGGGGGTGTTAATCGCACGACCGGCTTCCGCAGCACTGAAGAACGACAAATGCTACAATTATCTTGGAGCTGCATTGATTGATAAATTATACATATAAATTATTTTCTGAACTACAAATGACATGTTCTGAAATACAAATCACGCTTTCTGATAAACAAATGATGCTTTCTCAAATTCAATTTATTAATCTGAAATACAATTGACTGTTTCTGAAATACATTTGACTAATCTGAAATAAAATTGATACTTTCTGAACTACATTTTACTAATCTGAAATGCAATTGACGTCTTCTGAACTACAATTGACGATATCTGAAATACAACTGATATTTTCTGAACTACAACTGGAAAAGGTGTAGTCTCTGACCCTGCACAGAATACCCCACCGATGATGTTCGAATAACAATAGAATAATACCTAATCTTGGACGGGTTTATTAACAAGAAGTGTAATTCCAAACAAGTGAGTATGCCTTCACGTGCGTGAGTCTCAGTAGCGCATTTTCTCAAAGAGGCATATTGTGAACGTAAAGAAATTTGGTTGAAGGAAAAACACCATCCCTTGCCCACTTTCTTCATTCGAAACTCATTGTGATATTGTGTTATCATTGGTACTTGTTAATGAAATAGATTTGAATGAAAATTCTTTCACTCATCAATATATTTTTTTGTTTGAGGGCGGCAGCTGGAAGCGGCGACTAATCAACAGTAGTCTTTTCTTTCCCATTTTTAGTCGGCTATCCATATAGCGAATTAGCAGCGTGTGGGGGTGGCAGCATTCGGGAAAATAACTGTTGCACAGTTTGAGTTAAGAGTTTCTAAATGTTTAAGGAAATATGACAATCAGTGAAAATTGTGAAAGTTGCATTTTTTGTTTGGGGGCGGGAGCTGGAGGCGGCGACTAATCAAAAGTGGCTTATCTCTTCCCATTTTTAGTCAGCTATCTATATAGCGGAACAATTAGATCGCTATGTCTTCAGGGTTATGTTTTACATTTATCTCTTACTTTGGAGGTGGCGTGTGGGAGCGGCAGAGTTTGGCAAAGAAATTCTTCCACAGTTTGAGTTGGGAGTTTCTGAATGTTTGAGGTAACATTAAAATGTAATTCAGTGAAAATTATTGTAAGTTGCACTTTTTTTCTTTTGAGGGTGGAAGTTGGAGGCGGCGCCATGTCAAAGGTAGCCTATTCTTTCCACTGGCGGCTCCACGGGGGGTACGACGGTACGGCCGTACCCCCTGTTGCAAATCAGGGGCGCCAGACGTCAAGCTTATAATTTTAAAAAGAAATCCACAAGTAGTACCGATGGATTACTCTTTGTAAAAAATAATTAACGTGATAAAAACTCGCCAATGAAATTGATAATGTTACCTGTGGAAATTCGCTCTGGGCGTCGCGCGATAAAATCTTGGAACTATTCTCATAACATCTATGAAGGTGGAAAGAACTTCTACTCACAACCACCATAATCATTGTTCATTAGTGACTTTTGAAAATGTTGGAAAATAAACCATTACGAACCATCGGCCCGCGGCGCGCTCTGCAGCTACCTTGGCTCTTGTCTGTAATGAACCTCTTTCCGTCTCGGTATGTGATGTACTATTACTCACAACCATTATGGTAATTGATTCATTACATACTATGTAAGAGGGCGGGAAGTCACTCATTACTTACTCCGCGGGAAAAGAAGAAATGGTTTCTTCGGAAGATACATTCCAGAATAATGCATTCAACCAAACAATGAGTAAGTAAATCCGTATTCCTTATGAGCCAAGTTTCAGAAAAATTGATTTGCCAATTGGAAGCTATGGCAAAAAAATATTTTCTAATCTGCTGAGGGCTAGAGCCTCCAGGCTCCGCCAGAACCAAAAGTTGGTCTACGATGACTGAAGACTGACTAAATACCCTGTTGGTGATTACAGAAGAGGCAGATAGGTGTAAATTCAGTTTTGTAGAATAGATACGTAGAAAAGAGTTCAATTTATACTATCAAAACCAAGTGGTTGTCATGATCGTTTTTCTTTGAAAAACGCTTATGAATCAACTACATATATGGAGTTCGAGTAAAGTCATAAAGAGAAGCAGGGGCGTACCCACGGGGGAGGGATGAAGGGTATAAATCCCCCCCTAAGGCTTCGACCAATATCCCCTGACGAATTATGATTTGATTGATTGCTTGATACCTACTTGACAGGTATCATTCTGTTTCAAAAACAGAATTTAGGTTATGTTTTTTGAATAGTTTTGCACTTTTGAGTTTTGCCTGAGCCTCGAATGGAAGAGAACAAAATGAATTAGAGAGGCTCTTCTTTTTTCTGCTTATTATTGTCAATATTATTATTACTATTATGCCCAAAAATTTTCGGCTGCGGCGCTAGTGTTTGGTGGCTGAGGTCGTCCAGTACAGAGACGATACACAAAACCTCCTCGACCCCCCTTCCTTGTCCATAAATCTGGGTACGCCACTGGAAAGAAGCATGGGGCTCATTTTGATTGTAGCCCTTACCTTAAGGGCGCCTGGTCGGGGAACCGTACCCCCTGTTCGCAAATGCTGGAGCCGCCAGTGATTCTTTCCCATTTTTAGTTAGCTATCCATATAGCGAAAGTATTAGAGCGTTATGTCTTCGGGTTTATGTTTTTCATTCATCTCTCACTTTGAGGGCAGCGTGTGGGGGCGGCAGCATTCGGCAAAGTAACTGTTGCACAGTTTGAGTTGGGAGTTTCTAAATGTGAGGGAAATATGACAATCAGTGAAAATTGTGAAAGTTGCATTTTTTTTTGTTTGGAGGCGGCAGTTGGAGACGGCGGCTTATTAAAAGTGGCCTATATTTTTCTAATTTCAGTCAGCTATTAATATTGTGAAAGAATTAGATCGCTATGTCTTCAGGTTCATGTTTTACATTTATCTCTCACTTTGGGGGCGGCGTGTGGGAGCGGCAGAGTTTGGCAAAGAAATTCTTGCACAGTTTGAGTCAAGAGTTTCTAAATGTTCGAGGTAACATCATCAGCTATATCAGTGAAAATTGTTGAAAGTTGCACTTTTTTTTCTTTTGGGGGCGGAAGCTGGAGGCGGCGCCATATCAAAAGTAGCCTATCCTCTTCCATTTTTTGTCAGCTATCCATGTAGCGAAAAACTTAGATCGCTATGTCTTTGGGTTCATGTTTTTCATTCATCTCTTACTTTGGGGGCGGCGTGTGGGAGCGGCAGCGTTCGGCTGAGCAAATGTTGCACAATTTGAGTTGGCAGTTCATAAATGTTTAAGGGAACATCTCAATCAGTACCATTTGTGAAAGTTGCACTTTTTATCGTTTGGGGGCGGAATCTGGGGGCGGCGACCAACCAAAAGTAGCCTATCCTTTCCCATTTTTAGTCAGCTATTTATATACCGAAAGAATCAGATCGCTTTGTCTTCGGGTTTATGTTTTTCATTTTAAAGTGATTGAGGGCGGTTTTTAGCAGTTTTTATATGTCGGCGGCGCATATTGAAGACGAAATGTTTCTTGGCTTACGTTTATAAGTGGCAACTATGTATTATTCAAAAAATTAGAACACCAGAGCATCAGGTCTGGTAGAAAAAGCAATATTATGTTATTTCAAGTTTATCGGGGGCGGTTTTCGCTATGTTGGCGGCGCAATATAGACATCCAATATAGCCTAGCCCTCCTTTGGGAGTGGCAGCTATGTAACAGCGAAAAAATTAGAAAGCTAGGTCGTCTGGTTTGGGAGGAGTTCGAGGTACGGACGGACGGACGGACGGACAAAGCGGTTGCAATAGCGATTTTCATCAAGATGGAAATGCGCTAAAAACTAGTCTTAACCGGGACAATAAGAATCCGCCTGGTTGCGCAATCCGGCTTGTGCTTCTCGTCACTTCCGACTTCTATGCTTCCGAGTTCCGACTGTCCGTGGTGCAGAGACAAGCTGCCTGTCCGTGCTGCCTCTGTCGACCCCTCGATCCCTCCGCGTTCCGTCTTTCGGTCCGAGTGCGGCCAAACGCTCGAATTTTCGATCAAGATGCCAACACAGTTTGATTTCCTTCACCTGATATAGCTCAAAATATGAATCTTGTTATCCATTTCCGTTATTTATTTATCTTCGTAAAAATTTGACAAACACAAACAGAAACGTTACGTTCATGTCACCGTTGAATTTAACGATGTGACGTTAGTTTGTCTCCATAAAATGTCAAACAAATGTCAACCGTCATGTTGTTACGTCACACTTCACCGGTCTATGGAATTACAAAACACATTCAAAGGTCGAGAAACATTGCTTTTTGGTCTGTGCAAAAAGAGTTCTCTAAAATCTTTCAAAATAACGAAAACAGAGGGGGTCGTAGGAACACCTTTGGACCCTTCATATTTTCAAAAATAAAAACCCTACATTTTTATAAACATTTTTCTGATACTTTTGAAGCATTACTGTAACTGCGTTTCAATTTTCTACCCCAAGTTTGCAAACACCCTGTATACAGAATTTATTGAACAATTGCCGCTTTATCAAAAAAATAATTATGCTAAATTCAAGATTTGACTGAGTTATGTCAATAACAAACGAATCTCTACAGCGGTACCTTGGCACCCCATCATGCGCTGGCGCGAGCGTCTTATGTCAATCCAACGTTGAATAGAATGCGCATTGCGCTGTTGCCACGTCAGTCCTACTTGCAACGTTGCCATAGCGGGTGCCAAGATGATGTTATGTTCCCGCGACTTATTGTAGCTGAGACGCCAGTTTAAATCCCGAAGCGCAGCTGAGAGATATAAGGCGCCAAAGCTATAATAGCGTTCACAACCGCGATTTATATAACGTATGGTCCGAAAGTTTTGGGATTTTTTTTAAAAGCTGATAACTTTTTTTGGATAGTTTCAATTTTGTAGCTTAATATTGCAAAAACTAGCATCATCTTTAACAATATCAAATTCATATTGACCATATTGAAGATGGGCCATCATCTTTGATGGCTCTCAGTTTTCTTCTGCCATGTTCGATCATTCTCTGGACAACAGCAGGATTAATTTCCCTGAGCTCCTGCCTCCCAATGTACCGCAAGCTCGACCAATATAAGATTATTGGTAAGTATTGAGCAGGATAGTATACGACAAGGGATGTAAAACTGCAAATGAAGACCAATTACGGCGTCGCATTTTTCAATAACATTAGAAAATTTCACATTTGAGAAATTGATACAAACAATCATGGAACATGGCAGAAGAAAATTGAGACCCATCGAAGATAATGGTCCATTATCGATATGATGAATATGAATTTGTCATTGTTATATATGATGTCAATTTTTGCAACATCAAGTTAAAAAATAAAGGCTATTTAGAAAAAGTTATTAGCTTTGAACAATTTCCCAAAACTTTCGGACCATACGTTACTATTTTTCTTACTAATTACTATCAAACATTATATCCTGATTTGTAACTATTTTTAAGAATATGAAATGTGACAGGAGGTTAATAATGTGGCAGCCAGCCTACAGGTTGTGAAAAATGACTCCACGACCTCTAACAGGTCAATAACGGCCTACTCGAGGGCCTAACTCACAGCTAGTAGTAAGAAAACGTAGTTTTTTCTTAAATTTTAATTAAAAACTTCTGGGAAAGGAGGAAAATTAAGTTGAAGAGAAACCTCCAGTAGCCAGACCATTTTAGACAGTTTATTTGTAATAATTCAATAATTCATGTTAAACTCAGTATCTCAGTAAAATAACAATAATTCAGTGTCTTGTGTTTGACGTAGTCAGAGCCGTTAGGACCTTTTCGGAATTAGGCCCTGTAAATATTCAGAGCCTGTCAGGATTTAGGTTCTCTTGGGTAAGCTGTCGGGAATGAGTCTGTCAAGATTTTGGATTTGTTTTCAGGCCCGACAGTCGGAATTAGGATGTGTAGGACTTAGATTGCCGGGATTTTGGGGTGTCGGAACTCAGGCTGTCGGTACCATGACCGGCACCTTCCCACTTCGTACCATCTAGAGAAAGCCACCAAAACTGAAAGTCACTAATTTGTTGACTAGTGATGATGACTCTACATGCTTAGGGTAATTTTCTGCTGAAAATAGCGAACCGAATCCACGAGCACCGGTGCTTCCGCATAACATGCCTTCTCAGTGCGGCTTACGCTAGAACGCCTACCTAACAGCTCTATGATATACAACTTGTAAGTAACAAGACATATTTTTTAAAGGTAATTTTGAGGCATCCATATATTGGTGCGGAATTCCTGAGTCTGGCGAGGTACAAGCAAATGGTTGGTAGAGCGGGTCGAGCTGGTCTGGGAGAAAAGGGCGATAGCATCTTGATATGTAACAATCAAGATTTGCCAAAAGTGAGAGAAATGTTTCTCGCTCCGATGAATAAGGCTTTGTCGAATTTGCACGAAGCTGATGGAAAGGGATTAAGGTAAAATTCACTGGATGTTGCAGACCTCTGGACTGTTTTTTTTTGCGGCTGTGAAATCTGACCTTTGCGCTAGAAATGAAGCGTTTTTTAAGCTGCATCGTGTTCATAATGGAAATGTTTTCGTCAATTTATAGACTTTTGTGGAAAACCATATAAAACTTACCCGGACTCTTAAAACACATTATTTCTAACGCAAATGTCAAATTTCACAGCCGTCCAAGATATCATTTCATTTCAATTGTACTATAAATAATTAAACTCCCATCTTAAATTTACTAAAAATCACAGCCTTTATTCTGCCATTAAATTTCAATAATTCCACTAGTGTCCACATTCCTATTAGTACTTATAATATATACTCCATATTAAAAGTACTATATAGTTTCAATATGGAAATCTGACGCACGTTTTTAGGCATTTCTTGCTGAGCTGCATCAATTTAGGAATCGCCAGCAACAGAGTGGAATTGCAAGAAATTGCAAAGAACACAATGCTGGCCATACAAAGTGACGCCTTGAATGTGAACGTTAAAAAACTGACCGACAAAGTGATCAGTGATTTATTCAAACTGAGGGCCTTGGAAGAGGCCGATTTGACGAAACTCGAAAACAACGCACCTGGAGATATATCGGTCAGATTGGATACATCAACGGTGAGTTCCGTTTCTTTCTCCGCTCTCCACGAAGTTTTCCGTCCTCATTTTGTACAGTTTTCCGTCCTCATTTTGTACAGTTTTCAGACACAAAACTTATCACTCGAAGAAAACCAAAGCCAACCAGCAAAGAGGAGATTCGTCGTCAGAAATTACACGAAACTGTCGATTACCAAACTGGGACGTGCTGCAATACGAGGTAGGTATATTGCATTCATGTTTATATGCGATAATTAATACCATATCTGACATTTGGCTGTATTCAAAGATGAATCTCTACTATTTATCATCTTTAGATTCAGAATCAAAAGACTGACCTGCTAATAATTGTGTTCACCATGAAGTTCCCATTTCCAAATAGTATTTATTTTCGTTAAAAATAGATTGTGTCTAGGAAATTTTGAGCTAAGCGTGGCCCATATGCTAAATGATGACCTGCATCAAGCCCAGAGAAGTCTGGTTCTTCTCAATGTGTTACACTTGCTCTATCTGGTGACTCCATATGAAATGGCAGAACAAATCAAACCAAATAAAACTGACTATTATAACATTGTGAGTGCATAAAATGGTTCATATGTTCTAATTATGATTTGTAATCACCCCTCTTTTCTAGTACAATGAACTGAGTCCAAGTGAGTTACAGACTGCCAGAACTATAGGTTTGGACGAGGGTACGGCCGTCAAGTTCCTGACCAATCATAGAATAAAGGTAACCATCTCGCCATCATTCAGTTTGAAATTTCCATAATCTACATAACATTTCAGAGCGTACCTGAACGGATTCTGAATCGGTTCTACCTCGCATTGATGCTGTACGAACTGTGGAACGAACGTCCCGTTTTCGAAGTATCTGGCAAATTTCAAGTCAACAGAGGGTTAGTGCAAAATTTGATGACGTCTGCAGCAACATTTGCATCTAACGTTGTGTACTTCTGCGAATGCCTGGAAGAGTTTTGGACGTTTGCGCATCTTCTCAAAGGGATCAGCCAAAGACTCATGCATTGCTGTGTGCGCGAATTGCTACCTCTGATGGAATTGCCGTCGGTGAAACAGGTAAGTTCAGACAAGTTGTTGTAGGCAGTTTGTTGACTATTCTCTTCTTCGATGCTATCTAGGATGATGCTGACTAAACTAAAGAGAATTGAAGTGTCCAGAATATTGAATGGGACATCCAAAGAATTTTTAGGGAGAGGGGGGGGGTGAAAATTTTGAAAATATTTTTTCAGAAAGAGAATTTAATTCTCTTCAATTTGATGTAGTGATAGCTAGTGTCATTTGGAATTTCGAAGTTGGAGTAAGGGGGGCGAGGGGGCTGAAGAAGAACTTGCCAATGTATGTTTTAGATATCCCCCTTGATATAAAAATCGACCTGTTTTTGCTCGAAGAAATATTGACTAGTAGTGGGGTTGGTAGCCATTCCTATACGGCATTTGATGATACAGAAAATTTCTTTGGCATGAATGTTCTATAAGGCCCAACGAACGATATTAGAAGGGGAAGCACAAGAGCTTCCCCTTAGGGGGGCCGCAGGGGGCCCTGTCAAGTTGACGGTCCAAGAACTCCTACCAAACCATCTTTCAATTTCGTTGTATCAGTCAAATGGGGATGATGTGACTCCATTGTGAAACTCGATGGCATTGGTCGCCATGTCTCTTTCATCCTTCATGCTTGAAAAAATAATTTCTTCGGGAGGTCAAAGAAATCACTTTTTATTTTTTCAAACATACAACAGGATGCGAAGTTGGCGTGTTTTGTGTCCTAACCTGTTATTTGGCATTCCCAAGATCCTATTATGAAGTCAATTTTTTAAATTCTAAATTTTGGGTTGATTGGTAGGCTAAGAAGTGGGTATTTTTCAACATCCAGTTCAGACGTACTTTTTTCAGTGTCCAACTGGAGGTTATTGAAATAATCGCAGGGGTGGATAGACTGAACTATTTTCCTAACATTATGTCGAGGAAATCAATCCCAAACTGCACATGGAGAGTACACAAATTATTTTTCTTTCGGTCGGTCGAATTGCGATGCCTACTACGCCCGCCAGGGAGAACGCTGACCATCGCCAGACTAAACTAGTATGAGAACAGTCTAGAAGAATTCAAAACTGCCGGAAACACTCATTATGTGGTTCGACATTCAATTCTGAGTCAGCACTCAGAGTTTTAGTCAGTTTTGAATTTGTTTAGGCTGTTTTCATACCAGTTTAGGCTGGCGATGCTCAGCGTTCTCTTTGACGGGCGTAGTAGGCATCGCAATTCGACCGACCGAAAGAAAAATAATCTGTGTACTCTCTATTCGCGGTTTATGATTGATTTTCTCGACATTATGTTCAGAAAATAGTTCAGTGGATCCACCCCTGATGATGATTTCAATAACCTCCTGTTGGACACTGAAAAAAGTTCGTCTGAACTGGATGTTAAAAAATACCTACTTCTTAGCCTACCAATCAACCCAAAATTGAGAATTTAAAAAATTGACTTTATAATAGGACCTTGGGAATGCCAAATAACAGGTTAAGACACAAAACATGCCAACTTCGCATCCTCTTTTATGTTTAAAAAAATAAAAAGTGATTTCTCTGACCTCCCGAAGAAATTATTTTTTCAAGCATGAAGGATGAAAGAGACATGGCGACCAATGCCATCGAGATTCACAATGGAGTCACATCATCCCCATTTGAGTGATACAACGAAATTGAAAGATGGTTTGGTAGGAGTTCTTGGACCCTCAACTTGACAGGGCCCCCTGCGGCCCCCTCAAGGGCAAGCTTTTGTGCTTCCCCTTCTAATATCGTTCGATAGACATTGCAGAACACTCATGCAAAAGGAATTTTCTGTATCATTAAATGCCGTATAGTACGGTTTTTTAATGTGTACCGACCCCACTATAGGAATCGGGAGTTATTGCAGGTGGATAGTTTTCAAATGATCACCCTGTAAAGTATCAACCACTTGTCGTTCTTCAAATGTAGGTGGGAAGGTTCTTGATAAATTGACATTGCACAGGAGGTCCAATACAAAGTCAGAAAAGAAATTTGGCTGCATTTAACCAAGGAAGCTGTCTCATAAAGTCGTGTTTCTTTCAGCATATAGAGATCGATATTGGCACCTACTCGTTATAATAAGTGAAGACCTTTGGAATTTGAATCGAAAGGAATGAAACGATTGGTGGCTGGCCTATGGATTTTTATTAGTACTTTTAGGGACAGAGTACAAAGGTACTTAGGGACAAATTACTTGATACTCGGAACATTGCAGACTCTCGAGACTTGCGGAGATATGTAGGGACTGTCCGTCACTTGAGTTAGCAACATAAACAAGTCATCCTATCTGGAACAGACCTTCATCAGCTCACTCCTAGTTTTGTTTTCATCGTTATTGATTGTTCCATTTCGCTGGTAGCTTTACTAGGCGCCAAGTTAGTATAATACCATCTCCTTGATAATACCACGGCCATCAATACTTGGAATGACCAACACTTGTAAAATAAGTAAATCAATTTTGGCGCCTTCACCAAATTTGCCTGCGGCATATGTCAATGCTCCACCATTTTTCTTCATGGTCTTTGATATTCCAGAAACCGGTTAAGACATAGCCTCATATATCTCTAGATAATATCCGCAGTTTTGAAAAAGGGGCGCTATTTAAATCTTGAGACGAAAAAAAAAGCACTGCGGGTTAAATCGTTTATTTAGGTCTTAGTTATGATCCTGCAAAGTGGTTTGTCTTGAGCATCATTTGCTTACTCAACTTACGAGCTGTGGGACTACCCGATGTCGAGAAAAGTTACTTGCAGCCATAAGAATGGCCAGTTGAAATCTTGAGACTTGAAACTCTGAAAAGTTTTCAACCAGGTTGTGGAACTTTAGCGAAATTTCCTTTTGCTCATTTTATAGACATGTTTTCTTTTCCAGAATAGAGCAAAACAACTGTACAAAGCCGGTTACACAACACTCCAAAGCATAGCTAAAGCCGGCGTGGATGCCTTGGTGGACAACATCGAATTTTTGCCTCGAAGAATGGCTCAACAGTTGGTAGCTAATGCCAAGGTAATAATTCTCATGCCTTCAGTTTAAGCTTCAGTTATCTTATTTTATTCCTTAGATGTTATTACTGGAAAAAGTCGAGAATTTACGTGAAGAAGCTGAGGACGTGTTGGATGGAATAGACATTTCAAAATGATTTTCCAAGTAAGAAATGAACCATTGAAAACATTTTTCATATTATTTATAATTTTTAAGTAAGGAATAACCCATATTTTGATTGGATTCAGAAGTGAGCTCAACCACTGTATTTATTTCATATTTTATATTAAGTATTGATGATAAAAAAAATTTGCAACTTTTCCAAAAATTTATTTTGGCTCTATAACTGGAATGGATAAAGAAGTAGATACATAACAACGATTTTAAGCGGCATTCCAGTGCTCGGCCTTCCACAACAACACAATCATATTTGGCTTGGCATTAATCAGAGGCGCGTGACTTGTCATTGGACTGGGCAAAGAACTTCCAATGTTGAATGGTACGTCCGTGTACCGTGACAACAAATTCCGGTAACCTTTGCCGATCGTGGCAAGCAGTGACGTATTTTCGTGACTGTCGCCTGAATTTTTGCACATTATCAAAGGTACGATGGCCTTGACTTCTTCTTCATAGGGTCTGAATATTGTAATCGGACGCAAAGATGCTTTTTCCGCAACAATCACACAGCCCCACGTGGTTCCGATGTATATTTCGTCGTTGAGGACAGTCATGCTTGTGACCTGAAACAAAGAAATCCTTTGTTGTTGAGGTTGACAACAATAGGTACAAGAAAGATGGTTCCCACCCTTAACAAAATATGGACGTCCTGATAATTTGATACTCTGTGCAAAGGTACATGCCCTACTACATGATACCCAAAATCGCCATAAACCGAACTTGAGGACGTCATTTCTTAGCGTTCTTTTTTATGCCAAACCTGTCTACAGAAACAAAATGAGAAAATAGGGGCCAACTAAAATGGCTGTGGCAACATAATTGGTGGGGTTGGTAGCCATTCCTATACGGCATTTAATGATACAGAAAATTCCTTTTGCATGAGTGTTCTACAAGGTTTATTGAACGATATTAGAAGGCTTCCCCGTAGGGGGGCCGCAGTCAAGTTGACGGTCCAAGAACTCCTACCAAACCATCTTTCAATTTCATTGTATCACTGAAATGGGGATGATGTGACTCCATTCTGAATCTCGATGGCATTGGTCGCCATGTCTCTTTCATCCTTTATGCTTGAAAAAATAATTTCTTCGGGAGGTCAGAGAAATCACTTTTTTTATGCATACAAGAGGATGCGAAGTTGGCATGTTTTGTGTCTTAACCTATTATTTGGCATCCCCAAAATCATATATGAAGTCAATTTTTCAAATTCTCAATTTTGGGTTAATTGGTAGGCACAAAACATGCCAACTTCGCATCCTCTTGTATGTATAAAAAAAAAGATTTCTCTGACCTGCCGAAGAAATTATTTTTTCAAGCATGAAGGATGAAAGAGACATGGCGACCAATGCCATCGAGATTCGCAATGGAGTCACATGATCCCCATTTCAGTGATACAACGAAATTGAAAGATGGTTTGGTAGGAGTTCTTGGACCGTCAACTTGACAGGGCCCCCTGCGGCTCCCCTAAGGAGAAGCTTTTATGCTTCCCCTTCTAATATCGTTCGATAGACCTTGTAGAACACTCATCCAAAAGGAATTTCCTGTATGTTTAATGTGTACTGACCCCACGAAATGTATATTTTGAAATTTCAATTTTCGGAAAATTCGATTTTATTTGTTCGAATTTTTTTTAGTTCGACAAAATTATCCTACTCTTGCCAGTTTTCGAATGAGTGTCTGTAGTTTTTCCCGTTTTTTTTTTCGGCAGATAGGTTTAGGCAAGGATCACGACACAAAAGTCAGTCTGTGTCTCTTTCGCACTGCTAATGCTGGTAGTCCGGAGTCTGTTCTTGTGATAGAAATGACAGCCTTATTGCCGAGATTGAACAAATTTTTTTCGTAGAAAACATCAAAATTTTACGATTTTGAATCGATTGAAAAATGAAAATTGTTTTTTTTTACCCCCACCTCACAGGTTTGACCCACCCCTGGCCCTGGGGTGAATTTAATCATTTTGCCTTGAACAGTTTTGAAGATATTTGTAAAAAAAAACCTTGCCACAACTTTAAAAAGGGCGATTGATGAATGATTTGATTTTTATTGCAGCGCCAGTGGCGTACAAGCTACGAAGAAATTTTGGGGCGGTCTCAAAACTTTTCAAACTCAAATATCTTGAGTATCTTTTTTCTGTAGTAAGCTTCGACATTTCACAATTTCAAATCGAAATTGAATCCAATTTTAACACACCCCTCTGAAAATTTCAAAATGATTCAGAGTCTATCCTATTATAGTGGGGACGGTACGCGACGAAAATCCCTTTGATACTGCACTTTTGAGTAGAGTTATGAAACTTGGCACATAGTTTCTAGGGATCATGAGAAGAAATTTCGCCCGATGTTCCAAAAAAAAAAATTCGACGGAATCCGTTATATAGGCCCATTTTTCCAAAATGGCGCCCAAATTTTGAAAATTAGCGATTGGTCGTAAAGTGGCGCTCAAAGTATCAATTCCCAACATTTTGACCATAACAAGTTGATTTAAGCCACCCCTGACTCGATCCGTCTGATATTTTGGCCATTTGGGCCTTTTTTCCAAAATGGCAGCCAAACTTCGAAAATTGGAATTTGGTCGTATAGTGGCCTGCAAGGTATCAATTCTCGACATTTCGACCATGACAAGTCCATTAAAACCTACCTCGACTCTACCCAACCTAGATTTTGGCCTCAATACTCAATTATAGTGCTGATTTAGAATGTATTAATTTTTTATTCTTGAGAAGGGTTGTGGAAAACCCGAGGGAAAACCACTTCTTGGACTTTCTGTGTGTCCAACATGTGAATAATCCGGAGAGCAGACTCCGAGGCAGAATCACTACATTTTTCCAAAGGAATGAAAGGCTCCCCCCAGTGAGCCATAAAAAACGTCGAAAGTACATACCAACTGCAAGTTGTTTCAGAAAATTTTCATCAGTGCAGAAGAAATTTGGCACGTTGATTAGGAATAAATTCTTGCAAGGTTTGATTTTCTGCATTAGAGAGCGTCCCACTGATGTAGAGCATCCGAGTCGACTGTGCACTGACATGGGGTGCAATTTACTTGGAAATTTGCACGTTTGCACGAACTATCAATAGACCCATCCAGTTTTACCTGGTCTGCGCGCGCATCTGCACGACTCGGTGCCATGATAACGGTGCAGGTGGAATGGTGAAAAATGACATCCTTGGAAAAATCAAAGTCAAAGTGTCAAACAGTTAAAGTGATAAATGTACGGTACATGCGCGTGATCCCTGGTACATACCATGTATGCTCCCTGCAAACATCACCTTTAAAGAAAAGTGGTTAAAAGCAACAAGATGTGGTTGGAAGTCCCCGATCGCGTAAAACACGGACAGTAGCTAGTAGCTCCCAGACCCCCAGTTCCTTTGAGTGTTCCTGCCCGCGATAGTGTGACAAATTCTTACAGGTCGGCCTGTCTTCGGCTACTGTCACCTTCTGGGAGCATTCATAGGTCATAGTCGTAGTTCTCTAGGCCCTCGAAGAGTTGCTGTCGGTGACAAAGAATGCAAAGCTTCTTCCATGAGGTTGACCCGGAATACATGTTCTGTAATAGGTGGGAATGCTGCTGACCTGTATGTTTTGCGGTTGCACGGTCTCTTCCTCTCCTTCCTTTAAAGGGGTAGCCCTGGCACACATCTTGTTCCATGTTGAATGGAGGTCACCTCATCATTCAGCAGTGAATTCTCACTAGCGTAAACGTCAAAATGACGGCAGTTGAAGTCTTAATCCACATGCTCCGTCAAAATTGAAACATACAGGGAATATCAGGACCGCAAACCTCATGCTGAATTTCCCTAGATGGTCGTTCAGATGCGCGCGCAACTCACTTTGTGTCTCTTTTCTCACAAAGATTTCTGTATAAGTCTTTCTCTCTCGTTCTCACCGAATAGGTCTATTGGCCTTATCGGAAAGCATGGAGTCGTAGGGAACCTGATTATCACGTGACCGGCCGGCCGGCTGTCGATAATCTAGCAACCCTATGGAGTCGGAAAGTAAAACACCTCGTAGTGGCCAAAAAGCGAACCAAGGAGGTATGACCCCACTGTAGAAATTCCTGTCCTATCGACCTAACAGACCACGTCAAAATTTCGAATGCCGTCAAAATAATTTCGATACAAAATTCAAATTCAAGAAGAAAGCTTTTATTGCACAAACGTTTATAATCAAAAATCGTAAGTAGGTACCCGTGGGTACCTTGCCTATTATCAATGGCACTGCTGCGGAAAGAGTAAAGGGTGTAAGACACTCGATTTTGTGTCTCTGGATGCAACACTGACACCGGTGACCACAGCACGCACAGCAGGGCATGAATATGAAGAGATCTGCCTCGATCTCCAGCCTCCAGCACGACACTGACAATCACATCAATATCAATTTTGTATTTCACTTTGAGGGACTCGTTCTGGTAGCTTCCACGTTCCACGGTTCCTTCCACATTCACAACAACTTTTCTAGATACAGTGAAATAACAGGTACGCACGGTCGAAAATGTCCCACTTCTAAACACAATGTAGCCTTAAGGGTATGGCTTGTAACTGACACAACAGGAGTCGATGTTTTTTGCTCAAATTCAGCTCGTGAAACTTTGACGAAGCTTTTGTCAACTTGACACATACAAATTTTGAAATTGTTTTGACGTTGATAAGTTGGTAACCTCGGTAACACAAGGTTGGTAAAACAGGGATTTCTAGAGTTGGGTCATACCTACTTTGCGACTTTCCGATAAGGTCAATAGACCTTATCAGTAAGTCCTGTCAAAGACCTGTGTACCCAACCTTTTTCACAGCCGCGTTACCCATCCGCGCTGGCGCTAGCTTCGAGCGTCAAAAGTGACAATAATAAAGGTTGGCAATGGGTGCTTTCCATCTAGCCCCAAGTTTAGTACACCTGCCATTTACGCATGTGCGGGTGCCAAACGGTGCTTTCCATCTACGTGTTCTTACTAGGTTCTGTGCCGTTCATTGGATCACCTAAAATTGCATGCCAAACTATGGAACATGTTCCGTCTGGTGGTATTTGTACCGTCTAGATGGAAAGCGCCCAATGCAGAATTTTGCGCTGTCAACCAAACTTTTCGAAATTCTCAATCGTCTGACGTCTGACGTTTTCATTCGCGTAAGTCACGCACGAGTTTTCTGCAATATTCTTTTATGAAAGTGTTGAATTTTCTACAGAACGTTGCTGGTTCGAGCAATGGACCCAGTGAAAAGAACCAAATGTTGTGTCGTGGGGTGGGATGCCGCGAAATGGGCACTAAAGCCAAGACTCACAGGCTTTCCCAAGACCTAGAATTTCGTTTCAAGTGGATCCACTGATGGTTAGGGGTGGAAAGGGATCTGTCTTATCAGTCTGAGGACAATAAAGAAGCTGAGCTGAGGAGGAGCTGATGAATGTCCCTTTCGAAGCTCAATTTTTAAAGTCGCTGGCACGAGACGCAGACTTGGGCGCGATGCCTTTCCCATCTATACTCTCTGCGCTACAGTCAAAGACCAGCCTTGTCAGTGAACTCCACGATGGACCCACCGTCGACTTGGGGGTTGCCGCCACCGCCCCCGGCTTACCTATCTTAGCTTAGTATCCGTATCCCGTATTCCTTACAGAAAATGTTGAAAATACAAACCTTTCCATCTTTGTACATGGTGTAGCCTCAATAGAAGGCCTTTGTGGCTACCGTTGAATGCCTCGATATTTTTTTCTTCAAAATTCCAGTCGTGTTTGATGAATTTCTTGTCCACTGACATTTTTCGTAAAATGAAACGTCAGACGGTAACAATTTAAAAATTTTTGATTGACAGTGTCCAAGACACTCCAGATTCTGCCGTACCGGCGCGGCTCCCTGTTTCCCTACCCATCAACCAGGTGCTGACTTACTGATAAGGTCAATTCGTAACATTTTGACTCTGACGAGTTGATTCCAGCCACCTCTGACTCGATTCGGCTGATGTTTGAGCCATTGAGGCCTTCTTTCCAAAATGGCAGCCATACCTCGAGAATCGGCAGGTGGTCGTATAGGGGCACACAAGGTATCCAATTATCCATTCCTGGACATTTCGACCATTGCGAGTCGATTAATACCCTTCCCGACTCGACTTGACTCAAATTTTGGCCTCAATCCCCATTTATAGTCCTGTCCTCCTGTCAGTGAAGATCTCGTGGCATCAAAACCGCGAGAAATTCCGAAGTGCAAGTAGTTTGAATATGTACGGAATCGAGATAAGCGGTTTTTCCAGATTTATAAGTCGATAAGAGTTGAACTGGAAGAGATTTGAGCAGAAGACAATCACAATGTACCGCTTATTGAATCATAGTACTGTTTATGAAAATTTCTGCATGTTTCTAGTGTGTCCAAGGCACAAAGATCTCTTCTATGGGTCTAAGTTTGTCCCATGTGACACATTTTTGGCAAAAAATGTAAGTACAGTGTTAGATTTTTTGAATTTATAGCCGTAAAGTCCCTCATTATTAAATCCTGTTCCTGGATCGCAATCGGATTTTTTAGTATCTATGGTAGGAAAAATATTATACCTTCGAGAAAAGCATTACAGCTTCACCGCCTTATGTACATAGTTCTTTCCCAACCTTGGTATAATTATGTAAGTGACAAAACGAGTATAATGCAACATGCAGAAATTGGATCGCCTACAGGAATTAGAATTAAAAAGGAATTCAGGATAGGTGAGAGTTCTGTTCTTCACCAATGTAATAGATAAAGAAAACAAACGCAAACGTGCAAATTTTCAAATAAGTTGCATCCCATATCGGCGCACAGTCGACTCAGATGCTCTACATCAGTGGGACGCTCTCTCATTCAGAAAATCAAACCTTGCAAGAATTTATTCCTAATCACCATGCAACATTTCTTCTACACTGATGAAAAGTAACCAAAGTCTGAGGTCTGAGAGAAGTCTAACCTCCAAACACCACTGAGAACAAAGCGCAGATTCCTCAATCACTGTTATTTCTGGTAACGTAATATGTAACCTGACTTATCTTTTAGCACAAATACAAATTCTGAAACAACTTGCAGTTGATATGTATGTACTTTCGACATTTTCATGGTTTTGACAGTTTTATACATGCGTGAAATAGGTTTTTCCAGTGGGGTGGGAAGCCTTTCATTTCTTTGGAAAAATGTAGTGATTCTGCTCTTTGGATCACTCACATATTGGACACACAAAAAATCCAAGAAGTGTTTTTCCACAACCCTTCTAAAAATTGAAAAATAAATTTCAGTATCAGCACTATAATTGAGTATTGAGGCAAAAATTTAGGTTGGATGGAGTCGGGGTAGGCTTAAATCGACTTGTCATGGTTGAAATGTCAAGAATTGATACCTTGCAGGCCACTATACGACCAAATGCCAACTTCCAAAGTTTGGCTGCCATTTTGGAAAAAAGGCCCAAATGGCCAAAATATCAGACGGATCAAGTCAGAAGTGGCTTAAATCAACTAGTCATAGTCACAATGTTAGGAATTGAAACTTTGCGCGTCATTGAACGACCAATCGCCAATTTTCAAAATTTGGTTGCCATTTTGGAAAAAGGGGCCCATATAACGGATTCCGTCAAAAAAAATTCTTGGAACATCGGACAAAATTTCTTCCAATGGCCCCTAGAAACTATGTGCCAAGTTTCATAACTCTACTCAAAAGTGCAGTATCCAAAATCGTATCGACCCCACTATTAAGCATAAGAACATCAGTGGATGTGGTGAATTTCGCCATTTTACTTTGAACAGTTTTGGAGATAATGGATAAAAACCTTCTTCAGGGTCCCAACTTTGAGGGGTTATAACTCAGCGGGTAAGCATTTTCGGACCCATGTTCAGTATGAACTTATTTTCTTATAGCTGTATCACACTACACAATTTCTTGTACAATCTCTCAGTTAAACAATCAAGTTCATTGTTTTTTGACACTAATTTGGCAGATTTTTCAAAAAATTAAAATTGTGTAGTGTAATACAGCTTTTAGAATGATCTCAGGAATCACCCCCTGAAATCTTTCACAGTACTTATGTTACACCCTATATAATTAATATCACGCTTTTTCTTTTCATTGAGCGAGCTATGGAAAAAATGTGTTGTGTTGGTACGAATGACACTATGACGACTTGATGATAACGTTTTGGCAGCTACTTTTCCCCATGTGCAATGTTTAATGCGACCTTGTTGTCACCCTGTCTAGGCGTCATGTACGCGAAAGTGAAAATTTTCTAGAATACCCGAGGAATCGTGAGTTTCTTTGGAGTGCTTGCAGTATGGACAATAAGGGACATTAACTTCACTGATTGGTGGGTCTTCGCCAAGGCCGTTACGTTTTTGCCAACCACCGAGAAAATGATGCCAAAGATAGAAAGTACTCGGATGAAAAGGCCCACCGCCCAGAGGCTCTTTCTTTTGATGCACATCACATAGTAGTCAGTACCACATACTCTAGCTTATACTGAAACAGCAAGCAAGGTATGAAGAAGATGAATGCCTAGGTACATGAGATGGACAACACAGTGTATTCACGCGCGTGTCTCGTCTCGTACAGTTCAACTCAATAAGTTACTTGTCCATATTGTCCATCTAAAGAATAAGTTTTCTCTCAGACAGCGGGTTTTTCCATTTTATTGCTTTACGACATTACAGATTTTCGCCATCATTTTCTCAGTGGCCGGCAAAAACCTAACAGTCTTGGCGAAGACCCACAAACCAGAAAGACAATGTTCCTTATCGTCCACACTGCAAAGCACTCCAAGGAAACTCCCGATTCCTCGCGTATTCTCGAAAATTTTCACTTTCGCGTACATGACGCCTCGACACGGTGACAAGGGTCACATTGAGCAAAGAACGAATTTGACTTCTCCCCTGGACAGAGCATGCAAGCTGTACAATGGGTTGACTGAAGGTGACATCACCATCGACATAAACTTCAACACCAGGAAGCAATTCAGACACTGTTGTAGACGCGTACGAGAGAATTCTGTTTTACTTTTTTTCCATGTAAATGGGCTTGCCTATCTGGAAATAAACTCCATTATCTATCTATCATCTATTAAACATTGTACATGTAGACAACTAGCTGCCAAGACATTACCATCAAGCAGGGCCGGCTTTAGGGTGTGGCGAGCAAGGCGACCGCCTCGGGCGCCAAACTTTAGGGGAGCGCCTAAGCGCCCTTTATCTCTCTATTATCTCGGAAAATTTTTGCCTACGGCGCTTTGTTACTCACAATTTGTGCAATTTTCAATTATTATCAACATTATTGTTATCATTTGAAAAAAAAAGTCGCTTGATATTATGAATTTTTTCATTTATAAAAGGGCGCATTATAAAACTTCGCCTTGGGTGCCAAAAGCTGTAAAGCCGGCCCTGCCATCAAGTCGTCAACGTATCATTCGTACCAACACAACACATTTTTTCCATATCTCACTTTAATGAAAAAAGCCATGAAATTTATCTAGCTGATAAGTCTGCAATAGCAAAAGCCTGATAGCTTTTATATCAGGTTTGTCACTTGAATAAGGAAGAACAATTCTTCCAATTCGCCCTCTGTAAGACAAAGTCACAAACCGTCTAAATGTGAAACTGCTCTTGCGACCAAACACAAGAACCACCTCATGCATATTTTTCATTTTTTATTCATGTTCAATTATATTTAAGGACGGAGTCATATTGGTAAAATAAGCGTTGGGAAATCAATCCGTGTGGGTTTATTCCTCGACGGGTTCTGACCATTTTGGTCTCTTTCGAAAGCTACAAGGATGTACTTTGGTTTGAGTCCATTGGCATTTCCGAAATCCAAGAAAAAAAAATTAAATTTTGACATTCGAGAAAATTATTTTTGGATTTTGGAAATGCCAATGGGCTCAAACCAAAGTACATCCTTGTAGCTTTCGAAAGAGACCAAAATGGTAAGAATCCGTCAAGAAATAAACCCACACGGATTGATTTCGCAACGCTTATTTTACCAATATGACTCCGTCCTTAACTATTAATTTTATGTAGATCATCATATTGACTTTGTATCCTTAGTCAGAAGGCAGCCTACATAAAATGTAGGAAGGCGTTTGTTTATTTATTTTAAATAAAAAGTATATACCGTCCGTTTTTTATTTTAGGCCCCAGCCCGTAGCATCTTAATTATGGGTTTCACACCCACTATATTATATATTTTTGAAATCACAAAAACAAGATCTTTCGACTGATGATATGTCAAATTATTTTTGACAGATGTCATTTTTCAACAAATGACAGAATATTACTTGTGATACATCATTTTAAAGCCCATAAAATTCTGAGGAGAACTGTGTTTCATTTTTGTAATAGGGTGTCTTTTACAGCTTCTAGGGGTCTTTCAATAGGAAAAAATGTAGAATTTCAAAAATACATAATAAGTAAATGGATAAAGCAGGTACCTATTTTCAATGTAAACTAATGATAATAATGAATAATTAATCACAATAAAACAAAAAATGTCCAAAAGAAGTTGCTCGAATGACCGCCTCCTTGTTCCTTGAATGAAAGATTCGACGATCAGTGAATTGGAACTACCACCGGCCCAACGCGATGAGATCCGAGCTTGCCGGAAATGACCCCCCTCGAGTTTTGATGAGCCTACTCGAAAGATAAGGTGTTCATAAAGTTTCCCAATAATTTGTACAATTTAAAAATGAGATCATCACCATCAGTTAATTTTAAAAATACTTATTACTTATTGAGTGGCTATTTCTGAAATTGATATTTTTTCCTATTGAAAGACCCCCAGAAGCTGTACAAGACACCCTATTTTAAAAATAAAAACATAGTTCTCCTCAGAATTCCATAGGCTTTGAAATGATGTATCACAAGTACTATTCTGTCATTTGTCAAAAAATGACATCTGTCAAAAATAATTTGACATATCATCACTGGAAAGATCTTGTTTTTCTGATTTCAAAAATATATAATACAGGGTGTTTCCAAAATGGTGTTACAAACTTCTAGGGGAGATTCCCCATCAAAAATGGACAAGGAAAATATATACCTTTGATGTCCTAAAATGCTCAGTTGAAAAGTTACAGGGTGTTCAAGTTGACTTTTTAAAACTGATTTTTTGACATAAGTTTTGAACCGTTTAACCGATTTTGTTCAAGTTCTCACCTAAGTTAACTGAAATAAGTCTCTATCGAATAATAGTAACGTGTTGGAGAAAAAAGTTCAGGGGCGTAGATAATGGGGGCTGTCCTCATATTTCCCCCCCTATTTTTTACACCCCTAGCTATTTTCCCAAATTGTTCTTATTTTTTCATTCTGCGTTCAATTTAGAGAAACAAGTTACTCTTGCAAAATTTTGATTAGAGGCTTCGTTTTTGAGATATCTGAGTTTGAAACTTTGGAAAACATCTCGAAATCGCCACTTTCAATGAGCCCAATTTTTTTCCCCTGAAAAGCTCTCGTTTCTCAAAGGAAATAGTGGTTTATCAACTTAGAAAATTAAAGAGGACCTATTTCTGCTGAAAAATCATGAGTTTTTTTTATTCTAATTTTTTGGCCTTGGAAAGTGGCAATTTCGAGATGTTTTCCAAAGTTTCAAACTCAGATATCTCAAAAACGAAGCCTCTAATCAAAATTTTGCAAGAGTAACTTTTTTCTCTAAATTGAACGTAGAATAAAAAAAATAAGAACAATTTGGGAAAATAGCTAGGGGTGTGAAAAATAGGGGGGGGGGGGGAATATGAGGACAGCCTCCATTATCTACGCCCCTGAACTTTTTTCTTCAACACGTTATTATTATTCGATAGAGACTTATTTCAGTTAACTTTGGTGAGAACTTGAACAAAATCGGTTAAACGGTTCAAAACTTATGTCAAAAAATCAGTTTTAAAAAGTCAACTTGAACACCCTGTAACTTCTCAACTGAGCATTGTAGGACATCAAAGGTATATATTTTCCTTGTCCATTTTTGATGGGGAATCTCCCCTAGAAGTTTGTAACACCATTTTGGAAACACCTGTATATCGGGTGTGAAATCCATAATAAAGATGCTACGGGCTGGGGCCTAAAATAAAAAACGGACGGTATAAAAGCTTGAAATAGTCCTGTCCCTAGCAGTACTTCTGTAGGAAAAACGATGTAATCAATTTTTTTTTTTTTTGAATCGTTAGTAGTTGCAGCGGTACGCTAGCAAAATGACCCAGATTCTGCATTTTGTGATACTGCAATGAAATTTGGCGTATGCAAACTACGTATAATTTCAAGTGATTTGACCCGCAGCACTCAAAAATTTGTCCATTAGGGGGCGACTGGGGGCCCCTCCAAATTTCAAGATGTCAGAGTTTTTATCATGCACCATTCAGTACTGCCCTATCTACCGTACAGGACCTAAACAACTTTGTTCTTGACCACCATAACATTTTTCGTCATGTCAATTCCATTCTTCTTACAGAAAAAAATTATCTCTTTGTCTGGTCAACAAGTCGAGAAATTTATGTTTTTTTGGACCACAAATAGATAGTTGAGTCGTTTTTGTGTGATCATCGATAAATCCGTATCCCCTTGATTCATTTATGGAAACAAAAGTTTTGCTGTTCTATTCTTTAACGAAGGGGTGACCTCAACTTACCATTATTTTCAACATTACCTATTTCAATGTTTTATCCTTAGAAATATGATTATTATTGTTTTATTGTTGTTTTTATTATATATTATACAGTGTGGATGATAAAACGGCCTCAGATTCCACCTGGAAGCCGTGCATATTAATTTTTCTGCAAGGCCGTCAAATATGGCATTTTTGATTTTCTACCGGGAGCGGCCAAAATGTCAATACACACCACTTCGCCCAAGAGCACCGGTTGCGGTACTTTCGCACCAACTCTCATTTCAGTATCACAAAATGCAAAATTGTTAGGCGTGAATATCGTTTTCCGCTAGAGCAAACCGGTGCTCTTGGGCGGAGTGGTGTGTATTGACATTTTGGCCGCTCCCGCTAGAAAATCAAAAATGCCAAATTTGACGGCCTTGCAGAAAAATTATTATGTACGGCTTCCAGGTGGAATCTGAGGCTGTTTCATCATCAACATCGCTGAAGAAAACTTCAAGCTATATATTGGTATAAGAATAATCATACTTACCGGGATAAAACATTGAAAAAGGTAATGTTGAAAATAATGGTGAGTTAAAGTCACTCCTTTGTTGAAAAATAGCACTGCAAAAGTTTTCTTTCCATAAATGAATCAAGGGGATGCGGATTCATCGATGATCGCACAAAAACTACTGAACAATCTATTGGTGGTCAAAAAAAAAATTATTTTTCAATTTGTTGACCAGGCAAAGAAATTATTTTTTTCCTATAAGAAGAATGGAATTGACATGACGAAAAATGTTATGATGGTCAAGAACAAAGTTGTTTAGGTCCTGTACGGTAGATAAGGCGGTACTGAATGGCGCATGGGAAAAATTCAGACATCTTCAAATTTTGAGGGGCCCCCAGTCGCCCCCTAATGGACAAATTTTTGAGTGCTGCGGGTCAAATCACTTGAAATTTTATGTAGTTTGCATATGCCAAATTTCATTGCAGTATCACAAAATGCAGAATCAAAAAGCGTACCGCTGCAACTATAGAGGATCATCCCAGGACAAATAATCACTCGGGTGCTTTCGCGATTTCTGGTACATTTTCAAGCAATATCGCATCAAAGTTGGCGGATGGTCAATTCTTCAGTTCGCTGATATTTCTTGGAGTTTTTGCGATTTTTTTCAAATAAAAGTACTAATCTACCCAAAAAACAATTATGGATCGAATGGTGCTGTCAGATGTTGAGTACTTACGTTATACCGGGTGAAAAAAAAAATAAAACAAGTTTTATAATTTTTTTCCAACTTTTAAGTTTCTAGGCCGATTTTCACAAACTTTATGTCAAAAGCTCGCTGACTAAATCGTCTACTCAAATCAATTGCCAATATAGCCAAATTATCAAAAATGAAGATGGCGGCGGCGAACCCAAATAAAAATGTGTCGTATTTCGAGAATTTTTTTTTTGATTTCTAAACTTTGTAAATAACGACACTGATGGTGTATTCTGGAAGATTCAGCTTCCTTCTGCAATTTGGGACTAGATTTACTTGATTCGCACAGTCCACTGTGAAAATATAGTAAATTGAAGAAAGGTCCACTTGTAATTTTTTCCAAATTCACAATAAATCAGCAGTTTAAAAACCTCCCGCGAATCTTTATTTCTGAAGCAATTTCTACACACTTGGTATTGATCGTAAGCTGTGTGCATAGGCTACAAATACCGTGTTGGTGCATGGCCGAAGTTTCGAAATTTTAGATGATAGATGACGTAAATGGTGGAGGTGCGCATGTCAAATATCAAATATTCTCCTTTTTGTTCTCACATGTTCTGAGCGACATTTCTATGAATGGTGGGCTTAATGGGAAGCTGAATAAACACGCAACGAGAGTCAAATGTTGAAAGAGTCGAAATGTAAAATTTTCAAATAGACGACTTTACTTCTTTGGAGAAAATAAAACGGTTCTATCCGTTAGTTCAGGAATTTTAGCTGTTAAAATCGCGGAGAAAAGTTGGAGAAATGTACCTCAAGAACCAAAATAGGTGAAGACATATAAACCGCCAAAAATATTTCCTATTTCATGATCATGAAGTCGTCGTAAACTTGGATCATATATGTTGAGCCGTTTCTGACATATCTTCAGAAGACTGAAGTCGTTACGAAAAAAAACTAGTTTTCCGTAGTTATCAGTAACTCTTCAGATATTGAATCGGGACTTGGTGTTTTAAATCGAAACAATGATAAATTACATTTAAAATGGAATAATAGTGAAAAACACTCTCTAGGCCAACTACTTTTATAAAAAACACAGTCAACTTTTTTCTGATGAGTAGACGAAAAAATTATTTTTTTCGGCAACAACTTTAGTCTTTTGAAGATATTTCAAGAACGGCTCAAGATATCTGATTCAAGTTTACGACGACTTCATGACCATGAAATCAGAATTATTTATGGCGATTTACATGTCTTCACCTATTTTGGTTCTTGAGGAACAAATGTTCAACTTTTTATTTTTATTTCACCCTGTATATGCCGCCGGCATAGTTCGTATTGATCGCTTCAAGTTTCAATCAAGAAATAGTGAACCAACCAACACCTCTACAAGGTGGCACGGCACTCCGCCATCATAAAACTCAAGGTCCATACAGTTCTCAGCATCGAGCATCTGGATTATTTTAATGTTCTTGTGTTTTGATAAAGAAAGAGTGGACTGACGATGGAATGTGTAAGGACCTTTCTTATAGACAATAAAATTTTCAACAATTTCTTCCCAAGCACGTTCTTCCCAAGTGCCATTGTTCACGAGATACACGCGAAAAACTGATCCTCAAGTTCTTCTCGAGGCCACAACGGCCGAAGCTCACACCAGATTCTTGAGAACTTTTACTATGTTAAACTACATGCTTAACTGAGCTTATATACAAAAATCCGGCTGGCTTTCATTTTTGTTCGCTATTTGCGATTTTAACAGCTAAAATTCCTGAACTAACGGATAGAACCGTTTTATTTTCTCCAAAGTAAAGTCGTCTATTTGAAAATTTTACATTTCGACTCCTTTAACATTTGACTCTCGTTGCGTGTTTATTCAGCTGACCATTAAGCCAACCATTTATAGAAATGTCGCTCAGAACATGTGAGGAAAAAAAAAAGAATATTCCATATTTGACATGCGCACCTCCACCATTTACGTCATCTATCATCTAAAATTTCGAAACTTCGGCCATGCACCAACACGGTATTTGTAGCCTATGCACACAGCTTACGATCACTACCAAGTGTGTAGAAATTGCTTCAGAAATAAAGATTCGTGGGAGGTTTTTAAACTGCTGATTTATTGTGAATTTGGAAAAAATTACAAGTGGACCTTCATTTAATTCACTATATTTTCACAGTGGAATGTGCGAATCAAGTAAATCTAGTCCCAAATTGCAGAAGAAAGCTGAATCTTCCAGAATCCACCATCAGTGTCGTTCTTTACAAAGTTTAGAAATCAAAAAAAAATTCTCGAAATACGACACATTTTTATTTGGGTTCGCCGCCGCCATCTTGATTTTTGATAATTTGGCTATATTGACAATTGATTTGAGTAGACGATTTAGTCAGCGAGCTTTTGACATAAAGTTTGTGAAAATCGGCCAAGAGACTTAAAAGTTGGAAAAAAAATATAAAACTCGTTTTATTTTTTTTTTCACCCGGTATAACGTAAATACTCTGACAGCACCATTCGATCCATAATTGTTTTTTGGATAGATTAGTACTTTTATTTGAAGAATATCGCAAAAACTCCAAGAAATATCAGCGACCAAGAATTGACCATCCGCCAACTTTGATGCGATATTGCTTGAAAATGTACCAGAAATCGCGAAAGCACCCGAGTGATTATTTGTCCTGGGATGATCCTCTAACGATTCCAAAAAAAAATTTTGATTACATCGTTTTTCCTACAGAACTACTGCTAGGGCCTGGATTAAAAGTGATCAAATATGTAAAAATGAATGGAGTGTCCCATTTCACGCGATCTTCACGAGATGAACGCGAAAAAAAATTCTCAAGTTCTTTTCGAGTTCTAAACGGCTGAAGCTCACATGCTGGTCAGGTTTCATTTTTGTCTTGATGACTTGGCATTACCTGGCAATTTGTAGGACTCAGGTGCTCTTCAATAGCAATCGACTTCAAACTTTCTGAGCACGGGACGAGCTTCGAACAATCCAGCTTATTGATTATCGTCCTGGAATTTTGATCCCACTGATAGATGATGCATCCCGGATGGACGTAGGACCAGACGTTGTTGTCTTCGGCAATCAAGTTCATAACGTTCACCTTTTCTATGACCGGCTGGTAATGGTTGATCGTCTCGTGTCCGGCCACGACCTGGTCTTTTATGGTGTAAATAGAAATTTGTCCGTTGGACTCACCGCACCACAGCTCGCAAACGTTGTAATTGTTCTTGAACGTGGCGCATAAACAGTTGAGGGTCGATCTCGAGCCGAGTTCGGTCATCACGAACGTTCCTTCGGCCGCCGTGGGAGTGGTGGGAATGTATTCAGAATTGACTAAAAACAGTCTCCCGTTAGATAAAGCGCACGCTACTCTTTTTAGAGGTGGCAGATAGAGCAACGATTCGACTTGGGTGTTGGATTCGGTTTCCAGAGCATACGAGAACAGTTTGTAACCGTCGCTGGCGCTGAAATTTATGATGTTAATTTTGCAAATGATTATCCTTTTTTCGTTATAGTTATTACGAGTAAGCATGCAAATTTCCAACGTAGTCGCCGATCCAGACGGCGTTGCCAATGGTACAAGATGCCGTGGCTCTGATTGGTAAAGCCATAGTGTGGTACTGAAGCCAACGCTTGTCTGCGGCTAGAAGCAAGTCGATTCGCGAATTTGCACACATCAGCCACATTTCGGAGCCGGACAAACCATCATCTGAAAGAAAGAAAAAACATCAAGTGTGACTTTCTTCATCCGTGGGCCGTAGCAAAGTGATAAGTTTTTCTCGGTATGAGTGCTACGTTTTTTCACGCGAGGCCATACACTTCTTTGTGTCAATTGCTTTCGTTCGTACTTATAGGTCGCGGGAACATAACCGTCACCCTGGCACCCGCTATGGCAACTTTGCAAATATGCCTGACGTGACAACAGCGCATTGCGCATTTCTGTGCTTCTCAGCCGCTTTCGTTTTGCGCCAGGAGCTGCTTCGGGTAGATCACTAGATAGAGAAAGTAGATACATACGCCAATCACGGCCCAGCTGGATCTACTTTCTTTGTCTAGTGATCTACCCAGAACAGCAAAGCGCCTCTTGCCGGCTTCTTGCCCGCACTTGCGCCTGATGGGGTGCCAAAGTACCGCTGTAGAGATTCGCTTATTTTTGACATTACTCAGTGAAATCTTGAGTTTAGCCCTCCTAGAGTTTAGCACATTAATTTTTTTGATAAAGCGACAATTGTCCAATAAATTATCTATATATTTATTATTACAACTTCACAACTAAAGAAAATTGTACTTACAAGTAGGTACTAGTGAAAATAACATTATACTGCATACCCATTTTTAGGATTCCATTTTTGTTCCCGCGACCTATAGCTAGCGCGTATAGGCTACACTTGACTTCTAAACATGTTGGTTAGTCCGAAAAAATTAGTACACACCTGTGATATGAGTCAACGCTGCACTGGTGGAAGCCACAACAGGTGCGTCGTGTTTCAGCGACACCACGTCGCAAAGGTGGGTGAACTCCGGTGCGCTAGCTATGGAAACTATCTGGCTGGCTGAAGGTCTGTCTTTCGGCTGCTGAGACCAGCACAGCACCATCAAGTCCAAGAAATAACTCGGATACGACGTCTCCCTGTACGTTAGCGGCGGCCGGCCACCTTCCAGGATGCACTCCTTCACCGACTCGTGGCCTTCGAACGGTTGATGGAGCGTCAGCAATTCGTAAATGAACATGCCAAACGAGAAACAATCCACTTTTTCCGTGTACTCTTCTTCGCCGTTGTACCGCATTATTTCCGGCGCCATAAAGCCCTCAGTGCCGCCGAAACCCTTCGTGCCCGACGGCAAAGTCAAACGACTGATGCCGTAATCGGCCACTTTGATGTGCACGAGCTTGTCCGGATGATCGACGAAAGGGGGCGGCATTTCCCAGACGAGCACGTTTTCCGACTTCAAGTCTCTGTAGATGATGTGCTGGCGATGGAGGTACTCTATGGCCTTGGCCACTTGCAGGATGATGGCTTGCAGCGTGTAAGGCCCCACCTTGGCGCCGGAGCGACGGTAGTGTCGCAGAACGAAATCCAGGGCACCTTGCGGTGCTAGATCCAGGACCAGGGCCAGAGGACTGGTGCATACGCCGACGAACGGGACGATGTTAGGATGTCGCAGGGAGAGGAGAATGTTCAGTTCCTGGCGGGCGGTGCAGTAGGCCTTGCAAGCGTACTGCAAGGGGTCGCGGTCCCATTTGCTCTGTGCGGCTTTGTATGCTATCACGGCCGATTGTCTGGCATTCGGACCCGGTTGGACGGGCTGCAGCATTTTCATGGCCACGTCGATACGGCTGTTGGAACCGCGAACTTTGCACGTACCTTTGAAGACAAAGCCGAAAGCTCCGCGGCCTAGCAGCTTGCCTTTTTTTATGTTTTCCGGGCGAATGACATAACGCTCGCCCAAGTCCAAAAAAATCTGAAATGAAGAAAGCTTTCTTAAGAACCTCATTTCGTTTTATTGGTTTATTACGGTTTTTATGCCTTCTTACATTTCATATGATATTTTAGAACAAAACTTACCGTATCAGGCGCGATCCTAGACAAAGGTATTTCGGAATGCGTAGGGCAATTCACTGATTTACTCCCGTATGCCGCCAGAATGCACTCTTCCACCATCCACGAATAAAATATCTGGTTGTTACTGATTTGGTCGCTATAACCTGGATGACCTTCAGTCGACGGAATCCGACTGGAATCGGGCGAATCGGGCCCCACACCGCTGTCGCATTCTGAAGTGTACGATTCTTGAGATTTGCGTACTCTGACCCCATCGAATTCGACAGCACCAGCGGCAGCATTTTCCGTCTCCGTTTCAAGAGTGTTCGTACCAGGCATAGCTCCCTGATTTTGATCGATATCGCTGATTTGATTCAAACATTGCGGACACGGCACCAAACGGGTGACCAGAAATTTCCCCTCTGAAGTGTGGACGAAACGGGTTCCAAGTGTCGGATACCAATCTTCCAGTAGAATATCTACATGATCTATGGCCAGAGCGAGAAGCTGAGTTGTAGATTCCGGCGTGCAGTTCACCGTCAAATCGGTTTTCAATTTGTACTTCTTCAAATCTACATTTTCTTCTATGGTCGGCTTTATGACCAGAGATTCAACTGGGAAATGAATTTCCAAGATGGAATTACTTTGGAGGTCTACGTCGCACCAAATTCCGTCCTGTTTGAGGCGGAAGCTGCAAAGAACAGGGCTTTTACATATTTGTTCGTTGAATACTAATAACAGCAGGATCCTTGAGTGATTTTTTGATTGTCCCAAACTCTGTGTCTATCGCAGAAGCGGAAAATTCACGTATAAACGTCTACCTGCTGCTCAAAATTTGAATTTGCGACACATGAAGGTTAGGGTGTCCCTTATATTGTCAAAATTTCGATTTTTTTCCCAAGTCACTCCGAAGTTTTTTTATTCGTTTCCATTTTCAAAAAGAAGTTTTTATGCAAAATTTCAACTTCACCAGTTGGTTTTTCACCCTGCCACAAGAGATTTCAAATTTTGTTTGAAATAAGGTATTGCGATCAACAATTTTTTTTATAACAAGGTCATCATACTAAATAATTGTTATAATAGTTGAATAATCAAGGTAGATAGGGTGTGTACTGATATAAAAGAATGAGATAATGGAAAAAATATTATCGTAAAACTTGAAAAAAATATTACAAGTACATATAAAGCATTAGACTTACAATGTGCTTTTTCATAGAGCTTCTTTAGTACAGTGAATTTCTTGACGAGAAACCTGAGATACTAGTAGGTTTTGAAAGTTCAAGGATATGTGCAGAATTGAATCCCCTACAACATAAACAGATCGCCATTAATTGCACTGCAGCGGTTTGAGTTACACACATGGCATTTATCTAGGGATATTGACTTTTTCTCCAAATTCAACGAAATTGGGAGCCAAAAAGACTTCTCCAAGTAGTTTTTCCACGATTAGTCAAATAGTAGGGATGATATATGTAATGTAAGTGAATGACGGTTGAAGTAAAGTCGAAAACAGCTGAAGACAAAAATTTAACATTCAACATTTTTTACTTTAATCAACTCAAATGGACGGTTCAATACAAAGTGTGGCCCCCTCAACTAGTCACCAACGCTTTGCATCGATTTGGCACACTTAATGTCAAATGGTCGAGATCTTCTTGTGGGATTTCTTCCCAAGCTTGTCGTAAGGCCTCAAACAGTTGTTGATGGTCATGATATTCGGCATCACCCCGCAGAACCCTTCACTGGAGCATGTCTCATGCATGCGTAATGGAGTTTATGCGCGGGCCATAGCAGAACGGTTTTTTCATGTTCATGGAGAAAATCCCTAACGACTCTCGTTGTATGAGATCGTGCCTTGTCTTCTTGGAGGACAAAATTTCCGCCAGCTTCTGCTGCAACCGGAAGGACAAAACCTTCGAAAATCTGGTCACGATACTGAATTCCCGTCGTAATGTCCTCCACCAAAACCCGTGGAGTCCTTATGTCTAGCGCTATCCCGGCCCATATCATGACGGTGCCACCCCGGAGACTGTGCACCTCCTGGACATTCCTCAACTGATTGATGTTGCCAGGTCGCCTCCACACACGAACTCGTCTCAAATCCGGACGAATCCCAAACCGAGATTCATTTGTGAGGAGGACCTGACCCCATTATTCATTCTGCCAATTTTGATCTGCCCGCGCCCAGTCCAATCTGTTTGCGTGATTGCCTCGTGTTAGGGGCTAACATCTTAGCGGCCGTCGGGACCTCAATTGGACTTCGTGTAACCTGTTATCAACGGTTCGCCTTGAAACCATCACTCCATGCACCTGTGCCAGCCGACTTTACAGTTGTGATGCCGTTGAAGTAGTCGCTCTCCAGGCCGTCAATTGTATGTAGCGGTCTTGTGCTGGAGTAGTTGAGCGTAGTCGCCATCAATGTCTCTTCCTTACATTTCCAGTGAGTTGAAAATGCGACCAGAGCCGCGAGATCACGCTCTGGGTCGTTCTCAGAATCCTCGCTACTTCCGTCTGTCTTTGGCCAATCTACAGCATGCCAACAGCTAGTAGCATGCGTCTCCTTGATTCAGTTATTGCCTTGACTGGTTCTCAAACACCAACTGACCCAATTTGAGGCGACGCTTGAGAAAAAAATTAGTTCTCACCTGAATTCGAAACTTTGAAAATTGTTGAAAAACTTGATTTGTTTGTTTTTCTGAATTTATTTCTGTTGTCAAGGTCATTTTCAACTACTTTTATGGAAGCGGGTCATTCCAGGAATGTTACTATTCAATTTGGAAAAAATCGCCCTGAAAATTCTCTAAAATTTTCAAAATTTAAAAAATATCCCTAGATAAATGCCATGTGTGTATTTAAGGAGGGGAATAACATTTCGGCAGGATTCATACTCTATATTTTGATCGAGAACTGTTACCCCCTCCCCTCAAATAACTCAAAACTCTGCAGTGTAATTCATGGGGATTTTGTTTATGTCATAGGGAATTCAATTCTGCCTAGATCCTCGAACTTTTGAGGATGAGTTATAATTTTTTTCGATAGTTTCAGCTATTTTCATTTAAAGGTGCATGTTGTAGTGTTCTGGTCATTGGTGGACGCCGCGCCAGGCCAGCTCAGGTTCAAATCAATTTTTAATCTCGAAAAACAAAATTATTATACATTAAGTGGATGATTTTCTTAGAACAATAGCCTCTAACAGTAAAAAAAATAATTGTCAAAATGGTCAAAAGAAAGCAAGTTTCGTCAAGTTGACCAGTTGAAACTTGTTTTCATCAAAATGTACACATCTGATTCGAGTTCAGGAGATTGAGTTTAGTCGGAAAAAATATCAAACTTGTCGTGATCGGTTCTATATGACCAAGAGAACCACCTAGCCGAGCTTAGCCCCTCCCCCACGACACCCCTTCAACAATGATCGACATTTTTTGTGCCGAAAAGGTATCACCGGGACACAGACCGAGATATGATGGATCTAATTACGACGTAATTGAATCCAATGTATTGACGGGTAACATTCCTTCCATTTTATGTTGCAATTTTCTAAACCTTGTGGCCTTGCTTAAAGCCCATAAAGATATAGGGTGTGTACGCGGGCCAGAACTAATAGTATAATCCATTTCACGGCTATCTGCATTAGAGCAAGCTATGGAAAAATTATTTTTTGTTGGTAGGAATGAGTAGGAATCCATAACCGTCGTCGCAGATAGTTTGTGTAAATGTGGTATGTGAAAAGGTTAGGTATTGTGGCAGATGTCACCCGTCGCGCGGTGTGATGTACTATTGATAACAAAATTAACTCATACAGCCATATTTTGGCTGCGTGAATTGAACATTTCTGTCAGTGCCAAGATGACAAAGCTCAATCAAGCTTCCGTCAATCATGCCTCGATTTAGCATGAACGAAAAAACAGAATTGTTATACAGCTGGAAGAAGGCCTTTCTAGAAAGGTTACTTTGATGTTTGGCATCGACAAAATGACTGTACTGTCTGTGAAGAAGCAATGGGCGGAACACGGGAACTTTGCTAGAAGAGGTAGTGCCGGAAGGCCAAGAATTTCCACTGTGGACCAAGACCAAGCGCTGCTCGATCAACTACGACATGATCCCTTCAGTACGACACGAGAAGCGATAATCGGAACTGCCTTTCTGGGCTGCTCGATGACTGCGAACCGCCGAGTTCGAGAGTCTGAACTGTGCTGCAGGGTGGCTGCTAGGAAGACGTTTTCAACAGACTTGAGGAAGGAAACTCATCTGCGATTTTCGCTCACCCACATGTATCGAGAGTAGGCTTTTGGGATCGGAGTGCAGCATCCAATGCAGATTCAGTTCAAAAACTACACCAATATTTTCAAATTTCAACTTGACTTTGATAGCTAGATCTTTCAGAAATGACGACTCTGGGAGGCATGACGACGAAATCGTCAAAAAGTCGAATCCACCCCAACCAAATGATAAATAATCACGGCGACTGGATTTAGACGCTGTATGAGTTCATTTTGTTACCAATAGTACATCAAGTCAAAATGTTTAGTTTTGTTGGGGAAAACAGATAAACACGTGTTCCTCGGAGTGTAAATTTGCTGGACACCGTCTTCACGGGTTGGTGGGTCTTTGCTTGTGCTCTGGTAGTGGCGGCCAGTGAGCCAGTGTATAAAATGAAGCCAAAGGAAGTCAGCGGCAGCACTAAAGGGAAGAAAAATTAATGGAAATGCCTGTCCAGTGGCCCCAGTGAGGTTGAGAAAATTCGCTTCCATGGACATTGATTTATGGAGTTGCACTGTACAAGACAAGACAGTCGGGACACGACGCGTGAGTGCACTCTGTGTTGGAAGATCTTCTCAACATGAAATTATTGACCATTTCATGTATGTATTCCCTTCTTCATCTTCTTCTGGCTTGCATGCTGTTTTAGTGTGTAGAGCACGTAGTACTTCCTACTATCAGTCCTACTTCCCTTCAGTGCTGCCGCTGACTTCCTTTGGCGTCATTTTATACACTGGCTCACTGGCCGCCACTACCAAAGCACAAGTAAAGAGCCACCAACCCGTGAAGACGGTGTCCAGCTAATTGACACTCCGAGGAACACGTGTTTATCTGTTTTCCCCAAATAAACTGAACATTTTGACTTGACGTGCATCACACCGCGCGACGGGTGACATCTGCCACAAATGCCACAATACCTAACCTTTTCACATACCACAAAGAAAATGCGAACAAATCACTCTGACAAGAACTTTGATAGAATGAAATTTTCCTCTGCGACGGCTGCGACCACTGTAGACGGATTTCAAACACCTTGCGTTGGACTTTTGCGACGAGCCTGCGTCAAGCCTACGTTCTTGCGTTCTGCGACCATTGGAGACGGGCCATTACACAAACCTTCTGCGACGCAACTGCGACGACGGTTATGGATTCCTACTCATTCCTACCAACAAAAATAATTTTTCCATAGCTTGCTCTAATGCAGATAGCCGTGAAATGGATTATAATTGTCTGTGACTTGTTAAAGTGACGTTTGAATGCATAGCCCACTAACAGAAATCAAAAGAGTATGAAATGAAGACCAATACTCATTTATGAATACTTATGCTATCAAACAACTTTTCAACGACATTCGAGACCTTGTGGCAGGGTGAAAACTCAACGTATCGAGTTCAAATTTTGCAGTGATGCTTTAAAATTCAGAAGAATCAAAATAAAAGAAGTTTACGTGGTCCATGAAAATGTTTACTTTCAAGGGACACCCTAATCAAGGTGACGATTCAGGGTTGCATCGCAAGGTAGTAAGCCTTGTGAATAAAAAGAGCCTAACACAGCCTAACAAAATGCAAACCCAGTTACTTCAAGGGGAAATTATGATTGGAATACAAAATATGGCTCCAAGTGATTATTTGGATACCAAAACACAGGTAAGGCAGCGTTTATTTTGTCTTGTAGAACAAATCTTGCCGGAACTGTCAGATCTTTCCTTTGTAATAAAAAATAAGCGACAAGTGCGTGTTACCTCTTGGTTACCCCAACTTTTTTTCTGTATACAAATAATCGTAAGGTGCTATATTTTGTATTCCTATAATGTTCTTTTCTTGAAGTAATCGGATTTGCATTTTGTTTCACTTTCGAATATTTGATCCGCTGTTTGGTACCGAATTAAAATTTGATACCACGTTTGTGCAATCCGGCATAAGAGTTTGATATTAATAAAAAGTTGAAAAGAAAAGGTATTTTAAAAAAAGAATTGTATGTGATTATCAAGGGTCGTGGTAATCCTGACGAGCAAATATATATTGCAACAACTGATTATTTAACTTACCGCAACTGTCGGTATTGTGCAGGTGAAGTATGCAAAATTTCTCTCATATGGAACAAAGTCATGTCGCCGTATTTCAGTTGCAGTCCGGTCTGCCAAAGCACCCATTCGGCACTGAGATCCAGTAGTTTGGACAGTTCAATATCTTGTGCAACTTCTTTGGGTAGAATGAAGAACGAACGTATGATATCTATTATGGTGTCATCAGCCAATATGCGTGAAATGAGCCTGGACCAGAATCCAGATGGAAAATACGACATCAGCAGAAGTCTAGTGATGGATTTATCGCTGGGGGAAGAACTGACTTGGTATTGTGCATTCTCGATTTCTAGAAAAGAAGCAAAAACAATAAGAAACTGACTTACTTTTCACACCTTATATTCACCAAACCTTTTGTTTGTTCCGAACAACCTGGCATGGTCAACTGAAATTTACCCAGTGAATCTTTGTACAGCATGGACTTTGGCGACACGGTGATCTTCTTATTTCTCACGGCCCAACCGCGTGACCTAAGCGGAACTTTCACTTTAACCAGCGGATGGTACTGACCTGGGTACAACTGTCCCATCAAAATATCTTCTTCGGAAGGCAACAACGATGGAATCAGCAAAGTTCTTGAGTCCCAGGTCAGGGCCACTTCAAATTTATTCAAAAGATTCACTATGTACCCCCTCGTGTCCATTGGGCCTATGTTACTCGATTTGAAGATGTGCTTGAGATCGTCGAGTTTCATCACGCCAGTCCTGGCGAACGGATTGATTTCGCGAATAGTAACGACGTGAGCCAACATGTCGCACAGCCACTGCGGATCCAAGAAATACAAATCCTTAAGTGTTGCATCTTCATAGTGAAGAAGCACGCCGTTGTCGTGCAAAAACAGCGTGGCCTGGTGCAACTCCGCCCAGTCCCTGAAGACTTTGTTGAACCGCTGTTGCATTTCCGTCGTGACTATTGTACGGTACTGTTCGGCCGTCAGAACTGGATCCAAACCGTTCATTCGCCTTTCCACTGCGACGTGGTTGACAACATCTTCCAAAGCCAAATATGTGGCCGGTACTTTCTGTTCTAACAACAGTTCTTTGCTCCCCGGAGGTTTCAGACTGAATACTGTATCGTAGATTAAGTTACACAACAGCTTGATATTGTGCCTGGTTTTACAACTTATTTCTATGGTGTCTAAAACTCGAGGTAAACCGCACTTTTCGGCGTCGACTATATTAATAAAACGATCTCTTATGATCCTTTGGTACTCTTCAGAAATGATCGGGTTTATGTCTTGAATAACGTCATAATGAGTGCCAACTATGATCACAGGAGAATTCGGAGCACGAGCTTGAATGTTCACTAACCACTGCAAAATTTCATTAATTCCCCTTTGGCCGTCTATTATTCTCCACACGACGATGTACAAACTGCGTTTGGACAAAAAATACTGATGTGTGGCGTAGTATTCCTTCTGTCCACCAAAATCCCAGGTGCGGAAAATCACAGGCCCATGTGAAGACTGGCTTCGTATTTTTTTCTCGTAAATCCAATCTCCAATATCTACCCCCACTGTCGACATGTTGGACCCACGAGAAGTTTTAACGTTTATGTTTTTGTTTCCCATTCGCTTGGCCCAGTGCTGCAATTTTCCAGAAAATGTATCTCCTTTTGAAAAGAACTCGATTCAATGTTCACTAACCTCAGTTTTCCTGCGAGTGATCCCTTCCTGCCTGAGCTGTTCCAAAAGACTAGTTTTGCCAATACCTTGCACCCCCACGATCATCAGTTTCATGCGAGCGTAAGGTCGGGCGTCTTCTAAAACCGACTTTAAATAACCGATAATATCCATGGTCTTGTACTTTTTGCTGTCAATCATGGACTTGAGGGGATCCTGAAGCGAACAGCCACGTGTGTTTAGGTTCCATAAGCGGGAGAGCAGGCCCATCTGTGGTGGGAGTTCATTGATTTCTAAAAATACGCAAAGTTTTAATTCTGCGTTCCAACTGTTTTACGTGCCAATTTGCGCAGCATAAAAATGTTATTTACCTAAGTTCCCGCTGATGTTCAGTACTGACAGGTTGTTCAATTCGTAGATGTTCAGCGGGACTTCTCTCAAACTGTTATTGCTCACGTCCAGCATGGACAGGTTGGGGAACATCAAACGCGCTTTCCCGCTCACTGAATTCTACAATCGATATAAATTAGAGTGTAATAAAAAAAAACGGGTAGAAGTTCGATGGTCCGAAAACATTGGGTGAAATGTCACTTGATTATTTCCCATTCTTTGGAGCCATCGTCACCACAACTACACATATTGTTACTTGAAAGAGATGATTTATTTCACAGTACAAAAACAAAACGAAAAGCGGTTTGAAAACTTGGAGCGATTGAAACTGAAAATTACAATATAACAAAGGTCAAGAGATGCTTATGGGGATTTCAAGAATAGGATTTTAAGAAAGCATAGGTTGAGGCCAGACTAAAATTGGTCCGGTGATGGTGTCTTTCGCGTCTTTAGGGAGTGCTGCTCTGTATGTGTGTTCCATAGGCATTCGTCAGTGGGCGAGGTCTGGTCAGCTGTAGTTGATTGACGCAAATATCTGATACTGGAGAGGCTGCAATTGGGCTTTGTCAGATAATGGTGTTTGTGTGTTTTGAGAATGTTGTCTTGTTTGTATTGACTTAAGTTCACTCTAAAATTTCAGTCGCCCTCAAAGTGCCATTGTCATACTTCCTGAAGTTGCGGACTATTATAACTCTTGAGATCTTATTGGTCGCAGTGCAGAAAAGATCTTCCAAGATCAAACGACCACCTCTAATCTATAATTCAACTCTTAGTCAGTAGTCATTTTCCGTGCAGGTGTTTCAGTTATACAGGGCGACACAATCAGGTAGTTAAAAATGTCAATAATTTAAGCTATCTATCTATTATACCTCGCGTAGTTACAGGGTGCTTTGATAACTTTTTGGTTGTCAACCGCTATTCACAATTTACGGCTAATGTAAGGTAAGAAGAACCAATTAGAAAAAATCGGTTGTGTCACCCCAAAACTTTCCTGGCTAGTACCCAGGAGCCTATGGAATTTTTTGTTTGAAAAGTCCTTTCGAATGGGAAGTTGGAATTAGGGTAAAAGATTGAAAATAATTTGTAGGAAATTGAGAAATCTGTCAGGAAAATTTTAATTTTCCGGGAAAATCACGAATCTTATTCGAAATCATCTTATTATTGAAAAATCGTGAATTAAGGCTTCACTTTAAACTCCATAATTCAAGTCCGATCTAGGCTCCAGGCCAGTTCTACATTTTCAACCGGAAAATTCTCGGGAAATTGGAAAAAGGAGAGGTTGGAGAATGTTCAAGAACCAGTTACCTCTGGTTTTAAAAAAATGGTGAAAATCTGTTCACGGGATAAAAAGTTGGAAAATTTGCAGTTTTTCCAGAAAGGAAAACTCGAAAACAGCGAGTCCGATTTCAAAAGTTTTCCCTCCAAAAATTAATTCCATCTTCTCTTCAACTTTCATTCGCAGCATTTCTGCACCTAAAATTAATATTTCGTGGGGCTCACTGCATGTCGAAGTTTGCAGTGCATTTTTTCAAATTCACAGAATATGCAAGTTTCATTTTGAAAAAACTACCGTCGGAAAACCGGAACTGTGTCGATTTTGAAAATAGGCCTACACGACGCCCAATTCAATCTACTTTCGATATCAGTTGCAATTTTTCAAAAACGGTCGATACCCGAGCAGGAATGAATTTTTGAGTGGAGTCCTACTACAAAAGCGAGTCGTTCTGGTCAAAACCAGGGCGAGAGGCCGTCTCGAGTGGCAACGGCCAGGAGAAATTTCAAAAATTCATAACGCCTGACTGAAGGATGGTGGAAAACTGCAACTGCAGACTTAATTTGACTCTTTTGTTGTGTTGCTCCCTGCCAATTTTGGTTTCAATATGTCAAACAGATTTTGAATAATTAAATGGTAAAGTTTTGAACTTTGACATTTTTTATTATTTGACAGATGACAAACAGGGCGATACTTTTAACTGTTCTGAGCACAGTTTTTCGGGGGCTTTCAAATGACATATTGCAAATCAAGTTCCGTAAGTATAGCTTCTGACATTTATTGACAGTGACACTTCCGTTTGACAGATGACAGCCAAAAACTAATGGGCTCTTTCCAGAAAACAACCATGTACGCCTACCAAATTTCAAGTCGATCGGATCAACAAACTTTTTTTCTGCACGATTACAATACTTCCCCTTCCATGTTGGTGGGAGGCCGGGAAAGTAAAAATTTATGGAAACAAAATTTCCTGTCAAAACATGCAAGCAAGGCGAATTTGGTTCTTCCATCATCAATTGTTGCCCCAGACAAGCAAGATTGATCTTAAAATGATCCTATGTTCGTAATGAATGGGTCCCCACTCACCATACCATTGAATTCGCAAGATTATGGTATTTTTCGGGTGTTTTGAGAATGCTGTCTTGCATGTGACGACTATGTTGGTGACAATGGTAACGATGCACCTGTTAATTAGTGCTAAGGTCTGGTCAGTAGAAGTTGAAAAGATTAATTGTTTGATGTGAAAAGGTTGCAATTGAAATCTGCCAGATAATGGGTGTATTTGGGTTGGTTTTGGGATTGTTGTCTAGTATGTAGTGTATGTAGACGTAAATGATGTGGAGGAAGATATATGCCGTTCACGTTTTAAATTCAGTAGAATGACTTTTTGGAGCAAAAATAAAGTGACAAGCTGGGGGGCTACGGCTAGGGCTGATGGCACCTGCAAAGTTTTGGTGCGAAACTATCAGCGGCCATCAGCCGTATCCTCCTAGCGTTCCAGCTTGTCACTTTAATTTTGCTTCAAAAAGTCATTCTACTGAATTTAAAAAGTGTACAGGATATATATTTCTAAACACTCAAACATAGTAAGGAGGGCGGCAATCAGGACGTCTGCAATGCTTGAAATTACCAAGTACCAAGCGAAAGTTCCCTGGGGGTAAGACAAATACAACATCTAGAAGAACCCCGTAGCGTAGAACACACAATAATAAGCCTTACCCTGTCCGCATCTTCATCTTCAGTACTGGTGATATCACCATCGTCATCAGTCGTCAACTGAATCCGCGCTAACTGATTATCGGATAAAATCAGCGTTCTCAAATTATCCAATCGCAAATGTCTGCGATGCGAACACACAGAGTGCAGAACGGTAGTTCTTACAGAACGACTAGATTGGCGACGTACTGAAATTCAACAATAATAAGAGAATCACAAAGAACTGTAACCTTCTTACCAGACATATTTGCACTTTTTTCCTTTCCACTAATGCACGCATAACAGGCGATGTTGGCCTGTTCCATGTTGTCTTGCGCTTCAATTTGAGGCAAACTGGGCCAGCAAGTGATGCGGTTGTGTCCCAAATCCAGCTGCTTCAAAGAACTCGGGTAGCTCGTGATGTGCGACATCGATCTCAGAGAATTGAACGCCATGTTCAGACGAGTCAAATTGACCGCCAGACAAGGCAAAACCACTGGAATGCTGCTGAACAGATTATGCGCCAGATTCAGCGCGGAAAGTTTGGAAGCGTTCTCGGTCACCAATTCATCACTGTGCAAAATCTGTTCGGTCACTTCAACGCTTTTGCTCCAAATGTGGTGTTTTGTCAGTTCAAATTGTCTGCAATTCAAACATTACGACCTAAAGGGAGAGCTATCTCTAGTTTTACTGCACATACATCAAAGAGCGTTCCTTTTTCTTATATCTAACGTAATTCTTGACTTCTTCCGTGGAATATTTCGCATCCAAATCGATGTCGATACTGACATCGCTTTCCGCATCTTGCTCGGAATGACTAGACAATTGACTATCACTTGAACTCACGCTCATTTTATCGTAATCTTTGCTCGTCTGAAACATATCAGTCAGTTGTTCAGAGGACTGCTTCAAACAAAGAACTTACCTCGCACAAATTCGTGGGTAATTCTTTTAATAAATTGAACGAGGCATTCAGTTCTTTGAGCTTCGGTGCCAGCCACATGTTGTACGGCAATTGTTGCAGCTTATTATTTGAAACGACTAGGGTCACCAGCGAGGGCAACCTGAATATGGCTTCGGGTATGTTATCAAGCCTGTTGTCCTGCAAGTATAGCTCTTCCAAAACCGGGCAGGAATAGTTGAGTTCTTCAGGGGGTCCGGACTTTCTGCGGCGGCTCTTTTCGGGTGGCGGTGCCGGTAGCGGAAGCTTTTCGATCTTATTTTGAGCGATATTCAGATACTTCAAGCTGAACAACTGGAATACGGTCAACGGGACTGAAGTCAAGTTGTTATTCGAAACGTCCAAACGAGTTATGGCGTACAAGGCGATATCATAACTCCTCGGATTTTGTTTCAATTTTTGATTGAGGTGTAAGGCTGCATCGATCAGCCACTGCGTTCGAATGTGAGTCAAGTTGCACTTTTGATTGTGCCAGTTGATCATGGTCGGGGTGTTGGGAAACAACGTGCTGTATGTGAGATTCGTAATGTTTGAGAATATGGTGAACTGAGACGAGTTCACGTTTTCGGTCATCGCTCTCTTGTTGATTTTGAATTCTGGATCCGGATGTGCCTGATGAACCGAAATATTAGAAAACCTTCACTCACGCCAGAGAATCTAACTTACTTTATTTGAAAGAAGCTTGGCTATGAGTGTCTCGTCGTTATTTTGGACTGCCACAAAAAGCGCTTTGCAATCATCATCGCGGGCACCGACTTTGAGTAATAAGTCTACAATAGCAACGTCCCTATTTCGACAAGCTTCTACTAAATTAGTCGACTGGCCGTAATTGGAGTCTTCTTCTGCGGAACAGCAACTCAAGTTCTGCCAGAAAGAGTTGAGGCGTAATTGATTAAACGTGCCTATTGTTGTTACGAGGTAAAACAAAGACAATCAGACTTACTTCTAAATCATGGTATGACTTGATAACGCTATTTGGATTAGCGCCAGCATTTATAAGCGCCAAAGCAATGTCGTAATGTTTCCCTTTTACTGCAGCATGCAATGCCGTTTCAGTATTATTATTGCAATACATGTTGATACGCAAAGGACATATCATGGTGGTGTTCCCGTCAGCCTAAGAAATTACATAAACTCAATACAATAACGCTCTTTTCAAAATATGTAATATATTTTCACCTCGGCACTAAGATCGGCCGAGTTTTCCCTGGAAAGATTTAGCTTCATCAAAATCGAATGAATGCCATCCGAAATACGTCGTCTTGTTGGACTGAGCACAGAACTGCATTCAGAAATCGGAGTGTCTCCGTCTTCGGGTTGGATCCTTGTCGCTTTTACTTTGAAATTTAATATCACATCTAATAATTTCTTATTCCCCACCAGACATGCCATGTAGAGTATGTTTTGACCGGTTGCATCGCGCTCATTAATATCAAAAGGCATGGAATATTCCCATTGTTCAGTTCCATCTCTGAAATTTCGGTTTTATAAAACTGACTGTCAAAACATAAAAAAGCCTCATCTTAACCTATATTTTTGAAGGTTCACAATGCCCAACACCACAAAAGCAGCAAAAAAAAAAAAGTTGAGGTGGACAGACGCGAAAAAATTAATAAAAAAACTACAATAAACTGGGCGGTACGTCAAGTCGTTGAGAACTAGGTACATCTTCGGCTTCAAATTCGGAGATTCTGTGTTCAATATCGCTCTCTATACCTACTCTGACATGTAGGTACTACCTATCTGGGAGGTCACGTCAGAGAACAGAGAAAAACTTCAATTTAGCAAGAGTAGATTCCAAATTTCATGCAAATACCAAATAGTTCAATTATTGAGTATTTCAATATGGTGGATATGGTGGCCAAAATGGCGGCGGAACCATGAAATTCAGCTCGAAAAATGAGATTCGAGACATGAGTGAGCTCCAAATTACATAAAAATCGTTCCATTAGTAAGAGACTTGGAAATAATAATGTTGAAATCGGCTAAGAAATACTTGTGCATATAAATATTATTTGTAATTAAAAATTGTTTATAGTTGACCGATCATTCTCAAATGCATGAGGTCTCGAACCGAAATAACGAACTCACCCGGTATGTTTAACGGTTTGGAAAATATGGAAGATGTAGCTGCAAAGAAGATAATGAAAAATAACGGGAAAAAAGGCGGCCACAAAATAGCCTTCACTACTCTGTATGACGAAACTTGAAAAGATGCTAATCACTATAGGCCGTATTCATACATCGCCTTCAACTTAAAGGTGCTTTTAAAGACGCGTCTTTACAGTTGACTGGCCATTTACGCTATCGTCGCTCTTCTAATCTGGCTCTGAACAGTCATGACAGCGATGTTACTATGTTTCATACATATATTTTCAAAGTATTTACTCACAAAATATGCTGCTGGACAATCCACCTTTCCCATTAGAACATCACGCATACCTGTGAGGATACAACTGACGGTCTGCAGTAGCCGAATGAACTAGCGGGAATCTGCGCTCACAGGTATGCGCGCAAGTGATTTCTCGCATAGGAAAAGTGGATTGAAGTGTAAAAGACGTAAAAATTTCAGTCAAGTTTTAAGTGGTACAACTACTCAAAAAAAAGCTACAAGTACCTACTTTACAAGCTATAAAATTGCCGTGCACTTTGAGGTGTCCGCAACTGGTATATACAGGGTGTCCGTTTTTCGAGGCTAAGCATGGGTATCTCGCTTATCTTTAGAGATACAGAGTCGGTTAAATTAGAAAAAAGTTGCGAATTTTCATGACGATCAATGATCCAAAGAGATATTTGGCTTGTCAGTTCTAATTTTCGAGATATCGAGAAAAAACAGAAATTTGTAATTTTTGTTTTTATTTTTTATTTGAAAAACAGTTGAAGATAGCCTTTTCTAACTAAGACATTGTGAAGGCACTTTTCCAAGGGGAATTCAATGTTGCCAAAATCTTCATTCTAGCTTCCAAAACAACCGAGATATGACATTCAACTTTGTTTTCTCTTATGGGCGCCATATTGGATTTTGACATTTTTAACTACAATATTTTTTTCTGGTTACAACAATGTGTCACATGCCACTGCTGAATCCATGCTTTTGAGCAAAAAATTTAATTTTTATTTTTCAAAGAGTGCTTTGGAAACAAAATCAGCACCGACAATAAAAAAACCGTAAATGTTGAACATTTATTTAACAGTGACATGTGGCACATCGTTGTAACCAGAAAAGAATACCGTATTCAAAAATATCAAAATCCAATATGGCGCCCATTAGAGAAAAAAGTTGAATGTCGTATCTCGGTTGCTTTAAAAGCTAGAATGAAGATTTTTGCAGCTTTGAATTCCCCTTGAAGAAGTGCTCTGACAATGTCTAGATTAGAAAAGGCCACCTTCAACCGTTTTTTGAATAAAAAATGAAAACAAAAATTCAAATTCCTGTTTTTTCACGATATCTCAAAAACTAAAATCAATACGTCAAATTTCTTTTTGGATCATTGATCGTCATGAAAATGCGCAACTTTTTCCTAATTTAACCGACTTTGTATCTCTCAAGATAAGCAAGATACCCATGCTTAGCCTCGAAAAACGGACACCCTGTATAATTGAATTTCATCTATGACTGGTTTATAAGATATGCAAACGCTTACGCTACAACCAAAACCTGTTCGGTCAGCGCCGGCGTAAGCGGCGACGTCAGCACTTGTTATGTTTTAGTTATTGTGTAAGCGCTTGCGACAGTGCTTGCGTATCTTTTAATCAGCCCTTACATACCTAAACTTCCGCAGCACATGCGAAGGGTAAGGAAATTGAAACAGTAATTCTAAAACGGTTACGTGACCATTGATTGCGCTTGCGTGTATCGGAAGCCAGCGTTCTACTGTATGTTGCTGAAAAAAAATCTGTGAAATAAAGGCAAGTTTGAGAAACTGTAGAAAATACCTGGGCAAGTTCCGGAAAGTGCAACAGCAACATTTCAACAACATCTCTATGCCCGTGATGGCAAGCTATGTATAATGGGGAATATTTGGTTACCGGATGGTACCTGCCATCTGCTCCATTTTCCAAGAGTATTTTGACAATTTCGCTGTTTCCCGTCTGGCAGGCTCTGTAAAACATCAAAACATTCAGAGAAAGCCGTGTTTTGTTTTGATCAAAGAAAATCATTTCAATCCAAGTTGTACAATTTCAGGTGAACCAACTCAAGGAGAAATTGATGACGCCAAGCGGCCATCGAAAGCGGCAGCCATATTTGCACAAGGCCTCACTTGGTTTACTTGTTGCATGACGCACAGATGCACGGGCCAGCTTATGTGGACTCGTGATATCGTTTTTAGCGCACTTCTCCAAACGAGAGGACGCTTATGTCCTCGCTTCGTTCGTCTGTGTGTCTGTCAGTCACGGCACCTAGTCCTAGACGAATGGATTTCTGGTATTCACTTTTAATAATTTTTAAATAAGAAAGACTTTAGGAGAAGTTGTGGATTCTGGATTCCATTTTGGGGAGTTGGTGGAACGGAGTTTCACCTGGCACGTAGGCCTTATTATTGGGCCCATTGTACCCCTCTGCCAGAGGGGCATATCTGTTCTAAATCATTTTAGCAACCAACGGAATATTTTACAGGCATTAATGACGAAGATTGAATTTTTGTGATTTATGATTATGACTCACTCTGTATCGTTAACAGAAATTCAGGGCACACTCACTAGTTGATAATTTTAACTGATTAGTTCATCAGAGACAGTTCCCCAGAATCACTGTAAATAACAGAAATGGTGAAGAGTGAAGTCTCAACCTTTGATCCCCCCCCCCATATCTTCAAAAATAAACGTTTTAATTTTTTCAATATATTTTCTGTGATTTTGAACGCATTCCATATACCGCTCTAGACTCGGGACAAAAGACTCGATGCGATACTTTTGAGACATTAGTGGAAACACCTAAAAACACATCGATACTGCACTACTGCACTTTGGAGTGCAGTAACGAGATTTTGCAAGGGCATACTTTATACCGAGACAAGCGATTTGACCCGCGGCACTCGATATTTTGTCCCATGGGGGGCCAATGGGGGCCCTCCAAATTTTCAAGATGCAAGAACTTTCACATGATGATCATTGAGTATCGTCATGTATGTCATAAGTGAAGCTTACGGGTCTATTGAAAATGTTTTCATCAATGGAGTATTATACTAAAAAAATTTTTTATTGAAATGGAAACTACATTGAAAAATAATTGACCTGTGTTTTTTTATTCAGTCAAAAACCGTACCGTTTGAGCGCAATAAATAAATAACATCAACTAGTTCTGACGTCACAGCGAGTCACCGCCTATACTGCCTGTGTAAATGACGTCAGAAATAGGCAGAATATAGGAATTTCGTTTATTTATTGCGGCCAAACGATACGATTTTTGGCTGAATAAAAAAATACGGGTCAGTTATTTTTCAATATAGTTTCTGATTCCATCGAAAAAAAGAAAATTTTTCAAAAGTATAATACTCTATTGTCGTCGTGTCCGATTCATTCTTCACACTTGAAAAAAAATTCTCTGGCAGAGGTCAAAAAAACTGTTTTTATTTTTTCTTCTATGCAAGGAGACGATAAATTCATATGTTCTGTTGCGTTCCCAACTAAATCGCATTCCTTAAACCTAATTATGAAGATTAGCTTCTTGTAATGATATTTTTCAAAGAAGTGGTGACCTCTTCAGTACCTGTTTTCCAAGAGCATTTCTTTCTATGTCCTCATTGGATATCACTCGTAATTTTTGCAGGAATGGACACCTCGAACTCTTTTCTTGGTGGATGCGAAGCAACATGATTCTAAAACGCCCAAGGGAGCCAAAAAAGAATTTTTTTCTGCTTGGCCGTCCAACTTACGATATTTTGATTTAATAGTAGGAGAGACGCGAACCAATATTCAATTCAGGCTGCAGGCGCAGGCGATTTGGTTTCAACAAAAAATATTCTCCCATGCCGTGTTTTATTGCAGTACATCAAAACTCAGAGTCGTTAGGTATGAGTAGGTATATTTTCCGGTAGAACTTATTCGCCTGGACTAGATCTCATTTATAGTACAGGAAAAATAGTAAAAAAATCGGCAAAACCTCGGAATAAATATGGACGTCATGGAAATTTGATATTCTGTTCAGAATTGAATGCTCTACAACATATCCAAAATCGCCAAAAATCTCACCTGGGGGTTTTGAGTTATTGGAGGGGGGGTAAAAAATTGCAGGTAAAAATAAAGGGGATGGAACCCGTCAATCCATTGGATGCGAATACATTATAGTTCGACGTATCATATCCCATTGATACGATTTTGGCACAAAAAGTGTTCATCATTGTTAAAATAGAGTAGTGGGGGGGCGAAGCTCTGCTAGGTGGTCCATTTTGTTTTTCTGGCCATGTAGAACCGATCACGACAAGTTTGGTATATTTTCCGACTAAACTCAATCTCCTGAACTCGTATCCAATGTGTAAATTCGAATGAAAACAAGTTTGAACAAGTTAGTTTGAGAAAACTTGTTTTTTCTTTGACAATTTTGACGATTTTTTTTTACTGTTGGAGGTGTTCATTTTCAGAAAATTTTCAGGGACCAATAAATTGAAGTGTATTCTCCACAAAAATCATCCACTCGATGTATAATTTTGTTTCTCGAGTTTAAAAAATCGATTTGAACTTGAGCCGGCACGGGGCGTCGTCTACTACTGACCAGAACACTACAGCATGCACCTTTAAATGAAAACACCTCAAACTATTGAAGAAATGACAACTTATCTTTGAAAATTGGAGGATTTGTGCAGAACTGAATTTCTTATAACATGAACAAAATCGCCATGAATCGCAATGCAGGATTTTGAGTTATTCGAGGAGGAAGATAACACTTTGACAGGATTCATACACCATGAACTGTTACCTCTCCACTCAAATAACTCAAAACCCTGCAGTGCGATTTACGGCGATTTTGTTCATGTTATAGGAAATTAATTTCTCCATAGATCCTCCAATTTTCAAAGATGAGTTGTTATTTCTTCAATAGTTTGAGGTGTTTTCATTTGAAGATGCATGCTGTAGTGTTCTGGTCAGTAGTAGACGACCCGCCGCGCCGGCTCAAGTTCAAATCGATTTTTTAAACTCGAGAAACAAAATTATACATCGAGTGGATGATTTTTGTGGAGAATACACTTCAATTCAATGGTCCCTGAAAATTTTCTAAAAATGAACGCCTCCAACAGTAAAACAAAAATTCGTCAAAATTGTCAAAGAAAAAACAAGTTTTCTCAAGTTAACTTGTTCAAACTTGTTTTCATCTGAATTTTCACATCAGATACAAGTTCAGGAGATTGAATTTAGTCGGAAAAGATACCAAACTTGTCGTGATCGGTTCTACATGTCCAGAAAAACAAAATGGACCACCTAGCAGACCTTCGCCCCCCCCCACTACTCCCCTCCAACAATGATGGACACTTTTTGTGCCAAAATGGTATCAATGGGATATGATACGTCAAACTATAATGTATTCGCATCCAATAAATTGACGAGCTCCATCCCCTCCATTTTTACCTGCAATTTTTTACCCCCCCTCCAATAACTCAAAACCCCCGGGTGCGATTTTTGGCGATTTTGGATATGTTGTAGAGCACTCAATTCTGAACAAAATATCAAATTTTCAGGACGTCCATATTTTTTCCGAGGTTGAAATCTATCTTTCCTGTACTATTATTTGCGCGTCTCCCCTACTACAAAATCAACATGCCAAAAATTTGACGGCCCAGCAGAAAAAAAAAATTAGGGCTCTCTTGTGCGTTTTGAAGCCATGTTGCATGGAAATTACTAAGAAAAGAGTTCAAGCTTCTCATATCTGCGAAAATCGACAGTCTTATCTAGTAGGAACATTGAAAAAAATGCTGTTGAAAAAGGTGTACTGTCACCTCTTCTTGGGAAAATGATATTGCGAAAAAATTGTCTTCATAATTAGGTTTAGGGAATACGATTTAGTTGGGAACGCAACAGAACATATGAATTTATCGTCTCCTTACATAAAAGAAAAAATAAAAACAGTTTTTTTGACCTCTGCCAAAGATATTTTTTTTCAAGTGTGAAGAATGAATCGGACACGACGACAACTGATGAAAACATTTTCAATAGACCCGTAAGCTTCACTTATGACATACATGACGATACTCAATGATCGTTATGTGAAAGTTCTTGCATCTTGAAAATTTGGAGGGCCCCCATTGCCCCCCTAAGGGACAAAATATCGAGTGCTGCGGGTCGAATCGCTTGTCTCGGTATAAAGTATGCCCATGCAAAATCTCGTTGCTGCACTCCAAAATGCGGTATGCTTTTGCGTACCGCTCCCACTACATCCTGTAGAATTGCTGCCATTTTGCCATTTCCCAATTTTGCGACCTTACTGCCGGCGTTTTTGATTTTTATTTTATTGCTTACAATTTCAAAACAGGCGTGTTTGACCTTAACCACAAAGCCACGTTTGTCTCCCTGTTGGGGAAACAGGGACGAAACACAATATGACTGAACCTTTTCGATCACTCAAATGCTAATTGCCTTTCGATCGAAATCAGTTCACCAGTGAAGGCCATCCCGTTAAAATGTTGAAGATATGAATTGAAATCCACTACATACATTGATGTTTAATCAGTGTTTGATTTTGTAGGTAAATAACGAGCACTTCACAGCGCTACAAAAAAAAAATGTCGATCAAATTTTGATAAATTTACGTATACATATATGTACACACTGTTTATTACTGCGTAGGTACTACAACAATTGCTGCTTGGGTATATCGCTGATACTACTCGCTTTTATCGCTTTGAAAGTCGATGCGTCTTTGCGTCGTGTTTATATACCTGCGACTGTTGTTCTGGAATCTTCCGCTGGTTCTCCGGCAAATTCCATATTGGTCGCTGCATGTAAATCGCGACCGCTTTCGAAACAACGATCACTTTCGCGTGCAATTTCGGCGAATAATAACCGAATGTTCCTGAAAATTTCTAGGGCTCCGTAATTCGCCACAATGTGTACGAATGGTCTAGAAACACTGAGTGTGCTCCAGAATGCACGCGTGAGTCTTGCCTCTCGTAACATCATCGATAAAATCACATTTAGGGGCCAACATTTCAAGGAATGATACCCCAATCATGCCTGTTTTGAAATTGGGGACAATGAAAAAAATCCGAAATGGCGGCAATCATGTTGACTGAAGGAAAAGAAGTTGAGCTTTTTTCAACGCTAAAAACCCGACTTGGAGCAGTACCCAAAAGCACAGGCCAAAAGTAACGCTGCCAAGTGGGCCTTGCTTTGGCCCCATAATCGGCAATAGCAGCGTGTTGCAAGTCTAATTGCTCAGAATTGTCTAGTGAACAAGCCTACCAAGTGACATCATCTTGATGTGAAACTTTGTTTTTGCGTTGCTACAGAAATAAAATGCAGTATTCAGAATTTTAAAAAAATCACATTTTGGCTATTTCGATTGAAATCCCGATAATTCAAAGACCGTTTCGAGAGAACACATCTTTCTCACACATCTTTCTCCTTAAATTGGCTGTTGGTAGGTACTCGTAATTTATTTCATTTCTTTTTTCAAAAAACGGGTACTTACGTGGAACTTTTCTCAATTTTGCACTGCTCTGTTTACCACCCTGTAGAAATTTCACGAAATACTGTGTGGGTTTAATATTAACAAGAAAGATAGCTAAAAGATTCAAAGCTAGCTAGCTAGCTAGAAGAAATAAAGCTAGAAGATTAAGAATTTTCGAGAATATGCGAGGAATTGTTAGTTTCCTTTGAGTGTTTTAAGTGAGAGGACGTTAAGGGAGATTGTCTTTACTGGTTCGGGGGTCTTCGCCAAGGCTATTAGGTTTTTGCCGGCCACTGAGAAAATTATGCCGAAAGTCCGTGAATGCCGTGTAGAAATGGAATGTATAAAGGAAAAACCCACTGCCCAAGAGGAAACTTATTCTTTAGATGGACAATTGGACAATATGGATGGTGGGACTATAATTTATGGAGTTGAACTGTACGGAGACGAGGCAATTTGGACGTGAGCAAGGTAGGTACACTTGATACCTCGACACGGTGACAAGGTGTTACATTGAAAATTGCACGTGTAGACAACTGACTGGCACCCCCTTGTCAACGTATCATTCGTACCAACACAACACAATTTTTCCATAGCTTGCTCTAATGCAGAAAGCCGTGAAATTGATTATACAGTTGGAACAGAATCAAAATCGTTTGTGGCAATCAAAAGTTATGGTTCAAAATTGAGTAAACTGTTGCTTTGTAAGTAACACTTTCATTGTTGAGCCATTTAGAAGGGTTGAATGCCCTTCGTAAGTTCAAAAATAAAAGTTGGAATAATTTTTTCAATATTTTTTGTCGGCTTCATTACAGATTCCATCATATCAAACATTGTTGGTCCGGTCTTTTTGAATCGCTTTGTAGAAACATATAAATTTGCCCACCCTGTATTGGATTATGTTAAACTGTTTTTAACCGTCTACTCCATGCCGTCTACGATAATAAAACCTTGTTTGCGTAAGTGTCAGTATTATTATAGTTATTCTACAAGTTTTTTTGTTTCCGTAAAGTAGGTACAATAATTTATTGTAATTTTCCCTCGAGCTCAAAGTGCACAAGTGGTTGGTTCGAGGGTTGGTTAAGTGCTGAATTTTTAAAAAGAGACTCACGTGAATAATAAAGTACTGGCACCACTTGGGGCCATGTTGATGATGAGTTCTGCATCTTTGGAAAGAGAAGAGATCAGTGACAGTACCAAACTTGCCTCGCCTTGGCAACAAGCGTCCCTTAAAGCAGCGTGCACGCTTAGTCTCGTCTTTTCTTCAGCATCTGAAAATTAAAACAATAATTCACTGGTTGTATAATAAAATCTATTTGGCACTTGCCTAAATCTACACTAAACTTGAGATCATCTGTAAAATAATCACAGGCGTCGAAAGCTAATTCTGGAGAAGTATGTTTCTTCAGTTTCTTGGACATTTAACAGTCAACAATAGAAGTTTAATGTATAAAAATCGAGTGTAAAAGTTTTTGAAGAGCTATCTATGTACAACATTCAAAATTCGCTACTTCATGTCACCTCAAACAGCTGTTCGGGGTGACACCGGTAAAAACGAAGGGCTGAAAGAGAAAATCAATAAACGTGCACATACCGCACTGGATACAGAGAAACACATAAAATATAACGTAGAAGCTTGCGGTTTTGCAATGAAATGAAACCCTATTACTTACATGGTAATAGCAACCAGCTCAACACTAATTGCCTTCTGCAGTATTAAACCAAGTTTTTAAATTGAACTTCCTATGCAACAGCAGTACGATCAAATAGGTGAGAATTAGCGCCATAATAGCAGTGAAGACGCATCTTGCCATTACACCGTACAAACTCATAGATTTCAAATGTCTGATCTGGACCTATTTGCTCATTACTGAATGTGGATGATGAATGAACTCTTGTTGAAATAAATCAGATTAATACACAACTACCGAGTGGGAGACATTTTCAAAGTTCAAACGGCGAGAGAAGATCGCCTGTTCGTCACATTATGTATACTGTATGCCATCGAGGAGACCTGCTTATCCTCGTGTCCTTATCTGATGACTCTGATTTGCTCATGTTCTCTATCAATTCAATAAAAATGTTTTTATAATTGGATTACAATAATTCAGATCGATACTTTGTGTTTGCTCAGTACCCAAATAGTACCCGTAATCAGAAATAAACAATAATTAAACAAAACTATAAATATTTTCAATGCATAGAACAAGATTCTTGATGTTGAAAAAAAAACACAAGTCGGTTAAGATTTGATATCGGAAAGTTTCGTGGAAATTTACGTCCATGAAAATGTCACGAAAATTTGACGCCTGCATCATAGATCACTTAAAATACCTAGATAACGACAAAACAGGTGTAAACATATAATGAGCGATCGAATGAATTTCTCCTCAAAGTAGGCCTTGGTCTCCTCGCTAGTCATGTTTTTCCGCCAAATTTTCATGGATCAAAGGCGACTTAAGGAGAAATTTATCCGATCACTCGCTGTTTATTAGATCATAAACGATAGTAACCGAAATATGATCGATCGGATCTCGGATCGGATTGAGCATGGATTGAGACTGGCTTCGTACAAAATTAGCTATGAGCTCAGTTAGAGTCAATACATCAACAAAAACAGCCCTTAACAGCTGAAAGTTGTTGAGTATCATATCCCACTTGATTTCTTTCACTTCTAATCGAATGGGGCCTTGCAATTGAAAAACTCAACGTGAGGTCGCCACTACTGTAGGGGGCGCCTACTTCGATAAAGCGGCCGTAACGACGGGTGCGTCGGCTTGTTCCGACTCATCATTGCTCCGACTCTCGCTTGGTCCGACCTTGGGTTGGCATCACTGGAGATGAAGTGAGGCTTCTGGTACGTTCTGCAGTGGCGTAGCCCCAGCCGTCTGGGGCAGGGCATAGACCGGGCGCGGGCAGGGCATACAAGGGCAGGGGCATCGGCATCACGTGACTGTCATGAGGACCCTGGCCTGGAGTGAAGAATCAACAAACCGGCACTTTGCATTAGGTAAACATCGCCGTTTACCTCGGGGGTGCCATGAGGATTCGCTATTCTGGGATAACATAAACCATATACTTATCACATAAACATAAACAGAGGCGGTGGTATGGACTCCCGTAATGTGTTCAGCTTTGTGAAGAAGATGTAGGTAAATTTACTTTCAAAAACCAGTACCTAGATAAAACCGCATAATATGGAGGCATTCTGAACCTATACCTATCTGCATGGCTTTCAAAAGAAGTACCCACACTTGTTGTTCGCCTTACTTTCTATTCCTTGACAGAAATTCACCATTCAGGTCTTTTTGGGAAGTTACAAGAATGTATTTTGGTTTGAGCTTATAGACATTTTCAAAATCCAAAAAAATTCAAGTTTTGAAAAAATTATTTTTCTATTATAAAAATGTTTGTAGGCTCAAACTAAAGTACCTACATCCTTGTAGCTTTCCAAAAAGACCTGAATGGTAAATTTCTTTCTTAGAAAAAACCCACACGGATTGATTCCGCAATAATGTCTTTATTTCACCAATATAAATAACTTTGTCCTTAAATGTAAAATAGTTATTTCATCAGCGACCATTGCAGCTAGAATCGATAACGACCAATTTTTACATGGAGCCAAAGCGGGAGCCAAAGTAATCAACACCGCCTGACGGAAAAGAGAAATATAGGGTCATTTATCGCAGACAGGTAGGAGGGTAGGACTCAAGGCGAAGACAGCAAAGCTTTTGGTTTTGTCTGCAGCAATCATTTGGTTACCTACTCTAGTTACTTCTAGTTCCTAGTCCTAGTCCTAGTCCTCTAGTAGGATTAGTTGGTTAGTTAGTAGTAGGTGGTACTAAAGTAGGTACCAACCAGACCCAGTTGGAGTTTTGTTTGTCATGCGAAATTTTTTATGGGGAGGGGGGGGGGGCATCTGAGAGTCACTCATCTAGTTTGGAGTAGTATATATTGTATGTGGCGGATTTACCCGTTCAGTCAGCTTATTTAGTCGCAAGTTTTAATTTCAGCCGTAAGCGCAGCACCGCTTATTGGCTGTTCTGAGGAGGCTGGTTCGTAAGAGCTGCGCTTACGACGAAAATTGAAACTTGCTCCTAAATAAGCTGACAGAACGCACCTTTAGAGGCCCCCAAGGGGGGTCTGGGGGAGGGGGGCGTGCCGCGCAGAATTTTTTTGCAGATAATAATATGAATGTTGATAGTAATAAGTGTTTTTTAGTCAACAGTCGACACAAAACAGGTAATCAAAATATAATTCAAAAGCAAATGAAAATGGAAAAAGATGTAAAACAGATTTTTTTAAGGTTAAAAAAAGTGGGGGAGAAGGGCCCTCTCCCAACAGTTTTCGCGGGGGCCCTCAGCCACCTAGCTAGGCCGCTACCCCACTAAACTCGGGTTACATAAATACACATTATATACCGAGCATTATTATATACCAATCAATCATCATTAATATTATTATATGAAGAAAAAATGAAAAATTAATACATATAAAACAAAGCCCTGCTCGAACTCTCAAACAGAGGCCTCTTGTTTTGTGAATGAAGTAGGTATATAAAGTGAAGTTGAGAATGTGCAGGTTTGAAGTAATGAGACTGAAAGGGCGGAAGGGGGGGAGGGGGCAGGGCCCAGAAACTAGCATACATCGATTTAAGAAAAATCTTACAAACTTCGAATTTACAAAAATGAAGGGAAAAAAACAGTCATGAAAAGGGGCCTCCGCTGGGCCCCTTTGATAGCGCGCGTTAGGCCCTGGGCGCGCGTTCACTGCGCCCATGGGTAAATCCGCCAAATTATAATATCTGTGGGACACAGATGACCGAATGTGATTGATTCATATTTTATGTCAAGTTCCTTGTGGCGTGAACCCTACCCTACTAACGTCATCCACTTCCTATAACCTCTAACTTATACCCACAGAGCACCTATAATAGAGCGGCATCTGCTGTATATTGGACGAGGATGAAAACACTAGCGCCAGCGGCGGGTGTAGGGGCAACTAAATACCAATAGGCGGGACTTTTAAACGGGTTGCTTGTTTATTCCACTTCGAATTTTGTTCATGCAACTTCAATTTGTAAATTCCATTTCTTTGTTTCAAAATTATTGCTACATCGCAGAAGTTAGTCAAATTATTTTTTTGATTTTCCACTGTAATAGCGATTAGTAATGTTTTATTGAAAAACGAAAAAATAATCCGGTTTCTTCTGCGATGCAACATCAATTTTTTGAAACGAAAAAATGGAATTCACAAATAGAAGATGCATAGAAACGGTATTGTTACTCAAAACGAACAGACATAAAATTAAACAAAAAAACACTATTTTTCAACAAAATTTATTTCAAATCATAGGTAGGCAACAAAGGAAATAACCGCTTTCAATTTTCTTGGCTATCAATAATAAGATTTACTCACTTCACTAGGAAATCCTTTCCATCAATGACCTCACTTTATAGCTGAAACTTGAGACTTCAGTGACACTTTCATTTTGTTTATTTTAGTGGCCTAGCTGGCTCTTCGGTAGGTCTGCAAGTGCTAGCTGGTTCTTCGATAGGTGTGGAAGTGCTGGCTGGTTCTTCGACAGGTCTGGAAATGCTAGCTGGTTCTTCGACAGGTGTAAATGTGCTAGCTGGTTCTTCGACAGGTATGAAAGTGCCAGCAGATTCTTTAACAGGTGCAAAAGTGCTGGCTGGTTCTTCGACAGGTCTGGAAATTCCAGCTGGTCCTTCGACAGGTGTAAATGTGCTAGCTGGTTCTTCGACAGGCATGAAAGTGCCAGCAGATTCTTCGACAGGTCTAAATGTGCTGGCTGGTTCTTCGACAGGTGTAAATGTGCTAGCTGGTTCTTTGACAAGTATGAAAGTGCCAGCAGATTCTTTGACAGGTGCAAAAGTGCTGGCTGGTTCTTCGACAGGTCTGGAAATTCCAGCTGGTCCTTCGACAGGTGTAAATGTGCTAGCTGGTTCTTCGACAGGCATGAAAGTGCCAGCAGATTCTTCGACAGGTGTAAATGTGCTGGCTGGTTCTTCGACAGGTGTAAATGTGCTAGCTGGTTCTTTGACAAGTATGAAAGTGCCAGCAGATTCTTCGACAGGTGTAAAAGTGCTGGCTGGTTCTTAAACAGGTCTGGAAATTCCAGCTGGTTCTTCGACAGGTATAAATGTGCTAGCTGGTTCTTCGACAGGCATGAAAGTGCCAGCAGATTCTTTGACAGGTGTAAATGTGCTGGCTGGTTCTTCAACAGGTGTAAATGTGCTAGCTGGTTCTTTGACAGGTATGAAAGTGCTGGCTGGTTCTTCGACAGGTCTGGGAATGCTAGCTGGTTCTTCGACAGGTGTAAAAGTGCTGGCTGGTTCTTCGACAGGTGTGGAAGTGCTGGCCAATTCTCAAGGGCTTATTTACATCCGCAGCGACAACTTGAGGATCGAGCGCAGGAATTACCTCCGCCACATGTTCCACTATGAACATAAACATTGATTAATTTTAATACACTTTTGCCAAATCCTTGGCCAAATCAATTCGAATAATCAAATTATGAGATAAATAGCTCACCATTCAAAACAGTGTAGAAAAAACATATTGTCTCAGCCCTCTCCATAGGCAGGTATGTCATAGGCCCTCTCCTTGCACCCGGGACAAAATACTCATCGCGAAAGTGTTGGTTACAGATAAAATGTTTTCGATAAAGCTCCTGGTGGAAATTGATTTAATTGTAGAAAATTAATATTTTCCAACCACTGATTCAGCAACCACGTGCATAAAGAATAAAATTTTCACAACAAAAAACAACTTTCAAACTGCTTTTCAACGAAAAGAGCGAAGAGCACAAAGAACATTCAAGTTTTAACGGCCGCACCGCGAAAGACAAATGACAGATCTTGGAATTTTCGCCAGTACTGTCAAGAAATGTCAAACAAGCGCCCTCTAACGGGTGTAGGGGCAAGCTTTTAGCACGGTCGGTAACCAAAAATTTAGTTCTGGTCAGCCCCATATGACTTTCCTGTCTATTATTGGCGAAAATCAGCGGCCACCAGAAGGCGCTGAACGCAGTCAAACATGGTGGCCCAAGGGGCCTTGACAAATAGGTACCCAACGCACAGTCCAGCGCAGTAGCGCAGTAGCACTCGACAGTTGACAGTACCTACTCCAAATAACAAGATATTGACAGTTTTGACAGTTGAAAAATAATTAAATTTTTTCGTCTTCCTTGTTTTCCACATCGTCGTGAATGTGAGCGAGTGAGTGTTGTAGTTTGACTTGAATTACTGCGTTAGTATACGCCGATGGACACAATGCACAATGCAGCAGCAAAAGCCGATACGTAAGTTGGTGAAATGCTGGCCGAAAAAAGCAATCTCATAATGCTCATTTACATTACAGGTGTTGAGTTGTGTGAGCCCCTTGCACACAAGGTGGAAATACTAAGCCCCCACAAGACAAGGCATAGGTACAACAGGACGCATCCACGAAAACAAGCCAACAATTATCGTTTAGTCCAGAAAGATGAACATTCTTTTGGAGTAATCGTACGACTCATACATTGACTGTAAAGTAAAATTTCAGTAGCTAATAAGCATTTACCGCTGTCTAGAACAATAAAAATCATAGTTTATCAATAATAATTGAGTATTCTTCAATCATAAGTTTAATCATAGCTCATCGGTTGATGTTAGTGTTTCTACAATGGAAAATATTTTCATATCGATTAAGGTTCTAAATCTGAACTGATGAGGCGAGTGACGGATTCTGATTTGCAGGGCAGGTCTCTTCTCTCAATACCGCTGGCGTTGATCTCCAGGCTCTCCGGCTGCTCTCACTGGCTTATCGGAGATGGCTTCACGAGTTCACAACACTGTTCTAACAACTGGTCCACAGAACCTGACCTCCAAATGGTTTTCAATTATCCATTTATGAGACATAACAAAGCACAAGAGTCTCAGTCGCAGTGAGCCCCAGTCACCCCACACACGATTAAATGACCTGCCTCAATCACTTCTTCGCACTTTGTCGAGAGGGGGCTGATTTGGTCACCAACATGACCATGAATATTGGGCAAATGAATCTGTATTATTGGCATTTTCTAAAACAAAAATAAGTTAGAGATACTGCAACGAAGTTCCATTCCCAACGAACCCCCAGCTCTTGGCCTACTGCACAGGCCCACTGTTACGCTTTCACTGACAGCTTGACAGCTATCACTGTTGACAGCTGTTGTGATGTAAATGCGCACTGCGTTTACTACCTATTTGTCAAGGCCCCTTGGGCCACCATGTTTTATTGCGTACAGTGCCACCACGCGGAAAAGATTTTCGCCAATAGTTTGTCTATGCTTATACCATTCTTATACTGCGAAGGGGCAAATTATATGCTCTTTCCTTCCTTCCTCAAGAAACAGTCCTAGCTCGAAAATGCGGGGCTTTCATGAAAAATCTAACGGTACTTTATTCTTCAAGATGAGACGACGGATCATTTGATTGTGCCGATTCCCGAAAATTCAGAAGATTATAGTGACACCAGGACCGAGCCAAAGCAGGGGTCGCAAGGCCGTTTTTTCTTCACATTTCGCAGACTTCTTGGGTTTCAGAAACGACAATCGTAGTTGGAATATTCACAGTTGGGTCAATCCCTCCTATATTTGCAGAAGAACCCCGAATTTTTCGATTCCGACTGGCCGAAAAATGGAAATTACACTCCGTACTCCGAGTTACACTCGCTCCGAGCCGTTATGCCGTCGCCATTAACAGCCATTCAAGGAGTAGACGCTATGTGCTGTGAGTCTATGGTGCTGTGATGACATGACCATGGTATCTTCACGTTCACGAAAACGATTTTCCCGGTTATCGAGACCATCGCGTACAGATGCGCTCTAGAAAACTTCAGCATCAGGTACTTGAAGGACAATTTTCGGTGGTACTGAAGCTGAGATAAACCGATAAATCTTCTGAAAGTCTAAATTTGCAAAAAAACAGTGCTAACTTGAAAATGCGGGCTTTAATAAAAAATCTCCTAACGGCACTTTATCCTCCAAATGAAACGGCGGATCAAGCCATGGTACCGATTCCCAAAAAATTTCACGAATAATGATACCAGGGTCGGGCTAAGGGCTCCGGAGTCGATTTTTTTGACATTTCGCAGACTTTGTAGCCTCGAAAGCGACATTCGACGACGCAATTTCCATAATTAGGTCAATCCCTTACATATTTGCAAAACAAACGAAATTTTTCGGGTTCAGCTGACTGAAAATATGACCTGGTCGTTCTAAGAATACAGATCGCATTTTTTTCTTGAATGAGCCTATATTGAACGCAAAAAAAATGCGTTCAAAAAAACCCGAAAATTTCATGGATCTCAGGTGCTGAAAGGTCTACCGAGCAATTTTTTCGGGAAAATTTCGAAATTACCAATTTTTTTCAAAAAAAAAACTTTGCAAATCGAAAACGCAGGCTCTAATCAAAAATCTTCTAACGGCATTTTATTCTCCAAATGAGACAAGAGATCATTCGATTCTGCCGATTTACGAAAATTCTCACGACAGGGTTCTCGCTAGTCAATGCATGGAGTCAAATTTCTTTGACTTTTTCTCTGATTTTACAGACCATGGATGGTCGTGAGTTTTCCCTGACTACTGAATAAAGAAATTCTCAAGCACCTAATAAAAGAAATAGTTGTGGGTAGCAGGTAAAATAAAGCGATCAATTTTTTCGGCAAACACAAAACATGTTAACTGCATGATTGATGACTAGGAGCGATAACAGATTTGAAAAATGGAAAAAAAGTTGCTCAGTTTACGAATTCCCTGACTCTCAGAAAAAAACCTTGACTTTTTCTTTTTTTTTTTTCAAAATTTCATGACATTTCTTGACCAAAATTTTCAAATAGTGAATTCTCCAGGTTTTCCAGGTTTTCCAGATTAGCGGGAGCCCTGCACGATTAATGATACCAGAGCTGACCAAAGGGCTCCGGGGCCGGTTTTTGATAAATCTTTTATAGCCTAAAACTGACAAAAAAAATAAATTCAACTTGAAAACGCGGGCTTAGATCAAAAATCTTCTAGAATAAGCTAGGAGGAAATAAGCCCTTCATTCTTCATTTTCACACGATACCAGGGTAGGCCGCCAGGCTCCGGGGGTAATTTTTTTCACATTTCGCTGACTTGTGGCTTCAAAAACGACACTGCAACATTTTATTCCATCATTTTCGGTTTTTCCGTTCTTTCGAGTTTTTCATCTTTTCGGGGGTATCTTCGCCCATTTTTGGAATTACCAGACAGTGAAATCGTACTTTAAACCTTGTATTATTCTTCTGTTCATAGATCGCCTGTTGTGAAATAACTCTAGCTCTCACTCCAGCTCGTTATTTGTTTTAGCTTCTACCGTTAAAAAAATCGGCTGTGTCACCCCAAAACTTTTCCGACTAGTACCCAGGAACCTCTGGAATTTTTTTTCGAAACGCCCCTCCGGGTGGAAAGTTAGAATTAGAAAGAGAGATTGAAAATAATTTGCAAGAAATTGAAAATTTTGTCAGGAAAATTTGAATTTTCCGGGAAAACATCAAATCTTATTCCAAATCATTGTAAAAATAATCAATCAAAAGCTTCACTCCAAGCTCCATCATTCAAGTCCGGTTTCGAAAACCCAGGCCGTTTTTACATTTTCAACCGGAAAATTCTCGTGAAGTTGAGAAAAAATTGTTGGAGAATGTTCATGACCCAGTTACCCCCTGTTTAAAATAGCACTGAAAATCTGTTCACGGGAGAAAAAGTTGGAAAATTTCAAGTTTTTCCAGAGAGGAAAACTCGAAAACCGTGGGTCCGTTCTCAAAAGTTTTTCTTCCAAAAATTAATTCAATCTTTTTTTCAAGTTTAATTCCCAGCATGTCTGCACCTGAAATCAATATTTCGTGGGGCTCACACTGCATGTCAAAGTCTGCATTGCAGTTTTTTCAAATTCACGAAATGTGCTAATTTCATTGTGGAAAAATTACCGTAAGAAAACTGGTACCGTGTTAATTTTGAAAATGGGTCTACACGACGCTCAATTCCATCTATACTTTCGATATCAGTTGGAATTTTTCAAAAAAAGTCGATCCCCGCGAGTGGGAATGAATTTTCGAGATCAAAAAGCGAGTCCTCCTGGTCAAAACACAGGTGAAATGCCCCTCTCGGTAATATAACTTTTTTTGTTGTGTTGCTTCCTGCCAAAATTTAATTCCAATATCCATCGGATAGGTTTTAAATATAACTGAATGATGAAGTTTTGAATTTTGACATTTTTCATTATTCGACATAACAGATAGGACAATACATTCAACTGTGCTGAATACAGTTTTTTAGGGCTTTCAAATGACATATTGCAAGTCGAGATCCGTGGGATATATAGCTTCTGACATTTGTTGATAGTGAACAGTTCTGTTTGACAGATGACAGTCAAAAACTATTGGGCTCATTCCACGGAAAAACCATGTCTGCACACCAAATTTCAAGTCTAAGTATGTCACAAATTCTTGAGACAGGAAGAGTTGAGGTGTACTCTGCTTTGGTAAAATTTTTGAAGAGGAAGAGTCGTTCAACATATAACGTTTTTAATTTTGCAGGTCTGAACTTGATTGCGTTTGTTTATGAGTCCTATATTTTCTTCTGGTTTTAATTAGTGTAATGGCTAAAAGGACAAACCAGTCCTAAGGCAAAAAAAAAGTGGGTCGGAAAAGTATAAAAGGAAGGACGTCAAATTAGGTGGTTTTGGCATGTTTCTAGCAAATTGTTTCGTATTATGCGTTCAGCTTTTATTTTCACCAAAGCAGGCGAGTCTAGTGTGTGATGTGTGACAGAATCCACTTTGTAAGAGCGCATATTTTTGGAATTGATAAGCCGCTTTTACAGAACTTCGTATGTCGCCGGGGACAGTGTCGCTGGCCAATAGGATTCGATCCGCCTGTACTCCCCTACCTCCCTCCATAACTCCCCGCGACACGAGTTTCTGTCGTCGTGTCGTTCAAATTATTCAACTACATACAGTGGAGTGGGGGGATTGTCGCCGGCGACAAACGAAGTTCTGTAAAGCCGCCAATAAGCATTAGGTATTCTGTGTGATAAAGGGTATTATAGTTACTATACTCTTTTAAAAAGACGTATGATCACCCGTGATTATCACACTCTTCCGTGTGGTTTCCTTCGAAAACCAGTCGTGTGACAATACTGCATTACGACCTACAAGTTGGGGCTAAGACCGCCGTAAGTGCGGTTACTATAGCAACGGGCGCAACGGCCAATCAGACCGCTCTATTTGGCAAGTTACGCCGTCCTAACTTTTGAGCCTGGAACTTGGTATCGAGCCCTTATCTATTAATACGATTCTGGCCAATAAATCGGACCTGCATGCGCCACTCAAAGGCAGTGAAGCCAAACCTTTCTCAAAAGCAGCTCCCGGGAATGAGGTCCCTCGATCAGGGACACCGTCCAGCTTAAAATGAGAGATACTTTAATAACTTTCTCTGGACGGTCCTCTATCTGGCTCATGTATTTCGCGTAATCTGGCGACCAAACGCAGGAAGCATAATCAGGCCCTCCCCTTCGCTACGCCACTGGCCATTGCCTGTGCAGAAGCCTCACTTCATCTCCAGTGATGCCAACCCAAGGTCGGACCAAGCGAGAGTCGGAGCAATGATAAGGCGGAACAAGCCGACGCACCCGGCGGAACAAGCCGACGCACCCGTAACGACGCGAAAAACAGGGGAGTTTGAGTAGTTTGACCAGTAACTGACAGTGACTGGAGACGTCAAGCAAGAAACAGAGGTTATCCAAATTTCAAATCAAGACATAAAATGACGGACGTCGGTCGCTGAAGCGTCAACGCCGTCAAAATCGTCGAATTTGCCCCCAACGGTCGTGGCGCCCTCGGTGTGTAAAAGTGGCAGTGCAAGGCCCCATTCTTAGAAAAATGAGAAGGTGATCGTGAAAAAAAAACGTTTTTATGCTAAAACGTCGAGATCTGTCCAAAACGAACAATTTTGATTTTTGATACCTCATTTTGAAGCCCTTTGAAAAGTATTCAAAACATGTAAAAGTTATAGCATATATGTCATCTGTCAAAAGTTATAAGCTGTCAAAATGAAAACTTTGACGTTCAATAACTCCAGAAGTACCAAACGGATTCCAACCAAATTTGGTTTGCAACAAAAAAGTAACCACCAGGGACTCAGTGAACATGTACTAGTGGAAGCGGTACACATCTAAAAACACATTGATACTGCATTTTGGAGTAGAGTAACGAGATTTTGCATAGGCGTACCTTATACCAAGACAAGCGATTTGACCCGCAGCATTCCATATTTCATCCCTTAGGGGGCTCATGGGGGCCCTCCAAATTTTCAAGATGCAAGAACTTTTACAAAATGATCATTGGGTATCGTCATGTGTGCCATAAAAGAAGCTTAAGGGCCTATTGAAAATGTTTTCATCAATTGTCGTCGTGTCCGTTCCATTCCTCACACTTGAAAAAAATTCTTTGGCAGAGGTCAAAAAAAACTGTTTTTGGTACTTTTTATTTTGCTTGTAGTTACACCATAAATTAATAATTATTAATACTTCTTTGGCCAACCGGTTTCGCTGTTAAGCATCGTCAGGGTTGAGAAGTGACATTTTGTTATTTATTTACTTCTCAACCCTGACGATGCTTAACAGCGAAACCGGTTGGCCAAAGAAGTATTAATAATTATTAATTTATGGTGTAACTACAAGCAAAATAAAAAGTACCTATAACGTCAACACCATTGGAAGAAGGATGGAAGAATTTTTTCAATTTATTCAAAACTGTTTTTATTTTTTCTTATATGCAAGGAAACGATAAATTGATATGATTTGTTGCGTTCTCAACTAAATCGCATTCCTAAGTGGTGACGTCTTCAGTACACCTTTTCCAGGAGCATTTCTTTTTATGTCCGCACTGGATATCACTCAAAATTTTTGCAGAAATAGAGACCTCGAACTCTTTTATTGGTGATTTCTACGCTACATGACTTGAAAACGTTCAAGAAAAACCCAAAAATATTTTTTTTCTGCTGGGTCGTCAAATTTTTGGCATGTTGATTTTGTAGTAGGGGAGACGCGCAAATAAATGAGATCTAGTCCAGGCGAATAAGTTCTACCGGAAAATATACCTACTCATACCTAACGACTCTGCGTTTTGTAGTACTGCAATAAAACACAGCATGGTAGTATATTTTCCACTAAAACCAAACTGCCTGCGCCTGCAGCCTGGATTGAATATTGGCTCGCGTCTCTCCTACTACAAAATCAAAATTCCGCAAGTTGGACGGCCCAGCAGAAAAAATTCTTTTTGGGCTTCCGTGAGTGTTTTAGAGTCATGTAGCGTCAAAATCACCAAAAAAAAAAAAGAGTTCGAGGTGTCCATTCCTGCAAAAATTACGAGTGATATCCAGTGGGGACATAAAAAGAAATGCTCTTGGAAAAGGTGTACTGGAGACGTCACCACTTCTTTGGAAAATACCACTTCAGAAAAATTTTCTTCATAATTAGACTCACGGAATGCGACTTAGTTGGGAACGCAACAAAACATATGAATTTATTGTTTCCTGGCATATAAGAAAAAATAAAAACAGTTGTTTTGACCTCTGCCAAAGATTTTTTTTTCAAGTGTGAGGAATGGAACGGACACGACGACAATTGATGAAAACATTTTCAATAGACCCGTAAGCTTCTTTTATGGCACATATGACAATACTCAATGATCGTTTTGTGAAAGTTCTTGCATCTTGAAAATTTGGAGAGCCCCCATGGGCCCCCTAAGGGACGAAATATGGAGTGCTGCGGGTCAAATCGCTTGTTTTGGTATAAGGTACGCCCATGCAAAATCTCGTTACTCTGCTCTGAAATGCAGTATCATTTTGCGTACCGCTCCCACTAGTACAGCTTTGATTCAAATCACGCATGCAACTTCAATTGAAAAAAAAACTGTTTTAAAAAAACTGTTTTAAAAAAACAAGTAAAAATGGACTTCCCTCGTTCCGTGTTTCTGGATCGATTGCAATACAACTTTGTGAACATGCGTCTAATAGTGGGCAGACGTGAAAATAATCTTTTGACTCCGAAACGTCAATCAGGAGTACCACAAAATGATTCCGTCCGTTCTTTTTTCGCATCTTTGGAAAAATTTCATAGATTTTGATGAAACTTGGTACATAAATAGACATCAGGCAATCGCAACCGCCAAAAAACTGGAAAAATAGTTGTCGAAAATACTTACGATTTCTATGAAATAACATGAAAATTTCAGGCCGCGGTGACGTACAAGAAATTTTTTTTATACATCTGCGAGATCATAATGATTAGGAGACACTTTGAAAAAGTGTTTAAAACAAAAATCAGCTCGAAAAAAATTTTCGTTCTTCAGAAATGATTTTTTGAAAATCAAGGGCGAATTCTATATGGTAAACTCGATAAATTTTTATTTTATATCTTCAGAAATATTTGACCGATGCTGATGTAACTCAGTATAGAGGTGGAAGCTTTGGGAAAAAATGTTCGGTCCAAAAATGGTTGATGCTAGTAGTTCATCACAGCCGCCACAATTATTGCAAAAATTAATCTCGAGGATAATTATTTTCATTTAATAATATGAGTTCTTTTGTCCCTCTATTCATTTCTGAACCATCAGACCAATTTCGATAAAATTTGCTGGTCGATGGTGGAAAGGTAAAAATGAAATTTTTGCTGATATACCGTCCGTTTTTTTTCTAGGCCCCAGCTTATAGCGCCTTTATTATGGGTTTCACATCCAACATATTATATACATATTTTTGAAATCAGAAGAACAGAATCTTTCGATTGATGGTATGTCAAATTATTTTTGACAGATGTCATTTTCTGACAATTAACGGAATAGTACTTGTGACACACCATTTTAAAGTCCATAAAATTCTTAGGAGAACTGTGTTTTTATTTCTGAAATAGGATGTCTTTAACAGCTTCTGGAGGTCTTTGAATACGAAAAACTGTTAAAATTCAGAAATACCTACTCAATAATTAATAGGTATTTTTGATATCAACTGATGATAATATTCTGATTTTGAATCGTCCAAATCAGCGGGAGGTTCTATAAACATCTTATCTTTCAGATAGGCTCATAAAAAAATCGAGGGGGTCATACCTGGCCACCTCGGATACTATCGCGTTGGGCTGGCAGTTCCAATTCACCGGTCGTTGAATCTCTCGTTCAAGGAACAAGGAGACGGTCATTTCAAATAACTTTTTCAGGGCATTTTTTGTTTCATTGTGATTATTTATTGATTATTATCATTAGTTATTATTAAAAATACCTGTTTTGCCTACTTACGTACTTATTGAGTATGTCTGAATTTCAACAATTTTTCCTATTTGAAGACCTCCAGAAGCTGTGAAAGACATTCTATTCCAAAAATGAACACACAGTTTTCCTCAGAATTCAATGGGCTTTAAAATGATGTATCATAAGTACTATTTTGTCAATTGTCAAAAAATGACATCTGTCAAAAATAATTTGACAAACCATCAATCGAAAGATTTTGTTCTTCTGATTTCAAAAATATATAATATGTTGGGTGAGGAACCCATAATAAAGGCGCTACGCGCTGGGGCCTAGAAAAAAAAACGGACGGTATATCAGACGAAAAGGTCACTGTCAAAGAGGCAGGAGATTTCGATGTAACGATTTTGACTTTTGAAAGCTCTTTTTGAAGCTCTTCAAAAACTCCTAACGTCCAGAAATTATGACATATTTGTCATCTGTCAAAAAGTATAAGCTATCAAATCCAAAAGCTCAAAAGCCATACAGGGTGTTTATTTGAAAAGTTGTCATCCCTGATTTCTCGCCGCCAAAATTTTTCACAGGGAAACGCCGAAATAGGTCGATTTTTGTTTCGAAGGGTCCATCTAGGATACATATTTCCAAATTTTCATCCTCAACCCCTTCGCCCCACCCCACCCTACTTTTAAACTTCAAATAGGATTACCTACTTTGTGATACATCAAACTGAAGGCAATATGCTAAACATCATATTTTCCATTTTTCTTAAACCACCTCCCAACCCTTAATTGTAGTTGCAGCGGTACGCTAGCGAAATGACCCTGGTTCTGCATTTTGTGACACTGCAATGAAATTTGGCATATGCAAACTACGTAGAATTTCAAGTGATTTGACCCGCAGCACTCAAAAATTTGTCCATTAGGGGGCGACTGGGGGCCCCTCCAAATGTCAAGATGTCAGAGCTTTCACCATGCTCTATTCAGTACTGCCCTATCTACCGTACAGGACCTAAACAACTTTGTTCTTGACCATCATAACATTTTTCGTCACGTCAATTCCATTCTTCTTACAGAAAAAAAAATTCTTTGTCTGGTCAACAAATCGAAAAATATATTTTTTTTGGACCACAAATAGATTGTCGAGTCGTTTTTGTGTGATCATCGATAAATCCACATCCCCTTGATTCATTTATGAAAACAAAAGTTTTGCTGTTCTATTTTTCAACGAAGGGGTGACCTCAACTTACCATTATTTTCAACATAACCTAGTTCAGTGTTTTATCCCGATAAATATGACTATTGTTATATTAATATATAGCTTGAAGTTTTCTTCAACGGTGTGGATGATGAAACGGCCTCAGATTCCACCTGAGAGCTGTGCATATTAATTTTTCTCCAAGGCCGTCGAATTTGGCATTTTTAGCGCACTTTCCCAAAAAATGGGAAAAAGGCGCTTTTAGCTTCACTTTGTCCGTCCGTCTGTCCGTCCGTCCGTACCCGGGATAACTCCTCGGGGAAGGAAGATATCGATGTGGTGTAAACGCTGATCTATTGACCATTGATCTACCACATCATTGTACATATGTCCAGGATGTCAAGTTGACTTTTAGTTTTTTGTTATTCTGCCGCCATCTTTGATCCGCCATTTTGAATTTCTCTAAAAGTGATCCGATTGGAATTAAATTTGCAGGCAATGTAAACCGCATCAAGATCTATTCAATTTTCGACAATTGAACATATCCTCCATATTGAACATGTTTCAAAGAACTATGCCTCAACCAAAAGAGATATCGATGTGGTGCAAACGCCAATGAAATGCGTACGTGTTCACCATATAAAGTTGACCAATGATTTTTGTCATTTTGCTGCCATCTTGATCCGCCATTTTGAATTTATCTGGAAGTTGTCTGATTTGAGTGAAATTCGCAGGCGATTTGAATTCCAATTATATACATCCAATTTTCGACAATTGATGCCCCGCCGCCATCTTGTATTCTCCATATTGAACATGTTTCAAAGTGATAGAACTAGGAGAATTATGCCTCAACGAAAAGAGATATCAATGTGGTTCAAACGCCAATCGGATGCGTACATGACCACCATATAAAGTTGACCAATGATTTTTGTCACTTGGCCGCCATCTTTGATCCGCCATTTTGAATTTCTCTGAAAATGGTCCAATTTGAATGAAATTCACAGGCGATGTGACTTCATCAAAATATATCCGATTTTGGACAAATGATGCTCTGCCGCAATGTTGGCCGCCATATTGAAATCACTCATCAGTGGGGAACTCACCCTTGTCTATAGTACGATATATAAAATTTCTGCCCAAATAACGGTAGAACCCTGATTAACATGTTGCGTTCACTAATCCTTCAACAAGGAAGTGCGCGACTGAGCCTCATGCCCATGAGGCATATTCGCTTGTTTATTTTCTACCGGGAGCGGCCAAAATGTCAATACACACCACTCCGCCCAAGAGCACCGGTTTCGGTACTTTTGCACCAACTCTCATTTCAGTATCACAAAATGCAAAATTGTTAGACGTGAATATCGTTTTCCGCTAGAGCAAACCGGTGCTCTTGGGCGGAGTGGTGTGTATTGACATTTTGGCCGTTCCCGCTAGAAAATCAAAAATGCCAAATTTGACGGCCTTGCAGAAAAATTATTATGTACGGCTTCAAGGTGGAATCTGAGGCAGTTTCATCATTCACATCGTTGAAGAAAACTTCAAGCTATATATTAGTATAACAATAATCATACTTACCGGGATAAAACATTGAAAAAGGTAATGTTGAAAATAATGGTAAGTTGAGGTCACTTCTTTGTTGAAAAATAGCACTACAAAAGTTTTCTTCTCATAAATGAATCAAGGGAATGCGGATTTATCGATGATCACACAAAAACTACTCAACAATCTTTTGGTGGTCAAAAAAAAATTTTCAATTTGTTGACCAGGCAGATAAATTATTTTTTTTCTATAAGAAGAATGGAATTGACATGACGAAAAATGTTATGATGATCAAGGACAAATTTGTTTAGGTCCTGTAGTAGATAGGGCGGTACTGAATGGCGCATGGGAAAAATTCCGGCATCTTGAAATTTTGAAGGGGCCCCCAGTCGCCCCCTAATGGACAAATTTTTGAGTGCTGCGGGTCAAATCACTTGAAATTTTATGTAGTTTGCATATGCCAAATTTCATTGCAGTATCACAAAATGCAGAATCAAAAAGCGTACCGCTGCAACTATTGTGAAAATCCTGTCTTTCTTAATGAACACAAAAAATTTCCCCTATAAGCTCCCGATTCTTGCCAACTTGCCAACAAAAACAGGTCGATTTTTATTTCAATGGGGTCGTCTAAGACACGTATGGCCAATTTTTAATCTTCAACCCCTTTGCCCCCACCCTAGCCCACTTTAGAAAGGTGGTTTGAAAAAATAAGAAGTATGTTTGTTGGAAAGAGAATTTCATTGCCTTCAATTTGATGTATCACAAGATAGGTGATGCTGTTTGAAATTTCAAAGTATGGTGGGGTGGGGACGATGGAGTTGAAGGTAAAAATTTGGCAATATAAACTACGCAACATTGAATACGACACATAGAAAATTTTGCCCCTTTTCACATTGGGATAACTCCTGATTATTTTGGACGATTTGGAATCTGTTTGTGTCGTTGCTTAGCCCAATCTTCTAATAATCCATGAAAAATTCTTCAGGATAAAGCCGCAGTTCTCACCTCACCATGTGGGTGAGTGGGTGTGTGGGTGTGTGGGTCTGCAGGCCTGCCATCTGCCTTATTGTCAATCAAAACCATAATTAGTTTCAAAAATGTCACTGGTGGGTGGCGGCTTTAATATATTTTCGCTCAACGGTAAAAGACTCAAGGTCCCATGCATGATCTTCATGTGCAAGAAGCTTGAAAGAAGTGAACTCGGTAAGTATTTTTATTTCTAATGGCTTGAACTAAAGAGTGATCGAATAAATTTCTTCTCAAAGTAGGCCTCGGTCTTCTTGGTAGCCACGTTATTTGGCCAGATTTTCAGGAATCATAGGCGACTTGAGGAGGAATGTATTCGATTACTCGTTATAATAAGGTCACATTGGGAAAAAGTGAAAAAACCTATCAAAGTCTTTTTTCTCAATAAAACAAAACCAAATTAGTTCTTATTGCAATAACAACACTTTGTTTAAAACTCGGTTTGAAATTAGAAGACAGATTCAGTCAGAAATAAGTACCATCAAACCTGTCAATTTTGATCCAAAACCAACAAAAAAGAAAATATTTTGTAATACTGACACATATTACTGACATCTATTTAGGTGATGTTTTCCTGTGAAGGTCTACTATAGACGATTGACCTTATTGGGGAAAATGGCCTCTTCGTGAAGGAAGAAATGGTGATTAATTGGGTGGCGAGATCACCCGATATCACGCCGCCAGAATTTCTTCTGGGGGATTTCTTGAGATCCTCTAATGACTCTGGAATGACTCCTAGGAGATTCAAAGTGAAAGAAAAAGTTACTTTTTATTCTCACGGCCCTATATGCTAACAAATCCTGCACACTGCACTGCACACCTCAAAACCATTATTTGAGCCAAAATTAAGTGCACTTGAAATAGTCAAAAAACTATCTCTTGCTTAAAGAAAGTAGTTTTCAAACGGTTTTTTGCTGTATGGTTAGCTCATCCCCACCTCTTTAATATATCAGAAGCACACCTACGTCCCTGTGACGCGTAATACTTAGTATACAGGGTGAAAATTAAAAAGTGAATCTTTACACTTTTTTATTCCACTGAAATAATGCTTGAAAAAAACAGTTTTTCATTATTTGACAACCTCATGATCTCCTATTGAACATGTGAAAAATTTACCCCTCTATAGGCGATTGACCTTATTGGGGAAAATGGCCGTTTCGTCGAGGAAGTTTTAGGGAATTAATTTTCAGATGAGTTGCCGCAGGCAACGTTGGCTGTTACGTCAATTGGTGGCAAGTCAAAACTGTCACTTTGCTGTCTTGTGCAGTCCACTACAAGCAAACTTTTGTTCCTGTCAACCCTTGGGACCCCGTAGGCTCTTTATTGGGCCCCATGTTGATGACCAGCGTCGTCGCAGACCTTTCTCTAAATCATCCATAGCTTCCGCCCAAGGAAGAGCAACAGACTGTCACATCCGCACGGAGGGAAACACACAACAAGCCAGCCTGCCAGCCAAGAAAAAGTCACCTCGAGCTGGCCATGCAGAGTCAACCACCACCTACCTTTTCTTCTCGATTTTTTCTCAAGATTTTCTGCTTGGCCTTCAGCTGGAGATCCGCATTTTTCATTCTATTAAGCTCGCCGTAGCTACCTTTGTGTTCGGGACGCAAACGTTGCCTTTTTTTACCGCAATCGCAATGTAGTGCATTGCTGGGGGCGTAGTCTTTCAGCTGCGCACCTCTGGAGCTAGATCTACTACAAGCCTGCTAAATACGCTAACCATAACAATAACATGTAGTCTAGACGCTAGCCCATGGCACGTATGTCTTCATATGTCCCCAAAATTTGATTGCTGGGCCTTATTCCACACCCATATGAGTGTGAAAAAAAATTGGTCACATGGTCCAAATCATCGGCATTTGGCCGCCATCGGGGCCGCCATCTTGGATTTTCTTCATTTTCGTTAAATGGGCATATCTCTGTAACCCATGGTCCGATTTTACTGTTCTTAGGCTTGCTTTAATCAGTATTGAAAATGCATAAAACGAGGCACAAAAATTAGCCTCACACTTTTTGTGGTAAAGTCAAACTGTTTTCGAGAAAAGGCTGAATTTTTGAGAAACATTGAAAAAGTAGAGTTTTTTTAGTGAATCTTTGTAAATGTTATAATAGAGTAGGGTAATTTTGCTGAGGATTTTGTTTTACAGCCAAATAATAATGTTAGTATCATAAGAAACCAAACACAAACATAACAACGTTACATTGCTTATACAGGATGAGCCATAGAACGGTGAAGTTTTTTAAACCGGTATAATAGTGGGTTTTCTTATGTTCATTTTTTGAGGCCCGTGTGCAAGTTGAGACAAGAGTATAGTGGTTGGTGCCAAATGGTTCCTTAGATCATGCTGAACTAGGATCGCGATGGCGAACATCTGGGACCCGCGACTGGGCAGCGGGATAAACTATTTTATCTATTTTTTTCTAATAACCGCCCAGAAATTGGAAATTCTGGCTGCTGAAAATAGAAATGTTTGACAGGTGGCAACACTTCAGAACTGATGTTTGCCTACCTTTTATTGGTAATAAATTGTTCCTATTGGTTGCAAAAAAGTTTAATATGCTTCATTGAAGCACTGTTTTTGATGTAAAGATCCAATCCATAATGAATGAATAATGAATTCATTATTCCATTAGTAACTCAAAGTTGATGAAAATCCTTTTTCTACATAGAATGGTGTTCAGTTCTCAAGTGCAGTTGTGCTACAAATATTATTGTAACAAGAAGAACACTAGTGTGTGAAAACAATGTGTGTACATGCCAAAGTAATGGGCCCAAGCTGAAGTGCAATGCTGAGACAGTATCACTTGTTTAATATTTGAGATGAAACTGGATGTCATAAGGTCGTGTAATAAATAATTTGTAATAGAGTGTAATAATGGAATATTTCACCCACAAGAAGTAATTACCCCCTCGGCAAAAAACCTATTGAGAAATATATGTCAAAACCCAACAACTACATACTTTCAAAATATCAAGATCAAAAATGTACTCTACCTGCAGCTTCCTTCAAGAGAGAAATGCACTTGGAATGCCCTAGCTTCTCACCCAAGTCTGCTGGGGTCATGCCATTCGCATCCCTTACCATCAGATCAGCACCATGCTCCAGCAATATTCCTACATTTTGGCTGTGACCATGTTCAGCACTCAAATGTAAGGGAATCTGGAATATGATTTCTATTATATTCATGTAATTTTCAGAAAACACCGCCTTTAACCCGGCGCTTGTGTGGTGGGGTAAAAAGCACCCAAGCAAAATTTCATGTCGTTATATATTTCGGTGTGTTCACGAACTTCACACCCCCGCTTCTCAGTACCTTCAAGTGGCTACCTTTTCTCCACTTTTCAGTTGCCAGTCGGCTATCATAGCGCATACGTTGATAGAAATCAGCCGATAAAGTTCAACTTGGGTCAATTTGACCCCACCACACAGTTCACGTGCAAATCTAGAAAAAGGTCTCTCCAAAGCGCAAGCAACTCTGCTTGCTCTTGCTCATATGTTGATAACTTGCGGAAGACATATTTGCATCAACCTACCATCAAAACAATGTTCAGTTCTGGACCAAACATCAAAAATAAGGCCATTATTGCCTCAATTTCATGAATTTGTGTGGTGGGGTGAAAATCACCCATGGGACGACGGAAAATCAACTTTTCATTGTTTGCATGATATGACGGTACCTCTCCAAACTGTAGAATTGATTCTGGTTTGGTAACTTCATAGAACATCAAAGATCATTTTGGTCACTATTTCAAGAGACAAAAACATTTTGTTTATTTTTTGTGGTCCCACAAAAGTGGGTGATTTTCACCCCAGCACACCATGCTCGCAACTATTTTCCACCACACAAGCGCCGGGTTAAACATAAAAAAAGCACAACACTCACTTTATTGTCCCCTCTGGGGCCACAAGGTATATTAGCATCAGCACCAGCATTTAACAACAGACGCAAACAATTGGAATTTTCATTTATTGCTGCTGCGTGAAGTGGAGTCCTGCCCCAGCTGTCCTGAGAGTTGATGAAGGCTTTCTGGCCACCTTCCAGTAAGTCGATGAGCAAATGGGCATTGTCCCACAAAGCAGCCTGAAATTTCACACGTATTGAACAAATTATAGATGAATATGGTAAGTAAATACCTGATGTAGGAGACGTCCAGGAAAATCCTCATCTTCGGGCGAAGAGTCTATCATTTTTGTCACCCCTGATTTCTCAGACAAGAAAAATTGCTACCAGGAAAAGAAAGTCCCGATTACTGGAGCGTTAAGTTCGCATGTTCATGTGGGCGCCACCATAATTAATAAATCATGTCATTTCTTCTCTTTTGCGAAACTGTGAACGTTTTTGCTGTGTGGGATTCATCAATATTTTCATGTTTAGGTTAACGCAAAATTGACAATCATTCAAGGCTGACTGCGTCAAAGTTTAATTCAGCCCACGGGGAGGCAGCTCACCCGAAAAACGAATCCAATCAGAGTGGGCGGTGCTTTTTAACTAGGGTTGCCAAATTCAGAGGGCGCTTCATGTTGAATTCGGAACAGGCAAGGAAACAGGTTCCTGCTTACCGGCATAATTCAAAAATCGTGCTCGAAAATTCCATGACGGACAGAGTAGGCCTTTCCAGGTAACGCGGAATGCAAACGTCAAACGCAAATGTGTTGTTTATTTCGAGTTTTCGTAACGATTTTCGTCAAACGGGGATTTATTTTTAAAAGAAAATGCTCTTTGCCTAATGTTTTGTATGTGGACCTCATCGTAAGGACATAATATTCACCATATTCCAAGAAATGAGTCCAGGTAAGTGATTCAAATTTGTGTGATTCATAGATTCTGGTCGCTAGCGACGCAACGGCCGCATTTTTTCATATTTTAAAAGGGAAATCACTTATTTCAGCATTCTGCCGTACTGGCTGGTGACTAAAATGGATATCCAGGATATCTCTCTTGGTTTATCACCTATCAGCAGTCCCAACTGGCAGCCGCCGCCTACCCGGGAGGAAGAAAAGAGATCGAACGACTGAACACTCCATGCGGACTGAACACAAAGATGGGGAGAGGCAAGCGATACGTAATGCAGAGCAAAAGTGATATCAACAGCTGGGAGGAAGGATTTGCGAGATGAAAAGAAGTAAAGAACAGTAAACCAATGACCGAAAGATTCTGTGCAGAGGGCCTCTACCATGGGAGTTAGGCCAATATTTGTCTCCCGAGTTTGTAGTGCTTTGGATTCAATAATATTAGGTAAGTACCTACTTAATAGTGCTTTTGTAAAAAAGATACATAAATGTAAGCGCTGTATCGCTGTAAGTTGACACATGTGACAAAGCAAGACATTATTACTTTTGTCATTTTACAGCGATGTAGCGCTTACATCGATGTATTTTTTTTACAGAATAGCACCATAAGTATGACATAAAGTCACATGGATCTGTACATTGTATTTAAATAGGTAGGTACCTCCTCGGGTACGTCATAATCTTCTTACTCCTGGTTGTACAAAAAAATTTAACCATGAATAGCGCTCGGAATAGCGATGTTAATTCTATCTTGAAAACTTAATTTTGGTAAAAGGCAAGTACCGCAAGTGCTGATGAGTTTAAAGCATCACAGCATTTCTATTTGACCTTTGAAAAAAATGCAGAAAAGTGATTGTAGCCTGATGTGGCTTGTATTTATTTTAGATTCCAAAATTCACATTATGCCTCTAAACCAATATTATGCCCTCGCGTATGTCGTACAATACAGTGTCCCAAATTGGTGGTTCCTGTTGAAAATTGATACAAGAAAGTCGGAAACCATGCAATACATACCACGAAATGTATTTTTCGAGGGGCAAACCGCAAACATGCCAGGGGAAGTCCGGGGGAAATCCTTACGAGGGGGAAGTCTGCTGTACAGAATTTGACCAGTGGTTTGCCCCTCGGTATTTTTCGTAAAACAACATTTTCAAAATTGATGGAATCAAGTGGAAATTTCCATACCTAAGGTAATTTGTAATTATTCCAATGGATGCTCATGGAAATGCATGAGAGAGGGCTTGGAAGTTGTATGGTACCTATCCTGTGAAAATTTCCATAATGATTTTTTCAATGAATTCATGTGAAGCCTCTTATGGGACAGTTTATAAATCGATGGAATCAAGTGAGAATTCCCAAGTGAGTTTATTTTTTCACCAGTGAAGTCTCTTTTTCAACTGATCGTGCGAACTTGAGAGATGAAGTAGTATTTGATTGGGTCAGGTTCCTCCAACACATCTTTTACTGGGCTTTCAGAAAAAATACCTATTCAATATTCACTAAAATTTATGTATTTATAAAATATTCACTTATCATTATGATATAGAGTTGACGGCACACCAGAGGCACCTGTGGACGGGGCTGAACAGAAAAACCAAAATTGTTTCGGACGAGTCCAATGTATTGGAAAAAGCAACACCGTCAGCTGGAGTCTGGAGTGTTGGACCAATACCAGGGTACAGGCGAGCCCACTGCAAATCTAGGTGCGCCACTGGATAAACTCAGTTCGCGCAGTTATAGGCTCCGCCCACAGGTCCCTCTGGTATTTCGAGTACTCTACCTATTATACCTATGTAATACATTGGTCCTACTTTTCAGAGAAACGTCTGGCAGCATCTTTGTGCTTTTCAAGATGGAGGAAAGAAGAGATGGACAATGCAGACATCGGCAAGTGAGATCATAAGCTAAAAGGATTAGTTCGAGTTGGAAAGAAGAACAGAGCAAACCAAGCAGCTGAGGAATGCTGTCCATGAGCCTACTAAGCCAGTACCTTTGTCTCTAAGCTGCATTTCTGGATTTACCTAGGTAACTCTAACTCTTACATTAGTCTTACAAAAATTGTCAAAAAGAGCAACATTTTTTTAGAGTGCTTCCAAAGGGAGTTACAGACCCTCTAAGGTACAAAATAAAGCAAAGTATGTATTTGATTTTTCGCCCAAGAACTAGGTATTATCACGTATTATTAAAGATGGATTTTTAAATTTGGCGCAGGGAACTTTTTTCACAGTGCAAATTCAAGTGCATAATATTCCAACAAATCTGACCAGTCTAGGCATAGTTGAAAGGAGTTTGGTGAGGCTGAACTGCTAAGAGAAAATTACTTATGACACGTCCATGGTTTTTCACTCTTACTCGCGAACGGTGCATGCTAGGAAAAAATGCAGGAGACATAAAAGTTCAAGCTTGAAATGTATAATGGAAATGTACTTTTAAAAATACGACCCGACCACCGATGATTTTATCTGAACTCCCCTCAACTTCCTTTAACTCCGCCAGCACTGATCAGATTTGTCTAAAATCTTGTCCGTACGTTTGCACTATGAAAACACTTACTTGTATCAAGAAATGTGAATTTCCTACCTTTGATAGTTCTTGAGCAAATAATTGAAAACTCTTGTCTCACTTTTTACTTTTATGGGTACGTAACTCCCTTAGGGAGAACTGTAGGAAGAAATCTTACTCTTACTTTTCGCCTTATTTTTCTGGAAGGAATCACCAGCCGGAGTTTTTTATGCAAGGTCACCGAAACCCTCTGCATGCGGGGTGATTCCGAGAGTGATTCATAATTCGCGCATACGAGCTCCAGTGCGTTGTGAAGGGGTCACCAGGGAGTTACAAGAAACTAGTAAAATCTCAAATTTGCCCCTAAATTTAATTTAGTCATACTTGTTGTTTATCTCAATATTGAAGCACGGAACACATAATAGGTAATGAATGGTGATGATCTCATTTTCTGACTCCCCGATGACTCCTTTACAACATGCTGGAACCCATGTGCGCGAATTACGAATCACCCTGTGAGTAGGTATAATAAAATAATTCAGTATATCTCGTTCACTTTGTATTTTCAGAGAATGAATTTTTGGAGCAAAAATGAAGTGACAAGCTCGGGGCTATACGACTACAGCTGATGGCACCTGCAGTTTTGGAACTACTATCAGCGGCCATCAGCCGTATGTGCTCCAACTTGTCACTTCATTTCTGCTCCAAAAGTGATTCAACTGAAAATAAAAAGTGAACGGGATGTACCTATTTTTTTTCGTTCGTTTTTCGCGAACACCTGATAAAAATACGTGTTAGTGGCAATTCTGTGAAATTTAAAGGCCCCTTGAAATTTTAAAAGGCGCTGGGTCACCTAGGAACAGATACCTATTCTAGGAACGATCAGAAATCGGCTTTACGATTGGCTGAATTTTTTTAAGGGCCTTCAAATTTTAACGGGTTTGATACAGAATCGCCAAAATGTTTTGCCAATCGTGAAGGCGATTTCTGATCGTTCCTATGTGACCAGCGCCCTTTGAAATTTTAATGGGTCTTGAAATTTTACAGAATTGCTACTAATCACCTTTTACAAGGCCTAAGTATCCAACTAATGAATTGTTTTTCACTATCCGGAGAACGCCACTGCCAGATCCTTGTGATTTTCAAGATGGAGAGAGGAAACGAACTCTAGAACTTGAGAGATCTAGATCAAGATTGAAAAAAATGGCGAACCAGTTGCAAACAAATCGAATATACCGGGTGTTTCAGGGATGATAGCAAAACATTCAACTGTGGGTAGATCTCGTCAAAATATGACGACCTATATACCATTTTGCAAAGTTCAGCCTATTAACGAAGATACAACCCTCCAAAGTTCACTTTTTTCGGATTTCAAAATTTTTCAACTCAGGAATGTTTTGACAAATTCAGCTTGAATTTATCAAGAACTAGTTTGTCATAATCATCTATCAACCTGCCAAATTTGGAGAGAATCCAATCAGTGGCGTAGAAATTATGAGGGGTCACCTTAAGTCAACTTTTCTTCAGATGCTTCTAAATTATTGACCCTCATAACTCCTACACGACTGGTTGGATTCTTCCCAAATTTGCCAGGTTGATAGATAATTATGAGAAACCTGTTTTTGCTGAATTAAAGCTGAATTTGTCAGAACGTTCCTGAGTTACAAATTTTTGAAATCCGAAAAAAGTGAACTTTGGAGGGCTGTATCTTCGTCATTAGGCCGAACTTTGGAAAATGGTATATAGGTTTTCGTCATATTTTGACGAAATCTACTCACAGTTAAATTTTTTGCTATCATCCCTGAAACACCTTCTCAATAGAGTATTATACTTTTGAAAACATTCTCTTTTTTCGATGGAATTGGAAACTATACTGAAAAATAACTGACCAGTATTTTTTTATCTAACCAAAAATCGTATCGTTTGGCCGCAATAAATAAATGAAATTCCTTTATTCTGCCTATTTCTGACGTCATTTACACAGGCAGTATAGGCGGTGACTCGCTGTGACGTCAGAACTATAGGATGCTATTTATTTATTGCGCCCAAACGATATACGATTTTTGACTGAATAAAAAAATACGGGTCAATTATTTTTCAATAAAGTTTCCATTTCAATCAAAAATTTTTTTCAGTATAATACTCTATTGTGTACCCGAGGGCCTAACTTAGTAATGTATTTGTGATATTTGTCTCTGAGCTGTACCTACTGCTGGATTGTAATGTATACCTAAGTATGTCTATATGTATGAATATTACATAGATCAATGCATCATGGATTGATACATATGGTTTGCGCAATGCCCAACGACAAATGGATGTGTTATTTTAAACATAGGGCTGCAGTTATTAGGGATTTGTAATTATAACCTATATGATAATTTATCACCGCTTCAAAACGACAAATTTTGTGATAGAAATAAGGAGAGGATTATAAGCATAAGCCTAACGAAAATTGCATCGCGTAAATTCTCTAGTACCTACGTCTTATTCTACCTAACGTTATTGTATAATTTTTGGCCGACAATTATATCTAAGTATAATAATAATTACCTCCTATCGCCAACCTAATATATTGTTTGTTTATTTTTTAGAGAATGCCTCTACCACGACATTTAGGTACCTATGCTTCTCATGCTCAGAGAATTTCATGTCTTCATGCTGCTGGAAGTTCATCCCTGTATCTGGAATTGCCTGCAACAGTTCCTTTGTTTGTGAACTGACCACATAAACTTGTATGGAGTTGAAAAACGAAGATCAGGACCAGATTTCAAACATGAAATGACCTTTACAATATGTGTGTAATATGTACCCTCAGCTCCTGAGAAGCTTAATCAACTTTAGAATTACATATACACCGTGGCTGATTTTTCAACTACGCTAACTTTACTTGAAAATTTATCAATCAACAGCGCTGTTGAAATTTATACTTGAATTGAAACTGTTAGAAAATGCTGAGGCTTCAATTTTTGATTTATCAACTTAATAATATGATAATTATGATGTTCAATATATGTATTAGTGCCTACAGTAATTTTACTAAATTATTAATAATGATAATTAACTTAAAAGTTACATAGCTAATTTTTCAACCACGCTCACTCCACTCGAAAATTTATTAATTTATTGAAATAGCCCTGTTGAAATTTATACTTTAAATTGAACCTTTTTGGAAATGCTGAGACTTCAACTTTCGATAATATCTCGACTAATATGATGTTCAATAATATAAGTACCTAAAATAATTACAATCTGTTAAGGATGTTGTGAAGTGAATTCTGAAAATTTGGGCTTTGTGTCTGAAAACCACTTTATGTAACGGCCAACTCCTATCGTAATCTACTATCACAATATGTGTGACATAGTAATATGATATTCTGTGGTAATATGCACCTACCATTAGTGCCTGAAAATACTATTACTATTATTTCGATTCAATAGTATCTAGAATAATGTATGATGTTCAATATATTAGTACCTAAAATAATTTTACTATCAAGGATGTTGTGAAGTGAATTCCGAAAAATGTATTGTACTCACTTTTGAACAGCAGTGGTTTATTCCTCACCTCATAATATGCTGGGGATTTTATTTATTTTAAAAATATGAGAATAAATGAAATGAACAACGTACTATAATCTGTTTTGATTGCATGAGTAGCACAATGCTCAATCTAAGTCTTATTTACATTGTTAAAATAGGTATACAAAAATGTTTTCAGAAAAATATAGCGATTTTTCGTTGAGAACGTTTTTGTAGACTGATTTTAAGTGTAAAAAATTTGAAAATAAACAAGCTAGCATGGACCCCGCGCTTTCGGGTCTCTTGAATCGTTGCCTAGCAACGTCACTGCACTTCAGCGCTCGAAGCGGCCTCTGAATTTGGCAACCCTAACTATAACTGCGGATAAAAAATCCCGCCTACCTTCCTCTCTGGGTATACCAAACACTCTGGCCTACTCTGTGATTCAGCCAAACTCAGATCACTCAGGGTTGCCAATAGGATTACGGGCAGTTAGAGCGACAATTTCAAGCGCGACAGGCCACAAGAGCGACAGGTTGAATAAACATGGCAACATGGCCATCTAGTTTGACGGAAATGTCAAAAACTTGAAAAAATGCAATCCCCTCTCTACAAGCACCCTTCCCACCCTCCAAAAACGCTTGGCAACGTCGCACTGTCGCGTTTGTTGCTTTATTATTGTTTGATTTGTTGTCCATGTGTCCATGTGGCCCATATAATAATGCCAGTTTATGAACAAAGGTAGGTAAAAGGTAAAACAAATAGAGTTTGGAGGGAAATGGATTTGATTTAAATTTATGTAGGTAGATGATTTAAAGGGGTATTTTTTAGTGACTCCGGAGAGACACAATCGAGGACACAATAGTCATTTCGAGGGAGAATATATTTCCTGCCTTGGGACTTGAGGCTGGGTTTCTTCCACCAGAAGTGGTTGATATCCTTGTCAAAGACCCTTGTGATAATCCCAGGCTCGCTCAAATCAAAGGGTGAGCAAGTCGTCACCACATCGTACCTACTTGCATCCAGGACCAGGACAGAAGATGGTCCCTTCAGGCTAAGATGGCCATCAGGTAGGGTGACAGGCAAATACCTAATTATGGACATGGTCACTGTCTCTTATAGGTACCTACATAATTTTGTTGTTTTCAAAAGAATTTTGACCTGTAAGAAAGGCCTCGCCGGCTGCTATTACTACCAAATACACTGCTCCAATAACTTGACACATCTTGTCACCATTTTGCGGCCACTACTTTGTGGGTAAGATTTTTCAAATCCATCAACTCATTCAAAAGATATCGGCCGGCAAAGTCGCGGTCACGAAATGGTGATGGGTCGAATTATTGGACCAGTGTAATTATTACTCAAATCAAATAATTGAAAGGCTTTGGATTTATCTGGATTGTCTGGATTTGGACATGTTTCGCGCTACCTTGCCACAGATCGACGTGGTTGGCTGCAGGATGTTTGTCGGTGATTCTGCGGTTCTCCTGTTTGTTGTTTATTTTCCCCCAGGCTTAGATAAAGAGACGTACGCGGCTTTCTTCGAGCTCTTTGAGGGTCTGAGAATTCGCACCGGTAGGAAGATTTTATTAATGGGCGACTTTAATGTTCCTGATCTTTTTGCACGCAGTGGCCCAGCCGGAGTGTTAGCTGACTTTCTCACTTTCATGGATTTTAAGCAGTGCAATGACGTTCTCAATAACAATAATAGACTGCTGGACTTGGTTCTTTCTAATTTCGACTGTGTGATTGAGCGAGAAGATCTGCCTTTGGTGCCCGTTGACGCGCACCATCCTGCACTTTCCCTTTCTTTTTCTATGCGGACCGAACCTATTTGTTTTCGTGGTGATTCCTCTCGATTCAGTTACAATTTCCGTAAGGCCAATTTTCACGGTCTTTATGATGGGATCCGGGCGGTTGATTGGTCTTTTATTTCTGAGTTCTCGGACGTGAATGTGGCCTGCACTGAATTCTACAATCTTTTATATAACATTATCGATCTATACGTTCCTAAGGTGAGGTCCCGCAAGAGAGTATATCCCACGTGGTACACTGCAGAAATTATCAATGACGTGAAGCGTAAGTATAGGCTTTTCAGCAGGTTAAAAAAGTCCGGAACAGCAAGTCTAAAATTGCAGTATAAAAATGCTCGCCAAAACTTAAGACGTAAGATTTCGACAGCCTATAAAGATTACGTGGGCTCTTTACAGACGAGGATAAAGGAGGATCCTGGTGAATTTTTCAGGTTCGTGGGGAGTAAGAGGAGTAACTCTAGGCTGCCCAATGAGTTTTCAGTTCATGGTAGACGTCTGTCCGAGGCGCAGGAGATTGTGGATGCCTTCGCTGATTCCTTTGCCGAATCATTTGTCGCGTCTACGCCATTTCAGCGTCAACCTTCTGTGTCGGGCCGTTTTTTATCACTGAATTCTTTCACTCATGATAGTGTGCAAAAAGCACTGAAACGGCTTAAGTCTGGAAGGACGGCTGGACCTGATGGAATCCCTGCCTTCCTTGTCAAGGACTGCGCCTGTGTTCTGGCCGAGCCCCTCGCAGCTCTGTTTAATTTGTCTTTGAGAAGCTCCACTTTTCCTGACGCGTGGAAAAGGAGTCGTGTTACTCCGGTCCATAAAAAGGGTGACAAACATCTTATTGAGAATTATAGACCAATATGTCTTCTATCTAATTTTGCCAAAGTTTTTGAGTTGGCAATACACAGCAGCCTTATGGTCGATATTGGCCATACTATCTCTGATAAACAGCATGGTTTCTTCCCGGGAAGGAGTACAATTACTAACTTGGCATGTTTCACCCAGTACCTTTGCTCTTCCATGGATAGTCGTTTACAGGTCGACGTAATTTTCACTGACTTTTCCAAGGCCTTCGATCGCATGGACCATGGCATTCTCCTCGAGAAGCTATATGCATGTGGCGTTGATGAGGGGTGGCTCTCTCTTCTCACTTCGTACTTGACCAACCGGAGCCAGTATGTTGAGATTGACGGCCGCCGCTCATCAGACTTTTCGCCAACCAGCGGTGCACCTCAAGGTGCAAACCTTGCGCCGCTGATGTTTGACATATTCATCAATGACATAGTGGATCGCGTGAATGGCAGGATACTGATGTACGCCGATGACGTGAAATTGTTCAGGAGGGTCCGTACTGGGGAGGACTGTGATCTGCTGCAGAAGGACTTGAATGGCGTTTCTGAGTGGTGCCGGGACAACGGGCTTCATTTGAATGTCGACAAATGTAAGGTGATGTCCTTTACCAGAAATACCTCGCGTCTTGTGAGCTACGAGTATGTCCTAGATGGTGTTCCGCTGGGGTCCTGCAGCACTTTTCGGGATCTTGGCGTCCTGTTTGACACAGAGTTATCATTTGCACCTCACATCGATCAGGTCTGCAAGTCGGCTCTCAGGATGCTGGGATTTATCGTTAGGAATGGCGGATCTATCGCAAATATCGACTGCCTCAAGTCTCTCTATTTTACCTTCGTTCGGTCGAGGCTAGAATATGCGAGTCTGGTGTGGGCGCCCATCTACAGGAGACAGAGCCTTCAGCTCCAGCGTGTCGAAAGAAAATTTTTGAAATATCTCTATTTCAGACAGCATGGTGTTTTCCCGGACCGAGGCTTTGACGGTGACCTTCTCTTGGGTGAGTTTCGTATGGATTCTCTTGAGTCTCGGAGGTGTCGTGCGTCTCTTGTCTTTCTTTATAAACTCTTTAGCGGAACTGCGGACTGCAGTGAGCTCCTGGGGGAATTTTCCATATTGGTACCGCGATTGAGTACTAGAGGCTGCGGATTTTTCAGGCTCCCTGCTGCCGCTACGAATGCGATCATCAGATCTCCGATTTATGCTATGTCCAGATCCTTCAACGACGTCTGTCACAAGACAGACTTAAGCTCCCCCTCGTTAAGCGTTTTTATGCGAGCCCTCCAGGTTGCCTAGATCTGTCTCAGGACAGTGGGCTTTTCCCTTGTCTTTATTCTTGTGCTGTATTTTATTTTTATTTGTGTGCATTGTTTGTCGCATCACTCATTATGATATGCTAGTATTGCTACTATTTATTTTAATCATTTTTCTTGTCCTCTTTATGACTTCTTTTTTGTTGTTGGACAATAAAGCCTATTATTATTATTATTATCTACTTGGGTGTATTTTTCAGCCCCTGAGGAGAGACACTTTTTGCAATGGATGCCTGCTAGCCTCCAAGTTTTAAGGGAGACAATAAGGAGCTAAGTCATTTCCGGAGTAAGGTGGTCACTTCTTGGTCCCAGAGGACAGACCTGAAGCTGCTGAAAAAAATTCATACCTACGCGGGCGGACACCCCCCTCCCTTCCCCATGGATTTACCAAGCTCATAAATTTGATCATCAAATTAAATATAAACTCGCAGTGCTGTTGGTCAAACAACAGTGAAATGCCCATGGTTTAGTTGGTAAATCGATAATATTATGAAGGCCTGGTACAACCGGAGGTCAATTTTTGATTTCAAGTTATCTAAGTGGTAATAGTTCAATAATTTATCATTATAGATACCTACTCATTCGATTTTTGTAATTGCTGATTTTTTATTATTTTAATACATATATTTACGTTCACAAATGCTGTAGACTTTTGTGCTTTTAGTCCTTTACCATAGTTGTTTTTACAACATACTCCTATTACATTCATACCTGATACCTCTGCCATACATTTAGCTATCATTCTTTTCAAGCATTCCCATTCACCCAATACCTATGGAGTCTAACTCCAGGATTTTTGTCTAAAGCAATGAGGCTTTCAATTTTACATGTCTTTATCTATTTCGTCAGCTCTTCTAAATTAAGATGGGTCACAGATTCATCAATAAGAATGTCGTAGTCTCCTGCTTTTTCCGGATTTTCACAATTTATGATTCTTCCTGTATAGCAAATAAAATTTTTAACACAGTCGCAATAGTTGAAAAAAATCTTTCATTCTATTCTGAACAGTTCCTTCAATTCTTTGTCTCTCACAGATAGAGATAACAAAAAAAAAGTTTTGAAATCCCACCTGGTGCGTCTATACAGGGTGGTCCGACTTTTATGTCAGTAAATTTAAGGGTCGATAGAGAATGAAAAATGAAGGGGACTTTTTCCAGAAAAAATATTTGAAAAACGCCTAATAACAGAGATACAGCCCTTCAAAGTTAGAAATAAATAATCGTTTTTTCCGCATAATTTTTGAACCGTTCAACCGATTTGATTGAAAATAGAACCAAATGTTTACTGAAATTATTCCCTGTCGAACAATCATAACATGTTCCATAAAAAAGTTTCAGGGGCGTAGACATTAGGGGGTGTTCCTACTTTTCCTCCCCTATTTTTCACCTCCCAAGTTATTTTTGGAAACTGTTCATAATTTTGAATTCTACGTTCAATTTAGAAGAAAAAGTCACCCTTGTAAAATTTTGATTAGAGGCTTCGTTTAGGAGATATTTGAGTTTCAAACTTTGGAAAACATCCCGAAATCGCCACTTTCCAGAGCCCAAATTGTTTTTTCCTGAAAATTTCTCGTGTAAAAATGGTGGTTTATCAACTTAGAAATTCTAGAAAACCTATTTCAGCTGAGAAATCATGAGTTTTTTTGGATTTTAATTTTTAGACCTTTAAAAGTTGTGCTTTTGAGATGTTTTCCAAACCTTCAATCCTAAATATCTCCCAAACAAAGCCTCTAATCAAAATTTTACAACAGTGATTTTTTCTTCCAAATTGAACGTAGAATTCAATATTATGAACAGTTTTCAAAAATAACTAGGGGGGTGAGAAATAGGGGGGAAAAGTAGGGACACCCCGTAATGTCTACGCTTCTGAAACTTTTTTATGGAACATGTTATAATTGTTCGACAGGGGATAATTTCAGTAAACCTCAAGTTCTATTTTGAATCAAATCGGTTAAACGGTTCAAAAGTTATGCGGAAAAAACGATTATTTATTTCCATTTTTGAAGGGCTGTATCTCTGTTATTAGGCATTTCTCAAATATGTTTTCTGAAGAAAGTCCCCTTCATTTTTCAGTCTCTATCGATCCTTGAATTTAATGACATAGAAGTCGGACCACCCTGTATAAACAACGAAACTTTGGATTCAGGGGTGGATGGGCCCGGGCACTTTTTCCCTCTGGGCTGGTGAGATTTGTGAAAAGGCCGGTAGGATAAAACCAACACTTTTGAAAATTATAAATAAAAGGCAGAGTCTTCCCACAAAACGTTTACAAAAATTTATTACTGCAGTTTCGGGAGCCTTTAGTTTTCCGTCGTTAGAGGTAAAATAGTGAAAACTTGTGAAATATTCTGGTGAAGGAGTAGGAGTCAATATTTGACATATAATTTATCCCTTACGCTCCCGAAACTGCAGTATGGAATTTCTTTAAACGTTTTGTGAGAAGGTTACCTTTTATTCATAATTTTTAGAATTTTACACCCACTGGTGAGCGATGGCGGATAAATCTCTGAAGACCAACACTTTTCTTCTACAATGAAAGTTTTGAGAAGAAAGATCTGGGAATGAACAAGTTTCCAATGCAGTGCATTCAGCAGCACCTCATGCATTCCAACTTTATAACATATTGTCCGTCTAAGTAGGTCTTCTCAACCTCACAGGGGCCACTCGACAGTATGGGCATTTTCATTCCATTCTCTTTGGTACTGCCACGCTTGACAGCTTGGTCATCATTCTCTTCAGTGAACACCGCTTACAATGTTCTCGCAAGATACCTAGAACTACGTTCTCTACATAAACACTGATAATAATTAATTGACTTTATTTTCAGGCGGCATTCAGCATAGAGTGCTGCTCTTCCATATCATCTAGGCAGCTCCCATTGGAGGTGGAGATTTAGTGGTGAATTAGCAGACTAAGGCCAGCATTACATTGAGCATCAAATGCTGCAGCTTTTTTTGCTGCCGAGCTCTCATTGGTCAAATGTTGGTCACTGACAGCAATAACAGGCGTCAGTTCCAATCAGAATTCTGCTGCAAAGAAAGCTGCAGCATTTGCTGCTCAATGTAAGGCCAGCGTAATGCCCGTATTCATAGTCGTTGTCAAGTGCACCTTGTTCAAGTACCTATCACTTTTAATCAAGCTGTGACTCAAGTACGATTTCTGTTTCATGGAAACATTTTTGGCTATTACCGTGAAATAGTATTTCTTGAGGAAAGCCGAAGTTATGTCTATGAAACAGAATTCGTACTTGAGTTACAGCTTGATTAAAATAGTGGGGTTGGTAGCCATTCCTATACGGCATTTGATGATACAGAAAATTTCTTTTGCATGAGTGTTCTGTAAGGTCCAACGAACGATATTAGAACGATATTACAAAAGATTCCCCTTAGGGGGGCCGCAGGGGGCCCTGTCAAGTTGACGGTCCAAGAACTCTTACCAAACCATCTTTCAATTTCGTTGTATCACTCAAATGGGGATGATGTGACTCCATTGTGAATCTCGATGGCATTGGTCCCCATGTCTCTTTCATCCTTCATGCTTGAAAAAATAATTTCTTTGGGAGGTCAGAGAAATCACTTTTTATTTTTTGAAACATACAAGAGGATGCGAAGTTGGCATGTTTTGTCTCTTAACCTGTTATTTGGCATTCCCAAGATCCTATTATGAAGTCAATTTTTTAAATTCTCAATTTTGGGTTGATTGGTAGGCTAAGAAGTAGGTATTTTTTAACATCCAGTTCAGACGAACTTTTTTCAGTGTCCAACTGGAGGTTATTGAAATAATCGCAGGGGTGGATAGACTGGACTATTTTCCTAACATTATGTCGAGGAAATCAATCCCAAACTGCACATGGAGAGTACACAAATTATTTTTCTTTCGGTCGGTCGAATTGCGATGCCTACTACGCCCGTCAGGGAGAACGCTGAGCATCGCCAGACTAAACTAATATGAAAACAGTCTAAACGAATTCAAAACTGGCGGAAACCTTCATTATGTGGTTCGACATTCAATTCTGAGTCAGCACTCAGAGTTTTAGTCAGTTTTGAATTTGTTTAGGCTGTTTTCATACCAGTTCAGGCTGGCGATGCTCAGCGTTCTCCTTGACGGGCGTAGTAGGCATCGCAATTCGACCGACCGAAAGAAAAATAATCTGTGTACTCTCTATTCGCGGTTTATGATTGATTTTCTCGACATTATGTTCAGAAAATAGTTCAGTGGATCCACCCCTGATGATGATTTCAATAACCTCCTGTTGGACACTGAAAAAAGTTCGTCTGAACTGGATGTTAAAAAATACCTACTTCTTAGCCTACCAATCAACCCAAAATTGAGAATTTAAAAAATTGACTTCATAATAGGATCTTGGGAATGCCAAATAACAGGTTAAGAGACAAAACATGCCAACTTCGCATCCTCTTGTATGTTTAAAAAAATAAAAAGTGATTTCTTTGACCTCCCGAAGAAATTATTTTTTTAAGCATGAAGGATGAAAGAGACATGGCGACCAATGCCATCGAGATTCACAATGGAGTCACATCATCCCCATTTGAGTGATACGACGAAATTGAAAGATGGTTTGGTAGGAGTTCTTGGACCCTCAACTTGACAGGGCCCCCTGCGGCCCCCTTGAGGGGAAGCTTTTGTGCTTCCCCTTCTAATATCGTTCGATAGATCTTGCAGAACACTCATGCAAAAGGAATTTTCTGTATCATTAAATGCCGTATAGTACCGTTTTTTGATGTGTACCGACCCCACTAAAAGTGATACTTGATCAAGGTGCACTTGACAACGACTATGAATATACGGGCATAATAGGCGCTAGTAATTATTGCGCAAAGGGTTGTTATTGAAGCCGCTCCTACTCCTCACTGCGCAAAAAAAAGTTTCCAAAAAGTCCTATGACGTTTTAAAGCTTGGTAAATAAATAGTTCATACCTTATTCACTTCTTATAACTTTGTTGAGCTCTACTATGTTCCTCAAATTGACAATGAACCCCAGAAAGCTTTTTTTCCTATTGGTATCCAATAATGGGGTTCCGAAGTAGCTAGGATGAGAAACAAACAACATCGTTCCTGTCTATAGCTACCGATACCGACAAGCAGTGTCGGTGTACAGAATTGTGGTCTTGCGGTCTGATTACGCCGAGTATTTTGCGAGGCTCAATAACATCAGTGTCTATGTAAAGAACGTAGTTCAATACATTCCTGGGTCTCTTGCGGGAAAATTGTGAGCGGTGTGTTCACTGAAGAGAATGATGACCAAGCTGTCAAGTGCAGCAGTAGTGAAGAGAACGGAATGAAAATGCCCCTGTCGAGTGGCCACTGTGAGGTTGAGACTCGGGTTGAGAAAACAATAAGTTGTAAAGTTATAGTACATGAGGTGACGCTGAGTGTATTGCGTTTTCCCTTTTACCCCCTTGGCCCATCCACCCCTGCTTGGGTTCATCGGTTTTATTTTATCATCTTTTTTTTATCTTTTTTCAAATAAATGAAATTTGATTGTCTATATGTTTTTCAAAATCTTTCTATTGTTCTCCACCGCCCCGCCCCCTCCGTCTCTCTGGTTAGTCTTCACAGACAAGTGAAGAACTGACAGGAGAAACCACTGACAAAATATAATGCATCCTCTTATTGGTTTGTACGCCAATCCAACACCCTTTGACCCACACCCCCACATATATTTGTTCCTAAAACACAAACAACATTTTTCTAGCACTCTTGAATAAGCATTGAGGGAACCTCTGACATTGACAGGAAGTTCAATTGCTCATGCTCCGACAAAGGTACGCAAGGTGAGCAAACCTCCGGCTCCCTGGATTACTCCGAATCGAAAACTGCGTTCATGAAGCAAAGAGATTTGATCTCTTTAAAAGTTTAAGAAGTCTCGTAATAAGGTTGCCACGGTGTGGATTTAGAGCTGGGCATAGTATGGCAATTGCTTTGGCAAAGGTTACTGATGATATTGTCAAAGCATATATGAAGAAGATTTCCAAACTGCTCTCATTTTTGTTGGATTTTTCATAAGCTCTCGATCGAGCTCTCGATACGCTTGATCATGGTTTGATCATATCAAATCTGAAATACTTCGGTTTTGATTCAGCATCTCTCTGTCTCTTCTGCAATCCTACTTTTCACAAAGATATCAGCATATTGTCGATGACAATTTACCTTTCCCATGACCAGTTTCACGCATCACACCTAATGTTAGCGTGGAACTAGCGGTCTGTAGTAGCTGTTTGCATTAGCGGGAATCAGCGCTCACAGGTAAATGATTTCTCGTATGGAAAAGATGGATTTCCAATCATTGATGCCTTTCCTTGCTTTCTGGCGTTCCACAAGGATCCGTTCTTGGTCCGTTATTATTCATCATTTAAACCTAATGTTGACACGTCCTTATTGCTACCGTCAAATCTTGTAGCATACAGGCTTATGCAGACGATACATACACATACATACATCACACTGTACATTGTACATAAACCTACCTCATGTCCATGCATATGTAAGTAATTATAATTTTAATCAAGAATAGGTAGTTTTGATGTTTTGTAGTTGAGTTTCAGGATGATGGAGGTTGTCAAAGAAGGTTGCAGTTTAATCTCTACAGAACTAGTCGAAGTTTTTAATAAATTATATGAGGAGAAAGGACTCAAAAAACGATCATTCATACCACGATTTATACTCAGATCGATTACAGTTTTTACTCTGACGAATGTCTAGCATCCCAAAATATAATCAATGAGGATCTCGAGCGGACAAGAGTCTCAGCTGAACTGCTGAATAGCACAATCTGTTATTGAATTCACTAAAACTTGAAGCACGACTTCTTTTTGGCAGTAAGTGGCCCCAAAAAATCTATTTGTCATTCCATCACTTATTAATATTATTATTATTATTATTATTATTATTATTGTTGTACTGCACCCAACATACACCCACACTTATAATAAATAATAATCATAAGATCCTGATTCTCGTCTGTTTGCTTACAGTATTTTCCTTCAAATCTTGGAAATGATAGACAGTTTCAGTTCCAAAAAACGTGTATTTAGCAACCAACGTTTCAACCTCGTTGACAGATATTTTCCAAAGAAATGTAAATTCTAAAAAAATACAATATTGAATAATAATATACCTTAAAAATGTGATAGCACAGAATAAGAGAGTAAATAAAAGAGACTGGTGAAAACGGCGTGAAAATGTTGACGAGGAGGTGGCACTCTTCATGAAGCATGAAACACAGCGAGATCAATGATTTCTGGGTGTGGATCTAATGATCCAAATGAGCTGCCATTGTCGGCTACAACTGCTGGGAGTGATGAGGCAAGCTTTGAGAATGTTGTCTACAGTTCTGTAGGATTCTGTAAAGGTGTGTGATGGTTACCTCATGGCCAGCTCAGGTTTTCATCCAGGTCTTCTACTGTAACAAAAGAACACACTGCATTACAATTACAATAATTATATACTCGACAGTGATTCCCGCGGAGTGTACCTACTGATTTGACAACTTTTGGCTTGGTGTCAGTGACAAGAAGTCCCAAATTCATCAAATCAGTACCTATATACACTCCGAGCGAAACACTGTCCTTGTTTATTTTACGTACGATGGTACCTATATTATTATTCTGGGTGAATATCAGTGATCACATCAGACATGAGAATTGAGCAAAAAGTGGAATATATGATGCATAACTGCGGAGAAGTTGATTCCAAAAGGTGATGTAACTTACGAGATTGATATAGCCTTGTCATTAGGACTTGGACGTGAGGAAAGCTAACACTATAGTATAGAGCCTTCAAGTGAATTTCACCTCAAGTCGCCCATGATTCTTGGAAATTTAGTGAGAAATCATGGCTAGCGACCAGGCTTACTATGAGAGGAAATTCACTTCAACTCTTGATACATTAAACAATCCTTGTGGACCGTAAGTTGGTATGAATCTAACGCAAACAATGACTTTACCTACCGATTCCTTCCATATGTACGGACATCCTTGGCTCTTCATGTTTGTTTCATGTTTCATGGATCTTACAATATCCTCCATTTGGAACATCAATTAGGTAGTAAATCCTCAAGTAAATCGTACTGCTGCAAAGAAAAAAATGAAAAAAAATTCTCTCATGCATAGTTGTTTAGACCTAATAACAATAGACTCACTTACTTAATCCCAAAAAGTCTTTCTACCGTTCGGTGTAAGACTAAAGGGCCCGAATTCAGCTACTGTTTGTTCTGTTTCTCCATTGCATCCTGTTCTGGACCAACGCATCGATCTCCTCCCACCTGATGTCCTTCTCCTCCGCTGCTTGCCTCACCTCCTCTCGCCAGGTTTTTCTTGGTCTGCCTCTTCTAGCTCTTCCGAGAGTTCTTCCCTGTGCTCTCGCCTCATACACTCTCATAGGCTTCGTCTTTAACTGCTGCTCTTTGAAAATCTTGTTCCCGATTCTGTCCCTTTTTGTTTTCCCCTCCATTTTTTTTAGGGATCTCGTCTCTGCAGCATGCACTCCACTCTCGTACTTTCTTGTCAGGGTCCACGAGTCGCTCCCATAAAATCAGTGTTGGAGTCACCATGCACCTTCCTACACCATCTCAACCTTTAGTTCCTTTGTAAGTTATCTCTTCCCGAAAAATGTTTTTCTCATGAAGTTGTATATTCTTCGCACTATAGCAATTCTTTCACTCACTTCTCTGTCCTGTCTTCCGTTCCCTTCAATTATTGTTCCAAGATATTTGTAGTGCTCTACTTTGTTCGATGTTCGATAACAATAGACACTAACGTAAAATTGCACTTATTGTTGTGGAGCACGTGCATTTTGACACTTTGATGCGGCATTGCCGAATGGTCAAAAGGGTACAGGGGGAATCAGATTGGCAGGTCCACATTTCGCTCTTATGTCGCCAAGATGTGACATTTTGCTTTTTGACAGCCGAACAGCGTTGCCATGTGTCGCGGCTGGGGTCTGTAGCGCTTATGGGCTGTCGCGGTAACTGCCTGTCACCCACATTTCGCTCTTATGTCGCCAAGATGTGACATTTTGCTTTTTGACAGCCGTGCAGCGTTGCCACGTGTCGCGGCTGGGGTCTGTCGCGTTTATGGGCTGTCGCGGTAACTGCCTGTCACCTGCCAATAGTGCATGCAGGAACTGCGGGTTCGTCATTGGCACCCTTATTGGGGCACGGGGCACGGGTCATTGGTCATAACATCCTTGGTCATAAGTCATAACATAACGTGGTCATAACGTCATAACTAAAAATAGTCTAGTTTTCAGGTGGGCTTTTTCAAAATTTCACTTAAAAGCTAACAAGGGTACATAACACCATAGATAAGCATAACACGAACAACACCTCCCATAAAAAACTTCCCCAGTGCAAATTATTTTCTCTCCATGTCTCAAAAATAGTCGAACAAAATCATAAACCACTGCCGAATAGTAAAGAATTCAGAATAAAAAATCTGTTGTGGGGCGACACAAAACTTTCCCGGCGGTATCCAGAGACGTCAGTGATGATTTTGATCGAAGTGTCCCTTCGGGAGGGGGCGATTCGATTTGGAAATTGATGAAAAAATTCTATTTAGTCGAGCGTTTAGCGAGCATCCTGCATCCATTGTTGAGCGGACAGAAAAAATGACAGGTTAGGTCAGTTTTCCAAGGTGATGAAATTATCCAAAAGGTAGAACTAGGTAGCTTACTGTTGTGATATCTCAAAAATGCAATGCTGGTTCCTTATTTTTTTGTTCCTACTTCAGATATGATGATGAAATTACAAAAACTTGATTGAAAACTTTCACTGCATCTGTGTGTCAAATTTCAACTCTATATTTTCAATTTAGAGCTTGGGCGGGACAAACCCAGACCCAATGTGCCACCTGAGGGCTTCCGATCAAAATCATCCACCCAAAGTCTAATCAGAACATTCCAGGCTGAACTTAGGCCTCCGTACCTGATTTCGATTTGATCGGATCAATAATTCGGTAATTATCGTGACAGAACCGCTTAATTTGTACGATCGCATGAGTGGTTTTATATTTTCAGGAGGAAAATTTCCGGGAAATTGGAGAGAAATTATTGGAAAATGTTCAAGAACCAGTTATCTATTCTCTAAAAAAAACAATTCCAAGAAATCTGTTCACGGAATAAAAAGTTGGAAAATTTGCAGTTTTTCCAGAGAGGAAAACTCGGCAACTGTTAATCCGATTTCGAAAATTTTTCCTCCAAAAATTAGCTCAATCTTTTCTCTAACTTTTATTCGCAGCATGTCTGCACCTAAAATAATTATTTCGTGGGGCTTACCGCATGTAGAAGTTTGCATTGCGTTTTTCTCAAATTCACGGAATGTGCAAATTTCATTTTTGAAAAAATTACAGTCGGAAAACCGAAACCGTGTCAACTCTGAAAATAGACCTGCACGACGCTCAATACAATCTACTCTCGATATCAGTTGAAATTTCCAAAAAAAAGTCGATCCCCGAGCAGGAATAAATTTTTGAGTGGAGTCCTGCTACAAAAGCGAGTCGTGCTGGTCGAAACACCGGCGAGAGCCCCTCCTGAGTGGCAACGGCCAGGAGAAATTTCGAAAATTCATTACGCTCAACTGGAGAATGGTGGAAAACTGCAACTGCGGCCTCAATTTGACTCTTATGTTGTGTTGCTTCCTGCCAAATCTGGTTCCAATCCATCCATCCTGGATAGATTTTGGATGATTAATTGGTAAAGTTTTGAACTTTAACATTTTTTATTATTTGACAGATGACAGATAGGGCAATGTTTCCAACTGTTCTGAATACAGTTTTTCAAGGGCTTTCAAATGACATATTGCAAGTTGAGTTCCGTGAGATATAGCTTCTGACATTTGATGATAGTGACAGTTGAGTTTGACAGATGACAGCCAAAAACTAATGGGCTCTTTTCAGGAAACAACCATGTTTGTATACCAAATATCAAGTCGATCCAGTCAACGTTACGGCAGTTATCGTGGAAGATCACAGACAGACACACACACACACATACACACACACACACATACACACACACACACACACACACAGACAGACATCACTCTGAAAATGGTCTTAATCGTCTTGGAGGACCTCAAAACGGATATATCCGGTGAAATCTCAAAACTTTTTTTCTGCACGATTACAATACTTTCCCTCCGTGTTCGTGGGTGGGCCGGGAAAGTAAAATGCGAACCATCCATGCAGTTTCTGGTTCTCCTCTATTTACTGTGATGGTACTGTATTGTTATCCTAATTACAAATATGCATTACACTTTTAGATATTTTCTGGAAAAAACTGATAAATGAGACATGAGGCCCCAGGACCCATTGCGGAGCGCCTCCACCGACTCTCGGCCCTCCTTATTCCGCCACTGTCTTCCATTTTCCATTTCGAATTCCGTTTCTAAAAGGGCAAGAAGAGGTAAAAAAAAAAAACCTGAAGGCTCTCACTTGTAGCGTTAGCCATGTAAAAATTAAAGGTGAATCACGAATAGGAATGAATAATGATTAACCGGTGGTGACATAATACCCTAAAAACATAAACACCCAAACCAAACAGAAGCAAAATGCATTTGACGTTTCTCGTTTCTCTGCAATCTGCATCTCATTCCCTCCAACGCTGGCCCGTAATCCCATCTTTTTCGCACACCTCTTCACCTCTATTTATCGAACTACGGTTACGCATGTATATTCCGCATGATACCGCTATTGGGGGGAGCGGGGAGCACAGGAGCAGTGGAAGCGGCGCAAAATTCTCCAATCGCGTTGATAGAAGTAGATAGATTGTCAAGTATTCCAGGGAGTGTAATTTTGGTGCGGTGTCAGTGCCATTTTGTTCAATTCATCTGGAAATTGTGAAAAAAATAATAAAAACGTAAGTAGAAACAAGTGACTGCCTAGCCGGCACCTTGGCCTCCGAGCCTACTTCGTTAAAAAAACTGAACCCGCCGCTCTGGGATGTGTCTGGAACTACCACACCCAGAGCTTCACTAGGTATAGAAATTGGAAATAGGGCACTTAGAAGTTTCTCACGAAAATTACCTAGGTAGTTTCTCACGAAATTGCGATTGTAGTACATGATATGTCGAAAACGAAACTCTTCAATTTGAATAATTTAGGTTACTAGGTGCCTTTATCCTGGAATGTCAAGGGTGTGGTGTTGGTGTTATCTTCAGCGCTGGAATTACGCCCGTTATCATTATTTAATTCTTCCCTTTCTTCAACCAGGCCTTTTGCACAGATTTTACAATCATGAAATTACAAAATGAAATTTCTCTGAACCTTATTATTATTCCCAAGTCATTTTACCCTACATAAAGTAAGTATCCTACAATCATCATAGGATTTTCTAATCAATGATTTTTGTTTGTGATCTGTTGGATTCGCAATGTTTCAATCATTCTATCTATAATTTATTTCATTCTATAATTTTAAAATTCATGTTTTTTTAATTTTGAATTATGTACAGGAGTACAGGTATAGGCTGTCTGATTTCTACATGATTCGAGTGGGCTGTGTTTCTGATCGCCATCGGCCAACCATCGGCCGATCGCGGCCTGAATCGCAGCCTACTACAATCATGTAGAAATCAGACAGCCTTATAGCCCATCCATGGTCCATCCTAGCGTAATTACCTCATAGCGGTCTCACTGTTCAAGATAGAGAAAAAGATGTAAAAGAAAAGTTATATGGTTTGATGAGACCTATGACCTAAATTGTTTTCAGCTATTATACCTACAGGTGTCCCATTTTGACCGAATTAACGAAACATCAATTTGTTTAAATGGAACATCCTGTGTTTTTTACATTTTCGTGTTCAACTTTTTGAACTGTCTTATGCCTGTATTTTTGTAGTTGGCAGTGCTACACCAACTAAAAATTAAATTCTGAAAAAAATCGCATTTTCAGTTTGCTTGAAAAAATTGTAGCGGCCTTGCTTTTTAAAACTTACGAGATAAAACTTGACATGGTGATGGTGATAGTCAAGTCAAAGACCAATATTACGATGTCAAAAAGATGCAATTTTATGATACAGGACGGTCACAAAAAAAATCAAACTATAATTTTCAAAGTATATCATAACTCATTTTTTTCAAATGGCATACCCCCAATTTATTTATAACGCGCTCCGATAGTTTTTTCTATTCTCTTTCATTTTTACTAGGCTACCCTACCCGTAAACTCCATATTTTTCGAGATAGGTAATCGGGGGCCCTATTTCTAGCCAAATAGTACGCAGAGATGTCAGTTAGTCAGTCTGAATATAATAATACAATCATAATAATAAAAATAAATGGTCTTTTATTGCGAAAAAAAAATCAAAATATGTACATAATTCGAATAAAATCATATAGGCGGAGTCTAGCTTAGAGCCATTCTACTCAACCCGAATATTGTCTAACAAAGAAAAATGGATTACACGCAAAAAGAAATCAAAGTGGAACACTGGATATCTGGATTCATCCGAATATCATATCAATCATTTCCTTTCGCGTAACCGCGTAAAGCCATTTTTTTTGTGTTCGACAATATTAGACTGACTGACAGCTGCGTACTTTTCGACTCGTCTGTCATTTATCACGGCCGACTCAGTTTTTGAACAAAGTCAAAAATAGCAAATTTCGTGAAAATTTCAGATGAACTCGAATAATATGAAGTTTAAGAGTAGGGTACCCCCAGTAAAAATGAAAGAGAAGAAAAAAACTATCGAATAGAGTGAAATAAAATTGGTGGCATTCCACTTGAAAAAAATTAGTTGTGATACTTTGAAAATTATAAAGTTTGATTTTTTTGTGAACCTGAACGAGATAATTATGCTAGGATGGACCTCCCTGTAGGTGGTAGGTACTAACAGTATTCATACACCTCTTAATAATACTATCCAAATTATGTAGGGTCAACGGTGCAAACTGTAAAAGTAGACCAAGTTGTAATAAACGCCCTGTCAGTCGTCACTCCTATCAACATTCTTCAAAACTAAAACTGTAGAAGTATTTATGTAGATACATAATTATAATCAATCAATCAATATTTCATTTGTTCCGTACAAGAAGTACATTGATACCTTCAAGGCGTAGAACGTGTCACAAATCAATTTTGTAGCTTGGTGTCTAGTAAAAGAATAAATAACTCAACAAGCAATCAACACTCGTACAAATACAACTAAACAAATAATAAAAACTCAGAAAATGAATAGGAAATCTTCACCCATCTAACATACTGCCTACCTACTTACGGACGGACAGTAGTATGTACTATGTAGTAATAAAATTTAGCGGAAGTAAAAATTACTAAAATGTCAATTATCAATTCATTTAAAACATTTTTCTCAATTTTTTCTCATATTAAAAACAGTGCCGGCGTGGCGTTCATAAGGTAGGTATCATCACGGACTGTATTATGCAATAATTGATGATGATATCAATTTACATTGTGTAAATAAAAACGGTGATGTAATTTACAGGCTGTTGGGAGGTGGGAGGGTCCCGTCTGCGAGTATATTATCTACTCTGACAAGAAGAGGGGTCAAATTTATTGTGCTCATTTGTTTGGAGGGTATCAGATTTTAAGGCCAGTTACAGTATACAAACAGGTGTTCTGAGCTTGCTTGAAAAGAAGTCCAAGACAGTTCGAGGGAGGGCTTCAAGAACGCCAGAAAAATATTGAAAAAAGTGGAATTTTTTATTTTTAGAAATCTGCGGGGTCAAGGTTGGGATTTCAAGCCTCTTATCCTCCTCATCTGTAACGATTTTTGTAAACCCTTTAAAACCATACTGAAAGGTTTTTTTAAAACTGTGAATGTGTTTTGAAATTTAATATAGGTAGGTAGGTACACAATACATTGTGGTAAGGGTGAGTCATAAATTTTGAAAATCCGTATTCTTCAAAAAACACCCGCAAAAACTTCCGGAGGAACTCAGACTGATTAGACATCACAACCTAATTACTCTTGATGAAATTGAGATTATATTGACTTGAACACATTGAAAAACACCCACCTACAGACAGACATCATTCTGGAAACGGTCTTAATCGTCTTGGGGGACCTCAAAATGGATATATGCAGTGAAAACTCAAAACTTTTTTCTGTACGATTACAATACTTTCCCTTCCATGTTGGTGAGGGGCCGGGAAAGTGAAAACTGTTATTTAGATGTTGAAAATTGCTCACTTATTCTTGTTGTGTAAATTTCCCAAGAATCATAATATCGTAATTTTAATTAGAAAATAGATTCAGTGCGGTTTATTCTGGATCGAATAAGAAAATGTCGTCAAAGTAAAATCTCTTGTGCGGGCTACACAATACTTTCCCGACTAGTATCCAGAAACCTATGGAAATCTTCGTTCGAGTCATGTCCCTTCGAGTGGGAAGTTGGAATTAGAGAGAAAGCTAGAGAGAAAGATTGAAAATAATTCGCAGGAAATTGAATATTGTGTTTTGAAAAATTTGAATTTGCCGGAAAAACATCAAGTCTTTTTCCAAATTATCTTACTGTAGAAATCGTCAATTGAGGTTTCACTTCAAGCTCCATCATTCAAGTCCGGTCTCGAAAACCCAGGCTGGTTTTACTTGTCACCCGGAAAATTCCCTAGAAATTGGAAGAAAAATTGCTGGAAAATGTTCAAGAACCAGTTATCTCTTCTTGAAAAAAAAAATAGTGAAAATCTGTTCGGGATAAAAAGTTGGAAATTTTACAGTTTTTCCAGAGAGGACTCGAGAACCGTTTGTCCGATTTTGAAAATTAATCAATCTTTTCTCCTAACTTTCATTCCCAGCATGTCTGCACCTAAAATGAATATTTCGTGGAGCTCGCCGCATTCGAAGTTTGCACTGCAATTTTTTCAAATTCACGGAATGTGCAAAATTCATTTTGAAAAAATTACCGTCGGAAAACCGGAACCGTGTCGATTTTGAAAATAAGTCTACACGACGCCCAATCCAATCTACTTTCAATATCAGTCGCAATTTTTCTAAAAAAGTCGATTCCCGAGCCGGAATGAATTTTTGAGTGGAGTCCTGCATCAAAAGCGAGTCGTCCTGGTCCAAAACCGGGTGAGAGGCCCACTCGGGTAGCAACGGCTTGGAGAAATTTTGAAAATTCATAACTCTCGATTGGAAAATGGTAAAAAACTGCAGCTGCAGACTTAGTATGACTCTTTTGTTGTGTTGCTTCCTGCTAAATTTGGTTCTAATCCATCGGATAAATTTTGATTAATGAAATGGTAAAGTTTTGAACTTTGAATTTTTTTATTATTTGACAGATGACAGATAGGGCAATACTTTCAATTGTTATGTAGACAGTTTTTCAAGGGCTTCCAAATGAAATATTGCAAGTCGAGTTCCGTGAGATAGAGCTTCTAGCATTTTTTGATAATGACACTTCGGTTTGACAAATGACAGCTAAAAAGTAATCAGCTCATTTGACAGCAATACCCTGTTTGTATACCGAATTTCATGACGATCGGTTAACGGTTCGGCAGCTATCGTGTCAACAATTTTCCTGTATCATCACATAACTTCTGTGACATAACTTTCTCTTCCGAGTGAAGGGGCGGGTCGGGAAAGTAATATTATTACTTATTATAAATCTGTATGTACTAGGTAATATGACTTTCCCTGGAAAACTTCTGAACCAAAGGGTCCCATGTAAAAATAGTCAAATAAATTAGGCCTCTTATCGAGGAATTTGTAAGTTTCGTATTGAAAAAATCACCCCCGGAAAACGCAACGGTGTTCCATTTGAAAATGAGCCTACGCAACGCTCAATGCAATCTACTCTCGATATCAGTCGGAATTTTTCGAGAAAAGTTGATTTCCGAGCAGGAAATGTCGCTCGAGGTGGGTCCGCCACCAAACGCTGCAATTCTTGGCCAAACAGCCTAAGTGGCAGCGACCAGGGAAAAGCTTGAAAATTCGTAGTGCCCGACTGGGAGATGATGGATAACTATACAACTACAGACTTGATTTAGTTTCTTCGTGATGTCGCTTTCTGCTGAATGTGGTTCGAATCCATCGGGTAATTTTTGAGTTTTGAAATGTCAAAGTTTTAAACTTAATCATTTTTCAATTTTTGGCAAATGAAAGCTGGAGAAATGCTCCAACTGTTTTGAGTACAGTTTTTCCAGGGCTTTCAAATGACATATGCAAGTTAAGTAGTAGATACAGCTTCTGTCATTTTTCAACAATTAGACTTTGTTTGATAGAATTGCTAGATGTGATGAATTTCATCATTTTAGTTTGATCAGCTTTAGAGGGCTGCAGCTCCATTATGAAGCATTTTTCGAGCCATGTTTGTAGGAACTTTTTTTTGTTATTCTTATCGGAGAATCTATTGCTGAAGTTTGACAGGCTAATTCAGGGACACTCTTTATAAGAACTTACATGTCTACTGGCTACTCTTTCTCAGCCAGTCCAGTCTCTCCAAATGAAAATTCTGTTTTCAAAGCCAACTCCAAATGAAAATTTGGTCGATTGCACGGTACTTCAGGGAAAAACTATTTAGTACAATAACAGCGAATTGAATGTAGTTTCCATTTCAGCGCGCATAGAAGGGACATCCACTATGGATCAGATACCTCCTCCAAAGGAGGTAAAAATACTAGAAACCGCCGAAGACATCCAAGAGCGGCGTCAACAGGTCCTCTCCCGTTACGACAATTTCAAAGCCGACGCACGAGCAAAACGAGAAAAACTTGAAGACTCCCGTCGCTTCCAGTACTTCAAACGCGACGCCGATGAACTTGAATCATGGATTCTCGAAAAACTGCAAGCCGCGTCCGACGAGAGCTACAAAGATCCTACCAACCTGCAGGTAAGATCGTCTTTGCAGTCCTTGTCGATTCTTTTTTATCAACTCTTCACTCCCATTTTTACAGGCAAAAATCCAGAAACATCAAGCATTCGAAGCAGAAGTGGCAGCTCACAGCAATGCCATCGTGGTTCTGGACAATACAGGCCGCGAAATGATCAATCAGAATCATTACGAATCCGAAACCATCCGCAGACGTCTCGAGGAATTGCATCGCCTCTGGGAGCAACTTCTTTCCAAGCTGGCCGAGAAAGGAATGAAGCTGCAACAAGCTTTGGTTCTGGTACAGTTCATTCGTCACTGCGACGAAGTCATGTTCTGGATTAACGACAAAAGCACGTTCCTTTCCACCGAAGAATTCGGTCATGACTTGGAGCACGTCGAAGTGTTACAACGCAAATTCGACGAGTTCCAGAAAGATATGGCCTCGCAAGAGTACCGAGTCACGGAAGTGAACGATTTGGCCGATAAGCTGCTCCAAGACGGCCATCCTGAACGCGACACCATCATCGCCAGAAAAGGCGAGTTGAACAGCGCCTGGCAAAGGCTTAAGCAGATGACCTTGATGCGTCAAGACAAGCTCTACGGCGCTCATGAGATTCAACGATTCAACCGCGATGCCGACGAAACGGTCGCTTGGATAGCCGAAAAAGACGTGGTGCTGTCCTCGGACGACTACGGACGGGACTTGGCCAGCGTCCAGGCTTTGCAGCGAAAACACGAAGGAGTGGAGCGCGACCTGGCGGCTCTCGAAGACAAAGTGTTGACTTTGGGCAAAGAAGCAGACCGCCTGTGCGGCATCCACGGCGACCACGGAGACCAGATCCGCTCCAAACGAGACGAAATCGAAGATTACTGGCAAAGTCTCACCACCAAAGCCAAAGAACGCCGCGAAAAACTGGAAGAGTCCTACGCCCTTCACAGATTCCTCTCCGATTTCAGAGATCTCGTCTCTTGGATCAACGACATGAAAGCCATAATCTCCGCCGATGAACTGGCAAAAGACGTCGCGGGAGCCGAAGCTCTTTTAGAAAGACACCAAGAGCACAAAGGTGAAATCGACGCTCGCGAGGATAGCTTTTCCACGACGACCGAAGCCGGACAGCAGCTTTTGGAAAAGGGGCATTATGCCAGCGACGAAGTAAAGGAAAAGCTGTCCACTTTGGTTTCTGATAAGAACTCATTGCTGGCGCTTTGGGAGGAAAGGAGGATTTTGTACGAGCAGTGCATGGATTTGCAGCTTTTTTATCGCGATACCGAGCAAGCCGATACTTGGATGGCCAAGCAGGAGGCGTTTTTGGCCAATGAAGACCTGGGCGACTCGCTTGATTCCGTCGAGGCTTTGATCAAGAAACATGAAGATTTTGAAAAGTCTTTAGCCGCTCAGGAGGAGAAGATCAAGGCTTTGGACGAATTCGCTACCAAGCTTATTGATGGGGAACATTACGCTGCCGATGATGTTGCGCAAAGAAGGGCCATGGTAAGTTGAAAATCAAGCATTTGTGCAAGTAATCGTTCCATTTTTGTCGGCCTTCGAGGTTTTTAGCTTAAAAGCTCATTCCATGCCATTATTGACTATATGATATGTTTCGGGAAAATAAATTCAAAACCTTCAAAAGCAATGGGTATTTTATAATAGAAACACAGGAGACAAATTTTATTGACATTTGCAAATAGAAAATCTAAATATATGGTTTCCATAATATGGATTGTTCATATAAAAACTTGTAGAAATTCAAGATGAATTCCAAATAAGTTCAAACTCTTATGTTTTCATATAACAACTTATAGAAATTCAATGATGAATATAGCACTTTTTCCACAGAATATTTTCTCCCTCGATGCTGTGCAAGACGACGTTGACTGCATTGAAGAGAATTGAAAGGTCAAGAATATTAAATTGGACACTCACGAGAATTTTAGGAAGTGGGGGGTGGGGTTGAAATTTTGAGAAATATTTTTTCAGGAAGAGAATTCAATTCTCTTTAATTTGATGTATCGCAAAGTAGGTAGTGTCATTTGAAATTTCAAAGTGGGGCTGGGTGGGGGCGAGGGGGCATGAAGATAGAAATTTGCCAATGTATGTTTCAGATGTCTCTGATATACCTGGTACCTTGATATAAAAATCGACCTGTTCTTGCTCGAAGACATCTTCACTAGGAATCGGGAGTTATTCCAAGTGGATAGTTTTCAAATGATCACCCGGTATATCATATAAACTACGCACAAATGAATACGTTCATTCGTTCCAAAAAAATTTGCCTTTTTTCAATTTGATGTAAATTTGGATTACTACAATAAATTTGCATTCTGTTTGAAGTGTCCGTTGACTTCATCCTTTGGCTATCAGTCCATGGTTTTGCAAGACACTAGATAATTCACATACATTTTGTACAGGGTGTTCAATAAGGCAGTGCAAAATTTCTGAATCGTCAAGAAGCTCTCTTTCAAAAAAGAATTTTCTTACCTGGAATTTTTACCACAAAGAAGACGAAGTAGGCCTTGAAATACAGGGTGGTGTTTGAATTATCTGTTTATTTCCTTTATTTACAGGGTGAGCACAAAAAAATCATCTTTTTGGTTTTGCATGGACAACTTTTTTCGTCGTTGACCGATTTTAAAAATTAATAACTCATATTGAAAATCAAGTGTTCAATAAAAGTTGGTCCAAATCTTAAACGTCGTCTACAGCTCGTTTGGGAGAAGGATTAGCTAAAAGTCACTTTTCTTTCGAAGGAATCATTTATTCTGAATACATTGAAGTTTTTCTAGCCAGCCAAAAATTGTGGGTGAAGGAATCCAATTACAGCTGCATGTTCAAAAAGGAGAAACAGCTCCTTGGCCACCTTAAATTGGTCGTAACCAAGACTACAAAAATCAGAACAATGAGTAATGAACAAACCAGTTTAGGTAATTCATTGTTTCTATTTTTCGTTGTGTTGGTCACGACCAATTTCAGGTGAACAAAGGACTGTTTCTCTTCCTTGAACATGCAGTTGTAAATGAATTCCTCCACCCACACAATTCTTGGCTAGGACAAGAACAAAGACCATAATGTATCCAGAATAAATTATTTATTCGAAAGAAACGTGGCTATTAGCAAATCCTTTTTCTAAACGGGCTGTCGACGGCGTTTTGAATTTGGGTCACATTTCATTGGACCCTTGGTTCTGAATCTTTATCTTGAGTCAATTTTGATCCTTGGGTCTTTTCACCTATAGTTTTGGCTTCAATATGAGCCGCAAATTTTTAAAATCGGTCAACGAGGAAAAAAGTTATCCATGCAAACCAAAAAGATGATTTTTGTGTGCTCACCCTGTAAATAAAGGAGATAAGCAGATAATCCAAGCACCACCCTGTACTTTAAGGCCTACCTCGTCTTCTTTGTGGTGAAAATTCAAGAGAAAAAAATTCTTTTTCGAACGGGAGCTTCATGACGATTCATAAATTTTGCACTGTTTTATTGAACACCCTGTACAAAATTTATGTGAATTATTATCTAGTGTCTTGCAAAACCACGGACTGATAGCCAAAGAATCAAGTCAACAGACACTTCAAACATAATGCAAATTCATTGTAGTTATCCAAATTTACATCAAATTGAAAAGGGGCAAATTTTTTTGGAACGACGTATTGATTTGTGCGTAGTTTAGATTGATGAAAATAATTATATTTGGTATTTTGATAATTATCATTCTTCAACTTAATATATTGTTATATTGATAAATTTTTGAAGTTTTGAAGAAACATTTTTGATTGAATTTGAATAATATGTTCCTTGTAGCTTCTCGAACGCCGTTCTGCCCTAAAAGAGCAGTCCGCCATCAGACGCACCCTCCTGGACGACGCCTACAAGCTGCAGCAATTCGAACGCGACTGTGACGAAACCAAAGGTTGGATAAACGAAAAGCTGAAATTCGCTACTGATGAGAGCTACTTGGACCCGACCAACCTGGGCGGCAAAGTCCAGAAGCACCAGAACTTCGAACAAGAGCTCAATGCCAATAAAATTCGAATGGAAGACATCACCTCCACTGGCCAAGAGCTCATCAACAGCAACCATTATGCAGCTTGTATGTTCACATTTTCTCTGCTTGAATGTTTTTAATTTTTACATACCGAAATTTCTTCTAGCGAGAATCCAGTCACGCATGGAAGACATCGTCAATCTCTGGGAAACTCTAGTCCAATCCACCGACAAGAAGAGTTCCAAGCTGCAAGAAGCCAGTCAACAACAGCAATTTAACCGCACCATCGAGGATGTCGAACTCTGGCTGTCGGAGATCGAAGGACAGCTCATGTCTGAAGACTACGGCAAGGACCTGACCTCTGTGCAGAATTTGCAGAAGAAGCACGCCTTGCTCGAAGCGGACGTCGTGGCCCACCAAGATAGGATCGAAGGCATCTCTGCCGCCGCCAACCAGTTCGTCGAGCGCGGTCATTTCGATTCCGAAAACATCGCGCACAAGCAGAAAGTGCTAACCGACAGATACACGGCTCTGCAGACCCCGATGGCTATCAGGAAGCAGCGATTGTTGGACTCGCTTCAAGTCCAGCAACTCTTCAGGGACATTGAAGACGAAGAAGCTTGGATCCGCGAGAAGGAGCCGATCGCCGCCGGTACCACTCGAGGACGCGATTTAATCGGCGTTCAGAACTTGATCAAGAAGCACCAGGCTGTGCTCGCGGAAATCAACAACCACGACGGCAGAATCAGCACCGTAATCGATGTCGGCAAGCAGATGATGGAGGACGAGCATTTCGCCAGCGACGAAATTCGCAACCGTGTAGGCGCCCTCAACGACCACTGGGTCAATCTGAAAGACAAGGCCAACCAGCGGAAACAGGACTTGGAGGATTCGCTTCAGGCCCATCAGTACTATGCCGATGCCAATGAGGCCGAATCGTGGATAAAGGAAAAGGAACCGATTGTCAGCAGCACTGACTATGGGAAAGATGAAGACTCCTCCGAAGCTCTGTTGAAGAAGCACGAAGCGCTCATGAGCGATTTGACGGCTTTTGGGAATACCATCGAAGCTTTGAAGGAACAAGCACGTAATTGCAGGGTAAATATTTGCCGTCGAGCATCAAGTCACCAGCTAGACAGGGTGTCCTTGATTTGTGTTTCAATAAATTGTAAATTAGACATTTTACCACAATCTCACTTTGCCTCACCTCATTGGGGGGAAGAAGAAGCAAAAAATCGCTAAGGAGCGAGAGACACTACTACCAATTGAAGTGAGAATATCTGAGATTGATGGCAAAAAGAATGGTACTTTTGTCTCTGGCTACTTGTATTATGCGTTCAGATTTTATTTTCAACAAAGCAGGCGAGCCTAGTGTGACAGAATCCGCCCTGTAAGAGCGCTGTCAGTGGAATGCCACTGCCTCTGCTTAGATTACGCATTATTTTCTAGGTTTATCGCTTTACTTCAAAATCCACAACAAGTTGCAAGTTCATTTTTGATTTATTAAATGTCAGTATTGATGGTTGTACCTTTATTCTATTATTGATATCCACTGTCAATATTCATTTTGAAAAATTATATTTGTTGTGCTTTTGTGGATCAGCCAGCATTAGACTAGCTTCCTTCCGATCGCTGGGTGTTAAGATCAAGTCAGACCAAGTCTGATCATGAAATTACATGCAAGCATCGACTGTGTTTTGCAAAAGAAAGAGGGTAACTGATATTTTTCGCGAAAATGCATCAAATACATTTCTATACTGTTTGAGCCACTTTACATCAACTATAAAAAAGTGGTGGGTACATACTTGCATGTCTTTAGATGTCAGAGACAGCAGAGTGTGCTAATTGATTTCATTTTCATGAGTATAATAATTGGTGAAAAAAGTCATTTTCGCCGCGTTACCTCAAATCGCGGGCATCTGTCCCTGAGAGTTTTGAAGCGGGTGATACTTAATTACGATGAAGCCGTAGCTTTGCGGTCATTTTCAAAAATTCGCAATTATTGACCCGTGGGTCGTATCGAAGTGGAGTTTTTGAAAGAAAGTTCAAATTCTTCTCAAAATATAACCCCGGATGTGTGCCATTATTTTCTTAAGAATGGGTACTTGTTCGCATGTCATAACTTCCGCGCTGTACTAAATTTTTATGATTGTAATTGTTTATCGTTATTGCGGCAAGATATTTAAAACCTCAGTTTTGTGCAAACACAGTCAACATGTTATGATAGTGTCCACTTTAGTAAGGTCTGGTCACTTGAATTCGATCAAAAGACGTAACTACTAACGCTGTCATTTTGAAAAAGTTCAAATTGGAGTCTGCCAGAGGATGGTGTTTTTTCTGTACCTGACGTACAGTTACGAGCTCATGAATGGAACCACTTTGACATTGACATTGTTTTTCTTCTTCAATTTTGAGCCGATATTCTCTGATTTTTCCACTCGAACTTTACCACAGCACAAAATAGACGTTCTCTTCTATGGCTAGCTAAGTTCCTATGAGGAGATTAGTTCACAATCGGTCAGATAATCGGATTACTGTTTGGTGCTCGCGGTGCCATTCCTTCTTTTGGACAAATCCTATTTGTATGTATATTGTACACTAAGGGTCGCTAATAAACTATTGAACTATATTGAACTATTCTATAAGTTTGGAATTCCTGCAGCAATATCACGTTTCAAAAGAAACATTCGACAACATAATTGACTCTATATTGAAAAATTCCCTCCATATTTTTCATAATCATATATACGGACTTGAACATTTATTTTATTTCTATTTTCGTTATTTATTCTTACGTAACCATTTTTTTTAATTCATCTACTCATATTGTATTGTTAAATTAACTGTTATACTGGACTATTGGTCATCTGTAATTTACACACAGTTTTTTGTTTATAAAGTTGTATAGGTATATAAAATAAGAATGACAGTAGGTGTTTTCATGAGTATTTTGTGTTTCTGTGGGCATGCGCAAGATTTGACAGTTCGGGTCGGCTAGCACCAGAGGTGTAGAGTGGGGAGAATGATTTACAGAGCTGTGCGAGTCTGGCAAGCACGTGAAGGTCGAATTTTTGCCGACCGGCAAGGAACGTTAGCATGCGCTCTAGACCTGATGAAAACTACTATTAATGTCAAGTGCTTCCATTTATGAGATCGTAACTGTACCTACTGTTGAAGTCAAAGAAAGTGAACGCCCCAATTTTGGTTTGTGTGAGTGGCAGCTGTCAAAATATAAAAAATAAATTCAGAGACACCCTGTATTTATGCTTTTCGTTTTTGAACTAGAACATTCGAGGTCGCTTATTACTTTAAAGCAAAATAAAAACAATGTACTTGAATTTAATTTATTTGAAATAGAGCCAAGGTGTTTTGGCGCGAAATGCAGTTCATAAATAGCCGCTCAAAGAGAGCTGGGGTACCATTTGCAATTAAAAAGTGGTTGGAAAACTTAAAAACTTTTACAATTACAATGACAATTTTAATCAGATGTGAGTAATAGAATTCAGGTTATTTATTTGCGTGAGTATTGTTTCGCGGTACTTCACACACCTACACCTTGTCAAAATCCATTCAAATCGAGAACCATTATAAGTCCATGGCGACATTTTTAATACCATAGCAAATTTCCTAAATTGCGAATTTTTACAGCAACAAGAACCGCCAGTGGTCGACGTAACTGGAAGAGAAACGGTCCAGGCTTTGTATGATTACACTGAAAAATCTGCGCGTGAAGTTTCTATGAAAAAGGGCGATTTGCTCCATCTGTTGAACTCCAGCAACAAGGATTGGTGGAAGGTCGAAATCCACGACCGTCAAGGCTTCGTACCGGCGGCTTACGTCAAGAAAGTCGACGCCGGTCTCACCGCTTCCCAACAAAATTTAGTGGACAGCAATTCGATTTCGGCCAGACAAAACCAAATCAATACCCAGTACGACCGTCTGTTGGCTTTGGCCAGAGAACGCCAAAACAAGTTGAGCGAAACCGTCAAGGCTTACGTGCTGGTGAGAGAAGCGGCCGAGCTAGCTTCATGGATCAGAGACAAAGAAATGCATGCTCAAGTCCAAGATGTCGGTGAAGATTTGGAGCAAGTCGAAGTGCTCCAGAAGAAATTCGATGATTTCCAGACCGATTTGAAGGCGAACGAAGTGCGTTTGGCTGAAATGAACGAAATTGCTATGCAGCTAGTTTCGCTGGGACAGACCGAAGCGGCGCTCAAAATTCAGACCCAGATGGAAGATCTGAACACAAAATGGACGTCGCTGCAGCAGCTCACTTCTGAAAGGGCCAGCCAGCTGGGCTCGGCGCACGAAGTGCAGAGATTCCACAGAGACGTTGACGAAACCAAAGATTGGATGCAAGAGAAAGACGAGGCGTTGAACAATGATGATTTGGGCAAGGATTTGAGGAGCGTCCAGGCACTACAGAGGAAACACGAGGGACTGGAACGTGATTTGGCTGCTTTAGGAGACAAGGTTGGTTTCCAATATTTTTTTTATCGATCTAGGCTAATTAATAATCATATTTAGATAAAGCAGCTTGATGAAATCGCTAACCGTTTGGTACAAACGCATCCCGAGAGTGCAGAACAAACGCTGCTTAAACAACAGGAGATCACTGAATTGTGGACTCAGCTGACAGCTAAAGCCAACAGCCGCAAGGAGAAGCTGTTGGATTCGTATGATTTGCAGAGGTTCCTCAATGATCACAGAGATTTGTTGGCTTGGATCAACTCAATGTTGGGACTCGTCAGTTCGGAAGAACTGGCCAATGACGTCACTGGAGCTGAAGCACTTATTGAGCGCCATCAGGTAGGTTCTTGAAATTGGTGTCTTTTTGTTGAAACCCTGCGTCTCACAGAAGTTCGTTACATCTTCTTTTTGTTATGATAGTAGTTCTTACGTTTTTGTTTTCGTCAAAATAAAAGTTTGGAGAAGTGTAATCTTTCTTCCCGTGAGCTTTTGATCGCCATGGTAATGGCCCCAAAACTAGTCTGCACAACTCCACATCACTGACGTTATTTTTTATCTGGTTCCCTTTTTCTAATCAGGGTCCGTATTTTTGAAACGTAAAATTATTTCCCATAATATGAAAATGGTGATAGGGTTATTATAGCAGCAGCCTAAAGCAAGAGCGAAAACAGGCGGTTGCCATAGCAATCCCATGTGAATTCATTTCGCCGGTTTCAAAAATACGGGCCCAGACCAAAATAAACTCGTTGAATTGTCTATACTCTGGATTCAGAATAGTTGAGAGTGTGACTCATACTTGAGCATTTGGAGCGTTGCGGCGAGGAACGTGGGAAGGAGGCGAAAATCATGGGCTTGTCGTGAAGAGGGGGCAAAAATTCAGAAATTCGAAAAAATGACTTCATTTCCTCGTACACATTGCAGCAATTTCTTGTTCTCGGCGCGTTTAAAATTTGTGTTTCGGTGCTGGAGGCAAATTTGCTTTATTACGGGCGGGCAAGAGTTCGATTTCAAATATTTTCGAGAAGAAAACGCCTCATACTACTCAAATATCGACTGACATTAATATCCATTTACAATCATTTTTCCTGTTTTATACATTTCATATGCTTTTAGCTCATTTACTTTTAACTTTTTTTGGCCCGACGAAGATGTAAATCACGTCGAAACGTTGCCAGAAAAGACCATTGATTCGTCCGAAACCTCAAGATTTTTCTTCTAGATTAACAGTAGGTACCTAATGGTCGTTATCAAAACAAATCGGACTATTCACAATATTTTTATTTAGGCTAAGTCATTCTGGAGATGCTACTTACTCCTAAGATTGCTGCAAACAGATATTACTTACACTCTGGACACACTAGAAAGCTTAATGGTCATCAACAGATCTTCATTTAACTTCCTTTGCTGTCTCGACAAACATGATGATTAAGCACGAAACGTAGTTAAGTTTCCCTTGCTGTCACCAAGGAAACAAGGCAGCAAGGCAAGTTAAATGAGGATATATCGTTGATGATCACCAAGCTTTCTAGGTAGTATGTCCAAGGTTACAGTGTTGATTATCGTGTTAATTATCAGTCGATCTTGGTCGTGAATGTCGTGATGTTTAAGGTTTTTTTTTTTTGGAATTAACCTGAACCGAAAGCTTTTTGAAAGCTATTATATTACCCTAGAGCCGCCCTCTGACACCCACCCCGAATCTTGGACGAAGTCAATTTCAGTTTTCAGTTATCTTTCTTGAACACAAGCTCATTGCGAAAATACTTTTTTAAATTACGACTAGGTATACAAAACAAATCCAAACAAATCTGATTGGTTATTTGCATTGGTTTTCTAGAGCTACAGAGCTGAAATAGACGCACGTTATGGAGCAATCCAGGTATAAACTACTGCGTCGGTGTTTTCAAAATAACTGCCTATTGTATTCGTGGCTTAAAGAGTGGCGACTAATTCCACACGCTTTAGTTATCGTCGTGCACCTTTTTTTATTCGCATTCAGAATTTCAATACAGTTCTCTCCTGTAGGAACATCGCACAGAAATCGATGCCCGCGCTGGAACTTTCCACGCTTTGGAACAATTCGGCCAGCAACTTCTCAACTCCAACCACTATGCCAGCCCCGAAATTCAAGAGAAACTGGAACAGTTGAACCAGGCTCGCGAAGAGCTTGAAAAAGCTTGGATCGGCCGCAGAGTGCAGTTGGATCAGAACTTGGATTTGAACTTGTTCTACAGAGATTGCGAACAGGCCGAAAACTGGATGTCCGACCGCGAAGCTTTCCTGGCTTCCGACGAAGTCGATTCAAACAGCGACAACGTCGAGGCTCTGATCAAGAAGCACGAAGATTTCGACAAGGCGATCAACGCGCACGAAGAAAAGATCGCTGCTTTAGAAAGCCTGGCGAACCAGCTGATCGCCAACGAGCACTATGCTTCTGAGCCAATCGACAGCAAGCGCAAGCAAGTTTTGGATCGATGGCGCCACTTGAAGGATGCCTTGATCGAGAAGCGTTCGAAACTGGGCGAGAGTCAGACGTTGCAGCAGTTCTCGCGCGATGCCGACGAAATCGAAAATTGGATCGCCGAAAAGCTACAACTGGCCACGGAAGAAAGCTACAAGGACCCAGCCAATATCCAGTCCAAGCACCAGAAGCATCAAGCTTTCGAAGCGGAACTGGCCGCCAATGCCGATAGAATTCAGTCTGTTTTGGCCAATGGATCTAACTTGATTGACAAACGCCAGTGCGCCGGTTCGGAGGAGGCCGTCCGCAAACGTCTTGAATCAATTGCCGACCAATGGGAGTTCCTGACACAAAAGACCACCGAGAAATCCATGAAGTTGAAAGAGGCCAACAAGCAGCGCACATACATCGCCGCCGTCAAAGATCTCGACTTCTGGCTGGGTGAAGTTGAAAGTCTGTTGACCAGTGAAGATGCAGGAAAAGATTTGGCTTCTGTGCAGAACTTGATGAAGAAACACCAGCTGGTCGAAGCTGACATCCAGGCGCATGAGGATAGAATCAAAGGTTTGTTTTGTTGTTCACTACTTCTCACGTCGTTTTCTTGCTTTCTTCTCCTTCCTTCAACCAAATTCAAAACAATCTTTTCTTTATAGACATGAACGACCAAGCCGATTCGTTGATCGACAGCGGCCAGTTCGACACTGCTTCGATTCAAGAGAAGCGGCAGTCCATCAACGAGCGTTATGAACGCATTAAGAACTTGGCCGCACACAGGCAAGCTCGTTTGAACGAAGCGAACACTTTGCATCAGTTCTTCAGGGACATTGCCGATGAGGAGTCGTGGATCAAGTAAGCTGCTGCATTTTATTTTTATAGTTTTGTCACCGCCAGTTTAGGGTGAGTGAACTTGGTTCAGGTCTTGTTTCCTGTGGTAGATACAGTATGATATCTAGGTTTTGGCCCGCGGATTTCGGAAAGGGTCTGACCAAAGAGGTGTGATATTTGGGCGATGCTATGGAAAATGGCTGAGAACGCCGTAAAAACCGCGGTCCCAAACCATCTTGTGTGTCCAATCAGTGTACTGCCGTTGTTGATTCTATTTTCCCTACCTACCCCAATGGATTTCTCCGAGGGATTTCCTCAACAGTGAGATTGTATACTTAACATAAACAGTTGAAGACTTTACTGCTGCTGCTAATGGTCGAGGAACGTGAACGAAAAAACGCTACTTATGGCGCTAATTATGGAAATATGAAATATGGTTGTGTCTCACAGGAAGCTTTCTCATTGAATTCTGAAATGAACGTGAACCTTTTTGAAAACCTGTACAGGGTGTTGACGCGAGAAGGACCCCCCCCCCCTCCCCATAAAAAACTTTCCCTTGATGATAATTCAAAAAAGAAAAACTTAAACAATTTTTTCCGTAGTTTCTGAAAATGTCAAGTATAATTTTCCAGTTCATGTCATATACAGGGTGTCGCAAATTTTTTTGCCACTTTTTGAAACACCTGTGCATCATCAAAATCGATGCACATTGTTATCCTGATTACAAATATGCATAACACTTCCAAATTTCTCTCTGGTGAAAAATGATAAATGTAGGACCTTGAGGACTTTTTTCCAGGTCATTTAATCTCTACACTACAGGTTTTTTTAGTGAAAGTTCTCAAAAATCATATTTCCGTGGATAATTTCTTATTCAATTTTCCAACCTATACATTTTCATATTTCTTTCATCGAGTTTAGGATGTTTGTAAGTTTTTTGAAAGAACCATTTTATTGGGGAGTTTGCGTACCCACGTACGTACGACGTAACGTAACTTTCAACGTGAAAATTGGCGAGTTTGTTATCTGCAGTTCATTAGTTACAGGGGAGTTTTCACGTTCTACGTTGCGTTACGTCTCACGTTCAATGACATCGCAAACTCCCTATCAACTGGATTATCACTCATCTTTGAACGTTTTTTCTTTATCTCTCACCGGCCTGTCATCCTTTCCAGACACCCACGGCGCATGTTTTTCTATCTCCCTAATTTTTTTCAATTCTGGTTGCCGGAACGGTAGGACTGCCAGACGGTAGGTAACTTTGGTCTTTCTTATTCAGTTTTTCATTTTCTACATCTCCATATTTTTTTCATCAAGTTATTACCCTCTGCCCTTCCGGCGTAGGGCCAAGAGAGCAGTTCCTCTCAGGAGGGCTATGCTCAGGGCAACGCCGGCAGCCAAAAAGCCCTACAAAATCAAAGTCGTGCTATGGTTGGCGTTTTCTTCAAGACTGTACTGGGAATGCGGACGGTAGAGAGAGTCAAACAAGACTTGCTCCGGCGGATCGGGGTGAATTCAACTTGCCTAGGACTGCAACCTAGTTACAAATGATGATGGCAGAAGGCCCTTACAAACTACGTGATATGGAAATGAAACATAAACAAAGTGTACGTCACCGAGGTCCTTTTTGAGATGGAAAATCTGCTCGGTGTGGCTGTTGTATTCCTCCAGGATCGCCGGCGGCCGGGTCCCGCCCCTGCCATAGCGAAGTGGCATCCAGGTGGCCCCAAAATTATGTAGCTCAATTTTGCGCCACCGCTGGTGTTGCACCTGGCGACTTAAGGCCGTGCAGCGGACACTGGAGTGAAGAAGGCAGGAGAGGGCCCCCAACCGACGTCCTGGAACAACACAACATACCGACAGATTATTAGGCCTCGACAAAAATGTAAAATAGAAATAACAATAAATTTACCTCGAGGTCAACGACCTCGATCAGCTGTGAGCACACAGACGTAGATAAACTTTTGCGGCAGACACCGCCGAGATAAAATGCTGAAGGCACAGAATATAAACAAAACCTAGTCGGAGGCAGCCGGCCGTCTGGATAGGGTCAACACTTAACAACGGGAATTTTACGATTTTAGCAAAATAAGTAAATTACAAAGATAGCGAAAGAATAGGTGAGGCCGACTTGTGACGCGCAAGGTACACCGGAGATAATTACTCAACTTTGTGCGGCGTTCTCGTGGAAAATGTGGGATCGCCACTGCCGATAGCCTGAACACTGCAACTCGACGTCGGACGCTGGTGGGGTCCACGGCCGGTAGCGCAGAATTTGAAAATGGCTAGTCGATCTACGTAGCAAAACCTCAGAATTTCCTGCCATGCAGCTGGTAACTTACAGACATAGACAAGACACCCTTCAGTTTACTGTTAAGCTCCGTCAAGTCGTAAAACAAGCGTTTTTCTTACAGGGAAAAGAAGTTGCTGGTGGGTTCTGACGATTACGGCCGCGACTTGACTGGCGTCCAGAACTTGAAGAAGAAACACAAGCGCCTCGAAGCCGAACTCGGCTCGCACGAGCCGGCCATTCAGGCCGTGCAAGAGGCCGGCGAGAAACTGATGGACGTCTCCAATCTCGGCGTTCCGGAAATCGAACAGCGCCTCAAGGCTCTAAACTTGGCCTGGGCGGAGCTCAAGCAGCTGGCAGCCACTCGCGGCCAAAAACTCGACGAATCCCTGACCTACCAGCAGTTCCTCGCCAAAGTCGAAGAGGAAGAGGCGTGGATTAGCGAGAAGCAGCAGCTGTTGAGCGTCGAAGACTACGGCGACACCATGGCGGCCGTGCAGGGTCTCCTCAAGAAGCACGACGCTTTCGAAACTGATTTTCAGGCTCACCGCGACAGGTGCAAGGACATCAGCGACGCGGGTCGCAAGCTCGTGGCCGAGGGCAACCATCACACTGACAGCATCAACCAGCGTTGCGACCAGCTGCAGATCAAGCTGGACCACCTGGCCGCCCTCGCCGGCCGCCGCAAGTCCAAGCTCATCGACAACTCCGCCTACTTACAGTTCATGTGGAAGGCGGACGTGGTCGAGAGCTGGATCGCCGACAAGGAGACGCACGTGAAGAGCGAAGAATTTGGACGTGATCTCTCCTCCGTGCAGACCCTGCTTACCAAACAGGAAACTTTCGATGCCGGTCTGACGGCCTTTGAGCATGAAGGAATCCAAAACATCACCGCTCTGAAGGATCAATTGATTTCGTCCAATCACGATCAGAGTCCCGCCATCCTGCAGCGACACGCAGACGTCATCAACAGATGGCAGAAGCTGCTGACCGACTCCAACGCTCGCAAGCAGCGGTTGCTTCACATGCAGGAGCAGTTCCGCCAGATCGAAGAGCTTTTCCTGACGTTCGCGAAGAGAGCTTCGGCTTTCAATTCTTGGTTTGAAAACGCGGAAGAAGACTTGACGGATCCGGTGAGATGTAATTCGATCGAGGAGATCAGGGCGCTTCGAGACGCACATGCCCAATTCCAGGTAAGAAACCCTGGATGGAAAGTTATGTATTTGAAAAATAACAATAGTCTAAATCAGATTCATTCTGTTTGTAAATTGTTTGCTAGCAATCTTGCTAAGGAATAAGTTGCCATGGTAAGAGGCCTTTTCAACGATTGTAGCCACAGCACATTCTCATTAACAAGATTGCTAGGTAATAATTGACGAACAGGATAAGACTGATTGCGGGGATTGATCCAATGAAAGTAAGGTAATTAAGAAAACCAAAATGATTCACAGGCATCACTCTCGAGTGCCCAAGCTGATTTTGAAGCTCTGGCAGCTCTGGATCAACAAATCAAGAGTTTCAACGTCGGTCCAAATCCGTACACCTGGTTCAATATGGAAGCTTTGGAGGAAACTTGGCGTAATTTGCAGAAAATTATCGCCGAACGTGACATTGAGCTGAACAAGGAAGCCCAAAGGCAAGAAGAGAATGATAAGTTGCGGAAGGAATACGCCAAGCATGCTAATGCTTTCCACCAGTGGCTGACAGAGACACGGTGAGTTTTTCCTTTCAAACTTTGACCAACATTTCAAAAACAAAAACGTAGATGAAAAATGTTTTATAATTTTTCAGTTACCGAATTCTTGGCTGGGATGGGTAAATAATGAGCCATAATTGTATTTGTATGCATTAACACTATTTGCTCGCATTTTAACAGTTCATATTCTATTCTATAATCATAGGATTTTCGTTAACGGTGTCTTGAATAACCCTAATATGCGATAAAAAAAAATTGACTCCTGAATCAAAGTACTTATGCATCGATTGAAATGATAAGATTGGCTGAATAACTTAATTTTTTGTTTGCTACTTGCTACTAAAATTAACTCAAATGGAAAATTTTGTGACCAAGTGATTTGATCTGTTTGTGAACTTCAAGCACGTTGCAACTAGTAACCATTTAAAATATTGCTGCAAGGAAAACTTGGTATTAACTCAATAATCTTGATTTCTATTTACTTGAACGTGACGTACTTACCTATTAGTGTAGGTACAAAAGTATGCTATGCTTAAATGACGACTAATATCTTGAATCTGGATGAATAGGTACTGTGTTAACTTGTGAAATATATTTTTCTCATGTAGAACTTCCATGATGGAAGGTTCTGGATCACTGGAACAACAGCTAGAAGCCACCAAGCGCAAAGCTGCCGAAGTCCGCGCTCGCAGGTCCGATTTGAAGAAGATTGAGGATCTGGGCGCCATCCTGGAAGAACACCTCATCCTGGACAACCGCTACACAGAACACTCCACCGTAGGACTGGCTCAACAGTGGGACCAGTTGGACCAACTTGGAATGCGCATGCAGCACAATTTGGAACAACAAATCCAAGCCAGGAACCAGTCGGGTCTGTTTTTGCTTTCCTCGATATTTATACATTGTCACTAATAATAAAAGTATTCCAGGCGTGAGCGAGGATGCCCTCAAGGAATTCTCGATGATGTTCAAACATTTCGACAAAGAAAAGTCGGGCAAACTTAACCACCAGGAGTTCAAGAGCTGCTTGCGAGCCCTGGGCTACGACCTGCCCATGGTGGAAGAAGGACAACCGGATCCAGAATTTGATGCAATATTAGACGTGGTCGACCCGAACCGCGACGGTCACGTCTCGCTTCAGGAGTACATGGCTTTCATGATCAGCAAAGAAACTGAAAACGTCCAAAGCTCCGAAGAGATTGAAAAAGCCTTCAGGGCCATCACGGCAGGGGATCGACCTTACGTTACTCAAGAGGAATTGTATGCCGTAAGTAGATTTTTAGCAAAGGCTGGAGGGCGACATGGTAACGCTTTTTTTTTCAGAACCTCACAAAAGAGATGGCCGATTATTGTGTAGCTAGGATGAAGCCTTATGTGGATCCAAAGACGGAGAGGTCAATTTCGGGTGCATTGGATTACATAGAATTCACTCGTACTCTCTTCCAAAATTGAAGTTGCATTTATTATTTTATAACGTAGTTAGGTGACCACGTGGTGTATTCTGTGGAAATTGTTTCAATCATTACATAGAGTTGGATCTTTCCCTTCATTCAGTAATCAAATAATAGAAGAAAATAGATCAGAAGGTGTTGAAAACGCTGTTAATGCGACAATAGTCAAGCTGTTAATGCGACAATAGTCAAGTTCTGGAACATTAGAGCTCCTGAGTTTACACAAAACACAAAATGATTGTTTGCAATTTTTGACAAGCTTTAATTTTTTTTGCTAAATGTTTCTGCAACCTACAAGCGCGGTTTCTTCGTATACACATACACACACAGATTCTATTTAATATATTATAGAAGAATAACTTATGTATTATCATTGTTTCTGAAATATATAATGCTTGCTTATGAAATTCGTTTCTTTTCCAAGGTTGCATTTGATTAGTCATTTCCGGACTAAGCAAGCATGTGTACTTCCCTATGGTTTATGGTTTCGACTTCATTGTCCAGTCCCGTCAATATGCCCACTTTTCGCGAGGCCAATACTGGCTCATAAATTGAGGTAGAGAGATGAATCAAAAAGCAAAAGAATGCTCATTCTATGCTATTGTTTACCATATGATAACTTTCGGGAAAAACTATTTTTTCCAATGCACGCTGCGATGCCATCCAAAGGCCTCCAAAATATCTCGTCTTTCAGCTTAACCTGTAATAAACTTCGCTTCTTTGGGCTACTTTCGTCCTAATTCATTCTAGTCATTCAAAATGTTTTGGAGGTTCAGGTTTGATTTTACCTGCCAATAAGTGTGCACTTATTTCTTGAAGGTTTAATCTCGAAAAAATAGTGAAATCAATTGGCCGGCGAGATCACCCGATCTCACGGTGCCAAATTTCTATCTTAGAGGTTTCCAGAGGTTTCTTGAAAGCGCAAGTCTATGCTGACAACCTCCGCACACTTATAGAACTCAAAATTAATATTCTAACCGAAATTACAGCGAATTATACTGGCTATTTGGGAGAAGAATTCTCACTCCAAAATGCAACGATGCATTAGATCCCACGATGCGCACTTGACCAATGATATTTTTCAAAGTTGAATATAGTTATGGTAATTGTTGACGACCACTACTTCTCGACTTCAGCCACCAACTTTTCACGGTAGGTAGACACCACCACAACATCACGTTCGTCGACCGTAGTTTCCTGGGGAAACCACTATTTCCACTGTAAAATGCCCCTTCTTCCCATTACTTGTCCTACGACGTAAGTACATGCAAGAAGGAGACGTCCTATATAGCTGTTTAAGTGGTTGCCTAACTCTTAGAAAATGCTAGTCGAGAAGTAGTCGTCGTCAACAATTTAAATATACAGGGTGTTTCAGTTTTAACCGATCAAACTTTGGGATGAAATTCTCCTCATCCTTTTGATTCAGAAAAATATAACATATGTGTCTCTCACTCGCTTCCTAAGAAAGATACAGGGTGTCAAAATTGACTTCTTTCGATATTTAAAAATTTATAACTCGAGAACTATCCAACCAAATCAGCTTAAATTTAGCATAGACTGGTTTGTTGGAATCATCTACCCATCTGCCAAATTTCTAACGAATCCAACCAGTGGCGTAGTAGTTATGGGAGGTCATTATTTTGGAAGCATCTGTAGAACCTTGATAAATAATGACCCTCCATAACTCCTACGCCACTGATTGGATTCTTTCAAAATTTGGCAGGTAGGTAGATGAATCCGACAAACCAGCCTATGCTAAATTTCAGCTACTATGGTTGAACGGTTCTCAAGTTACAAAATTTTGAAAACCGAAAAAAATTAACTTTGACACCCTGTATCTTTCTTAGGAAACGAGTGAAAGGCATGTATGTTATATTTTTCTGAATCAGGAGGATGAGGAGAATTTTATCCCAAAGTTTGCTCGAATAAAACTGAAACACCCTGTATAGATAATTTATTGAACAATTATCGCTTTATCATAAAAATTAATGTGCTAAACTCAAGATTTAACTGATTAATGCCTAAAACAAGCGAATCTCTACAGCCTCTACAGCGGTACTTTGGCACCCCCAAGGCGCAAACGCGGGCAAGAAGTTGGCAAGAGGCGCTTCGTTCTCGGCTTCGTTGTGCCGGCGTGCCTGCAACGTTGCCATAGCGGGTGCCAGGGTGACGGTTATGTTCCCGCGACCTATGGGCCTCGCGAAAAATGGTCATACTGACTGGGCAATCCGTTTATTACAAAAGTAACAAGTTTGGCAACACTGCTTGGCCAGTTACAAGAAAGGAGGGGCGGAGGGGTGACGTGATGTATCTATTCGCGAAATCAATGCGCAGAAAGCGAATTTCCACTAGATACCAACCACTTAGGGGGAACGACTTCAGCATTTTATGAAGGTTTTTTCCGCAAGTACGTAGTATGACCTGAAGAAAGGACCCCGCACATTCCTTATGGGATTCGGCTCCCCAGGGGATCTGGCTCAAACTTTGATATGCTGTAGCCATTGTTGAGGTGATCAAACTTTATCATTGTAGTACAGGAAAAATAGTAAAAAAATCGGCAAAACCTCGGAATAAATATGGACGTCATGAAAATTTGATATTCTGTTCAGAATTGAGTGCTCTACAACATATCCAAAATCACCAAAAATCGCACCCGGGGGTTTTGAGTTATTGGAGAGGGGGTGAAAAATTGCAGGTAAAAATGGAGGGGATGGAACCCGTCAATCCATTGGATGCGAATACATTATAGTTCGACGTATCATATCCCCTTGATACCATTTTGGCACAAAAAGTGTCCATCATTGTTGAAGGGGAGTAGTGGGGGGGCGAAGCTCTGCTAGGTGGTCCATTTTGTTTTTCCGGACATGTAGAACCGATCACGACAAGTTTGGTATCTTTTCCGACTAAATTCAATCTTCTGAACTCGTATCCGATGTGTAAATTCGAATGAAAACAAGTTTGAACAAGTTAACTTTGGAAAACTTGTTTTTTCTTTGACAATTTTGACGAATTTTTGTTTTACTGTTGGAAGTGTTCATTTTTAGAAAATTTTCAGGGACCATTAAATTGAAGTGCATTCTCCACAAAAATCATCCACTCGATGTATAATTTTGTTTCTCGAGTTTAAAAAATCGATTTGAACTTGAGCCGGCACGGCGTGTCGTCTACTACTGACCAGAACACAACAGCATGCACCTCTAAATGAAAACACCTCAAACTATTGAAGAAATAACAACTCATCTTTGAAAATTGGAGGATTTGTGCAAAACTGAATTCCCTATAACATGAACAAAATCGCCATAAATCGTAATGCAGGATTTCGAGTTATTCGAGGATGAGGATAACACTTTGACAGGATTCATACTCTATGAACTGTTACCTCTCCACTTAAATAACTCAAAACCCTGCAGTGCGATTCATGGCGATTTTGTTTATGTTATAGGAAATTTAATTCTCCACAGATCCTCCAATTTTCAAAGATGAGTTATTATTTCTTCAATAGTTTGAGGTGTTTTCATTTAAAGGTGCATGCTGTAGTGTTCTGGTCAGTAGTAGACGACGTGCCGCGCCGGCTCAAGTTCAAATCAATTTTTTAAACTCGAGAAACAAAATTAAACATCGAGTGCATGATTTTTGTGGAGAATACACTTCAATTTATTGGCCCCTGAAAATTTTCTGAAAATGAACGCCTCCAACAGTAAAACAAAAATTCGTCAAACTTGCCAAAGAAAAAACAAGTTTTCTCAAGTTAACTTGTCTAAACTTGTTTTCATCCAAATTTACACATCGAATATGAGTTCAGGAGATTGAATTTAGTCGGAAAAGATACCAAACTTGTCGTGATCGGTTCGACATGGCCAGAAAAACAAAATGGACCACCTAGCAGAGCTTCGCCCCCCCACTACTCCCCTTCAACAATGATAGACACTTTTTGTGCCAAAATAGTATCAATGGGATATGATACGTCGAACTATAATGTATTCGCATCCAATGGATTGACGGGTTCCATCCCCTCCATTTTTACCTGCAATTTTTCACCCCCTCTCCAATAACTCAAAACCCCCGGGTGCGATTTTTGGCGATTTTGGATATGTTGTAGAGCACTCAATTCTGAACAAAATATCAAATTTTCAGGACGTCCATATTTTTTCCGAGGTTGAAATCTATCTTTCTTGCACTATTGCGCAAATCCTCTAAACTCAACGGTTCACCCTCTAGAGGGGGTGGAATGCCGGTAGTCACAGAATAACTAATTAATTGCAATTATGGGCTTCAATGAGCAAAAGGTGGATCTATTTTGACGCCACGAGGTGGTTCTAGGATTATACTTGCCATAACTTTGAGCTGGTCAAAATATTTCATAGACCCCTATTTTTAGAACCACCCACTTCGAAAAGTGACTGAAAATTCAAAGTTGAATAACGACCAAAATTAACGGGGAATTTTTCTGAATTTCTGTACGGTATGTTCAAAGTGATGCTGGTCCATTATTTCTTGCGAACCAACCCCTAAAATCAGGCGTTCACCCTCCAATAAATTATGAACTTCTGCTCTGGGCTTCTGGAAATAAATTGTTTCTTGTTAAGTTAAAATGAATTTCTACTATTTTAGCATCATATCTAGGAAAGGGTGATACATGATACATAGTCATCCCTTATGTCTACCCACCCTTTCCCTTATAACACCTATACCCTAGTAGTTTTTCCACAAATGATTAGTTCAACTCATTCAACTAGATAATGTGCAACGAGTGCTTCCACTGCCAATTTGGGAGAAACTATTAGGGTATAGGGCTATAGGGGTAAGGGGTAGACACAAGAGATCAATATGGACCAACTTTTTTCAACACATAACATGTTACAGTCGTAGAAACTCATTTTAACTTATCAAGAAACAATTTATTTCTAATAGGGCAGAGCAGAAGTTGATGATTCAGTGGAGGGTGAACGTCAGATTTTAGGGGTTGATTCGCAAGAAATAATGGATCAGCATCACTTTGAACATACCGTGTCAGAAATTCAAAAAAATTCCCCGTTTATTTTGGTCGTTATTCAACTTTATTTGAATTTTCAGTCATTTTTCGAAATACTAGGGGTGGTTCTAAAAATAGAGGTCTATGAAATATTTTGACCAGCTCAAAGTTATGGCAAGTATAACCCTAGAACCCTCCCGTGGCGTCAAAATAGATCCACCTTTTGCTTATTGAAGCCCATAATTGCAATAAATTAGTTCTGTGACTACCGGCATTCCACCCCCTCTAGAGGGTGAACCGTTGAGTTCAGAGGATTTGCGCAATGATAAAGTTTGATCACCTCAACAAGGGCTACAACATATCGAAGTTTGAGCCAAATCCCCCGGGGAGCCAAATCCCATAAGGAATGTGCGAGGTCCTTTGTAGTGGCAAACTATAGCCGCGGTTTTCACCGAATGCCGTGTGTTCAACAGAGAACCCTGAAATACAAGGGTATTGTTCAATTTTCAAAAAACCACATATATTTTGAAGGGCATGATTGCGTTTATAATTTGATAATTCTTTAGAGAACAAGGCAATCAGAGGTTTATAGCGATTGAAGGTAGGTACATTTAAGTAATTTATTTCTTGTTGAAGTGAATATTTGCATTTTTCTATATCAACACCGGCGTTAATTTTTTTCAAAAAAGAAGATTTTAAAACTGAACTTTGAAGGGCTGTATCTCTTTTAGGAAGCGTTTTGGAAAAAATAAAATTATGCATGTCATCCTATTTTTCGATGGACCATCGAATGGTGAATTATTGCTACTATAACCTGGACCACCTGTATAGTGTATACCTAGGTAAGTATACCTATGTAAGTATATTTTTTTATTATGAGAATGCTGCAATTTTTTTTTCAATCTGCAAGTTTCAACCACAGTTCCAACTTTTCACCCGAATGGACACGTCGAATAAAGGTTTTCATATCACAACGGATATTTTTGCTTCTCTTTGACGTTTCTTCTTTTTTTTTAAGCATATAAACCATCAACCGCCCTACCTATACCTATCGACCTTTGCATGCTAGATTCAGTTCTGCGGAACATAAGTAGATTAAATGGTCGTAAGACCGTTACCTACAAGGTTTCGTCATGCATTAAGAGGAAACTTGAGAGTTGGGCAAACTTCGAAGTAATAAAATTGAAGGCGCTTCTCAATCTTAGACCATGCATACTCGCGTTCTCGATGCTGCAAAGACGACGAGTTCACAGGAAGATGAATTTCATCATTATTCCGAGGTCAGGGCCGTCTTAAGCGGGCGTGCAACTCGTGCATGGCACAAGGGCGGCCAGATCCAGGGGGCGGCATTTCGAGGCAGAAATGCTTTTTTTTCTATTTTTTTGCTTTTTATATTTCACCTCCGCGGCCGCCCCTGAACATTTTGAAATTTTCGTTTGTTTTTCATGGTTTACGCCTGCGCTGCGGCCCGGCCGCCCCTGAACATTTTTTTCAAACGGTATGATGGATACCTACCTTTAAAACACGTAAATATTAAATCAGATTTTGCAAGATCCTTGCTAAATTCTTGATTTCTACCAAAGGGCGGTGGAATCGTAATCGATTGGTAAGTACAGTACCTAAAAGCAGTTCGGTATCCAAGTGTAGTTATTGTTTATTCCTAATAGACACGAGAAGTCAGGCGTCTTATTTTGACGTTAATTTATCTTATTGGCGAACGGTTCGGTAGGTAAGTTAACTTTCGTTTATTTGTTTATTATAATATCGTTACTGACTACCTACCTACTTAATAGAAAATTGGTTCAAAATGCGAAAATTGCAATTCCAGTCGCTGTTTGTGTTATTTTCATGAAATAAAATTTAAATTAAAGAAGATGTACCTATATACAAAATTTAGGCATTAAAAAAATGGAGAAATGGGCGGCCTAACAGTTTTTGCACGAGGGCGGCCAAATGTCTAGAGACGGCCCTGCCGAGGTATAGATACAGATGGGCGCCACATGGGTTTCGTGGATTACGCAAAAATGTAAATCTCCCGTGAAATTAGGACATTCATGCAAGCACAAAATATACCTAGTCTTAGAGGTGTGCTTAAAGTCAAGAAGTACCTATTTGTCTTGGTAAGCTCCATGGAACGAGACCGACTAAACTGGCCTCGCCTTCAACCCTCGAAGAGGACTCAACTTCCGTTTACATGGTGCTCTCTTTATCCAAACCAAGCGTATTTATAGCAATAAAATATTGAAGATTTGACAACCAATGCATTTCTCTTGCCTTTGGCTCGTCGCCAACCGCGTGCGTGTAGTATACACATTCGTTATATTTCCCGAAATAACTGCGGGAACTACACTAACGCACAATTTTCCATTCAAACACGTTCAAGTGTTTGATGCGAAATGAGTAAACGCAGCAGCTATTACACCGGCAGTTCTGTGCGCTCCAAAGGATCGTCAATAAGCGACGATGATGCGAGTCCCCGCGAAAAAGTCAAAGACTGCTGCAGGAAGTTCGTGGCGTTCATGTGCACGCAAGTCGGCGTCGGGGGACTAGTGGTGTGTTATGCCCTGATCGGCGCCATCGGCTTCAGCAGGCTCGAATCGGGGGCCGTAAGTCAGTTCTTCGATGACGTGGAAAGAAGCCGACTCGAGTTCGCCATCGAACTGTACGACGTTGCTCAGTCCATCAACGTCTTCAACAGGTCAGTTTTCGAGCGAGAGATCGACACAAGACTTCAGCTGTACCAACACAATTTCACTCACTACGTTAAGAAAGGGTACAATGGAGGCGATAGGATTGAGATATGGTCCTTCTCGGGGGCGCTCATGTTCTCCTTGAGCATCATCACAATGATCGGGTACGGCAATTTGGTACCGAAGACGGCATGGGGGAAGATCACTACGGTGGTGTATGCAATATTCGGCATACCATTGTACGTCTTGTATTTCATGAACATGGGTGAGATATTGGCTGGGTGCTTCAGATGGATCTACACCAAGTTGTACGCCTGCGGCACGCAGGATGAGAAACACTCACGGAGAGTCATAGTACCGTCCACTGCTTGTCTTTGGGTGATTGGAGCGTATATCTTGACTGGAACCATCATGTTTGCTCAATGGGAACACTGGAGCTACTTGGACAGTACGTACTTTTGTGTTACCAGTTTGTGCAAGCTAGGATTTGGAGATCTGGTGCCTGGTGTGTCGACGAAAGGCGGGAATGAACCGAAACTGGTTATCAACTTCATATACATTCTTGTGGGTCTCGGACTGGTTGCTATGTGTTTCAACTTGATGCGTGAAGATATTCGGGTGAAGATCAAAGAGCTGCGCGAGGACTTCAGGCAGTGTTTGGAAGACACGCGTGTACGGTTCTTGATGTGTTGCAGACAGTATAGACATAAGGACGTGTGAAGACGTCGTTTTGATATTTTTTACGCCTAGACTTGAGGTTTTCAAGCGGACATAAACCAGTATTAAAATTAGAATGCTCTTCAGCAAAAAATAAACAGTATTGTGAAGTTGCGTTAAAAGCCCAAGCTCTGTTGAATTTAGATTTTGTTTCCATATGAAAACTGAAGTACCTACCAATCACGGATATCATGATGATTGAGAAATGTTGTACCTACCTACGGCTCTATTTATGAGTGGATTTCGTCAAGTGTTTGGGAAATATAGAAGAACAATCAATAAGCTATTGGATGTATAATTGATCTCAATAAAATTGAATAGGTATATCATGCCAGGTATAAATTTTTGCAGAGAAATACTTTTTTAAATCAATTCATTGCCAGCTTGAGGTGTTCGTGGATGATGTCAGTGTTCAATTCGTGGATCGTGGTGGATTTGTTGATTTCTGACCAACCACGATGGCGAGCCGAGGATTGCTCACAGTATCTTGTTTTGGAGTATCTACTTAGAATTAACGAGTGTTTATTCTTGCTGCGTTGCTCCAGACGCAAAAGCCATATTAATCGTATTATGTCAGAAACTGGCTTTGTTATGTAATCTTCTGTTTAGTAGTGGGTACAGTTTTGCGAGTCTTCCTTATTCTTGTTTGAGTTTCTTGTTGATGTCGTAACTCCAGGTGAGTTGGAGTAGTATATCTTCGCATTTGGTTGGGATTGAATTGGATGCACCATTTTTTGCACCAATTCTTTTCCAGGTTGACCTTGTCCTGAAGCTTCGTAACATTACCCACACAATACACAATATACTATTTCCAACTATCTAGAGAGGAAGTCGCATTTTTCATGGGTCGAGCAGTATCTGATGTTGTTTTTTACTTTGATAGGTGGATTAGTGTTTTCTTCCAGTAGGATCCCTCCTGTGCGAGCTCCGGTGTTTTCGATATTTTCTGTAACTTTCGATGTTTACTTAAATTAGTTCGTATTTGATGCGATTATCCAGTTTGCTTAGTCGTGTAGTTTATTTGCCGCACGCTCTTCTTTTTTGCAGATCCCTAAAGAGCATTTCATATAACATTTCGGTAACAAGGCTTTCTGTGGTACTTGGGTCTCCATAAATACGAAAATCCCTGTTAACAATTCGAAATTTTCACAGGAAAGCTGCATTAGGAGAAAGGGTAAAATCAACAATAAAAATGCCGGAATTTCAACCTGTTATTCATGGAAGCTCGAATACATCTCATATTGATCCACCATGTCCTTGTAGTACCAAATTGATAAGCCAAGTGTAACTAAATCTAAAGAAAGGGGCTAGCCGGAGGTCTTTTGACCTTTGTTAGTAATTTGATATTGCCAGGTTTGGTGTCGTTTCCAACTATTTTCCATATTTTTCAACACTACAACACTCAACTTAACTTAGGGCTCCACACTCGGCTCTACATTTTGATTAGGGACAATTTTAAAGTAGTTTCACTTGAAAATACACGTTTTTTAGGTAATTTTGTCAAGTCGAGTTATATATCTTTGTCCAAGGTAACTGCTGTCAGAAATCTTACGTATATCTCGTTCACTTCTTATTTTCAATATAAGTTTTTGGAGCAAAAATTAAGTGACAAGCTGGGGGCTACGGCTACGGCTGAAGGCATTTGCAAAGTTGGGCGTGTTCTCCCAGCGCCCCAGCTTATTTAGTCCAGGAATTTTAGCTGTTTAAATTGCAAATAGTGAACAAAAATGATATCTAGCCGGATTTTTGTATAGAAGCTCAGTTAAGCGTGTAGTTCAACATAGTAAAAGTCCTCAAGAATCCGGTGTGAGCTTCGGCCGTGGTGGCCTCGAGAAGAACTTGAGGGTCAGTTTTTCGCGTATATCTCATGAACAATAGCACTTGGGAAAAAAGTTCCTGGAAAGAAATTGTTGGAAATTTTATTGCCTACAAGAAAGGTCCTTACACATTTCATCGTCAGTCATCTCCTTCTTTGTCAAAACACAAGAAAATAAAAATTGTCCAGATGCTCGATGCTGAAGACTGGTATGGACCTAGAGTTTTATGATGGCGGAGTGCCACTTTGTAGAGGTGTTGTTTGATCCACTTTCTTTTGGTTGAAACTTGAAGCCATCAAGACGAACTATGCCGGCGGCATATACAGGGTGAAATAAAAATAAAAAGTTAAACATTTGTACCTCGAGAACTAAAATAGATGAAGACATGTAAATCGCCATAAATAATTCTGATTTCATGGTCATGAAGTCGTCGTGAACTTGAATTGAATATCTTTAGCCGTTCTTGAAATATCTTCAAAAGACTGAAGTTGTTACCAAAAAAAAATATATTTTCGTCTACTTATCAGAAAAAAAGTTGACTGTGTTTTTTCTAAAATTAATTGGCCTAGAGAGGGATATTCGGGTATAATACCACGAGTGCAATGAAAATTACCGATAATTCTGAAAAATGCGTGTTGCCGTAAGAAAACCGCATATTATTTCACACGACAATGAAATTGATGATACATGAATAGCCACCTAACTGTACTGAGCCGCAGAACAGAAAACAGAACCAGAGGCTGACGTAACATTTATGACTGCGCAATCCCAAATCGTTTTAATTTCTTGCACATTCCTCTGGGTCCTTGAGTATTTGCTTGAGCATGAGCATCCCCATACAGTGTCCAGAGTCCAACGCTAACACTGGACACGTATCATGTTTGTTTGACAGTAGGTGTTTAAACAATGACAGATCGATTGAATTATCGATATGGTCTTTCGGATTATCGCTTATTAATCCTTAAAATTTGTGCCCGAATTATCGCGTTTTTGACGTATGAGGGAAATATTCAACAGTAATATCACAAGTGCTTAGATTTTCACGATAATTTTGGCCAGGCGATCGCGAGTGCTGGTTGTAGCGATAAACGCCCGACTCCGTAGGAGGAGGGCATTTATCTAGAGACAACCAGCCCGAGGGAAACGCCTGGCCAAAATTATCTGGGAAAATCTCGAGCACGAGTGATATTTTGGTGATTATTACAAAAAAGAAGTCCGAAGTGACAGCTGTCAGATTTTGTTGTTTACATCAATTTTATCCGTTGCTATTGACAGTGGGATTTAGATAAATGAATATTATCCTTGTAGGTCTATTAATCAAGGGCTTTGCGTGTAATAATCATTGTAATTTCATTTTAAATGTAATTTATCATTGTTTCGATTCAAAACACCAAGTCTCGATTCAAGATCTGAAGAATTACTGATATACGGAAAACAACACCTCTACCAAGTGGCACCCTGTCATCATAAAACTCAAGGTCCGTACAGTCTTCGGCATCGAGCATCTGGACTATTTAGCTTTTCTTGTGTTTTGACGAAGAAGGAGTGGACTGATGATGGAATATGTAAGGACCTTTCTTGTAGACAACACCATTTCCAACAATTTTGCTCCCAGTGCTTTTCCTCCAAGTGCCATCGTTTACGAGATAAACACGATAATCTTCTCGAGACCACAACGGCCTAAGCTCACACCGGATTCTTGAGGACTTTTACTATGTTGAACTACATGCTTAACTGAGCTTATATACAAAAATCCGGCTAGTTATCATTTTTGTTCGCTATTTTTTCTATAATTCCTGGACTAACTAATTGTTACTTTATTTTTCCTCAAAAAGTCATTTTGCTGGAAATAAAAAGTGAATGGAATAAAGATCAGAAGTAACGAGTAACTGACATCTAAAAGTAATTGACTGCATGGGTCTTTCATTTATACAAGATTCTTGAGTAGATTTGTTTGTAAGGCTCTTTGACTTCAATGTTCCAACAATTTTTCATGGAGAATTTTCATTTCACGTGCCATCGTTCTTGAGATCGACTTGAAAAATTGTTCGTCAAGTTCTTTCTAAGGCCACAACGACGGAAGCGCACACTGTATCAGTGGCGGACTAAGGGAATCGGGGGCCCTGGGCGGAATTGTGAGATGGGGCCCCTAAGGAGTGAAAGTTGAGAATATTAGGGGGGCCGGCAGACTTTTTGGCCCGCCCTGCCCCGTCGTGACTGAGAAAAAGCCTAATAAACAAAAAAATATGAGTTGTTAACTTGACTAAAAAAACACAGTGGCGTAGTCTGTAGCGCGCAGAGAAGATAATTTTGTTGTTTTGTCTGTTCCCTTTAAAAAAAAAAAATACAAAATTTTTAGGGCTTGAGGCCCCTGGCACTATGATATCCAGGGCCGGGGCCCCTGAAGCCTGAAGTGAGAATAATTCTTAGAGATTCCGTGATACAGACACACCCCTATTAATTGCCTGTGTGTAGGCCCCCAAACCTGTTGTCATGGGGCCGGCCAAGGTAACTTTGAAATGAAAAAAAAAAAGAAAAACAATATAACTCACTTGAGTAATATGCGAAAAAAATGACCATTGAGGAAAAACATTGAAATTTTTGGATTTTATCCCAATTTTTTTGCAGTATTTTTTGCAAACAAGAGGAATTGGAGGCCCCATCAGATGATTGAGGCCCCGAGGCCCGGGGCGGACCGCCCCCACCGCCCCCCCCCCCTTAGTCCGCCACTGCACTGTATCCTTGAGGACTCAGCGCGTCCGACTAACCATGCCGGGGATAGTGGATTCGATTCAACTGTGGGTTCCCACTCTATGTTTTCTTTTGATGAGTTTCCATACAATTCTGCCATGTAGGTAGGTACCTACCTATAATTATATGAGTCTTGTTCTGGGTAGGTTGTATGCAAAGTTAGTGGACGATATGATCCTGGCAGGTGATCACAGCTTCAAAAATACCTATTGCCAAAATGAAGCGGTAGCGCTGTAACTTTGAATGCATTGTACAAGTCCATAGGTAAATCGGCCTTATTCTCTATGCCATTGAAAATTGGTTTTTAGAAAGCTGAAATTACTCCCTTGACTGAGTAAGCAAGTCTTACTATACCAGTTCAGGCACAGGCCAGATCTAATTTCAATCTCTTGGTCTCTCAATTTGAGATCTCTGCCCAATACACTACGTACCAAAATAAACTATCATGAACAATTTTAGAACATAAGGCTGATCGTTGGTACCTGTTCAAAAAATCTTGAGGAAATCAGTTCATAAATAGATATTTACCGTCAGTTCCACAAAAAAGATAATCAGCGATCAAGGCTGATTGCAGATTAACTGAACATTTTTCTGCTAAATGCTAGGTGATTAACCACAAAAAATGCCTGAAATCTGTACTAGACCCATCATAATGTTCATTACTGACAGATAAACCAGCATTTCCATTGATCAGTAAAGCTACAAATTAAGAAACAAAAATCGCGAATCAACTGATGTCTTTTTTATGGAACTCAGGGTTAGAGCCGTACAACACTTCTCCTCAATGAAGAAAACGCTGAGAAGGGATAGGTACCTATTACTGGTTGCATCCTAATGGTTGCTGCCATGTCGCCTTCATTATTTATTTTGTACATGTTTTCCTTGCACAATGTTGATTTTCACATTTTCAAATATGCCCGACTGCATTTTATATTGATCAAGTGTGAGCGGAAACTATTTACCTCGTTTGAGTCTGTATATTTAGTTTTTGTACATTTATACAATATGTATGAATAAAATATATAAAGCAAGAGACTGTTTTTACATGTTACACCTACCTGATGTTATCAAGTTACCTTATAAAACCGTGATATCTTTTCTTGCCTGGGATCTGACCCATCCCTTGCTAAGACAGAACGCTACTCATTGGGTCGAGACTCATTGGTAAGACCGGACACCAGGGATGTTAACGTGATTAGGGTTGCCAGATGCAAAAATTGGATTTCCAGGACATAAGCTTTCAAAAACCAGGACAGACGTCGAAAAAACAGGACTTTTGAAACTAATGATCAATTTATCAGTGAGCTTTAATACAATTGATCTTATTCAAAATCAAAATAAACTCAAGTGAATAAAAGAACTAAGAAATTCGCAAAAATTTAGAATAAAAAAAACTCTAACATTTTTTAGAAACGTATTTTTGTTCGGACTTCACCGCCTCAAGAACTTTTTTATTTTTCAATGCGAAGTAATAAAATTCTTTGCACGACATATTGAAATTGGTTCTATAGCTGGTATTACACTACACAGTTTCTTGTACAATTTCTTGAACAATCTGCCAAAATGGTGTCAAAAAACAATGAACTTTATTGTTGGTTTGACAGATGGCTCAAGAAATTGTGTAGTGTAGCTATTATTTGTAGCTCCGATTTCACATGATCAAGTACAAGTTTATTCCGAGCATCTGTCCAAGAGGTAGTGCACAGCGAGAACAGTCTCTCGGAATCCGCATTTGAGCCATAAACCGAAAGAACAAATTCTATAATTTTTAAAAAGATAGACCATGGAGCAGCTCCGGGAAAAAATGTAGAGAATACTCACAAATAATTCGGAACTGTAGGTATATTAAAAATACAGGAGAGCTTTGTTTAAAAAATACAGGACATTTAGCGTCCTGCGGAGGTCTTAGGAAGGACGCAAAATTTTAAGGCTGAATCCAGGACGTCCTGCGAAATCCAGGACGTCTGGCAACCCTAAACGTGATTGTCTCCCACATGGCTTCCCATATCTTGAATCTTCCAAGGAATTGCACCCAAGTTTTTTTTTAATTGTTATTGGAAGCTGTGCTTAGGATTGAAATAATGAAGTCTCGAAGAACAGTAAAATAAAAATCTTTTACTTTGGTTATTAATAAAAATCAGGATAAATGCAGAAAGTAGGTTAGAAATCACGCTCTCGCTTGGAAGTTACTAGGTACTACTACATGTCTCAAATGAAAACAAAACAACTTCATAACTCTTAAGATACAGTAACTAGCGTAAATTCGTAATCGAGTATCATAATTCCAGTCCTTAACCTAGCCTAAAATTATCTCGTCACTAAATAGGTAAGTAAACACTAGTAATACATCCTAATATATTACTTGATTTCTATGTTTTAGCACCAGGTGGTTTGAATAAGAAGGGACAGTATAATTTTAGGCCAAGCACTGGTCTAAAGTTATACATTTTGTGTCTACAATGATAGTTGATCTATGGATAATAATACCTACATCTACCTATCTACTTACATAATAATACGAATCAATCGAAAACATACGACATAATGGCATGATAAATATATCAATAATTAATAGGTAGAGGTACGATATGAAGTTATAATTTTATTTATTTGGTCTTTTTTTCTTATTCTCGTACGAATACAAATTCATTGTAATGATTCCAGCGGCTCTCTTCCGAGTCGACCCCCGGCTTTGGATCGGAATTGCCGGCCGTTCCGGATCCACAACTTCCGACCAGTTTGAATCCCTGCTCGACCAGCATGTCGAAGGCCTGCTCAAGGAAAGAGTGCTTCAAAAAGAATCGCGAAGTGTACCGTTCCGACTGGCCGTGGTCGGGATCCCGGCTTTCGTTGAGGGACTCCCCGAAGACCTCCCGACAGAGGGCTACCCTCCCGCAAACCAGGATGCGGGAGAGTTTGCGGAACTTGACGTCAGCAAGGCCATCTTTGCCGAACTGGAAGCTTCCTCGATATCTGGAAATCGATGGGCCAATATATAACGACTGCTGATGTAAGAATGTAATTTGACGTAGTCACGTAATAAGCGTGTTCCCCATACTTTTATTGGGCATATTTTACGGAAACACCTGTTGTGCCCCTTCTGTTTATTATTCTTTATGGCTTTGGGAATGAAAGCCATTGTATTCCGGGATAAAGTCATTTGAGTAATAATGAAATGAGCTTTGGCTTCCCAACCCCTTTGCGGATTCGAGGTTGGCAGGGCCACGTACCCAGCCAGCGGAATCTGCATGCGTGTAATTTGACGGACGACTGAGTTCTTTTCACATTGTGTTTTGAAATCGTGAAATTTTCACCAGTGATGATGAATGAACTCTCCGAATTTACCTAAAATCTGGGATTTGTAAAATCTAATGCCTCTTGTTTTTGTTTCAAATTTCAAAATGTTTGTGTTTTGACATACACAGGTTATGCGTGAAACTCTGGTGGGTAAGGTGGATTGACCGTGCGATCTTGGAGAGATAAAAAAACTTGATCGGGTCAGGTTGCCTGATAGATTTCCCAATCCACGAGCGAAACTTCAGGTAGACACTGTAACAGAATTTTTGGTTCCGCGAGATTAAACTGGATGTTCATCTAGGTGAAACTTCCTTCCCTTCATGATATTCACTTATGATGAGAGTTACCAATAGTAGTTTTCATGACAATTTTGTGTTGCAGTGGGCATGCGTAAGATTTGACAGTTCGGGTCGGCAGAGTCGGCTAGCACCAGAGGTATAGGGTGGGGAGAATGATTACAGAGCTGTGCGAGTCTGGTAAACACGCGAAAGGTCGAATTTTTGCCGTCCGGCAAGGAACGTGAGCATGCGCTCTAGGCCTGATGAAAACTACTATACGAAAAAAACTAGGTTAGCTGCAAGTTGAGGTAAGAACAGAGTTATTATTATCCAAAGAGGGCGGGAGTTGCGGGATCCCCTTTTTCGATGAAGCTCCATCGTTAGTAAATACACTCTTGTTAGTAAATAACAAGAGAAGCTAACCCTCGAGCTAACCCATGAAAAAATTTTCTGCAATATTCGCAGGAAAAAGCGGAATACCCAAAAAAAAAGTCAGAATTCGCACATAAAAGTCAAAACCCGCGCAACAAGGTTGGAATTCGCACTGAACGATGCTTCTGATCTCGGAAAGCGGATTCCTCCTGGACCTGGCGAGTTAACCAAGACTTTACGATGGAGCTTCATCGAAAAAGGGGATCCCGCAACTCCCGCCCTCTTTGGATAATAATAACTCTGTTCTTACCTCAACTTGCAGCTAACCTAGTTTTTTTCGTATAGTAGTTTTCATCAGGCCTAGAGCGCATGCTCACGTTCCTTGCCGGACGGCAAAAATTCGACCTTTCGCGTGTTTACCAGACTCGCACAGCTCTGTAATCATTCTCCCCACCCTATATAGTAGGTTCACTTGTACCGTGATTCTAGTAGGCTGGGCAAATTTTACAGTTTGGCATTGTAGACTTTACGTCCAACTGCCTAGTGTGCGCCTGAGCGTCTGACTTCGAAAGATAGGTTATGTTGGTGTGTTGACTGTTGACTGTTGCTGTCAAAAATGGAAAAAATACCGAAATCAACTTTGCAAATTGCAAGTATGGAGTGGATGTAGTTCACCTTTCACAAGTTCCGCAAATTTCTTGTTCCAGTACGATGTCCTGATCACTGAAATCAAGTATTAACGCCGATGAATCCCATCCAAACAAAAATTCGAAGGATGTAGCGGTGTAGCTTCCCACAGTTCCCAGTCTTCCTGAGTGTGGGTACTTCTTTTAAAAACCAAGAATGGTTCACAATGCTTCCATATTATGTGGTTTTTGAAAATAAATTCACGTCTTCTCCGCAAAGCTGAACGTTATGGGGTACATGCCCGGGACCTTTACTCTGCCAATTTTCTCCCAGAAGCGAGTTCTTGATGACACCCTCGAGGGCTTCAAAATGGGCACTGGACGTTATTGTTCAAGACACAAGCTGAGGCGCAAACACAGTTTTCACAGTAATGAGCACAATTCCACCACAATTCCCGTGAAACTCGTGATTCTCAGTCTATTTGACATAAACGGTAATGTTGTTGATGTTGTCAAGCTTGAACTTTCAAATATCAATGGCAATCAACTGCCAAGTTCTAGGGAGTTTTCAAATATCAGATTTGGAAACTTAAAAACAAAATCTCACAGCCAACTAGAATCACGGTACAAGTGAACCTACTATACCTCTGGTGCTAGCCGACTCTGCCGACCCGAACTGTCAAATCTTACGCATGCCCACTGCAACACAAAATTGTCATGAAAACTACTATTGGTAACTATCATCATAAGTGAATATCATGAAGGGAAGGAAGTTTCACCTAGATGAACATCCAGTTTAATCTCGCGGAATCAAAAATTCTGTTACAGTGTCTACCTGAAGTTTCGCTCGTGGATTGGGAAATCTATCAGGCAACCTGACCCGATCAAGTTTTTTTATCTCTCCAAGATCGCACGGTCAATCCACCTTACCCACCAGAGTTTCACGCATAACCTGTGAATCCAGAACTAGCAGTCTGTAGTAGCCGTTTGTACTGGCGGGAGTATGCGCTCACGAGCATGCGAGCAATAAGTGATTTCTATTATGTATGGGAAAAGTGGATTCAGAAAGTAACATTACTGAATCTCATTGTAAATACAATGAAAAATTGCTCGGGCTCTGATTGGTTCAAAAGTTCTTAGAAGGGTGAAAATTGGGTCTAACATTTCCTGTTATACCGTAACACTCGAACTCGCGATATCCTTGCAAAAATTCAAGAAAAATTCACGGTTCAAAATAGTTTCAGTTCTCACAAAGGCATGTCATAATTATCCAGTTCTTCTCCAAAACGTGAAAAAGAGTCATGGCCTAAAAAGAAGAGTTAAGAAATAAGAGACATAGCCGAGATAATAGCCTTTGAAAAGAGATTCATATTAGTCCGGAGGTTAGTGACCAAAAATCAAGTGAGCCTTGCATTTGGTGACAAAAGCACAAAAATTGGTAAAATAGTCCACAAGACCGTGCTCTTTCGATTGAGTCGAAGCGCCACGCAGATTTTTTCTCGGGGGGTCGCCAGGGGGCCCCTGAAATTTGGAAGGGGTGGGGCCCCTACGAAACCACTTTTTAATATCGCTATACCCAATGAAAAAGAAACGTATGACTCTACTATAAACCTTAACAGCATCAGTCACCATGTCGCTATCATTCTTCACTGTTAAAAAAAATTAAGTCTTCAGTATGAAAAATTTGTTTTAGTTTTTTTTCACCTACAAGAACATGAAAAATTGGCGCGTTTGATGTTTTTTCCCACATTTTCGCATCAGCTTATTCCATGTATAGAGTCGAAAATGCGATAGACCTATTTTCGGGAGAATGCCAAACAAAGAAGTGAGCAATTTTCACTGCTCAGTTCAACAGCGGTTTTTTTAATATTCCAAATCGATAATACTGATACGATTACTAGAAAAAAATAGGTTGGACTATCCTCTAACAATATTTTAATATTTTAAATGCGGAACCGCACGCAAAAATCCCGTAGACTAATTTTTATTGAGGGCGGTAAAATGCCTTGAGTACCTACTGTGCGAGTGCGTAATAGGGACTGCCAAAAGTACTTTGTTCAGGACATGCGGCTCAAACACTCATTGTCAAGAACCAGGATCTTATAAAAGGGTCTACTCGGGTAAAGTTGAAGAGTAGGATCCCGGTCCACAATAATAATATCACTGCTTTCCGTGAAAACCAGTTGTGCAGAAAACTTTTGCAGCTACCTGCTCCATTTTCCTCGGAATGGGTACAACTGAGAGCTGAAAACCTCCTTACAGCTCTCGATAAAAAAATTCTGCAAGATTTTTACGTGTGGTTCCGCAAGTTTTGGAATATTGTTAGAGGATAGTCCAACCTCTTTTTACCTGGTAATGATATCAGTAAGATCGATTGGGAATATTGAAAAAACCGCTGTTGAGCTGGGCAGTGAAAATTGCTCACTTCTTTGCTTGGCATTCTCCCGAAAATTGGTCTCTCACATTTTTGACTCCATATATGGAATAAGCTGATGCGGAAATGTGAGAAAAAAGATCAAACGTACCAATTTTTATGTTCTTGTAGGTGAAAAAAAATTAAAACAAAATTTTCGTACTAGCCGAAGACTTTATTTTTTTCAACAGTGAATAACGATAGCGACATGGTGACTAATGCTGTTAAGGTTTATTATAGTAGAGTCATACGTTTCCTTTCCATTGGATAAAGCGATATTAAAAAGTGGGTCCGTAAGGGCTCCACCTCTTTCAAATTTCAGGGGCCCCCTGGCGACCCCCCGAGAAAAAATCTGCGTGGCGCTTCGACTCAATCGAAAGAGCACAGTCTTGTGGACTATCCTACCAATTTTTGTGCTTTTGTCACAAAGTGCAAGGTTCATGTCACTAACCTCCGGACTATATGAGAGCATCCCGCGTACGCCAAACTAACTTGCCTACGAACTTGAATTGTAGGGAACAAAAATAAAGGAAAAAGAACAAACAGAACAGAATTATGACTTAGGGCTAAATTTCAAGGCCGAGTTCCGACTTGCAATCCGTGCAGCGGCGCAAGTAGAGTCACGTGATCCCTTTCAGCCAGTGGCCAGAGCGTATCGATGGCTTGCGCCGGTGACGCAGCTTATCGCGAGTTGCAAGTCTGATTTGAAATTTAGCTCCTTTATACCCGAAATCCAAGATGGCCGTAAAGGCCAAGTAAAGGCGGATCGTTAAGGTCATGTTCGGACATACGACGTTTTGTTTATGACCGATGACAACACTGGCCAAAATATGATAAATATAACTTATTTTGTAGGTGTTACCGGGTCAGTGATTTTACGGAAGTTTTCTTCATAAAATTAAGCGCAAAATCGAAAAATCGCAGCAATTTCTCAAAATTTCCAGTGGCGTGTAGACAATATGAGGGGTGAAAGGACGAGCTTTTCCAGTATCTAAGCCACTGAATCATTTTGCCAGAATTTTGTTGAGCAATCACTAGTACTATAATCATCTATGTAAAATTTGGAAAAAATGTTCACGTGGTTCAGAAGCTAGTAAGAAAGAATCTTCTCGTATCAGCTTTGAGGGCCTGTGACTTTGTTTCATTTCTTTAGGCTTTATCTAGAAAGATACTTTGTCTACTTTCGTTAAACAATCCACCTTTTCCATTAGAGAAATTTTTTACGCGCATACCCGTGAACGCATACTCCCGCTAGTACAAAACGACTGCTACAGACCGCCAGTTCTGGGTTCACAGGTATGCGTGAAGCTCTCGTGGGAAAGGTGGATTTACACTTTTCGATACTGATGTCGAGAAGAAGTACCTATTTTGTTAAACCACTTTTCAACCAAGAGAGACAATTAATTCAGTTTCTGTTTATTTATACAGTGGTTACGTTTACACCGTTGCTTTGGTCCGCGACCTAAGCACTAAGTTCGACCCAAATAAATTTAGTCCACGTGGTGTAAACGACTGCAGACAAGGACCAAATTAGGACCAAGTAGCTTGGGCCAGGTCTCCGGTTAGCCGTGGACTTAAGTTTATTGAGTTTTTATATTTATTTTGTTAGGGTTCATATTTTAAAATAGGTCGGCCGCGTAAGTCTGCCGGTGAAAACACTGGAAGAGAACAATTACTTCAAGTGGAATTTGGGTCAGTGTTTGGGTCAGTCCAGTTTTAGTCCACCGGTGTAAATGTAGCCAATAGCTTACATAGGTCGCATATACATGAGTCAAAAAATAAATAAAATTAGATTATGGTACGGGTAATATAATAGGGTCTAGAAAGATTTCAATTTACGTTGTACTTTAGTTCAACGTTGTGACAGTTGTTGTTGGCCCCTCTATGCCTTTGTTGTACCAAGATGAAATCAAGAATTTGAAACTTGAATATTTAGTTTTCTGGTATACTTGCAAGTAGGTGTACTTGCGAATATACTTGTTTTCATAACTGATCTCGTCCCAGATTTTCAATGACAGGTATGAATTATTCAATGACCGTGTGACAGAAACCTTAGAAGATAAAATTTAAATTGTGCATGAATAAAAAGCATTCACGGCTAGAATCTTCTTGATTCTAATTCCAATTCTTCTATTGCTAGCCCAGGCATTTTAGGGTTTGACCCTGAGAAAAATATGTTTACTTTAAAATTTTGCACAAAATGCCTTTGAGCAATGCTGAACAACATACTAAACGCTACAGTTCGAGAAGCGTGCGCGTCGTAGATTTGAGCAAGAAAGGAGTAAGTGCCGCCAAATCAGATAAACTCTTAATTGTCTTGCTGTAGGTAGTTCAGGAAAGAGTAGGTACTGTAAGTCTCAACGTTGACATATTTGTCCCTCAAGCAATGCTGATCAATGTACCAAAACCTCCAGGCCTTGAAGTGTGAGTATCATAGATTTTGATAAGCAAGAGGGAAGTAAGTTGCGCAATAGTGGTAAACTGTGAAATTTGGTTTCCTCAAAATATTGAGGGAGCCTACTTGGCCTGAATGCTTTCCAAGCAATGCTGATCCACATTTGAAAACAGAATTTTTTGATTTCCCTCCTCCTAACCCACAAATTAACGAGAAGGAAAGTATTGTTACGAAGCTCGCGACCATTCCGGCTCTTTCCAGAGAAATCTAGATTTCCGCGTTGCATTCGGGAAGCATCGAGAGACTGCAGCGGTAGATTACGACACGTCGAGACTTCTGGTGGAGGTGCCGTAGAAACTAAGCGTATATTCTCGACGCAGATACCAGAAAAATCCTTGTGTGCTGGAAACTCCAACGATCAAACAGGAAGCATCCAGAATCTTCGATGCCACTATAAGCGAGGAACTCGACCTGGCATCGGGAAGAGTTGGAATTGAGCGACCGTGGCGATAATATCTCAAGCGACATTGTCAATTTCTAAGCGATTAATAATTGTGTGTGTTATTTAGTTGTATCGGTAGTAGTGAATAAAGTGCAGTTTGTTTACAAGTAAATCAGCGCGTTTAATTTCGAAATAGGTGAACCCGAATAACGTAACATTTGGTGGATATTTCGAAATTTGGAAATTTCAACTGCTGATTTCGACGTACCTAATCGATTAGTGACTACGCCGATTGTCGGAACATTCGAGAAATCGTTTGATGACGACCAGAAGCATGACACAATAAGAAACGGACAAGGCGAGCATCATGGCGATGATGCAAGAACAAAAAAAGGAACGTCTCGAAGTGAAGGAAGAATTGAAGAGAGTTCTAGAACAGCAGGAGCAGAGACGGCTCGAAGAAAATATGGAATTGAAGAAAGTTCTGGAAGCCCAGGAGCAGAAGCAAGAAAGAATTCTAGAACAGCAGGAGCAGAGACGGCTCGAAGAAAAGATGGAATTGAAGAAAGTCCTGGAAGCCCAGGAGCAGAAGCAAGAAAGAATTCTAGAACACCAAGAACAGAGACGGCTTGAGGAGAAGGAAGAACTTAAGAAAGTTCTCGAAGAGCAGAAAACAGAGTTCAGAGAAGTACTGGAGGGTCAAATGCATTATCTAAAGGAGAAACAAGAGAAGTTGAAAGCTGACTAGGTACCATTTCCAGTTCAGCGACGAGTACGGGCGGGATCCATCGAATTTTGATGGACAAAGCCCATGGTCCACTTACAAAAGGCAATTCGACGCAGCGGCCGAAGCCAACGGATGGACTGCACTGGCTCTTGCTCTCAGGGGTCCGGCATTAGAGCTGCTTCAGACGATACCTGAGAACGAACAGAAGTGTTTCTAAACATTGGTGAAGGTGCTGGAACTTCGCTATGGTGGCAACCATGTGCAGCAGATACACCAGACCCGTCTGAGAACCAGGGTACAGAAGAGCGGAGAAAGCCTGCAGGAGTTCGAGGCCGACGTCCAGAGGCTGGTTAACCTTGCTTATCCTATCCATCAAGTCTGCTGGCTAATATTGCGAAAGAAACCTTCATCAGTGGGCTAAGGGACAACGAGTTGCGCCAGATGGTCACAATCAGCAACCCAGCGACGCTCACCGATGCCTTAATCCACGCGATTCGCATCGAATCAGCCAAGGATTCTCCACGTCACTTCAAAATCAGAGAAGCGACATTGCAAGCACCCGAGAATCCAACATTCAGGAAGGCCAGCGATTCACAGTCCCGTCAGTCCAGGAAATGTTTCAGAAAATTCTCATCGCTTCGGAAAATAAAGAAGCAAGGACAGGGGGTAGGCCGCGTTGCTTCGGCTGTGAAAAACCGGGACATCTTCTTTGAAAAATTTTCAGGGGCCATTCAATTGAAGTGTATTCTTCACGAAAATCATCTACTCGATGTTTGATTTTGTTTCTCGAGTTTAAAAAATCGATTTTAACCTGAGCCGGCCCGGCGCGTCGTCTACTACTGACCAGAACACTACAGCATGCACCTTTCAATGAAAATAGCTCAAACTATTGAAGAAATAACAACTCATCTTTGAAAATTCGATGATCTGTGCAGAATTGAATTCCCTATAACATTAACAAAACCGCCATTAATCGCACTGCAGGGTTTTGAGTTATTTGAGGGGAAAGGTAACAGTTCATAGAGTACGAATCTTGACAAAATGTTATTCTCCTCCTCGAATAACTCAAAATCCTGCGGTGCGATTCACGGTGATTTTGTTTATGTTATAGGGAATTCAGTTCTGCACAAATCCTTGAATTTCCAAAGATAAGTTATTAGTTTTTCAATAGTTTGCGCTACTTTCATCTAAAGGTGCATGTTGTCGTGTTCTGGTCATTAGTAGAAGCGGCGCCGGGCCGATTCAAGTTCAATTCGATTTTTTGAACTCGAGAAACAAAATCAAACATCGAGTAGATGATTTTTCGTGAAGAATACACTTCAATTCAATGGCCCCTGAGAATTTTTCAAAGATGAACACCTCTAGCAGTGGAAAAAAAACCGTCAAAATTGTCAAAGAAAAAACAAGTTTTTTCAAGTTAACTTGTTCAAAACAAAACTTGTTTTCATCAAATTAACACATCGGATTCGAGTTCAGGAGATTGAATATATGTAGTTGGAAAAGAGTACCAAACTTGTCGTGATCGGTTCTACATGGCCAGAAAAACCAAATGGACCCCCTAGCAGGGCTTCGCCCCCTCACGACTCCTCTTCAACAGTGATCGACATTTTTTGTGCCAAAATGGTATCAACGGGATATGATGCGTCGAATTGACCATATTAGTTATTCAAAGCGCAGTCGCAGATCGAGGAGAGAGACAACCACATGTGCTGAGTTGAAACTCCCATGAGAATATGCATGTTGAATGACTTTGTAAAATGATCAATTCAAGGTGCAAATTGACAATTTCAACGAATGTATAACATAACAAGTGTGTAAAAAGAAATACCTGATCTACTTTTCACCATAATGAAATGAAAAATTTTGCTGTGAAGTTGATGCGAAGCATTTTAAAATGGGGTTTTTTGAATCCAAAACAGTTTCAAATTACCCGCCATATTTTATTGCACAACTTTCGCTAACGAGAATCTTGACAGCGCTTGAAAGCGAACTGAGCGTCAGCCGTCACGTAAAAGTATGGTTAAAAAGGTTAAAACGTTCTGCTGCAATGCGCATGGTCACAGGCACATACCTAACTTACAAATGACTAATGGAAGGGGAAAGTGCGAATAATTAATATGGTCTATTATTACGTATTTGCTTTCAATGGTTTGACGGATTCTATCCCCTCCATTTTAAGTTGCAATTTTTCACCCCCCCTCCAATAACTCAAAACCTCCGGGTGCGATTTTTGGCGATTTTGGATATGTTGTAGAGCACTCAATTCTGAACAGAATATCAAATTTTCAAGACGTCCATATTTATTCCGAGGTTGAAATCTATCTTTCTTGTACCATTACATTACTTATTCAAAATAAATTACATCCAGCAAAGTTAAATGGAGATACATCGTTGTACTTATACCTAGTAGCCCAGGAAAGAAATGCAAAATTCCGATGAAACCCGGAATAAATTTAGAAAAATCTGAAAATACGAGGATTCCTTCAGAATTTGATGGGGAACAACATACTAAAAGTCCCCATCTGTCCGAGGCTTGGCATTTTTCTATGGGAGGTTTAAGGTAAGTACAAGAAATCACCATTTTTAAAGTTTGTGCTTTTTGGATGATTTTTCATTGGACTTCCTATTTTCCAGGTCGAGGAACTGAATGCAATAATTCTCAGAAAGTGTAATGCACCCGCGTGGCGTAGCAGACGGCTGCGAAGGGGCCAAGGTGCGATTTTTCATAGAGTCGTATGGTAAACCGTGACTAACACCTTTTTTGGCATTTTTGGTATAATTTCTAATCAAATCGCACATTCTGATTCCACAAGTAGGTGTAAAATTCTGATAGAACGTGTTTGAACCGGTTTTATCAGAAAAAAAAACAATAATTTTTTACCCTCAAATTTGATGTTTTGTGCTCGAGCTCTAGCCGTCAGTTCCACAAAAAAGATGATCAGCGATCAAGGCTGATTGCAGATTAACTGAACTTTTTTCTGCTGGATGCTAGGTGATAACTCACAAAAAATGCCTGAAATCTGTACTAGACTCATCATCTTTCCATCGTTGAGGGATAAACCAGCATTTCCATTGATCAGTCAGCTACAAATCGACAAACAAAAATCGCAAATCAACTAATCTCGTATTATCTGTTTTGTGGAACCCACGGTAGCTCTAGTTTCATCAGTGTCCAATGTACCATGTAATCCAAACTATTCCAAATTGGGGTAGGCTGTGACATAGTCAAATTCCAGGATGAAAAGCTGATTGTCGTATGTAATACACCGATAGGTGAGGTGTATTATCGCTACATCGAGGATTTTCACGAGGGGATCCGAGTGTAAATCGAGATGTAAAGCGATAATATATCGAACCTAGAGGTGTATTCGTTTAGACAATTAACCGAACAAGACTGAAAATCTTCCTGAACAAGTGAAAACTATTTGAAAGTTTAAGGTTGGCCATTCTGGAGAAGTGTTTTCACCAATGACCTTGGTGGTAATACACTTGTACGGCCTACTATTTTAAGGAGTGAGGTGAATTGTCGTCAAGACACAGTCTACCCCAATTCGGAATGGTTTGGATCACTCGGTGTTTCTAACTATGATTTTGATCTGGACAGTTGGTTTGGGCTATTTTACGCACAAATATCATTCGCAGAATTTTTTTTTCCTGTGTTTACAAAGTCACGGAGTGATTTTGTTTCTTGAGATGTATCATGTCAAAGCTTGATTCGACGAAACGTGCTATTTGACAGGAAGAATTAGGCTAGGATCAGATTGTAGCTTTTATTTGGTACTTTATTCATTTCAAGGCATGGAAATAGTTTTCTCTATCGAACAAAATTGAGGAAACCAAAACCGGAGACGTATTTTGGTCATGACATCATTTTTCTTCTGACAATGCGGAATAAATTTCGCAAAAAACGCAAAGTTTCGATTTATAAATTTGTCGTTTTGTAGATCCATTTCCATAGTGGTCCAAAACACCCATGAACACAATTTTGACATAGTAGATTGTTTAATTGAACTATTCAATAGATGAATTTCATAACTAGAAGTTTCTGTCGCTGTTACAAGTCACACGGTAATTTTGTTCCAAAACGTGCATCGGTAGAAATTGAATTTCAAAAGCTCGCATTCTCGATGAAAAATGATGTAATGACTAAAATACGGCTCCGATTTTAGTTTTTTCCATTTTGTTTGATAGAGAAAACTATTTTATGCCTTGAAATGTATAAAGAACCAAATAAAAGCTACATTCTGTTCGTAGCCTAATTTTTCCTGTAAAATAGCACGTTTCATCAAGTCAAGCTTTTGACTTGATACATCTCAAGAAACAAAATAACAACAAAATAACTCCGTGACTTTGTTAAAACGGGAGAAGAAATCAACAAATGATATTTGTGTGTGAAATAACCCAAACTAACTGCCTAAATCAGAATCATAGTTGGGAATACATTATCATGTTTTTTTTTATAAAACCGGTTTAAACACGTCTCCACCAAAATTTTATACTAATTTTTGGAATCAGAGGGTGAGATTTAGTTAGAAATGATACCAAACATGTCAAAAAATGTGTTAGTCATGGTTTATCATATGACTTTGTGAAAAATCGCACCTCGGCCCCTTCGCAGTCATCTGGTACGCCACTGGTGCATCACACTTTCTGAGAACTTATTGTATTGGGTTCCTCGACTTTGAAAATATAAGGTCCAATGAAAAAAGTATGAAAAAAGCAACGATTTCAAAAATTGTAACTTCTTGTACCTTCGACCTCCCACAGAAAAAATGCCAAGCCTCGGACAGATGGGGACTTTTAATATGTTGTTCCACATCAAATTCTGAAGAGATCCTCAAATTTTCAGACGTTAGTTAATTTATTCCGGGTTAAAAAAGCCTGTTTTGCCTAATGGGCTATATGATGACAGAGCTATGTTGAGTATCCCAGATTATTATGAAACTTCAAGTGATTTAAATTTAAGTAGTCTGGAATTAAGATAAGCTGCGGTCGA